>OY856410.1:914542667-915951000 GCA_963693085.1 Alisma plantago-aquatica
GGCTCTGATACCATTTGTAACGCCCGGGCCCACTGCCCTAGGCTCTAGTAGAGTGGTTATGGCTCTGATACCAATTGTAACATCCCAGGATTTGAGGCCTCGGATAAGTTGATATTAAAAGGAATGATTGGACTACCCATATCACCAAGGTGCACCTCCTTTTCCGGGAGCCCATCTCTAAAGAACTCTGCGGTTAAGCGTGCTCAGCCCAGAGTAGTACTAGGATGGGTGACCAGTCGGGAAGTTGATCCTGGCTTGCGCGTCAGTTTGGACAAAGTGCGCAGTTAAGGCTAGTGGTGGTCTGTGGGGCCAGTCGTCATTCCTGAAACTCTACTAGAGCCTAGGGCAGTGGGCCCGGGCGTTACAAAAACAAAGGGTCCAATTTATCCAACACCCTACCCCTAACTAAGTTGACGAGGAAGGATGTGCCATTCATTTGGGATGACATATGTCAATGAGCTTTTCAGACGTTGAAAGAGAAGCTGACAAGTGCACCAATTTTGGTTTTGCCCGAGCAAGGAAAAGGATACATCATGTTTTGTGATGCATCCAAGAATGGTTTAGGATGCGTGTTGATGCAGGACAAGCAAGTAGTTTCTTTTGCTTCTCGACAACTTAAGAAACATGAGGAAAATTACTCGACTCATGATTTGGAGCTATCTGCTGTGGTTCATGCTTTGAAGATTTGGAGGCACTACCTGTATGGGGAGAAGTGTCAGATATTCACAGATCATAAGAACCTAAAGTATATCTTTTCACCGCAAGAGTTGAACATGAGGAAGCATTGTTGGATGGAGATGATCATAGATTATGATTTCATGATTGATTATCACCCAGGAAAGACGAATGTTGTGGCAGACGCTTTGAGTAGGAAGTCTTCATCTATGGATAGATGTCAATTGAGTTCTTTGATGTGCCACAAGCAAGACATGTTGATCTCCTTTCTCCACATGAATGTCAAGCTGGAAGTCTCCTTGTTAGCTAGTTTGTTGGAACAATTACAAGTGAAGCCTATGCTCAGACAACAAATCAAAGAAGCTCAACAGACAGATACTATGACACAACATATTAGATCAGAGTTTGGTAGCAAGAAGTGTGATGGTTTTCATGAGACGGAAGATGATATAGTATGTTATCATCATAGGATAGTAGTTCCTGATGCAAATAACCCGAGGAAGATGGTGTTGGAAGAGGCTCATACATCTATATATGCTATGCACCCATGTAGTATCAAAATGCACCACAATATGAAGGATATGTATTGGTGGCCAGGCTTGAAGAAAGATGTAGCTGAGTTCATTGCAAGATATGCTGTGTGTCAACAAGTCAAAGCTGAGCATCAGAAGCCTACAGGAACATTGCAACCATTTCCTATACCTTAATGGAAATGGGATCATGTGACTATGGACTTTGTGGTTAGTCTGCCTAGGACAGCCAAATGTTATGATTCCATTTGGGTAATCGTTGACAAGTTGACCAAGTCAGTGCATTTCCTTCCAGTGAAGACAACGTTCACAGGGGAGAAACTTTCTCAAGTTTATGTTGACGAGATTGTGTGTTTGCATGATGTTCCAGCTACTATCGTGTCTGATAGATGTCCTCAGTTTACAATTCACTTTTGGGAGTGACTAGGGGTGAGTAAATTTCAATCTAGACCGTTAGACCGGACCAGACTGTACATTCGGTCTGGTCCGGTCCTAGACTGAATATGTACTTGGTCCGGTCAACGATCCTAAAAATTTGTATTTTCGGTCTTCAGTCTGGTCCTGTCCAAAACTAGAAAAATTGTAAATCGGATTGTGGACCAGTTGGCTGAGTGCTTTTTACGAAATTTGTTAAACCGGCCCAGTGACCCACCCAATATCCCAGATTTTGTCGATGTATGTGATGGTCTCCCTATGTCTGTGACCTGAAGAGGCAAAGCGCGACGACAAGGGTACCGAAGTCCAAAGCGGTGAAGCAACAGGAGGTCCTCTTCCATAGTGGGGTACAATGCACGGTGCACGACTCTTGGCGCGTGACGCACAACAGAAGGTCAATCTAGTAGCTGTCAACTACAATCACCGCTCCCAACTCAACCGGTCAACCCTGCTGTGCTAGACACTGCTGGCTTCATGACTCTGTGTAGAGGGCAGTAGATTCTGATCAACTAACGATGGTGTCCCAGAATAGAAAGTGAAGTGTGAAGTGTGAAGACGATGCCATTCTTACTGCTTACTAATTGATTTGTCTCCTTCAATTCAACATCCAAGAGAGGGTTATTAGTCTGTCCATGTACCGACATTCACTGTAAAATCTTAGCTTCTAGCCTACTTCTACCTGTAGGTAAATAATCATTAACTAATTCTTGGTTTTAGTTCTCTTTCTGTTGGCCCTCTCTTTTCCTGTTTGCCTGTTCCTATATCTTCTCACTGAAAATGTTAAATGCTTGGGAGTGGAAGGGGGCTTACGGCTTCTTTAAAAAATAGATTCATCATTCTGTTAACTGTGAATTGCTTGGAGAATCTTTGCCTAATGTTTACGAATTCACACACCCACCAGCCATGAGGGTCTAAGGGGGGTGCAGCTCACTTGCGAGCTCTTTTCTACTTATTCTTTGATGGGAAGTAGGAAGAACCTGCTCTTTAATTGTTGAAAATTGGCCAATGATTTTTGTCATACACTGTTGCATACTATCTACTTACTATCTTGATTTCTTTGGCAAATAAAACTAAAGTTTAGTTCAACTTGTTTCATTTCTTACTGTCTGAAATTTTGTTTTATTGGTTCCGTGATATATGTGTTTCAGTGGACAGTGGTAGTTTTTTTTTCAATTTATAACAATGTTGGCTACATATTTTTTTTGAAACAGAGATTGTTTTTGCTGCAATTTCTTATGGGTGACCATCAATACAGATTCATCTATGAAATTATCGTGCAATGTAAGAATTCTCCTTAGGTGTACTTATGTTATGTGTTCACCATGTTTGGGTAAAATATTTTAACTACATGTTTTGATGTCGATATGTACAGATGAGCCCCCAATCCAAAAGGCCAAACGTTAGGTCAGGAGAGACAACAACTACAAATGAACCATCACCTCAAATATTGATTGAATCCATGGAAATTCTAATGTTGAAGTACACAACTCTGTAGAAGAAGGAGACTTTGATAAAGTAGATGTCGGGAAGCCAAGAGTGAAGAAAAGATCTTGTAAGAGGTCAGAAGTTTGGTTACATTTTGAGGAGTTCATTTCTGATGATAATACAATTCGAGCTAGATGCAAGTATTGTAATAATCTTTTACTGCTCACTCTTTTAAAAATGGAACTAAAAACTTGAACTTTTATCTACCTAAGTGTGAGAAATATCATAAAAAAAGACTAAGGGGATACAAACTCAAATAGTATTGGAAAGGGGAAGCAATGAAGAGGAACAAGGGAGACTAAAATGTTGGGCATTAAATCAGGGAGATGCTAGAGATGCTCTAAGCTATATGATTATTGTGGATGAGTTACCATTTAAATTTGTTGAACGTCATGGATTTTCAACATTTTATGTCTATTGTTTGCCCAGATTTTAATTTGCCATCTTGGTTCACACTTGCCCGTAACTACTACCAATTGTATCTTAATGAAAAAACTAAGTTGCAAAGTTTTTTGAAACACTCATGTCAAAGAGTCTACATAAAAACTGATAGATGGATCACTATTCAAAAAATCAACTACATGACTTTGACTACTCCTTTTATTGATAAGGATTGGAAGTTAACGAAGAAAATTTTAAACTTTTGCCCAATCTCTTGTCATAAAGGCGAGATCATAGGAAGAGTAGTAGAAAGTTGTTTGATTGATTGGGATTTAGATGGTAAACTATACACCATCACGATTGACAATGCAAGTTCAAATGATGTTGCATGTAAGTATGAGAAGTAGAAAATCGCATAAAGTAGGGGGGGTAATAAGTGATGGGAAATAAATCCACATGAGGTGCATTACACGCATCATAAATCTTGTAGTTGTTGATGTCCTAAAAGAATATGAGACTTCTATCGACCGTGTAAGGGTAGCTATAAGTTTTGCAAGGCAGTCTCTTGCTAGGTTGAAGAAATTTAATGAGTGTGTGCAAATTGAGAGTAAGGCACTCCTATCTCTTGATGTGGTAACTAGATGAAACTCAACATACCTAATGTTAAACTCGGCCTTAAAGTTTGAGAGGGATTTTGAAAGATTTGGGGAGCTAGATCCATACTTTAGGTTGGATTTAGATGATATTGAAGGTGGAAATGTTGGAGTTCCAATAGAAAGTGATTGGGAAAATGTGAGATGTTTGTCTACATTTTTAGAATCTTTCTATGAAGTGACTCTTCATGTTTCAGGGACATCATATGTTAATGTGAATTCATTTTTCTTTGAAATTGCTGATGTGTATGATCTTTTATGCTCCCATGCTCCCACATGTCTAGAAGTGGTGTTGAATTGTACAATATGGCCACATCATTGAAAGTTAAATATGACAAGTATTGGGGAAATATGGATAAAATGAATATGATGATCTATATTGCAGCATTACTAGACCCTAGAGTGAAATTAGTTGGGCTAAATTTATATTTCATTAGGATGTATGGCACATAAAAAGGTGAGGTGATGATGAGTAAAGTAAAAACAACCATGTCTGCATTGTTTGAAGAGTATAGGAAATTGTATGCCCCAATTGCTTCTCAATCTGGTCAAACAAAAGGAACATCTTCTAGTGGAGCAAATAAGAAACTTGCTTGTAGAGGTGCTGGTTTTCAGAAGAATATCATGGAGGATATTAAGAAGATGAGAAATGGAGCAGACAATGGTTTTGTGAGGACTAAATTTGATAGATACTTGAATGAAGAAATGGATGAAGATGAGTCTGATGATTTCAATATCTTGAAGTGGTGGCAACTTTATGGGCCGAGATTCCCACTACTTTCTTGTTTGGCATGAGATGTTCTAGATATACTTATATCTACAGTGGCTTCAAAGTCTGCATTTATCAAAGGAGGTCGACACCTTGATTCTTTTAGGATCTCTCTCACTCCTAAGGTAGTAGATTTTAGAGTCTTGTTTTTTGTCCATCTTTGCACTTTTATTCTTATTGACCATATCAAACATTGTCAGACTGTCCAATCTCTTATATGTGCACAAGATTGGATTAAATCTACCCCTCAAGTGATTAATGTGGAAGCTAATCTTGAAGAGTTAGATCAACTAGAGAAAGGTAAATTGATAGTTATTAGACTTTTTTAATAAAAGAAGTAAATATTCTTATGTCTAACAATGTTTGTAAAATATTTCAGAGCTATATAATCTCTGTGCAAATGGCTTTGTCATTGATGTTTAGAGTTAACACATATTTCGACATGTAAGTGTCTTTGCTTCTTAATACATTTTTAAATCAAGGTTATACATGTATGTTATATTGAGTATTGATGCCTATTATGTATTTTCAGAGTTGGTTAGCCGGATTCAAGATAATATGATCATTTTTTTTTCTATTTGGGGAGTTACATAACATGTAAGTGGCCTAATTATGATCCATCATAAAATTTTGTTGCTTAATCTCAATTAAAAATTCTTTCCATGTTTATCTTTGTTGTGTTTGTAGTTTCTTTATTTTATCTATAGTGTTGACTTCTATTATTTCTCCTTGTAGAAAATCGCCATCGTGACTCGTGAACACGTGTAATTTAAAATACATCGAGGAAGTCATTGACACGTCTTGGTCAAGTGAAGTAATGGACTATGAATTGTGGCTTGTGCACTTGATTAGAGTCTAGTGATCGTTACATCGCTCATGTTTTTGTTGTAGTCAATACAAACTCATGTCATGGAGATATTAATGTTACATGTTTTTGAAGTTTACTGTTGGATTTATGTTTGTAGTTCCAAACAATATTTTGAAGCTGCTGTATAACAATATAAGTATCTATTTATGTAGACCAAGACAAAAATATTGACTTGATTTTGGCTTTCTTTTGACTATTTGCTATTCTAATAAAGCAGGTTATATATGATGGCTTATCGTTTAGTTAGACCAATTTGATTTATGCTTTTTGGTCTATGTGGGCTGTTATGTTTGGAAAAATACTTGGATTGTTGGACAAAAAATATTGCCCCTTTAAACAAAGTCACCCATTGTCATTGTGAGTGAAAAAGTTGGTTTCATTGAAAAAAGGACAAGGATCGAGTTGTCCACCAACTACAATTTTAATTTAGGACAACCTAAAACAATAAGTTATCATGTTTTTCATTTTTACAATGAGAACAATCATCGTTGAATGAAAATATTAATAAAATAGAACTTTTGTGCAATGTTACAACTGAAATTTCAAACAACAGTAATGTTATGCAATTTTGGTCTGAGCGGTCCAGTCCTGGTCTGGTCCAAATGTTAAATGGTCTGGGTTGGTCTGGTCCAAGAAAGAAGTGGTCCGGTCTACAGTCCAAGTTTTTACATTTTTGGTCTTTGGTCTGTTCCGGTCTGGGTTTGGACCGATGCTCACCCCTAGGAGCGACTACATATAACTTTGGGTAAGCAGTTGAAGTTCAATACTGCTTTCCACCCACAGACAAATGGTCAATCTAAAAAGAACATTCAGATCTTGGAGGATCTATTGAGAGCTTGTGTTCTTCAGTTCTCAGGAAGTTGGGATATACACCTCAGTCTGATAGAGTTTGCTTACAATAACAACTATCAGAGAAGTATTGACATGGAACCATATGAGGCGTTGTATGGGAGACATTGTAGGTCTCCATTTTATTGGTATGAGATAGGGGAGTATCATCTTCTAGGTCCTGATATTGTACAATAGATGATAGAGAAGATCAAAGTGATATAACAACAGGGGAAAGCAGCACATGATAGACATAAGTCGCATGTAGACAATCGTCGTAGACCTTTAGAGTTCCAAGTGGGAGACAAAGTATATCTGAAGGTCTTTCCCTGTAAAGGTGTTTTGAGGTTTGGGAAGAAGGGTAAGTTGTCTCCCAGGTTTATGGGAGCTTGCCTAGTTGTGGCAGGAGTTGGAAAGGTGGCCTACAGGTTGGAGTTGCCACTTGAGTTACACAGGTTGCATCTAGTGTTCCATGTCAGTTTGATGAGGAAGTTCCATCCGGATACAGAGTCAGTTGTATAGCATGTGGAGGTGAGGCTTGATGAGGATATGACCTATGTGGAGGGTCCAACATTGATCCTTTATTAGAGGGTGAAGAAGTTGAAGAGGAAGGACCTTGTGCTTGTGAAGGTTCTTTGGCATCATCATGGTGTTGCAGAAGCCACGTGGGAGCTCGAAGAGGACATGAGAAGAAGTACCCTTCTATTTTCTCTTAGGATTTTGGGGGTGAAATCCCTGTTAGGGGTTTATGGCTTGTAAGGACCCCGACCCACATTTTGGGCTAACCTTATTTGTTTTGCTTATATGTGATTCTTAGCTCCTTGCTCTAATAATCTAAGATGTAATTAGGGCATGTTGTAGGTCTGTGTTCCTTATTTGAGCTTGTTGCTTGATGCTTGTACTTTGTGGTGAGGCTTTGGTGCAACTTGTAATTTACCCAAAGTAGGGGTTGATGTGCAAGTGTGCCACCTCTAGAGTGTTGTTTCTCTCTCTTGGCATCATATAGAGGAGATAGGAAGTGTTGGGTGCCTTTTTTTGGGCTTGGTTGAGTGGTGAAATCCTTGGTGATGTTTTGGGCACAAGTTTGAGGCGTGCTTTTCTCATAAGAGTGTTGTCTCAGGCTTGGGAGCCTTGGTGAGACCCTATATTAGTTTTTGGTTGCCTTGAGGAGGCTAGACATCAGTTGAGGGTGTCTTGAGGGACATCCGATCAGTTTGATGGCATCTTGAGGATCACCATATCCAATTGTGGTGACTCTAGAGGAGTGCCATATCAGTTTGTGACCTAGGGTTTCATCCCTATCTGTTTGTGAAGGGAGTGGATGGGTGTATCGACCTTGACCTTCCTTAGTGACCAAGTGGGTGAGACATAGATCCTATCACCTTGTTGCATGGTGCTACATGTGTCCTTTCTTCTTGTACATGTGTCTTCTAGGGTTTTAAGGTGGTGACACCTTCCCCTTGTTCTCTCTCTCATCGGCCATGTATATATACCCCTATGTTCCCATGTAAGAGAACCCTTTTAGTGATTCTTGCTTTCTACCTTGGTGTCTGACCTTGAGCTTGAAGAGCACTCTCCCTTCGAGATTTCTAGGTGAGCCAAAAGCTTGTGGTGCTCTCTTTCATCTTTTTCCTTGGTAAGCCATGATTTTCTAGCTTTCTTTCTCTCCTTTTTCTTCTTCTCGGCCATAGACCTTGGTATCTTCTTTCCTCTCTTTTTCTTTCTTAACCATGGTCCTATCTTATCTCTTGGAGGTGTTATGCTTGGAGGATCTTATTCCTCTACCTTGAGTTCGTGAGCTTGGAGCTTGGAGCTTGGAGCTTGGAGCTTGGTAATTATTCTTGAGGTGGGTTATATAACTCTAAACCTACTTTGTTATTATCACCTTTCTACTTATTATCTTGCTAGTTGTCCTTAGCTCGTTATTTCTTGTTTGTTAGTAGCTATTCGTGGTAGCCTTACATTCTATTTTTGGTAATAGAACCTTGCTAAGTTGCTGCCATGAGATGCACCTTTCTTTTGCCCATCATCGTCTTGAGGTAGAAGATGACTAAACTGATATGATATGCTAACCGATATGTAATGCAATTCAGCATGTTAGACTTATATATCTACCATGATGGGGTTTTTTGTGATCTAGTGATGAGTAGTGAGGAAGAGTGTTGAATCTCCATGATTTTAGTTGAGTATGGAAGTTAACATGGGTAACCCTAATCCAATATACATGTAATCTGACACACATGTAGCCGATACACGTAGAGTTGAAGAGGGAAACATCTACCTTGAGGTTCAACCAATACTACTCTAAACCCTAGTGGTTGTTATCCTATGGATATCTATGTGGCCGATACACAAAGGGGCACATAGGTTGATACCCTAGTTGATGGGTAGGCTGATACCATAATGGATGGTGAGGCCGATGCACTATGAGATTGTATGGCCGATATACTTTCTCATGTACCTCTAAACCGATATCATTTGTGGTGCATGATACCAAGTGATGATAGAACAATACCAAGTGATGATAAACGATACTCACCTTGAGGTTGGTAGGTCGATACCCTATCTAGGTTGGTTGCTTGATACCTAGGGTTAACCGATACCCTAACCCTAATCGATACCCTATGTGATGCGTAGTGATGCATCTTGTTGATGCTAGGGTTACATGGTGTGATGTTACACCCTATGGTGTAATCATGTGTATTATGTTGAAATCTAGACCTCTTTACATGTTTCATAATGATAATGAGAAACATGCTTCTATGTCTCATAACACATCTCATAATAATGAGGAAAGTGATAACCTAAGGGCGGTTGGTGATTCAACCTTATAAAACCTAATCGAGAGAAGTGAAACCCTAATTTCTATGATGTAAGATGTATGATGCAAATGTATAGCATGAGTTCTATGAGATGAAGATGCTTTGCCTTCTTGTTATCAGCTTCTAACCATGTATGTGATACTGATTGATGTACATGGCCATGTATGAGCTATAGTAGTTATGATGTGATGGACATTGGTCCTTGTGATGGGCATTAGTCTTTGATATGGACAAATGGTGAATAGTAAGCATAAAGAGACATGATGTGATGAGATCACACTTAATGTGATTCAATATGTTCTGGCAATGAGTCATTCCCTATTTATGTAGATCTTATTTAGAGGTTATACATTGCAACTTGATTGATGCTTAAAGATGTTTAAATTGATCTAATTAATCATGTGAAATCTAATAATATAGTTTCCATGTGCCATAGATCCATTCAGTGTCAACACTTGCTGAATGGTGAAATGAGTTTAACTCGGAGCACATATTGTTGAATATGCGGGGTAAAAGTTGGAATACCACCTTGTATCATGAATGTATATGTATCACAAGATTGACTGTAACTCATACCTGGAATTTGTATGACAAGATTGACTGTAAGTCATACTTGAAATTTGTATCACCGGATTGACTGTAAGTCATACCTGGAAGAGCACTGCTGTAAGCCATAGATCAATTTCACTAGCACCGTAACCTATACCAAGGTGGGCTAAGTCTACACAACTAGACTAAAATGTCTCTGGAAGCAGATGACTCATGATGTCACTGCATATTTACTCGTACTGATCGAGGAAGGTGAGGTTGTGGATTCTGAATCTTCCATTAGACCTTGTATTGCCCTGATTTCAACTATATACATATAGTGGCCGGTTGGATTTGGATGGTATGATTCAAATCCTCATGGCATAATGAATATGTAACTAGATGTGTAGTATAATTGTATATGATCAAATACGAAAACATTGGTTGAGGCCTTGCTTGATCTTTAGACAATGTTCTTGATAGAAATTATACATGTTCTTCATATTCCTTTTAAATTTTTAAGATGTTTCATAATTTAACAGTGATTGCCCTTCATGTTAATAATAATTATCTATTTCATCTTAGTTGTGTTTATATTGTTGCTCGGTTATCTTATCTGTGGTAATAATAGAGTTGGTGGTGAGTTATATCTCTCACTGGGACTGTGTGTCTCACCCAGTGGGTTTCCCACATGCGTTTTAGGTGGATGAGCATGAAGAGGTAGAGATCATGTAGAGGAGGTTGAGCAGTAGCTAGAGGAGCAGTAACTGATAAGGCTGGAGGTGTTGCTAGATGTCTTTTATTGATAGAGTCCTAAAGTCGTCCCTGTACACTCGAGTCCTTGGGAACATTTTGTAGATGTTTTGCAAATGTGCTATCTTTATGTGCCTCTTGTGTACCATATATGGTGGAATTATGTATCTATGTTCTGGAATAGTGCTTTTGTTAAAGGTTGACAGCATGCCCAGTGAATGCTTTGAGACATGAAATGACTCATGTGTAAAGGTTCTTGCTATATGGCTGTTTTATGAAAAAGGTTTTAATTTTTAGTGTTTTTCAATAATCTGTTAGTTAATCTTTCTTCCACAATTATGTTTTGAGTAATCTCTCTTTTTGTGACTCTGATGTACCAACTGTACTCATAAGGCCCGTAGGCTCAACTGATGTTCCACTTGAACTCATGATTTGCACATAAGTGTAAGGCCCCTAAACTTGATTAATGAGTTGAATAAGCTTAATTATCATAATTGAATTCTTATAACACTAATATAATCTTGTGATATGATTTTAAATCATAAGACAAGCTTAAGTTTCAAATTTGGTCCAATTTGGACACTGTTTGAGCAAGTTATGCAATTTTATGTACATTTTGGACTTTTATGCAATTTACCCAATTGAGAGGTTTTCTTTGCAATTTATCACTTGAATTATGTTCCTTGGATATTCTATTATCATTATGGAGCTTTTTGCGCCATGGGCCTCCCATTTAAACCTTGGTTTGAAGGTGTTTTCTCCAAGGGTATTTCAGAGTTTACCCCTTCATGGATGATCTACCTTTAGTAGCTATCAACTAATGAGTTATTTGTTTTGCTTGGAAATTCAAGAAACGAGGGCTAATCATGTCTCTATGGACGGTGGGGGAGCTTCTTCTATGTGTGCTTGTATATTGTTAATGGTTTAAGGCCATGGACACTTGGAAAGATACTAGAACTTCAACTTTTTCTTTTTCTTTATCTTAAAGTTTCATATACTTATTCCTAAGCACCAAAATGAGCCATTTACTCTCCACCACTTCCCTCCTTCTCCCAATCTCATTCTCCCTCTGTGCTTCTGCGAATTTTATTGTCCAAGGAAGAAGAAAGTGGAGACCTTCTTGGAAAAAGGATCTAGGGTTGCAATTGACTCCCTTTTAGGGCTCAAAAAGCTTCCTTCTAGTGATCTGGACCTAAAAGAGTAAGAATCCCCTTATTTCCTCCATTTATTTCTTCGTAATACTTCCTCCTACCTTTCTCCAGGTCGTAACCTTGCTGTTCCATGGTAGAAATTGCTTTAAAGCTCTAAAACCCTACCTTTCTTGCTCCTTATGCTTAGGGTTTGCTCATTTGATGAAGAAAGGTGCTAGATGGACGAGTTCATAGCTTATGCTTGGATTTTCTACCCTACCTGCTCCAGTTTTCTTCTGTTTGGGATTTCATCTTCTCATTAGAGGCAATTTTTATAACTTACTCCACGTTTATTTCTTACCATAAGCTTGCTAGCTCATGTTCTTGCTTGAAAATGATGATTCATTCACTAAAAAGCTATGCTTGACTTGGATTTTGATTTTTATAATGTTCCTTGTTCTGATTTCAGTTCTAGATGAACCTATGATCATGTGTACTTTATTCCTAAGGTATAATATGACTTGGATCAGGTTGGTTTGACAACCTATGGTGCTAAGCACCTATCAACCAATGGTCAATTTTAGGGTTTAAAGATGATTTCTTCTATAAACCCATGACCCGATGAAGGTACCATTGCAACAACCATATGGTGTTGTCTTCATGAAAACTGATGGTCAAGATCAAAGGTGTTAGATGATGGTGAAAATTGATGGTCACCCCCTTAGGTAAGCTTTTGGATCAATTAGAAGTTTAATGATCAACCAGTAAGTACCCTAATAATGTTATCAATCAATGATGACATTAGCTTAATATTTGATGCTGATTAATGAATATAGTGCTAATATAACAACCTATTGTGACTTAATGGTCACTAATGATAGTGGATTAGGTCTCCACAACCTATGGTGAGCTAATCATATAGTTGTAGCATCAATTAAGCCTTAGACCAATGGTTTCTTGGGTCACTTGATGCAATGGTTAGACCTATACAGCAATTGATGGTTTTAATATATGAACTTGACCCAAAGGTCAAGATCTAATATTTATTCCTCCAATAAAGTGAAATGATGTCTAATATAATATGGTGGTCCTAACAATGTGATTTAGATGGCTTCCTTTATATGATAAACTTAAGGATCTTACTTGTTGACAATGGATGGCTTGTTTTAAATGAAGAGTTGATTGTGGGTTTTACCCTACTCTCAATGGAACTTTTTGTGTTGTTAACCAAGGGATGTCTAGGGTTAAATGGTGACTCTTTCGAGAGCACAAATCAAGGACTTCATAGGTGGTTTATCCAAGGTGTTTACTTATGTAAACAACCAATGGTCTTACCTTTTAAACATCCAATGGTTCTGGTTGACATTGTGGTATAGTGATATGGGTTGAATGATGATGGAACAAATGGAGGATTACCCTTAATAATGTAGTATTACCTATTCACTGATATGAATAGAAGGGATGATAATCATATTGTGTTGATAAGTAACCCTAATCAGGTATAGCTTGTTATACCTAGCTTTAATATAACTAAATGATAGTAATTGGGTATGAATAGTCCTTGAATGACTAATAAAATCATGGAGTACTCTCTTACTGTTGTTGAAACCCTAGTATTCTATAACTTGATGGTCACACCTTGATTTATGTGTGGGTTCATACTTGAGAATAGTATGGAATGTGATGGTGATGCTTCAACTTATGCATCCATGATCCAATGGGGATGTTGTGAGTTAGGGTTTGGGTATAAGTGCTGTTTAGTAACATTGATATAATTTATCATGCTGAACCTAACTCTAATGCAAATAGATAAAGACGAGTATTCATGTTTAACATTCTTATATGATGGAATGATGGTGGAATAACCTCCTTAACATGATCATAACCTTAATGTGTTAATTGGTGGTTATCATAGCCACATGGTTGATACTTTCTTATGCTAAACATGTGCATTCATAGTGTTAATCATATCTAGATTCATCACATGTTGATGTAATAAAGGAATGTTCTTAATGTTAATATAACCCTGCTATGATTGGTTATTAATATCTCCTAGCTCATTAATGCAATATTGTGTTGATCTGATGTATTACATGTAAGTGATGTTGTTGAGCCTTGTTTTAAGGCATGCAAAGATAATGATGATCTTGTAGGGAATAGTATGATGGTATTAATGACCTTTGGGCATGGTTTTGTCCTAAATGAGGTGTAATCCTCTTGTGTTGATAAGGGTTGATACCCTGTGATATTGTGAAAAGGATTTATACCCTGTGATAGTGTGATGGTCTTAATGACCTTTGGTCATGGTTGAGCCCTGAATGAGGTGTAATCCTCTTATGTTGATAATGGTTGATACCCTATGATATTATGAAAAGGCTTTATATCTTGTAATAGTATGATGACTAGCGTGGTCTCATGAATGGAAAGTGAATAGTCCCATGTGATGATGAGATGAGAAATTATGTTTCACACGTTGTATATCTTTTAAAAGTTGTGATATTTATATGCTTGCTAGAAGTGAATTAGGGTTTGTATGTCCACTTGTTTGATGCAACCTTAATTCACCCAATTGGCATAACTAATCAAGTGCAACTCTAATCATGTATTGCCTTGTGCCGTAGAACCATCTTCAGAGTCAAAACTTGCTGGATGGTGAAACAAGTATTCCTAAGGGAAACTCAGAGAACATACTGTTGAGTATGTGGGGGTGGCAGGTTGAGGATATATCCTAGTCATCCCCAATGCAGATTGTGGAGGTTGGCTATGGTCATGCCTCATACATATGATGTGATTGAGAATGGCTGCGGTCATGTCTCAGTGATTATAACATGATGTGATTAGAGGACAACTACGATTGTACCTTAGTGACTGGGTTTGTATACAACTAGTTTCTAGTGCCGTGACCTATACCAAGGGAGGACTAGTGGTTAGCAGCTTGACTATATGTCATTGTGGTGGCAGCTTTGACTGATATGACACTACCTTTTTACTCGTACTGACCGAGGGGAAGAGATCTTAGGATATCGACACTCCTAGATCTTGTACGGAATCGAATAGCCCTTCACAGGGGTCGGTTGGACTTTGAATGGTACGATTCAAATTCCCCAGTGTATAATAAAAGATGTAATACAACCGTCTAACATATCTGTTTAGGGTTATACACAATGCTTCATATTAGATGATAACCCTTGTTTGCTTTCTTTTCACTGAGATCATGTATAGTACAATAAGAGATAATAGATATACTTATGCTGTAGTTATGTTCATGTTATAAACATGCTTATGTTGTCAAATATCCTGACAATGATGGTTAAGATGATGTTGCTAGCTATGTTTAATATTGCTAGCCATGCCTATGTAATTAGAAATGGTTAAACTGCTAATTATGCCTATACAGTTAATTGTGCTATGATGTTAGTTCTACTTATGATATAGATCTGTTCCCTTTATTTGAAATGCAAATATTGATAACCATGTTATGTTACTAGACATATTCATGATGTCAGGGATGCTTATGCTACTAGATTGCTTGTGTTGTTAGCAAGGAATATGATGATAGTCATATTAATAATAATGATTGTTATTAGATTCAATTTGATGATATTTGAGTAGATATCTACCCAAAGAAATGCATTTATTTGTTATCTATATATGCATTGATGATCATACTTGATGCTATGATGATTTGCTTAATCTATTCAGTATACTTGAACTGTTCAATCTATTCAATTGACTATTAAATACTCCAACTGCTTAGTTATCTACTATTTAAAATGTTGTAATCAATAAGCATTGTTAGAGATTATATCTCTTACTGGGACCGGGTCTCACACTTATGGTTTGCGACATTTTTTTAGGTAATTAGAAGTGACAAAAACAAAGATGTGGTAGCAAAGAGGAGATATAGTAATGAATCTTTGAGAAAGTTGATTAGATGTCTACTGTGTCCTAGAGTCGTCCCTGTACTCTCAGGTCCGGGTAGGAAAAGTTTGTATATGGTGTTTCATACGAATCAAACTTTTGTTAGCATATTAATGCTTGTTTGTGTGGCATATACATATATTATTCTCTTATACATATTTGTTGTGGTTAAGGTGATAGAACAATTTGTATCAAATTCTTGGCATAGTATGGATAAAAGAAAGATGTTGGTCTCTTTTGCAAATGATTCTGAGTAGGTGCTGACGTTGAAATCAGTTTTAATTTACCCATATTTTTGGGTATGTGATTTATTAGTGATCGATTGTGCTTTATGTTTTGAGTAATCTCATTTACTGTAACGGGTTCTCGCAAGTTGGTATCAGAACTTTAGGTTCATCGAGTCTATAGGGACACTAGGACTTAGGACTAAGATGAGGTCAAAATGAGAAATATGACATAAAATATGGTGCATACTACCTAATCTCAGTATTTGGGTGCCCTGGCCAGGTATTCAATTATTGAAGAAAAGGTAAGTATGGAACTCTTAGATTGTTATCTTTCTGATTACTCTGATCAAGTAGTCATTTTGAGACAATCTAAAGAGCATAATGAATAAGAAATCATGGTGTGAATATCTCAACCCTACCTTAAAGAAGATGAGATTTGCATCATTATCTATTAAAACTTGAATGTTTGGTAACTATAAGAGAAAGATACAACACCATGAAATCTAAATCTAAATACAAATAAGGAAAAGAGGAGTTCTTTAAGATGTGATTCAAGAAGATAAAAAAGTAAAAGACAGATAAGTCTATGCTTATAAAGTTATTCAAGGTCTGAAATCCACATAAGATGGAGAGAACTCCAATGATAAGCATAAAACAAGAAGATGAATGGGAAAAATGGAAAAGAAATATGATGGAACCTGAGTTAATCTCAGACCAACCAATGTGTGTAAGAAAGTGTTAATGAAAAATCAGCATGACATGTGAAAGAAATTAAGGGAGATGATCCATGTTTGATGAAGAAAATGTGGAATATGAGTATTTACATGTTGATAAGTGGTTGAAAAATATAATAAAATAAGACAACATACCCAAGTGTGATAAATAGTCATCAAGGAAGGAGTAATGAGATATGTTAATCATGATGATTCCTATGCTAATGGCAAGGAACCCGAAATGAAAAAAAGGTAAAATGATACATTAGAAGGTGTAACATGCATAATGAAAATTGAATTGGTTACCTTTTTGCTAGTGACCCTTGAACAATGTTGCTATGATGTGGGAAGTGTGTTTCCCTTTGTGTCTTTACTTTCTAGGGAAAAACTTTCAAGTGGATCATTGCCACTTGATATGTGTGGATTCGCTGCAAACATGAAGGTGGATAGCTTATTATAGCATAAGGTTGCTTGGACTATGGTTCCAAGATCATAACGTTTGTGATGAGTTTTCTTTTGAGCCTTCCAATAATTAGGAAGACTCCTCTTATATGTATTGATATTTTTTATGTTGGTAAAAGTAGATGAGATAAGGATGTGAGTTCCTTATAGCACATAATGTGTATACCAAGGTAATGAATCCTAGTACCCAAGATGTGTCAATAGTATGATAAGTATGTGAAGGTTGGAGATGATTATTAAATGAACATTCCAAGTATTCCTCCTCATTAGAGAGAGATTTGATTATGACCTTCTAAATGCTTTTTGAAAAAGAAAAAAAGTGATTCTATAATGTTGTGTATGGTTTAGTGATAGCTGGGTAAGACCACTATCAAGGATATATGGTTTGTTGGTCGATAGATATTGGATTCCATGTTCCTTTAAGATAAACCTATGATCAAATATCAATGCATAAGAGTTAGATTGGATGACACAATTCACATGACCATGATTAGATTAGAGTTATGTCCTTTATACTAACCAATGTACCAATAGAATTTATGAATAGGAGGAATAGAGTGTTCAAGTAATGTCTTACAAGTTGTAGCAAGCTTTGAATGATGGCATGATTGGTAAAAAGATAGCAAGTATGACTTTTGAGTAATGTGTTGATTCAATAGATATAATTTTAGGATGATATCTAGAATTTAAATTTGAACATTACTACTAGAGTTGCACAGATGATACAACAAGTTTCTACATTCCATATTGAGAATGTCTTCTTAGGTGGAGTTTTTTGTGCTGACCCAAGATGAGATATGTATGAATGATGTGACATCACCATGATATGAAAGTAACCATGTGAAGGTAATAGGATGAGGTGCAAAGGAAGTACCCATCTTTGTTTACCTTGGATTTTGGGGGCAAAATCCCTATTAGGGGTTTATAGTTGTAAGGCCCCTAAACTTGCTTAATGAATTAAATAAGCTTAATTATTATAATTTAATTCTTATAACCATAATATAACCTTGGGATATGCTTTGAAATCATAATACAAGCTTAAGTTTCAAATTTGGTCCAATTTGGACACTGTTTGAGCAAGTTATGCAATTTTATGCAAATTTTGAACTTTTCTGCAATTTACCCAATTGATAGGTTTTCTTTGCAATTTATCACTTGCATTATGTTCCTTGGCTGCAAATAACCCGAGGAAGATGGTGTTGGAAGAGGCTCATACATCTATATATGCTATGCACCCATGTAGTATCAAAATGCACCACAATATGAAGGATATGTATTGGTGGCCAGGCTTGAAGAAAGATGTAGCTGAGTTCATTGCAAGATATGCTGTGTGTCAACAAGTCAAAGCTGAGCATCAGAAGCCTACAGGAACATTGCAACCATTTCCTATACCTTAATGGAAATGGGATCATGTGACTATGGACTTTGTGGTTAGTCTGCCTAGGACAGCCAAATGTTATGATTCCATTTGGGTAATCGTTGACAAGTTGACCAAGTCAGTGCATTTCCTTCCAGTGAAGACAACGTTCACAGGGGAGAAACTTTCTCAAGTTTATGTTGACGATATTGTGTGTTTGCATGATGTTCCAGCTACTATCGTGTCTGATAGATGTCCTCAGTTTACAATTCACTTTTGGGAGTGACTAGGGGTGAGTAAATTTCAATCTAGACCGTTAGACCGGACCAGACTGTACATTCGGTCTGGTCCGGTCCTAGACTGAATATGTACTTGGTCCGGTCAACGATCCTAAAAATTTGTATTTTCGGTCTTCAGTCTGGTCCTGTCCAAAACTAGAAAAATTGTAAATCGGATTGTGGACCAGTTGGCTGAGTGCTTTTTACGAAATTTGTTAAACCGGCCCAGTGACCCACCCAATATCCCAGATTTTGTCGATGTATGTGATGGTCTCCCTATGTCTGTGACCTGAAGAGGCAAAGCGCGATGACAAGGGTACCGAAGTCCAAAGCGGTGAAGCAACAGGAGGTCCTCTTCCATAGTGGGGTACAATGCACGGTGCACGACTCTTGGCGCGTGACGCACAACAGAAGGTCAATCTAGTAGCTGTCAACTACAATCACCGCTCCCAACTCAACCGGTCAACCCTGCTGTGCTAGACACTGCTGGCTTCATGACTCTGTGTAGAGGGCAGTAGATTCTGATCAACTAACGATGGTGTCCCAGAATAGAAAGTGAAGTGTGAAGTGTGAAGACGATGCCATTCTTACTGCTTACTAATTGATTTGTCTCCTTCAATTCAACATCCAAGAGAGGGTTATTAGTCTGTCCATGTACCGACATTCACTGTAAAATCTTAGCTTCTAGCCTACTTCTACCTGTAGGTAAATAATCATTAACTAATTCTTGGTTTTAGTTCTCTTTCTGTTGGCCCTCTCTTTTCCTGTTTGCCTGTTCCTATATCTTCTCACTGAAAATGTTAAATGCTTGGGAGTGGAAGGGGGCTTACGGCTTCTTTAAAAAATAGATTCATCATTCTGTTAACTGTGAATTGCTTGGAGAATCTTTGCCTAATGTTTACGAATTCACACACCCACCAGCCATGAGGGTCTAAGGGGGGTGCAGCTCACTTGCGAGCTCTTTTCTACTTATTCTTTGATGGGAAGTAGGAAGAACCTGCTCTTTAATTGTTGAAAATTGGCCAATGATTTTTGTCATACACTGTTGCATACTATCTACTTACTATCTTGATTTCTTTGGCAAATAAAACTAAAGTTTAGTTCAACTTGTTTCATTTCTTACTGTCTGAAATTTTGTTTTATTGGTTCCGTGATATATGTGTTTCAGTGGACAGTGGTAGTTTTTTTTTCAATTTATAACAATGTTGGCTACATATTTTTTTTGAAACAGAGATTGTTTTTGCTGCAATTTCTTATGGGTGACCATCAATACAGATTCATCTATGAAATTATCGTGCAATGTAAGAATTCTCCTTAGGTGTACTTATGTTATGTGTTCACCATGTTTGGGTAAAATATTTTAACTACATGTTTTGATGTCGATATGTACAGATGAGCCCCCAATCCAAAAGGCCAAACGTTAGGTCAGGAGAGACAACAACTACAAATGAACCATCACCTCAAATATTGATTGAATCCATGGAAATTCTAATGTTGAAGTACACAACTCTGTAGAAGAAGGAGACTTTGATAAAGTAGATGTCGGGAAGCCAAGAGTGAAGAAAAGATCTTGTAAGAGGTCAGAAGTTTGGTTACATTTTGAGGAGTTCATTTCTGATGATAATACAATTCGAGCTAGATGCAAGTATTGTAATAATCTTTTACTGCTCACTCTTTTAAAAATGGAACTAAAAACTTGAACTTTTATCTACCTAAGTGTGAGAAATATCATAAAAAAAGACTAAGGGGATACAAACTCAAATAGTATTGGAAAGGGGAAGCAATGAAGAGGAACAAGGGAGACTAAAATGTTGGGCATTAAATCAGGGAGATGCTAGAGATGCTCTAAGCTATATGATTATTGTGGATGAGTTACCATTTAAATTTGTTGAACGTCATGGATTTTCAACATTTTATGTCTATTGTTTGCCCAGATTTTAATTTGCCATCTTGGTTCACACTTGCCCGTAACTACTACCAATTGTATCTTAATGAAAAAACTAAGTTGCAAAGTTTTTTGAAACACTCATGTCAAAGAGTCTACATAAAAACTGATAGATGGATCACTATTCAAAAAATCAACTACATGACTTTGACTACTCCTTTTATTGATAAGGATTGGAAGTTAACGAAGAAAATTTTAAACTTTTGCCCAATCTCTTGTCATAAAGGCGAGATCATAGGAAGAGTAGTAGAAAGTTGTTTGATTGATTGGGATTTAGATGGTAAACTATACACCATCACGATTGACAATGCAAGTTCAAATGATGTTGCATGTAAGTATGAGAAGTAGAAAATCGCATAAAGCAGGGGGGGTAATAAGTGATGGGAAATAAATCCACATGAGGTGCATTACACGCATCATAAATCTTGTAGTTGTTGATGTCCTAAAAGAATATGAGACTTCTATCGACCGTGTAAGGGTAGCTATAAGTTTTGCAAGGCAGTCTCTTGCTAGGTTGAAGAAATTTAATGAGTGTGTGCAAATTGAGAGTAAGGCACTCCTATCTCTTGATGTGGTAACTAGATGAAACTCAACATACCTAATGTTAAACTCGGCCTTAAAGTTTGAGAGGGATTTTGAAAGATTTGGGGAGCTAGATCCATACTTTAGGTTGGATTTAGATGATATTGAAGGTGGAAATGTTGGAGTTCCAATAGAAAGTGATTGGGAAAATGTGAGATGTTTGTCTACATTTTTAGAATCTTTCTATGAAGTGACTCTTCATGTTTCAGGGACATCATATGTTAATGTGAATTCATTTTTCTTTGAAATTGCTGATGTGTATGATCTTTTATGCTCCCATGCTCCCACATGTCTAGAAGTGGTGTTGAATTGTACAATATGGCCACATCATTGAAAGTTAAATATGACAAGTATTGGGGAAATATGGATAAAATGAATATGATGATCTATATTGCAGCATTACTAGACCCTAGAGTGAAATTAGTTGGGCTAAATTTATCTTTCATTAGGATGTATGGCACATAAAAAGGTGAGGTGATGATGAGTAAAGTAAAAACAACCATGTCTGCATTGTTTGAAGAGTATAGGAAATTGTATGCCCCAATTGCTTCTCAATCTGGTCAAACAAAAGGAACATCTTCTAGTGGAGCAAATAAGAAACTTGCTTGTAGAGGTGCTGGTTTTCAGAAGAATATCATGGAGGATATTAAGAAGATGAGAAATGGAGCAGACAATGGTTTTGTGAGGACTAAATTTGATAGATACTTGAATGAAGAAATGGATGAAGATGAGTCTGATGATTTCAATATCTTGAAGTGGTGGCAACTTTATGGGCCGAGATTCCCACTACTTTCTTGTTTGGCATGAGATGTTCTAGATATACTTATATCTACAGTGGCTTCAAAGTCTGCATTTATCAAAGGAGGTCGACACCTTGATTCTTTTAGGATCTCTCTCACTCCTAAGGTAGTAGATTTTAGAGTCTTGTTTTTTGTCCATCTTTGCACTTTTATTCTTATTGACCATATCAAACATTGTCAGACTGTCCAATCTCTTATATGTGCACAAGATTGGATTAAATCTACCCCTCAAGTGATTAATGTGGAAGCTAATCTTGAAGAGTTAGATCAACTAGAGAAAGGTAAATTGATAGTTATTAGACTTTTTTAATAAAAGAAGTAAATATTCTTATGTCTAACAATGTTTGTAAAATATTTCAGAGCTATATAATCTCTGTGCAAATGGCTTTGTCATTGATGTTTAGAGTTAACACATATTTCGACATGTAAGTGTCTTTGCTTCTTAATACATTTTTAAATCAAGGTTATACATGTATGTTATATTGAGTATTGATGCCTATTATGTATTTTCAGAGTTGGTTAGCCGGATTCAAGATAATATGATCATTTTTTTTTCTATTTGGGGAGTTACATAACATGTAAGTGGCCTAATTATGATCCATCATAAAATTTTGTTGCTTAATCTCAATTAAAAATTCTTTCCATGTTTATCTTTGTTGTGTTTGTAGTTTCTTTATTTTATCTATAGTGTTGACTTCTATTATTTCTCCTTGTAGAAAATCGCCATCGTGACTCGTGAACACGTGTAATTTAAAATACATCGAGGAAGTCATTGACACGTCTTGGTCAAGTGAAGTAATGGACTATGAATTGTGGCTTGTGCACTTGATTAGAGTCTAGTGATCGTTACATCGCTCATGTTTTTGTTGTAGTCAATACAAACTCATGTCATGGAGATATTAATGTTACATGTTTTTGAAGTTTACTGTTGGATTTATGTTTGTAGTTCCAAACAATATTTTGAAGCTGCTGTATAACAATATAAGTATCTATTTATGTAGACCAAGACAAAAATATTGACTTGATTTTGGCTTTCTTTTGACTATTTGCTATTCTAATAAAGCAGGTTATATATGATGGCTTATCGTTTAGTTAGACCAATTTGATTTATGCTTTTTGGTCTATGTGGGCTGTTATGTTTGGAAAAATACTTGGATTGTTGGACAAAAAATATTGCCCCTTTAAACAAAGTCACCCATTGTCATTGTGAGTGAAAAAGTTGGTTTCATTGAAAAAAGGACAAGGATCGAGTTGTCCACCAACTACAATTTTAATTTAGGACAACCTAAAACAATAAGTTATCATGTTTTTCATTTTTACAATGAGAACAATCATCGTTGAATGAAAATATTAATAAAATAGAACTTTTGTGCAATGTTACAACTGAAATTTCAAACAACAGTAATGTTATGCAATTTTGGTCTGAGCGGTCCAGTCCTGGTCTGGTCCAAATGTTAAATGGTCTGGGTTGGTCTGGTCCAAGAAAGAAGTGGTCCGGTCTACAGTCCAAGTTTTTACATTTTTGGTCTTTGGTCTGTTCCGGTCTGGGTTTGGACCGATGCTCACCCCTAGGAGCGACTACATATAACTTTGGGTAAGCAGTTGAAGTTCAATACTGCTTTCCACCCACAGACAAATGGTCAATCTAAAAAGAACATTCAGATCTTGGAGGATCTATTGAGAGCTTGTGTTCTTCAGTTCTCAGGAAGTTGGGATATACACCTCAGTCTGATAGAGTTTGCTTACAATAACAACTATCAGAGAAGTATTGACATGGAACCATATGAGGCGTTGTATGGGAGACATTGTAGGTCTCCATTTTATTGGTATGAGATAGGGGAGTATCATCTTCTAGGTCCTGATATTGTACAATAGATGATAGAGAAGATCAAAGTGATATAACAACAGGGGAAAGCAGCACATGATAGACATAAGTCGCATGTAGACAATCGTCGTAGACCTTTAGAGTTCCAAGTGGGAGACAAAGTATATCTGAAGGTCTTTCCCTGTAAAGGTGTTTTGAGGTTTGGGAAGAAGGGTAAGTTGTCTCCCAGGTTTATGGGAGCTTGCCTAGTTGTGGCAGGAGTTGGAAAGGTGGCCTACAGGTTGGAGTTGCCACTTGAGTTACACAGGTTGCATCTAGTGTTCCATGTCAGTTTGATGAGGAAGTTCCATCCGGATACAGAGTCAGTTGTATAGCATGTGGAGGTGAGGCTTGATGAGGATATGACCTATGTGGAGGGTCCAACATTGATCCTTTATTAGAGGGTGAAGAAGTTGAAGAGGAAGGACCTTGTGCTTGTGAAGGTTCTTTGGCATCATCATGGTGTTGCAGAAGCCACGTGGGAGCTCGAAGAGGACATGAGAAGAAGTACCCTTCTATTTTCTCTTAGGATTTTGGGGGTGAAATCCCTGTTAGGGGTTTATGGCTTGTAAGGACCCCGACCCACATTTTGGGCTAACCTTATTTGTTTTGCTTATATGTGATTCTTAGCTCCTTGCTCTAATAATCTAAGATGTAATTAGGGCATGTTGTAGGTCTGTGTTCCTTATTTGAGCTTGTTGCTTGATGCTTGTACTTTGTGGTGAGGCTTTGGTGCAACTTGTAATTTACCCAAAGTAGGGGTTGATGTGCAAGTGTGCCACCTCTAGAGTGTTGTTTCTCTCTCTTGGCATCATATAGAGGAGATAGGAAGTGTTGGGTGCCTTTTTTTGGGCTTGGTTGAGTGGTGAAATCCTTGGTGATGTTTTGGGCACAAGTTTGAGGCGTGCTTTTCTCATAAGAGTGTTGTCTCAGGCTTGGGAGCCTTGGTGAGACCCTATATTAGTTTTTGGTTGCCTTGAGGAGGCTAGACATCAGTTGAGGGTGTCTTGAGGGACATCCGATCAGTTTGATGGCATCTTGAGGATCACCATATCCAATTGTGGTGACTCTAGAGGAGTGCCATATCAGTTTGTGACCTAGGGTTTCATCCCTATCTGTTTGTGAAGGGAGTGGATGGGTGTATCGACCTTGACCTTCCTTAGTGACCAAGTGGGTGAGACATAGATCCTATCACCTTGTTGCATGGTGCTACATGTGTCCTTTCTTCTTGTACATGTGTCTTCTAGGGTTTTAAGGTGGTGACACCTTCCCCTTGTTCTCTCTCTCATCGGCCATGTATATATACCCCTATGTTCCCATGTAAGAGAACCCTTTTAGTGATTCTTGCTTTCTACCTTGGTGTCTGACCTTGAGCTTGAAGAGCACTCTCCCTTCGAGATTTCTAGGTGAGCCAAAAGCTTGTGGTGCTCTCTTTCATCTTTTTCCTTGGTAAGCCATGATTTTCTAGCTTTCTTTCTCTCCTTTTTCTTCTTCTCGGCCATAGACCTTGGTATCTTCTTTCCTCTCTTTTGCTTTCTTAACCATGGTCCTATCTTATCTCTTGGAGGTGTTATGCTTGGAGGATCTTATTCCTCTACCTTGAGTTCGTGAGCTTGGAGCTTGGAGCTTGGAGCTTGGTAATTATTCTTGAGGTGGGTTATATAACTCTAAACCTACTTTGTTATTATCACCTTTCTACTTATTATCTTGCTAGTTGTCCTTAGCTCGTTATTTCTTGTTTGTTAGTAGCTATTCGTGGTATCCTTACATTCTATTTTTGGTAATAGAACCTTGCTAAGTTGCTGCCATGAGATGCACCTTTCTTTTGCCCATCATCGTCTTGAGGTAGAAGATGACTAAACTGATATGATATGCTAACCGATATGTAATGCAATTCAGCATGTTAGACTTATATATCTACCATGATGGGGTTTTTTGTGATCTAGTGATGAGTAGTGAGGAAGAGTGTTGAATCTCCATGATTTTAGTTGAGTATGGAAGTTAACATGGGTAACCCTAATCCAATATACATGTAATCTGACACACATGTAGCCGATACACGTAGAGTTGAAGAGGGAAACATCTACCTTGAGGTTCAACCAATACTACTCTAAACCCTAGTGGTTGTTATCCTATGGATATCTATGTGGCCGATACACAAAGGGGCACATAGGTTGATACCCTAGTTGATGGGTAGGCTGATACCATAATGGATGGTGAGGCCGATGCACTATGAGATTGTATGGCCGATATACTTTCTCATGTACCTCTAAACCGATATCATTTGTGGTGCATGATACCAAGTGATGATAGAACAATACCAAGTGATGATAAACGATACTCACCTTGAGGTTGGTAGGTCGATACCCTATCTAGGTTGGTTGCTTGATACCTAGGGTTAACCGATACCCTAACCCTAATCGATACCCTATGTGATGCGTAGTGATGCATCTTGTTGATGCTAGGGTTACATGGTGTGATGTTACACCCTATGGTGTAATCATGTGTATTATGTTGAAATCTAGACCTCTTTACATGTTTCATAATGATAATGAGAAACATGCTTCTATGTCTCATAACACATCTCATAATAATGAGGAAAGTGATAACCTAAGGGCAGTTGGTGATTCAACCTTATAAAACCTAATCGAGAGAAGTGAAACCCTAATTTCTATGATGTAAGATGTATGATGCAAATGTATAGCATGAGTTCTATGAGATGAAGATGCTTTGCCTTCTTGTTATCAGCTTCTAACCATGTATGTGATACTGATTGATGTACATGGCCATGTATGAGCTATAGTAGTTATGATGTGATGGACATTGGTCCTTGTGATGGGCATTAGTCTTTGATATGGACAAATGGTGAATAGTAAGCATAAAGAGACATGATGTGATGAGATCACACTTAATGTGATTCAATATGTTCTGGCAATGAGTCATTCCCTATTTATGTAGATCTTATTTAGAGGTTATACATTGCAACTTGATTGATGCTTAAAGATGTTTAAATTGATCTAATTAATCAAGTGAAATCTAATAATATAGTTTCCATGTGCCATAGATCCATTCAGTGTCAACACTTGCTGAATGGTGAAATGAGTTTAACTCGGAGCACATATTGTTGAATATGCGGGGTAAAAGTTGGAATACCACCTTGTATCATGAATGTATATGTATCACAAGATTGACTGTAACTCATACCTGGAATTTGTATGACAAGATTGACTGTAAGTCATACTTGAAATTTGTATCACCGGATTGACTGTAAGTCATACCTGGAAGAGCACTGCTGTAAGCCATAGATCAATTTCACTAGCACCGTAACCTATACCAAGGTGGGCTAAGTCTACACAACTAGACTAAAATGTCTCTGGAAGCAGATGACTCATGATGTCACTGCATATTTACTCGTACTGATCGAGGAAGGTGAGGTTGTGGATTCTGAATCTTCCATTAGACCTTGTATTGCCCTGATTTCAACTATATACATATAGTGGCCGGTTGGATTTGGATGGTATGATTCAAATCCTCATGGCATAATGAATATGTAACTAGATGTGTAGTATAATTGTATATGATCAAATACGAAAACATTGGTTGAGGCCTTGCTTGATCTTTAGACAATGTTCTTGATAGAAATTATACATGTTCTTCATATTCCTTTTAAATTTTTAAGATGTTTCATAATTTAACAGTGATTGCCCTTCATGTTAATAATAATTATCTATTTCATCTTAGTTGTGTTTATATTGTTGCTCGGTTATCTTATCTGTGGTAATAATAGAGTTGGTGGTGAGTTATATCTCTCACTGGGACTGTGTGTCTCACCCAGTGGGTTTCCCACATGCGTTTTAGGTGGATGAGCATGAAGAGGTAGAGATCATGTAGAGGAGGTTGAGCAGTAGCTAGAGGAGCAGTAACTGATAAGGCTGGAGGTGTTGCTAGATGTCTTTTATTGATAGAGTCCTAAAGTCGTCCCTGTACACTCGAGTCCTTGGGAACATTTTGTAGATGTTTTGCAAATGTGCTATCTTTATGTGCCTCTTGTGTACCATATATGGTGGAATTATGTATCTATGTTCTGGAATAGTGCTTTTGTTAAAGGTTGACAGCATGCCCAGTGAATGCTTTGAGACATGAAATGACTCATGTGTAAAGGTTCTTGCTATATGGCTGTTTTATGAAAAAGGTTTTAATTTTTAGTGTTTTTCAATAATCTGTTAGTTAATCTTTCTTCCACAATTATGTTTTGAGTAATCTCTCTTTTTGTGACTCTGATGTACCAACTGTACTCATAAGGCCCGTAGGCTCAACTGATGTTCCACTTGAACTCATGATTTGCACATAAGTGTAAGGCCCCTAAACTTGATTAATGAGTTGAATAAGCTTAATTATCATAATTGAATTCTTATAACACTAATATAACCTTGTGATATGATTTTAAATCATAAGACAAGCTTAAGTTTCAAATTTGGTCCAATTTGGACACTGTTTGAGCAAGTTATGCAATTTTATGTACATTTTGGACTTTTATGCAATTTACCCAATTGAGAGGTTTTCTTTGCAATTTATCACTTGAATTATGTTCCTTGGATATTCTATTATCATTATGGAGCTTTTTGCGCCATGGGCCTCCCATTTAAACCTTGGTTTGAAGGTGTTTTCTCCAAGGGTATTTCAGAGTTTACCCCTTCATGGATGATCTACCTTTAGTAGCTATCAACTAATGAGTTATTTGTTTTGCTTGGAAATTCAAGAAACGAGGGCTAATCATGTCTCTATGGACGGTGGGGGAGCTTCTTCTATGTGTGCTTGTATATTGTTAATGGTTTAAGGCCATGGACACTTGGAAAGATACTAGAACTTCAACTTTTTCTTTTTCTTTATCTTAAAGTTTCATATACTTATTCCTAAGCACCAAAATGAGCCATTTACTCTCCACCACTTCCCTCCTTCTCCCAATCTCATTCTCCCTCTGTGCTTCTGCGAATTTTATTGTCCAAGGAAGAAGAAAGTGGAGACCTTCTTGGAAAAAGGATCTAGGGTTGCAATTGACTCCCTTTTAGGGCTCAAAAAGCTTCCTTCTAGTGATCTGGACCTAAAAGAGTAAGAATCCCCTTATTTCCTCCATTTATTTCTTCGTAATACTTCCTCCTACCTTTCTCCAGGTCGTAACCTTGCTGTTCCATGGTAGAAATTGCTTTAAAGCTCTAAAACCCTACCTTTCTTGCTCCTTATGCTTAGGGTTTGCTCATTTGATGAAGAAAGGTGCTAGATGGACGAGTTCATAGCTTATGCTTGGATTTTCTACCCTACCTGCTCCAGTTTTCTTCTGTTTGGGATTTCATCTTCTCATTAGAGGCAATTTTTATAACTTACTCCACGTTTATTTCTTACCATAAGCTTGCTAGCTCATGTTCTTGCTTGAAAATGATGATTCATTCACTAAAAAGCTATGCTTGACTTGGATTTTGATTTTTATAATGTTCCTTGTTCTGATTTCAGTTCTAGATGCACCTATGATCATGTGTACTTTATTCCTAAGTTATAATATGACTTGGATCAGGTTGTTTTGACAACCTATGGTGCTAAGCACCTATCAACCAATGGTCAATTTTAGGGTTTAAAGATGATTTCTTCTATAAACCCATGACCCGATGAAGGTACCATTGCAACAACCATATGGTGTTGTCTTCATGAAAACTGATGGTCAAGATCAAAGGTGTTAGATGATGGTGAAAATTGATGGTCACCCCCTTAGGTCAGCTTTTGGATCAATTAGAAGTTTAATGATCAACCAGTAAGTACCCTAATAATGTTATCAATCAATGATGACATTAGCTTAATATTTGATGCTGATTAATGAATATAGTGCTAATATAACAACCTATTGTGACTTAATGGTCACTAATGATAGTGGATTAGGTCTCCACAACCTATGGTGAGCTAATCATATAGTTTTAGCATCAATTAAGCCTTAGACCAATGGTTTCTTGGGTCACTTGATGCAATGGTTAGACCTATACTGCAATTGATGGTTTTAATATATGAACTTGACCCAAAGGTCAAGATCTAATATTTATTCCTCCAATAAAGTGAAATGATGTCTAATATAATATGGTGGTCCTAACAATGTGATTTAGATGGCTTCCTTTATATGATAAACTTAAGGATCTTACTTGTTGACAATGGATGGCTTGTTTTAAATGAAGAGTTGATTGTGGGTTTTACCCTACTCTCAATGGAACTTTTTGTGTTGTTAACCAAGGGATGTCTAGGGTTAAATGGTGACTCTTTCGAGAGCACAAATCAAGGACTTCATAGGTGGTTTATCCAAGGTGTTTACTTATGTAAACAACCAATGGTCTTACCTTTTAAACATCCAATGGTTCTGGTTGACATTGTGGTATAGTGATATGGGTTGAATGATGATGGAACAAATGGAGGATTACCCTTAATAATGTAGTATTACCTATTCACTGATATGAATAGAAGGGATGATAATCATATTGTGTTGATAAGTAACCCTAATCAGGTATAGCTTGTTATACCTAGCTTTAATATAACTAAATGATAGTAATTGGGTATGAATAGTCCTTGAATGACTAATAAAATCATGGAGTACTCTCTTACTGTTGTTGAAACCCTAGTATTCTATAACTTGATGGTCACACCTTGATTTATGTGTGGGTTCATACTTGAGAATAGTATGGAATGTGATGGTGATGCTTCAACTTATGCATCCATGATCCAATGGGGATGTTGTGAGTTAGGGTTTGGGTATAAGTGCTGTTTAGTAACATTGATATAATTTATCATGCTGAACCTAACTCTAATGCAAATAGATAAAGACGAGTATTCATGTTTAACATTCTTATATGATGGAATGATGGTGGAATAACCTCCTTAACATGATCATAACCTTAATGTGTTAATTGGTGGTTATCATAGCCACATGGTTGATACTTTCTTATGCTAAACATGTGCATTCATAGTGTTAATCATATCTAGATTCATCACATGTTGATGTAATAAAGGAATGTTCTTAATGTTAATATAACCCTGCTATGATTGGTTATTAATATCTCCTAGCTCATTAATGCAATATTGTGTTGATCTGATGTATTACATGTAAGTGATGTTGTTGAGCCTTGTTTTAAGGCATGCAAAGATAATGATGATCTTGTAGGGAATAGTATGATGGTATTAATGACCTTTGGGCATGGTTTTGTCCTAAATGAGGTGTAATCCTCTTGTGTTGATAAGGGTTGATACCCTGTGATATTGTGAAAAGGATTTATACCCTGTGATAGTGTGATGGTCTTAATGACCTTTGGTCATGGTTGAGCCCTGAATGAGGTGTAATCCTCTTATGTTGATAATGGTTGATACCCTATGATATTATGAAAAGGCTTTATATCTTGTAATAGTATGATGACTAGCGTGGTCTCATGAATGGAAAGTGAATAGTCCCATGTGATGATGAGATGAGAAATTATGTTTCACACGTTGTATATCTTTTAAAAGTTGTGATATTTATATGCTTGCTAGAAGTGAATTAGGGTTTGTATGTCCACTTGTTTGATGCAACCTTAATTCACCCAATTGGCATAACTAATCAAGTGCAACTCTAATCATGTATTGCCTTGTGCCGTAGAACCATCTTCAGAGTCAAAACTTGCTGGATGGTGAAACAAGTATTCCTAAGGGAAACTCAGAGAACATACTGTTGAGTATGTGGGGGTGGCAGGTTGAGGATATATCCTAGTCATCCCCAATGCAGATTGTGGAGGTTGGCTATGGTCATGCCTCATACATATGATGTGATTGAGAATGGCTGCGGTCATGTCTCAGTGATTATAACATGATGTGATTAGAGGACAACTACGATTGTACCTTAGTGACTGGGTTTGTATACAACTAGTTTCTAGTGCCGTGACCTATACCAAGGGAGGACTAGTGGTTAGCAGCTTGACTATATGTCATTGTGGTGGCAGCTTTGACTGATATGACACTACCTTTTTACTCGTACTGACCGAGGGGAAGAGATCTTAGGATATCGACACTCCTAGATCTTGTACGGAATCGAATAGCCCTTCACAGGGGTCGGTTGGACTTTGAATGGTACGATTCAAATTCCCCAGTGTATAATAAAAGATGTAATACAACCGTCTAACATATCTGTTTAGGGTTATACACAATGCTTCATATTAGATGATAACCCTTGTTTGCTTTCTTCTCACTGAGATCATGTATAGTACAATAAGAGATAATAGATATACTTATGCTGTAGTTATGTTCATGTTATAAACATGCTTATGTTGTCAAATATCCTGACAATGATGGTTAAGATGATGTTGCTAGCTATGTTTAATATTGCTAGCCATGCCTATGTAATTATAAATGGTTAAACTGCTAATTATGCCTATACAGTTAATTGTGCTATGATGTTAGTTCTACTTATGATATAGATCTGTTCCCTTTATTTGAAATGCAAATATTGATAACCATGTTATGTTACTAGACATATTCATGATGTCAGGGATGCTTATGCTACTAGATTGCTTGTGTTGTTAGCAAGGAATATGATGATAGTCATATTAATAATAATGATTGTTATTAGATTCAATTTGATGATATTTGAGTAGATATCTACCCAAAGAAATGCATTTATTTGTTATCTATATATGCATTGATGATCATACTTGATGCTATGATGATTTGCTTAATCTATTCAGTATACTTGAACTGTTCAATCTATTCAATTGACTATTAAATACTCCAACTGCTTAGTTATCTACTATTTAAAATGTTGTAATCAATAAGCATTGTTAGAGATTATATCTCTTACTGGGACCGGGTCTCACACTTATGGTTTGCGACATTTTTTTAGGTAATTAGAAGTGACAAAAACAAAGATGTGGTAGCAAAGAGGAGATATAGTAATGAATCTTTGAGAAAGTTGATTAGATGTCTACTGTGTCCTAGAGTCGTCCCTGTACTCTCAGGTCCGGGTAGGAAAAGTTTGTATATGGTGTTTCATACGAATCAAACTTTTGTTAGCATATTAATGCTTGTTTGTGTGGCATATACATATATTATTCTCTTATACATATTTGTTGTGGTTAAGGTGATAGAACAATTTGTATCAAATTCTTGGCATAGTATGGATAAAAGAAAGATGTTGGTCTCTTTTGCAAATGATTCTGAGTAGGTGCTGACGTTGAAATCAGTTTTAATTTACCCATATTTTTGGGTATGTGATTTATTAGTGATCGATTGTGCTTTATGTTTTGAGTAATCTCATTTACTGTAACGGGTTCTCGCAAGTTGGTATCAGAACTTTAGGTTCATCGAGTCTATAGGGACACTAGGACTTAGGACTAAGATGAGGTCAAAATGAGAAATATGACATAAAATATGGTGCATACTACCTAATCTCAGTATTTGGGTGCCCTGGCCAGGTATTCAATTATTGAAGAAAAGGTAAGTATGGAACTCTTAGATTGTTATCTTTCTGATTACTCTGATCAAGTAGTCATTTTGAGACAATCTAAAGAGCATAATGAATAAGAAATCATGGTGTGAATATCTCAACCCTACCTTAAAGAAGATGAGATTTGCATCATTATCTATTAAAACTTGAATGTTTGGTAACTATAAGAGAAAGATACAACACCATGAAATCTAAATCTAAATACAAATAAGGAAAAGAGGAGTTCTTTAAGATGTGATTCAAGAAGATAAAAAAGTAAAAGACAGATAAGTCTATGCTTATAAAGTTATTCAAGGTCTGAAATCCACATAAGATGGAGAGAACTCCAATGATAAGCATAAAACAAGAAGATGAATGGGAAAAATGGAAAAGAAATATGATGGAACCTGAGTTAATCTCAGACCAACCAATGTGTGTAAGAAAGTGTTAATGAAAAATCAGCATGACATGTGAAAGAAATTAAGGGAGATGATCCATGTTTGATGAAGAAAATGTGGAATATGAGTATTTACATGTTGATAAGTGGTTGAAAAATATAATAAAATAAGACAACATACCCAAGTGTGATAAATAGTCATCAAGGAAGGAGTAATGAGATATGTTAATCATGATGATTCCTATGCTAATGGCAAGGAACCCGAAATGAAAAAAAGGTAAAATGATACATTAGAAGGTGTAACATGCATAATGAAAATTGAATTGGTTACCTTTTTGCTAGTGACCCTTGAACAATGTTGCTATGATGTGGGAAGTGTGTTTCCCTTTGTGTCTTTACTTTCTAGGGAAAAACTTTCAAGTGGATCATTGCCACTTGATATGTGTGGATTCGCTGCAAACATGAAGGTGGATAGCTTATTATAGCATAAGGTTGCTTGGACTATGGTTCCAAGATCATAACGTTTGTGATGAGTTTTCTTTTGAGCCTTCCAATAATTAGGAAGACTCCTCTTATATGTATTGATATTTGTTATGTTGGTAAAAGTAGATGAGATAAGGATGTGAGTTCCTTATAGCACATAATGTGTAAACCAAGGTAATGAATCCTAGTACCCAAGATGTGTCAATAGTATGAGAAGTATGTGAAGGTTGGAGATGATTATTAAATGAACATTCCAAGTATTCCTCCTCATTAGAGAGAGATTTGATTATGACCTTCTAAATGTTTTTTGAAAAAGAAAAAAAGTGATTCTATAATGTTGTGTATGGTTTAGTGATAGCTGGGTAAGACCACTATCAAGGATATATGGTTTGTTGGTCGATAGATATTGGATTCCATGTTCCTTTAAGATAAACCTATGATCAAATATCAATGCATAAGAGTTAGATTGGATGACACAATTCACATGACCATGATTAGATTAGAGTTATGTCCTTTATACTAACCAATGTACCAATAGAATTTATGAATAGGAGGAATAGAGTGTTCAAGTAATGTCTTACAAGTTGTAGCAAGCTTTGAATGATGGCATGATTGGTAAAAAGATAGAAAGTATGACTTTTGAGTAATGTGTTGATTCAATAGATATAATTTTAGGATGATATCTAGAATTTAAATTTGAACATTACTACTAGAGTTGCACAGATGATACAACAAGTTTCTACATTCCATATTGAGAATGTCTTCTTAGGTGGAGTTTTTTGTGCTGACCCAAGATGAGATATGTATGAATGATGTGACATCACCATGATATGAAAGTAACCATGTGAAGGTAATAGGATGAGGTGCAAAGGAAGTACCCATCTTTGTTTACCTTGGATTTTGGGGGCAAAATCCCTATTAGGGGTTTATAGTTGTAAGGCCCCTAAACTTGCTTAATGAATTAAATAAGCTTAATTATTATAATTTAATTCTTATAACCATAATATAACCTTGGGATATGCTTTGAAATCATAATACAAGCTTAAGTTTCAAATTTGGTCCAATTTGGACACTGTTTGAGCAAGTTATGCAATTTTATGCAAATTTTGAACTTTTCTGCAATTTACCCAATTGATAGGTTTTCTTTGCAATTTATCACTTGCATTATGTTCCTTGGCTATTATATTATAATTATTGAGATTTTTTATCCATGGGGCTCCCATTTAAATCTTGGTTTGAAGGTGTTTTCTCCAAGGGTATTTTAGGGTTTACCCCTTGATGGATGAGCTACCTTTAGTAGCTATCAACTAATGAGTTATTTGTTTTGCTTGGAAATTCAAGAAATGAGGGATAATAATGTCTCTATGGATGGCGGGGGAGCTTCTTGTGTGTGTTATTGTATATTCTTAATGGTTTAAGGCCATGGACACTTGGAAAGATACTAGAACTTCAACTTTTTCTTTTTCTTTATCTTAAAGTTTCATATGCTTGTGCACTTGATTAGAGTCTAGTGATCGTTACATCGCTAATGTTTTTGTTGTAGTCAATACAAACTCATGTCATGGAGATATTAATGTTACATGTTTTTGAAGTTTACTGTTGGATTTATGTTTGTAGTTCCAAACAATATTTTGAAGCTGCTGTATAACAATATAAGTATCTATTTATGTAGACCAAGACAAAAATATTGACTTGATTTTGGCTTTCTTTTGACTATTTGCTATTCTAATAAAGCAGGTTATATATGATGGCTTATCGTTTAGTTAGACCAATTTGATTTATGCTTTTTGGTCTATGTGGGCTGTTATGTTTGGAAAAATACTTGGATTGTTGGACAAAAAATATTGCCCCTTTAAACAAAGTCACCCATTGTCATTGTGAGTGAAAAAGTTGGTTTCATTGAAAAAAGGACAAGGATCGAGTTGTCCACCAACTACAATTTTAATTTAGGACAACCTAAAACAATAAGTTATCATGTTTTTCATTTTTACAATGAGAACAATCATCGTTGAATGAAAATATTAATAAAATAGAACTTTTGTGCAATGTTACAACTGAAATTTCAAACAACAGTAATGTTATGCAATTTTGGTCTGAGCGGTCCAGTCCTGGTCTGGTCCAAATGTTAAATGGTCTGGGTTGGTCTGGTCCAAGAAAGAAGTGGTCCGGTCTACAGTCCAAGTTTTTACATTTTTGGTCTTTGGTCTGTTCCGGTCTGGGTTTGGACCGATGCTCACCCCTAGGAGCGACTACATATAACTTTGGGTAAGCAGTTGAAGTTCAATACTGCTTTCCACCCACAGACAAATGGTCAATCTAAAAAGAACATTCAGATCTTGGAGGATCTATTGAGAGCTTGTGTTCTTCAGTTCTCAGGAAGTTGGGATATACACCTCAGTCTGATAGAGTTTGCTTACAATAACAACTATCAGAGAAGTATTGACATGGCACCATATGAGGCGTTGTATGGGAGACATTGTAGGTCTCCATTTTATTGGTATGAGATAGGGGAGTATCATCTTCTAGGTCCTGATATTGTACAATAGATGATAGAGAAGATCAAAGTGATATAACAACAGTTGAAAGCAGCACATGATAGACATAAGTCGCATGTAGACAATCGTCGTAGACCTTTAGAGTTCCAAGTGGGAGACAAAGTATATCTGAAGGTCTTTCCCTGTAAAGGTGTTTTGAGGTTTGGGAAGAAGGGTAAGTTGGCTCCCAGGTTTATGGGAGCTTGCCTAGTTGTGGCAGGAGTTGGAAAGGTGGCCTACAGGTTGGAGTTGCCACTTGAGTTACACAGGTTGCATCTAGTGTTCCATGTCAGTTTGATGAGGAAGTTCCATCCGGATACATAGTCAGTTGTATAGCATGTGGAGGTGAGGCTTGATGAGGATATGACCTATGTGGAGGGTCCAACATTGATCCTTTATCAGAGGGTGAAGAAGTTGAAGAGGAAGGACCTTGTGCTTGTGAAGGTTCTTTGGCATCATCATGGTGTTGCAGAAGCCACGTGGGAGCTCGAAGAGGACATGAGAAGAAGTACCCTTCTATTTTCTCTTAGGATTTTGGGGGTGAAATCCCTGTTAGGGGTTTATGGCTTGTAAGGACCCCGACCCACATTTTGGGCTAACCTTATTTGTTTTGCTTATATGTGATTCTTAGCTCCTTGCTCTAATAATCTAAGATGTAATTAGGGCATGTTGTAGGTCTGTGTTCCTTATTTGAGCTTGTTGCTTGATGCTTGTACTTTGTGGTGAGGCTTTGGTGCAACTTGCAATTTACCCAAAGTAGGGGTTGATGTGCAAGTGTGCCACCTCTAGAGTGTTGTTTCTCTCTCTTGGCATCATATAGAGGAGATAGGAAGTGTTGGGTGCCTTTTTTTGGGCTTGGTTGAGTGGTGAAATCCTTGGTGATGTTTTGGGCACAAGTTTGAGGCGTGCTTTGCTCATAAGAGTGTTGTCTCAGGCTTGGGAGCCTTGGTGAGACCCTATATTAGTTTTTGGTTGCCTTGAGGAGGCTAGACATCAGTTGAGGGTGTCTTGAGGGACATCCGATCAGTTTGATGGCATCTTGAGGATCACCATATCCAATTGTGGTGACTCTAGAGGAGTGCCATATCAGTTTGTGACCTAGGGTTTCATCCCTATCTGTTTGTGAAGGGAGTGGATGGGTGTATCGACCTTGACCTTCCTTAGTGACCAAGTGGGTGAGACATAGATCCTATCACCTTGTTGCATGGTGCTACATGTGTCCTTTCTTCTTGTACATGTGTCTTCTAGGGTTTTAAGGTGGTGACACCTTCCCCTTGTTCTCTCTCTCATCGGCCATGTATATATACCCCTATGTTCCCATGTAAGAGAACCCTTTTAGTGATTCTTGCTTTCTACCTTGGTGTCTGACCTTGAGCTTGAAGAGCACTCTCCCTTCGAGATTTCTAGGTGAGCCAAAAGCTTGTGGTGCTCTCTTTCATCTTTTTCCTTGGTAAGCCATGGTTTTCTAGCTTTCTTTCTCTCCTTTTTCTTCTTCTCGGCCATAGACCTTGGTATCTTCTTTCCTCTCTTTTGCTTTCTTAACCATGGTCCTATCTTATCTCTTGGAGGTGTTATGCTTGGAGGATCTTATTCCTCTACCTTGAGTTCGTGAGCTTGGATCTTGGAGCTTGGTAATTATTCTTGAGGCGGGTTATATAACTCTAAACCTACTTTGTTATTATCACCTTTCTACTTATTATCTTGCTAGTTGTCCTTAGCTCGTTATTTCTTGTTTGTTAGTAGCTATTCGTGGTAGCCTTACATTCTATTTTTGGTAATAGAACCTTGCTAAGTTGCTGCCATGAGATGCACCTTTCTTTTGCCCATCATCGTCTTGAGGTAGAAGATGACTAAACTGATATGATATGCTAACCGATATGTAATGCAATTCAGCATGTTAGACTTATATATCTACCATGATGGGGTTTTTTGTGATCTAGTGATGACTAGTGAGGAAGAGTGTTGAATCTCCATGATTTTAGTTGAGTATGGAAGTTAACATGGGTAACCCTAATCCAATATACATGTAATCTGACACACATGTAGCCGATACACGTAGAGTTGAAGAGGGAAACATCTACCTTGAGGTTCAACCAATACTACTCTAAACCCTAGTGGTTGTTATCCTATGGATATCTATGTGGCCGATACACAAAGGGGCACATAGGTTGATACCCTAGTTGATGGCTAGGCTGATACCATAATGGATGGTGAGGCCGATGCACTATGAGATTGTATGGCCGATATACTTTCTCATGTACCTCTAAACCGATATCATTTGTGGTGCATGATACCAAGTGATGATAGAACAATACCAAGTGATGATAAACGATACTCACCTTGAGGTTGGTAGGTCGATACCCTATCTAGGTTGGTTGCTTGATACCTAGGGTTAACCGATACCCTAACCCTAATCGATACCCTATGTGATGCGTAGTGATGCATCTTGTTGATGCTAGGGTTACATGGTGTGATGTTACACCCTATGGTGTAATCATGTGTATTATGTTGAAATCTAGACCTCTTTACATGTTTCATAATGATAATGAGAAACATGCTTCTATGTCTCATAACACATCTCATAATAATGAGGAAAGTGATAACCTAAGGGCGGTTGGTGATTCAACCTTATAAAACCTAATCGAGAGAAGTGAAACCCTAATTTCTATGATGTAAGATGTATGATGCAAATGTATAGCATGAGTTCTATGAGATGAAGATGCTTTGCCTTCTTGTTATCAGCTTCTAACCATGTATGTGATACTGATTGATGTACATGGCCATGTATGAGCTATAGTAGTTATGATGTGATGGACATTGGTCCTTGTGATGGGCATTAGTCTTTGATATGGACAAATGGTGAATAGTAAGCATAAAGAGACATGATGTGATGAGATCACACTTAATGTGATTCAATATGTTCTGGCAATGAGTCATTCCCTATTTATGTAGATCTTATTTAGAGGTTATACATTGCAACTTGATTGATGCTTAAAGATGTTTAAATTGATCTAATTAATCAAGTGAAATCTAATAATATAGTTTCCATGTGCCATAGATCCATTCAGTGTCAACACTTGCTGAATGGTGAAATGAGTTTAACTCGGAGCACATATTGTTGAATATGCGGGGTAAAAGTTGGAATACCACCTTGTATCATGAATGTATATGTATCACAAGATTGACTGTAACTCATACCTGGAATTTGTATGACAAGATTGACTGTAAGTCATACTTGAAATTTGTATCACCGGATTGACTGTAAGTCATACCTGGAAGAGCACTGCTGTAAGCCATAGATCAATTTCACTAGCACCGTAACCTATACCAAGGTGGGTTAAGTCTACAAAACTAGACTAAAATGTCTCTGGAAGCAGATGACTCATGATGTCACTGCATATTTACTCGTACTGATCGAGGAAGGTGAGGTTGTGGATTCTGAATCTTCCATTAGACCTTGTATTGCCCTGATTTCAACTATATACATATAGTGGCCGGTTGGATTTGGATGGTATGATTCAAATCCTCATGGCATAATGAATATGTAACTAGATGTGTAGTATAATTGTATAGGATCAAATACGAAAACATTGGTTGAGACCTTGCTTGATCTTTAGACAATGTTCTTGACAGAAATTATACATGTTCTTCATATTCCTTTTAAATTTTTAAGATGTTTCATAATTTAACAGTGATTGCCCTTCATGTTAATAATAATTATCTATTTCATCTTAGTTGTGTTTATATTGTTGCTCAGTTATCTTATCTGTGGTAATAATAGAGTTGGTGGTGAGTTATATCTCTCACTGGGACTGTGTGTCTCACCCAGTGGGTTTCCCACATGCGTTTTAGGTGGATGAGCACGAAGAGGTAGAGATCATGTAGAGGAGGTTGAGCAGTAGCTAGAGGAGCAGTAACTGATAAGGCTGGAGGTGTTGCTAGATGTCTTTTGTTGATAGAGTCCTAAAGTCGTCCCTGTACACTCGAGTCCTTGGGAACATTTTGTAGATGTTTTGCAAATGTGCTATCTTTATGTGCCTCTTGTGTACCATATATGGTGGAATTATGTATCTATGTTCTGGAATAGTGCTTTTGTTAAAGGTTGACAGCATGCCCAGTGAATGCTTTGAGACATGAAATGACTCATGTGTAAAGGTTCTTGCTATATGGCTGTTTTATGAAAAAGGTTTTAATTTTTAGTGTTTTTCAATAATCTGTTAGTTAATATTTCTTCCACAATTATGTTTTGAGTAATCTCTCTTTTTGTGACTCTGATGTACCAACTGTACTCATAAGGCCCGTAGGCTCAACTGATGTTCCACTTGAACTCATGATTTGCACATAAGTGTAAGGCCCCTAAACTTGATTAATGAGTTGAATAAGCTTAATTATCATAATTGAATTCTTATAACACTAATATAACCTTGTGATATGATTTTAAATCATAAGACAAGCTTAAGTTTCAAATTTGGTCCAATTTGGACACTGTTTGAGCAAGTTATGCAATTTTATGTACATTTTGGACTTTTATGCAATTTACCCAATTGAGAGGTTTTCTTTGCAATTTATCACTTGAATTATGTTCCTTGGATATTCTATTATCATTATGGAGCTTTTTGCGCCATGGGCCGCCCATTTAAACCTTGGTTTGAAGGTGTTTTCTCCAAGGGTATTTTAGAGTTTACCCCTTCATGGATGATCTACCTTTAGTAGCTATCAACTAATGAGTTATTTGTTTTGCTTGGAAATTCAAGAAACGAGGGCTAATCATGTCTCTATGGACGGTGGGGGAGCTTCTTCTATGCGTGCTTGTATATTGTTAATGGTTTAAGGCCATGGACACTTGGAAAGATACTAGAACTTCAACTTTTTCTTTTTCTTTATCTTAAAGTTTCATATACTTATTCCTAAGCACCAAAATGAGCCATTTACTCTCCACCACTTCCCTCCTTCTCCCAACCTCATTCTCCCTCTGTGCTTCTGCGAATTTTATTGTCCAAGGAAGAAGAAAGTGGAGACCTTCTTGGAAAAAGGATCTAGGGTTGCAATTGACTCCCTTTTAGGGCTCAAAAAGCTTCCTTCTAGTGATCTGGACCTAAAAGAGTAAGAATCCCCTTATTTCCTCCATTTATTTCTTCGTAATACTTCCTCCTACCTTTCTCCAGGTCGTAACCTTGCTGTTCCATGGTAGAAATTGCTTTAAAGCTCTAAAACCCTACCTTTCTTGCTCCTTATGCTTAGGGTTTGCTCATTTGATGAAGAAAGGTGCTAGATGGACGAGTTCATAGCTTATGCTTGGATTTTCTACCCTACCTGCTCCAGTTTTCTTCTGTTTGGGATTTCATCTTCTCATTAGAGGCAATTTTTATAACTTACTCCACGTTTATTTCTTACCATAAGCTTGCTAGCTCATGTTCTTGCTTGAAAATGATGATTCATTCACTAAAAAGCTATGCTTGACTTGGATTTTGATTTTTATAATGTTCCTTGTTCTGATTTCAGTTCTAGATGAACCTATGATCATGTGTACTTTATTCCTAAGGTATAATATGACTTGGATCAGGTTGGTTTGACAACCTATGGTGCTAAGCACCTATCAACCAATGGTCAATTTTAGGGTTTAAAGATGATTTCTTCTATAAACCCATGACCCGATGAAGGTACCATTGCAACAACCATATGGTGTTGTCTTCATGAAAACTGATGGTCAAGATCAAAGGTGTTAGATGATGGTGAAAATTGATGGTCACCCCCTTAGGTAAGCTTTTGGATCAATTAGAAGTTTAATGATCAACCAGTAAGTACCCTAATAATGTTATCAATCAATGATGACATTAGCTTAATATTTGATGCTGATTAATGAATATAGTGCTAATATAACAACCTATTGTGACTTAATGGTCACTAATGATAGTGGATTAGGTCTCCACAACCTATGGTGAGCTAATCATATAGTTGTAGCATCAATTAAGCCTTAGACCAATGGTTTCTTGGGTCACTTGATGCAATGGTTAGACCTATACAGCAATTGATGGTTTTAATATATGAACTTGACCCAAAGGTCAAGATCTAATATTTATTCCTCCAATAAAGTGAAATGATGTCTAATATAATATGGTGGTCCTAACAATGTGATTTAGATGGCTTCCTTTATATGATAAACTTAAGGATCTTACTTGTTGACAATGGATGGCTTGTTTTAAATGAAGAGTTGATTGTGGGTTTTACCCTACTCTCAATGGAACTTTTTGTGTTGTTAACCAAGGGATGTCTAGGGTTAAATGGTGACTCTTTCGAGAGCACAAATCAAGGACTTCATAGGTGGTTTATCCAAGGTGTTTACTTATGTAAACAACCAATGGTCTTACCTTTTAAACATCCAATGGTTCTGGTTGACATTGTGGTATAGTGATATGGGTTGAATGATGATGGAACAAATGGAGGATTACCCTTAATAATGTAGTATTACCTATTCACTGATATGAATAGAAGGGATGATAATCATATTGTGTTGATAAGTAACCCTAATCAGGTATAGCTTGTTATACCTAGCTTTAATATAACTAAATGATAGTAATTGGGTATGAATAGTCCTTGAATGACTAATAAAATCATGGAGTACTCTCTTACTGTTGTTGAAACCCTAGTATTCTATAACTTGATGGTCAAACCTTGATTTATGTGTGGGTTCATACTTGAGAATAGTATGGAATGTGATGGTGATGCTTCAACTTATGCATCCATGATCCAATGGGGATGTTGTGAGTTAGGGTTTGGGTATAAGTGCTGTTTAGTAACATTGATATAATTTATCATGCTGAACCTAACTCTAATGCAAATAGATAAAGACGAGTATTCATGTTTAACATTCTTATATGATGGAATGATGGTGGAATAACCTCCTTAACATGATCATAACCTTAATGTGTTAATTGGTGGTTATCATAGCCACATGGTTGATACTTTCTTATGCTAAACATGTGCATTCATAGTGTTAATCATATCTAGATTCATCACATGTTGATGTAATAAAGGAATGTTCTTAATGTTAATATAACCCTGCTATGATTGGTTATTAATATCTCCTAGCTCATTAATGCAATATTGTGTTGATCTGGTGTATTACATGTAAGTGATGTTGTTGAGCCTTGTTTTAAGGCATGCAAAGATAATGATGATCTTGTAGGGAATAGTATGATGGTATTAATGACCTTTGAGCATGGTTTTGTCCTAAATGAGGTGTAATCCTCTTGTGTTGATAAGGGTTGATACCCTGTGATATTGTGAAAAGGATTTATACCCTGTGATAGTGTGATGGTCTTAATGACCTTTGGTCATGGTTGAGCCCTGAATGAGGTGTAATCCTCTTATGTTGATAATGGTTGATACCCTATGATATTATGAAAAGGCTTTATATCTTGTAATAGTATGATGACTAGCGTGGTCTCATGAATGGAAAGTGAATAGTCCCATGTGATGATGAGATGAGAAATTATGTTTCACACGTTGTATATCTTTTAAAAGTTGTGATATTTATATGCTTGCTAGAAGTGAATTAGGGTTTGTATGTCCACTTGTTTGATGCAACCTTAATTCACCCAATTGGCATAACTAATCAAGTGCAACTCTAATCATGTATTGCCTTGTGCCGTAGAACCATCTTCAGAGTCAAAACTTGCTGGATGGTGAAACAAGTATTCCTAAGGGAAACTCAGAGAACATACTGTTGAGTATGTGGGGGTGGCAGGTTGAGGATATATCCTAGTCATCCCCAATGCAGATTGTGGAGGTTGGCTATGGTCATGCCTCATACATCTGATGTGATTGAGAATGGCTGCGGTCATGTCTCACTGATTATAACATGATGTGATTAGAGGACAACTACGATTGTACCTCAGTGACTGGGTTTGTATACAACTAGTTTCTAGTGCCGTGACCTGTACCAAGGGAGGACTAGTGGTTAGCAGCTTGACTATATGTCATTGTGGTGGCAGCTTTGACTGATATGACACTACCTTTTTACTCGTACTGACCGAGGGGAAGAGATCTTAGGATATCGACACTCCTAGATCTTGTACGGAATCGAATAGCCCTTCACAGGGGTCGGTTGGACTTTGAATGGTACGATTCAAATTCCCCAGTGTATAATAAAAGATGTAATACAACCGTCTAACATATCTGTTTAGGGTTATACACAATGCTTCATATTAGATGATAACCCTTGTTTGCTTTCTTTTCACTGAGATCATGTATAGTACAATAAGAGATAATAGATATACTTATGCTGTAGTTATGTTCATGTTATAAACATGCTTATGTTGTCAAATATCCTGACAATGATGGTTAAGATGATGTTGCTAGCTATGTTTAATATTGCTAGCCATGCCTATGTAATTAGAAATGGTTAAACTGCTAATTATGCCTATACAGTTAATTGTGCTATGATGTTAGTTCTACTTATGATATAGATCTGTTCCCTTTATTTGAAATGCAAATATTGATAACCATGTTATGTTACTAGACATATTCATGATGTGAGGGATGCTTATGCTACTAGATTGCTTGTGTTGTTAGCAAGGAATATGATGATAGTCAGATTAATAATAATGATTGTTATTAGATTCAATTTGATGATATTTGAGTAGATATCTACCCAAAGAAATGCATTTATTTGTTATCTATATATGCATTGATGATCATACTTGATGCTATGATGATTTGCTTAATCTATTCAGTATACTTGAACTGTTCAATCTATTCAATTGACTATTAAATACTCCAACTGCTTAGTTATCTACTATTTAAAATGTTGTAATCAACAAGCATTGTTAGAGGTTATATCTCTTACTGGGACCGGGTCTCACACTTATGGTTTGCGACATTTTTTTAGGTAATTAGAAGTGACAAAAACAAAGATGTGGTAGCAAAGAGGAGATATAGTAATGAATCTTTGAGAAAGTTGATTAGATGTCTACTGTGTCCTAGAGTCGTCCCTGTACTCTCAGGTCTGGGTAGGAAAAGTTTGTATATGGTGTTTCATACGAATCAAACTTTTGTTAGCATATTAATGCTTGTTTGTGTGGCATATACATATATTATTCTCTTATACATATTTGTTGTGGTTAAGGTGATAGAACAATTTGTATCAAATTCTTGGCATAGTATGGATAAAAGAAAGATGTTGGTCTCTTATGCAAATGATTCTGAGTAGGTGCTGACGTTGAAATCAGTTTTAATTTACCCATATTTTTGGGTATGTGATTTATTAGTGATCGATTGTGCTTTATGTTTTGAGTAATCTCATTTACTGTAACGGGTTCTCGCAAGTTGGTATCAGAACTTTAGGTTCATCGAGTCTATAGGGACACTAGGACTTAGGACTAAGATGAGGTCAAAATGAGAAATATGACATAAAATATGGTGCATACTACCTAATCTCAGTATTTGGGTGCCCTGGCCAGGTATTCAATTATTGAAGAAAAGGTAAGTATGGAACTCTTAGATTGTTATCTTTCTGATTACTCTGATCAAGTAGTCATTTTGAGACAATCTAAAGAGCATAATGAATAAGAAATCATGGTGTGAATATCTCAACCCTACCTTAAAGAAGATGAGATTTGCATCATTATCTATTAAAACTTGAATGTTTGGTAACTATACGAGAAAGATACAACACCATGAAATCTATATCTAAATACAAATAAGGAAAAGAGGAGTTCTTTAAGATGTGATTCAAGAAGATAAAAAAGTAAAAGACAGATAAGTCTATGCTTATAAAGTTATTCAAGGTCTGAAATCCACATAAGATGGAGAGAACTCCAATGATAAGCATAAAACAAGAAGATGAATGGGAAAAATGGAAAAGAAATATGATGGAACCTGAGTTAATCTCAGACCAACCAATGTGTGTAAGAAAGTGTTAATGAAAAATCAGCATGACATGTGAAAGAAATTAAGGGAGATGATCCATGTTTGATGAAGAAAATGTGGAATATGAGTATTTACATGTTGATAAGTGGTTGAAAAATATAATAAAATAAGACAACATACCCAAGTGTGATAAATAGTCATCAAGGAAGGAGTAATGAGATATGTTAATCATGATGATTCCTATGCTAATGGCAAGGAACCCGAAATGAAAAAAAGGTAAAATGATACATTAGAAGGTGTAACATGCATAATGAAAATTGAATTGGTTACCTTTTTGCTAGTGACCCTTGAACAATGTTGCTATGATGTGGGAAGTGTGTTTCCCTTTGTGTCTTTACTTTCTAGGGAAAAACTTTCAAGTGGATCATTGCCACTTGATATGTGTGGATTCGCTGCAAACATGAAGGTGGATAGCTTATTATAGCATAAGGTTGCTTGGACTATGGTTCCAAGATCATAACGTTTGTGATGAGTTTTCTTTTGAGCCTTCCAATAATTAGGAAGACTCCTCTTATATGTATTGATATTTGTTATGTTGGTAAAAGTAGATGAGATAAGGATGTGAGTTCCTTATAGCACATAATGTGTAAACCAAGGTAATGAATCCTAGTACCCAAGATGTGTCAATAGTATGAGAAGTATGTGAAGGTTGGAGATGATTATTAAATGAACATTCCAAGTATTCCTCCTCATTAGAGAGAGATTTGATTATGACCTTCTAAATGTTTTTTGAAAAAGAAAAAAAGTGATTCTATAATGTTGTGTATGGTTTAGTGATAGCTGGGTAAGACCACTATCAAGGATATATGGTTTGTTGGTCGATAGATATTGGATTCCATGTTCCTTTAAGATAAACCTATGATCAAATATCAATGCATAAGAGTTAGATTGGATGACACAATTCACATGACCATGATTAGATTAGAGTTATGTCCTTTATACTAACCAATGTACCAATAGAATTTATGAATAGGAGGAATAGAGTGTTCAAGTAATGTCTTACAAGTTGTAGCAAGCTTTGAATGATGGCATGATTGGTAAAAAGATAGCAAGTATGACTTTTGAGTAATGTGTTGATTCAATAGATATAATTTTAGGATGATATCTAGAATTTAAATTTGAACATTACTACTAGAGTTGCACAGATGATACAACAAGTTTCTACATTCCATATTGAGAATGTCTTCTTAGGTGGAGTTTTTTGTGCTGACCCAAGATGAGATATGTATGAATGATGTGACATCACCATGATATGAAAGTAACCATGTGAAGGTAATAGGATGAGGTGCAAAGGAAGTACCCATCTTTGTTTACCTTGGATTTTGGGGGCAAAATCCCTATTAGGGGTTTATAGTTGTAAGGCCCCTAAACTTGCTTAATGAATTAAATAAGCTTAATTATTATAATTTAATTCTTATAACCATAATATAACCTTGGGATATGCTTTGAAATCATAATACAAGCTTAAGTTTCAAATTTGGTCCAATTTGGACACTGTTTGAGCAAGTTATGCAATTTTATGCAAATTTTGAACTTTTCTGCAATTTACCCAATTGATAGGTTTTCTTTGCAATTTATCATTTGCATTATGTTCCTTGGCTATTATATTATAATTATTGAGATTTTTTATCCATGGGGCTCCCATTTAAATCTTGGTTTGAAGGTGTTTTCTCCAAGGGTATTTTAGGGTTTACCCCTTGATGGATGAGCTACCTTTAGTAGCTATCAACTAATGAGTTATTTGTTTTGCTTGGAAATTCAAGAAATGAGGGATAATAATGTCTCTATGGATGGCGGGGGAGCTTCTTGTGTGTGTTATTGTATATTCTTAATGGTTTAAGGCCATGGACACTTGGAAAGATACTAGAACTTCAACTTTTTCTTTTTCTTTATCTTAAAGTTTCATATGCTTGTGCACTTGATTAGAGTCTAGTGATCGTTACATCGCTAATGTTTTTGTTGTAGTCAATACAAACTCATGTCATGGAGATATTAATGTTACATGTTTTTGAAGTTTACTGTTGGATTTATGTTTGTAGTTCCAAACAATATTTTGAAGCTGCTGTATAACAATATAAGTATCTATTTATGTAGACCAAGACAAAAATATTGACTTGATTTTGGCTTTCTTTTGACTATTTGCTATTATAATAAAGCAGGTTATATATGATGGCTTATCGTTTAGTTAGACCAATTTGATTTATGCTTTTTGGTCTATGTGGGCTGTTATGTTTGGAAAAATACTTGGATTGTTGGACAAAAAATATTGCCCCTTTAAACAAAGTCACCCATTGTCATTGTGAGTGAAAAAGTTGGTTTCATTGAAAAAAGGACAAGGATCGAGTTGTCCACCAACTACAATTTTAATTTAGGACAACCTAAAACAATAAGTTATCATGTTTTTCATTTTTACAATGAGAACAATCATCGTTGAATGAAAATATTAATAAAATAGAACTTTTGTGCAATGTTACAACTGAAATTTCAAACAACAGTAATGTTATGCAATTTTGGTCTGAGCGGTCCAGTCCTGGTCTGGTCCAAATGTTAAATGGTCTGGGTTGGTCTGGTCCAAGAAAGAAGTGGTCCGGTCTACAGTCCAAGTTTTTACATTTTTGGTCTTTGGTCTGTTCCGGTCTGGGTTTGGACCGATGCTCACCCCTAGGAGCGACTACATATAACTTTGGGTAAGCAGTTGAAGTTCAATACTGCTTTCCACCCACAGACAAATGGTCAATCTAAAAAGAACATTCAGATCTTGGAGGATCTATTGAGAGCTTGTGTTCTTCAGTTCTCAGGAAGTTGGGATATACACCTCAGTCTGATAGAGTTTGCTTACAATAACAACTATCAGAGAAGTATTGACATGGCACCATATGAGGCGTTGTATGGGAGACATTGTAGGTCTCCATTTTATTGGTATGAGGTAGGGGAGTATCATCTTCTAGGTCCTGATATTGTACAATAGATGATAGAGAAGATCAAAGTGATATAACAACAGTTGAAAGCAGCACATGATAGACATAAGTCGCATGTAGACAATCGTCGTAGACCTTTAGAGTTCCAAGTGGGAGACAAAGTATATCTGAAGGTCTTTCCCTGTAAAGGTGTTTTGAGGTTTGGGAAGAAGGGTAAGTTGGCTCCCAGGTTTATGGGAGCTTGCCTAGTTGTGGCAGGAGTTGGAAAGGTGGCCTACAGGTTGGAGTTGCCACTTGAGTTACACAGGTTGCATCTAGTGTTCCATGTCAGTTTGATGAGGAAGTTCCATCCGGATACATAGTCAGTTGTATAGCATGTGGAGGTGAGGCTTGATGAGGATATGACCTATGTGGAGGGTCCAACATTGATCCTTTATCAGAGGGTGAAGAAGTTGAAGAGGAAGGACCTTGTGCTTGTGAAGGTTCTTTGGCATCATCATGGTGTTGCAGAAGCCACGTGGGAGCTCGAAGAGGACATGAGAAGAAGTACCCTTCTATTTTCTCTTAGGATTTTGGGGGTGAAATCCCTGTTAGGGGTTTATGGCTTGTAAGGACCCCGACCCACATTTTGGGCTAACCTTATTTGTTTTGCTTATATGTGATTCTTAGCTCCTTGCTCTAATAATCTAAGATGTAATTAGGGCATGTTGTAGGTCTGTGTTCCTTATTTGAGCTTGTTGCTTGATGCTTGTACTTTGTGGTGAGGCTTTGGTGCAACTTGCAATTTACCCAAAGTAGGGGTTGATGTGCAAGTGTGCCACCTCTAGAGTGTTGTTTCTCTCTCTTGGCATCATATAGAGGAGATAGGAAGTGTTGGGTGCCTTTTTTTGGGCTTGGTTGAGTGGTGAAATCCTTGGTGATGTTTTGGGCACAAGTTTGAGGCGTGCTTTGCTCATAAGAGTGTTGTCTCAGGCTTGGGAGCCTTGGTGAGACCCTATATTAGTTTTTGGTTGCCTTGAGGAGGCTAGACATCAGTTGAGGGTGTCTTGAGGGACATCCGATCAGTTTGATGGCATCTTGAGGATCACCATATCCAATTGTGGTGACTCTAGAGGAGTGCCATATCAGTTTGTGACCTAGGGTTTCATCCCTATCTGTTTGTGAAGGGAGTGGATGGGTGTATCGACCTTGACCTTCCTTAGTGACCAAGTGGGTGAGACATAGATCCTATCACCTTGTTGCATGGTGCTACATGTGTCCTTTCTTCTTGTACATGTGTCTTCTAGGGTTTTAAGGTGGTGACACCTTCCCCTTGTTCTCTCTCTCATCGGCCATGTATATATACCCCTATGTTCCCATGTAAGAGAACCCTTTTAGTGATTCTTGCTTTCTACCTTGGTGTCTGACCTTGAGCTTGAAGAGCACTCTCCCTTCGAGATTTCTAGGTGAGCCAAAAGCTTGTGGTGCTCTCTTTCATCTTTTTCCTTGGTAAGCCATGGTTTTCTAGCTTTCTTTCTCTCCTTTTTCTTCTTCTCGGCCATAGACCTTGGTATCTTCTTTCCTCTCTTTTGCTTTCTTAACCATGGTCCTATCTTATCTCTTGGAGGTGTTATGCTTGGAGGATCTTATTCCTCTACCTTGAGTTCGTGAGCTTGGATCTTGGAGCTTGGTAATTATTCTTGAGGCGGGTTATATAACTCTAAACCTACTTTGTTATTATCACCTTTCTACTTATTATCTTGCTAGTTGTCCTTAGCTCGTTATTTCTTGTTTGTTAGTAGCTATTCATGGTAGCCTTACATTCTATTTTTGGTAATAGAACCTTGCTAAGTTGCTGCCATGAGATGCACCTTTCTTTTGCCCATCATCGTCTTGAGGTAGAAGATGACTAAACTGATATGATATGCTAACCGATATGTAATGCAATTCAACATGTTAGACTTATATATCTACCATGATGGGGTTTTTTGTGATCTAGTGATGACTAGTGAGGAAGAGTGTTGAATCTCCATGATTTTAGTTGAGTATGGAAGTTAACATGGGTAACCCTAATCCAATATACATGTAATCTGACACACATGTAGCCGATACACGTAGAGTTGAAGAGGGAAACATCTACCTTGAGGTTCAACCAATACTACTCTAAACCCTAGTGGTTGTTATCCTATGGATATCTATGTGGCCGATACACAAAGGGGCACATAGGTTGATACCCTAGTTGATGGCTAGGCTGATACCATAATGGATGGTGAGGCCGATGCACTATGAGATTGTATGGCCGATATACTTTCTCATGTACCTCTAAACCGATATCATTTGTGGTGCATGATACCAAGTGATGATAGAACAATACCAAGTGATGATAAACGATACTCACCTTGAGGTTGGTAGGTCGATACCCTATCTAGGTTGGTTGCTTGATACCTAGGGTTAACCGATACCCTAACCCTAATCGATACCCTATGTGATGCGTAGTGATGCATCTTGTTGATGCTAGGGTTACATGGTGTGATGTTACACCCTATGGTGTAATCATGTGTATTATGTTGAAATCTAGACCTCTTTACATGTTTCATAATGATAATGAGAAACATGCTTCTATGTCTCATAACACATCTCATAATAATGAGGAAAGTGATAACCTAAGGGCAGTTGGTGATTCAACCTTATAAACCCTAATCGAGAGAAGTGAAACCCTAATTTCTATGATGTAAGATGTATGATGCAAATGTATAGCATGAGTTCTATGAGATGAAGATGCTTTGCCTTCTTGTTATCAGATTCTAACCATGTATGTGATACTGATTGATGTACATGGCCATGTATGAGCTATAGTAGTTATGATGTGATGGACATTGGTCCTTGTGATGGGCATTAGTCTTTGATATGGACAAATGGTGAATAGTAAGCATAAAGAGACATGATGTGATGAGATCACACTTAATGTGATTCAATATGTTCTGGCAATGAGTCATTCCCTATTTATGTAGATCTTATTTAGAGGTTATACATTGCAACTTGATTGATGCTTAAAGATGTTTAAATTGATCTAATTAATCAAGTGAAATCTAATAATATAGTTTCCATGTGCCATAGATCCATTCAGTGTCAACACTTGCTGAATGGTGAAATGAGTTTAACTCGGAGCACATATTGTTGAATATGCGGGGTAAAAGTTGGAATACCACCTTGTATCATGAATGTATATGTATCACAAGATTGACTGTAACTCATACCTGGAATTTGTATGACAAGATTGACTGTAAGTCATACTTGAAATTTGTATCACCGGATTGACTGTAAGTCATACCTGGAAGAGCACTGCTGTAAGCCATAGATCAATTTCACTAGCACCGTAACCTATACCAAGGTGGGCTAAGTCTACACAACTAGACTAAAATGTCTCTGGAAGCAGATGACTCATGATGTCACTGCATATTTACTCGTACTGACCGAGGAAGGTGAGGTTGTGGATTCTGAATCTTCCATTAGACCTTGTATTGCCCTGATTTCAACTATATACATATAGTGGCCGGTTGGATTTGGATGGTATGATTCAAATCCTCATGGCATAATGAATATGTAACTAGATGTGTAGTATAATTGTATAGGATCAAATACGAAAACATTGGTTGAGGCCTTGCTTGATCTTTAGACAATGTTCTTGATAGAAATTATACATGTTCTTCATATTCCTTTTAAAATTTTAAGATGTTTCATAATTTAACAGTGATTGCCCTTCATGTTAATAATAATTATCTATTTCATCTTAGTTGTGTTTATATTGTTGCTCGGTTATCTTATCTGTGGTAATAATAGAGTTGGTGGTGAGTTATATCTCTCACTGGGACTGTGTGTCTCACCCAGTGGGTTTCCCACATGCGTTTTAGGTGGATGAGCACGAAGAGGTAGAGATCATGTAGAGGAGGTTGAGCAGTAGCTAGAGGAGCAGTAACTGATAAGGCTGGAGGTGTTGCTAGATGTCTTTTGTTGATAGAGTCCTAAAGTCGTCCCTGTACACTCGAGTCCTTGGGAACATTTTGTAGATGTTTTGCAAATGTGCTATCTTTATGTGCCTCTTGTGTACCATATATGGTGGAATTATGTATCTATGTTCTGGAATAGTGCTTTTGTTAAAGGTTGACAGCATGCCCAGTGAATGCTTTGAGACATGAAATGACTCATGTGTAAAGGTTCTTGCTATATGGCTGTTTTATGAAAAAGGTTTTAATTTTTAGTGTTTTTCAATAATCTGTTAGTTAATCTTTCTTCCACAATTATGTTTTGAGTAATCTCTCTTTTTGTGACTCTGATGTACCAACTGTACTCATAAGGCCCGTAGGCTCAACTGATGTTCCACTTGAACTCATGATTTGCACATAAGTGTAAGGCCCCTAAACTTGATTAATGAATTGAATAAGCTTAATTATCATAATTGAATTCTTATAACACTAATATAACCTTGTGATATGATTTTAAATCATAAGACAAGCTTAAGTTTCAAATTTGGTCCAATTTGGACACTGTTTGAGCAAGTTATGCAATTTTATGTACATTTTGGACTTTTATGCAATTTACCCAATTGAGAGGTTTTCTTTGCAATTTATCACTTGAATTATGTTCCTTGGATATTCTATTATCATTATGGAGCTTTTTGCGCCATGGGCCGCCCATTTAAACCTTGGTTTGAAGGTGTTTTCTCCAAGGGTATTTTAGAGTTTACCCCTTCATGGATGATCTACCTTTAGTAGCTATCAACTAATGAGTTATTTGTTTTGCTTGGAAATTCAAGAAACGAGGGCTAATCATGTCTCTATGGACGGTGGGGGAGCTTCTTCTATGCGTGCTTGTATATTGTTAATGGTTTAAGGCCATGGACACTTGGAAAGATACTAGAACTTCAACTTTTTCTTTTTCTTTATCTTAAAGTTTCATATACTTATTCCTAAGCACCAAAATGAGCCATTTACTCTCCACCACTTCCCTCCTTCTCCCAACCTCATTCTCCCTCTGTGCTTCTGCGAATTTTATTGTCCAAGGAAGAAGAAAGTGGAGACCTTCTTGGAAAAAGGATCTAGGGTTGCAATTGACTCCCTTTTAGGGCTCAAAAAGCTTCCTTCTAGTGATCTGGACCTAAAAGAGTAAGAATCCCCTTATTTCCTCCATTTATTTCTTCGTAATACTTCCTCCTACCTTTCTCCAGGTCGTAACCTTGCTGTTCCATGGTAGAAATTGCTTTAAAGCTCTAAAACCCTACCTTTCTTGCTCCTTATGCTTAGAGTTTGCTCATTTGATGAAGAAAGGTGCTAGATGGACGAGTTCATAGCTTATGCTTGGATTTTCTACCCTACCTGCTCCAGTTTTCTTCTGTTTGGGATTTCATCTTCTCATTAGAGGCAATTTTTATAACTTACTCCACGTTTATTTCTTACCATAAGCTTGCTAGCTCATGTTCTTGCTTGAAAATGATGATTCATTCACTAAAAAGCTATGCTTGACTTGGATTTTGATTTTTATAATGTTCCTTGTTCTGATTTCAGTTCTAGATGAACCTATGATCATGTGTACTTTATTCCTAAGGTATAATATGACTTGGATCAGGTTGGTTTGACAACCTATGGTGCTAAGCACCTATCAACCAATGGTCAATTTTAGGGTTTAAAGATGATTTCTTCTATAAACCCATGACCCGATGAAGGTACCATTGCAACAACCATATGGTGTTGTCTTCATGAAAACTGATGGTCAAGATCAAAGGTGTTAGATGATGGTGAAAATTGATGGTCACCCCCTTAGGTCAGCTTTTGGATCAATTAGAAGTTTAATGATCAACCAGTAAGTACCCTAATAATGTTATCAATCAATGATGACATTAGCTTAATATTTGATGCTGATTAATGAATATAGTGCTAATATAACAACCTATTGTGACTTAATGGTCACTAATGATAGTGGATTAGGTCTCCACAACCTATGGTGAGCTAATCATATAGTTGTAGCATCAATTAAGCCTTAGACCAATGGTTTCTTGGGTCACTTGATGCAATGGTTAGACCTATACAGCAATTGATGGTTTTAATATATGAACTTGACCCAAAGGTCAAGATCTAATATTTATTCCTCCAATAAAGTGAAATGATGTCTAATATAATATGGTGGTCCTAACAATGTGATTTAGATGGCTTCCTTTATATGATAAACTTAAGGATCTTACTTGTTGACAATGGATGGCTTGTTTTAAATGAAGAGTTGATTGTGGGTTTTACCCTACTCTCAATGGAACTTTTTGTGTTGTTAATCAAGGGATGTCTAGGGTTAAATGGTGACTCTTTCGAGAGCACAAATCAAGGACTTCATAGGTGGTTTATCCAAGGTGTTTACTTATGTAAACAACCAATGGTCTTACCTTTTAAACATCCAATGGTTCTGGTTGACATTGTGGTATAGTGATATGGGTTGAATGATGATGGAACAAATGGAGGATTACCCTTAATAATGTAGTATTACCTATTCACTGATATGAATAGAAGGGATGATAATCATATTGTGTTGATAAGTAACCCTAATCAGGTATAGCTTGTTATACCTAGCTTTAATATAACTAAATGATAGTAATTGGGTATGAATAGTCCTTGAATGACTAATAAAATCATGGAGTACTCTCTTACTGTTGTTGAAACCCTAGTATTCTATAACTTGATGGTCAAACCTTGATTTATGTGTGGGTTCATACTTGAGAATAGTATGGAATGTGATGGTGATGCTTCAACTTATGCATCCATGATCCAATGGGGATGTTGTGAGTTAGGGTTTGGGTATAAGTGCTGTTTAGTAACATTGATATAATTTATCATGCTGAACCTAACTCTAATGCAAATAGATAAAGACGAGTATTCATGTTTAACATTCTTATATGATGGAATGATGGTGGAATAACCTCCTTAACATGATCATAACCTTAATGTGTTAATTGGTGGTTATCATAGCCACATGGTTGATACTTTCTTATGCTAAACATGTGCATTCATAGTGTTAATCATATCTAGATTCATCACATGTTGATGTAATAAAGGAATGTTCTTAATGTTAATATAACCCTGCTATGATTGGTTATTAATATCTCCTAGCTCATTAATGCAATATTGTGTTGATCTGGTGTATTACATGTAAGTGATGTTGTTGAGCCTTGTTTTAAGGCATGCAAAGATAATGATGATCTTGTAGGGAATAGTATGATGGTATTAATGACCTTTGAGCATGGTTTTGTCCTAAATGAGGTGTAATCCTCTTGTGTTGATAAGGGTTGATACCCTGTGATATTGTGAAAAGGATTTATACCCTGTGATAGTGTGATGGTCTTAATGACCTTTGGTCATGGTTGAGCCCTGAATGAGGTGTAATCCTCTTATGTTGATAATGGTTGATACCCTATGATATTATGAAAAGGCTTTATATCTTGTAATAGTATGATGACTAGCGTGGTCTCATGAATGGAAAGTGAATAGTCCCATGTGATGATGAGATGAGAAATTATGTTTCACACGTTGTATATCTTTTAAAAGTTGTGATATTTATATGCTTGCTAGAAGTGAATTAGGGTTTGTATGTCCACTTGTTTGATGCAACCTTAATTCACCCAATTGGCATAACTAATCAAGTGCAACTCTAATCATGTATTGCCTTGTGCCGTAGAACCATCTTCAGAGTCAAAACTTGCTGGATGGTGAAACAAGTATTCCTAAGGGAAACTCAGAGAACATACTGTTGAGTATGTGGGGGTGGCAGGTTGAGGATATATCCTAGTCATCCCCAATGCAGATTGTGGAGGTTGGCTATGGTCATGCCTCATACATCTGATGTGATTGAGAATGGCTGCGGTCATGTCTCACTGATTATAACATGATGTGATTAGAGGACAACTACGATTGTACCTCAGTGACTGGGTTTGTATACAACTAGTTTCTAGTGCCGTGACCTGTACCAAGGGAGGACTAGTGGTTAGCAGCTTGACTATATGTCATTGTGGTGGCAGCTTTGACTGATATGACACTACCTTTTTACTCGTACTGACCGAGGGGAAGAGATCTTAGGATATCGACACTCCTAGATCTTGTACGGAATCGAATAGCCCTTCACAGGGGTCGGTTGGACTTTGAATGGTACGATTCAAATTCCCCAGTGTATAATAAAAGATGTAATACAACCGTCTAACATATCTGTTTAGGGTTATACACAATGCTTCATATTAGATGATAACCCTTGTTTGCTTTCTTTTCACTGAGATCATGTATAGTACAATAAGAGATAATAGATATACTTATGCTGTAGTTATGTTCATGTTATAAACATGCTTATGTTGTCAAATATCCTGACAATGATGGTTAAGATGATGTTGCTAGCTATGTTTAATATTGCTAGCCATGCCTATGTAATTAGAAATGGTTAAACTGCTAATTATGCCTATACAGTTAATTGTGCTATGATGTTAGTTCTACTTATGATATAGATCTGTTCCCTTTATTTGAAATGCAAATATTGATAACCATGTTATGTTACTAGACATATTCATGATGTTAGGGATGCTTATGCTACTAGATTGCTTGTGTTGTTAGCAAGGAATATGATGATAGTCAGATTAATAATAATGATTGTTATTAGATTCAATTTGATGATATTTGAGTAGATATCTACCCAAAGAAATGCATTTATTTGTTATCTATATATGCATTGATGATCATACTTGATGCTATGATGATTTGCTTAATCTATTCAGTATACTTGAACTGTTCAATCTATTCAATTGACTATTAAATACTCCAACTGCTTAGTTATCTACTATTTAAAATGTTGTAATCAATAAGCTTTGTTAGAGGTTATCTCTTACTGGGACCGGGTCTCACACTTATGGTTTGCGACATTTTTTTAGGTAATTAGAAGTGACAAAAACAAAGATGTGGTAGCAAAGAGGAGATATAGTAATGAATCTTTGAGAAAGTTGATTAGATGTCTACTGTGTCCTAGAGTCGTCCCTGTACTCTCAGGTCCGGGTAGGAAAAGTTTGTATATGGTGTTTCATACGAATCAAACTTTTGTTAGCATATTAATGCTTGTTTGTGTGGCATATACATATATTATTCTCTTATACATATTTGTTGTGGTTAAGGTGATAGAACAATTTGTATCAAATTCTTGGCATAGTATGGATAAAAGAAAGATGTTGGTCTCTTATGCAAATGATTCTGAGTAGGTGCTGATGTTGAAATCAGTTTTAATTTACCCATATTTTTGGGTATGTGATTTATTAGTGATCGATTGTGCTTTATGTTTTGAGTAATCTCATTTACTGTAACGGGTTCTTGCAAGTTGGTATCAGAACTTTAGGTTCATCGAGTCTATAGGGACACTAGGACTTAGGACTAAGATGAGGTCAAAATGAGAAATATGACATAAAATATGGTGCATACTACCTAATCTCAGTATTTGGGTGCCCTGGCCAGGTATTCAATTATTGAAGAAAAGGTAAGTATGGAACTCTTAGATTGTTATCTTTCTGATTACTCTGATCAAGTAGTCATTTTGAGACAATCTAAAGAGCATAATGAATAAGAAATCATGGTGTGAATATCTCAACCCTACCTTAAAGAAGATGAGATTTGCATCATTATCTATTAAAACTTGAATGTTTGGTAACTATACGAGAAAGATACAACACCATGAAATCTATATCTAAATACAAATAAGGAAAAGAGGAGTTCTTTAAGATGTGATTCAAGAAGATAAAAAAGTAAAAGACAGATAAGTCTATGCTTATAAAGTTATTCAAGGTCTGAAATCCACATAAGATGGAGAGAACTCCAATGATAAGCATAAAACAAGAAGATGAATGGGAAAAATGGCAAAGAAATATGATGGAACCTGAGTTAATCTCAGACCAACCAATGTGTGTAAGAAAGTGTTAATGAAAAATCAGCATGACATGTGAAAGAAATTAAGGGAGATGATCCATGTTTGATGAAGAAAATGTGGAATATGAGTATTTACATGTTGATAAGTGGTTGAAAAATATAATAAAATAAGACAACATACCCAAGTGTGATAAATAGTCATCAAGGAAGGAGTAATGAGATATGTTAATCATGATGATTCCTATGCTAATGGCAAGGAACCCGAAATGAAAAAAAGGTAAAATGATACATTAGAAGGTGTAACATGCATAATGAAAATTGAATTGGTTACCTTTTTGCTAGTGACCCTTGAACAATGTTGCTATGATGTGGGAAGTGTGTTTCCCTTTGTGTCTTTACTTTCTAGGGAAAAACTTTCAAGTGGATCATTGCCACTTGATATGTGTGGATTCGCTGCAAACATGAAGGTGGATAGCTTATTATAGCATAAGGTTGCTTGGACTATGGTTCCAAGATCATAACGTTTGTGATGAGTTTTCTTTTGAGCCTTCCAATAATTAGGAAGACTCCTCTTATATGTATTGATATTTGTTATGTTGGTAAAAGTAGATGAGATAAGGATGTGAGTTCCTTATAGCACATAATGTCTATACCAAGGTAATGAATCCTAGTACCCAAGATGTGTCAATAGTATGAGAAGTATGTGAAGGTTGGAGATGATTATTAAATGAACATTCCAAGTATTCCTCCTCATTAGAGAGAGATTTGATTATGACCTTCTAAATGTTTTTTGAAAAAGTAAAAAAGTGATTCTATAATGTTGTGTATGGTTTAGTGATAGCTGGGTAAGACCACTATCAAGGATATATGGTTTGTTGGTCGATAGATATTGGATTCCATGTTCCTTTAAGATAAACCTATGATCAAATATCAATGCATAAGAGTTAGATTGGATGACATAATTCACATGACCATGATTAGATTAGAGTTATGTCCTTTATACTAACCAATGTACCAATAGAATTTATGAATAGGAGGAATAGAGTGTTCAAGTAATGTCTTACAAGTTGTAGCAAGCTTTGAATGATGGCATGATTGGTAAAAAGATAGCAAGTATGACTTTTGAGTAATGTGTTGATTCAATAGATATAATTTTAGGATGATATCTAGAATTTAAATTTGAACATTACTACTAGAGTTGCACAGATGATACAACAAGTTTCTACATTCCATATTGAGAATGTCTTCTTAGGTGGAGTTTTTTGTGCTGACCCAAGATGAGATATGTATGAATGATGTGACATCACCATGATATGAAAGTAACCATGTGAAGGTAATAGGATGAGGTTCAAAGGAAGTACCCATCTTTGTTTACCTTGGATTTTGGGGGCAAAATCCCTATTAGGGGTTTATAGTTGTAAGGCCCCTAAACTTGCTTAATGAATTAAATAAGCTTAATTATTATAATTTAATTCTTATAACCATAATATAACCTTGGGATATGCTTTGAAATCATAAGACAAGCTTAAGTTTCAAATTTGGTCCAATTTGGACACTGTTTGAGCAAGTTATGCAATTTTATGCAAATTTTGAACTTTTCTGCAATTTACCCAATTGATAGGTTTTCTTTGCAATTTATCACTTGCATTATGTTCCTTGGCTATTATATTATAATTATTGAGATTTTTTATCCATGGGGCTCCCATTTAAATCTTGGTTTGAAGGTGTTTTCTCCAAGGGTATTTTAGGGTTTACCCCTTGATGGATGAGCTACCTTTAGTAGCTATCAACTAATGAGTTATTTGTTTTGCTTGGAAATTAAAGAAATGAGGGATAATAATGTCTCTATGGATGGCGGGGGAGCTTCTTGTGTGTGTTATTGTATATTCTTAATGGTTTAAGGCCATGGACACTTGGAAAGATACTAGAACTTCAACTTTTTCTTTTTCTTAAAGTTTCATATGCTTATCCCTAAGCACCAAAACGAGCCATTTACTCTCCATAACTTCCCTCCTTCTCCCAAAATATTTCTCCCTCTGTGCTGTTGTGAATTTTACTATCCAAGGAAGAAGAAAGTGGGAACCTTCTTGGAAAAAGGATCTAGGGTTGCAATTGACTTCCTTTTAGGGCTAAAAAAGCGTCCTACTAGTGATCATGACCTAAAAGAGTAAGAATCCCCTTCTTTCCTCCGTTTATTTCTTTGTTATCCTTCTTCCTACCTTTTCTCCAGGTTGTAACCTTGCTATTCCATGGTAGAAATTGCTCTAAATCTAAAAAATCCTACCTTTCTTGCTCCTTATGCTTAGGGTTTGCTCATTTGATGAAGAAATGTGCTAGATGGACGAGTTCATAGCTTATTCTTAGATTTTCTACCCTGCCCACTCTGGTTTTCTTCTATTTGGGATTTCATTCTCTCATTATAGTCAAGTTTTATAACTTGCTCCACGTTTATTGCTTACCATAAGCTTGCTAGCTCATGTTCTTACTTGAAAATGATGATTCATGCACTAAAAATCTATGCTTGACTTGGATTTTGATTTTTATAATGTCCCCTATTCTGATTTCTATTCTAGATGAACCTATGATCATATGTAAGTTATTCCTAAGGTATAATATGGCTGGGATCAGGTTGGTTTGACAACCTATGGTGCTAAAAACCTATCAACAAATGGTCATTTTTAGGGTTTTAAGGTGATTTATTCTATAAACCCATGACCCGATGATGGTACCATTGCAACAACCCTATGGTATTGTCTTCATGACAACTGATGGTTGGTATCAAAGGTGTCAGATGATGGTGACAACCTATGGTCACCCTGTAACATACCAGATCATGGACCCTACCCTAGAAGTTTGACCTTTTGGGTTTGACCAAACAAGGTTGAGAGTAGAATGATCCTAATAATCCAATGCATGAACAATGTAATCTAATATGTGACATAATTCGTTTGGGGATAAAAAGATGATAAAGAACTTAATTGAATAAGTAATTCAGTTAATGGGCCATTAGTGGGCCATGTGACACAACTCATATAAGAAAGCCTCAAAATAAAGAATAGAAGTCAAATTCGTAATTTATACATTAAAATAAGACTACATGTCAATTTTCATTTGATTTGGACAACCTTGAAATAATATGGTAAGTTAGGAGAAAGAAATTACCTAAAAGGTGTAATTAATAAATAAATATAATAAATGACTCCAAAAGAAGAAAAATAATCTTAGATTTGTGATCTACATAATAAATATAGCCTTTGGGTAAATTTTTATCCATTTTGGAGAAAGTTTGCTTAAAAGGTAATATCATGAGAGATAAAGTGTGTAGAACCTTCAAAATATTAAATAAATATTAAAAAACTCCAATATGCAAAATTTATGGCAATTTCATATCCAACACATTAAATATGACTTGTGGGTCAAGTTTTATCAAATTTGGATAATCTTAATGCCAATAATGATGAAGGAAAGAGAAAATGAGATTCAATTTATTTAACACACTAAGTTTTAAAAAGACAAATCTAATTTTATATTCAGAATCTACATGCTTTAATTAACCTTTGTGCAAAGTTTTACCTAATTTGGGGTTTGTTTGCATCCTCAATAGAGGAGAGAGAAAAAGGAAAGTTAATTTAATAAAACTTTAGTTTTAAACAGATTTTCTCCCTGTTACACTTTTGTTTTGGTTCTCCCGATCTGGACCTTGGATTTTGGATCCAACGGTTCCAGGATCGTCTCCTAGCTCCGATCGGAGTAGGAGTAAAAGCTGCTTTATGTGATTTTTTGGATGAGAATATCTCCTCGATTCTTACTCTTTTTCGACGATTTCTTCACCAATGAATTCGTGCTTTAATTTCGCATAAGATGATCCCTTCTTTACCTAGTTTCGTGGATTTTTCTGGAAACTCCCAAAACGTGGACACCAAGCTTCTTGGTTGTCCTATCTACTTTCCACATCTTGGAACCACACCTATATATAACACTACCCAAGCCTCCCTCGATCCTTATGCAACTTTCCCCTTCCCTTAATTTCTCTGTTCTTTGTGTGGGAGGCTATCAGTTGCTGATTTTTCGGTTAAGACTTGCGGCATCCCTTCTTCTCTGCCCCGTGCACCTTCAGCTCAATTATTTGTTCTAGTGAGTTCGGATGGTCCTTATCTTCCTTTTTCTTCTGTTTGCTCGACGGATCATTGATTCTCGTGGATTCGCCCAAAGTCTGGTCAAATCAGAAGCTGGCTGCTATGACCATGGTGAGGCTTTACAATGGATATGATTCCCCTATTGACTTTTACCGTTATGTCCTCATTTTCCTCTTCGTTCTTGTTTTATTTGTGAGGGGCATTTTTGTCTTTTCACGGCTCCCATCTTCCTCATTTAGTTTTGGTCTCATGAGGGATTGACCGGTGACTTGGTCGACTGTGATTGGGCCAAGTCACGCGGGCCCCTCTCCTTCTTTTCTCTTTCGATCCAAATTTATTACGTGGAATTATCTGATTGGTCGCATTTCAACATTTAATAACTAATTACTTGCTGATAAAAAAATGTAAAATAGTCGTTGGATTTAGAAAAATGCAAGCTTTCTAATGGTATTGGTTTTTTCGCCTGAATTTGATGTTTTTAAAGAGGTGATTTTAATGGATCTAATTAATAAGTTAATAAGTCGTATAATTCATAATTAAATATTTAAAATTCATAAAAACATAATAAAATATGTTATGAACTCATAAAAATATAGCCTAAAACATGGCATAGTTTTGATGACCTAATTCACTTATAATAAAAAGGCAATTTTTAGCTTTTTGAATAAGTAATGGAAACCTAACTCTAATTCCACATATATGTTTAATAGGTTCTTTGGATGCCTAGGCTTGGACCTAGATGTGACTTTGGATCGTTTGACTCTGATGCTGAGGTATGTTGTATCCCCTATTTATCTATATTGAGCAATTCACCTATCTTATCATTCCTTTTGAATTTGGCCTACACAATATGTCTTATCTTTTGATATCATGGTTCGTGTGACATATCTTGATTATTATGGACTTAGATATTTTCTTGATATCTTATTTTGTTCCTTGGTGCATGTTGGTCTCTTATATTGGTATGTGCCACTTTGAAGTGGATGGTATATGTTTATGTTGTCCATTGTGTGATGGCAACCTTTGTATCATCTTCTGACTAAACTGTTTACTTGCCTCTATATTTACATGCTATGTGATTCAGTAGCACTAGAGTAGTGTAAATTACTTTGGTTTTGGGGCAGTATTCCCCAATTGTTTATTAAGGAGGGTGGAAGTATACCACTTCTCTATACCTGAGTGTGGCAGTAATCCATACTCAATTTTATATATTTGGGAGATTGGCAGTATTCCTTTCTCTATCAGGTTCAAGTTTGTGCTTGGCTGCCAATTGTGTTTATATTTTTCTAGGGCTATGTTTATCTCACATGCATGTAGGATATTGATGTGGATTGTGGGGTGTGTGCTCTACTTTTTTGTTTGTCAGTATTGCACAATCTTTATTGTTATGATTATGTTAAGTATCTTCTTTTATGATGATGATGATTGTTTTCTTTTATGCCCTCTTTTGGGGTAGTCCTTATCTCTTTCATGGGAAGCCTTTTATTTTGATGTTCCTTATTATTTATAAATTTCTCAATTTGCTTCTTAGTATGCACATACCAGCCTTTGCTGATGTCTCCTATTATTTCTCTTTTGCTGGGGTATGCTTCCGACCCTAGGTGGAGGAATTGGGTGACAAGGATTGATGACCTGGACTTAAATAGTGAAGTTAAAGCTTGAAGACAAACTTGAGGTGGTTTAGATTTCCTCTACATGGATCCTTATAATGTTAATTGTAACCCTTTGTTTTATAATTGAATATAGTCATTTTTTATTCCGCTGATATACTTTGGTCTTTTGTTACCATATATATAAAGATTTGAAAATTTTACACCCACTCCATCATATCTTCTGAGTATGTTTGTACTGGAGGTTCTATTGTTGAAATTTTTAGTAAGGAGGTGTTTTCACTTCTTTACAACATGGTATCTGAGCCCATGGTTGTCGGAATATGACTATTATTTTGTCTCCCTAGTTAAACCCTTGACTTAGATAGTTGCCTCTAGGTGAGATGTTCACCCTATATTTGATCTATGATGATCTTTTATGTAATAAGGTTTGGTTTGAGGACAAGTTTAGGTTATGAGGAAATATTCATATGGAAATATTGTGACTTGGTTTCCGTAATTGATTTTAGGATCCACTTTTTGTTTCATCTCAAAAAGTTTTCATCGCCAAAAATTATTTTCAATTATACTACTATATGTACAAAAGTTTTCTCTGATTTATCGATATTTTCTTCAAACAATTCACAATGAAGTGAAACTCTAGTTTGAGTAGAATCTAACCCTAGTTTGTGACTAGGATTGATATAATGGTGTAGTTGACCTACCCTATGACTTTTTGGTTGATCATGTAGGGTTGTTAGGTTAGAGACACGAGGACTTGTAACTCAACCCTAGATGGTGACTTGATAGTTGGATACATGAAAAATATAAAGCTCTAAAACATTCACAACTAAATAATATGTGGGTAGTCTTAATACCTTGATGATGATTAGTTTGACTTGTTAGGTTGAATCCCTTTAAGGGGTGGAGAGTAGTTAGTTGTTGATGTTTGATCTATTGATTTCGAGGATGAAATCCTTTTAAGGGGTTGAGTGTTGTAACATAACAGATCATGGACCCTACCCTAGAAGTTTGACCTTTTGGGTTTGACCAAACAAGGTTGAGGGTAGAATGATCCTAATAATACAATGCATGAACAATGTAATTTAATATGTGACATAATTTGTTTGGGGATAAAAAGATGATAAAGAACTTAATTGAATAAGTAATTCAGTTAATGGGCCATTAGTGGGCCATGTGACATAACTCATATAAGAAAGCCTCAAAATAAAGAATAGACTTTAAATTCCTAATTTACACATTAAAATAAGACTACATGTCAATTTTCATTTAATTTGGACCACCTTGAAATAATATGGTAAGTTAGGAGAGAGAAATTACCTAAAAGGTGTAATAAATAAATAAATATAATAAATCACTCCAAAAGAGGAAAATAATCTTAGATTCATGTTCTACATAATAAATTTAGCCTTTGGGTAAATTTTATCCACTTTGGAGAAAGTTTGCTTAAATGGTAATATCAAGAGAGAGAAAGTGAGTAGAACCTTCAAAATATTAAATAAATATTAAAAAAACTCCAATATGTAAAATTTATGGAAAATTCGTATCCAACACATTAAATAAGACTTGTGAGTCAAGTGTCATCAAATTTGGATAATCCTAATGCCAATAATGATGAAGGAAAGAGAAAATGAGATTCAATTTATTTAACACATTAAAAGTTTTCAAAAGGCAAATCTAATTTTATATTCGGAATCTACATGCTTTAATTAACATATGTGCACAATTTTACCTAATTTGGCATTCGTTTGCACTCTTAATAGAGGAGAGAGAAAAAGGAAAGTTAATTTAATAAAACTTTAGTTTTAAACATATTTTCTCCCTGTCACACTTTTGTTTTGGTTCTCCCGATCTGAACCTTGGATTTTGGATCCAATAGTTCCAGGATTGTCTCCTAGCTCCGATCGAAGTATGAGTACAAGCTGCTTTATGTGATTTTTTGGATGAGGATATCTCCCTCGATTCTTACACTTTTTTGACGATTTCTTCGCTAATGAATTCATGCTTTAATTCTGCATAAGCACATCCGTTCTTTACTTAGTTTCGTGGAGTTTTCTGGAAATGCCCAAAATGTGGACACCAAGCTTCTCGGTTGTCCTATCTACTTTCCACATGTTGGAACCACACATATATATAACACTACCCAAGCCTCCCTCGGTCCTTATGCAACTTTCCCCTTTCCTTAATTTCTCTATTCTTTGCATGGGAGGCCGTTAGTTGCTGATTTTTTGGTGAAGACTTGCGGCGCCCCTTCTTCTCTACCCTGTGCACCTTCGAATCAATTATTTGTTCTGGTGAGTTCGGACGGTCCTTATCTTCCTTTTTCTTCTGTTTGCTTGACAGATCGTTGATTCTCATGGATTCGCCCAAAGTCTGGTCAAGCTAGAAGCTGGCTGCTATGGCCATGGTGAGGTTTTGTGATGCAGATGATTCCCCTTTTGACTTTTACCATTACGCCCTCATTTTCCACTTCGTTCTTGTTTTGTTTGTGAGGGGCATTTTTGTCTTTTTGCGGCTCCCATCTTCCTCCTTTAGTTGTGGTCTCATGAGGGATTGACCGGTGACTTGGTTGGTTGTGAGTGGGCCAAGTCACGCGGGCCCCACTCCTTTTCTCTTTCGATCCAAATTTATTACATGGAATTATCTGATTGGTCACATTTCAAAATTTCATAACTAATTACTTGTAGATCAGAAAAATATGTAAAAATAGTCTTTGGATTCATAAAAATGCAAGCTTTCTAATGGTATTAGTTTTGTCGCCTGAATTTGATGTTTTAAAGAGGTGATTTTAATGGATCTAATTAATAAGTTAATAACTTGTATAATTCATTACTAAATATTTAAAATTCAGAAAAACATAATAAAATATGTTATGAACTCATAAAAATATAACCTAAAACATGGCATGGTTTTGATGACCTAATTCACTTATAATAAAAAGGAAATTTTTAGGGTTTTGAATAAGTAATGGAAACTTAACCCTAATTCCACATATATGTTTAATAGGTTATTTGGATGCCTAGGCTTGGATGTAGATGTGACTTTGGATTGTTTGACTCTGATGCTGAGGTATGTTGTATCCCCTATTCATCTATATTTAGCAATTCACCTATCTTATCATTCTTTTGAATTTGGCATACACAATATGTCTTATCTTTTGATATCATGGTTCATGCGGACTATCTTGATTATTATGGACTTAGATATTTTCTTGATATCTTATCTTGTGCCTTGGTGCATGTTGGTCTCTTATATTGGTATGTGCCACTTTGAAGTGGATGGTATATGTTTGTGTTGTCCATTCTATGATGGCAACCTTTGTATCATCTTCTGACTAAACTATTTACTTGCCTCTATATTTACATGCTATGTGATTCAGTAGCACTAGAGTTGTAACATACTAAAATTGGGAACTAAATCTACTCTGAGCTAAAATTCCAAATTTCCCCCTAAACTTGTGCCGCTTTACAGATCGGTCCTTCAACCTAAAGTCTCATTTAACTATTTGGATCAATCATCATATTCCTTGATATTTAGTCTTCAGTCGTGTTCTTTTATTAAAATGAGTTGAATCTTGTCAATTGAAAAGTATTTACAAAGTAGTCCCTCAATTTCACTTCAATAATCATTGTAATGTCAGTTGCATTTTTGAGCTTGAGATACCATGATTTTCCCACTCATTCTTGAAATCCTCTTGATTTTCACACCAATGGCTTGGAATTTATGGAAATTATTAATCATATTATAATAAATTTATTCTAGAAATAAATAAGAGAATAATAGAGTTAGGTTTGTCTTTTTACAAATAATTGATCTAGTATTTTATATATGTACTTTTATCGAAAGTTGTTTGATCGTTAACACCATAATGGAATTGAGTTTCTTATTTAGAAGATATGAAATCAACATGTTGAACCACCCTAGAGTTACCAATGAGAGATTTAATACTAGTACAAAGGAGAAGATTTATCACTGGAGTTAGATGGAATTTCAAAAGAAACAGACATATAAATTGAGAGATATAGAACTAATTAAAAAGGGAAGTTATATTGCCAATTTATAAAGCAAGGTTGGGCCTTGAATGAACTAGCCCCATCCCCCGCAGGTTACATCTTCCGTTTTCCCCCTCAGCGCGACAAGGGCGCCCCTCACACGTCGGTTCCCTGAGGCAACGGAACCTCAAGTAAAGCGCCGCCCCCCGCTTCAGCCCCGTTTCGACTCCACTAGTCTTCCCTCTGCCACTGGTCTCTCCGTTGAGGGTAACCGAAGGAAGAAACGGCCCGGCCATGAAAGACCAGGAACCGCAAACGTAACGGCCGGCGCGCCGTCCTCCAGGCACCTCGCTACCTGACCCTACGCCTGCCTCTATGAGCGAGAACCCTAGGGTCGCACTCCTACAAATACCTGGCCACCCTACCTGCAAATGCAAAGCACCGGCAAACCCCATCATCTCCTCCCTAACCGATCAACCAACCACAGCCACAACGATGCGCTGCTCCTGACCTCCGAACTTCCTCGGTCTCCTTTCCTCTCCGCTATGGTTTGTAGAGCACTGCCTCACACCCTCCAATAGATCCCTACCATCACGCCCCCTCCTGCCTCTCCCCCTTCGAGCTGCGGTGCACTAGTTACAGCCACAAGCGTCTACACCACCGACAGGTGTTGTCGCAACGAACCACATGGCCCTGCCGTCTTCATAGGAGAGGTCGTCGCCACAATCACCGGTCACCTTCTCGATCACCCAAGCACCACCATCGCGCAGGCGTCACCCTGTTCGACTCTGCCAAGTCAGATCGTCATCTACCTTTGCTCCTCCGACCAACCTGCCACTCGACGCAAACCTGCACGCCAACTCGCCGCCCCTCGGATCAGGAAATTCATGATTCAGATCTTGAACCTCCTCGCTATAAGTCTACTATCCTCAAACCTTGCCACCACAAACTTGAAACCTCATGGCCGTAATAGTATGAATATGCAGATCTGCAACCACTGATCATCATATCTCCAACCTATGTCAAGGTCGAGTCTAATGTCTTCCGACGCATTTGCTCATGGGCGTCGATCTTCCTCTGACCATGGCCATCGAAGTGACTCACACGATGAAGGTTCATCCCTCGATCTAAGAGACACCATGATCAAAAATTTCATGAGGTCATTGCTCTCAGCCCCGAAACCTGCCTATCAGTTCTGCTGTTGTTTATGGAGTGCCTCAGATCGTGGTAAATGCACATGGAGCATCTATTGATCAATTAATTAGAATCTTGTCACAAGGTCTGCTATGAAGAATCATCAACAAAGATCATCGCTACCTCAACCATGCGTAGGTTAGTATTTCATTGCATTCAGTTTATGGCATTAAGAAGAGGTATAAATGTGAACTTAGAAGGTATAAACAATAAGCCCATCTATACAACTACGTATGAAACCAGTGCGTATATATATAGGTACACTACTAAATACTACTAAAAAGTGAATCTACAAGATGATCAACAATAAACAGCCGACCTGTAAGTCTGTGTTCTACTTTTGCATTCAGATTAAGATGAATAACTAATAGTTAAATCGTAATCAAAACATTCATGGATATGAGACTGAATCACGTTAATATATTAGATGACATAAATCTAGTACAGCTTGATGTTGGCATTCAGCAATCCGTGCACGTACATCCACTCTGCTTTCCAACTAGCTGCTACGTGATTGATGAATAAGAAAGATTTAGATAATAGTTATTGGGTAATAGGGCTATTCCTAGTAAACATGTTCAATTCTTAATCGTTTTACTGCACTATATACATGTACCCATATATCTTATTAGCAAGATAGATGTTTGTAATCTCAGTGAGTATACAATATTCATAGTAATTAGTTAGATAACCCAACATGTTATGTACATAACAAATTATAATATTAATATAGTTCAATGGACTGTTTCCAAGTAATAATCCGACTAGTATGTATATTATGAAGGTAAATTGATGTATTAATGCCAATAGCTATAACACTATGGAGGACTTTAGAAATAGAAAGAGAATGTAGGACATTAGATCAAAGTCTAAAATACGAATTTTGGTAATTGAATGGGTAATTGTGAGGATGACATATACACCTAATATTATAGTCTCTAACCAAATAGTGATATGTATATGTGATCACGACCCTACCTTAGAAAGGACGTAAATATACTTATGACTTTATGCCCACTTAATAGCATGACAAACCTTGAGAAAGAATAGAATGAGGTTAATAATAATACAATGTGGTGGTTACCTATAATATGAGGTAAATGGACTAGTAAATTTATTATGTACTCAACTCAACTAGAAACCCTAACAAGAGAAAGAATAGAAAGACTCTGAAATAGTAACAATCCTAAGTGTGAAATAAAACAAAAAACAAAAATAGAAAAAGATTGAACAACATGATTTCAAGTCAAATGGTGACAATATTATTATTCTTTGTAGCTACCTCTTCATAAATTCTTGGAGACACATGATGATTATGCAATCCTTGGAGACCTGAATAATTGAGGTACTGGATCTTCTATTTAAATTGTTGAACTATTTTCCCTTTTGATAGACACACGCATATATCTTGATTTGTGGTGAATTCCATATAGTTTTGAAACCTCTACTTGTTCTTGAAAGTTCACCACTCTCATTTTGTAATGGATAAATTATTGTTGATAATTATTTTGGCACTAGACTTGATCTATTTGGAGTTTTGACTCCCTGTGGACTTTGGTCCCTTGGGCTTTGGCCCTATAGAGCTTTGGCTCACTTGAGTGGGCCAAATACCCCACAACCCTGCGCAGAGGATAGGGATTAGTTGTCCCCCAGTTAACTGGAATAGCTAATAAGGCACTAGTGTCGTTCTCTCCTAGAGTGTGAGAACACAAGGCACTTAGCCCTAGAAAAGATATGATAGGAAGGTGCCAAAACTTGCCAAATAGAATATTTTAAAATTGATATACCTTGTGAATAGCTTGGATAAATTTTGCATACTTGAATTATTGAATCTTGCTTAATGATATTCTTGTGAAAGATTTTCTATTTTGAAGTTGATATTGGAATTTCTTTTTGTAAGCCTTTAGTCCACCAAATAGTCCTTTCCTAACTTTTATTATACATCTAAACCTATTTCGTGCATAGTTCAATTACTTGGATTTAGTACTAGCTTTGTTGACCCTTTATTTTTCCCTTCAATGGGGTCCATGTGTGGTTTCGTTCCCTCTGGGAACTTATGGGCAGGTGATAGATGGAAGAACTTGAAGAGACATGCACTGGGTAGTCCTCTGTTGAAGACTAGATAGAATGAATTATATTCCTTAAACTTGTAATCATATTTGTAAGCTTCCGCAACTCTGATGTACAAGCATGATTGTAATAAAGATTGTTTATACTTTTGATACATTTTGTAAATATTTGATCGTAAAGATCGGGTCTTTACAAGATGGTATTAGAGCCATAAACGGTCAGCACTCGTGCATGTCTCGTGGAAATTAGGGTTAAGTAGGAACACAAATGGAGTAGTAGAACATAGAAGAAGAAAAATAGTTAGACCATGAATCTTGGTATCATTGACCTTGTTATTTAGGAAGTACATGGGATACAAGTAGAAAACACACTAGCCTAGGATGTGAGACATGTACCCTAAACTAGAAACTTATGAGACATACCTAGTTAAACTACTAGATTTTGAACTTTTATAGGCATGGATTTACATGAACATATTGTTGAGAAAGAAGTGTTTGAGATACATGTGTGTAATTTTACATTTAGATTATTAAGATGTAAAAAGAAATAATATAGGTATATGAATGGTTTCTCTTTAGATTCTAACACTCACAAATATAAAAAATATATATATAGAAATATATAATGAATATATGATATAACCCTAAAATCATATGAACATATGAAAGTTTCAACCTAAATCATGAACATGATTAAAATTTGATAAAAAGAAAAAAAATCTACCTAATAAATTATAATAATTCATCACCATGTAAATAGAATGAGCTGAGGTGTCTAAGGAAGGATGTATAGTGAAGGTTTTGGCATAATTACTCCCAATCCATTTAGGTGGTGGTGGGGTTTCCTCACTATACATACCGACCTGGACAAAGTAAATTCCATTACATGGAAAACCCTAATGTTGAATAAAGGCACTAACAACAAAAAAAAAACTCAAAAGGAAGAATATATATATATATATATATATATATATATGTTTACTTAAAAGAATGTGAATGTTTACTTGACCATACATTTGACTTGTATGCCCTCGTTATAAATACTTAATTGAATGAAAAATGTTGATAATACAAATTATGAAACATATATTTCCCTTCAAATATGTGATCACATCTATTGAGAAAAGAAACGACTAAGAAAGCTATAGAAATGGAAATTAAAATAACAATATACTAATATAAGTAGAAAATTGAGAAAAAGAAACAATTGGATAAGACATAGTGAATATTATGTGGAATTAGGATAAAAATGATGAACTCATTATATTTTTTTTGTGAATTTCTAACATCCATGTACATATAATAGATAATTAATACAACCTAGACATCTTAGAGAAATAAAACTCTACCATGAAATTGAAGGAAAAAAAATAGAAGTATGCCAACAAACAAAATTAACTCCATAGATCATCACACAAATATATTTGACAAAAATATATAGAAAAAAAAATAATGTTGAAAAAAAAAATCTTTAATCAATTTATGGTCATGACCTTGGGAATTTTGTTAATTAGAGATCACAGGTCACAAATACAAAATTATATAAATACACATACGTAATAGAAGGTAAAAAAAAAGTCATAATTTGAACACAGTTGAGGTTAAGTTGTAATTAGTAAGCATTGAAAAAAAAATATTAGGACAAGTACATTATTAGACCCTCAACTATACATAGGATTCTTGGGAATAACATCGTTGAAACACTAAAAAAAAAAAACTACACAACATAAACATCATTGTAACATTAGTGACAAATATGTGAGATTAATAGTATTGATAACCATATATTGATCAATAAGCTTGAGTTTTGACTCAAACTTTTGATAATGATGGCCAAGACGAACAAATTGAATATTTCAACTCTCATATTGGAATATAATGTTGGAAGACTAATGGATATATTTTTTCAAAGTAGAAATCAAACCTAAACCGATTTAGTGACCCTATAAGTAAGAGGATTGTTGGATCATCATAAATAGGACCTACAATAGAAGAAGAAAAATTGTGATTGCATTTTGTTTAAGATGATACTTCAGCTAGCAAAATTATTGTGCTGGAATATTTTGTGGATCAAACTATAGTAGGAATATCACCACTAAGAAATATTTGATTTCGTGGACGAAATCATTTTAAGGGGTGGAGAGTTGTAACATACTAAAATTGGGAACTAAATCTACTCTGAGCTAAAATTCCAAATTTCCCCCTAAACTTGTGCCGCTTTACAGATCGGTCCTTCAACCTAAAGTCTCATTTAACTATTTGGATCAATCATCATATTCCTTGATATTTAGTCTTCAGTCGTGTTCTTTTATTAAAATGAGTTGAATCTTGTCAATTGAAAAGTATTTACAAAGTAGTCCCTCAATTTCACTTCAATAATCATTGTAATGTCAGTTGCATTTTTGAGCTTGAGATACCATGATTTTCCCACTCATTCTTGAAATCCTCTTGATTTTCACACCAATGGCTTGGAATTTATGGAAATTATTAATCATATTATAATAAATTTATTCTAGAAATAAATAAGAGAATAATAGAGTTAGGTTTGTCTTTTTACAAATAATTGATCTAGTATTTTATATATGTACTTTTATCGAAAGTTGTTTGATCGTTAACACCATAATGGAATTGAGTTTCTTATTTAGAAGATATGAAATCAACATGTTGAACCACCCTAGAGTTACCAATGAGAGATTTAATACTAGTACAAAGGAGAAGATTTATCACTGGAGTTAGATGGAATTTCAAAAGAAACAGACATATAAATTGAGAGATATAGAACTAATTAAAAAGGGAAGTTATATTGCCAATTTATAAAGCAAGGTTGGGCCTTGAATGAACTAGCCCCATCCCCCGCAGGTTACATCTTCCGTTTTCCCCCTCAGCGCGACAAGGGCGCCCCTCACACGTCGGTTCCCTGAGGCAACGGAACCTCAAGTAAAGCGCCGCCCCCCGCTTCAGCCCCGTTTCGACTCCACTAGTCTTCCCTCTGCCACTGGTCTCTCCGTTGAGGGTAACCGAAGGAAGAAACGGCCCGGCCATGAAAGACCAGGAACCGCAAACGTAACGGCCGGCGCGCCGTCCTCCAGGCACCTCGCTACCTGACCCTACGCCTGCCTCTATGAGCGAGAACCCTAGGGTCGCACTCCTACAAATACCTGGCCACCCTACCTGCAAATGCAAAGCACCGGCAAACCCCATCATCTCCTCCCTAACCGATCAACCAACCACAGCCACAACGATGCGCTGCTCCTGACCTCCGAACTTCCTCGGTCTCCTTTCCTCTCCGCTATGGTTTGTAGAGCACTGCCTCACACCCTCCAATAGATCCCTACCATCACGCCCCCTCCTGCCTCTCCCCCTTCGAGCTGCGGTGCACTAGTTACAGCCACAAGCGTCTACACCACCGACAGGTGTTGTCGCAACGAACCACATGGCCCTGCCGTCTTCATAGGAGAGGTCGTCGCCACAATCACCGGTCACCTTCTCGATCACCCAAGCACCACCATCGCGCAGGCGTCACCCTGTTCGACTCTGCCAAGTCAGATCGTCATCTACCTTTGCTCCTCCGACCAACCTGCCACTCGACGCAAACCTGCACGCCAACTCGCCGCCCCTCGGATCAGGAAATTCATGATTCAGATCTTGAACCTCCTCGCTATAAGTCTACTATCCTCAAACCTTGCCACCACAAACTTGAAACCTCATGGCCGTAATAGTATGAATATGCAGATCTGCAACCACTGATCATCATATCTCCAACCTATGTCAAGGTCGAGTCTAATGTCTTCCGACGCATTTGCTCATGGGCGTCGATCTTCCTCTGACCATGGCCATCGAAGTGACTCACACGATGAAGGTTCATCCCTCGATCTAAGAGACACCATGATCAAAAATTTCATGAGGTCATTGCTCTCAGCCCCGAAACCTGCCTATCAGTTCTGCTGTTGTTTATGGAGTGCCTCAGATCGTGGTAAATGCACATGGAGCATCTATTGATCAATTAATTAGAATCTTGTCACAAGGTCTGCTATGAAGAATCATCAACAAAGATCATCGCTACCTCAACCATGCGTAGGTTAGTATTTCATTGCATTCAGTTTATGGCATTAAGAAGAGGTATAAATGTGAACTTAGAAGGTATAAACAATAAGCCCATCTATACAACTACGTATGAAACTAGTGCGTATATATATAGGTACACTACTAAATACTACTAAAAAGTGAATCTACAAGATGATCAACAATAAACAGCCGACCTGTAAGTCTGTGTTCTACTTTTGCATTCAGATTAAGATGAATAACTAATAGTTAAATCGTAATCAAAACATTCATGGATATGAGACTGAATCACGTTAATATATTAGATGACATAAATCTAGTACAGCTTGATGTTGGCATTCAGCAATCCGTGCACGTACATCCACTCTGCTTTCCAACTAGCTGCTACGTGATTGATGAATAAGAAAGATTTAGATAATAGTTATTGGGTAATAGGGCTATTCCTAGTAAACATGTTCAATTCTTAATCGTTTTACTGCACTATATACATGTACCCATATATCTTATTAGCAAGATAGATGTTTGTAATCTCAGTGAGTATACAATATTCATAGTAATTAGTTAGATAACCCAACATGTTATGTACATAACAAATTATAATATTAATATAGTTCAATGGACTGTTTCCAAGTAATAATCCGACTAGTATGTATATTATGAAGGTAAATTGATGTATTAATGCCAATAGCTATAACACTATGGAGGACTTTAGAAATAGAAAGAGAATGTAGGACATTAGATCAAAGTCTAAAATACGAATTTTGGTAATTGAATGGGTAATTGTGAGGATGACATATACACCTAATATTATAGTCTCTAACCAAATAGTGATATGTATATGTGATCACGACCCTACCTTAGAAAGGACGTAAATATACTTATGACTTTATGCCCACTTAATAGCATGACAAACCTTGAGAAAGAATAGAATGAGGTTAATAATAATACAATGTGGTGGTTACCTATAATATGAGGTAAATGGACTAGTAAATTTATTATGTACTCAACTCAACTAGAAACCCTAACAAGAGAAAGAATAGAAAGACTCTGAAATAGTAACAATCCTAAGTGTGAAATAAAACAAAAAACAAAAATAGAAAAAGATTGAACAACATGATTTCAAGTCAAATGGTGACAATATTATTATTCTTTGTAGCTACCTCTTCATAAATTCTTGGAGACACATGATGATTATGCAATCCTTGGAGACCTGAATAATTGAGGTACTGGATCTTCTATTTAAATTGTTGAACTATTTTCCCTTTTGATAGACACACGCATATATCTTGATTTGTGGTGAATTCCATATAGTTTTGAAACCTCTACTTGTTCTTGAAAGTTCACCACTCTCATTTTGTAATGGATAAATTATTGTTGATAATTATTTTGGCACTAGACTTGATCTATTTGGAGTTTTGACTCCCTGTGGACTTTGGTCCCTTGGGCTTTGGCCCTATAGAGCTTTGGCTCACTTGAGTGGGCCAAATACCCCACAACCCTGCGCAGAGGATAGGGATTAGTTGTCCCCCAGTTAACTGGAATAGCTAATAAGGCACTAGTGTCGTTCTCTCCTAGAGTGTGAGAACACAAGGCACTTAGCCCTAGAAAAGATATGATAGGAAGGTGCCAAAACTTGCCAAATAGAATATTTTAAAATTGATATACCTTGTGAATAGCTTGGATAAATTTTGCATACTTGAATTATTGAATCTTGCTTAATGATATTCTTGTGAAAGATTTTCTATTTTGAAGTTGATATTGGAATTTCTTTTTGTAAGCCTTTAGTCCACCAAATAGTCCTTTCCTAACTTTTATTATACATCTAAACCTATTTCGTGCATAGTTCAATTACTTGGATTTAGTACTAGCTTTGTTGACCCTTTATTTTTCCCTTCAATGGGGTCCATGTGTGGTTTCGTTCCCTCTGGGAACTTATGGGCAGGTGATAGATGGAAGAACTTGAAGAGACATGCACTGGGTAGTCCTCTGTTGAAGACTAGATAGAATGAATTATATTCCTTAAACTTGTAATCATATTTGTAAGCTTCCGCAACTCTGATGTACAAGCATGATTGTAATAAAGATTGTTTATACTTTTGATACATTTTGTAAATATTTGATCGTAAAGATCGGGTCTTTACAAGAGTAGTGTAAATTACTTTGGTTTTGGGGTAGTAATCCCCTATTATTTATTAAGGAGGGTGGCAGTATACCACTTCTCTATACCCGAGTGTGGTAGTAATCCATACTCAATTTTATATATTTGGGAGATTGGAAGTATTCCTTTCTCTACCAGGTTCAAGTTTGTGCTTGGACACCAATTGTGTTTATATTGTTCTAGGGCTATATTTATCTCACATGCATGCAGGATATTGATGTGGATTGTGGGGTGTGTGCCCTACTTTCTTTTGTGCCAATATTGCACAATCTTTATTGTTTTTATTATGGCAAGTAACTTCTTTTATGATTATGATGATTCTTTTATTTTATGCCCTATTTTGGGGTAGTCCTTATCTCTTGCATGGGAAGCCTTTTATTTTGATGTCCCTTATTCTTTATAAATTGGTCAATTTGCTTCTTAGTATGCACATACCAGCCTTTGCTGATGTCTCCTATTGTTTCTCTTTTGCTGGGGTATGCTTCCAACCCTAGGTGGAGGAATTGGGTGACAAGGCTTGATAACCTGGACTTAAATAGTGAAGTTAAAGCTTGGAGACAATCTTGAGGTGGTTTAGATTTCCTCTACATGGATCCTTATAATGTAAGTTGTAACCCTTTGTTTAGTAATTAAATATAGTCATATTTTTATTCTACTGCTATACTTTGGTATTTTTTTACCATATATATAAATATTTGAAAATTTTACACCCACTCCATCATACCTTCTGAGTATGTTTGGACTGAAGGTTCTATTGTTCAAATTTTTTGTAAGGAGGTGTTTTCACTTCTTTACAATATGGTATCAGAGCCCATGGTAGTCGGAATCTGACTATTTCAATTTTGTTTCCCTAGTGAAACCCTTGAATTAGATAGTTGCCACTAGGTGAGATGTTCACCCTAGATTTGATCTATGATGATCTTTTATTCAATAAGGTTTGGTTTGAGGACAAGTTTAGGTTATTAGTAAATATTCATATGGAAATATTGTGACTTGGTTTCCACAATTGATTTTGGATCCACTTTTTGTTTCATCTAAAAAAGTTTTCATCGCCAACAATTATTTTCAATTATACTACTACATGTACAAAAGTTTTCTTTGATTTATCAATGTTTTCTTCAACTAAGTCACAATGAAGTGAAACTCTAGTTTGAGTATAATCTAACCCTAGTTTGTGACTAGGATTGATATAATGGTGTAGTTGACCTACCCTATGACTTTTTGGTTGATCATGTAGAGTTTTTAGGTTAGAGACACGAGGACCTATAACTCAATCCTAGACGGTGACTTGATAGTTGGCTACATGAAAAATATAAATCTCTAAAACATTCACAACTAAATAATATGTGGGTAGTCTTAATACCTTGATGATGATTAGTTTGACTTGTTAGGTTGAATCCCTTTAAGGGGTGGAGAGTAGTTAGTTGTTTATGTTTGATCTATTGATTTCGAGGATGAAATCCTTTTAAGGGGTGGAGTGTAGTAACATACCAGATCATGGACCCTACCCTAGAAGTTTGACCTTTTCGATTTGTCCAAAAAGGTTAAGGGTAGAATGATCCTAATAATCCAATGCATGAACAATGTAATCTAACATGTGACATAATTCGTTTGGGGATAAAAAGATAAGAACTTAATTGAATAAGTAATTCGGTTAATGGGCCATTAGTGGTCCATGTGACATAACTAATATAAGAAAGCCTCAAAATAAAGAATAGACTTCAAATTCATAATTTACACATTAAAATAAGACTACATGTCAATTTTCATTTAATTTGGACAACCTTGAAATAATATGGTTTGGTAGGAGAGAGAAATTACCTAAAGGGTGCAATTAATAAATAAATATAATAAATGACTCCAATAGAGGAAAATAATCTTATATTTGTGATCTACATAATAAATATAGCCTTTGGGTAAAGTTTTATCCAATTTGGAGAAAGTTTGCTTAAAAGGAAATATCAGGAGAGAGAGTGTGTAGAACCTTCAAAATATTAAATAAATATTCATAAATCTCCAATATGTAAAATTGATGGCAAATTCGTATCCAACACATTAAATATGACTTGTGGGTCAAGTTTCATCAGATTTGGATAATCCTAATGCCAATAATGATGAAGGAAAGAGAAAATGAGATTCGATTTATTTAACACATTAAAAATTTTCAAAAGAAAAATCTAATTTTATATTCAGAATCTACATTCCTTATTAAGCTCTATGCAAAATTTTACCTAATTTGGGGTTCGTTTGCACCCTCAATAGATGAGAGAGAAAAAGGAAAGTTAATTTAATAAAAATTTAGTTTTAAACATATTTTCTCCCCGTCATAATTTTGTTTTGGTTCGCCTGATCTGGACCGTGGATTTTGGATCCAACGGTTCCAGAATCGTCTCCTAGCTCCGATTGGGGTCAGAGTACATGCTGTTTTATGTGATTTTTTGGATGAGGATATCTCCCTCGATTCCTACTCTTTTTTGACGATTTCTTCGACAATGAATTGGTGCTTTAATTCCGCTTAAGCCGATCCCTTCTTTACCTAGTTTCATGGAGTTTTTTGGAAATGCCCAAAACGTGGACACCAAGCTTCTCGGTTGTCCTATCTACTTTCCACATCTTAGAACCACACCTATATATAACACTACCCAAGCCTCCCTCGGTCCTTATGCAAATTTCCCCTTCCCTTAATTTCTCTGTTCTTTGCGTGGGAGGCTGTCAGTTGCTGATTTTTCGGTCAAGACTTATGGCCCCCCTTCTTCTCTACCCCGTGCACCTTCGACTCAATTATTTGTTCCGGTGAGTTCGGACAGTCCTTATCTTCCTTTTTCTTCTATTTTCTCGACGAATCATTGATTATCGTGGATTCACCCAAAGTCTGGTCAAGCCGAAAGTTGGCTACTGTGGCCATGGCGAGGCTTTGCGATGGGGATTATTCCCACGTTGACTTTTACCGTTTCACCCTCATTTTCCTCTTTGTTTTTCTTTTGTTTACACGGGTCATTTTCATCTTTTCACAGCTCCAATTATCCTCCTTTAGTTGTGGTCTCACAAGGGATTGACCGGTGACTTGATCGCCTGTGATTGGGCCAAGTCACGCGTGCCCCTCCCCTTCTTTTCTCTTTCAATCCAAATTTATTACGTGGAATAATCTCATTGGTCGCATTTCAAAATTTCACAACTAATTACTTGCTAATAAGAAAAATATGTAAAAATAGTCGTTGGATTCTGTAAATACAAGCTTTCTAATGGTATTGGTTAATGGTTTTGTCGCCTGAATCTGATGTTTTAAAGAGGTGATTTTAATGGATCTAATTAATAAGTTAATAACTTGTATAATTCATAACTAAATATTTAAAAGTCAGAAAAACATAATAAAATATGTTATGAACTCATAGAAATATAACCTAAAACATGGAATGGTTTTGATGACCTAATTCACTTATAATAAAAAGGCGATTTTTAGGGTTTTGAATAAGTAATGGAAACCTAACTCTAATTCCACATATATGTTTAATAGGTTCTTTGGATGCCTAGGCTTGGACCTAGATGTGACTTTGGATCGTTTGACTCTGATGCTGAGGTATGTTGTATCCCCTATTCATCTATATTGACCAATTCACCTATCTTATCATTCTTTTGAATTTGGCCTACAAAATATGTCTTATCTTTTGATATCATGGTTCGTGTGAACTATCTTGATAATTATGGACTTAGATATTTTCTTGATATCTTATCTTGTGCCTTTGTGCATGTTGGTCTCTTATATTAGTATGTGCCACTTTGAAGTGGATGGTATATGTTTGTGTTGTCCATTGTGTGATGGCAACCTTTGTATCATCTTTTGACTAAACTGTTTACTTGCCTCTATATTTACATGCTATGTGATTCAGTAGTACTAGAGTAGTGTAAATTACTTTGGTTTTGGGGCAGTAATCCCCTATTGTTTATTAAGGAGGGTGGTAGTATACCACTTCTCTATACCCGAGTGTGGCAGTAATCCATACTCAATTTTATATATTTGGGAGATTGGCAGTATTCCTTTCTCTATCATGTTCAAATTTGTACTTGGCACCAATTGCATTTATATTGTTCTAGGGCTATGTTTATCTCACATGCATGCAGGATATTGATGTGGATTGTGGGGTGTGTGCCCTACTTTCTTTTGTGCGAGTATTGCACAATCTTCATTGTTTTGATTATGGAAAGTATCTTCTTTTATGATGATGATGATTCTTTTCTTTTATGCCCTCTTTTGGGTAGTCCTTATCTCTTGCATGGGAAGCCTTTTATTTTGATGTCCCTTATTCTTTATAAATTGGTCAATTTGCTTCTTAGTATGCACATACCAGCCTTTGCTGATGTCTCCTATTATTTCTCTTTTGCTGGGGTATGCTTCCAACCCTAGGTGGAGGAATTGGGTGACAAGGATTGATGACCTGGATTTAAATAGTGAAGTTAAATCTTGGAGACAATCTTGAGGTGGTTTAGATTTCCTCTACATGGATCCTTATAATGTAAGTTGTAACCCTTTGTTTTATAATTGAATATAGTCATATTTTTATTCCGCTGCTATACTTTGGTCTTTTGTTACCATATATATAAAGATTTGAAAATTTTACACCCACTCTATTACACCTTCGGAGTATGTTTGGACTGGAGGTTCTATTGTTCAAATTTTTTGTAAGGAGGTGTTTTCACTTCTTTACAGCATGGTATTAGAGCCCATGGTAGTCGAAATTGACTATTTCAATTTTGTCTCCCTAGTTAAACCCTTGACTTAGATAGTTTCCTCTAGGTGAAATGTTCACCCTAGATTTGATCTATGATGATCTTTTAAGCAATAAGGTTTGGTTTGAGGACAAGTTTGGTTATGAGGAAATATTAATATGGAAATATCATGACTTGGTTTCCACAATTAATTTGGATCCACTTTTTGTTTCATCTCAAAAAGTTTTCATCACCAAAAATTATTTTCAATTATACTACTATATGTACAAAAGTTTTCTTTGATTTATGAATGTTTTCTTCAACTAAGTCACAATGACGTGAAACTCTAGTTTGAGTAGAATCTAACCCTAGTTTGTGACTAGGATTGGTATAATGGTGTAGTTGACCTACCCTATGAGTTTTTGGTTATTCATGTAGGGTTGTTAGGTTAGAGACACGAGGACCTATAACTCAATCCTATATGGTGACTTGATAGCTGGATACATGAAAATATAAATCCCTAAAACATTCACAACTAAAATAATATGTGGGTAGTCTTAATAACTTAATGATGATTAGTTTGACTTGTTAGGTTGAATCCCTTTAAGGGGTGGAGAGTAGTTAGTTGTTGATGTTTGATCTATTGATTTCGAGGACGAAATCCTTTTAAGGGCTAGAGTGTTGTAACATACCAGATCATGGACCCTACCCTAGAAGTTTGACCTTTTGGGTTGGACCAAACAAGGTTGAGGGTAGAATGATCCTAATAATCCAATTCATGAACAATGTAATCTAATATGTGACGTAATTTGTTTGGGGGATAAAAAGATGATAAAGAACTTAATTGAATGAGTAATTCAGTTAATGGACCATTAGTGGGCCATGTGACATAACTCATATAAGAAGGCCTAAAAAATAAAGAATAGACTTCAAATTCATAATTTACACATTAAAATAAGACTACATGTCAATTTTCATTTAATTTGGACAACCTTGAAATAATATGGTAAGTTAGGAGAAAGAAATGACCTAAAAGGTGTAATTAATAAATAAATATTATAAATTACTTCAAAATAGGAAAATAATCTTTGATTCGTGATCTACATAATAAATATATCCTTTGGGTAAATTTTTATCCAATTTGGAGAAAGTTTGCTTAAAAGGTAATATCAGGAGAAAAAAAGTGTGTAGAACCTTCAAAATATTAAATAAATATTCAAAAAACTCCAATATGTAAAATTGATGGCAAATTAGTATCCAACACATTAAATATGACTTGTGGGTCAAGTTTCATCAAATTTGGATAATCCTAATGCCAATAATGATGAAGGAAAGAGAAAATGAGATTCAATTTATTTAACACATTAAAAGTTTTCAAAAGGTAAATCTAATTTTATATTCAGAATCTACATGCTTTAATTAACCTCTGCAAATTTTTTTACCTAATTTGGGCTTCGTTTGCACGCTCAATAGAGGAGACATAAAAAGGAAAGTTAATTTAATAAAACTTTAGTTTTATACAGATTTTCTCCCTGTCACACTTTTGTTTTGGTTCGCCCGATCTGGACCGTGGATTTTGGATCCAACGGTTCCAGGATCATCTCCTAGCTCTGATCAGAGTAGGAGTATAGGATTATCTCCCTCGATTCTTACTCTTTTTTGACGATTTCTTCGGCAATGAATTTGTGCTTTAATTCTGCTTAAGCCGATTCCTTTGTTTACCTAGTTTCGTGGAGTTTTATGGAAACACGCAAAACGTGGACACTAAGCTTCTACATTGTCCTATCTACTTTCCACATCTTGGAACCACACCTATATATAACACTACCCAAGCCTCCCTCGGTCCTTATGCGACTTTCCCCTTCCCTTAATTTTTCTGTTCTTTGCGTGGGAGGTTGTAAGTTACTGATTTTTCGGTCAAGACTTGCGACACCCCTTCTTCTCTACCCTGTGAACCTTCGACTCAATTATTTGTTCTGGTGAGTTTGGACGATCCTTGTGACATCCCACCATCACACAGATAATGAGATGCCATGCGAAAACGCGCGAAACCACCATAAATCACATATTAGCAAAAACACAGGTTATTAAAACCGATTGCAGAAAGCAGATAAAAGAGAACTATTACATCCAGATTCTTATCCTACAAGGAAAAGATGTTATATAGATATTTACAAGCCTTGATATTTGTCCACAGCCTATAGGAACCATCTGTCCTGTCAGCACCAGAGTTCATCACCTGTTTGTGCATACATAACAGACCACATCAGGCCAACAGTAGGATATACAAAGCTACATCAGCTATACATCGTAAAACATCGTCAAAACACCTCTAAGGACCTAAGCATACATGGATGACTCTAGGACTCTACTACAAAATAAACAAAATAGCAACATATCCATCTCTTGCCTCCTACTGCTCTTCTTGCTGCTCGGCCGCAACCTCACGACCACCACCACGTCTAGCACGATCACCTAAAAAGGTTGTAAAACAACGGGGTGAGACACATAATCCCAGTGAGAAACATAACTCCCCGCCGAAACTATAATACTTCAGAAAAAGCCAGTAAAGTAGATAACTGATATCAACAGATCATAAGAGTAGCATCTTGAGCAGAACTTATTTTATTAACAATCTTACTAGGGTATCCAAGAGGCATATGACCAGATATTCTTTATGGAACATGATTGACAAGATAAGCTTTATAAGAACTTATCACAAAATATAAGGATTGTGCAAATAACTGAAAGGTATAACTAGATCAACTATACAAGTAAGGCCTCAATCAATGTTCCATGTTTTGCCCTAAGCAGTATATACTATTTGGCTGAATTACATATTATTATGCCCTGAGGAAGTGGGCCGTACTGCTCAAATCCAACCATCGGCCGTGAAGCCCAAAGCTGGTGCCATACAAGGTTAATGGAAGAGCTGGACTCCACGACCTCACCACCTCATGGTCAGTGTATGAGTGCTTAACAAGAAGGACCGCAGTCTCATGCTTAGGTGGCCGTAACCACATAGGGTCAGGCTACCCTCTTCCTAGCCCACCTTGGTACATGTATCGACGCTAGTGATCCGAGCCACGTGCCTATTCACTGTGCTCCATACTCATTGAGACATAGGCTTGTTGACCATGCTCTTATCACACATCCTGAGCCATGGGCCTGTTCACCATACTCTTTCATATTGAGACACGAGCCTGAAACCGCACTCTGGAGTCTACAACTGAAGTTGCACTCTAATCCTCCTATTTTTGGCTAGGAGCAACCACACATATTCAACAATATGCGCTTCCAAGTTAACCCACAGGAGAACCCATTTCACCATCACCAACTATTGACGATGATGGATCTATGGCCAGGGCAAACTACATGATATGTTCCACTATAATTAATTAGTATATTTTAAGTGGATTGTTAGGGCAACCAAGTTGTAAAACATAAGCAACATTGAGTTGCATTATTACCATGGGATCTCAATCCCTCATCACAGAAAGCCACTGCCTTTCAAGGCTTACATCATCACCATGGGATAGCAATCCCTTATCTCAACAGCAGAGGATAACACCTCAATTAGAAACTCAGCCTTTATCAGGTCAACATACCTTTTCACCTCATACGGGTGGTACATGTTATCCCATCAATCAAGGATTATCATTATTCAATGTTATTCAAAACACATATACCTCATAGCTCTTACCTAGCTATGAATTCATTTGATACACCTGCATGGTTAGTATGCATATCAAGAGAGATAACTGAATAACCAAACATATATCTTTATGATTATCATGCTATCAGGGTTGAAGGTACATGATTGGATCAACATCCATGATTATAACTACATGAAGCACAAAGCTTGTATCTTGTAAGCAAATTACATTATTGTAAGCAAACCACGAGCATTCACTATGCCCTATATCTTATGAACATAATCATGTATCTAATAATCTCACTTAGCACCAACTTTAGGTATCAAACATATCATTGGTTACAACCTATCATTCATAACACATCATCAATAGAGGTGCGGTTACAAGATAACGACTCACCAAAACTAGGGTTTCTGAGCTAGGTGCAAACCTTACCAAAGATACCACCTACCCTCACTATAGGTGTGGCGGGCAACGCATCCCTCACCCAAAGGGGTATCGGGTAGGATTACCTCCCTCACCAAAAGCCTATTGGCTAGGGCACTTAGCCACACATATCAGCCAACAAAGTCATGCACCCATGCAGAAAGGATGTCGTGCAACCAAGGAGCATAGGTGTATCGTGCAACTAAGGCCAGAAGCGTGTCGTGTATCCAGATCCAAGAGCTATTTCGTTTAGCTATGTGTAGGGTATATCGTGCTCCCAAGTGCATGGTGATATCGGGCATCCAAGTGCAAAGATGTGTCGGGTAGCACAACCATCCCTAACGTCCAAGACCCTATCGCCCATTAGGGTTAGGGTTTCACATCGGGAATCCACCATCATCATAACGCCCAAGGCCATATCAACCAAGGCCAAGATCATAATGCCCAACAAGCACACTACTAACCTCTATCCAACTACATCATGGCGCTCAAGGAGGGATATCATTCAACTAAGTTAAGCACTACATATCGGTCACCACTAGGCATCTATCTAGGGTTTCACCACCCAAGAACCATATCAGGCAGCATCAAAACCAACCCATGTCACCCAAGGCAAAAATAGAGATATCTACCAAGCACCATGTCGGTCAAAAGGACGTCCATGATTCAACACTCCTAAAACCTTCTTGGGTAACAAGGCATATCGCCCAACAACACTAACATGGTGAAGGTGTCATATCAGGCAACAAGGTCAACAGAACCCAACTTATCATATCGCCCAAGACAAAACCCTAGAAGGGGGTATCGTGCAAATCACCACAAAAGGGTATCGTGCAAGGCACAAGGACCACATCAGTTTGGTCATCATCAACCTCAAGATCACCATCATCAAACCCTAATAGATCAAGAGAGTTGGCTCACCTCTCAACAACCAAGAGAGAGGGGTTTTGCACAACCTCCATCACATATCGGGCAACAAGGTGGATCATCCCCTTAACGGTCAAGATTCCAACCTTCATTAGGTCAACATCAAACTAAGGCTCACCTCTCAAATCCATGGTGAGAGAAGGGTATTGCCCAAACAACTAGAGCATAGACTCACCTCTCAAAAACCAAGTGAGAGGGGTTTTGCCTACACTACTAGAGCTCAAAATCACTTCTCAAAACCAAATGGGAGAGAAAGAGGTTTTGCCCAAGGAACCATAAACTCAAGGTTCGGCCACAAGGTCAAAGAACGCATCAACAACATGACCACTATATATAGAACAAGATAAAAGGGTATATACTAGGGCAAGAAACATATTTAACAAGATGCATGTCCGATCAAGATGACATATAAACATGCAACATGAAAAGGAAGTAGTATAGCTAGGGTTAGGAGTTATGTAACCTGCCTTAAGAAAGCTCCAAGCTCCTAGAACCAAGTTTCCAAGCTCCAAGCACCACCTTTGGCCACTACAAGAAGAAAAGCAAAGATTATAACCACCATGGCCGAAGAACAAGAAAGAAGGAGAATAAGGTGCCAAGGAAAGAGGGGGAGATGCTCACCACAAGAAGAGAAGCAAGACACACTCTAGGGTTCGGCCACCACTATAGGAAGAAGAAGAAGACTCCACCAAGGAGATCGGTCACCAAGCTCTACCAAGGAGAGGTATCCTCCACCAAGGAAAAATGAAGGTAACTAAGGAACTAAAGGGGTCCCAAGCAAGAGAAAGGAGAGACATATATAGAAGAGGGTGAAGGGGAGACTAAGGCAAGGTGTCACCCAACTTAGGGACACTTGTCCATGGGGCAAAGCCACCTACTATCTCGCCCACCTCCACATGTCCAAAGCCATGCAAGCAACAAGCATCAAGTGTCCACAAGATGGGGTGACACAAACGATGCTAGGTCAAAGAAGGTCACTTGGCCGATACACCTCATGAGCGACACACCACTTGCCTGACACAACCACCTAGCCGATACACCATGGCCGACACAAGGCACCAGGCTCACCCTTGCCTGATACAAGGCCCAACAAAGCTAGGAAAAGTCCAAACAAGGCTCAATAAGGCAAAATAAAGCCCAAAGCTACTCAAACAACGAGCCCAACCCATCCTCTCAACCCTAGAGGATGCAAGGAGAGAGGGAAACATCTCTCAAGGTGTCAAACTTGCACATCAAGCCTAAAACTTGGGTTATTTGCAAGTTGCACCTCCAACTCTCAACAAATCACAAGAAACCCTAATCACCATTTGAGGTGATTAGCAAGCATCTAAACACAAGGTTTAAGCAAAGAAAATAGGGTAAGACAAAAATGAAGGTTAGGGTCCTTACAAGCCATAAACCTCTACAAAGGGATTTGACCCCCAAAATACAAAGAGAAAAGAGAGGGATACTTCCTTCTCATCTCTTCCTCAAGCTCCCATGTGGCTTCCTCAATGCCACGATGATGCCAAAGAACCTTCACAAGCACCAGGTCCTTCCTTTTCAACTTCTTTACTCTTCTGTCAAGAATCATCACTAGCCCTTCCTCGTAGGTCACATCTTCATTAAGCTCAACCTCAACTGGCTATATCACTGTCCCTGTGTCTAGATGATTTTTCTTCAGCATACTGACATGGAACACCGGATGTAATGTGTGCAACTCTGGTGGCTATTCTAACTTGCAATCTACCTTGCCAACACGTGCTTTTACCGGATATGGCCCCATGTACCTGGGTGCCAAGTTGCCTTTCCGTCCAAACCTCAGCATGCCTTTCCATGGTGAGACCTTGAGATACACTTTGTCTCCCACCTGGAACTAGAGGGGTCATCGGAGATTATTTGCAGACGACTTCTATCTGTCCTGTGCCGCTTTCAGTTCTTGCTGTATCACTTTGATCTTCTCTGTTGTCTGCTGCACTAACTTAGGACCCAAAAGTTGATACTCGCCTGACTCATACCAGCACAAAGGAGATCTGCACTTCCTGCCATATAAAGCCTCATAAGGAACCATGTCGATGCTCTGCTGGTAATATTGTTGTAGGAGAACTCTATCAAATTGAGATGCATGTTCCAATTGCATAGGAACTACAAAACACAAGCTCGGAGAAGATCCTCCAAAGTCTGAATAGTCCTTTCAGTCTGTCCATCTGTCTGTGGGTGGAAAGCGGTACTGAACCTCAACTGCATTCCCAATGCTTTGTGCAACTGTTCCCAAAAATGAACTGGGGTCCTCTGTTAGAGACTATCATTGCAGACACACCGTGAAAACACACTATCTCATCCACATATACTTGAGCAAGCTTCTCTGTTGTATATGTTGCCTTCACAGGTATAAAATGAGCAGACTTTGTCAATCTGTCCACTATCACCCAGATGGAATCATGATTCTAAGCTGTCTTTGGCAGACCAACTATGAAATCCATGGCTATATGATCCCATTTCCACTATGGTTTTGGCATGGGTTGCAACGTACCTGCCAGCTTCTGATGCTTAACCTTGATTTGCTGGCATACTGCACACCTAGCCACAAACTCGGCTACATCTCTCTTCAAGCTAGGCCACTAATATAGATCCTTCAGATTATGATACATCTTGGTGACACCTGGATGCATGGCATATATCGATGTGTGTGCTTCCTCGAGCACTAGCTTTCTTAGATCATCAACATCGGGGACCACCATCCTACCATGATAGCAAACTAGTCCATCATCAGACTCATGGAACCCATCACACTTTTCACTACCAAACTCTGATTTGATTAACTGTACTAAAGCATTTGCCTGTTGTGCATCTTTGATCTACTGTCTCAACGTAGGCTTTACTTGCATCCGTGCCAACAGTCCAACCAACAAGGAGACTTCCAACCATACATTGACCTGCCACAAAGAGACAAACATATCCCGCCTATGTCATACCAAGGAACTCAACTGTGCCTTCTTTATAGGTAGAGAAGAAGACTTCCTGCTAAGCACATCAGCTACCACGTTCACCTTACCAGGATGATACTCAATGGTGCAATCTTAATCATTGATCAACTCCACCCAGCGACACTGTCGCATGTTCAACTCACTCTCCGAGAAGTTGTACTTCAAGTTCTTATGATCTGTAAAGATCTGACACACTTCCCCATAAAGATTGTGTCTCCAAGTCTTTAACGCACGGACCACCACTTCCAGCTCCAAATCATGTGTCGAATAATTCTCCTCATGCTTCTTGAGTTGTCGCGAAGAAAAAGAAACCACATGATCTTCCTGCATCAGCACACATCCTAAGTCTTTCTTGGAAGCATCACAAAATACCACATAACCTTTCCTAGGCTCTGGTAATACCAACACTGGAGCACTAGTCAACTTCTCCTTCAAACTTTGGAAAGCTTGCTGACAACGATCATCCCAGACAAAAGGTACATCCTTCTTGGTCAATTTGTCAACAACAACGTGATCGTACTGAAGTTTCTTATAAACTTCCGGTAGTATCCTGCTAAACCCAGAAAACTACAAACTTCAGTTGGCGTCTTTGGTTGCTCCCATTCTGCGACTGACTCCACCTTCTTGGGGTCTACTCTAACTCCTTCTATAGATATCACATGGCCCAAGAAAGTTACTTCTTTCAACCAGAACTCACACTTACTAAAATTGGCATACAACTAATGTTGGCGTAGAAGAGTCAATGCTTGTCGAAGATGCTTTTCATGATCTTGACTGTCCTGACTATAGAACAAGATGTCATCTATAAAAACTACAACAAGCTGATCTAGAAACAGATGGAACACCCTGTTCATCAGATCCATGAAAGAAGTAGGCGCATTGGTTAGTCCAAACAGCATAACCACAAACTCAAAGTGACCATACCTCATCCTAAAAGTTGACTTTGGTATGTCCTCATCCTTAATCCTTAACTGATGATATACAGACCATAGATCGATCTTTGAGAACATTGTAGTGCCATGCAACTGATCAAATAGATTGTCTATCCTCAGTAACGGGTACTTGTTCTTGATCGTAACTTTGTTCAACTGCCCGTAATCTATGCACAAATGCATTGATCCATCTTCTTTACAAATAGGACCAGAGCACCCCACGACAATGTGCTCAGTCTGATGAAACCTTTATCCAACAACTCCTGTAACTGCTTCTTCAGCTCTACCATCTCGGTTGGAGACATCCTGTAAGGTGTCTGAGCAGTTGGTTGTGTTCCTGGCACCAAATTGATCTCAAAGTCAATCTCTCGAGGTGGGGGAACACCGGGGAACTCATCGGGAAACACATATACAAACTCTTAGATAATAGACACATCCTCAAGGCTAGGACCTTTTGCCTTGGTATCACAATGTGAGCTAAGAATGCCTTACATCCTTGCCACAACAACTTCTCTGCTACCATAGCTGATACTAAACATGTCAGAAGGATCTTTCTATCTCCCTAGAAGATCCACTTCTCACTATCATCATAAAACACTGCTTTCTTGGAATCACAGTCCAATACAACCTTATACTTTTCTAAGGTATCCATTCCAAGGATCACATCGAATCCATGCATCTCTGATAGAGAACCCCAGTTCATGAGTTATTTTTGGGAACAATTGCACAAAGCGTTGAGAATGCTGTTGAGGTTCAGTACTGCTTTCCACCCACAGACAGATGGACAGTCTGAAAGGACTATTCAGACTTTGGAGGATCTTCTCTGAGCTTGTGTTTTGTAGTTCCTAGGTAGTTGGGATGTGCATCTCAGTTTGATAGAGTTTGCCTACAACAATAGTTACCAGTGGAGCATCGACATGGCTCCTTCTGAGGCTTTATATGGAAGGAAGTGTAGATCTCCTTTATGCTGGTATGAGTCGGGCAAGTATCAACTTTTGGGTCCTGTGTTAGTGCAGCAGACAACAAAGAAGATCAAAGTGATACAACAATAGTTGAAAGCGGAACAGGACATACAAAAGTCATCTACAAATAATCACCGATGACCCCTCTAGTTCTAGGTGGGAGACAAAGTGTATCTCAAGGTCTCACCATGGAAAGGCGTGCTGAGGTTTGGATGGAAAGGCAAGTTGGCACCCAGGTACATGGGGCCATATCTGGTAATAGCACGTGTTGGCAAGGTAGCTTACACGTTAGAACTACCGCCAGAGTTGCACAGGTTACAACTAGTGTTCCATGTCAGTATGCTGAAGAAAAGTCATCCAGACACAGGGACAGTGATACAACCAGTTGACGTTGAGCTTGATGAAGACGTGACCTACGAGGAAGGTCCAGTGACGATTCTTGACAGAAGAGTAAAGAAGTTGAAAAGGAAGGACCTGGTGCTTGTGAAGGTTGTTTGGCATCATCATGGCATTGAGGAAGCCACATGGGAGCTTGAGGAAGAGATGAGAAGGAAGTATCCCTCGCTTTTCTCTTCGGATTTTAGGGGTAAAATCCCTTTGTAGAGGTTTATGGCTTGTAAGGACCCTGACCTTCATTTTGGGCTTACCATTTTTGCTTTGCCTAAACCTTATGTTTAGATGCTTGCTAATCACCTCAAATGGTGATTAGGGTTTGTTGTGCTTTGTTGAGAGTTGAAGGTGCAACTTGCAAATAACCCAAGTTTTAGGGTTGATGTGTAAGTTTGACACCTTGAGAGATGTTTCCCTCTCTCCTAGCATTCTCTAGGGTTGTGAGGATGGGTTGGGCTCATTGTTTGAGTAGCTTTAGGCTTTGTTTTGCATTGTTGAACCTTGTTTGGGCTTTTCCAAGCTTTGTTGGGCCTTGTATCGGGCAAGGGTGAGCCTGGTGCATTGTGTCGGCCATGGTGTATCAGCCAGGTGGTTGTGTCAGGCAAGTGGTGTGTCACACATGAGGTGTATCGGCCAAGTGACCTTCTTTGACCTAGCATCATTTGTGTCACCCCCCTTGTGGACACTTGGTGCTTTTTGCTTGCATGTGGCAAAATCTTTGGACATGTGGAGGTGGGTGAGATAGTAGGTGGCTTTACCCAATGGACAAGTGTCCCTAGGTTGGGCGACACCTTTCCTTAGTCTCCATTTCTCCCTCTTCTATATATGTCTATACTTTCTCTTTCTTGGGATCCCTTTAGTTCCTTAGTTGCCTTCCTTTTTCCTTGGTGTACGATACCTCTCCTTGGTAGAGCTTGGTGACCGATCTCCTTGGTGGAGTCTTCTTCTTCTTCCTCTAGTGGAAGCCGAACCCTAGAGTGTGTCTTGCTTCTCTTCTTGTGGTAAGCATCTCCCCCTCTTTCCTTGGCACCTTCTTCTCATTCTTGCTTGTTCTTTAGACATGGTGGTTATAAGCTTTACTTTTCTTCTTGTGGTGGCCGAAGGTGGTGCTTGGAGCTTGGAAGCTTGGTGCTAGGAGCTTGCTTAAGGCAGGTTACATAACTCCTAACCCTAGATATACTACTTCCTTTTCATGTTGCATGTTTATATGTCATCTTGATAGGCCATTCATCTTGTTAGATATGTTTCTTGCCCTAGTATGTACCCTTTTATCTTGTTTTATATATATATATATATATATATATATATATATATATATATATATATATATATATATATATATATATATATATATATATAGTGGTCATGTTGTTGATGTGTTCTGAGACCTTTTCACTCTAAACAATCCACAAGAGTTACCAGTGCACCCAAGCACCACTTGTGGTAAAACCTATTCATTGTCATGGTATAAGATCCACTTGTATACTATGTCCCGAAAAGGATAAAACACAAGATGGACACTCCTCTCGAAGCAACGCGGGTCCAAAAAGAGGGGTTTCTAACAACAGACTATCTCTCTTACGGCTAACAGGTAAAAGAAAACTATCAAGCATACTACATGTGATAAAAGAATGCATAGCACTCGAGTCAACCAGAACAGATATAAAGCAAGAAGAAGACATATCAGAATGAAATAACTCCATCTAACCTGCCACCACTCGCGGGTTGACTATTGCCTTCGGTTGACTCATAGCATAGAATTGAGCCATTGCTTGCTGTCATCCACGTCCTATGCTTCATTGGGAAAAAGATCCCACTTGCGACGCTTGACTGTGTCCTCGCCCTTTGTTACCACTAGACTGCTATCTATCTGACCCTTGCTGATTCTGCCTCGGCTGTTGTGTCACTTCAACATCTCTCTGTGGGCAATTTGTCCTAAAATGCCCAACCTGACCACAAAGATGACATGACTGGTCTCTTGGTTGTGGCCTAGATGGCCCTGTCACTGCCACTGAAGCAGTACTGTGGTCTTTGGATGGCAAAAATCCACACCCTCTTCCCTTACTCAGAGACCACTGTGACAACACACTAGAACCTTGAATCACATAAGGTGCTAAAAACCTTGGCTTCTTGAATCCATCAAACCTCTATCTCGGGAACTGAGTAGGCCTTTTATTGGTCATGGACTCTCTCTTCTCCTTGACAGACCATTCTATCCTTTGGACAGACTCCACAAACATGGTGAACCGCTCCCGGTTCTCCAAAGCAGTAGCATGTGTTGTTAACTTAGTGCTCAAACCTTTCTCAAACCGTCTGATTCTCTCATCATCTGTCATCTCCATGTGAGGACAAAACCTTAGCAGGTCCATAAACTTGGCTTCATACTTGGTGATGCTCATTGATCCTTGGTGCATACACTCAAACTGGTTGATCTTCTCATCCAGATACGTCTTAGGGAAGTATCGACTGACGAACTTCTGCCAAAAAACATCCCAACAGATCACCTCACCGGGTCGCTTCTCCTCCTCGATGCCCCACCAGTGGCCAGAACTACCTTTCAGAAGGTAGACATCATGCTTGACTTTATCTGCTTCGGGGATGTCAAGGATCCGGAAGGCCTTCTCGAGACTTGTCATCCATAGATCTACATCCGCTAGATCATCAGTTCCAGCATAATCCGAAGCTCTGACTCGGCGAAGCCGCTCAAAGGTCTTCCTAATACCTGATGTTTCACCATGGGGAGCATGTGCTCTTGGTAGAGGCACTGGAAACCTTTCCACCATGAGTGTGACAGCCCGCTATCACAGTGACAACGAGATGACATGTGAAAACGTGCAAAACTTCACATTACCAAAAACACGGGTTAATTAAAACTGATTGTAGAAAGCATACATGAGAGAACTTTTACAACCAGATCCTATAGAGAAATATATTATATAAATAGTCACAAGCCATGTTATAGAACCACATCTTATCTGAACCAGATGCACTGTCAGCACCAGAGTTCAACACCTATTTATACATACATAACGGGCCACGTACGGCAAACAATAGGATATACAAAAATTACAACAGCTAGCATCGTGAAACGTAATCAAACACCTCCAAGGACCTGAGTGTACATGGATGACTCTAGGAATCTACTACAAAACCACAAAAACAGCAACATATCCATCTCTTGCCTTGTACTTCTCTTCTTGCTGCTCGGCCGCAACCTCACGACCACCACCACGTCTAGAGCGATCACCTAAAAAGGGTGTAAACCAATGGGGTGAGACACAGAGTCCCAGTGAGAAACATAACTCCCCACTGAAACTATAAAACCTCAAAAAGGTTAAAGTAGATAACAACAGATAATTGATAAAGCGTATAACAAGAGCAGCATACTGAGCAAAGCTATTATTACCATCAAGCTTACCAAGATATCCGAGAGGCATATAACCAAGTGTTTCTTTATGGAACATGATTGACAAGATAAGCTTTATAAGAACTTATCACTAGATATAAGGATCATATGCACAACTGCATAGTTTAACTAGATCATCTATATAAGCAAGACATCAATCAATATTCCGTATTTTGCTCTAAGCAAGATATACTTATTCGGCTAGATTACATTTTATTATGCCCTGAGGAAGTGAGCCTTCCCTGCTTAAATCCAACCATTGGATGCGAAGCCCACTCCGGTGCCATATAAGGTCTAAGGAGATCCGGACTCCATGACCTCACCTTCTCGTGGTCAGTAATGAATCATCAAGCAAGACCGCAGTCATATGCTTATAGGGCCTCAGCCTCTGGGTCAGCTCTGCAAGCTACCCATATCTTTATCTCACCTCATCATAGGTGCTAGCACATACATCTGAGCCATGAACGCATCATGCTCATCATCACATATCCTGAGCCATGGGTATGTTCATCATGCTCTATATGTCCCGAGTCTGCAACCATAGTTACACTCAAACCCTCCTATTTTAGGCTAGGGGAAACCTCACATATTCAACAATATGCGCTCTAGGTAATCCCGCAGGATAAACCTATTTCACCATCACCAAATACTGACGGTAATTGATCTATGGCCAGGGCAACCTACATGATATGTTCATCTATAATTGATTAGTATATTTTAAGCCAATTGTTGAGGAAATCAAAGTATAGACATAGTCTTATAGGATTACATCATTATTGCCATCATCATACTGTCCTGGGATCTCAATCCCTCATTATATCAACCACTGCCTCTCAAGGCATCATAATCATGCATCAACATCCTGGGAACGCATCCCTTATATCATCATCAGAGGATAATACCTCGACTAGGCACTCAGCCTTATATCAGGTCCTCAGACCTATCAACTTGTTGCCACATTACCACATGGTGCTATTCCAGCACATACATCTCATAGATCTTACCAGGCTATGAATCCACATGAAATACCTGCATGGTTAATATACACATTCATAGAGATAATTTAAGCTATCATGGATTAACATAATGATCATGCTATCAAGTATAAAGCAACATCCATGTAGAAGTCATAGTTTTATCATTAATCATAAACATATATCATGCCCCATACTTATGATCATAGGCATGTGTCACACCATCATGTGAAGCAACATCATATGCTTCCAAGCTTCCTGGTTCACAACCTATCATTTTAACTCATCATCATATATGCAGGAATCAAGGTGATGACATCATATCACTTGTGTTATCATTATAAGCCATATACATTCCAAGTTATCATAACCCTCACCAAAACTCCTGCAACCCTCACGATAGGTAGCATCGGGCAGGGTGACTACCCTTACCCAAGCCTATCGGCCAAGGGGGGGTATAACGCCCAAGGTGCCTCTAAGACCAACCATCTCCATGTCGTCCAAGAGTCCTTCATATCGACTAGGGCACCCTATCGCCAAAGGTGCCATGTCGTGCATGGACCAGCTCGCTAAACAAGCAGCATCTCTTCCAACTCCACTAGGGGTGCATCGGACAACACAACCCCATGTCCGACACAGACCTAACGTCCATCTAGATGCAGCTACTCATATCGGCCACTACTAAGGCACCATCTAGGGTTCTTTATACAACCATCATATCGGGCAAAGCACATCCAAAGCAAGGGTCATCTCAGCCAAGGCATACTGGGCATCAAGCCACCAAGGCTCAACAAAGCATATCGGCCAAGATCAACACAAGGCAAGGGGGGCACCGCACAACCTTACTTCAGAGTGTGTTGTTCAGAGCACAAACTCAAGGTCTAACACCCCAAGCTCCATCTCCACTAAGTATCAACCAAGGGAACCATATCGAGCACCAACCAAACCCAACTAGGTGTAGCGGCCAAGATTACAACCCAAGACAAGTCTATCGAGTAGCACTACTCCAAGGTCATATCGTGCAAGGCACAACCCCACAAGGTCATCTTCAACCTCAAGCACAAGGGCACCAAACCTTAATTGATCAAGAAGATCAGCTCACCTCTCAACAACCAAGAGAGAGGGGTTTTGCACAACCTCTATCACAAATCGGCAACCACAGGGATCCACCTCAACATAGGTCATCATCTATTCAAAAGCTCACCTCTCAAATCCATGGTGAGAGGAGGGTGTTGCCCAAGCAACTAGAATATAATCTCACCTCTCAACTTAAATGAGAGAGGGGTATTGCCTACATCACTAGAGCTGAAACTCACTTCTCTAGACCAAGGAGAGAAAAGGGGTATTGCCCAACAAGGAAACCCTAAACCATGGTTCGTCCAACTAGGTGTAAAGGCATATAAACCATCAACTACATCAACAACATCATGCTCATTATATCCATAAGATCAACGACATGTACTAGAGCAAGATACATAACATGCATGGCCGATTATCAACATATAAGAATCATGCATCATAAAGAAGGTAGAATAGCTAGGGTTATAAGTTATGTAACCCACCTTAAGCAAACTCCTCAAGCTCCAAAGCTCCAAGCTTCTAGCTCCTAGATCTAAGCATACCACTTCGGCCACCTCAAGAAAAGGAAAAAGAAGCATAACCACCATGGCTGAAGAGTAGGCAAGATGGAGAAGAAGATGCTAAGGAGAGAGGGAAGATGCTTACCAAAGAAAAAGACCCACCTAGGGTTCAACCACCAAGCTAAAGGAAGAAGAAGAGATCACCACCAAGGGGAAAGGATCGGCCACCAAGCTCTCCAAGGAAGGTGTGTCATTCACACAAGGAGGGGAGACCAACAAAAGAGCTAAAGGGTTCCCAAGGAAGAGAAAGGCAAGGCATATATAGATGAGGGTCAAGGTTAAACCAAGGCAAGGTGTCACCTTACCAAGGGACACTTGTCCACACATTTTACCACCTTGCAAAACACATGCACATGCCATGCCACCACTCAACCAAGGTTCGTACACATGTCCAATCTAGGGTGACACAGCCAAAGCAAGGAGGTCAAACAAGGTCAAAGGCTGACACACCACCTCCCATGGTCGACACACCACCTCCCATGGCCGACACACCACCATGGGTGACCTAAAACCCTCTTGCCCGATACAAGGCTCAATTAAGCAAGGCAAGGCCCAAACAAGGGAAAGCAAGGCCTAGAAGAGCTAAACCAACCCCAAGAAAGCTCAAGGCATGAGGCCAAACCTTCCTCTCAACCCTAGAGGAAGAAAGAGAGAGAAAGACATCTCTCTAGGTGACAAACTTGCTCTCCAACCCTATCTTTGGTTATTTTACAAGTAGCACCTCCAACACTCAACTAAGCACAAGCAAACCCTAAACATCACTAAAGATGATTAGCAAGCAACCAAGCACAAGGTTTAGGCAACACAAACAATGTGGCATCCAACTCACAAAAAAAAAAAAATTAACTGAGTGGAAGCGAATCATTTGCATCGGATTACTGAAAATCACTAAAAATTAAAACTTTTTGCAAAGAGATCCACACATAGGAAATCTTTTTCATCAAGAACCAAAATATAATATTTACATTCTGTTCCATAAGTACACAACCTGTACTATCTCTTCTCGAGGATTACAACATCAACTATTCTATTCAACATTATGTACAGACAACATAAAACCTCGAGGCATCAAGTCAAAATCTCAAATCGATGATAAAAGCACTATCTATAAATACTGAGGACCTAAGAGTACAGAGACGACACATAGGACTACTATCTACACAAATGGACAGGCAATATCTCCACCTGAGATATTACTGCTGTCCTCGATGCTGCTGCTGTTCCTTCTCTGCCAAAGGTTTCTTGCCTCTTTGTCCGCGTCCACCTAAAAACATTGGATCCCATGGGGGTGAGACAATTGTAAATTGCCCCAGTGGGAGATATAACTCTCTGCCAAAACATTGTATTGCAATTAAAGATATGAAATTGAGCAGAGGTTAAGCAGTTTAAAGCATTTTCAACTTTGTAAGCATTGCAACTATTTATGATAGAGCAATATATCATCTATTATTTTAATAAGGAATAGGAATGACATGTATATCATTTATCCAACATGTTATACCGTCATATCAAACTTTTCTTGTGACACTCATCATGTTGTTATGTCACCCATGAAACATTCTTGTTTCATTCTATTGGCCTTAGCCAACCAGTCAAACAAATAAAGAGATATATCTACCCTGTACTCATTTATCATCAATACAGGAATTGGATTAATACCAATCCTAAATCATCATTACATGCATTGGGTTATTACCAATCCTATGTTATCACTACAGGCATTTAGCCTCTGCCAGATATTGGACTCTTCCAAACCTGATTACACCGCCAGGCATTGGACACTACCAATCCTGATTTCACAGCCAAACATTGGACTTTAGCCAACCCTAATTACAAGCATTACACCTCTACCAGGTATTGGACTTTAACCAAACCTGATTACACAGCCAAACATTGGACTTTAACCAATCCTGATTTCACAGCCAGGCATTGGACTCTAACCAATCCTGATTTCACAGCCAGACATTGGACTTTAACCAATCCTGATTACAGGCATTACACCTCTGCCAGGTATTGGACTTTAACCAAACCTTATTACACAGCCATACATTAGACTTTAACCAATCCTGATTTCACAACCAGGCATTGGACTCTAACCAATCCTGATTTCACAGCCAAGCATTGTACTTTAACCAATCTTGATTACAGGCATTACACCTCTGCCAGGTATTGGACTTTAACCAAACCTGATTACACAGCCAGACATTGGACTCTAACCAATCCTAATTACATAGTTCATGGAATTTAATTCCTTTAACTCATCATTGATCATCACATACTACTTTAGGTTCTGAACCCTGAGGTTAGCCTGCATAGATTTACACATTCTTTATTGAATATAGTTGTTCCTCTTATTAAGTTATTAAAACATTATCCTTTCTTATAATAAACTTTTATAGTCATTTTGGTACCTCTCACTATGCCATAATTGTTCTCATGGCTCATAAGTCCCATAAAGCATCTTGTCACCTCTCACTAGGCAACATAACATATTACTTCATGTAATACAATAGTAACACCTCTATTCCCTCAATAGGGTTAGGGCTTACTATTCATATCATATTATAATTTCTCATGTCCCATTACCCAATTTAGGGTTAGGGTTTCCCATCTCACATTAGGATTTCATAGTTATCAAAGTATAACAACTTTGAGATGCTAACTGTGAAGTCTTTCATATCTTGATGTATCACTTTCCTCATCACTTCCAACTTTCTTAAGTTATCAACTTATCTTGGATTAAGGTATTTCCCATCTTAATCCTTTCATCCACTAACCTATCACTCTTACCATGAAGTGAATAGGTTACACATAAGAATGGTCCAACTATCTTTAGTGATATGGACTCATCTCAGGTTAAGGCATTGCTTACAATAAGCTTGCCTATAATCAACCATATATGATATTTCACCTTTATAAGGTTTTACCCACTATTTTATTATTAGGGTTCTGGGTTGTCATCATGTTGCCCCAAATTAAAGCTTCATGTATTATAACTTCAATTAGGGTTTCACATACTTTTGCCCTTTAATAGGGCTTACTATTCATCCCAACTAGGGTTTCTCATGGAATCACCCTCAATTAGGGTTTCACATGGAATCAATCTCAATTAGGGATTCTCATGGAATCAACCTCAATTAGGGTTTCACATGGAATCAATATCAATTAGGGATTCTCATGGAATCAACCTCAATTAGGGATTCTCATGGAATCAATCTCAATTAGGGATTCTCATGGAATCAATCTCAATTAGGGATTCTCATGGAATCAACCTCAATTAGGGATTCTCATGGAATCACCCTTAACTAGGACTTCCACTATGGTTACCCACAACTTGGGTCTACTATTCATCATCATTAGGATTTCATTTAATTGTTCATAATTAGAGATTCACTATTCATCTCAATTAGTGTTTTACATCTCATTTCCCGAAATTGGAGTTTCATATATCGTTACCCTGGATTAGGGTTACATCCTTACCCTGGATTAAGGTTTCATTTAGAATTGCCCTCAATTAGGGTTAGAGTTCAATAGCCCTGTCAATTAGGGTTTATGTTCCTGATTAGGGTTTCATGATATCTTTACTTAAGGATCATACCCTTAAAGGGTTATCCTTTACAAATTGTTTCTATGAAAGGGAGAATCATGATCACTATGAATGTTTCTAGTGAGTTAGTTTCAACTAGGCTAGTGACCGGGTGACATGTGTACATTGTGACCATAGTTTGAACACTTCCACTTTGAAATATCATTTCCTACTTCCATTTATTGATTAAATTCTTGAGAGGCTCTCCAACCGCTCACATTTCAACTTTCTTGATGGGTATTCTAGTTATAATCAGAAATCCTTGACTTGCCCCTATGGTACTTTTGCATACCTCCAGAAGACATTTGGTCTTTGTAGTGCACCGACAACATTTCAAAGAAGCATGCTTGTAATTTCTTCTAACAAGGTGGATCATTGTCTTGAGATTTTTATGGATGACTTTTAGGTGTATGGAGAATCTTTTGAGGACTACCTTGCCAATCTAGATAGAGATTTACAAATATGTGATGACACTCATCTCATTTTAAACTTAGAAAAATGTCATGTTATGGTGATTGAAGGAATTGTGTTGGGGCACAAAGTGTCCAACAAAGTGATGGACGTCGACCTAGTAAAAGAAGAGGTGATCTTAAACTACCTCCACCATCATCAGTGAAGGGAGTTAGGAGTTTATTAAGACATGCTAGACTTCATCGATGCTTTATAATTTTTTTTGTTTTTAAAATTACTATTATGCTTTTGGATCTGTTAGGGAAATATGTGGATTTCAAATTTGATAATCGATGCCTAAAAGCTTTTGAAGTTTGAAGGAGAAGCTGATTTCCGCACCCGTGGTGGTGGCTCTAGATTGGATCCAACCATTCGAGTTGATGTGTGATGCATCAAATTTTGCATAGGGGGCTATTGTAAGTCAATGTAAGGATGGAGCTCTTTCCAACATTTACTATGCCAAATCCTAACATACTATGCATATAGAACCCTTAAATGCACAACTAAATCATACCATAATAGAAAAAGAACTCCTAGATGTAGTCTTTGCCTTTGACAAATTTTGGCAATATTTGATATGGGCAAAAGTGATAATATGGACTGACCATGCATCTATAAAGTATCTGTTGTAGAAGAAGGATGCAAAACAAAGGCTAATTAGATGAACTTTTATACTACCATTACTAAAAAAAGGTCTTTAACTATAAAAAAATTGTAGCGAAAGGCTTTGCCTACATATTTCTTTACACATACAAATTGTAGTATATGCTCGTATAGCTAAAGCCTTTAACTATATATTTCAAATATGTAGTTAGATAATCCAGTCGTTACAAATTCATATGTATCCAGAAGCGTAGCTAGATATTGTCCTTACATATTTAAATATAGGTATTATTGTAGCTAAATGTATGCCTACAATTGTATATATAGTTAGTATGTAGCAAAAACATGAAGTTTATACAAATTATATGTAGTTAATGTGTAGGGAAAGGCAGCATCTACTGCACACATATATATGTAGTTGGCTTATGCACTAGCTACATATGTAGTGCCACATATACATATATGTATAGTTTGATTATTCATATATTGTGTAATTAGTCCAGAAGCTCTTTTAGTAACAAATTTGTAGTAGTTAGACCAAGTTATGCTCTTTATGCCAACAAACTTACTTTCATTTATACTGAAACATCAAATGTACATGGGGAGGATGTATACCTTGCCCCAATTGCATAATGTGTACAAAGAAAAGGTTATACATATACTAATAAATTCGGTGAGGTCTACACACATCTTGGAAAAAGAGTATGTATCTTTCTCGACCAGTTTTAGAATCGTTGTTGTCTTCTCCTTTTGTTTAATGAGTTGGTGATAGCATGGTTTCTTGTGTTGCACAAAGTTGTGACCTTATGAGACGTTGGCCCTTCATCCGATTTCCTTGATGAGTGGGTTGATTTTGTTGAATGGAAGAAGTCTTGATTTGAAGATTGTAGCATCGCCCCTCATAGTGACATCTTTCTATTACAACTTGAACCATCCATAGATGTTCTAGGAATCTTCTTTGTACTTTATTTTGTTGGACTTGATCTAGACCCAAAGAGGGATTCTTGTTTAGCAATAAGTTGACATTGAGGCCTTTTTTATCCTGCATCATATATGTATCAAAATTGCAGTCATTGAATAGAATAATTATTTCATTCATTTTTAAGCTACACCTTACTCGCAATCTCCATCATTCATTCTCTCCCCTCAAAGTAGCACAATCATTAAGCATGGATATAATCTGAACCTGCAATAGTTAATCACATAAAGAAAGGTAGATGATAACAGATGATTTGTTTAGTGTAGATTTTTTACCATTTTAGGACTTGGTCTGGTCATCCATTTAGAATTGACATCTATATCTAAGCCTCATGCCAAGTAGTAGTTGAGAAAATGCCTCCTACTAACCAGTGCAGATTTAAAGGTATGGAAAATACAAAGAAAAATAGGCACAAGTTTGCATTACAAACCAAGTTCAGTTGCAAACCTCATTCTGAACTACTTGTTTAGGTAGTGTGTCATTAACCGATATCTATTTCTAAATACTTTTTCCTTCTCTGACATGGTACCTCTTTGAGTAGAATGGAATCAAATGCTTGGATCTAATATATAGAAATCTTCCTACATAGTGGAAGCAAAATAATAGTGTATTATATATCAACCACATAAAGTAGTTCAAAACACAAATGAGAATAGAAATAGTGGAAGGTAGTTCCATAGTATAGTTTGTTTATAAACTTATAAGAGAATCACTAGGGCACATGACTAAAACCATTTAACAGATGAGAGGATATAGAATCACTTCATTTGACTACATTTACAAAGTACTTGTAAGGTTGGTATATATTTATAGTCTGGAAAAAAGCATTCAAGGGCACTTCATAATTTGCAAAGAAGATGACCACCAGAAGACATGGAAAATTAACTAGTAGTTAGACCATACGTGAACATGGAAATGACAACCACTAAGTCACTACCATGGTGGAAGTGGAGAGAGTGACTACCAGCATGGTGAGAGATATCCACTGGGTGTAGCAAGCAGAATGTGTGTGCTTGGTGGTATGTATAGACTCCAGAAGGTTGTTGGACGCAATGCATGGATAAATTATGGTGCTATCCTACTAGGTGTGTAACGAGACATCAAGATACATGTAGGTGGGTAATAAACTTTAGGTTGTACAAAGATATTTGACATCTCAAACAGTATCTGAATTCTAAATTTGCATCATACTTATAGGAACCTAGAGAAGCAAAGAATGTATAGATCAATGACTAAATATTGCATATATCTACACCATTTGATAATCAAGTCATACATTTTTTCAATATACAATGGTGTATTATGTAAAAAAATCCCAACAATTGACCATCAACAATCAAAGGTTCTGAAGAATAAAACATCCCTACAATGCACATACACAAATAAGGTTAGTAAATATTAATTAACAACTTCTATAGAAATTGATGAACCCTGCTAAGATCCTATTATACCAAATAGAATCTACATCACCATCAAGTTGAATAGATAGTGTGCCAAACATAATAGGGTATTCCAACCTAAGTTTGGCAAAATTGAGATAGGTTGGAATACCCAGTTATGTTTGGCACACTATTTATTCAACTTGACGATGATGTAGCTTATGCAGCAGGGTTCCACTAAGGACAAGCTATAGCAATTGCAAATTTTGAACAATGGTTAGTTAAAAGTCATTAACAAGAAGAGTACATAAAGATGAGAGTATCACTAATCAAATAAACTTTGGGCAAGATACCACTGCTAACCACTACATGTGTCCATCTCAAGACAACAACATGTAGTTTCCAATGATTCATTATCTAGTTGGTAATAGAAGAAGATGAAGGGAACCTACTTGATGGAGTCATCATTTATCTAGTACCTAGCTGTGTAAAAACTACACTGTCTTCAGCAATGAGGTGTTGCAACCATTTTAGTGGTGTGAATCCACTACCCAGCAAGGTTATTAGAAGTGGGTACAAGTTCGTCCTATAACAGTCAAAGGTGTCCATGTAGTACCTTTAGATAAAAGGGTACACCTTTGTTTCAATCAAACAAAGGCGTGGACCTTCTGTAATCTGAAAGCAACAAGGAGAGGGAAGAAAAATCAATCTTCTTTTCATAGTAGCTAGTTAGAAAGTATGGAAAGCATGTAGAGTCATATATAATCTATTGCAAACCTAGTCTCCATCATTCAAGTCGATTCAGGGACGTTGCTAAAGCAATTTTCATGGAGAAAATAATCAGCTGCCTCCTTAGGTAGTCAGCTCAAAGGAAATATATATATACCAACCATAGATACATCAAAGAAAAGCGGAAGACCAATTTAGCAATAAGTACATCTATATAGTCTTAAAATGATACATAAACTTCATCTAAAATAGGAGCCAACATATGGCAATGCCTACACCACGCCACATAAACTAAAAGGATGAAAATAACAAATTAAACTGAACTATCAGTATAAGAACATTCAAATTATCAAAAATGATGAAACACGAACTACAAATGGATGGAGTTGTTTTTCACTTATCGTTAAATTTTCTAACTAGATAATTGATATTCTTTTTGCTGATGAGGATTTGTTGTTCACTCATCCTGATGTTGGTTTGCAGATTTCATTTGCCTCCTCTATGTTTCTAGTAGACTATAAATGATGAGTTATGAGGTTTTCATGAGCTGATGACATCAAATGCAGGTTCTCCTCACCACACATGTTTTAAAAAGGATTCAAGCTATTATGATTTCCCCTAGAAATGATGACATGAACTGCACTACCTAAAGGTATGCTCAAACTAAATGTTGATGGCAATGCTACTGTAGATGGATCTCTCAACAACTACACGTTTTAAGTTGAGGGACAAATGGATCTCTAGAAATAGGGGTAGTTATGAAATATGCATTTTCAAATGACCTAGAAGTGGAGATGTAGGCCAACATCTAAGGCTTTCTCACAGTTACTATAGAACCTAGAGAAATCATCACCAAGTTAGACAACTCTACAACCTATAAATATCTTTTAAATGTGTGCAGAACTCCTATAGAACACAACCAACCTAAGAAGAGTATCATTTAGCCCATTTGGTTGTTGAAATCATGTTGAGCCCAAGTTATGACCGGAAGCAGCTCCTCAAGAATCCCATTACCTCCCGCACAACCAAATGCTCAATGAATCGTTAGTGTCAATGAAAGGCTTATTATATCTCTATCACATTTGTGAGGATCCTTCCACACATAGATGACTACTTTATAGACCCGATTTATAATCCCTACTAACCCATGGAGTTTGAGTTTTCAAACCCAATCATGAATTTATATTCAAGATTCAACCATATTGCTACACCAACTATCGCAATCATGTTGGAATCTATTATACCTTTTTGGAAATAGAGAAATTTTACGTGGCTATACGTTCTGTGGGATTTATGACTATTCTGGTGATGCATATCTTTCTTTTTGTAAGGATAAAACTTCAATTAGAACATACCTACCAGTCCTTAAAGTGGGTCACCAACATCCCAATCATAGACATAGGTATAAAACGTTCTCCCTAACATCATCCTTTTTATTACTAACAAAACTAAAAAAAAAGCTAAAATTGACCAATACTCATGGACTCCTCATATGATGCCAATCAGGGTCAATCAATGACCAGTACTCCTGAACTCTTCATAAGATGCCAACCAACCCCATATTTCAAATCATTTAGAAAAAAAGAAAAAAAGAAGAAGAAAAAAGTATTCACAACTATCAATCAAAGGATCATGAATGATGTTACTAGGAATTCTATGATGAAGGGGAGTAGAGCTCAAGGATGGGTATGGGGTAAGGTGAGCAAAGGAAAGATTGAGAAGGATGGGAACATGTTGTTCGATAGTTCTTTTCATTTTCTAGTCAGAATCAAATGCTCACACACAATTATCTGATGACAATATTGAGAATAGAAGTCAACACGAATTTGCTAGTGTCCAGTATAAGGTATTATAAACATCAAAATCACCATGTTAGCACTGACTCTAAAGGCAACTGGGCAATATTACTTGAGAAATATGGTAACAAACTTGGACATCAACACAAGGTTATCTTTAATGAGTTGAAAAATTCCAAGACTGGTGAAACGTTATAAAGAAAAGCCTGAGAATGAATCAAAAGTAAGAGACAACTTACCCAAAGGAGGCCATGGAAGTTGAAGTGAAGATGATGCCTTGTGAAATTGAACTTGAAGATCCCATAAATTTTATTAATGGGAACTTTCATTGGGCTTTATTTCTAAGGATTTTACAAGAATCAAGAAGTGTGAACAACGTGACTATTGTTGATGATCAAATACAAAATTTTTGCGTAAATTCCTTCCAATATTTTAGGGAATGTTTGTAGCATCTCTTCTTTCAAATGGGTGGATCCTGGATAAAATAGTAGGGGCCTAAAACAATAGAATAACCTATATTATGGATTTGAAAGAAAATTTCAAAATAGATCTAAATAAATAATTTTATGAGGATTATAGTAAAGTGGAGGTTGCTTTAGTAGAGGCTAAACTGCTATTTGACTAATACATCACCACAAACACCAAAACAATCAGTTTCATTTATAACTTAGATCATTCTTTTAGGCATTGATGTTTCATCCTTTATGTAATGACTGTAGTCACTCTAGTAGAGGGTAAACTGACAACTCATGCCAAATAAAGGTTCTAAAGGCACTCCGTTCTGGATAGCTTAATAGTTTTTTCATACTAGTACTCTATACAGTTTTATGCACCAATCCATTGTACAATCACTTGTCCAACAAAAGGCCTTCAGAGCTCTACAAGGAAGTAATGTACTAAACTAGACCTACTGAGTAGTTCACTCAAGCTTTCCCCTGCAACTTCATCTCTGATATGGGCATCTTAATTGGATAAGTTAATGTAGATGGAACCAACATTATAGATACTTGATATTCTTGAGTGTCGGTATCGTCAGTTGGGTGAGCATTTTTATGTTGTTTTATCCACTTAACAATCCTCATGGGAGCTTTCCCCCATAATGCCAAACCGCTGCTATATATTATCCCACTACTGTTATCTCGATTACCTAATTCTAGGTCTGTAAATGCTAAAGCTAAATTATTTGAGAGGTGTACCATAAGCACCATGGTTGGAACTTGGGAGTCCATCATATTTTCTGGATCCGAATCCCATTGCTTCATGTATGGCAATCTTCTCAAATAAAAAGTTAACATTACAAAAAGAACTTGATACTTATATCATTTTCATAGAACTAATTAAAGACTATAGACATAGAAATATTAGTTCCAGAATAAAAGTAGGAATAGCTCCCTACACCATGAATATGAGCATTGTTAACAATTGCAAATCGAGAGAAACCAAATGTATATCTAAGAATAGAGAGGACAATTTGAGAATTAACACTTTTATGTCTGAAGCAAGAGCCTTTTCCAGCTCTTTTATGTCTGAAGCAAGAGCCTTTTTCAAATATATTTCTTAACACAAAATGGACAAGATAATATAGTTATCTATCCTATACTCCCTGTACTGTCCATACATAAGAAAAGAAAAGGGAAAACTACCATAGCATCAAACCAGATCATTATGTGCAACAACTTCTAACAACCTCCCTTGACACAGAGATAGATCATGCTCCATAGTGATAAACCACAACGCAACCAAAAATGTAGGAGCAGGAGCCCCCCAAATGAGATCATCTAGAAGGAAGAAGAGAAATTTTATAGGGGGTCATCCATTTAGAATTGACATCTATATCTAAGACTCATGCCAAGTTGTAGTTGAGCAAATGCCTCCTACTAACCAGTGTAGATTTAAAAGTATGGAAAATACAAAGAAAAATAGACACAAGTTTGCATTACAAACCAAGTTCAGTTGCAAGCCTCATTCTGAACTACTTATTTAGGTAGTGTGTCATTAATCGATATCTATTTCTAAAGACTTTTTCCTTCTCTGACATGGTACCTCTTTGAGTAGAATGGAATCAAATTCTTGGATCTAATATACAGACATCTTCCTACGTAGTGGAAGCAAAATATTAGTGTATTATATATCAACCACATAAAGTAGTTCAAAACACAAATGAGAATAGAAATAGTGGAAGGTAGTTCCATAGTATAGTTTGTTGATAAACTTACAAGAGAATCACTAGGGCACATGACTAAAACCATTTAACATATGAGATGATATAGAATCACTTCATTTGACTACATTTACAAAGTACTTGTAAGGTTGGTATATATTTATAGTCTGGAAAAAAGCATTCAAGGGCAATTCATCATTGGCAAAGGAGATGACCACCAGAAGACATGGAAAATTAACTAGTAGACAGACCGTACGTGGACATGGCAACGACAACCACTAAGTCACTACCATGGTGGAAGTGGAGAGAGTGACTACCAGCATGGTGATAGATATCCACTGGGTGTAGCAAGCAGAATGTGTGTGCTTGGTGGTATGTATAGACACCAGAAGGTCATTGGACACAATGCATGGATAAATTATGGTGCTATCCTGCTAGGTGTGTAATAAGACATCAAGATACATGTAGGGGGGTAATAAACTTTAGATTGTACAGAGATATTTGACATCTCAAACATAATCTGAATTCTGAATTTGCATCATACTTATAGGAACCTAGAGAATCAAAGAATATATAGATCAATGACTAAATATTGCATATATCTACACCATTTGATAATCAAGTCATACATTTTTTCAATATACAATGGTGTATTATGTAAAAAAATCTCAACAATTGACCATCAACAATCACAGGTTCTGAAGAATAAAACATCCCTACAATGCACATACACAAATAAGGTTAGTAAATATTAATTAACAACTTCTATAGCAATTGATGAACCCTTCTAAGCTCCTATTATACCAAATAGAATCTACATCACCATCAAGTTGAATAAATAGTGTGCCAAACATAATAGGGTATTCCAACCTACGTTTGGAAAAATTGAGATAGGTTGGAATACCCAGTTATGTTTGGCACACTATTTATTCAACTTGATGATGATGTAGCTTATGCAACAGGGTTCCACTAAGGACAAGCTATAGCAATTGCAAATTTTGAACAATGGTTAGTTAATAATCATTAACAAGAAGAGTACATAAAGATGAGAGTATCACTGATAAAATAAACTTTGGGCAAGATACCACAACTAACCACTACATGTGTCCATCTCAAGACAACAACATGTAGTTTCCAATGATTCATTATCTAGTTGTTAATAGAAGAAGATGAAGGGAACTTACTTGGAGTTATCATTTATCTAGTACCTAGCTGTGTAAAAACTACACTATCTTCAGCAATGAGGTGTTGCAACCATTTTAGTGGTGTGAATCCACTACCCAACAAGGTTATTAGAAGTGGGTACAAGTTCATCCTGTAACAGTCAAAGGTGTCCATGTAGTACCTTTAGATAAAAGGGTACACCTTTGTTTCAATCAAACAAAGGCGTGGACCTTATGTAATATGAAAGCAACAAGGAGAGGGAAGAACAACCAATCTTCTTTTCACAGTAGCTAGTTAGAAAGTATGGAAAGCATGTAGAGTCATATATCATCTATTGCAAACATAGTCTCCATCATTCAAGTGGATTCGGGGACGTCGCTAAAGCATTTTTCATGGAGCAAATAATCAGTTGCCTCCTTAGGTAGTCAGCTCAAAGGCAATATATATACCAACCATAGATACATCAAAGAAAAGTGACAGACCAGTTTAGCAATAAGTACATCTATATAGGCTTAAAATGATACAGAAACTTCATCTAAAATAGGAGCCAACATATGGCAATGCCTACACCACGCCGCATAAACTAAAATGATGAAAATAACAAATTAAACTAAACTATTAGTATAAGAACATTCAAATTATAAAAAATGATGAAACATGAACTATAAATGGATGGAGTTGTTTTTCACTTATCGTTAAATTTTCTAAATAGATAATTGATGTTCTTATTACTGATGAGGATTTGTTGTTCACTCATCCTTAAGCTGGTTTGCAGATTTCATTTGCCTCCTCTATGTTTCTAGTAGACTGTAAATGATGAGTTATGGGGTTGTCATGAGCTGATGACATAAAATGCAGGTTCTCCTCACCACACATGTTTTAAAAAGGATTCAAGCTATTATGATTTCCCCCTAGAAATGATGACATGAACTGCACTACACAAAGGTATGCTCAAACTAAATGTTGATGCAATGCTACTATAGATGGATCTCTCAGCAGCTACACGTTTTAAGTTGAGGGACAAATGGATTTCTAGAAATAGGGGGAGTTATGAAATATGCATGTTCAATTGACCTAGAAGTGGAGATGTAGGCCAACATCTAAGGCTTGCTCACAGTTACTATAGAACCTAGAGACATCATTATCAAGTTAGACAACTGTACAACCAATATATATCTTTTAAATGTGTGCAGAACTGCTATAGAACACAACCAACCTAAGAAGAGTATCATTTAGCCCATTTGGTAGTTCAACTCATGTTGAGCCCAAGTTATGACTAGAAGCAGCTCCTCAGGAATACCATTACCTCCCGCACAACCAAATGTTCAATGAATCGTTATTGTCAATGAAAGGCTTATTATATCTTTATCACATTTGTGAGGATCCTTCCACACATAGATGACTACTTTACAAACCCGATTTATAATCCCTACTAACCCATGGAGTTTGAGTTTTCAAACCCAATCATGAATTTATATTCAAGATTCAACCATATTGCTACACCAACTATCACAATCATGTTGGCATCTATTATATCTTTTTGGAAATAGAGAAATTTTACCTGGCTATATGTTCTGTGGGATTTATGATTGTTCTAGTGATGCATATCTTTCTTTTTGTAAGGATAAATCTTCAATTAGAACATACCTACCAGTCCTTAAAGTGGGTCACCAACATCCCAAGCACAAACATAGGTATAAAACATTCTCCCTAACATCATCCTTTTTATTACCGACAAAACTAGCACAAGAAAAGCTAAAATTGACCAATACTCATGGACTCATGGAATCCTCATAAGATGCCAATCAGGGTCAATCACTGACCAGTACTCTTGGACTCTTCATAAGATGCCAACCAGCCCCATATTTCAAGTCATTTAGAAAATTTGACAAAAAGAAGAAGAAAAAAGTATTCACAACTATCAATCAAAGGATCATGAATGATGTTGCTGGGAATTCTATGATGAAGGGGAGTAGAGCTCAAGGATGGGTATGGGGTAAGGTGAGCAAAGGAAAGATTGAGAAGGATGGGAACATGTTGTTCGATAGTTCTTTTCATTTTCTAGTCAGAATCAAATGCTCACACACAATTATCTGATGACAATATTGAGAATAGAAGTCAACACGAATTTGCTAGTGTCCAGTATAAGGTATTATAAACATCAAAATCACCATGTTAGCACTGACTCTAAAGGCAACTGGGCAATATTACTTGAGAAATATGGTAACAAACTTGGACATCAACACAAGGTTATCTTTAATGAGTTGAAAAATTCCAAGACTGGTGAAACGTTATAAAGAAAAGCCTGAGAATGAATCAAAAGTAAGAGACAACTTACCCAAAGGAGGCCATGGAAGTTGAAGTGAAGATGATGCCTTGTGAAATTGAACTTGAAGATCCCATAAATTTTATTAATGGGAACTTTCATTGGGCTTTATTTCTAAGGATTTTACAAGAATCAAGAAGTGTGAACAACGTGACTGTTGTTGATGATCAAATACAAATTTTTGCATAAATTCCTTCCAATATTTTAGGGAATGTTTGTAGCATCTCTTCTTTCAAATGGGTGGATCCTAGATAAAATAGTAGGGGCCTAAAACAATAGAATAACCAATATTATGGATTTGAAAGAAAATTTCAAAATAGTTCTACATAAATAAGTTTATGAGGATTATAGTAAAGTGGAGGTTGCTTTAGTAGAGGCTAAACTACTATTTGACTAATACATCACCACAAACACCAAAACAATCAGTTTCATTTATAACTTAGATCATTCTTTTAGGCATTGATGTTTCATCCTTTATGTAATGACTGTAGTCACTCTAGTAGAGGGTAAACTGACAACTCATGCCAAATAAAGGTTCTAAAGGCACTCCGTTCTGGATAGCTTAATAGTTTTTTCATACTAGTACTCTATACAGTTTTATGCACCAATCCATTGTACAATCACTTGTCCAACAAAAGGCCTTCAGAGCTCTACAAGGAAGTAATGTACTAAACTAGACCTACTGAGCAGTTCACTCAAGCTTTCCCCCACAACTTCATCTCAGATATGGGCATCTTAATTGGATAAGTTGATGTAGATGGAACCAACATTATAGAGACTTGATATTCTTGAGTGTCGGTATCGTCAGTTGGGTGAGCATTTTTAGGTTGTTTTATCCACTTAACAGCCCTCATGGGAGCTTTCCCCCATAATTCCAAACTACTGCTATATATTATCCCACTACTGTTATCTCGATTAGCTAATTCTAGGTCTGTAAATGCTAAAGCTAAATTATTTGAGAGGTGTACCATAAGCACCATGGTTGGAACTTGGGAGTCCGTCACATTTTCTGGATCCAAATCCCATTTCTTCATGTATGGCAATCTTCTCAAAACAAAATTTAACATTACAAAAAGAACTTGATACTAATATCATTTTCATCGAACTAATTAAAGACTATAGACATACAAATATTAGTTCTAGAATAAAAATAGGAATATCTCCCTACACCATGAATATGAGCATTGTTAACAATTGCAAATCGAGAGAAACCAAATGTATATCTAAGAACAGAGATGACAATTTGAGAATTAACACTTTTATGTCTGAAGCAAGAGCATTTTCCAGCTCTTTTATGTATGAAGCAAGAGCCTTTTTCAAATATATTTCTTAACACAAAATGGACAAGATAATATAGTTATCTATCCTATACTCCTTGTACTGTCCATACATAAGAAAAAATTGAGAAAACTGCCATAGCATCAAACTAGATCATTATGTGCAACAGCTGCTAACAACCTCCCTTGACACAGAGATATATCATGCTCCATAGTGATAAACCACAACGCAAACAAAAATGTAGGAGCAGGAGCCCCCTAAATGAGATCATTTAGAAGGAAGAAGAGAAATTATATAGGGGGTCATCCATTTAGAATTGACATCTATATCTAAGCCTCATGCCAAGTAGTAGTTGAGAAAATGCCTCCTACTAACCAGTGCAGATTTAAAAGTATGGAAAATACAAAGAAAAATAGACACAAGTTTGCATTACAAACCAAGTTCAGTCACAAGCCTCATTCTGAACTACTTGTTTAGGTAGTGTGTCATTAATCGATATCTATTTCTAAAGACTTTTTCCTTCTCTAACATGGTACCTCTTTGAGTAGAATGGAATCAAATGCTTGGATCTAATATACATACATCTTCCTACGTAGTGGAAGCAAAATATTAGTGTATTATATATCAACCACATAAAGTAGTTCAAAACACAAATGAGAATAGAAATAGTGGAAGGTAGTTCCATAGTATAGTTTGTTGATAAACTTATAAGAGAATCACTAGGGCACATGAATAAAACCATTTAACATATGAGAGGATATAGAATCACTTCATTTGACTACATTTACAAATTACTTGTAAGGTTGGTATATATTTATAGTCTGGAAAAAAGCATTCAAGGGCATTTCATCATTTGCAAAGGAGATGACCACCAGAAGACATGGCAAATTAACTAGTAGACAGACCGTACGTGGACATGGCAATGACAACCACTAAGTCACTACCATGGTGAAAGTGGAGAGAGTGACTACCAGCATGGTGAGAGATATCCACTGGGTGTAGCAAGCAGAATGTGTGTGCTTGGTGGTATGTATAGACTCCAGAAGGTCGTTGGACGCAATGCATGGATAAATTATGGTGCTATCCTACTAGGTGTGTAACGAGACGTCAAGATACATGTAGGTGGGTAATAAACTTTAGGTTGTATAGAGATATTTGAGCATAAAAAGGAACCCTATAGGTGTCCAATGTCATTTCTCAAGAATGAATTGGTTAGTATAATCGACTAATTCCATTCATACCCTGCAAACAACTTATTTTCACATAACAAATAAAAGAGATGTGTAAGTTTCTTCAAACTAGAATTCCTTGTTGCATGCTTAGATACACTAACAAGGAGACGGTGTAGAGGATTAATATCTTAGCATAATACTAGAATAAGCCATCTCTAAACTGAAAAAAGTTTCATGAGCATAAACTATTTAAGAGATTAAAGTAATTCAAATTTAGACAAGTTGGGTTGAGAAGCATCATTGCTTCTAAAACTAGGAAACCAAAAGACCCAAGCTCTCAAAAAATAAGAGAGTATCTTTCCAATAGCAAGAGAAGAATGTGACTAGGATAGAGAAAATATGAGAACTTCAGAAACAAACCCCCCAACAACACATATCAGAAGAAAACTAGCGAAAAGACAACAAGCTAACTAAAGCAACCAAATATATGTACAACTATGTAGGTATCATAAGAAAATCACTCTAAGATAAATGAATAAGAGATTATCAAAAGATACATACCATATTGCTGAAGTTCTTGAATGAGAAACATATATAATGTTAGTGAATATGATGTCCACATTAAGGTCTTCTCTGTGCCAGAATAAGATAATCATTCACTAAACCTAGATAGATCATCTTGTCAATTATTGGATCTTGACGGATCATCATAGTATCTCCTAAGATAGGTTTAGGTTCATACAATGAGAAGAAGAGGGGAAGAGGGTCCTCGAGTATTATTTATTATATGGTCATTTAGAAAAAGCCTCCATCAAATAATCCTTCAGTAAAACCAAATGAACTAACCTATTGATTCTCGATGTCTACAAAAGGTTATAACCACACTCTGAATTCACTAGAAATTAGAATTTGTGCAAATATCCAACCTAGTAAAACTCCATCATCTGGTCTCATAAGCACATGGCCTTGCGCTCCATCAACTCAGAAGTCTCCTGACTGGGTTTTCCCACCAAAGGGTTATCACAAAAGGTACCAATATCTTACTAAATGCTTGACTATTTGCACATCTTTTGGCTATGATGTGGGCCCACCGCCTCCTGTATCATCATATGAATAAAAAAGAGGAAAAATTAAATATATAGATGTAGGCACGCTGCCATTAGAATGCATTTCAACCATACACTAGTGAACATCTATTACATTACCATATGAATATATAAGCTTTGATTGAGGTTCTTAAATAGATGCCAAGAAGGTTTCCTCATGTCCTCTCTTTATTTATCCCTCTGTTCAAACTCAAATTTGGTGTTTCTCTACATTTCCATACATATCTAATCATCAATTTAGCACGTGTAAGAGTATTACAATTCAAGTTTAACATAAATTCAAAATTCTGAAACAGAACCATAGAAAAGTAAATTTATCATTCTAGAAGCATTACAAGAACTGAAAATAGTACTCCATATTTAATATAACTTGAACCATACTCCTTGTAAGTCAAAGAATTATTGAGGTTGGCTTAGCTAGATAAGATGAGATACAAAATGGAAATGAATTAACTAAATTCTTAGTAAAGTAACCAATATTGGTGAGGCCCAAGTTAATGACATACTAAAATAGACCACTAACCAGAAGAGATAGAGGACAAAAATGAAATAAAATGAAGACTGAACACATATATCTAGTGAGACAAATATGCCCATACAATAACACCTTCAAAAGGAAATGATGTCATTATGGGTATAGTAAATATTGCCAATGTGCAATTCACCAAATCTTATAGGTCACAGGCATCATGTTAAGCATTAAAATAAAATATTCATGGCAGGATGAATACTTTCAATCGACAGTTATTTATGCACTGGAATACATCTTCGAATATGGGGAAGCCTTGCAGAAAGAACAAGGAAATCTAATGCATTGGGATATTGAATCCACTAAAAATAAGATCCAAACAAGAAAGGAAGGTACCGAAATTACTTGGAACACTTACAAAGACTTCTGGAGGAGGCATATGACAAGAACATTGAGCCAGATGCATTAAACTAAAAAAGAGATTTGAAACCATACTGAATGAGGAGGAAGATATGTCAATTGGAATCATCATCAAAGATCTAATATTATAAGCATGCTTAAATGTTTGGATGGCAGCTGGTGCAATGAAGATGAAGAAATGTTGGATATCTTTCTGAGTTATTTGGAGAACCATGTCATAGAAGAGACTTCCTTAAGACTCATCTTCCTACAATCATGTCATGCCATGAATTTGGCTGCTACTTTGCCTCCTTTAGAGGATGTTAAAATCTACAAGACTAGAACCAAACTTTATATGAAAACTGACTCTTTGAAGCATTCATCACCAAAGCACTGACTTAGTAAGCTATATGGTATTGGTTATAGTAACAAAGCATTGAGCTTATTGAGACAATCCCCCAAAGCCTAAACTTGGGTAATGACGAATGCATTAGGAACATATATAATACTGAGATATTTTTGGTGAAGTCAAAATATCACTTGGTTGCAAAAGGAAAGACACAACCCACTGAGGGAGACTAGAAATCTATATAGGTAATGAACATCCCCATCTTTTAGAAGATATTTATGTGGAAACTTGAATACAACACTCACCAACATAGAGTGAGTGAGAGGGGATGTAGGTTTTTCCTCACCGTGTCCAAGGTGTGAAGAAGAAGATCAAAGCATGATGCACTCAGCCAAAGTATGCAAATGGATAAAACCCATTTAGAAACATCCAATATGAGGTGATATGTTAGTTGGATTATTTAGGAGCAACCTGCAAAAGCTTGAGGATGATTCAATGCACTGAGCACGCACATCTACACATATATGCTCAAAAGCTTGAGGCCCTCCATAGATGAATGAAAAACCATACTCCTAGTCGTTGTAGTGAAGAAACACAAGAAGGAGAAGATATTGAGAAAGATTCAATACAAATATATCAAACATTATAGTTAGTGGTGAGAATTTATTGCATACATTAAGTTTCACTATCCTATCCACTATTCTTGATGGAGAATGTGAACAGAACAAGAAAAATGTTAGACCAAAGTACAAAGACCCATTACTTGAAAATTTGAAGTTGTGATATTTAAAAAAGTGGAGTTTGCAGTGTTGTCTTAAGTACAAACATCAAATCGGTCCCACCCAATTGGTAAAAAAATGTCCTTTAGACAAAAGAGAGCTATATATGAGCTAAACTAAAATCATTGCTCACCTTATTAACATATACAACAAGAAAATTTCATATACAACTTGGCACAACTATGTTGTCATTCATGGAAGACTTTGTTAAGACACTGTTAGTAGCACCAACAAAAGTTTATGTTTGTAATAAAAAAATAGAATAATCGGAAACGATCTGCATACCCAAGACATTCTCCCCAAAAATTTAGGAGCAAGAGGTTTTGCTTATGAAAATGTTCCCGCCATGACAAGAGCTTTCAAACTTATTTGTTCCAATTGTTGCATATGCTAAGGTTCCTGCTTAAGGCATCAAGAAACATGGAATATATTCAATTAGTTATCAATTGAGGTTCCTGGTAAGTCCAACAAGCATCATGGACAAAGTGATGGATTTGGTGTGCGTACTAAACCCTCACATGAGATTTCTGGAACCACTAATCTGGTTTGGAAACAAGAAGCTCTTGTGAAGATTTTCTATAGATAATAGCAAGAGATAGGTGGTTCACTTGTTTCTTAGGACAAGCTTCATTTTGTCAAGGTAGCTCCCTAGAAGCCTTATTTTGCCATACCACCATAACTAAGTTAGTAAATTGAGTGTTGGGCACTCCCACATAGAAACATGAGGGAATAAAAATGCATGTGGAATGGGATGGATATTTAATCTAGAATGTGATTGTTTGCTGATTTTCAACTTCACTACCTACTATTGCTAAAAAGTGATAGCCTTGCTTTGACTGTCCCACCTTTTAGAGTCACTCCTAATCTATAAATCTACAAGAAGGCTCACACATGAAGCTATTAACGCCTAGCATGATTTATTTCAAATCTTACCAGCAACGTAATGAACTGACATGTAATAATGGTTCACCCACCACATGAGATGAGTCACCATGAAATTAAAACTAAGAGCAAAGTATCGCTGCACAATATGGTATGGACTTAGAAATGCCGTAAGTGATACATTTTCAAATCCATATGTTTGTAAAGAAAGTTAGTGCAATGAAGTTCCCTGATAAAAGCATTAAGAGAGAAACAACTTATATTAGGAAAACCAAATAATAAATCATCCTTTTCTAACACGTGTGTCTTTTTCAAAGTAAAATACCTAAAAAGAAAACATGGAAAATTAATCCCACAACAAAGGTGTAATCTATTACCAGTAGGATAGCCATCATGGATATGGTTGAAAATTATTCTCCCTAGCTCTTTTAACTAGTTGTAAATCATAGAAAGAGCCAATAGAAACATCACATGCATCGTTGCATATTAGAGAACATCACATACATAAGTGTGAAATGGAGCCTTTCCATAAAAGAGGTCTAAATGTTAACCAATACTATAGAGTATTCATATCATGGTCTTATGTAGAAAGAGAAATGGAAAACAATGAAAACAATGTTGTAATGGTGGTTCGGATGACAATCCTTTCTATATCGAATGAATTGACAAGCTTTACATCAAACAAAAACTTCATTCTAAACCTATAGAAAAGAGGAAAAATAGCATCTAGAGGATTCTGAAGGAACTTTTATTGTTTGCCTCGCTTGCCTTGCTCCAAGCATTTTACCTACAATAAAAATAATAATTATCTAAAACCATTAAATATACATGTTACACTTATAGCACAGTGAAAAAAAATTACTGAACAATGAGTAGGTTCTTTGGCCAAGCTATTATTGAGGTTTTTCTTCATATATACAAATGTGTGTATGATGTATATATATCTATGTGTATATGTATGGAAGCTCAGAACATGTGGGCGGTCAGTATATGGAAGCTCACTTCCCCTCCACAATTGAGAAAATTCATACGAATGTTTGCCACTAATCAGATCTCCAAAAAAATCCAGACCCCTTGCGAGACATATTCCTCAAGATGTAAGGTGTTCCATTTGTAATATTATTTGCGGGGATTGACACAGAGGTGGAGTGATTGGTAGAGAGAGTGGAAGGTGAAGGAGGCATGCTGAGTTTAGAATGATTCTTATCTAAGTTACTGGGTCAAGTACTTTGTCTTCGCAATGTTGGCTATTGTAGGATTAGGATGGAGTGAACATCAGAACTGAAAACAAGAAGAAGAGGGAAAATCAGGGTAAAGAAATTCGAGGATTGGAGTGTGCCAAGTTTTGATTAGTTCATTGACTCTGTGAACATGTATTACGTTGGTTTCGGTAGAAGTAAAAAGCTCCCTATTTGGTTGGGCTACTGCAAATCCTTTGTCTAGTCAGTGGTGTTACATGCTTGTATATCTTTTACTAATATTACCTTAATGCCTCGCTCAAGTTCCTACAGACAGAATGACTTTTTGAAGGCTCATGCATGATTCATCACTTGATTGCTGTTTATGTCTAGATAGGGATCTGATTCGACATATGCTTGATCCTTATTCAAGATAGAGACTTGAGGTTGGTTGCAACTTATACAAACCATGTATGTATAAGTGTAATGGTGGTTTTATAATGTAGTTTCAAGCTATGCCACTAAAGTTTGTATTCCTCTAATCCTATAATTATATTAATTTAAGTTGAAACCAGGGGATAGGAATGATGTAATTGACAATATAGATAATCACTCAGTACCTTTATATGGAAAACAACCTGCAAGGACCAAACTAAAATACTATACATGTCTTCTTTCTCATTTGGTGTTGTTTGTGCTACTTATGCTGCATCATGGTCAGAATGGAGGTAGGACTTAGTAGTGCATGCTAAAGGCGACATGGGTAAAAGGTAGGACTTAGTAGTGCATTATATAGGTGATATGATGACTAGTTGATGAAGGTAAGTGCAGTTTTATTAAACTTTGTATGTTGGTACGAACACAATACTCAGCTTAAATATGCACAGACGTTGGAAATTAATGAATATCTTTTATTGGCTATAAACAGAGTTGACATTTAAATTAATAATACATCCTTATGTCTTTTAATTATTTGTGCTTTTGAATTTTGACTCCCATTTTATGATTGAAGGGCCTAATCCAAGTTCATGATGGGAGACAAATATAGTTGATTGTGAAGAACTTGTATTGGATGTTTTGATTTATAGTTTGGTTTCACACTTTATGGTTGAAATATTATGCTGATAACAAAGTGTGGAGTAGGTGACATCATTGTTAGTATTGTAAATGTATAGGCCCAAGCTCATTAAAATCCAATATGGAGCATTATGGTTTCATTGTCTGCACATTTGAGTTCCCCATGCAAACAATTACCAAGAAGTGGAAGCAACTACTTTTCTAAAATATCCAAATACTGATAGCCACAATATACATATTGGCATAGAATATAAGTAGAAATTCACACATTTTAGTTCAGCATTGTCATTCTTATGATCATCATCTAAGTCTCAATCCAAACCATATGGATATATCCTAAATAAATCCTTCTTTTTCTTTGGGTATTTTTCGGGCCATTTTCTTGAAAAGTCTTCATGTTTTTTTTCTTCTATTTTTCGAATACTATTTTAGGTCTACTGCTTCCCCTATAATCTATAGTTTTCTAATTCCTTTTTTTATACTAAGTGCAGCCTTAAACACTAGATGTGTTTGGACTTTTGGACTTATGGGATAAATTGGCTGCATGGATTGGATTTCCATCTCTAGTCATGGAGAAGAAAACTAATTGATATTGTGATGTATCCCTTTGAGAATATACATACCATGAAGTTGTTTTCTCCTTTAGGCATCATCTCTGTTTGCTTCATAAGACAATTTCATTTTGTATTTACTAAGTATCATCACTTGTTGCAGCTCTCTAAAAGTTTTACAATTACACTCTTCCATTATGATGACCAAACTTCTAAATGGGATGAGTATGAGTAGACGAAATGAGCAATACATGAGAGTGTGATGAAGCAAAGCAAATGATAAGATGGACTCTACTCCTGATTTGCCTCCTTGTGATGCATTTGAGATACTAACCTCCAACTTGAGCATATAATTTTCTGATGGGTTTCATATCTTTTATATAATATGTTTGCTATCACTCACATTGTAAAGTCTGAATGCAGGATGATTTAGTTCAAGATTGGGGCTTAGATTTTTGAACTTAGAAAATTTGTAGAGGTATCTCTCATATGGATGACATGCACACTTAATTTCTTTATTTAATTGATGTCGAATGCATGCCTAAGCATGTTTCTATATTTGCATAGTATGTGGGGATTGCATCTAGGGTTGGAGTGTCCAAATTGTTTGAATTTCTAGAGATACATGCTCTTCATAGTTTTACTTTCACATAATAATGTAGAATTTAGTAGTTTCCCATTAAAAATGCTCAAACCATCAGTAGGAGAGAGGAATACATGTCTTAGTTTTTGCTGCTAGCTTGGATGATATAACTGAGAAGGTATGACTTTTTATCAATCTCTTCACTAAGTAATATCTTCTAGAAAAGATAGAAGATTGTTTTATGCTGATGAGAGTGTCAACGCCACCCATAACGGCTCACCCAAGCCCTTCCAATGATGCTTGTGTAATAATTTCCCTTCCCTTTACTTTCTTTTGGTAGTTTATTATTGTTTTACCCCCATTTGTCTTTTTGGTTACTTTTGTTAATTTTTTGTTTACTCATGGTCATAGAATTCACTATTTATAAAATGAAGGTATCAATCACACCATAAAGGTGCATTTAGGGAAAAGTGATTGGGAGGAAGGTGACGAACATGCTCTGTGAGACCTACATAAAGAGCTTGTAGGAATAAAACTCACTTATAATGGAAAGAAAGCTTTGTTCACTATCGGTCCATTACCATAGAATAACACGGAGTTTTTTTTTGTTTTGGAGGACTCTTCTTTAAGGTCTTGTCTAAAGAAATCCTTATCAATGCCCCTGTATGTTTCACTTCACTACTAGGTTTTTAATGATATATTAATTCTTTTCTCTGTTTGTTTGTCACATGCCTGTTAGGGATGGGCATCCAAGCAATATAATCCCAGAGGAAGGTAATGGTAAATGGTTTGCCAAAGTGTATGGTGTGAGGATTTTCAAGGTTAACATTAGCTCTTCTACAAGAGTCTCCACCAGGGAAATAGTGAATGTATTCACCTGTATCAAGACTGAGGGTGTCCAAGATGTGCTATGAGTTATTGATACCATTCTTAGGTAGAAACGGGCTAAGAGGTATGTATCACCACGAGTGAAGCATTCTGATTATCATTTTATATTTAAATTACACAATGATTTGCTATATGTTTTTCAAAGTGAAGTGCTTGTGAGGATGAATTTTGTGTCTCAAACACACAATAGATAATATAATCACCATCAAAAGACATGCAAATGGTTTATTTCTTGTGACGATGGAGTCTTTAAATGTTTTTAATATTATATATAGGCTAGAAATGCATGAAAAAGGAACATGAAACTTGAAGCTTAAGAAGTTATCTAGGGATGTGGTAGATGAAATTCATGAAACTACAACATACATAGACATAAAACACATTTCTTGTACTTTGAAGTGTCAAAAACTTAATATATACAAACATGGATGGCCTTCTAGTCTGGTAGACCAATTTATCTCTCATGATTGGTTACTATGTTGCATTTGGATGGTTCCTAGGCAAAAACAAAATAACGTTGAGTTAGAATTAGCAACTTGAAAATGTTGGTGCAGATTAAAACTTGTTGTTTAGCAACAACACTAATTTCTTTGACTGTCTTTTGCAAACAGAAATTGAACCAAGTGAACTGTAGATATATGACGTAGGAGAAAGTTGAGTCTCTGGACGTCTGATGTACCTAGCATCCTATATACTACATAATGATTGTGATCCTTAGCTAGATGACGTACAAGAACTCTAAGAATGAGGCGTTATAACTACAATTGCATAACATAAAATTTCTTTTTTTTATTTTCTAGTTGAAATACGATTTTTTTAAGAGGCATCTCCTAATGAATACCCCAAATTCCATCTCGCATCCAAAGTATGAACCTTTTGGGATCTATCTATATCCATCAACCCAATTCTACTAAGAATCCTTATCACATTCTACACACATTCATCCACTTCTCAATATCCTCTCAGCCACACAAATTAGTGGTTCTGGCCTCTCTGCTCTGCTTGTTAGTCTTCTCAATATATCTATTCCTAAACCACCCCAACATTAGCCTCACCTATCTTCTTCCAAAGGTAATTCCTCACTCAAAATTTGTTATCCATTATATAAGTTTTCATTTTGTTCCATATCTTGTTGTCATAAGGCACACAATAATGCATAATGATATAAACACCATGCTCATTCACCACATGCACACATGGGTTGACACTATCATACACAAGGACATGCATTGATATATGCACATGACATGTATTCTAGTAATGGAAATATTAATATCTCTCCCTTTGTTTTTTCTTGTTAACATATGCTTCCATAATGGAAATATTAATTCTTAAATCATATTCAATGGTCTAGCAAGTTGGTTGCAAGAAAAGTTTGTAAGTTTTCGTTTAGGAGGTATCACTAATAGCATTAATATATAGATGAATGATAGATTGTATCTCTACAAATCATTGTCTTTTAAGAAACTAAAATAGAATCAATAGTGGAAACCTATTTTACTAATTAACTATAATTCTAATCTAAATAGTCCGCATTTACTTTTTGTTAATGTGAGGTCCATATGACTTTGTGGACAAAACTAGATTAAAAAACAATGCCATCCCTACTAGATGCCAAGGTTTGTCTTTGTTCATCCTGTTTATGTCACTGTATAATTCAATGGTCACCATCTTTTGATGCCTAACGGAAGTTGTGCCATTGTTTTTTTATTGCCCAAGAAGAGGGTAACCTGACAGATGTCAACATATTTAAGCAGTGTGCCATGTTTTGATACATGCGCAATGTACGTCAAATAGCAGAAAGACATCATATGGCATGGATGGAGTCTAACATGAAGTTATGGTAATTATCTTTTGGACAGTTATTGAGTAGGAGATTGAGTTGTTTTCTATTTCTACTATAATGTTTTATATTATAGACGTAACACTCAGTCATGTATCACTTGATGCAGTTCAAACCTATGATATCGTACAAAAATAATGGTTGGCATATATATTTAGACCATTGGTTATATATTTGTTCATGATTCCCTCCAATAATATATATATATATATATATATATATGCCATAAAGTACACAAACCTGGTCAAAGTTTGGAGAAGGAAAATTAATCCAACCATGAGGTGGAGGAGCAGTTGTGCCCTTAAGTTGATTCTTTGAGCTAATCAAGAGATATACAACCACTATTGGATGAGTTTCGTGAGAGGGCATAAGCTGCAGGTGGTTGGAAGAGAGCCAACAGTTGGAGAAGATGCCCTAGCACAGGAAAATATAGCCGTGAGAAGGACCACAAGTCAGGGAACAGACCTGTGTTTGTGGGTGGGGACAATGTGAGTGGAAGGGGGACCTTGGGAGTGGTTCTGAAGATAGACTCTCGGATGCGGCTAGGACAAATCTTCACGGATGGCCATAGAGTGATGGATTCGGAACCAAGAGAACTCAAAGTGACTAACTGATTGGAAAGAAACGACTGTCTACCAGAAGATTTCCTTAGACGTTGATGTCGATTGGGGGTTCCTCACCCTAAAGCCTTCCTTGGATGGCCTGCAGCTGGGAGAACGCAGTGGGCGATGGCCGCTAGGGGGTGTAGTGCAATCGGAGGGAGGGCGAGGGAGTTGTAGTGTGTAGACGTAGGGTAACATGCGGAGACTGAGCACAGCCTGTGAAGATGGGTTACGTGCGGAAGATAAGCAACGATTGTGAGAAGACCAGTTACAGAGATCGATCACAATCGCGTGAGAGAAAGAGGCCCAACTAGGGGCGCACAGGGGAAAAATGAGTGGATTCCTATGTTGGCGCCACCCAAAAAAATAAGTGAAAAGTTAGATGGATAATTTTTAAAATGTATACATAAAGATACATATATGTATTTCCGATTTGAAAGTAGGAGGGCAACAAGTTGCACCATCACCCCTAAAAAAATAGTTATTTACAACGGGCGTCAACAGGAAGGTTATACGAGTTCAAATGAGATTTTTAATCAATTTTGTAGCCATTACCATTAACTATATTTGTATTACTTACATTTTTTTAATATATAAAGAATAGTAGTTATTGACTACAAATGGAACAGACGTATTTAGAGAAATTGTAGCTAATTAATGTTTTTTTTGTAGTGTACTAGAATTTGATATAGAAATCAAGGACAAGGCTGTAGTAGAAAATGTAGCAGTTGATCATTTTTCTAGGTTGGAGAGAGTGGATGAATTTGGGATGGAGGTACCCATTGTTGAGGAGTTCCCTAATGAGAAACGTTTCACCGTGAAGGACAAGGATCCTTGGTTTTCACAAATAGTAAATTTTCTGGCGTGTGGTGAGATACCTGAGGATTGGGGATATCAATAGAAGAAAATATTCTTCCATTCTTTTAGATTCTACATATGGGATGACCCTATTTTCTTAAATAGTGCATGAATGACATCTTTAGGAAATGTGTTCCAGAGTGTGTACTTGTTGATTGTCATTGTTTACCCATAGGGAGACACCATGCAATCTCAAAAAGGCATCTAAGGTATTAGAAAGTGAATTTTACTGGATGATGATATTTAAGGATGCATATGAGTGTGGAGGTGTGATGCATGTCAACATTCTGACAACATCTCTCGGAGACATGAAATGCCACTCAATACTTTTCATGAGGTAAAAGTTTTTGATATTTGGGGCTTTGACTTTATGGGTCCTTTTGTATCATCTAGTTCAAATTTGTACATTTTTTTTATAAGTTTGAAAAAGGCACCTTGATGCTTTTTGTTTCATGTTCAGGTAGAGAAAAGCTCCGTACCACCGAAATTTGGGTTGATGGCATCAAATTTCAATGAAAATGGAGGCCAGGGATTCTGAGGATTTCAGTACCATCGACATGTAGCTCGATGGCACCGACTTGCAATTAAATTCATGGTAGGGATTTTGTGAATTTTGGTACCACCAACTTGAGAGTCGATGGCACAAAACCTATATTAGGATGATTTCTGTAAGAAGTCCTTGCTACCGACAATCAACTTGGTATAAATGAGATTTGGTGAGAGAGAACACATTCGAACAAAATTAAAGTTGATACCACTAAGAGGCTGCTCGATGGTATCAACACACTCAACTCCATCGACAAGAACCGACATAGCTTGGCACCATAAACAAAGGTTGTTAGAGGTGCACACCATGACAGATGTGTACCAGTGACACCCTGTCGGTGGCACCCACATAGAAGATCGAAATTTATGACACCAACATCTACAATTGAGATGTCGTGCATCTAACGCTCGGTGGCACCAATCTGAGTGTAGAAGTTGATACCACCAACTTCTATCTGTCCTTTTGACGTGGATGGATCCATGGCTTAGTACATTGATGACTCATGACTGTCAGTATCAATAGATGACATAGGTGACCCATAGATAGGGATGACAGTCGTACCACTGACTCAAAAAGTCAGTGGCACCGAAACAATGTGTCGGGGCCGACCAACAACTACATAAGGGGAGGCATGGGTTTTTATTCAATCACACCCAAAGCACCCCCTTGCAATTGAGGAGGTGTCAGATGATCCCAAAGGCCCATAGCTCTCCATAATCCTGAGTCTATATCGAGCAGCCTTTTTTGCCCCCATTCTTCACTCTGGCAACCATGGTTTTAAGGAGGCAAGCATCTTTGACAGGTGCGTCTGACCATACGGTACCCAAGTTGTCAAGAATGGCCTTCTCAGACAAAGATCAGGAGAAACTCTTAATCAACATGATGAAGAGGGAGATCATACCAATGCAGTATGGAGACCATGCTTTCCACAATGACACCATCAACAGTTTGTGCCAAATTTCACCTGGAAGGGTATGAAGGGTGATCACACATCTTCTTTTGTGATTGGCCTACATACCAAGAGATCATGTGTGAGTTTCTTACCATACTAGATATCAGCTGCAACCCTAGAATGGGGAAGGGTGGCAGTCAGTTTGGGTGAAGTTTTGGTTGTAAAACACCGACCACTATCTCACCCTAGTCAAGTTCAATTCCATCTATGGTTGGTCAATGGATGGCTGTCACTTCAAGTCAACTGACTTCTACTACACATTGGCTCGGAGGTAGATGAAAACCCCGCCTCATGGGTTCACCGTCAATTGGAAGCAGTCCTTAGTGATGGACATCCATCACCCATTTTCCAAAATTCTACTTTGCTACTTGACAAATATGATATTTGCAGGTCCTCTCTAGGGTGGGGGAAGGTCCAAAAGACAGACATGTTCATTCTATGGGCATTCCTTTCTTTAGAAAAGGAGATGATAAATCTTAGATCATTCTTAATTCAATACATGCTAGTGGTAAAGAGGCAAGCTCAGAGGAAACCCCCAACTCACTTTGGGGGACTGCTTACGACGCTCACCCTCCACCTCTGCCTCGACCTTTCTAAAGCCACAAATATGAAGACTTCATTGACTCTCAACTTCAAGTAGGAACACTTGGTAGCCAAACACCAAGGACAAGTGTATGCATGTTGCACTGTCAATGAACATATGAAGGAGAAGGCCCTTCCAGACCCTATCCTTCATCTCCAAGGAGTGCACCATCTTCACTTACTGGTAGACTATGCTGAGTTTGTACCTAAAGGAGAGGATGTCGAGGAGGAGGAAGAAGAATCCATAGAAGAATAAGATGAATAAGAGGTGGCAATGCCTTTTACTCAAAGGGGGCACTTCCACGAAATCCCTCACAATTACACATCATCCATCTATATGATGACACCATAACCTCCGCCATTAGAAGACACTTTCTTCATCGAGGGTATGCATGGGATGCTACAGTCCATTCAAGCGGGTTAGCAACAACAGTCAACCACCTTAACTGTGATTCACAATGTTCAAGAGAAGCTACTTTAGCTACAATGGAAATCTATGCCAATGAGCATCTTCTCCTGGCCAACTAAGAGAACATGCACACCCGCCTACAATACATTGAGTACTATCCACAACCTCTCTATGACCATTATTAGAGTCAAGCCAACTTTGCTAGCTACCCACAACCACCAAAATTTCTAGCAAACCCACCAACATTCACTGACACATTCTACCATCTAGATCTAGAGATAATACCGGGAATGTTTCAGCCACCACCACCATCTTAAACATACGGTACCCCCGTTTCACCTCTTTGTTTGAATTATCACTATGAAGGCATAGTCTAGTTCAAGCTTGGGGGGTGGGGATGGATTTATCTGTTTTATCTTTTATCTTATTTTAGTTTGTTATTCTTATTTGTAAGTATAGGATCCCCATATATTTTAGTTTAAAAGTGGAGCTTAATTATCATGATTTCATCTATCATCAAAGAAAATGTGTTTCATGCCTTTGGAATGAAAACTAGTTTTTTAAATGATCAAGTTTTTTAAGCTTAATTTGCAAATTGTAAGGCAACACCGTTAGAGGAAGTGTATGGGTTAGTCAGCTTGAATACACCTAATATGAATGAAAATCTTAATTTATCCAACAATTGTGTATAACAATGAGGTTGGAGCCTAAACCAACCAAACAAGTAACAAGACCTTAAATGGAAATTTTAGAAATAATCTCGAAGGTTGCCATGTGCATAGTTTGATAGGAGAGGGACATATAATAGTTTAAGACAAGCATTGTCTCTTAATCATGTGATTGCACCCACTTTTTGTGAGATTTCATCCACCACCTTAAGATGACCAAGTAACCTAAATTATTTTCTCTTGGCTGCATTCACAACATGATAGGTGGCATGACATCCATTGGAATTTTTTTATATAAATGTGCATAACAATTAGTTGTATAATAAATTTCATACAGTTTGCATTCTCCTTTTGCATCATTCTTTCATCATGTATCTATGTAACTTTCTCCTCAAATAAGAAGTGAATGGATACACATCCACATCCCTCCCAGATGAAAAAAGCAAATATATGTTGAAGAAAAACCCACACATAATTTATAAGTCTTGCTAAAATAAAAAGAGAAGAACAAAATGAGAGAAATCAAATATATATAGAGAAAAGGATTCCTTGAACTCAAATCTAAAAATCATTCTAGGAGTAGTGAAAATAGTTACATGTATGTATTCTTTTACCCCACTCTCATCAATCCGATGGGACCTTCATTTCATTCATCATTCCACCACAATAGTAGGCATTAGGATTCATGCATTTCTCATTTCCTTAATGCTATAGGTTCATCATATTTTGTTTTTGCATAATTGATTCAAATATTACTTGTGATTTATTATTCATTGCCACCTATTTCATTCCACCCATTGCTTTTTATAGTAGGCCACATGTATGATTGATGCCCTCATTCATTTCTATATGGGGAACTACTTCCAATGTAGTTTGGTAGGTAGACAAGAGCAATGTAGATAGGTAATCACGTGGTGCATCAAGTGTATGTCCTATTGACTATGATATTAAGTGCACCATTGATAGTGTTAAGTGATGTAAGGGTGGACATCTTTGATGAACATTTTTGGTCCATGCAGAGTAGTTATTTGTTTAGTGGTTGGCCAGGGTCAGTTCGGGACCATTAGGAGGGGTTGTTTGAGAAATGTAGTTCATGTTGTTTGTTACAACCCCAATTTTTGGGTTCTTTTGGTTGGAAATACAATTTCCCCAATAAATGTGTGATTTTGTAATTTGTATGATTTAAGTAAATTGAGTGGTTTCCTTTGATAAATATCCTTGTTTTATTTTGTGGGCCTTATTGGCTAGTAGGACCAATAACAAGAAAGAGGAAATAAAAAGGAAAATAAATCAATTAATAAAGAAATAACTGAGATAATAAGAAAAGAAAGATGTAGAAGCATCTAGAAGGCTAGGAATTATCCTTCAAAGATGGATTTTGTATCTTTGGTATTTCTTGGGTTCTAAGGAGTCCAAGTTGCAAAGATAATTAATAGGAGAAGAAAGAGATAAAATCAAATAAAGCATTATTAAGAAGGAAAGTTGAGATAATGATGACAATATAAGAAATATGTGGAAATATGGATAATGGAATCATTATAAATGGGATTTTGACTCCACATGGTTTCCAATGGTAAAAGGAGTCAAAATAAAGAAAATAAAAGATTAAGAGAGCGAAAATATGCTTAAAATATGCCTTATTAAGAGATAACTTGCATATGAAGAAAAGTCCCTCATACTTTCGGGTTTGAGTTTCAAATTTAGTACACAGGTGGATGCAATCATTATGGACTTTCCTCTAAAATTTGGGATCAAATGGATAAACGGTTTAGGAGATATGATTTTTACAAAATTTCCTAAAGTGTGGAGGAAATTTTTAAATGTCACGATTTTCCAATATATCAGAAAAAAAAATGTTCTTGGCACGTGGCTGATAGCCGTTGGATCTAGGATCCAACGGTGGATGCACTTTGATTCAGATCAGGAAAGGAGGAACAATATGTGGAATTTTCTTGATTGATTTCCTCTGCACACAATCAATGTGCAAGTATGGGAAGTGCTCCATTAGTTTTGGGAGTCCAATCTGAACTGAATGACCCCCTGTTTCCACCGTTTCCCTAATGAATTGGGTTTTCCCCAAGTCAGCATAGCAGTTTTCTCCATAGACAACCAATCTGGTTGGGAAGTGCCTATTTAAGGGTTCCTAGACCCTGTTTGAGGAGCTGAAGGTGTTGACGGTGACTCCACGCTCGCCAGAGACCTGTCCCTACCTCCAAATTCCTGGGAACAAACTCTACTCCTTTGTTTTTCTCCTCTCTGTACGCCGCCATGGGACAAGATGTTGTCCTCATCCTGCAAATCATATACGACAAGCTTGCGAGACTCCATGGAGTCCGGTGAGGCCTGGCGGAGGCATACTCGCCCTCACTCGATGCTCTGCTGCCTAGAGGCACGAAGTCAATGGGTTGGTTGACTGCCAGAGGTCTGCTCGGGAGATGAACTAGACGCCGCGCAAGGAAGGAGAAGAATCTAGGACTATTGACTTCTCTACCCCTTAGTGCACATTCAAGAGGGAGGGGTACAAAAGTCTTTCACCATTTAATAGCCGGCCCAAATTATGGAGTACAGAAAAAACAACTTTCACTGATGTGTCAAGCCACCATTGGCAAAATTCATAATTAATTAATGGTAACTCAGATCAAGACATGTAATATATGAATTTTGATCAGGAGAACTCGAGGAATTAAATAAAAATATAACTCAAACCTGAATCTATTCACAATTCGAAAAGTGGTTAAAATTGCTAACCAATTTATTCATATTATTCAGAAAAGTGGTAACAAATTATGAGGTCTCACACTGAGTTGATTGTCCTTTTGTAGGACTCTAAGGTGTTTTTCATGTGGGAGAATGGTGGGAAGTGTATGGCATGCCTTGTGCATGTTTGATTCGTGGTTGGACAACTGATGCATAAAAGGTGAACTTGGGGTTTTTGGACCTAAGAGGGTAAGTAGTAGTACCTGGTGCACCTGATGGTCATGAAGATGTTTGAGTTCTTAAGGATTTGAGTATGGCACCCCCCCCCTCATGTGTAGAGGAAAAGGAAACCCCGTGGACTAAGGTATAGGTTTGATGAACCCCTCACACATGATGGTGGCATATGTTTGATATTGGCCAACTTCGAGGAATAAGGGGCAAGTAGAACATACTAAGGAACCTAGAGTGGCTTAGTAGGATGTCTTCTTTCTAGCTACATGTATAGGTAGCATGATAGGGCTAAGTATGCACATGATAGTGTAAACCCTGGATGTAAGGATGTTTGTGACCTTTGTTGCTATCAAGAGATAGTTTTCTCCCATCTAGGGGAGGGACCCTTCTATAGGGTGAGTAACCTAAAGAGGTCTCTCTTATAAGTGTTTGATGAGCTAAGTGGATAACACATGGTATGAGCACGAATCCATAGACCCATGTGTGACCATCTCTAAAGGGAATGAGGTTATGTTGACATGGAGGTAACCTGTATGGGGCCATACCAAGTTAAGTAGGTGCCATGATCCCTATGAAAGGATGTAAGTTTGACCGTGTATGCCCAGAGAGATGATGGAGTTTTGGGTAGGGATTCAAGTTTGAGCTGTACCATGATAGAATCCTAAGTCAATACCAAGGTTAGGTAGGGATAAGACTGATGGGAGTAGGAGTTGTCTGGTTCCTAGATGCACAAGACCATAGGGTTGGGAGGTAACATCTATATTTGTCTAAGGACCATGGGTTAGGGGATTGATCAACTTCATGATCTCATGGGACCTAAAGGGCGAATGATGTGGGCACTCCCTGGAGGCATAAGGGAAGAGGGATGACCCCAAAAGTACCGGCACCCTACAGACCTTGAGAAGATGACTAAGGATTGTGTATATGAGTAATGTGAAGACCCAAGAGTGTTTGGGAATGACTTTTACATGGATGTAAACATAGATTGGATTTATTCATGATGTGGTAACATGTGATGTACGTTTCAACTTCGATGGAAAGTATACTGGTGATATGTGGTGCACCATCTCTACTCTTGGAATGGGATCAACTTTGTATTTGGACTGCAACCAAATGTTTATTTCCTCTCATTATAGGTGTGAGAGATAGGGAAAAATGCATGCCGTACACGAAGGATAAAGATGATGTGAGTTGAAACATTGCTATGATAGAGAGTGTATCATACCTTTTGGAGAGTATGATGAATGGATGGTTTACAAACCCAAAGAGAACTAAGTTGGTCATCATATGAGGACGTTCTTATCAAGAGAAGTTTGGAATTTATGAGTTATATAAGTTTAAGTTTGATAACCAAGATGTTGAGCTCGAAGTTTTCTTAACTCAGTTAGATCTAAATCCGAGATGAGGATGATGAGTGGAATATATGAAGGTTTATGTCTTCACCGTTACCTAGCACATAAGGACTTAAGGTGGTCACTGATCCTCTTAGTCGAGATACAACTATCTTGTTTAGCAAGTAGAGAGAGACTAGAAGAGGTTGTTAGGTGAACCCTAAGTTTGAAGATGAGAACTATATGGCTAACACTCAGATACAACCAAACCCATTGGTCGAGTTGGTGGTTGCTTAGTTAGCCAACCTAGAGCTTGATGAGAGAGAAGGAAGGTTGTAAGAACCTCAGATACACCTCTTAGGAAAAGAATGTGATGGAACCCACGACTAGAGCATTTTAGGGTTTCTGAGTAGTAAACCTTGAGGAACCATGACATGCAAGAGATCATGATTTTAAGTGCACCGTACACCATGGTACTACTAAGATGATTAAAATTTATAGTAATGCTTTGAATACCTGAGATAAAGAAGTTTACAGAGTTGCATGTGTCTTGTCTCCATGCATGCCTGTGGGTGAAGGTCGAACACCAGTAACCCAATGAGTTGCTACAGAGAATGAAGAGTCCCCGAGAGGGAATGTGAGTGGGTCACTATGGATGTTGTGATGAGTCTCCCCTGGACCAAGAGAGGTCATGATGCAATATGGGTTACGGTAGATCGCCTTACCAAGTTGACCTAATCCCTTGCCTAAGAAAGGGAGCACTGTCAGTGTGACAGATCTGGTTGACAATATATGAGAGCGATAATTCATCTACACTGTGATCTAAGTTCGATATCATGAGTATGACCTCAAGTTCACTTCCATGTTATGGAAGTAGGTACAAGAAGAACTTGACAATAGATTGAAGTTGAGTACAACATTTCAACCCCGACAGATAGAAAACCAAGTGGGTATGATCCAAACTTTAGAGGGTCTGATGAGAGCATGTGTGCTCGATCAGAGTGATATATGGGAGTAGTTCCTTCCCTAAGAAATTTTGCTTGTGATGATAGCCACCATAGCCAATATCGAGATGAAAGAAGCTCTGTAAGGGAGGCCATGTCGGTCACCGCTTCATTAGGATGATGTCGATGAAAGGACCTTGTGAAGGTCAAAGAGACCACAGTGTGTGCAGATGAAATTGCTTTGATCGTGTGATGGCTGAGAAAGCCTAGGGGAGATATGAGTCGTGAGCTGATGCAAAGTAGACTGAAATGCAGCTCACTGTGGGAGAATATGTGTTATGAAAACCTAACCCCTCTGAGCTCTAGCTGAGAAAGATGAGTCTCTGATACATGGGTCCATTTGAGATGGATTGGTGGAGATGCTTATGTTTAGCTTTACCCCTCAGGATAACATGAAGTATGATGTGTTCCATGAGTCTGATATAGAGTGCAATGTGATGTACTCAAACCATGTGTTGAGGCATGAACCTATTGAGCTTCTAGGGAGGCTGAAATATGTTGAGTCACCTATGAGGGTATGTGGTACCAAGGTGAGAGAGAACTCAGATGTAAGAGTATAAGATAATAAAGGTTCTTTGGGAGCATCATGGAGAGGATGAAGCCACATGGGAGCCGATGATGGACATGAGAAAGTCTTATCTTGTTTGCTTGTTTGTTTGGTGGAATTTTGAGGGCAAAATTCCTATAAGAGGGAAAGGATGTTACAACCCCAATTTTTGGGTTCTTTTGGTTGGAAATGCAATTTCCCCAATAAATGTGTGATTTTGTAATTTGTACGATTTAAGTAAATTGAGTGGTTTCCTTTGATAAATAGCCTTGTTTGATTTTGTGGGCCTTATTGGCTATTGGGCCCAATAACAAGAAAGAGGAAATAAAAAGGAAAAGAAACCAATTAATAAAGAAATAACTGAGCAGACAATGAATGTGCAAGTATGGGAAGTGCTCCATTAGTTTTGGGAGTCCAATCTGAACTGAACGACCCCCTGTTTCCACTGTTTCCCTAAGGAATTGGGTTTTACCCAAGTCGACACAACAGTTCTCTCCATGGACAACCAATATGGTTGGAAAGTGCCTATTTAAGGGTTCCTAGACCCTTTTTGAGGATCCGAAGGCATTGGCAGTGACTCCACACTCCCCAGAGATCTGTCCCTACCTCTAAACTCCTAGGAACAAACTCTACTCCTCTACTTTTCTCCTCTTTGTACGCGGCCATGGGATAAGCTATTTTCCTCCCCCTGCGAGTCATCTCTGGCGAGCTTGAGAGACGCCATGGAGTCCGGAGGCCTGGCGGAGGCATACTTGCCCTCGCTCAATGCTCTGCTGCCTAGAGGCATGAAGTCAATGAGTTGGTTGACTGCCGGAAGCCTGCTCGGGAGATGAACTGGACGCCGCACAAGGAAGGAGCATAATCTAGGCCAATTGACTTCTCTACCCTTAGTGTGCGTTCAAGAGGGAGGGGTATGAAAGTCTTTCACCATTTAATAACCGATCCAAATTATGGAATTCAGAAAAAATAGCTTTTGCTGATGTGTCAAGCTGCCATTGGCCAAATGTACTTTAATTTGCAAAATTCATAATTAATTAATGGTAACTCAGATCAAGACATGTAATATATGAATTTTGATAAGGAGAACTCGAGGAATTCAATTAAAATATAATTGAAACCTGAATCTATTTACAATTAGAAAAGTGGTTAAAATTGCTAACTTTAATGCTTTATAATGAGGAAAAACCCTAATTTGGTGATGAATAATATGAATAATCAACGAGCATACTATTGTTAATGAAAAGATGTTTTGAATGTCTAAGTACATAATCCATGAGCTAAATATCTTGATTTTGGGTTTTGGTTTGTTAATATGCATTAATGGGCTTAAAAACCCTAATCTAGGTAATTAATGGTTTCTAATGAGATATATTTCGAGAATTATTGTATGAAAGTAATACTAAGTTGATCATAAGACTGATTAGGAATATATTAATGAGGAAATTAGGGTTTGCTCTCAGTTTTATTTTTTTTAGGGGTTTGATAGTTATAATGATGAAAAGTGTAGAAAAACCCTAGTGAAACCCTAAAATGGATTAGGAAACCCTAGGAAGCAATTTCAAGTCGAATAGATGGAATCTTGATAAAGTGTGTAGTAAATAGAGTACATGTGCTTTTCAGGATTTTTGATTGTGTGGTTGAACTAATTTCTTGGATTGCTTTTTTGGTTCGAATTGTTATTAACTTGTGAAATCTACTAAACATGTATGTGGTTACTTATGAATAATCGCCTTTAGTTTCACGACGTTTCACAGATGTTTTTATCAAGTGATTGCAACCTAAACTATTGGATGTTAAATTATACAATCCTATAAAGTCCCTATGAATATTACAATTAATTATGTATGTATATTCTTGAACCTACATGCCACCCTGATGTATGTTGCAAGACCAAGCCCCGGAGGGAAGGTCTGATTTGGTCAAGCCCTGGAGGGAAGACCATTGGGCATCTCGATAGGTGACCCCATGCACCAAGCTCAGGATGGAGAAGGTGGCCTTATGTCCCTTGAAAGGACAAAACCCTAAGAGAGGGTAATCCAGGGTTTAGGGCAAAAGCGTTTGAGAAGCCACATTGAAAGCATAATTTGGATTGTTAATCAATTATTTGTGATAATTAGGTTGTTAGAAACTATTTGTGGATTGTTAATCAATTATTTGTGATAATTAGGTTGTTAGAAACTATTTGTGAAATTGTGATTGTTCCCCACATACCAGTATAGAAATATACGGATCGACATTTTATTTGTCAACGTTTTAGGTACATTTTCTGAAAAAGGACAAACAATAAATTGAAATATTGGGAATATACAATTAATCTGTTCAAGGAGGATTAGATAGTTAGATTTCTACTATGGATAGAAGTCTTAGTACCTATTTTTGCAAGGTATGTAAAATTTAATTTTATTCCAACTTTCAAGTTTAGTTTTTGTAGAATTTGATTATTATTTCTGATTAATTGTTAAACCATTGATCCTGGATTTTGGGATAATGCCTTTGACCTCTTGGTCTCCATTGATTGGGGGTTACTGAGAAGTAGGTCGTTACATTATTTGTCCTCTTGCTGACTTATTTAAAGTATATCCAAAGGTAGTGTTGCTTAAGGGTGAGCAATATTCAAGCTTGGGGGATTTTAATGCAATGTATTTTAATCACCTTTCACATGCTATTTCCTGATATATTCCATGCATAATTGTTCATCCTAACATGATCTAGGCATTATTTATCATCATAATCCAATGATACAGTATTGCATCAGATTATGTCAATTCATCACATTTCATTTGATCTTATGTTGGTTTTACTTTATTTCAACACATACAACACAACTCAGTGCTACCGAAAGTAAAGTCAGTGGTACCGACACTAGGCAAAATCCAATAGGGAAATCTAAAAAAGTCGATGCTACCAAGAACAAGCTCAATGCTAACAAAAGGGTATTCGATGCTAGGAAGGGTGTTTGATGCTACTGAAAGAATGAGTCGATACTACCAACTCTCCACCCAAAAAGCATTGGGAGTTGGACATAATGGGATTCGTGCAACCAATAGCCTAGTCAGTGGTACTGACTTTTGCATACAAAATAAGTGAGAACTCCCAGAATTCAACTTGGTGCTACCAACAGACTGATCAGTAATGATGACACTTATCAAGGTTTCGAGTCAGTTGACATCTCAGTTCAGCTGACTCACCAGTCGGTGGTGCCAATTTTGTGTGATCATAGCAGATTAAAGATTAAGACAGATATTAAAACTATGACTTAATGATGACCCGAGTCCCACTTATGACCTAAGGGGAGTTCTTCTAGATTAGAAGAGTGTAGGGAAATATGGCATCAAAGTAGGTAGCGGAAACAAAAATTTTACTACCATATTCCCCTTATAATAATAGATTGCATCAACAACTATATAACGGAAAGGATGGCTTTGAGGATATACCTAGTCCTGGAGTAAGTCTAGGGTCAATCTCCTCATTGTCTTGCGTGCGTTTCTTCTAGTTTCACTTGAACACGTCTACAACAGCTCCTAGTTGATCACCACAGATAGTAGTCTGATGTTGTCCTCCTAGTAGGAAAAGCTCCTCACCTCTACAGTAGTTCACACAGACCACCTAGAACTCCTCTCATTCTAGAAGAACAAACAAGATGGAGTTGTCCCTCCACATTGGTGTACTAGCACCGATTTGCTCTCTAATAATTGTGCTCCCTTGCTATACCTCCCTTTATTGGGTAGAACTTGCTCGAGTTCTCTCATTTACACAACTAGAGAAGACAACAATAATTAGAGGCAATTGAGTTGTGTCTCTAGGAAGCCCCCAATACCCCTCTATTTATAGGAGGGTGAGGGTTAAGGTTGTCAGTCAGTGTGGGAATTGAAGGGACCAAAATTTCATGAATTTTTGCAACCTACAAGCCGCAAAACAGTCGGTTCACAAGTGAACGGATTGGTTATCATGTGATTCTATATGTAAAACCCTTGAACTGGTCATTTCATCATGTTTCCCAATCACAATTGTATTGGAAATTCTAATCCAATTAATGCACAACATGGCGTCAACACTAATCCTTGATGAAATCGAATTGATACATGAACCATGCATCTCATCTCATGAGTCCTTCATCTGGAAAACTTGAGACGTCCGATTTACTTAGTGAACTGGTCGATTCATTCCTTGGTTCATACATAATTCAGGTAATGTAATTTCCAATCAACCTAACACTCCAATCATTCCATTCAACCCTTCAACGGTTGGTTTAGAGTCCAGTTGGTCAATTATTGTTTAAATCAAATACCTAAACACTTTAGTAATCACTTTAAATATCATTAATGAAAAAACTCCTATTCTAAGTGTATCCTATGCATGTGACCCTATAGGTTCCAATTTACATTGGAAGTGAATGTCCATAACCACTTTATGACATCACAAGCAAATAGAGGTATCTAGCAACACATGATTGATGCATCTTAAGTAAATAAAAAGTTGGAGAACAACTTCAACCTACAATATGTGTTTAGTGTTACAATGTTTATATAGTTCCTTTGTCACTGATATCCATATTGAACTCAAGGCATGAAACAATCATCCTCTTCACCAATCAATCTCTGTTCCTAGAACCAAAGCAAAATGTCTGAGATATATATAAGCTCAATATCACATATTGACTCACATGTGCATGTCCATGCATTCTTGAGTCTCTCTAATCAAGTGGCCATGTTATCATACTGTAACGACTGGGCCCACTTCCCAAGGCTCTAGTGGAGTTTCAGGAATGACGATTGTCCCCACAGACTACCACTAGCCTTAACTGCACATTTTGTCCTCACTCACGCACATGCCATGATCAACTTCCTGACAGGTCACCCATCCCAGTACTACTCCAAGCTGAGCATGCTTAACTATGGAGTTCTTAGTGATGGGCTCCCGGAAAAGCAGGTGCACCTTGGTGATATGGGTAGTCCAATCATTCCTTTTAAGATCAACTTATCTGAGGCCTCAAATCCTGGGATGTTACAATCTCCCCCACTTAGACTCTTGACGTCCTCGTCAAGGCTCAACTATATGGCCTCATAATCTGACCCCATTTCAGTGCAGACCCACAATGGCCCATGGACACCCAGCTCCCGATCGCAAAATACCAACGCAAGGGTGGCTACGTCAACCATGGACAACCCTTTCCAACATGCCTGGACCACATGGCTCAAGACTGGCATGCCACATGCCCATGTGGGCCCCACCTACTAGAGGGGTTATGGCTTTGATACCATTTGTAACGATTGGGCCCACTGCCCAAGGCTCTAGTAGAGTTTTAGGAGTGACGATTGTCCCCACAGACCACCACTAGCCTTAACTACGCACTTTGTCCTCACTCACGCGCATGCCAAGATCAACTTCCCGACATGTCACCCATCCCAGTACTACTCCAAGCTGAGCATGCTTAACTATGGAGTTCTTAGTGATGGGATCCCGGAAAAGGAGGTGCACCTTAGTGATATAGGTAGTCCAATCATTCCTTTTAAGATCAACTTATCCGAGGCCTCAAATCCTGGGATGTTACACATACTCTTGTAGGAGGGATAAATCACATCTATATCACTTACAATCATCCCCATGTGTCACATCACATCCGATCATCACCTTTATGGAAACCCTTTCTCAAGGTTACGGTGGATGATGTCAAAGTACATCGAACTGCATGTGGTGAGTGTACTGACTTCAGGTCTAAGAGCCACAATCACCACCAACACTATAATAGCCAATTATGACCACCACTAATGGTTTTCATGTATCACTTTTATGGTGGGTCTATTTGGTACACTATTCTATAACAAGTACCTATGCGTTTGGTTTGATATCACATATCCCGACTGATGAGATTCTGTCATCAACCAGCACACTCACTAGTATTTGGTGTTATTGCTATCTATCTGCCTTCTACAATAACATATGACTAGGGACATAACAAGAATGTCTATACTCTTGGCATCCTTATGATCTCATTGTTCAGGAAATCAACCCAAAGACATACGCCATCGGGTAATATCATTCTTTAGACATTTATTATGTTACGTCATTATCTCATAACCAAATAAAAGAGAATAAATTGGAAGATTTCCTTTATTATTTATCAAATCATTACAAGTTATGTTATTACAATAATCATATGATTGGCTCTTTGGGAATACATACTAACAGTCTCCCACTTGCAATGAGAGCCAATCACCCATGAATCATGTTCCAAGTGATCTAACATGACCGTCATGCTTCTACTACAAAAGTGTCATTGTCAAGGGGTCAACAACATTGTTCTCGGTTGGTACTCTGCAAATCTTCACATATCCTCACTATACGATCTTTCATTTGAGATGGAGCCGCCTATGTATATGCTTTGAATGTTGATGTGATCTGGGTTCCTTATCTTGTGCAATAGCTCCATTTTTGTCACAATATAGCTCAATTGCATCGTTGATGCTTGGAACAACCCCAAGTTCTAAGATGAACTTCTTGATTCATCAACCTCCTTTGTTGCATTCGATGCAACAACATACTCAACCTATATTGTAGAATTGGAAAATCTTTCTTGCTTGGAACTCCCAACTCATAGCTCTGTTGTTGAGGCAAAACACAAATCTTGTCTGCAATTGATAGTCATCTTTGTCAGTTTGGAATCTTGCATCGGTGTAACCTTTTACCACCAAATCTTCCATTCCACCATAGACAAGGAATTGATCCTTAGTTCTTCTCACGTACTTAAGGATGTTCTTCACGACTATTAAGTGAGAATCACCTGGATCTGACTGATATCTTCTCATCATGATCAAAGCATATGAGACATTAGGATAAGTACATAACATTGCATACATGATGGATCCAATTGTAGATGCATATGGAGTCCTACTCATGCATTCTGTTTCTATACAAGAACTGGGGCACTGAGATCTAGAGATGGCAACTCCATGAGACATGGGCATGTATCCTCTCTTTGAGTTTTTGATGTTGAACCTTTTGAACACTCTGTCAATGTATGCCCCCTGACTTAGTCCAAGAAGTCTTCTAGATCTATCTCTATAGATCTTAATTCCCAAGATATAGGATGCTACTCCCAAGTCCTTCATAGCGAATGTATTCCCAATCTAGGTCTTTACCATATGTGAAGTAGGATGTCATTCCCCACCAATATTATGTCATCTATATACATTATGAGGAATACTATAATGCTCCCACTAACCTTCTTGTACACACAAGGTTCATCTTCATTTTGACTGAAGCCAGACTCTTTGACAATTTTGTCAAATTGAAGATTCCATCTCCTAGATGCTTGCTTCAATCCATAGATTGACCTTTGTAGCTTACAAACTTTATTTGCATACTTTGGATTTATTAAACACTAAGGTTGTATCATGTACACATCCGCAAGAAAATTCCCATTAAGGAATGCAGTTTTAACATCTATATGCCAAGTCAGATAGTCATGATAAGCTACAATGGCAAGCATAATCCTGATGGACTTAACCATGGCAACTTAAGAAAAGGTTTTGTCATAGTCAAAATGTTCAACATGTCTTAAACCCTTTGCAACTAATTTTCCGTTATAGGTTTGTACTTTACCATCCATGTTGATCTTCTTCTTGAAAACCCATTTGCACCCTAGGGTTTTACCCCTTCAGGTGAATCCATCAGGGTCCATACCTTATTGGTGCACATAGATTCCATCTCATATATCATGGCATCGAGCCATTTCTCAGACTCTAGTTCCTTAGTAGCTTCTAGATTGGTTGTTGGCTCATCGTCTATGGCCAACTGACTGCCTTCTTGAGTCGCAAGATGACCAAATCTTTCAGGTTCAAGGCGTTTCCTACTAGGTCTACAAGGTTCCTTTGTTACTTGAGGAAATTGAGATTCCACAATGACTAGTGATTCTCCTTGTTCCTTTTGTACATCTAATTCAATGTTTTCTTGTTGGTCTCAAACCTCTTTGAGTTCAACTTTCCTCCTATTGATTCCTTTGGAAATAAATTCCTTTTCTAGGAATGCAACATCTCTGGAAACATAAAATTTGTTTTTAGATAAGGAATAAAAGTAATATCCTTTGGTTTACATAGGATATCCAACAAAATAACATTTATCAGATTTGGGTCCAAGATTTTCAGGAAACCACTTTCTCACGTAAGTTTCACCACCCCAAATATTCATAGAAGACACATTGGGATGCTTCCCATACCATATCTCATTTGGTGTCTTTTTAACCGATTTAGATGGTACTCGGTTTAGTGTAAATGCGATAGTTTCAAGAGAAAAACCCCATAAAGGTATTCAGAAGTTCAACCAAACTCATTATTGATCACACCATATCCAATAATATGTGATTCCTTCCTTATGATACACCATTATGCTGTGGTGTTCCAGGTGGAGTGCATTGTGAAACAATACCTCAGGCTCATAAAAGGTCCTCAAACTCTTGGCTTAAGTATTCCCCACCTCGATCATAATGAAGTGCCTTAATACTTTTCCCAAGTTGGTTCTATACTTAATTCATGAACTCCTTGAAATTTTCAAGAGTTTCTAACTTATATTTCATCAGGTAAACATGGACATACCTACTGAAGTCATCAATGAAGGTAATGAAGTATTGATACTCACCTCTAATAGTTTTTTTAAAAGGCCCACATACATCAGTATGTGTGAGTCCTAATAGATCACTAGCCCTCTCATTGTTTCCAGTGAAAGGTGTCTTAGTCATCTCTCCCAACAAACAACATTCACATGTCTGAATTGCTTCAAAATCAAAAGAGTCAAGATAACCATCTTTATGGAGTCTAGATATGTGATTCTCATTTGTGTGCCCTAGAGGACAATGCCAAAGATATGTTTTGTTTGAGTTTTGAGTTTTAGTCTTTTGGTTCTTACATTATAAATATCTATGTTTAGATCTAGCAAATAAAGACCATAAGACATTGGGCACTTTCATAAAAGATCCCATCTTCAGAAATAGAACATCAACCATTCTTAATATGAATTTCATATGCATCCTTGTCCATACAAGATACACAAATAATGTTTCTATTTATGGCAAGTACATAATAACTGTTCATCAATTCTATTACGAGCCCAATGGACAGAGATAAACTATAGGTTCCAACTATAGTGGCAAAAATTCTTGTGCAGTTTGACCTCACCCTTTCTCAAAGGCCTACTTCTTTTTAGATCCTGCATATTTGAGCATATGTGAGATCCACATCCGATATCTAGTACCCAAGATGAAGAAGTATATAAGTTTATTTCAATAACTTATATACCTAAAGTGGAGATATCTATCCCCATCTTCTTCTTCCTGAATGCATTCAAGTACAAAGGAAATATTCCTTATGTAATTTTATTTCTCCTTGTCTTGAGTGCTAAATATATGGATTGATGCTTGGTCTCAGAACTATTCACGGACTTGATTTCATCCTTGGACTCTTCTCTACTGATCGTAATCACTTATTTGTCCTTCCTCATTCTTATTTTAGCATTAATCAGCATGCCAAGCAAATCTAACAACTGTCTGGCCATATAATTCAAGTGGTAGCACTCAATAAAGTGGGTATATGATTCAGACAATGATTGCAGAATTATATATGTGGCTAACTCTTGGCTCAAGGAGACTCCCAGTTCTTCTAAATGATCCACATGTCCAATCATATTGAGCACATGGGCCTCTACTAGGTCTCCCTCTATCATCTTAAACTCAAAGAGTGCCTTTGAGACATTGTACCTTTCTTGTTATGTGAAATAATGGTTCAGGTTCCTAATGTGTGTTACCATCTCAAGTATTCCCATGTCTTCACATTTCTCATGTAACTCATAGTTCATGCATCTTAGCATAAGGTGCTTTATGTCCAAGGCATCATTTGCATGCTTCCAATAAGCATCCACCTTATCCCTTGGCACACCAGGAGCAAGTATTTCTGGAACTACTTTATCTAGGACATAGAGCTTATGCTCATCATTGAGAACCCTTCTCAAAGTCCAAAAGAAGTCATGGAAATTTGTCTCGTCAAGTTTGTCCTTCCTAAGGACTGATTCCAACAATGATTTATTTGTCGTTTGATTCTACAAGAGAAAAATTTCATGTTGTCAAACTCCTTTTGATTCGATTTGATTGGAATAATATATGATGATATTTAATTGGACCTTTCATTAGTTGTTGCTCACACTATTTTATTCAAAATAATAGCCCTCACTTATCGATTTGAAAGATTGCAACATATAACCTTCTAGCGAGTCAAGATCTAAAAAAATTCAATTATTACACGACCAACACCAACATCCATAACCAATCATTAAGGTAGGCAACATTTGTGAGTTGGATCTTATGCCATTCTTGGATAGATCACATGCACAACTGCTTGCCATAGTCACCTGCATTCTTCTAGGTGCTTAATCTCATTAAGGAGACCTAGTTAAGCCTGACCCAAAAGCCAACACGATAATAATGCACCCCACTTGGCAGGCCCACATTACTACCATCACACTTCCATGAGATGGACATCACACCGCGCTTGGTGTGCCCATGCATTGTCGATCAAGATTTTCATGTGTGACTCTAATAGAAATAATCTTAGACATATCCAATCACCACATAATTATATTTCGTATTGTATACATGCTATATCCCATAAACAAAAACATGTAATAAAATAAATGCGATGGTTATGGCCATTCTAATGTAATTCCTTAGAGACACAAGGAATTACCACAACCTAGGGTCTACATATCATGCATAAACCTATTGTTGATGGAGATCTGTGCTTGCCAATCTAGTTGACCAGTTCAAACCTTGAACCAATCGGCTCACCTCCTGTTTGGTAGGTTGGTCGTCTCCCCAATCTCCTGGTCTCTGGCCTACCATCTTCTAGATCCTACAGTCGATCTGTTGGGCCTCCAACCAATCAACTCATATTCTAAAACAAGCAACTCATCTTCTTTCTTGTAACAAGAAATTAAACTATCCTAATACTACATGATTATATAGAAACCTCGAGTTACATGCGAGGGGAGCAAAGGTAGGAGAGAATAATACTTTCACAATTGGAAGATAAGATAAAGGCTCGGTATGCAAACATACATGAAAGATGAATAAACACACAACCACCACATAGATATAATTAGGGTTATTGGCCATAACCACGCCACACATCCACCATCGAAATTAACTTTTAGGGTGACATGTGTAAATTATATATATATATATATATATATAAATTTTGGACTGTACATGGTATATGGCTGAAGATTAATATTCACATCACATGAAATAAATAAATGATGAAAACCAAAAATCTAATCATATCAATTATCCCAAAATATAGTAAATTGATGTGGCTCTGATGCCATTGTAGGGAAATATGGCACCAGAGTAGGCAATAGAAACAAAAATTTTACTGCCATATTTCCCTTACAATAGTAGATTGTGTCAACAACTATATAATGGAAAGGATGATTTTGAGGATATACCTGGACTAGAGAATATTAATCTCCTCATCGTTTTGTGCACCTTTCTCTAGTCACACTTGAACGTGTCTGCAGTAGCTCCTGGTTGATCACCATAGACAACAATCTGACATTTTTGTTGACATAGCCCTATTTTAGGGCTTCAACTTGTGTCTTTTTTGCATCTCAATCACATGTAAACATGTTAGAATGCAACTTCATTCCCTCAATATGTATATTACTTTCAAATGCACTTACAGATGTTCTTTGCATGCTTTTCAGGTACTTGGACCATGTTGGATAGATTTGTGTGATAGAGGGGTCCAGAGAAGACCCCAAAGCTTTCCCAACCTACCCTTGGTGGCCAAGAATAACTCAAGCAAAGAAGTCCATGGATTTCAAAGAATGGAGCTCAAAGTTCTACTAAAGACCCAACACAGCTGTGGTGCCATGGAACGATCATGCTCTCCAATGCAAAAATCACAGGTTGATGTCCCATTTTGACATGCTACATCAACTCCTCCAAAACGGCCATGCTACCCAACACGGTTGTGCCAAGAAGCCCCCAAAACAGATGTTCCAACAAGTTGGAACATAATTAACTAATTGACATATACCTCATGATAAAAGTAAATATAGTAGTAATATGCACTTGCCACTGAGTGGTAGAACAATTAATAATTTAAAAAGGAATATGAAGAACATGTATATCTATTATAAACTAAATAGTATAAAAGCAAGACAAGGCTTCAACTAATGTTATCGTATTTGATCCTAAACGAATATGCTTCACGACTATTTATGAGTTTATTATGCTATGAGGATTTGAGTTGTACCACCCAAATCCAACCAACCACAGCTAATTTGAAATTGGTTCCATACAAGGTCTAGTGGAAGAGCCAGAATCCACAACCTCATCACCTTGTAGTCAATACACAAGTGAAACTATAGTGACATCACAAGTCAACTACTTCCAACGACATATAATCCAGATGTGCAAAACCTAGCCCACCTTGGTACAGGTCATAACACTAGTGAAACTAAGCTATGACCCACAACCACACTCTTCTAGGGTATGGCCCGTAGCCAATCCTGTAAATCTCATAAACATGATATCACTGAGCTATGACCCGAAGCCACATTCTTCTAGGGTATGGCCCATAGACAATGCTATGTCACATATCCTAGATGTAAGGGGATATTTTTCCTAACCCCCACATTAAAAAATATGCACTATGAGTTAAACTTGTTTCACCATTCAACAGATGTTGACACTGAATGGATATATGGCACAAGGCAAGCTACATGATTAGATTCCACTTGATTAATTAGACCATTTAAAGTGTCTTTTAGCATCAATCAAGTTACAACATACAAACCTTGGACAAATCCTTCAAAAGCAAGGGCATAATACTACAACAAAAAATATAATTGTTTAAACTATAAACTCATTCCCAACATCTCATAGATCTGTATCACTGCCATTCACAAGGCTGTCACCATCAACACATTATCATGGGATATCAACTCCTCATTCCAGTACCGGAGGATATCACCTCAACTAGGCACTAAGCCCTTAGCAGGTCCTAAGACCCATCACATCATACTTGTGATTCATGGTTAACTCATCATGCTTCATTATACATATAAGCATTACTCATACCAATCATCATTTTTTGCCACATCACATATACACATCATTGAAATTTTTAGCTATTACATTCAGAGAGAGGATACACTTCAACACATTAAACACCTTAAAGCAAGCAATGAATCATAAGTTCTCTAATTTAGGATTAGGCTTCATGATTATTCCACATAGGATTCTCAAGCATCATTTTATATCAGGGACACTAGGACTAGGATTAGAATGGTGTCTAATATAAGAACATGATATAAAATATGGTGCATACTTCCTTATCTCAGTACTCGAGTGCCCTGGCTAGGTATTCAAATATTGAAGAAAAGGTGAGTATGTAACTCTTAGATTGATTTCTCTTTGATTACTCTAATCCAATGGTCATTTTGAAACAATCTAAAGAGCATAAAAAAATAAGGAATCATGATGTTAATACCTTTATCATACTATAAAAAGAGATAAGAACTGCACCATAACTTACCAACAGTTGAATTTTTGGATATTGAAAGAGAATGATAAAACTCCATGAAACCTAAATCTAAGTGTGAATATGATAAGAAAAGTTCTTGAAGCTATAATTTCAAGAAATGTATGAAGAAAAAGATAGATGAAGTTGTTCTAATAAAGTAAGTCAAGGTTTAAAATTCACATAAGATGGGGAGAATTCTTGAAACAAGGATGCAGTGAGAAGACAAATAAGAATGAATGATAAATAAATAAGATGGAACATGAGTTAATCTCAGACCAACCTGTGAATATGAAAAGATGTATAGGTGCAATCCTCATGATATGTGAAAGGGAACCAGGAAGATGATCCTTTCTCAATAAAAATATGTAAAGAATAATGATCCTTTTCACGATTAAAGATGAAAAAGGGGTAAAATAAGGAAATGTTCATGAACATGATAGACAATAACTAAGAAGGAAGTAATGACATATAATCATCTTTATAATTCCTATGTTGTGGGCAAGAAAACCAAGATGAGACAAGTTAAAATGACATATAAATAGTTGAAAACTCGGGAAATAATCAAAGGAAGTGACAATCCCTTCACCTTTATAAGAAAACCCTAAGTAATGATGTAGTGACAAGAGGAATATGTTCCCTTGTGTTCTTTTCTTTCAAGGATGTGGCAGTCAAGTGGGTCTTATGTCACTTGATGTGCATGGGTTAGAAGTGATCCCTAGATGGATACTTTGAAAAGTATTAGTTGGTCTTGGATTTTTGTTCCAAGATAGGGAAATCTATGATAGGAGATGTCTCGAGATGAAAGGAAGATCCTTTTGACATGTTTTGTTTTGGTAAAAACAACAGAAGATGGACATGATAGGGATGTGATGTGTTTCTGACACATGTGATTGATACCAAGGTAAGGAATCCTAGTATCTAAGTAGTGCCAATTGTATGGGAGAGTGAGAATATGTTTGGTGATAGGATGATTAGTTGTTTGGTTATGTAGAATGATTGACTTTGGGATCAATATGGTTACATGTGCTCAACCTGTGGTATGGATATCACATGTTAGGGGTTTATGTACCGCATAAGATGACGTCAACAAGGATGCATCATTTGAAGAGATAGTTGCAAGATCTACTTGGGTAAAGTTCATTAGGTCGAGTACAATCCCTTGAAGTACACCTATCAAGTTTGCAAGTAAGAAGGGTTCCAAGAGGGGTGTACATTGATGAGCAAGATTTCCAATCCCTATCTGGATCAATTGAGGAGAAAGTACAATTAGGAGTGTACATAATTGCAGACCGGTTGGTATAAGTCATAAGTGAGCTTTGTGTCGAGTCACTAGACCAGAGTAGTGTAGAAGAAGCATGGTATGTCTTGTAGTCCCAAGTAAGTGATAGAATGTATCTATAGTCTTTCTTTGGATGAGACATGCTAAGGTTTGAGAAGGGTATGGTAAACCTCCAAGTTTTATAACCTTATCATACGATGTTGTAAGTTGAGAAGGTGATACATAAGAAAGAGTTGACACCTAAGTTGGATAAGTAGGTATAGTGCTTATCTAACTAAGAAAGTGTTACCTGACATAGAGTTGACTCTGTAGCCAATGGTGGAAAGGATAGTTGAGTTTGTGTCTTGTGTGAAAGATCCTGTGTTGACCTTCGATGGAGGAACAATATGCTAGTCAAGTACTATGACATCAGCCTGACATCAAGGAGCTATGTGAAAGTTTTAAGGTGCAACACATGAGTAATATCCATCTCCTTTTTCTTGGGATTTTAGGGACGAAATCCTTGTTAGGGGTTTATGACATATAAGGACCCCGACCTGGGTTTTGGGCTAACCCTATTTGTTTTTCCTTAAGTCAATTGCTTAGAACTTTAATATAATCCCTTGAGGTATTTTGTGATCACGTGGCACACTTATGTTTCAAGTTTGGTTATGTTTGAGCAATGATTGTTTGGTTTGGCCCAAAGAGCTATTTACTTAAGATGAGGGGTTATCTTTCAATATGCCACATGTTGGGCGTGCCCTTAGTGCTTCAACATAATAAGAGAGAGAATAATTCCATGGGGAATCTTGTGGAGAGCCCAAGTATCAAGTTGAGCCAATGTGGATGATGCTTGTGCTTTATTTGCTAGTTTTGGTGTAAATTGCAAATTACCCACAATTGGGGGTTAACATACAATTTACCATCTTCAAAGTGTTCCTCCTCTTGTTTGATATCATGTATATGATAAAGGAAGAGGTGGGAACCTTGTTTGGATATCAGAAAAGGAGTGGCATCCTCATAATGATAAAGTTCTATGAATCGTGTGTGCTTTGACATTGGAATATAGTGTATCGGATTAGGGTAGTATGGTGTATCGATTTGGGAGAAGTGGTGCACTTGGTAGGAGGCCAAGTGACTAAGACTCTACCTAAAGTATATCACCATTGTGTGCATGTTGAGCTAGAGAGGTTGCATGTGGCCTTTGTACATGGAAAAGTGTCACCTAGACTCTTAAGGTGCTTACACCTTTCTTTTGATCTTTCTCTCTTCCTTCAAGTATATAACCCCCTCCCTCTTCACACAAGTAAACCCTTTCATCCATTATTGTTCTTCACTTCTTAGTGGACAATCTTGTAAGATTAAGGAGCTAGAGGAAGCCCCCATGGAGCTTGGGAGGTTGAGTTCCTTGTGCATGGTGATTCCTCATTCAACTTCCATCTTGGTGAGTTATGTTTCTTTGAGCTCTCTTTTTCATCTTGTTCTTCCTGTCTCAACCATAGATCATACCTAAGATGAAGGTTGATTAGGACGTGTTTCTCTCTCTCTTTTTTCTTCTTGAGTTATCATAACCTTGGCACCTTCTTCTTTCTTGAGGTGATGTTGAGGTCGAGTTGGGACTCTTGATTGACTATCTTCCACCTTGAAAACGTGTGCTTTGGAGATTTGACCATCGATCATGAACCCTTGATGGAGGCCTTCTTGAGGCGGGTTATATAACTCTTAGCCTTCTTTGTTATTTTCACTCTTTTATGTGCTTTAGTGGAATCTCATCTCTAAATCATTTATCTCATATATGCTAGTAGTCATTGATTGTTTTGAGATCTGATTTGAGGAAGGAACCTCATTTAATTTGTTGTTCATCTCTTGTGCTTTGTTTCCATGTTAGTGGAAGGACTAATGGATGAGATCCTAAGGTTGACGATGACTAATCCGACACACCTTGATCTTGACAACACTTAAGCCCAACCTGCCTTGAGGGTGCTAATCTGACATGCCTTGTGATGCACAAACCGTGACGCCCAATTGATGTTTAAATCGTGATGCCCAGTTGATGCTTAAACCATGATGCCTAGTTGATGTTTAAATCGTGACACTCAACTATTTCCCTAACCCTAACACTTAACACACTATGGCCGACATGCAAAATAGTGGTAAGGCCGATACCCTAAAATATGCTTAAACCAACACACCTAGTTGGTGCTCAACCCGTCACACTTGATGATGCTATGGACAATACATCAAACCATGAGGTGGCTGATACACCAAGATATGGTGAAAGTGATACGCTACATTATGCTTAAGACCAATACATCTTGATGTGTCAAGGCTGACACAAGGGTAGTGTGTAGGCTGATACACCTTGTTAAGGTTAAGCCAACACATCAAAAAGGTGCTAGACCGAGGTATCTTCCCATAGGAGAGAGAGGTGAAACACTTTGTGGAGTAAGTGGTTGACACATCAGGGTGAAGCTAAACCAAGATGCCCTTGGTTGAATAAGAGAGTGACATGAAGATGAACTAACCCGACACCTTGTGGTCTAACCCGACATCCTTAGATGAGCTTGCCCGATACACCTTCATGTGGTCAGGATGACACATGAAGGTGATGAAATCGATACCTAGGGATGATGATAAAATGATATCACATGATGAGGGATTGAAGGGTATGCTCAGATACCCAATGATGTACACATATGTGCAATGCATAACATAGAATAATGTTGTTTTGGGATAAATGTATGATCAATCTTGATTGCTTCTCCTCCAAGTAGTGCACCACATGATGATGTTACTATGAGTGGTTCATCCTTAACTAAAGAGCTTAGACCTAAATTCTCAAACAATATGGGAAGTAATGGATGTAGTGTTCAATGATTGAATATCCATATGATAACCTTAATCATGGAAGAATATGACCCATGTGCTCATCTTCATTAAAGATTATAATCCATGACAAGTGTCAACTATATTTCCTTTTCATATAATCTTAACTTGTGAAGTGAGGTTAATGACACAACTATGTGTATATATATGATGGTGATGATAAGCCTTGTTGGAATAAAAGGTGACAACATCTAATAAGTGCCTTATGTATAATTTGACGTAAAATTCTCTGGATATATAATCTAGGGTTTGACTTTCCTTAGTATCTTACGTGGTTAATGATTTGTGAGGGGTAATAAAATATGGGTCACAAAATGATGAAACATTATGAATGGTGCATGATCAACATGTTTACATAATGCATGGTTGTAATACATATGTACACGCATGCTATGGTGATACATAGTGCTGATGATACAATAATCTATTCATATCTAACTAATGTTGTTCAACCCTAAATTAGTTAAAGAAAGTGGGAATTGGTGTGATTAGGGTTTAGTGATGTAACCATGAGGTAAAACCCTAATCGGCTCTATGTGAAGATCGCTGACCCTAATTCTAAGGGTAGGTCATATTATTGAATGAGTATGAATGGAAAGCATGATATTACTCTCTCTCTCTCTCTCTCTCTCTCTCTCTCTCTTAATCACATAACTTTAACCTTGTGAGTTAAAGGAGTGTTATAACAAATGAATACTATGAAGATGGTTAAATAAAATCAAACACTGGCTATAATCCTCAATAAGGGAAGTGGATAGTATGAATAATTGAATGTGTATACTTGGTTACATTGTCTGATTCCAGCCTCATACACTCCAACTTATGGGAGGTAATCAAAGATAGAGATTCCCTATACACTCATGTCCTTGGCGGTGTTCTTAACGTGTTTTAATGACATGATGATCGATATGTGGTTTTTGTCTTGTGTGCCTTTGGCAGTATGTACATGCATGTGGAACTATTATCTCATGTAACAAGTTGATGGTGAACAATGTTGTAACACTTTGAATATATGTTATGAAATGCAAGTGTTGACTCTTGTGGAATAAATCTCAACTCATGGTGCTTGTTGCAAATCAATTTTATTTTCCTGTGATTTTCAGTAATATGATGTTGATGGTTAATTATGGTTTAAGTTTTGAGTAAACTCACTTGTGTGGCAAAGGGTGTCACATTTGGTGGTATCAGAGCATATCGTTCTATGGTGTCAAGCATATTGGTCTAGCTCTTCTGGGGCATCATGGTTTAACTCCTTTAGGGCATGACGGGTCAACATCCTTAAGGCATGTCAGTTTAGCAAACATATCAGTTTAGGCACCACAAGTCATGATGATCACCCACAACATAGTGTATGTGTTGACTTGCCATCTTCAACCTTAGGAAGTTTGGCCACTAGTCCATCTGCTATCATGGAAAGAAGGTGCAAGGCATGGATAGCAAACCAAATGAGATTCCTTCATTAAAATAGTTTTCAAAACCACCAATAACTACTAGCATGTATGGGATAAACGATCTAGAGATGAGAAACAACTTAAACACATGAAAGAGTGATAAATAACAAAGGAGGTTAAGAGTTATATAGTTGGCCTCAAGAAGGTATCCATCAAGGGTTCAAGTTCCATGATCAAAGCTCCAAAGCACACATTCTCATGGTGTAAGATAGTCCATTAAGAGTCCCACCTCAACCTCAACAACACCTCAAGAAAGAAGAAGGGCCAATGTTATGATAGCTCAAGAAGAAAGGAAAGAGAGAGAACTACATCCTAATCAACCTTTGTCCAAGGTATGATCCATGGCATATGTCGCTAGAAGTAGTTGACTCATGTGTCATTGTAGGTTCACTCGTGTACTGACCACGAGGTGGTGAGGTCATGGATTCCATTTCTTCCACCAGACCTTGTATGGCACTGATTTTGACTTAGCAGTGGTCGGTTGGATTTGGGTGGTATGACTCAAATCCTCAGGGCATAATAAAATACATAATTAGTCATGTAGTATCATGTATATGATCAAATATGAGAACATTGGACGAGGCCTTGATTTTCTTTTGTAATGTTTAGTTTGTAATAGTTATACATGTTCTTTGTATTCCTTTTAAAGCTTAAAGATAATCTACTGTGTAGTGTAGATGTTTAAACTTCTTAAACAAGTGATTGTTGCTTTACTTAAGAGAATTTGCTAAATCTGCTCATCTTATAATAATATTCCTTTCCGCTTAGTTATCTATGATAATAATAGAGTTGGCATAGAGTTATATCTCTCGCTGAGACTTTTTTCTCATCCTATTGGTTAAATATCTTTTAGGTGGATGTGCACGCCAAACTAAAGATAAAATAGCTGAGGACATAATATGAAGAAGAACTACACCTAACAAATCATTGTATATGGATAGTGTCTAGTAATAGAGTCCTATGTGTCATCCCTGTACACTTAGGTCCTTGGGGGTGTTCTCGATGTGTTTTGATGACTTCATGATTGAGATATGGTTTTTGGCTTGTGTACCTTTGGTTGTATGTATATACATGTGGAACTATTATCTTATGTAAAAAGTAGATTGGAAAACAATGTTGTAGCATCTTGAATATATGTTATGAAATGCAAGTGGTGACTCTTGTGGAATTAATATTAGCTCATGGTTCTTATTGCAAATTGGTTTTAATTTCTTGTGATTCTTAGTAATCACTATTAATGGTTAGTCATGGTTTAGGTTTTAAGTAATCTTGCTTGTGACCCCAGCACAGCCGTGGTGCCATGGAACGACCTTTCTCACCAATGCAAAAATCATAAGTTGATGTCCCGTTTTGACTAGAATAGGCGTACTGAAGAGAATGACCTCTACTCCACCCCACCCACCATGGTCGTGCTACCTAGCCCCCACCACGGTCACGCTGTCCAACACACCTGTGCTACTAGCCTTCATTTCACCACTTCCAACCCAAAATTTTTCACTTCCCATCATGACCATTTTCCTCCATCACAACCATTCTAACCTCCACCCACCACAACTGTTCTACCCAGAACGACCATTCTACCACCAAAAACCTAGCTTTTCTACACTAAATTTCCAACAATACCCCACTTACCCTAGTGTTTTCACCACCATCAATATGTACATGGGTGGCAGCTACAAGACTAGGTTAGCATCCCTATCCACTCATTATCTACTCTAGAGCATTCATTACTCTATTATCTACTCTAGAGCATTCATTACTCTCTTCCTTGCATTCAAGCAATTCACCTACCTCCCACCTTCCATTTTCCTCTGTGTTTCCACCATAGAACCCTAGTTTTCTAGGTTTTCCACCATAACCCCCTACATTTCCATGCTCTTCATCCACCATGGAGAAGAGAGAACGTTCTACAACTGCTACGAGGTGAAGGAGGAAGATCTACCACGAGCTCCATAAATTTCTACTTCCTTCTTCTCTTTTCTTTGCTCTTTTGTCTAGTCATGTGTAGCTAAGCCCCTAGTGGTGGACTGCTTGGGGTTGAAATGTTACTTTGATACCATGTTGGGGGAAAATAAATTGTAATGAACATAATTCCATTCTATGATGATTGTCTCTTGCTTCTATCTCATTTCCCATTATCTTTTTTGTGAACTGTGCTTTTAATCATGGATTTATTGTTGTATGATGCTTGAAGACTCCTAGCTTCTAGGGGAAAATGGATTGTATGTCATTATCTTAGCAATTGCTCCTAAGTCCAATTAGTGGATCCCTATCTTGATCCCTTTGTTCCTACATACAACTCCTTTCTCTTACAAGTAGGTGTGAGATCTAAGTAACTAGTGTAAGAGTGATTGGTGCAATTGCCTAGAGTTTTCTAAAGGCTAGATGGTGAGTATCATGAGGTCAAACACCATCATCTCTACCTCCATTCCTATCCTCGACACTCAATTTCCCTAATACCACTTACCCTAGAAACCTAGACTTGCCAAGTCCTATTAGCGAGACCTTGTTCCCCAACTAGTAGCATAGGGTAGATTCAAACAGCACTTGCCTTGTTGTTTGGTTTGGAAATCTAGTTTGAAGATATAAGAATTGCATGCTATGTAACCCCCCAACTAATATCACAGTTTCATCCCCAAACGACCCACATATCCATATCCCTACTTGAAGCCCACCTTGTCCTCTTAGCTTGTTAATGCTAGTTTAGTTAATTTCCTTTGTTGCTTCTTAGTCAATTGCTTAGTTCTTGATAGCTAGGTCTTTCTTGGGTAGTTAGTTCTCTTTTGAGCTTGCTTGTTTTAGTCTTGTTATCTAGTGATAACCTAGGTTATTACTTGATCTTGTGCTTAACTTGTCTCTTAGTTATTAATTTGAATTGCTAGTCTAGTGTAGCCTAGTTTTAGTCCCTTGTTTTTGCTTAGTTAATCATTTTTCCTAGCTTCTTAGTCTTAAGTTGCTTAGGGTAATTTAGGGTTTTTGGTAAAATAGTTTCCTTCTTGTCGTCAATTGCTTGAAATCTTAGTGTAATCAACCAAAATCACTTCTAAACCCTTAAACCCTACTCTCTGCTTTAGGAACAAAGCTTACCTTACCTTAGCTCTAGTGCCCCCTCTCTCCCTGTGAATTGACCCCCTTTTCTTGCCTCTCACCTATACTATGACATGACCCCATGTGCTTGCGAGACCATATTTTAGTATTGTGTTTGAACCTTGTTTGGGGCCTTATATATTCAAAGTATCACACGTGCTTGAAAAATTGCACCAAGCTTTGTGGCGTCGTTGCTGGGGAGTAGAGGTGCTCGACCTAGCTAGTTAGTGTAGCTTAGCTTTTCCTACTTCCCTCACCATTGCTACTCTTTATTCTTTGTTTACTCTTGCATACTAGCTGCCCAACTTGGCTCTTGTTGCTTGTTTGTGTATTGTGCAGGTGACAGCTGTGCATGAGCACTACATGTCTGGCTTGTACCGACTTGAATCCCTACAACTGTGAGATAGGTAGAAGAAGACACCAACACCACCATTAACTAAACCAATTAGCTGAAAGGACGACCCTGGTCCTAATGGTGAAGCTCAACCACAACCCAATCACCCCAATTTCCACCATTGTCAACCAAATGCCAGGCCAAGAGTTCTCCATTCCACCGACCCTTCTCAGACTCCTTCCCACTTACATTGGGGTGGAGAATGAGAATCCCTACCACCACATAGATGCTGAAACTTTCTCCATATTCTACATACCTACCACCACTGATGACTCAACCCGAAGAACCCTCTTTCCCTTTTCCCTAAAATAAAAAACTAAAGAGTGGCACATGTCCAAGCCTAAGTTAGTAATCGGGATTGCGGTGAAAAATGAATTCCTCGAGAAGTTCTACCCAATCTCCAAGTTGTCTCAGATGTAGAAATGCATTACCTGCTTCACACAAAAGAGAATGAACCCTTCCATGAAGCTTGGTAAAGGTTCCAAAAGCTCATGCATGACTACCCCCATAATGAAGTACCTCTGTGGTAGCTTGTTCAGACATTCTACACTAGGCTAGTTGAGCTTGGTCAGACTACTATCGATTCCTCCTATGGAGGTACATTCATGGAAAATCCACCGGAGGAGTCTTGACCCCTATTTGAGCATCTTGCTGAGAACTCTCACCACTAAGATTCAAGTAAAGGGGACTAGTGTGATTGAAACTACATTCCTCCTCCCCCTCCTATAGCTCCAGTCAGAATAGAAACCAACTCCCAAATTATGAAGATGATGGTGGATAGATGAGCATGATGAATAACTAAGCTGGAGGTTCATCTAGCCAATCTACAATGAGAATTGATGCCGTCGATGAATAAGTGAATGCTTTGTATGCTTTTGGAAACCTGAATAATCAAGGTCCTATGTCCAACACTTATACTCCAGAACAGAGGAACCATACTAACTTCTCATGGAAATGACAAAGTGAAGAGGGGCAAGGATAGCCAAGGAAACATCAAGGCCCAAAGTACAACTTAAAGTTTAAACAAGAGGTGCTTGGGAGGCTAAGGAGCCTTGATGAAGTGAAGAAAGATGTGTCCTCCCATGGGCAAATGATTAGCCGCCTTGGGCAAAGGCTTGATCATATTTCTCTTTCACTTGCTCGTTGCTAAGAATGAAGGCTCCCTTCTCAACCTATTCGTAATCCAAACAATGATAATGGTTTTATGGGAACCCCCCAAAGTGCCTATGCTCCCCCACAGTACCAAGGACCAGCCAATCCTTATGCTCTAACACCTCCACAACCCCCATTCAACTACCAATACACTCCACCTCCACCTCACTCATACCAACAACCCCCTCCACAATATCACCCCCATCCACCACAGCCATCATAACCACAATCTGAGCCACAATTCATTCTCCAGAACCCAAACCCCCCACACCCAAGACCACCACCACCACAAGCTTCTTTTTCTACCACCCATGAGCATGTGAAGGCATTTATAGTATTGAGAAGTGGTAGGACTTTAGAGCAGACACGAGACACTTCTGTTGACAGTGCAGCCAGTGATGACAAAGTTTGTAATGACCCCGCCTCCTGGTAACCCCCAATTAAGGGAGACCATAAGGTCAGAGATGTTATCCCAAAATAGGATCAACGATTTTGCAAATAATCAACAATAATTACTAAATTCTACTGCAACTAAACTTTTACTGAAATAAAAAATTTCTTTTTATACCTTGCAAAATATGGGAAGGGAATTCTTTACCCAAGAAAGAACATATCTATCTATACTCCCCCAATTCTTTATTCAGCTTTATTTCATCAATGTCACTTTAAAGGATTATCCGATTTCTTGATAACCTAAAATGCCAACAAACAAAATGGCAGTCAGTATAACGAATTATACTGGTATGTGGGGGAAACAATAATCATGTAGTTAACTATAACAACATATTGCAAACAATTATGGTTTCACAATGAAACTTTACATTTTAAACATGACTACTCAATCCATACATACCCTAGCCTCTATGTTGTCCCTGTATTGGACATGGATACTACCTCTCATATGGCAAATCTCATCTGACCCCCATGATCCTATATAACAGGTCGATCAATACATAGGGTCGTAGAGTCACACGACACTACCTAAAGGTAGCCCAATCACTGACTCATGATAACCTGATGGTCCTACCTCACAGGTAGACCATGTACTAGGTCATCCTTTTCATCATCATCAAAGCTACAGAGGAGGACCAGGATCTGAGCTAGTCATGTACACATAATTATGATGATAGTCATAGTCACTTTATAATTGCTCAAAATAAAAGGCAATCAAGCAGTTATTCCAAGCAATCAATAAAACTTCGAGAATCACTGAGAAACTAAAGTGACATAGACATAAGCTTAACCACATACATTCCTTGAGCAAAGAATCCAAAGATCAATCAAGGTCTTCAAGAAAACACTCAAAGCAAGCAACCCTAAAACCTGGAACATTTAATTACCTATTGCCATTTTCACATTCTAAATTTCTTTCCAAAGGCATGAGAATTGCCCTAGGGTTTATTTGGGTTTCTTTGGATACTTTACCTAATTATGCTCCCCTTTTAGATCAAAACCCTAAAACATGCTCTTTCATTTAAAAAACCTAATTAATCCATTCATTAACATCATTAAGGGTTCTTTAACATGCATTTAGGATTAAGGATATTAATCCTCTATGACAAAATAATAATTTTGGATTTCCTCCATTAAAACCCATCTTTCTTTAAATTAGGGTTTTAATTCATTTAACCATAACATGTGCACAAAGGAAACTCTAAAACAACCATATTAACATCCTTTTATGAGTTCATCCTTTCTTTTACTCTAAATAGGTTAACATCAATCCATGTTTAGAATTAAGCCTAATTTTCTCTTCTTTTACCCTAAATTAGGGTTTCTAGATTCATTATCTTCTATTCTTGGTTCATAACCCTAAAACATGTAATTTCTCATCTAAAATAGAGTTGAATGTACCATTATCATTCAATAGGTTAATATTACTCGAATTAACCTATTAAGCATCATAGATTCACTCATTAATCTCAATTAGGGTTTCCAACCAAATTTTAATACATTTTCCATCAACTTAATATACATTTGCAAATAGAAACAAAATTAGGTTCTCAAACCATTTTTATCGTGTTCCTTGTATTTTTTGATCAAATTTCATATATTAAGTTTAGTCATAAGAGCTTCCTAGCAATTTCTACAAATTTTACAAAGAAAAACATTTTCTTGAATATTTGGCAGAGAGGGCTATTTACCAAAAAATTTTAGGCCGCTCGATCGGTGGTCCGCTTGGACTACGAAGGATCAGATGATCCACGTCGTGCATCTCGACTATCTCGATCGCACATGCTAACCCAAAATTGGCCCGTTGAATTTCTCACAAGTCCATAGTGGTCCTTAATCCGACGACCACTGCTTCTCATCTTTCATCTTCCTCTTGAACCCAACATATGGTGGCTCCGCGGTGGCACTCTCACTTGAGAGGAATCGATCCAGAGAGGGACAGGGAGTTAGATATCTAGGAGTAGCTATTTGGGTTCACGAAGATGTGAGGAATCGAGAGGGGCTATATTTATAGGATCGGGGGGGGGGGTCCCTCTAGTGTTTCACCAGACCTGCCACCGCCCACACCTTCGGGTGATTTGGGCGTTCTTTCTAGAATACTCAAAACACCCTAAAAGCTAGGTTAGATGGGTGTGGAATCAGGTCCCAAAGACCCTTGTGGTCTTGGATTCCTAGATGGTACCGTGTGATTCAAGAAAATTGGATTAGAAATTCTCAGTTTCCCTTTCCCTTTCCTTCTGTGATTCGAGGTGGACGATGCACAACCACCATCAGATCTGCGGTCCCCTCGACCACGTGGGGAATCCGATGGCTGTCATCGTCCCCTTGTTTCCAATTTCTTAAAATCAAGGAAATTTGTGTATTAAACAGAGGAATCTTATAAAAATCATATCTATCTCCTCATTTAATATTTTTCACTCAAAATTTATAGGAAACTCTGTCTTGGTATTATCTACTCATGTATTAATTTTGAAACCCAAATTCCAAAGGAAAAGGATGTTTCCTTCATATGCAAGTTATTCTTTAAGAAAACCAAATTAATTGGTATTTCCTCTTTCTTTTGCCATTATCTTATCATCTTGGATTCCTTGGACCTCAAGGAACAGTAAAGGCATGAAATCCCATCTTGGGAAAAATTCCTTTGCCTTTTCCTTTATCCTTTCTCCCTTTCTTACTTATTCCTTTTATTAAATAATTCCTTTTTTCTTTTATTTTGCTTTTTCTTGTGATTGGGTTCAATAGCCAATAAAGCCCACTAAACAACCAAACAAGGCTATTGTAAACGAAATCCATCCAATGCAAACAAATAAAACCATTCTTGATTTCATTTATCATTAAAAGGGAAATTTACAAATTTCATTACATAGTCAAGAAAATGAGGTTGTAACATCCTCCCCTCCTTATAGGAATTTTGTCCTCAAAATTCCATCAAGCATACAAACAAATCAGGATATGACTTTTCCATGTCCATCATTAGCTCCCATGTGGCTTCATCCTCCCCATGGTGCTTCCAAGAACCTTTATCATCTTTTATTCTTTATGACTAAGCTCTCTCTCACCTCAGTATCTCGTACCCTCATAGGTGACTCATGGTAAGATAGCCTCCCTTGGAGTTCAATAGGTTCAATTCTCAACACATGGCTTGAGTATCTCACATAGTTCTCTAGATTGGACACATGGAATACATCATACATCATATTATCTTGAGGGGTAGGGCTAAGAATAATCAACTCCACCAATCCATATCAAATGGACCCATGTATCGGGGACTCATCTTTCATTAGCTATATCTCAGAGGGGTCGGGTCTTCATATCACACGTTTACCCACAGTGAACTGCATGTCAGTCTGCTCTACATCGGCTCACAACTCATGTCAATCTTGGTCTTTTTCAACCATTTCTCAATCAAAGCGACATCATCTGCATACACTGTGGGCTTTCTCCAACCTGCACAAGGTCCTTTTACCGACATCATCTGAGTGAAGTGGTGACTGACACATCCTCCCTTATAGAACTTCATACCTCCCGATACTGGCTATGGTGGTTATCACAACAAGCAAACTCTGCTAGGGGCAGGAACTACTTCCACAAATCACCCTGCATGAGAACACATACTCTCATCAGACCCTCTAAGGTTTGAATCATACCCTCTTGATTTTCCATCATTCAGGGGTGATATGTTGCACTCAGCTTCAAACTAGCATCAAGTCCTTCATGTTCCTACTTCCACCACATGGAAGTGAACTTGATATCATACTCAAGATATCGAACTCAGATCATGGTGTAGTTGAACTATCTCTATCATATTGATATTGCTTTCTCTCTTAAGCAAGGCAATATACCATAACCCATATTACATCATGACCTCTCTTGGTCTAGGAAGACCCACCACACTGTCCATGGTGATCTACTCCCATTTCCTCTCAAGGACTCTTGATTATCCATGGCAACTCACTGGGTTACTGGTGTTCGGGATTCACTCTCTGGCATGTATGGCAACATGCCACATGCAACTCTATATCCTTCTTCCAAGTACCACTGCAATTCTTCACCATCTTGGTAGTACCATAGTGTACGGTATATTTAAAATCAGGAATGACTTGCATGACATGATTCCTCAAGGTTGACTCCTCAGAAACCCTAAAACACTCTAGTAGTCGGTTTCACTACCTTCTTTCCCCAAGAAGTGTATCTGAGGTTCTTATATCAATCCTTCTATCTCATCAAGCTATAGGTCGACTAACTGAGCAACCGCCAAATCGACCAATGGGTATGGTTGTAGTTGAATGTTAGCCACACACGTCTAGTCTTCTAATGATCATAAGGTTAACCTAATAACCCTTTCCAGTCTCTCTACTGGCTATGCAAGATAGATGTATACCTGAGTTGTGTTCTACTGAGAACATCTTATTACCACATAAGATGCTAGACATAAACCCTCATGTACTTCACTCATCATCCTCATCTCGAGTTTAGGTCTAACTGAGTCAAGAAAACTTTGAGCTCATCATCTCTATTATCAACCCAAACTTATGACTCATAGATTCCAACTACTTCTAGGAAGGTACGCTCTTCATATCACCTTTGTTCTCTTTATGTTTTTGAACCATATTTCCAACGTACTCTCATAAGGTGTGGTACTTCTTCTATCCGCAATCATCATAGAAGGGTTTCAACTCATATCACTTCCATCCTTAGTATATGGCATGCATTTTGCCCTATCTCTTACACCCATAACAAGATGAAATAAGCATTTGGCTGCAGTCCAAATACAAAGTTCAACCTATCCCAAGAATAGAGATGGTGCATCACACATCGCCATCACACTTTCCAATCTAAGTTGAAACATACATCACATGTCTCCACACCATGAACATCTCCAATCTACGTTCACATCCATGTAAAGGTTGTTCCCAAACACTCTTGGGTCTTCACATCACTCTTATGTACCATCCTTAGTCATCACCTCCAGGTCCCTAGGGTGCTGACACTTTTTGGGGTGATCTAACCCTTATACATCTAGGGAGTGACTCTCACATTTACCCCTTAGGCCCCATGAACTCATGAAGGTGGACAACCTCATAACCCATGGGTGTCGAGCAAATGTAGTTGTTACCTCCCGACCTTATGGTCTCGTGCATTCAGAGAATAGACAACTCCTACTTCCATCGGTCTTATCCCTTCCTGACCTTGGTATTGACTTAGGATTTCATCATAGTACATCTCAAACCTGAATCCTTACTTGAAACTCCATCATCTCTCTGGGCACTCATGGTCAAACTTACATTTTTCATAGGGGTCATGGCGACCTACCTACCTCGGTCTAGCCCAATATAGGTTACATCAATGGAAACATATCCTCTTGCCCTTAGAGATGATCACACATGGGTATATAGATTCATGGTAATACTATGTGCTCTTACACTTTGCTCATCAAACTCTTATATGAGACCTCTTCAGGTTACCTTGAACCTAATCAAAAGTTGGTGCTCACCCTACATAAAGGGTTCCTTCCTAGGATGGGAGAAAACCATCTCTTGATAGCAACAAAGGTCACAAACGTCCTTACTTCTAGGGTTCACATCATCATGTACATGCTTAGCCCTATCATTCAACTTATGAATGTATCTAGCAAGAAGACAACCTACTAAACCATGCTAAGTTTATTGGTATGTCATACAAATTCATCATTCCTCAAGGTTAGACCATACGTCACCAACTTGTGTGAGTGGTTCCTCAGGTGCATATCTCAGCTCGAGTGGGTTTCCTTTTACTATAACACATGAACTCAATCAGCCTCACGAACATCACGTGCACCAGGTACGACTGCTTCCCCTCTTTGGTCTAGAAGCCCAAGTTCTCCTCTTATACATCGGCTATTTAGCAGCATGGTAAGCTTTTCAAACATGAAATGAACCTATGCCAAGTATAGCATACACATCATAACACAATTCCACGTGAATAACCTTTAGCATCCACTGGTTACGATGCCTCTCAACTTATTACCATACCCTTTTCATGGTCTAAGGAACTCTTCTTCATGATCCTAAAAGGTAGGTACTCATATCATCTGTACATTTATTCATGAAGCCTCTTTCACATTCTAGGGTTTGGTTCCTCTATAACATCTAAGGTACAACAAGCCTCAAAGGATTACGCATGAGGCAATCACAACTATCTACTCTGGTTGTCTAAACCAGGTCATATCATATCCAACTTCACATGGTTCCTCATGTCTCAGAGTCAAGGTGTCCAACCTTCCTCATTTGGTCTCACTCTCTCTATCTAAAGCTAACCCTACAATTGGTCCTACCACTGGAGGTTCTTTCACCAAGGATGGGTCAAGCTCATATGGATACACGTCCATCCCTACTTCGGTGAAGCGTACTACCAAAACTTATACATGATCAAGATCATCCAAAGCTCTTTGCATGCCCATCTTAGAAACTATTAGGCACAACCGATCTAGCTTAGGTCTAAAACCTACTGCTAGCCTTGATACCACTCTCCTCTATGTAGGTACATACCTCTTTTCTATTCATATATGGATGTTAGGGTTTCCATATGGTCACCATCAACCTTTTCAATGAGGGGGCGATCCCTCACCCTCAACATGCACGACCACCAAAGATCGGGTCACCATACGGCACCAGGGATCAACCGACCACTAATCTTTCATGTTCCTCATGTATAATCAAAACCCTTACGTAAGGCATGCATGTCCAACTCACATACTCGCATGCATGGAAAACTGAGGTATCCAACTCATTATGTCTTCTCTTTCTCTAACTACCACTTAGGGTTAGGTTTAGTGTCATCCTCAGAGGATGCATCAAGTCTCTTCCTCTTCATGGGGCATCTACCTCTAAGGCTCACTCTCTCCTCGTCCTCTTATAAGAAGGTCTAACCTCATCTCTCTCCTGAGGTCATGACAAGATGCGTCATGCAACCTTAAGCATGTAACTAATCTTTAGTTTACGCTTAAACTATTAAACTTATGTCCATGACATCTTGTTTACATGCTTTTCATTGTTTGGTGGAGGATTCCTTAATCCTAATTACTCTTATCCCAAACATAGGAGATGGGTGGAGAGAGAATAACCTAAGTGCTTAATATTTCTTCAGAAATAAGAGGTAGAGAAGGGACAAAATTAGATGAGAAGATCTAGAGGTATATTATTTCGAGTCAATTCTTTGGATTTCGGCCAGGCAGTCACACTGCATCTGGGAGTCCTCATGACTGAATAGCAGGGTGGAGGAAAATATTGCCATCTCCTGGACCTTGATCCTTTTCTAGACACCTCCATCCTTGAAAAATCCTCTAATAACTCCCTGGGGATCTACAAAGTTTGTAAATTTAATAATTACAGAAGATTAAATGGAAAACCACATCTCTGATACCAATTGTAACGACCCCGCCTCCCGGTAACCCCCAATTAAGGGAGACCAGAAGGTCAGAGCCATTATCCCAAAATAGGATCAGTGGTTTTGCAAATAATCAACATCAATTACTAAATTCTACTGCAACTAAACTTTTACTTAAATAAAAAAAATTCTTTTCATCTTGCAAAATATGGGAAGGGAATTATTTACCCAAGAAAGAACATATCTATCTATACTCCCCCAATTGTTTATTAAGCTTTATTTCATCAGTGTCACTTTAAAGGATTATCTGATTTCTTGATAACCAAAAATGACGAAAAACAAAATGGCGATTAGTATAACAAATTATACTGGTATGTGGGGGAAACAATAATCGTGAAGTTAACTGTAACAACATATTGCAAGAAATTATGGTTTAGCAAGCAAACTTTACATTTTAAACATGACTACTCAACCCATACATACCCTAGCCTCTATGTTATCCTTGTAGTGGACATGGATACTACCTCTCATATGGTAGATCTCATCTGACCCCCATGATCCTACCTAACAGGTAGATCAATACATAGGGTCATAAAGTCACATGGCACTACCCAAAGGTAGCCCAATCACTAACTCATGATAACCTAATGGTCCTACCTCACAGGTAGACCATGTACTAGGTCATCCTTTTCATCATCATCAAAGCTACAGAGGAGGACCAAGATCTGAGCTAGTCAAGTACACATAATTATGATGATAGTCATAGTCACTTTATAATTGCATGAAATAAAAGGCAATCAAGCAGTTATTCCAAGCAATCGATAAAACTTTGGGAATCACTGGGAAACTAAAACGACTTAGCCATAAGAGTAACCACATACCTATCCTTGAGAAGAGAATCCAAAGATCAATCAAGGTCTTCAAGCAAACACTCGAAGCAAGCAACCCTAAACCCTGGAACAAGTAAATTGCCTATTGTCATTTTCACATTCTAAATTTCTTTCCAAAGGCATGAGAATTGCCCTAGGGTTTATTAGGGTTTCTTTGTCTACTTTACCTAACTATGCTCCCCTTTTAGATCAAAACCCTAAAACATGTTCTTTCATTTGAAAACCCTAATTAATCCATTCATCATCATCATTAAGGGTTCTTTAACATGCATTTAGGTTTAAGGATATTAATCCTCTATGACAAACTAATAATTTCGGATTTCCTCCATTAAAACCCGTCTTTCCTTAAATTAGGGTTTTAGTTCATTAAACCATAACATGTGCACAAAGGAAACCCTAAAACAACCATATTAACATCCTTTTATGAGTTTATCCTTTCTTTTACTCTAAATAGGTTAACATCAATCCATGTTTCAAGTTAAGCACGATTTTCTCTTCTTTTACCCTAAATTAGGGTTTCTAGATTCATTATATTATATTCTTGGTTCATAACCCTAAAACATGTAATTTCTCATCTAAGACACAGTTTAATCTACCATTATGATTCAACATGTTAATATTACTCAAATTAAACTATTAAACATCATAGGTTCACTCATTAATCTCAATTAGTGTTTCTAACCAAATTTTAACACATTTTTCATCAACATAACATACTTTTTCAAATAGAAATGAAATAAGGTTCTCCAACCACTTTTATCGTGTTCCTTGTATTTTTCTGATCAAATTTCATATACTAAGTTTAGTCATCAGAGTTTCCTAGCAATTTCTACAAATTTTACAAAGAAAAACATTTTCTTGAATATTTGGCAGAGAGGGATATTTACCAAAAAATGCTAGGCCGCTCGATCGGTGGTCTTCTTGGACTACATAGGATTAGACGATCCAAGTGCATTTCCACTATCTCGATCGTGTGCGCTAACCCAACACTGGGCCGTTGGATTTCTCACAAGTCCAGAGTGGTCCTTAATCCAACAGGCACTACTTCTCGTCTTTCATCTTCCTCTCGAACCCACCCTGTGGCGGCTCCGCAGCGGTGCTCTCGCCAGAGAGGAATCGATCCAGAGAGGGATAGGGAGTTAGGGATCTAGTAGTAGCCGTTTGGGTTTACGAAGATGTGAGGAATCGAGAGGGGCTATATTTATAGGATCATGGGGGGGGTCCCTCTAGGGTCTCACCAGACCTGCCACTGCCCACACCTTCGGGTGATTTGGGCATTCTTTCTAGAATACTCAAAACACCCTAAAATCTAGGTTAGATGGGTGTAGAATCATGTCCCAAATACCCTTGTGGTCTTAGATTCCTAGCTGGTACCGTGTGATTCGAGAAAATTGGATTAGAAATTCTCGGTTTCCCTTTCCCTTTCCTTCTGTGATTCGAGGTGGACGATGCACAACCACCATTGGATCCATGGTCCCCTAGACCATGCACGGAATCCGATGGCTGTCATCGTCCCCTTGTTTCCAATTTCTTAAAATCAAGGAAATTTGTGTATTAAACAAAGGAATCTTGTAAAAATCATATCTCTCTCCTCATTTAATATTTTTCACTCAAATTTTATAGGAAACTCTGTCTTGGCATTATCTACTCGTGTATTAATTTTGAAACCCAAATTCCAAAGGAAAAGGGTGTTTCCTTCATATGCAAGTTATTCTTTAATAAAACCAAATTAATTGGTATTTCCTCTTTCTTTTGCCATTATCTTATCATCTTGGATTCCTTTGACCTCAAGGAACCCTAAAGGCACAAAATCCCATCTTGGAAAAAATTCCTTTGCCTTTTCCTTTATCCTTTCTCCCTTTCTTACTTATTCCTTTTATTAAATAACTCCCTTTTTCTTTTCTTTTTCTTTTTCTTGTTATTGGGCTCAATAGCCAATAAAGGCCACTAAACAACCAAACAAGTCTATTGTAAACGAAATCCATCCAATGCAAACAAATAAAAACATTCTTGATTTCATTTATCATTAAAAGGGAGATTTACAAATTTCATTACATAGTCAAGAAAATGAGGTTGTAACAAAGTTGATACTGTGATTAGAGATGTTGATACTGAGATTCAGGTTGAGGATACTATGACAGGAACCCAAGTTGATATTGTGATGTAGAGAGATGATAATATGATTCATGTGACACTGATTGATTATTTTTCTGATTTGAGCCGATCGGAAGCACAACTCCCTCCATTCCTAGATGCACTTGAGGAACCATACACTAAAATAAGGAAGAAGAAGCACATTGAAGACATCATGAAAACTTTTAAGTAGCTAAATATCAATATTCCTTTGCTGGATGCAATAAAAAAATCCCATATTATGCCAAGTTCTTTAAAGGTTTATGCACATTCAAGAGGAGAACAATAGGAAGAACACCTAGGAAGGTCAAGCTCACTGAGCAAGGAGCTCAATTCTACAACACACCGTGCCAAGGAAAAGGAAAGATCCTGGTGCTCCCATCATCTCTTGCTACATTAGAGAACACTGAATAGACCAAGCTCTTCTTGACTTGGGTTCTAGTGTGAATCTAATGCCGTAAGATGTGTTTGCTGAACTGCAAATGGGACAGCTGGTTCTAGCTCACTACACTTTGCAATTGCCTGACTAATATGTGAAAATGCCTAGAGGGGTGTTGATGATGTATTAGTGAGACTTGATGATGAGACCTCCACATTCTTCCATGCTAACTCCATTGTACTGGATATGAAAAAAGACTCAAGAAATGTGCCTATTATCTTGGGGAGACCCTTGTTGGCTATAGTCAATGTTGTGACTCATGTGAGGACCGACACCATGTATGTGACCTTCATGCACATGAAGGTCTGATTGAACATTTTCAAGTCTTCTGCTAAGGGCGAGGTGATAGGTGCTACGGAGGAGGATTTATATCACATTGATGAGATTGTAGAGGAATCCCTACATGCATGGATTCAAAATGCCACTCAAGGTAGAGGTCTAGAGACTATTGTAGAATTCCCAGATGATGATGATGATGAGGATGAGGATGAGGAATATGTGCTAGACTTAGTGGCTGCAAGTGAGGACCTCCCTTCCATTTCTAAACTGTTGATTAATTTCCTTGAAGAGCCTCCAGTTTTAGAGATCAAGTCTCTTCCTGAAGGGCTGAAGTATGCTTTCCTAGGTTCTAATGACACCCTCCCGGTGATCATTTCCACTATCATTTCTCTAGAAAAAGAATATACCTTGACGGTGGCTTTGAAGAAAAACATTCTAGCCATTGGATGGTCCATTACTGATTTGAGGGGCATTAACCCTTCCATCTATGTTCATAGGATTTAACTTGAATATGATGCCAGGCCAACATGGAAAATGCAAATAAGTTTGAATCCCAAGCTGAAAGATGTCATGTCATAAGCAGTAGTGAAGTTTCTAGATGCTGGGATTATATATCCCATTTCTGATAGCCCCTGGGTGAATCCTATCCAAGTTGTGCTCAAGAAGGGTGGGATCATTGTAGCTGTGAATGAGGATGGGGAGTTGATCCCAGTGAGAGAGAAATCAAAGTGGAGGATGTGTGTTGACTATAGAAAGCTAAATAAGATGACCAATAAGGACCACTTTCCCCTCCCATTAATTGATCAAATCTTAGAAAGACTTGTAGGGAAAATCTTCTACTATTTTCTTTATGGCTACTCAGGTTACTTCTAGGTAGCAGTTCATCCCACAGATCAAGAGAAGACAACATTCACTTGTTCAAGTGGTACTTTTTCTTACATATGGATGCCATTTGGGTTGTGCAATGCCCCTTCTACATTTCAAAGATGTGTGGCATCCATCTTTGCTGACATGCTTGATTCGTCTCTGGAGGTCTTCATGGATGATTTTTTAGTGTTTGAAAAGATATTTGATGATTGTTTTCTAAATTTAGCAACTAAGATTGAAATATGTGTCAAAGTGTATTTGGCACTATCTTGGGAAAAGAGTCACTTCATTATTCCCAATGGTATTGTTCTGGGTAACTGAGTTTCTAAGGCCAAAATTGAGGTTGATAAGGCCAAAGTGGGCCTAATTTCCACTCTCACTATTCCTTCCACCGTAAGACATGTCTGATCGTTCTTGGGGCATGCAAGTTTATACCATTGATTCATCAAAAACTTTAGTAAAATTTTGAGGCTACTTTGAAACTTGCTTGAAAAGGATGTGGAATTCAACTTTGATGACAAATGTGTTGAAGCCTTCAACCACTTGAAGCATAAGCTCATCTCTGCTCCTATTACGCAGCCCCCAAATTTCTCCTTGCCAATCAAAATCATGACTAATGCATGAGATATGGTAGTGGGGGATGTGTTGGGCCAAAGGATTGGCCAGGTTCCGCATGCCATATATTATGCAAGAAAAACCCTTGATGAAGCCCAAAGGAACTATACCACCATGGAAAAAGAGTTTCTTGCTGTGGTTTTTTCTCTTAACAAGTTTTGTTCTCATCTCTTGCAAAACAAGGTGGTGGTATACACAGATCATGCAGTATTAAAATATCTCATGGCTAAGAAGGATTCTAAGCCTAGGTTGATCTGTTGGATTCTATTGCTTCAATAATTTGATTTGGAGATCGTTGACAAAAAGGGAGTCAAAAGTTCTACAGTCGACCATCTCTCCCGCATTGAGGCACCTTATGATGATATGAATCGAATCAATGAAATAATGCCACATGTGCAACTTTTCTTACTTTCATCCACACAAAGACCATGGCACAAACACATAGCTAACTTCTTAGCTAGTAGGAGGATACCAAGTACTTAGACAAGGGAAGAGAGAAAGAGGCTGTTTTATATGGTGAAAAACTATGCTTGGGATGACCCACATCTATTCAAGTATTATCCCAACCAACTCATTAGAAGGTGTTTCCCAGAAATTGAGCAGTAAGAGATCCTATACATGTGCCACTCCGACATGTGTAGAAGTCATTTTGGCTGAAAATGCATAACCACCAAAATTCTTCAAAGTGGATTCTATTGGCCAACCTTGTTCAAAGATGCTAATGAATATTGCAAGTGTTGTTTGAAGTGCCAAAAGGTGGGCACTATCTCCAAGAGGGACATGATGCTTCTATCATCTGTTCTTGTGGTTGAGGTGTTTGATACTTTGGGAATTGACTTCATGGGTCTATTTCCTCCCTCCTTCAAATATGTGTACGTATTGGTGTCCATTGATTATGTATCCAAGTGCATTGAAGGGATTGCCACAAGAACAAATGATCATAAAGTGGTTTGTGATTTTTTAAATTCAAACATCTTTAATCGATTCAATGTACCATGAGCAATGATTAGTAATGGCGGAAGCCATTTCATCCATAGGACCTTTGAAGGACTGCTAAAAAGGCATGGGGTGAATCATTGCGTGGCTACTCCTTACCACCCTCAAAGGAGTGGTCAAGTTGAGTTAGCTAATCAAAAGATAAAGCTCATTCTCGAGAAGACAGTGAGGCCAGACCACAAGGATTGGTCTTTATGTCTCAATGAAGGTTTGTGGGCATATAGGATTGCATTCAAGGCCCTGATTGGCACCACACCATTCAAACTCGTGTATGGTAAAAGTTGCCATCTACCAATGGAAATGCAACACAAGGCACTATGGGAATTAAAAGACATGGACATGGATGGAGACACTATCGGATTGAGAAGAAAATTCTAGCTACATGATCTAGAAGAAATGAGACATGAGGCATATGAATTTTCAAAAAGTTACAAGGAAAGGACCAAGTTTTTACATGATAAGATGATCAAGAAGAATGACTTTGAGCCCGTACACTGGGTATGGATGTACAATTCTAGGATGAAGTTCTTTCCTGGAAAGCTTCAGTCTAGATGGGAAGGTCCTTATCTAATAAAAATGTATATCCATCCACAACTATTGTGATATTTGGAAAGGACGGAGAAAAAGAGTCCACCGTCAATGGTAAAAATAATGAAACCTATTGTTGAATTAGGACCTAATAAAGCCAACCAAAGTTTTGACATTGTGATGCTAGTAGAGGAACACCCACTTGATGAAGAGATGTGCTTAAATGCACATGAGAGAGACAATTACTACAAGGATGCTTGGAAAGTTCTGTGAGGATGATTGAGTCTAGAATCGATAAGCCTGACTGAAGGTGTAAAATTTAGCACTACTGGGAAGGAACCCACATATGTTTGGGAACTCTTGCACCCAACCTTCACTTTTTGATACTTTTGATTTATTTTTACACGGTTCAAAGAATATACACACACTTGTGTATAACAATTTTGTTTTAGTTTTGATAATGAGATAGGTGAAATAGGTGAATGTTTGAGAAGTGGGGCACATGTCAGTGAAAAGTATTGATGAAACATCAAGTGGATAGAATTTTATGATTGGATTATGAATGATTGAGTGATTTTATAAATTTTTAAGATTTGTCAACTTAAATATACCAGCACAGCCGTGCTGGCGTGGAACAACCATGCTGGCATGATCATGTTTAACATGGAAGAATCAAGTTTTGGGTCCAGTCAACATGACCGTTCTGACGAACACGACCGTGCTAGTATTTTGCCAAAAAGACAGTGTTGGCCAGAATGGCCGTGCTGGCCCGGGCCCAACACTTAAGTAGCTCGACTCCCCCCAACACAACTACCTCTGCTTTTGTTTGACACACCATGGTCGTTCCACTACCGCTTCCAATTAGGGTGACCCCCATTCACCCCCAAATCACATCCTCTTCCTCTCAAACTTAGATTCAAGTTCCCTTTCCCTCCCACTCACCTTCCCCTACCTCAAGCTCCAATTTCCACCCTCCATTAACCTCTATTTCTCCATCTCCAAGGAGATTCCATCCCTACATCTTGGAAGTGAAAAAATCAACGTGATTCATCATTTCTCCACTAAATCCTTGTAAAACTGAAGAGCACAAGAAATGCAATCAAGAAAGGGGTAGAGAAGACTATGAGTATCCTCACAGTAGGCAAAAGATGCACCAAACAAGCCTCCAACATCATGTCACCGACACACAACCCTACATCACCATCGCCATCACACAACCCGACATCACCATCCAACTCAATTTTTCAATCTCCCCAAAGGTCAACATGGATGAGTGCTTCCTGACTCTGATCCTCCTCAAGATACGATACATCAGATCCGAGCTACAACAACCCTGAGGAGGAGGAGCAAGAAGAAGAATTGGAATGTAATGTTGATTATGTCGATGTTGATGCACTGAACTAAGAAAGGATGTCCAAGAAAGCAACCACTACATCATCTTTACGCCTGCCTCCATGATTGACTCCGATGAGCCATTCTAATTCATCATCCCAACCTCATGCTGCTAAAAAACCCACTCGATGCCAGTTGTTGATTGAAGAAGAAGATGTTGATTCACCCATTGAGATGGTGCCCTTGAACTTGACACAAGTTTAGGGAGGAGGAGGTAGATGATAGTGAGAGTGAGGAGGTGGATGATGAACCCATGTAATTCTTGCCCAAGCTAGAGGAGGATAGAATGAAGTGGGTGGGAAAGCAACATGAGGGAGCCACATATGGAAGAGGCACTTCAAGAAAAGTTTTCACAAGACCTCACCATCCTGAATGTTTGACAAGGAGAGTGATCCCCACTTGATATGCATGTATGGAAACCATGCAAGCCATAGGGGTCAACTTTGCATTTAAAGAGTCTTTAGAAATTTTTGGGTTATACAAGATTTTGCATGAGGTTGAAGAAACCTACCTAGAGATAACTCATGAATTCTTTGCATCGTTGGAGAAAGTGCAACATAGAGGCAAAGATGCAATAAGATTCAGTCTGCTTGATTCCACACACGTGCTGAGAGCCTCCCAACTCAATGGGATCTTTTCCCCCAATCCAGAAATGGAAAAGAAATTTGATGAGAGAAGACTTGACAAGAATGGGAGAAAAAATTATTCATTGATGTGGAAAGCCATCATGGGTCAAGAAACTTTTTGTGCATGAAAATCTAAGACCGACAAGGTGTAAAACCATTTTATAAGATATTTGCAGAAGGTCCTAGCAAACACTATTTTTGGACACTATGACAATCAAGGTTTTTGTTTAGAAAAGGATATGTTTGTGATGGATATAGTTGCAAGTAGAGGCTTCATAAACATAGGAAGCATGGTGATTGACCACCTAAAGACAATTCCCTCTAAAAGAAAAACATCCATTCATCATGGGAGGAATATTCACCACAATTGCAAAAGCACTGGTCTGCGATTTAGTAGGACTTACTAAGGTAGAAGGAACTAAACTTGTTGATTTAAGCTATCTAGCAAGGTCCCAAATGATCTCCATAAAAGATAACACTATTTTTATATTTTGAACCCTGGATAACCTGGCATCACTTTAGAACGCCCATATCATACTTTCCCCTTGCTCATGGATGTGTCCCACTGAGTGATTTCTTGGGATTGATAGAAAAGTGGAAGGAAAAACACCCCAGAGAAGGATACATGGCATCACCAATGGATTTACCTGAAGAAGGAGGAGAAATGAATGTGCTAGAGCATCAACACATTCTTAAGAAGCCCCACCGCATGAGACAAAGATATGAGGACTTTGATGCGCAACCACCTACAACAAATGCATATGACATGTCAGCCATTCATTCACAGTTGGACGTGATTCAGCATATACAACAAGCCATGTGGTTGGATCAGCAACAAATGCACTATCAGATCAACCATAATTACCAGTATTAGCAAGCATAGGTGCAAAGAAACCCCTAATGGGGGGATGATTTCTAGGGAGCCCTTTCTGAATATTAGGAGACATACCCACCTTGACATGGAGACTACTGGGGCCACTACTACCAAGACCCACCTCCACAAGATGGCTCATTGTAGGATCCATCACCACCGGAGTAGTGACACCTACCCTATCATTCCTAAGCTTTAGTTTCATGCTGAGGACAACACGATTCAAAAGTTTGGGATGGTAGGGAGGTATGCCCTCATTTCTCAGCTTATTTTGTTTATGCCTGTATCACATGATCTTTGTTTGATTGACTTCACTCATCTAGTGTAGATTTCTTACTATTTGCATTCATGCATACACGTAGTTCTTTTTCATGCATTTTTGTGTAATTTTTCAAAAAAAAAATTCTTTTTGTTTCTCCATGTCATGCATTACATTTTCACAATGTTTTTGCTAATTTTTGTGTGTTTTAATGAGGATTTGCTACTTTATGTTTTAATTTCCCTAAAGTAGATTTATATGTGATGAAAATACAAATTGGCACCATTTTGGCCCAATTTTGCCCAAACTTGAATATTCTTGCTCAATAGTGTATTTCAACCAAATCTCTATCTGTTGTGATAAGAATGATTAAATCTTGGATAATGCAACTTGGTTTTTATGTTTTTGGTTAGAATGAGCCATATGTAGGAATTTTACATGTGCTCCAAGCCTCTTGAAATAATTTTCTACTTTGAATAAAAGGGAAAGTCTTGCAAGTCTTGAACGTTTGAGATTTATTTGTTCTATACGAAAAGGATGCAATCTACTATACTATTCATTTTATGCATGGCTTGTTTGATTGGTGAATGTTACATGGACTACCTAGCTTGGGTGAGATTATGCATTAATTTCCACTACTTGTGACCCCTCTTCGACCCGAAAATTGTTTCACCATCTTCTTACCTCTCTGCCTCATGAAAGAATGCCAAAGTGCACATATCATCCTTAGACACCCCCAAAAGTTTGGGGTGACCATACCTTTACCTCTTCGCTTCAATGTTGTCATCATGTGCCCTACCTACACCAAGGGAAAAGAAAAGAAAAAGATAAGAAAAAGCAAAAAAAAATAATGGGTGCTCCTATTTAATAGCATCCAAATATAGAAAAGATGTGTGTAATACAACTCCACTCCCTTCCATAACCATTTCCTCCCTTTGTATGCCTAGTAGGGCTAGGGTAAATAAACTCTAGCCCTCAGCCCCCTACAAATGCCAAGTGAGTCAAGTGTATGAGGTATCTCTATCAAGTGAATCAGTAATTCTAACCTTTTGAATGTATTCCATGCATGATACGGTTTACCTAGAGCATTATAAAAATTGCATCACTTGTATATGTGAATGGTGACCCATATTCTAAGTTCTTGTGCTCTGTGCTTGATTCACACTTCAAAAAATGAAAATGAGTAGAGATTAATGGATTGCATGCCTAATTTCTCCTGTGAAATCATTTTAGCCGACAAACATCACAATAATTGCATCATCCTTGAACTGCTTGATTCAATTGAACGAGAGATGAAGTTGGAACATACTTGAGGACAAGTATGTTTTAAGTTTGGGATGGTGATGCAACCCTATTTTAGGGCTTTATCTTGTGTCTTTTTTGCATCTCAATCACATCTAAACATGTTAGAGTGAAAGTTAATTCCCTCAATATGCATATTACTGTCAAATGCACTTATGGACGTTCTTTGCATGTTTTTCTTGGATGGATGAGTGAGATAGAGGGGTCCCGAGAAGACTCCAAAGCTTCCCCAACCTACCCTTGGTGGCCAAGAATCAACACAAGCAAATAAGTCCATGGATTTCAAAGAATGGAGCTCAAAGTTCTATTAAAGACCCCAACATGACCGTGGTGCCATGGAACGACCGTGCTTGCCAATGCAAAAATCACAAGTTGATGTCCCATTTTGACATGCTACAACAACTCCTCCAAAACGGATGTGCTAACCAACACAATTGTACCAAGAAGCCCCCTAATGGCCATGCCAGCTAGCAGGACCATGCCACCAAAGACCAGAATGGGCGTACTAAAGAGAATGACCTCCACTCAACCTCACCCACCACGGTTGTGCTACCCAGCACGACCGTGCTACCCAACATGGCCATGCTACCGACCTTCATTTCACAACCTCCAACATGACATTTTTCACTTCCCCCATGGACGTTCTCTTCCACCTTGACCATTCTGACCTCCACCCACCACATCGATTCTACCCAGAATGACTACTCTACCGCCTAAAACTTAGATTTTCTACACTGAATTTCCATGAATACACCTACTTACCCTAGTGCTTCCACCACCACCTATATATAAAAGGGTGGTTGCCACATCACTAGGTTAGCATCCCTATCCACTCCTTATCTACTATAGAGCATTCATTACTCTCTTCCTTGCATTCAATCCATTCACCTACCTCCCACCTTCTATTTTCCACTCCATTTTCACAATAGAACCCTACTTTTCTAGGTTTTCCACCATAATCCCCTACATTTCAATGCCCTTCATCCACCTTGGTGGAGGGAGGATGTTATACATCTACTAGGAGGTGAAGGAGGAATATCTACCATGAGCTCCATGAATTTCTACCTCTTTCTTCTCTTTTCTTTGGTCTCTTGTATAGTCATGTGTAGCTAAGCCCCTAGTGGTGGACTGCTTGGGTTAAAATATTACTTTGATACCATGTTGGGGAAAATAACTTGTAATGAACATATTTCCATTATATGATGATTGTCTCTTACTTCTATCTCATTTCCCATGATATTGTTTGTGAATTGTGATTTTAATCATGGATTGCTTGTTGTATGATGCTTGAAGACACCTAGCTTCTAGGGGAAAATGGATTGTATGTGGCTATCTTAGAAATTGCTTCTAGGTCCAATTAGTGGATCCCTATCTATCTCCCTTTGTTCCTACATACAACTCCTCTCTCTTATAAGTAGGTGTGAGATCTAAGTAGCTAGTGTAAGAGTGATTGGTACAATTGCCTAGAGTTTGCTAAAGGCTAGATGGTGAGTATCATGAGGTCAAACACCATCATCTCTACATCCATTCCTACCCTTGGCACTCAATTTCCCTAATAACACTTACCCTAGAACCCTAGACTTTGCCAAGTCCTATTAGAATTACACCTAGCCCTAGTTCCCCAACTAGTAGCATAGGGTAGATTCAAATAGCACTTGCCCTGTTGTTTGGTTTGGCAATATAGTTTGAAGATATAATACTTGCATGCTATGTAACTCCCCCAACTAATATCATAATTTCATTCCCAAATGACCCACCTATCCATATCCCTGCTTGAAACCCACCATGTCCTCTTAGCTTGTTAATGCTAGTTTAGTTAATTGCCTTTGTTGCTTCTTAGCTAATTGGTTAGTTTTTGATAGCTAGGACTTTATTGGGTAGTTATTGCTCTATTGAGCTTGCCAATGTTAATCTTGTTAGTTAGTTATGACCTAGATCCTTGCTTTCTCTAGTGCTTAACTTATCTCTTAGTTGTTAATCTGCATTGCTAGTCTAGTGTAGCTTAGTTGTAATTCCTGTTGCTCTTGCCTAGTTAATCATTTTTAGTGTAGCTTAGTTGTAATTCCCATTGCTCTTTCCTAGTTAATCATTTTGCCTAACTTCTTATTCCTAACTTGTTTAGGATAATTTAGGGTTTTTGGTAATCTAGTTTCCTTCTTGTCATTAATTACTTGCAATCTTAGTGTAATCAACCAAAACCACATTTAAACCCTAAAACCCTACACTATGCTTTAGGAATGTAGCTACCTTAACTTAGATCTAGTGCCCCCTCTCTCTATGTGGATTGACCCCCTTTGCTTGCCTCTCACCTATACTACGACATGACCTCATGCACTTGCGGGAGCATATTTTAGTATTGTGAGTGAACCTTGTTTGAGGCCTTATAAATTCAAAAGATCACACGTCCGTGGAAAATCACACCACTCCTCCTAGCGGGAAAAGCTCCTCGCCTCACCTAGAACTCCTATCATTCTAAAGGAACAAATAGGAAGGAGTTTTCCCTCAACGTTGATGTACTAGAACCAACTTGATCTCCCACAATTGTTCTCCCTTGCTATCCCTCCCTTTATCGGGTTGGACTTTTACGGGTTCTCTCAGTTGCCACAACCAAAGAAGGCAACCATTATCAGACGAAATTGAGTTGTGTCTCTAAGAACCCCCCGGTACCCCTCTATTTAATGGAGGGTCAGGGTCATGGTTCCCAGTCTGTGTGGGGGTGAAAGGGACATGAATTTCAAGAATTTTCACAACATGCAAGAGGAAAAATGGTCAGTTCATAGGTGAACCAATCGACTGGCATGTGAGCTGATCAGTCCAACCCTTGAACCATATGTTTCGTCATATTTCCCAATTGCAATTGTATTGACAATTCTAATCCATTTAATGCATAACACGATGTCATCACTAATCCTTGATGCAATGGCATTAATCCATGAATGATGTGTCTCTTCTCATGAGATGCTCGTCTAGTGACCTTGAGCCAATCGGTTCACTCAATGAATCGGTCGGTTCATGCCCTATTTCATCCAGAATTAAACCAATGCAATTTATAATCAACCTGACACTCCAACCGGCCAATTCAACCCTTGAAATTGCCAGTTCAAAGTCCAGTCAGTCAATTTTTGCTTAAATCGAATACCTAAACATTTTAGTAATAAATTTTAATATCATCCATGAACAAACTCCTATTCTAAGTGTATCCTATGTGTGTGACCCTATAGGTTCCAATTTACATTGGCAGTGAATGTCCATAACTAGTTTGTGACATCACAAGAAAAGAGCGGTATCTGGAAACACATCATTGCTATCAATTAAATGGAAAGTTGGTGAACAACTTCAACCTACAATATGTGTTTCGTATTACAATTTTTTTATAATTCCTTTGTTACTCATATCCAGATTTAACTCAAGGCATGGAGAAGTCATCATCTTTACCATTCAATCTCTATTCCTTGAACCCGAGAAGACTGAATGAGATATATGTAAGCTCAATATCACATATTGACTCACATGTGTATGGCCATGCATTTTCTCAATTTCACTAATCAAGTGGCCAGGATATCATACTGCCGTAGGAGGGACAAATCCCATCTATATCACTCACAATCATACCCATGAGTGACAACGCTTCCGATCATAACTTTTAATGGAAACCCTATTCAAGGTTATAGTGGACGATGCCAAAGTACATTCAACTATATATGATGTATGTAGTAACTTTAGGTCTAAGAACCACAATCACCACCAACACTATAAGATCTGATTTTGACTACAATTAATGGTTTCCATGTATCATTCTTATGATGGATCTTTCCAGTATACTATTCTCTAACAAGTACCTATGTGTTTGGTTTGGTACCACATATAATGACCGATGAGATTCTGTAATCAACCAACACACACTCTAGTCATTAGTGTTATTGCTGTCTATCTACCTTCCACATTAACATCTAACTATGGACATAACAAGAATGTATATACTCTTGGAATCTATATGATCTCATTGTTCAGTTCAGCAACATGAAGACATATGTCATCAAGTAATATCATTCTGTAGACATTTATTATGTTACTTAATTATCTCATAACCGAATAAAACATAATAAATTGGAAGATTTCCTTTATTATTAATCAAATCATTTACAAGTTATGTCGTTACAATCATCATATGATTGGCTCTTTGGGAATACATACCAAGAAAGAGAACATTATACCACATTGCAACCAAGCAAGGAGCCAATTGATGAGGAGGCTAAGGAGACAACTATGCATAGAATGACTTAGGCACCTCTGAGAAGCATTGTAGCTGGAATGCTGCATATTGAGGCACTCACAAGAGGGGATCATCCAGATCAGTTTCTCCATGGTTATTCATTAGCTTCATGATGTTTAGATCTTTGTATCTCACTTCCTCATTGTATTTTATTATAGAATTCATGTGAGGCTAATCCCCTTGTCCCTTAGAACCCAAGAATAGCCAAGTTTTGCATTGTAATTGACTCTGATGATTTAATTTATACATTTTCCTAAATTCTAAACATAAATCTATGATTACTTAATGAATTTCATGTGCTTGATCACTACACTCAATTGTTTAGACCATTAATTACTTTTGAAGAGGGATTAAGGGTTGGGTAAGTCACATAATTACACAACTAACAGTGTGCCTTGGGAGAGGGCCTATGGATGTGAAGTTAATAGCCTAGAGACATCACTAATGCACATATGTAATTCTTAAACTGCCATGAAAGTGCAGTTTCTGTTAGTGTAGGTAGTGTATTATGTTTCCAAAATAGGTGATACGTGCTACATGTCCCTTGGTCCAGGATTAAGGATAAATGATTACTAACGAAATAGGATTAATTACAATGTGAACCTTAGTGAAACTAAAATACTAAGAAATCCATTCATCTATTATCACATTCCACTTAATTTATATTTTAATTCATGTAGTTAGTCATTAACTAAAAATCAATCATGCTTTTCCTAAGACTCGTTGATAATGTTATAGTTAGTAGTAGTCTCTGGAGTACATTTCCTTGAGTTTGCCATTTTAGCCTCATAGGCCTATACTAGTCGTGGCGTACACTTTCATTTTGCACACATAATTTCGGTGTGTCTTATACATTTATATGTAATTAGTAATGACAGAAAACATCCTAATAGTCATAACATGGGTATAAATAATAATAGATATATGGTTTGTTTAAATTGGAAAGATAATATCATAAAAGGGAAAAAAATTGTAATTAAGTGATGCATTTGGGAACATGTGATAACTAATAAAAGTTACCTAAGAAAGGATAATCCTAAAATGATTCTAATAACAAATATTATAAATAAATATCATTTTGGTAAATAGATATGGAAATAACTCCCTTTTACCCCAATCCATGAGATCACCTAATAAATAGTCTTAAAAAAGATAAACCTATATTCAAAATTATTATGCTTTATTTGGCTTAAGTCCCAAGTTTATCAATTAATAAATGGAATTTGATGCCTTAATTTCATTAAGGAAAGAAAATTTAAGATAAGATCCAAAAATATTAAATTGAATATTGCACGACCTTAAAAGATAAATTCAATGGAAAATTTAGACCCTACATGAAAAAATAAGTCTAGATGCCTAGTTTGCGATGAATTAGATACTACTGACTCGTGATCCAACAAATCATTCACTAATGGGACTTGTCTTAGAGTTATCCCTTCTAGTTTAGAGTCTGTTCTCTTTTATTTCATCTCAGTTGTTGAAGATGCTACTCCAAAATTCCCTTATATGTTAAATTTAGACCTTTTGTATTATGGTTGTTTAATGGTACTTAGAACCAGAAGTGACGTTTGCCCCATGATTTACTATAATATATGTATGTTGGGGTTTCTACAAATAATTTTATGGTTAATAAATTAGTGAAAACTACTCAATGATATAAGATCAACGTAAATAACCATTAGTGATTGATGTCTATGGATAAATCCTCATAGATACCATTTTCATGTAGATGTCTCCCAATAAGAGGCTTGATCGGGAAAAATAGCACATACATGGAGAGGAAAGCTCCTAAAACACGGGGAGCAAGCACTACAGTTTAGGAGGGCCAACCCTAATGGTAATCCAATTGCACCTTTATATGTCCTTGCCAAAGGTCTTACAGATTCCCTGATTGGTCCACATGGGAGCCCACAACACCTAGTTTAGCAGGAGTTGACCCTTGTGGATTTTTTTATGATCAAGTTAGAGACCTTCTATGGAGAATATGTGATAGACACATTCGTTCCTATTTAGGAGTGGATTCTCAGCATCAAGAACTATTTCCAAAACTTGGGGTGCCCTGAGCATTCCATGGTTCATTTTGGACACACCTATGGAAGAGCGCATCCAATACATGGTGCTGAGACTAGTTCTAGAATTCTATGTTTTCATTGTGCAGTTATTTATTTTATATTATAAAAATCAATGCCACTGGTTGTAATCCTAAATATATGTGCATGTATAAGGATGTGGCATCTTCATGTGTAGAGTACTAGTTTGATGAGTAGCTTAAGGAGTTGGAGATTCATAGGTCCACGATATAATTCACCAGAGGGACTTATCTTAGGTGATCCCTTCCAATTTTGAATTATATTATTATTTTTTTCCCTTTAAGTTGATGTAGGGAGATGTGTTACTCTCAACCTCTTTTTATTATGTCGAATGATGACAATTTTTTAATATCATGGTTGTTTAATATTACTATGAGTGAGAGTGTCACTTGCTATGTGATCTTTTACACTATATACATGTTGACACTTTAGCATATTATTTTGTTGTTAATTAATTAGTAAATGTTGCAATGCATATAATCCCCACCTCCATAGATGTTCTTGGGGTGCAAGAATCAATATCTATCTTTGTTCCTCCCCTCTCTCATCTTCCACCCTCTACTAGTGACAATTTGACATATCTACAACACCTTTCCTATTATTTCTAATTGACTATCCTACCACTCAACTCTTCCACCGCTATCTATCTGAGATATCTACTAGGAACACTTTCTATCATGCTACATGTTGTAGGATTTCACAATAAACCACCAGATCTACCCTTAGCCACCTATAATTTGCATTTACTTAGAGTCAAAATTTCAACAAAATATAGAGCATTGTTTTGACTCACAATTGATTGGTTTGATTTTGTCTGTAAACTTTGATCCTTGTCTATTATTCATTCTTTCTATTTCCTTATAACTTTCATTTTAACATAGAATTTTTGTTACATTCTTCTTGTGAATGTATCATTGCTTTGAGTGACCCATTAGAAAAGTAGAAAATTCTATAGTGTGTCAATGAACCTTGACTTGAGAGAAGATCTATCCCTATCCCAAAGGAGGAGGGATGTGTTGAATCTTTTAGTTGTCATGCCATAACACATAGGTATTCACATTTATTTCCAAGAGAGACCGTGTCCACGAAATCTACATCTCCTTCACTAACACTCACTAGAGAATTGAGTAACGAAACTGTTGAAAATTTATTCTGTAAAATCAAATTCTTATATTTTTGTGTTTTCCTTTGGTAATGTAGAGGAATGATCAGGAAGAAGGTCTAGTTTGCACACTTATCTCCATATCATAGTCATCTACTATGGGTTTTGAGTTAATCTATCTAATTTATCTTTTATTAATTTTTAGTGTACACCTACTTTTAGTTTTAAATTAAAATAATTTTTATATTCAGGTCAAAGTAGCCAATAGAAAATTGATAACAATTTATGATTTGGTTAGAGATCCTAGTGAATGAAACAACTCGATTACAACTAAAATCATACACTTGCAAATATTAAGTTCCTCTGGACAATTTATAAATCTAAATCTAATCACACTATAGCCATAGGCAGTTGTTCATATACCATGAGAGCACAAGGTCATATTAAATCAAATACATACCATGCTCTTTGTGTTGTCTCATGTGTATAACAAGATCTGGGAAGCATTTTTGAGGACGATGGTGAACATTAGTGTCTATTAGTTAAATTAGTCTACTTCAAAATTTATATACTACTTTCTTCAATCAAAATTATAAAAAATCATTCTCCCACATAATTAGATTGATATTCCTTTATCTTTAAGTACCTCTAGGTGGGTTATGCTGAGGAGATCTTTGTCTCTAGTTGAATTGGAAACCTAGACTCAGATATCGACAAAACCTTCTACAAATTATTGCAATATAATAAGAAAAGTCCAATAGAGGCCATACCATTTGAGAAGGGAGATATGTTGTGAAAACTATAGTAGGAGAGGAGGCTTGAAAATGATGACACTTTGGAAGATTTCTTACTTAAGGATTTCCATGCACCTTAAGTAAATTGTATGCCATCAGGTGTCGTAACAACTCCTCTCAACTTCAATAACAACCATTTCTATACTAGCCTTCTCACTCTGATCCAGATTAAGAGATTCAGATGTATTATGTTAGAAAACTCCACACAATATATCCATACATTTAAAAAAGATCCATTATACTATAAAGACTAATGGAGTCACAACATAAGATGTTCATGTGCACATGTTTATGCATGCCATGATATAAATATGGTCCAATGTTATTCATATGGGTACATTAGATCTTGTCAAGAACTCACTGACACCTATATGTAGAACTTTAACACATGCATGAAGAAAGATAAATATGGTTCCTATATCTGTAATTTCAAGTACGGACCCATGGAAAACTAAATGAGGTGTTCAATAGATTTAAGGTGTCTTATAGGGAATGTCCTCACATTAGAATACCTGGATGGTTACTGATCAAAATTTCTGTATAGGTCCTAACCATGAGCTAAAATCTATTTTTAATGATGTAGTAGATGGACCATTTGTTAATTTTGATTTGAGGAAGCATGTTTAGGTACATTAATGATATGGCTACTAGCGAGATCGCATGTTATCATTCTCAAACTAATGGATCTCCAAGTTTTGTGCAAGACCGTAAAGCTTCAACTGCTAAAAAGGAAAGACTCCACAAAGTTAAGAGTGCTGAGACGTTGAAAATCAAGCTCAATCAGATTTCAAATGAAATCAATACACTTATATAGAATCAACTATATATGAAAGATAAAATTTAAGTCCTCTCCTTGAATTTCAATCCACACATAGAATATGTTAAATATTGTCATATATGTGGAGACACCTCCCATGTAGCTGAACTATGAGCCTACATACAAGTCTAGAAGGAATATCCACAATAGGCAAACTATTTCAACAACATAAACAATAACAACATGAGCTTTTCCTGTAGTGATATCCTAACCGCTAAGAATGGGTATCTCCTTTTCACTCAAACCAAAATATCCAAAACCAAATGAAAACCCAAATAGGAAACTAACCTTTCCCTTAAAATTTTAGAAGAGAAACCAACATAATTTCAACAATCCTAACTCTTCGTTTAGGAGTAATGATCTTAATTTTCAGATGTTGTTTTCTACTTGGATTCTTAGTTGCTGGAAGTTAAAAAAATGTAAATATCAAGAATCAACTTGATTTCTTGTTAAATCAATTAAGACTCCTTCAAGACATGTCCATTTCCAAGGAATTCCTAACCCTATGGGGAAGCTGTGTCTGATTTAACTACTTGATGCTAGAATAAGGGTCAATATGGACCCAAACTCAACATTTATGGGAGGAAACCCATTTTTTACTTTATTTATTATTATTAATGTTATATGTTTCCATTTTTTATAATTCATATTCTTATCTATTATGATCTACTAAAATGATTTTTGATATCTCTCTTACTAAAGTCATAAACTATTTTGAAAAAAGGGAAGTTCATTCATTTGTTATAGGTCTTTAGGTACTTCATATAATAAAAAGATATACAAAAAGAAGGAATATATATATACTCTCATATTCCTACACCTATCAAGACAATGAGAATGAATAGGCCTCCACCAAATCATCTTCAGAATCATCATCTATCAAATCATCTATGAATGGTTCATCCCAATTAGAAGTTTTCCTGGTGTATTAGAAACCAAGAAGGAAGGTATGATGAAGGGAATTTCCATTCTAGAAGACATGGATATCAAGCTTATCAACATGAAACCATTGGATGAAGAGCTCAAATCCACTTCTTATCTACCAACATTCCATCAACCCTAATCATTCCTCCACAGACCTGAATTACTGAAGGTGATGTTCAAATCATACCCTAATATTATTGAGCATGTGAGCATATTAGATAGTGATTTTTCCAACAACATGTGTAACCCTTTTTCCTAGTTAACCAGAAATAACAATTTATGAGTGACTAGAAGATCTAAATAGAAGACTCACAAGATATATAAGGGGAAATATATCCTCTGATGCATGATTTTTAGAAGGTAAGAAAATTGAAAAATGAATGGAAGGAGGAAGTACTAAAGCTATCATTTATAATCAGCGCAAGTGCTTCACCTCACTCAAGTATTTTTCATGTAAACAATCTCAATTGAACCAAGATGAGCTCAAGAGTGGAGTGAAATGTCACATCTCAACATTCTTCCTCATATAAATATGATATTAAGTATTAGTCTTTTTGTTCTCAGAATTGTCTCTCCTATTATACAAACATCAAGGCGAGAGAGGCATCTGAGACTATCTTGGTTTATGTGATTACCATATATCATAAGAATGTGAAGGAGAATATGAATAAATCCACCCTCAACATTTGATGGGAGGAGTAATTGAAGACATTTTGAGACTACTAGAAATTACTCAAAATTCAAATACTTTAGGATTGCCAACTACATCATGGCAACAAGTCAACATTTGATCCTATCTCTCTCTAGTTCTTATTTTATAAATGAAAACCTCTAAAGTGTGGGGGTTAGGGAGAAATTAAATCCTAAGCATTTCTATCTGTTACTCTTTTCATTCTAGTTTTGTAATTTTTACCTTGTTTTGTATTCATTTGACCATTTGGTAAATATATGATATGAAATGTTTGTGTCTCCACATGTTCTAACACTAAATCTTCTTGCCAAATGTTGGGCAGTTGACAAATCAAGTCCCTTTAATATTCACATCAAAGCTTTGGCTCAATGATTTTATCTAGAAGTAAAACTTCATTCATTTATGGGAAGTGAAATATAAGGCCATTGCAAAATTATGAAATACTCTATTATTAGGATATCCTTTTCTAGTTGTTTCTCTTGATGAACTATTGAGATTTTGATCTCAGGGAATTGGACCTTAGATAAGATCATACCAATCTAAAATTTCTTGAAACAATTAAACTGGATTATTATATGAAGAATATCTATGAAATGAAAGAGAGGGAAATGACCCCAAGTTGGAGTGTAGCTTAATAGTCCAAATCTACATCAATTGGATTTATCGAGGTGAGTTCTAGAATGTCATACACCACTAATAAAACTTTAAAACAATTCTTTCAAGAAAATTATTCATGTATATGTGTTGTAGAATTACCTCAAATACGAATTGGCCCGAGGAATATAATCCTAACCCTTAAAAAGGGTAATAATTTATTGGCTATAAATAATGGGTATACTTAAGAAAAAATTTCTTGCACCGTGAGAAAGCTATAAGAAATGTTTATTAAAGAGATTCAAACCTTATAATATTCAAATTTGTGAGATGATGACCCTTGATATGATAAATTGAGTTTGATATCTTAAGGACAAGAAGAACTGATAAATGAGAAATCTACTAAGCATAGTTGGGACCCAACAAATTTGATGTAGTGAAAATTAAATAAGGATTTGTTAGTGTTTATAATCATTTAGAAACTACTAATATTCTCTTCAATGGAACATAATATTATCTTAATGGAATAATAACTCTTTGTTAAAATGCTTTATTAGAATCTAGTTTACTACTATGCTTGAGGAAAAGCAATCTAAGTGTAGATTGGTTGATCATTTTGGCTATTCTCATAGATAAACATTGTAAAGACCAAGTCTCTACCATTAACCATGATAAACAAATACATCAAATGTGTGGCAGCGGAAGAAATAAAACTTGACTTTATTCAAATGTATAAAGAGTACATTACAAAGTTTCCATAAAGGAAGTACAACTTTATACAAAACATAGGATCTAGGTAGAGGAATACTTAGACTAAACCAATATTGTCTCCAAACAAAACAACTTAATATATAAAGGCAACTATGAACATGCAAGCTATATGTTCCTTTTCTTCTTACCCTATCCTTAGCCTTAGGTTCACCAAGCTTCAGCTGCACACTATGATTCTATAGCTGGATGGTTGGGACCATCCACCAAAAGAAAGACAAAAAGTATGTGTCAAACAAAAGGAATAGGAAAAGTAATAGACAACAACATTGCATAATAAAAGATTCTCTATACTACAAGATTTTAAGAGAATGAGACAAATATTCAAATAAGGAATAGAGAACTGCCATAATCAATCACCACAATAACAATCACATAGCATGAATATATTAAGACACACAGTCATCTCAATGTAGGGTGAGGCACCTACCGGACCTCACCAAGTGGTAGGGGGACTAAAATCCCAATGCCTATATAAAGTGGCAGGGGGACTAAAACCCCAGTGCCTAATATAAAATGACAGGGGGACTAAAACCCCAGTGCCCGGCAGGAGGACTAAAACCTCCGTGCCCTGTGGGTGGTTTGTACTCATGTACACTACATTGTCATTTGTCCTAAAATACATCATTCTTAATAGTCACTTGGCAATATTGAGAAGTATAACAAGATTGCAACATTGCAAAATGGGAATAAAACCCAAATAAATAATCTCAATAAATGGATGATCCAAACATTGGCCATAGCAAGATTCAAGAGTTACAGTTAAATGAGACACATAGGCAATAGAAGCATCACATAGTAAAGAGACAAATAAAGACATTTATAAGGATAACAAGGCAGCATAATAGTGAGGTAGGGTTGGATAAGAGCCCAACTGAAGAGTAGGTTGATTGCACAATATACATTCCACATATAATAGGAATCAAATACCAAGTAGGCTTCACATACACCAATAGGTTTTCACATACATAGGGGTCACATACCTTATCTTGATCCATTACTTCCACCAATCATATTGTTTCACTTCCATTTTTCCCTAGTTGCAAACATTGTCATGTATTAGAATGTATTAAGGCATAAAGCATAGGAAAAACCCTAATTTTAGAACTTTTATTCAAAACCACAATTTAAGGTTCAAAACCTAGTCTAACAGATTAGTCATATTCTCCTGAATAAGAAAACATATTTTATTTCTCAATTTGGAGTTAAAAAAATTAATTATGTATTTTAGAACATTTTATAAACTTAAAAAGGAATTCAAAGAAAACTTCGAAATCGAAATCATGACTCAAAAACTTCAAAATTGAATTATACATTAAAAATCCTTTCCATTGACTATTTATTCACATTTTTCTGACCATGGATCGATTTACTATGAATTAAGTAAAATCGACCAATCAGAATGCAAGAAAAATCCATTTCAGGAAAGTAAATGGGCGAACGGGATTGGGCCACTGAGGCCTGGCCCACGCTGATGCAGACCAATCATATTTGGCCACATCGGCGGGTCCACTCTCGCTGACCTAGGTCAAACGCGAGTGATGATGGGAAATTACCATTTTACCCTGGCTCGCCAATTCAGATCAATTAAAACAACGAGGGTAGTATGGTCATTTGTAACTATCGATTGTTCGCAAAAGAGAGGAAGAACAAGGGTGAAAAGACAATACTGACCATACCCAAAAACAAGTTGCCTAATCATTCCTTCAGGGGCACTAGCGTCAAACCACCCTCAGCTTCTTCCAGTCCGCTCATGGCGCCAGGAAGAGCACCTACTTGAATGAGATCAAGCTCTGATGCTGGGAAAGTTATGGAGACGAGTGGGAAACTTCCGTTGGTGCTTGGCGATGAGCGAGAAGCCAAAAGTGATGTTGTACAGTGCCGAGAACACCCAAAATGGTGGGTCAAAAATGGAGAACAGGGGAAAACGGCCGGAGGTCCTAAAGCTGTGAAACCGTGATGGAAGTGGGAACTAACATCAGGGGCATCTTCATGAAGTCAAGGTGAGTCGAAGGAGCATCCTTCCGAGGTCAGAGGAATAGCAGAGCCCAAAAATGACTAGTGCCAGTGGAGGTCGATCGCGGACTTATATGACTCGGCGTTCGGGGGCATCGCGAGGCGAGGAGGTGTGACGAAATTGGAGAACATAAGTGGAGGATGCTCACCTAGCATCCAATTGACCTGAGGTGGTCGGAGATGTGAGGACGGGACTGAGGTCACCGGAGAAGAAGCACTAGTAGGCCGGGGTCTCTCGGGCAAGGAGAGGTGAAATTGGAGGGAGAGGAGGAAGGCTCGAAGTCTGAGGGTGCTCCACGACCCCTTAAATAGGTAGGAGAAGGACTGAGGTCGCCTCTGCGACTCGAGGGTTTGAGAGGAGGGGAGAGGTCGATTTGGGCGTAATGCCACCAGGGAGAAAGGGGCAATGAGATATGGCTCATTCGAACTGGCGGCGTGAGTTGGAGCTAACGGTGAAAGAATCACGTTAAACAGAGAAGGAGAGAGGGAGTAAGGAGTTGAGGGGCCTGACTGCTGGGTTTGTCCTAATGGTTGGAGGATGAAGACGATGGCTCATCTGTCCGATCGACCTATAATAAGATCTGAGTCGTCGGATCGGGTCGGGGGCACGTGACAGGGATTAAAGGCAGAACATTAGCGTTACATTTTGATATAAATGAAATAAATCAAAAGACTTTTATCACACTATCTTAAAAGCATATAAAATCATTTTGAAGGGTCAAATGAAGTCCAAAAGCCACCAAATTTGGACCATAGGCTCATATTAGAGTATAGAACCATGCTATCCAACTAGTTTTGCATTAAACACATATTTTGGCCCTTAATAAATATATAGCTCATTAAAGTGTATTTTAATATATTAAAATGAATGAGTTATATGAAAAGACTTGTTTTAATGGATTATATGAGTGAAATTCGAGATATTCATCCATTATTAACTTTCAAAACAAAATCTCACCATTATATTCTATTTTGATATATTATTATCATTTTTAAGGAGAGAGAAGGAAATTAGGTTAATTACACTCATAATTAATTCAAATACACATTATTACTAATATATTTATCCAAAAAGCTCAAATTACATTATCTACTTATATTCTCACATAAAACTCCATTTTGCATAATAAGACCCCAATTATTACATTGTGTGGGTTATTTGTGCAAACACCCCTCCATTTATATAAATGAGGGAAAAAAGGTAATTTCAATCTTGAATTGTGCTCAAATTGCACAAGGAGTCCAAAAAGAATAATAAAGAAGGGAAATTTATGAAATTGGTCCAAAAGGACTTGAAAGAAATGAAAAGATAGAATATGGGTAAATTGTAGGGAAGACCCTGAGATTCAGTATGTTACACACATAGTCCTATTTTGAATTTGAATGAAGAGAAATATCCACAAGTCATACCCAAATCTTGATACGTTCTATTTTCTTGCAGATTGATTTTGGAAATCACCCTTTTACCTTAATTTGACCTCAAACTAGGACTCCCTTTATTATTTATCTAAATACGCTTCTTGATATCTCTTAAACAAACAAAAATCTCAAAATACCAATGGATAAGGCCTCACTACTACTGAAGAAACCACCACCTCTCTTATGAACTATTATACTTAGTTGGTTCTTTCATAGTTGGATAGACAAAGTTCATACCTGGATGCACCAGGTCAAACAAATCTCAATGACTCACACAAAGCCACATGATCTACGGTCTCAAAAGCATATTTAACTACTCCAAGTACATTATGTCAAATAAGAGGAACAGTTCCAAAGCCATCACCAATCTAATCACAGTGCATTCCAAGAACTCAAGTTTAGAAATCACAAGTGTTAGATTTGACAAAATGATCTTCTAAGAACTCAGATATGAAAAGCTCCAAGTCTCAAATTGGACTGATAACACCCAAAATCACACAATATTGCTATGTGCTCTACCTTAGTTTTTGTACCTTTATTAGCCATGATGTGCCTTTAGTTGTTTAATTCATAGCATTTTGTAATTTGTCCTTTTCTAAAATACATGCATAATTAGCTCATTTACTTGACTTATGAGCATTGGTAGCTTAAATATATAAATTTCCATTAAATTATATCCTATTGAGGTGGTCACTATGATTAAATGAAATAATGCCATCAATATTACGTTGTTTGGAAAACATCCAAAGTCATTAATGTATTGCTTAATGCCATAACTGATCGAAATGGAAAGTACATCATAATTTAAATGAAATATGAGAGGACCCCATGGAAAAAGATTAAAATATATATTATGACAATGATTCAACCTTGTCAGTTGTGGAGATATTTCTAAATGTTCTAAAAATGCATTGAATGCCTAATAAAACTTGTTTGACCAAGAGTACCAAATGACAATGTGAAGGACATCAATGCAACAAATTCTAGCCTTGTCTCAATTTATTATATTTGGATATTGGAATTTCTTGTTAAAGACTTATTAATGGAGGCCAATTCCTATTTCTTATTGAGATTAATAATGAAAAAAAAATCATAATTATAAAATTTGTGAAAGAGAAAAGGTACCACCATGATATTTTTCCAATTAAATATTAGTTAAAGATATTAGAAACACACTTTACAGATGACCATAGTCATAATGAAAGTAAGGAAAATTACAATATCAAAGTGTCAACATGAGTAGACTTAACAGAAGAGGAATTAACATTTAATTCTATTGCAACTCCTTTTGTCTATCATTATTCCAATTTTATAATGCTTTTAATGAGTTCTTTTACCAAGGAAAACCAAAAGACCAATGTAGCATTACATGATCAAAGGGTAGTCTATGATAAAAGGTTTTGACCAAGGCAGTTGAATATAATTGGAGGTATTGACGATTGCAATTAGACATGATTGGCAAATGTTTAAAAAAATGGAATTGAAAAAGTATCTCACAGACACTTACATAAGACAACTCATTATCAAGGATGAAGATCAAGCTTGTGCTTGACCTCCACCCCCACAAGCGATCGACCTAGATACTTGATCAGTCCACTTATAGGCTGGGTCCCGCCTAATTAACATATGACTTTAAAAATTTTGACTACATTTATTTCATTAATTTACAAACCCCACGACAACACTAATGATTCTTATTTAATTATGTAAATATTAGACTGCCACAACCAAACAAAATGTCCACCCCCTTTATATTCTAGTCCTTAAACAACAACCACTTTGCCCCCTTTAGATGTCTTCACCCTTGCTTCTCAATCCCCCTCATCCCACCAATCGACTAAGGAGTATCCGACTGTCACCGATCCATAAGGGTCCCATCCAATTACCATCCACAAGGCTATTATTTGGGACTGATTCAAAAGGAAGGAGATAAAGGAATAAAGAAGAAGAAGAGTGACACAAAGGAGAAGATCTAGCCCTTTGAGGCTAAGGCACGAGATCCATCTCTCCTCTATGGTATACTCCTTATCTCACTTTCTTTCTTATACTTTATCCTTAGCTTTTGTACAATGATGCACTTTTTTTTTGTTCGATGCCAAAAGTTTTGCCCATGGCTAGTTGAGGATTATCTAGACTATGTAGGATGTTTCAAATTTATTTATGTACATAGTTAAGATATATGTTTATCATGTTAATGCATTTTCTTCTCTTTTAGTTATGATTGCATAGTTGGTTGATCACTTCATTGGGGTTACCAGTTTGATAAACCTCGAGTGCATAGTGGTTGAAATGAGTAGAGAAGGAATTTTGGTTTTGAGCCCTAAGAGGACGTTCATCCAAGGATAGATTTATTCAATTTGTGATCGATCATTGCCACTCCTATTCTCCAACATACGTAAGACTAGAGAGAGGAATCCACTATAGTTTAGGGTGTTTGTCAATTATCCTTGAGAGGGGCATCCATGAAATTGTTGGGGTTCTAGTTGCACTATGTAAGAGTGAGTATGACTACCTTACGTGAGTAGTTACCGTGTTGCATGATAAATTTAGATGTTAGATGTTTGTTGTGGTATCCAAAAGTGTTTTCTATGCACAAGTACAAGGTACATGGATAATTATATTTGTGTTTTACATAGTCTTAATATCCTTCCCTTGTTTTACTCAAGTTGTTTGGAACACTTTATTTTTCCTTAATTTCACCTCTTTGGTTAGTATTAGTTTTAATCACAAATATCCATCTCTTTGTTTTACATAGCTAACATAGAACAACATTTTAGGTGACCTAAGATCACATCCACATATTCAACCTTGTGCTCTACATTGATCCCTTGCACTTGTGGATATTTTCATCACTCCAGTTTGGCCTATCATGGACCCAAGACTCTTACAAACACTCAGATACAAACAAATCTCAGTATAATAGTTGACAATAGATGTATTGAAGAATAGATGAGTAATGACTACGGTCATGAACTTGACATCCTCCCATATGAATTCCAATATAGTGCCAATGAAAGGACTCTTATACCTTTCATCTGGGAACCACACCTATAGATGCATCCTCTCCATCAATGCTATCAGGGTTTAAAACTTTCCATTCATTTGTACTCCACCATGCACTCATTGTTCACCTTCCACCAGAAACAACCAAACATTTCCACAAGCATATGCTATAATCAATGGTAGAGTCTGACCACTCCATTCCAACACCGTCATCTACCCCACTAGTGATAGCTACTAGTCAAACTTGCGGTCACATTGTAGAGTCATAGGATTGTATGTTCTACCATTGGCTCCACCCTTAGCATCCTAGAATTTTGATCTTCCTCAAAAGTATACTTAGTGACATAGGATTGGCTACATATACAACATTGTAAGTCCACTCAGAACTGAGAAGCTAGATTTTGTCTCTGTATCAAGGTCCATATTTCTTAATCTTTTTTTCTATTTACTAGTAACTCTCACTTAAACACATGTTTTGTCTAATTTAGTCTTCCAACTAATTTCTTTATCAAATTTATCTTTATACAAGTAGTAATAACTATAGTCTATTTAATATTTCGAGAGAGGATCCAATGTGACTCTTAAAGAGTTTTTTTTTTCATAGCATAAAACATAGTGTAGAATTTTTCAGAGGTGGGTGCAATAAAATAACAATTTTTTTTCTTCCCTTTATACCCTAGCCATCGAATCCGTCATAGCTGTAAAATGCCAATGAACAAAATACATGGAAAGTATACAACTTTTACCTTTGCCCACACTAGTTGTCCAACAATGAGAGGAATTTTTGTTAGGGAAGAACTCAATTTTCTAGATCTATAAGTAAACCAGTCACCAAGAAATCCAAATAAATAGCCAAGTTCATGCACGATTGTTTCCTCTGTAACACCTTGTTGTCGTCTAATCGAACACCTTCTCCAAGCCTCCACACATGTTAATGAGCCTGTACATCATCCATGCGGATGAGGGAGATGTGGTGCACCACCTTAACAACCAAACTGAAGCAGAACATGAGTTGTCAACATGCTAGTGATCTCAAAATTCTCTTTCTTATCCTATCTTAAAAAGCCATCCATAGGGCAACTTCCTTTCTCTCCAATAAAGAAGATGACCAACTTGTCTCATAAGTAGTCACAATTGTTTTATCCCCCTTTTGGGATATTCCACCTTTACATAGGAGAGTCTTAGTATTGAGAAAACCCTAATTCCCATCCCTAAGCTGACTGCATCCTCAAAAACTATCCAATATTGAAAACTCAGATCAGAATTCTAACGGTGAGATCAGGCCACCCAATTAGCCGACTAGATCAGTCTAGATCTAGATCTTGAGTTCTAATCAATCCAATTGAAAACACTATTTGGTGACTTAGGTTAGTCCGTATCTGAATCAAAATTGGTTTCCAAATTGGAATCTTCCTTGTTGAATTCCAATCAACTGACTGGGTTTCCCAATCGATCGACAAGACATTCTAGTGTAAAATTTAGTCGACCGATTCACAATCGATTAATCCACTGACCCAACCAATCTGATCAACCAATTGGGAATTACAACCCTCAGACTAGATAGGAAGTCAAAATGTTTATGATTCAAAATCATTCTAATCATTTGTTTACTGTGAGCTTCAATTACCTTATGCATCATTATGTGTGTGACTTGGTAGGTTCCTAAATACATTGTAAGTGATGTCTAAAATCTTGCAAGTAATGTTTGGCATCTAGACACACATCATTTCCACCCATGTAATTGTTACAAGTTGAATAACAACTTCAACTACTAAAGTGATAAATGTTGACATGACCAGATAATAACTTTGTTTCATATATCCAAATTGTAGCTGAGGCATGGAATGCCACTCTCTTATCATTTAGTCTATGTTCATTGAACTAGAGAGTATTAATCGATATATCATGATCTCAATATCATATATTAACTCACATGCAAATGCCCATGCATTTCATTGTCTCTCTTATCAAGTGGCTAGGATATCACTCCTAAACAAGGGACAAATTCCATCTACATCACTCACAATAATACCCATGTGTCATGGTTCACTCAATCACTGCCTTTTCGACTACCTTTTCTTGGATCTGTTGGATCAAATGGGATCTATAGGGGGGGTGAATAGAGCTAAAAGAACTCGCACAAAATTTGTTAGAGCTTCAAGTTACTACAATGTAAGGGACTGCAAATATAGAATCTGTGGTGCAACTAAACATACATAGAAAGTATGAGAGAGATTGAACAAACATACGAACATAAGCTATTTAGAGTGGTTCCAGTCTCCAAACTTGGAGAAAGTCAGCCGACTAGCTAGAGAGGTCAAGCCCAAGGATTTTGCAACGAATGTATACTTATATTCCACTATAAGACATACAAGATGACCTTCCTTTTCTGAGTCAAGGATACCCAACCTTCCCTTTAAGGACAAGGGATCCAATAACCAACCAAGGTCTTACCTATTCATAGGAGCTAGAGTCTTCTACCTCTACAAGGTCTTACCCACTCTTGCAAGCAGCTGGACACCTTCACCAAGGAGATCCCCTTCTTACATTGAGTCTTTTTATCTTGAAGGATTTACCCACTTCTACTCTCAAATCTTCAGCCTTAACCTTCCTCATTCACCTTGGAGAAGATTTTGCATCTTCTTCTACAACTTGAAGAAGGTTTCACCTTGTCCTTCACTTAGAGAAGCTTTCACCAACTTGATCTTGAACAAAGGTGTTGGGGAAAGGGAAGCTTTGAGAGATTTACAAACATACAATGAAGTAGCTCTCTCACACAGATCCTAGCTCACTCATATGGACGTTTTGATTTGCAAACAAGAGAGAGAAAGGGGCTCAAGTGGAATGGATGCACTCAACTATAGGTAGGAGATTGAATAGCATGAAGAAGCAACCTTAGAATGAACTCGAAGAGGTCCTGTTTGTAGTTGGGGGTATCCACTAGAGGCTAGGAGCACTAAGAAATATTTTCTAGCCACTTGGGGGTGATGATATGGATATAATTTCGAATTTTGCAACACTCCAACAAGTTAGAATCACTTTTTCTACATTCTCTATATAGTGCATTCGGTCAAGTTTTAACGAAGGTAACTCGATCGATTTCACTATATGAAAATGTAAATTTGAAGCATCTTCTGAGTTTATCCTAGATGAAACTTGGACAATCACTTAAATTTAGTTTTGCCCAATGCATGTATCGATCGAGTTCTGTGTATGGTAAAGTCGACTAAACCTAAATTTTCTCAAAATGCATCAAGGGGATATGTTGAGTTTGTCACAGGTAAAACTCGACCGGAAAACACCCTGTAATGAATTTTGGAAAATGTCATTAAAGTGATTTAACGCTCAAAATAATGGCCCATTTTTTTTTCTCATCTTATTTACAAGTCAGTACATTAATGCAAATGATTAGAAAAACATCCTAAGTGTTTTAGGGTGTTTTCCACAATAGTGCATTTGCATTGCTTTTGACTTGAACTATATCAAGCTAGGGATTGATAGAAATGATTCTTTTCATGTACCTAATGCCTGAAATCAATCTCAAATAGATATATTAGATACATATGAATGAAATGGTTTAGTCATTATCTGAATTTGGATAATATATAACTCTCATGTCAACATTCTCCACCTTTTTGACAATGAAACACCATTCCACAACATATTGAAAAGGATATGAAATTTAAAACCTTTACCTTGTGAATTTCAGGGGGATACATGAATGAAAAATGTTAATTTCTCCCCCTCAATTCATACATACTTTTACCTACATGGATATTCTTTCCACGAACAACCCTTGAACATATGTATACTACATGTTCCTTTAGCGAGTCACATGATTTTTTAGAAAATTGACTAGAAAAGGATCACATGAGCAATAATTTTAATATAGATGAGGTCATATCTCCCCTGTGGTATCTACAGTACATGATGAGATCTCATATTCTTCTCCCCCTTTGTCATTGAAATAAGGCATGTGGTAGAAGAGAAATTATACACAGGTCTTGACCACATGCACAGACTAAACAAGCAGCCACTAAAGTAAGCACCAATCAGAGTCAAAATAGAGAGAAACAAGAAGTCTAGTGTCATATTCAAAATATGGGAGCACATACCATTAAATCATAAGATGTAACCCAAAAAAAGATTTAAGGTACATAAGATTAAGATTAAAACACTAAATATGTACTCTCGATATGAAAACTACAAGTCAATAAGCAATGGGGAACGTCAATCTGAAGCTTTCCTCCCCCTGGCCCATCAACTGTCAAGGCGAGGATGTAGTGAGTTTTTGGAGTGAACCTATGGAGGAAGGAGCAGGGTGTCACTGCTGGAGTCATCTCATATGTTTAGGGTGAAAGGGTGATGCAATGCACATGAGCTGATCAGATCTGGGATGGGTTTCAGATACCTCAACTCAGTCGACTCCAATCTGCTCAAGTGCGGCGGATGGAGAGAAGATTCTCTACTCCAGATCCGTAGCTCATTTTCTGCTCCATCACACCACTAAAGAAAGGGGTTCTTTCTCCTTACCTCACTGGCACCCTCTCATCCCTTCTTTGAGTGTTCTGGTGCTTCTTTGGCAATGACAAGTCTCATCTCAGTTCTATCCCTTGCTTTGGCATTCCCGGCGGTGATGTCTTCCTCGATGGGATATTGGACTTCTTCTAGTATGCTCGGAGATGCGGTCTTCCTTGTGTTGTGATGGCGGTGCCCCTTTCCGATGCTCAGCTCCTTGACCTATTCCAGGTCCTGGATTGGGTGGTCATTCAATTGCTCCCAATTGCTCTGCTCCTCCGGTTGGCCTCCAGCCATTGGGGTTCCCTCCATAGGGTCTCAAATGATCCATCGACAACCTTGGTAGTAGGGTGGCTAATGATTGGATAGGGTGACCTGTCTGAGGTCAAGTTGTGCGGTGGAGTGTTGTCCTTTGCCGCATGTTGAGACACCCATGACATGTTCGATGTAATGCTCTGTGTACACAGAGCTGGTTTCCTTTGGTCCCTCCTGTTGTTGTGTGTAGATACACCCTTTAGGTGTTCAATGCATTGTTGTTGTGAAAACAACAACTTTGATGTGCATTTCTGCAAGCATGTCAGGGGCTCTTTATTGGTGGTTCCCTGATGTGCTTGGACGCATCCCTTGCCATCTTGCTATTGACTTGGGTTCTCCCAAGTCCTGTTGTGGCCTGATCGCAGGCTGATCACAAGATGTTCGATGATCTTCCCCTATGGGCATGGGCACATATGAAGTATTGAATCAGGTGCAGATGATCCAGTACTTCGGGGAGGAGGTAGTGAGTGGTAGTCCTGCCTTCTCTATTTGTTTTCTTTAGTGATCCAGCTGAACGGATCCTTTGGTGGACTTTAAGGTCAATGGCAGTCCAAGGTAGAAGAAGAAAAGGAAGAAGTATATGGAAAAGGGAGGAGAGGTGGGAGACTCTTCCTACCAGGATGGTTGTGGCTGGAGCTATCCCATATGCTACATTCTCATTTCTTTCTTGCAGGATGAGACAGGGAGACTATGATGAAGAAGGGAGTTCTGACGGAGTTCTTCTTCCATTTGTATGGGTGATCGTTATTGCAGAGAAGGGGGTCTCAATTGGCCTTTAGTCTAAGTCATTCTTTTCCAGGCTAATCAATGGTGGTTTGGATCTAGTATGGTTTGCCATAGGTTCTCTTGAGTTACTGCTTGCTAGAATTGTTCTTATTCTGGAGATGTTCTGTAACCATGGGTGTATGCAGGGGCCTATCTTTTGTGCTACTTTTATCTCCAGAGACAGGATGATGGTGGAGCTATGGTCCTCATATTTTATGGGTATTCTTAGTGTCATTGGGGGCTAGGCCCTTCCTCTATCATGTCTTTGTTTGTATGAGTTGTATGGATGATTATCTCTTCTGTATGTGCCCATGTGTGATGTCTTTTGTACCTTGATACCTTGTTGTTTTGGAGTATCAAGGATTATATTTTCTTTTAGGGGAACTATTTGTACGTCAAGTTTTTGGTTTTAGTAACACACATTTTAGACCGACAAAAAAAAGTCAATAAGAAATGATGATAGAAAAAAATAGTAAACCTTAGTTATAGTGCCCAAATGTTCAATGCATAAAAAGTCTACAGATCTAGAGAAGCACACTAAAAACCAAGAACGAAACATCTAGGGAATCTATATCAACTTGGTCATCATCAACGTCATCATCCTTGGGCTTTGGCTGGCAATCATTGTCATCATCTGAGGGTGCAGTAATGGCAGCAACTGCGACCTCAACACCATTGTCATCATCAGAAGATCCATCATCACGAACATCATCATCATCCTCAACATTCTCACCATCACCAACTTATTCCTCAACATTCTAGTAAGGAATTTCCTCATCAGTAGGAGGTTCAAAAGCATGAGTACCAGGCCATCTGGCATTTTGCTCGGCCCAATACACGCCACATGCATGTAATGCATTTGCTTGGGGAAAGGTGAGAGTAGAAACTCCATCGTAATTAGCAAGCATAGAGGCGGTAGGGCCAACAAGAAGAGATAGAATAGGAAGAACACCAGGGGATGGGTTAGGTTCACCATCAGAAGAAGCAAGGGGTACAACAGAAGCAACAGATGGAGGGTCAGGGTCAAACTTACTATATGCATAAGAAGCATAGTCAACTTTGGGATAAGCCTGGTAGGGTGGGTATGGATGGCTGTAGGATAAGATGATGTGTGATATGATTTGAACAAGGTCCTGGTGGATGTTATCCTGAACCTAAAGGTTATACACGTGTTGATGTATTGTATATTTCATGAGGGCTTCATTTGATACAAAAAATGAGGTGTTGTCAGGTCGGGGTGGTGGTGGTGGAGGGGCCTGGGTGGAGGTAGAGGTACCTGGTATGGTGGAGGAGGTATGAAGAAAGGTTTTCTTTGTGGTTATCTCACTGAGGCAAAATCCTTTCCGACTTGGTTTGTAGCCAAGGTCATGAAAGAGAGATTTTTTAGAATGGCGAGAAAACAAATCATAGATCAAGTTTGGATAAGGGAGATGGGCGCCGACAATGTTCTTCCCCGAGTGAAAGCATGACATATGATGAATAATATAATGAGCCCACTTGACTTCAATATTTTTCAACAGATAGTACATGATTGTTATAGTATTCTCTGCAATCTTCATTTGATTCCTCTAAGGATGGATATTGCAATTTACAACTAAGACATCAAACATATCTTAATAGCAAGGGAAGAGGAGGGTAGGGTGGACTTCTTCTGGTAAGGGACATTTGGTTTCTTAAGGAACTTATATATGTCAGGAAGGGTAAGCACATGATCAAAGCACTTGTAAAACCTTCAGGGTCCATTAGGACATGGAAAGAAGGACATGAAGCCACCTAACAGGTGATGATTTTATTACCAAAGAAATAGGTTTTCAAAGAATCCTCATATATTGCTATCTTGGTAGAGACTATTATTAAAGTCAAGATGACTTGGGTATTAGGTGGTGGCACATGGGTGTTGTAATTCCACACAAGATTGGCATAAAAATCATGGACACCCTTCATGCTTGACATGGAATTTACGAAGCACACACACTCTACACACAAAGCACTAAGATGATGTGCTTTCAACACCCTAGCAACCTCCTTAATCAACTCAAATTTTGCAAACTGAGGCTCAAACAAGGCACAGAAAGGAAAGTGATTCCTAGGAAGGAGTTCCTTGTACCTATTCAAGGCTTGATTTGAGATGAAGTATGCTCCATCAAAGGAGACATGGCGAGGAGAAGAGGAGGAATATGGTGCTCCAGCGGGTGTGAATCTCTTCCTACATTTGGAGGCCATATGGTCAAATGGAGATGAGAGAACCGCCAAACAAGGGAGAGAACCCAAGAGACAGGTTACCAAACCACCTAGGTTGTGGGTTAGAGAGGAAAGGAAGGCTGAATGGAGGCTAGGAAGGGTGTAGGAGGGGTTGGTCTAGCCTAGGGTTTGAGTATGAAGAGTTGGAGGTCGAGTATTAGTCACGTTTCTCTAGTTGAGAGGGAGAAATGCTGGCCGATGCCCTTTTTAATTAGCATCTAGTCACACAATTAGTCAAGTTCTGAGTGTTAGAAACTCGATTGAACTGACATTTAAGTTACATCCTTGGATAGTGATCGGTTGATTTGTATCAGGAGAAACTCGATCAAATGGTCAACCCATCCAAAACATAGAAAATTTAATTATAAGTCTCTAGAGTGCTATATAAAATTTATTTAGATTTTCATGCATTTTGAACATACTTTGGCACATTCCACTCATCGTTGGCTACTATTTTGTGTTAAAACATGCATTAGAAAAACAAGGCATGAAAACATGGCAATTATAGCACATTCAAGGAAAACATGACAAAAAATGAGCAAGGAACATTTAGGAATGATCACATCTGGCTAGATTGCATGTCTATATCATCAAGAGAAATTATGAGCAATTTTGATTTAATAGAAGTAAAATTCTTTCTATCTAGAGGTTTAGTGAAAATGCCTGCAAGATAATTCTCTGTATCCACATGCATGATATAGATATCCTTCTTGGCAATGTGGTCATGAATAAAATGATGATGGACCTCTATATGTTTAGATGTACTATGCAATATAGGATTATAAGAGAGATTGATTGCACTAGTATTGTCATAGTAGATAGGAGAAGCATCAAAATTAATGTTTAAGTCTTGGATCATTTTCTTCATCCATAGGACTTGAGCACAACAACTCCCAGTTGCAATGTATTCATCCTCTCTAGTTAAAAGAGCCACTATGATTTGTTTCTTAGAGAACCAAGAAACCAAATGTGGTCCTAGGAAGAAGCAAGTGCCACTTGTGCACTTTCTATATACCAAGAACCATGCATAATTAGAATCACTATAGACAATAAGAGTAAAGTCCCTTGACTTGGGATACCATAGTCCCTCAAAATCCTCTTAACCTCTATGATGTGTGATTTTCTAGGACTTGATTGAAAGTGAGCACACAAGCCAACACCAAACATTATGTCAAGTCTAGAGGCAGTTAAATAAAGTAAGCTTCCAATCATACCTCTGTAGAGCTTCTCATCCACTTTCTCACCTTCCTCATATTTGTCAAGCTTGGTAGTGTTTGACATGGGGGAGTCCATTGGCTTGGTGTTCCCCATCCCAAATCACTTAAGTTGTTCACTAGTGTACATGCCTTGGTTGATGAAGTACCTTACTTGGTTTTCTTGATTTGGAAGATGAGGAAGAAAGTAAGTTCCCCCATCATTCTCATCTCGAACTGACTCTGTATAAGAGAACTAAACTTCTTGCGGAGATCCAGATAAGTTCCAAAAAATATAATATCATCAACATAAATTTGAATTATCAAGAAGTTTCTAGAAGTGTGTTTTAGAAATAGATTAGAATCGACTTTGCCCATGATATACCTATTGTATAGCAAACAGTTCTTTAGATTCTCATACCAAGGTATAGAGGCTTGTTTGAGTCCATAGAGAACTTTTTGTAACAAATAAACATGGTTAGGCAATTTATCATGTTCAAATCCAGGAGGTTGAGCCACATAGACTTTCTCTTCTATTGTACCATTCAAAAAAGCACTTTTAACATCCATTTGATAAAGTAGGAAATTCTTGTAACTAGAAAAAGCATGTAACATTCTAATAGATTCAAGTCTAGAAATAGGTGCATAAGTTTCATCAAAATAAATACCTTCATGTTGGTTGTAGCCTTGAGATACTAACCTTGCTTTCTTCCTTACCACTCTCCCCCTTTAATCAAGATTTTTGCAGTAGACCCACTTGGTTCCAATGATCTTCCTATAATGTGGTCTTGAGACTAAGGTCCACCCATTGTTCTTCTTGAACTACTCTAACTCTTCTTACATGGATATGATCCATTCATCATCCTCGAGAGCTTCTTTGACATTCTTTGGCTCAAGTTGAGAGATGAAGGTGCTGTCGGCTTGTTCCTTGTTGTATGTAGCCCGTGTCCTCACCCTTACAAAAGGATTACCTATAATGAATTCTTTAGGATGATGCTTTTCAAAGTAGGGAGTTGGATCCTTGTTTTCTTCTTCTTTCTCTTCTTCATCAACTAACACCTCTTCTCCTTTATCAACAATTTTGAGCTCTTTCAAGTGAGGGATCACCTCATCTACAACATCATCATTAACAATATTCTTGGAAATATAGGGGTTAGTCTCAACCAATTTAACATTGTTAGATTCTTCTACTTTAGACAATTCAATGTTAAATACTCTATAAGCATTGCTAGTAGTGCTATAGCCAAGAAAGAAAGCCTTGAATGATTTCACTTCAAACTTATCAAGATAATACTTGGTGATCAAAACAAAACTAGGGCAACTAAAAACATGAATGAAATGAATTGCATGCTTTCTACCATGCCATAACTCATAGGGGATTTTCTTTGAAGATGGATGAGCGAAAAACCAGTTTGCACAAAACATTAAGTGCTGATGGCTTTGGCCCAAAACTTCTTTGGAGTGTCATACTCTAGAATCATGGTCCTAGCCATTTCTGTAGCGACCTATTCTTTCTCTCTATGACCTCATTTTTTTGAAGTGTTTGAGGTGAAGAAAAGTTATGTGCATACCTAGATTCCTCACAAAAGCGTTCAAACATGTCATTTTCAAATTCTCTCCCATGGTCACTACGAATAGAGATGATTCGTTAACAAGCTTCATTTTCAACCCATTTGCAAAAAGTAGAGAAAACATCAAGAGTATCACTTTTTGAAACAATAAAGAAGGTCCAAATAAATTGAGAAAAGTCATCAGCAATCATAAGGGAATACTTGCTACCATGAAGTTATTGAGTTCTCATTGGTTCAAATATATCAATGTGAAGAAGTTCACGAGCTATCTTGGTACTAAGGACTTCTTTGGATTTGAAGGAGGACTTGGTTTTGTTTCCTTGTGTATAAGGTTGGCATTCCTCATCCTTCCTAAAATCCAATTTAGGAAGTCCCTTAACTAATTCTTTTTTTCTCAACTTCTTCAATTGATGCATATTTACATGACCAAGCTTACGGTGTGACAAAGAAATATTATCCAAATTGGAAACAAGACATATACCAACAATAGGATTAATAGACTCAAGAACAATAACATAGAGATTACCATTTCTAGTCCCCTTATATATAACATTGTAGGAGAGGGAACCTAGAATCAAACATTCTAGTGAGGTAAAAAGAACATGATAACCATTATCACATAATTGACTAACACTAATTAAATTGTGATGTAGGCCATCCACAAGAAGAACATTCTTGATACATAGTGAGTCACCTACATCACCCTTACCTATCAATTTACCTTTGTTGTTGTCACCAAATGTTACCGATCCTCTTTTCTTCTCTGTGAATTGATTGAAGTGGCTGATTTCACCTGTCATATGCTTTGAGAAACCACTATCAACAATCCATTTTCCTTTTACCTACAAGAAAGGAAGATGTTGGTGCCAATTCAAACCTTGGGATCCAGTGTTAGCTTGTGGACACATTCATCTTTGAGTTGGTTCCCTTCTCTCTACACAGACAATAAGTTGAGTAATGGTCAACACTTTTGCAATGCACACAAACCATGGGGTTCTTAGAGCTAGATAACTCTCCATTGAAAATAGGAGGTTCCTTGCTCTTTTTCTTACCATTACCCTTGCTCTTTGGATCCCCCTACATATTCCTAAGCACTAGTACCAACTTGTTTGGTAGAGTGATCTAGAACTTCATTGAGGGACTTTTTCCCTTTAAGGAATGTTTGCAAGGAAGCTCTAAGTTTGTGATTATCATCACTAAGAGTATTGACAATCAAAGATAAACTAGCAAGATCATATTGGGCATGAAGTAAGTCGACCTCCAAATAGAGGGTTTTAGTAATATAAGAATCTTTTTATAAAGTAAGACTAGAAACTTCGTTACTTGGCAATAAATGTCTAGAGGAAAGATCATTAAATTGAGCAAGCAATCTAGAATTTCCAGTTCTAAGCATGATAATCTCATCAAGATAAATTCTATTTTCATCTTTAATAGCACCAGAATCTTGTTAAAGATCATCATTTTTAGTTCTAAGTAAAACAATCTCATCAACTCGGGCTTGGTTTTACTCCTTAAGACTATTGATGTTCTTAAGGTAGATACTATTCTTCACTTCAACTGCATTGTATTGGAGCACAAGGTCAAGAATCTACCCTTGCAAGGAATCGTTGCTATCAAGATGCATTTCTCATTTTGATCAAGAAATGTCAATTTTAGCATACAAGTCACCTGTGATCTTCCCTAATCTCTTCTTTTTAGATTTTCATTTGGAATAAGAAGAGTGGGTACATTAAGCATGTCAAAGAAAGTTATACCTTAGATAACTCATGTATGCTTACCTCACTTACTTCACCAATGTCTTCACTAGTAGTGGCCATGAGTGGAAGGTGACATTCTCCCTCATTGGAGCTAGAATCACTTGAAGATGACTCCTCCCTTGTGGAATGGGTTGCATCTTTGCTCTTCCTTTCCTTCCTCTTACACTTGACTTCCTTCTTGTAGTCCCCCTTCTTCTTGTAGATGCCCTTATGGTAGGAGTTCTTCTCCTTGGGGCAATCATTCTTTTAATTCCCCTTTTGACCACATTCATAACACCTTGGAGTGGAGGAGGAGGAATACTTTCCCTTGAAGTGCTTTCCCTTTTAATAGTTTTCTTCATGGTCAATAAGGGCCTCATCTTTACTTGAGGAGGGAGGAGATAATCAGAAAGCATGTTGTTGTTGGAGAATCATTGCCTCCACTTGAGCTTTGAAGGCATTGTCTTTGATCTTCTTTGATTCCTTCTCTTCTTGCTTTTCATGTTCCTCTTGCTTGTCAAGTCTGGGCTCATGAGCTTGAAGGTTGCAATGATCTCTTCGGTGGATATGTCACCAAGGCTTCTAAACTCATCAATGGAAGTTACCTTGGATTCCCATCTCTCAGGGAGAGACCTTCAAAATTTGGAGTTGATGGTCCCTCTATCCATGGTGTGACCCAAAGAAATAAGCATGTTGATGATGGTGTTAAGCATTGTGTACATTTCCTCCACTCTCTCCTTCTTTACCATCTTGAAGTTTTCAAGGAGTCCCTTGACCATTCATATCTTTGACTCCTTGACTTACTTTATGCCTTCATATGTGATGCCAAATTTATTCCAAATCTCATGGGTTGTGTCCCAAGATGAGATCCGATTGAACTCAGGGGGGGTGAGCGTAGCATAGACGATGCTAATTTCCTATTCATTCATTTGTTCCTTATTGATCTTGGCTTCATATCAAGTGGCTACGTCACCCACTGTCTCCTTGTAATCGAGGATGACTTCTTTCCACATGTTGTAGCTCATCCCTTGAAGGTAGATTTGCATCCGTCTCTTTCAATAAAGGAAGTTTGTGTCGTCGAAGATTGGGGGTCTCCTGGAGAAACCACCTTTTAAGTAGAGAGATCCAAGTAGTTTGTCACCTATTTTCTCCTCTCGTAGGAGATCTTATCAGAGAAGATCGTGGCTCTAATACCACTTGTTGGATCAAATGGGCTCTAGAGCGGGGGGTGAATAGTGCTAAAAAAACTTGCACCAAATTCGTTAGACCTTCAAGTTACTACAATGTGTGGGATTGCAAATATAGAATTTGTAGTACAACTACACATTCATAGAAAGACGAGAGATATTGAAAAAACACAAGAACACAAGCTATTTAGAGTGGATCCAATTTGCAAACTAGGAGGAAGTCATTCCACTACCTGGAGAGGTCAAGCCATAGGATTTTTCTACCAATGTATACTTATATTCCATTATAAGACATACAAGATGACATTCATTTTCTAGGTCAAAGATACTCAACCTTCCCTTTATAGACAAGGGAGCTAATAACCAACTAAGGCCTTACCTATACAGAGGAGCTAGAGTCTTCTACCTCTACAAGGTCTTATTCACTCTTGCAAGAAGCTGGACACCTTCACCAAGGAGATCCCATTCTTGCACTAAATCTTTTTCCTTGAAGGATTTACTCACTTCTACTCCCATATCTATAGCCTTGACCGTGTCCTTCACCTTGGAGAAGCTTTTGCATCTTCTTCTACAACTTGAAGAAGCTTGCACCTTCTCCTTCACTTGGAGAAGCTTTCACCAACTTGATATTGAAGAAAGGGGTTGGGGAAAGGGAACATTTGAGAGCTTTACAAGCATACAATGAAGTAGATCTCTCACATAGATCCTATATCACTTATATGGACATTTTGATTTGCAAACAAGAGAGAGAAAGGGGATCTAGTGGTCTACATGGACTCAACTATATCTAGGAGCTTGAATAGCATGACAAAGCAACCTTGGGATGAACTACAAGAGGTCCTATTTGTAGTTGGGGGTGTCCACTAGAGGCTAGGAGCACTAAGGAACAATTTCTATCTGTTTGAGGAATTGCAATAGATATAATTTCGAGCTTTGCAATACTCCAATGGTTATAATCACTTTTTCCACATTCTCCATACAATGCTTTTTGTTGAGTTTTAATAAAGGTAACTCGACCAATTACACTATAAGACAAAGCAAATTTGAAGCATCGATCGAGTTTATCCTGGATGAAAATTAGTCGATCTCTTAAATATAATTTTACCCAGTGTAGGGATCAATCGAGTGTTGTGTATGGTAAATTTGATCGAACCTAAATTTTCTCAAAATGCATTAAGGGGATCGGTCTAATTTCTCACAGGTAACACTTGACCAAAAACACCCTGTAATGAATTTTGGAAAATGTCATTAAAGAGATTAAACATTTCAAATTAAGACTCCTAATTTTTTGTCATCTTAGTTACAAATCATTACATCAACACAAATGATTACAAAATTCATCCTAAGAGTTTTATGGTGTTTTCAACAAAAGTACATTTGCATTGCTTTTGACTTGAACTAGATCAAGCTAGGTCTTGATAGAAATGATTCTTTTCATGTACCTAATGCCTAAAATTGATCTCAAATAGATATATTAGATACATATGAATGGAATGGTTTAGTCATTATCAAAATGTGGACAATGTAAAACTCTCAGGTCAATAGGATCGTGTTGGGCAAGTGGTCCAAACATAGAATGACATGTGATTACTATAATGGCTTCAAGTCTAAGGATCATAGCCACTACTGTCACATTAAAATATGACTCTGACATGTCATTACATGACTTTCATGTGTCAATATCAAGGTGGATCCATCCAGTACAACTTGTTTTCTAACAAGTACCCATGCATCTAAGTTGATGTCCAACATCATGACTAATGAGACATAGTCATCACTCAACATACTAGTGTTGTTTATTAATGTTGTCCCATAATACCTACACCATCAACTGACTAGGAACATAACACGAATGAGTACTTAGATTAGACATATGGCCTCATGTTTATGTCCTCAACCCTATCCATATGTTATCAAGTCAAAACACTCTTAGGATGTTATGTGATTAAGATCAAGGGATGTTACTTGATTGAGACCATTTATCATCCTTGTAGGTTTGGAAGCTTGCGTTAGTGTAAACTTTTATAACCAACTCTTATTGACAACTATACATTAGGACATGATCCTTAGTTCTTCTCAAGTACTTAAGGATGTTCTTTATTTCTATCCAGTGACTATCACCAATATTTTTTCATTGCATATATATATATATATATATATATATATATATATATATATGGGCATTCATTCATTGCCCGTGCGGGTAGCCTGGATTTTCGCTACCCGGCAGCCAAAAAAGTAACTCTCCTGGCTAAGAAAGTAACTCTGCTGTAAAAAAAGTAACTATGGTGTCAAAAAAGTAACTCTGTACAAAATATATAGCAGATATATATAAGGATGGGTTTTTTGATTTTGGAGGGGAAAATGATATTATTTTTGGCTAAGATTTTTTGGAGAGCTAGACAAAATAGTCTTGTACAATTTCAAATTTTTTTTTTTGAAAAAATGTGTTTGGAAGGGTGGGCGGGTAGCTACCCGCACGGGCAATAAAGATGGGCCCTATATATATATATATATATATATATATATATATATATATATATAGAGAGAGAGAGAGAGAGAGAGAGAGTCAGGCTAGAATACACTTGAGTGTACGGATCGCACAAATACACTCAAGTGTGTTTGCATATCAAGACTATTTTTTGCAAAATGTAAACCATTGATCTTCACCGTCATACTATAACTAGGCTACATATAAATTTTGATCCCATTTGGATGAGTGTAAGTCACTCATCCAAGAGCAAAAAAATCGACGCGCGAAACTAATTTGAAATGCATAATTTTTGCGGTCTTCATAACATGAGCTATACATATCCAAATGTGCTCAAATTTTACGTACGAGTTGTTCTCGAGATGTTTAATAAGATCAATGGATTAGATTTTCAAAAAAAATATTGCATCATGAAAAACTACTTGAGTGTATTCCGCTCCGGATACACTCGAGTGTATTCTAGCCTGACTCTCTCTCTCTCTCTCTCTCTATATATATATATATATATATATAATTGCCAAGGATAATGGAATATTTGTCATGTGTGCCTACTCTTCCAAAGATCTAGAACATTGATATTTTTTTGGTCTACGTAGAACATTGATATTTGGATAGACTTACTCCATGTAACGTGGGAAAGTTTCCTTTCTTATAATCCTACATGCTAAACCTTCTTAGCACTTTGTCAACATATATACTTTGTCGTAGGCCCAGAAGCCTACTAGATCTATCTCTTTAGATTTTGATTCCTAGAGTACATGATGATTTTCCTAAGTCCTTCATGGAGAAGGTATTTCCAACCAAGTATTAACCAAATGTAGGGTAGGTTTGTCGTTTCCCATCAATAATATGTCATAAACATACAATATAAGAAATACAATTGTGCTCCAACTAATCTTAACACAAGATTCATCTTTTATTTTAAATAATTCCAAATGTTTTATTGTCTCATTAACATGAAGATTCCAACTCTAAGATGTTTGGTTCAATTCATAGATTGACCTTTATAGCTCACAGACTTTATTGGCTTCCTTTGGCGCGATAGAACCTTTAGGATATGTCATGTAAACATCCTCTAGAAGATTCTTGTTAAGGAAAGTAATCTTAACATCCTTTCCAAATCTCATAGTCATGATAAACTACAATGGAAAACATGATACTGATGGAGATAATCAAGGCAACTACATAAAATGTTTCATCATACTCAACATCTTGAACTTGTTTGAAACCTTTTGCAACCAATTAATTATATGTTTATATTACCATCCATGCACCTCTTCTTCTAAAACACCTATTTGAAACCTATGGGTTGTACTCCTTTAGGTGGGTCCACCAAGGTCCATACCTTATTTACATTGAGGCCATTTTTTCATAATCTGGTCCCTCAATTGCCTCATTGTAGTTCGTTGGCTCTTCATATTCAATGACCAACACATCATCTTGTGTAGCATTTTGAAATCCATGTTTCTCTCACTTAAGACACGTCCTACTAAAATTTCATTGGTTCAAAGCTATCTTGTTAGATTTGAACTTCTTCAAGTTCTTTCTTCTTTCCACTGGTTCCTTTGGAAATAAATTCCATAAAAGGAATGCACTATTTTTGGCAACAAACAATTTATTGTCAGATGGAATCACTAATACATATACCACCACAACATTGGTTAAATTAGACCTATGACATGGGTTTTGCATTGACACCTCAGTGGGGTGACACTACAACTAAGGACCTTCGACTCCAATTTCTAGGGTAAACTAAAATAAAAAAGATAGAGCCAAATGCTGGTTGCTATAAAAAGATAGAGCCAAATGTTGGTTGCTATGAAAATAAGAACTAACAGTGGATAGTGATATCAACAATAGTTATAAGATTGTTCTAGGATTATAGTCATCGATGCAATAGAAAAAAAATGATAATACATATCAGTGTTGTCGGTTCGACTCAAAGAAATTGTCGACACCACAAGAACAATTAGTCATTAGTTTGTCCAAAGTAATTAACATTGTAGTTCCATATCAGTTAAAATTTTAACTGATAAGGATAGATTTGTTGTCATATTTCATGGAAAACTGGCGACGTAAATCTGTAGCGTTGATTTTTTTATAGAAACTGACATTGTAGGTATGGTGCTTTTATATAGTAGGTCTACATACCTATTGTGTGACTGTTCAACATGATGCAAAACTTGTAGTTCATTAGAACAACATGTTCCATCTTGTGTTCATCATAAGAACTGACAACAAACCTTAAAAACTTGCAATAAAAAATGCATACAAGAGTCTATATCCACACAATTCATTCAGGCACATGCATATCCATTCTCATCAAAACTTAATTCTATTCTCATGCACATACACAATTCAAAAAACACATATGTAGTTCCATTCTTCAATTCCATTTTTATCACAACTACAAATGTTTTTATCATTGTATTTATTCCTTTTCACATTTGTTCATACGCATATGCATATACACACAACATTTTCATATGCACCAACAATTCACTTGCGTCAAATTTAAGAAAAAGCCATAACCATCACATGTATAAACAAATAAAGACATTAAAGTTTAGAAAACTCATATTTGATCTCGTATGAAATATCTGACTTCATTAACTAAGGACCGTGCCCATTTCTTCTAGTATCTCATCCAACTCCTCTTTCCTATAGGGCATTATTGTGTCAAACAATTGCAAACAGAATGAAATAAATTAAATAGTTTGATTTGATTTATTTTATAATATCAAATGAGACTATTTACTTATGATGATGAATACTTTATATATTACCTTTTGTATACAATGGATGTTTTCTGATGCATGTTTGAAAACCAAGTCCATATAACAGATCACATAGTATCCACAAGCCCAATTATTATCTTATACGAAGCATTATAAATGTACATTTATACAAAACACTAATAAATAAAAGTAAGCATAGTTATCATATATATCATTGAAGTTAGAGAACTACCTTAACATTCTTCCAAGTCAATTTTTTTTAATCTAGCTTTCCTCCAAACTATTTGAATGCTTTTATGACACTATTAGTTACTAATATATTTAATTGAATTAGTAAAATAGTCATGTAATTTTGCAAAAAATAATATATGTTGACATATAATTTTTTTACTTATGCTACTATTTCCACTTCCATTGTGTGCCCCCACCCCCTATTTTTCTACTTGAGAATCCAGATAATAAAAAGATAGAGTCTGATGGACATTACAAACAACTCCCAATGACTATTATTGAGTGAAAAGAAGGCAAACAAAAGAAAACTCAAACTCCAAAATGAATGTATTTCTTTAGTTAAAATTATAAGCAAAGTGTCGAAAACTTACTAAACACTGGAAGGAGCTATAATTATGTTCTTTCCTGCAATACCAAAATATTTAAATGCGGGAGATCAATAATCACTAAAAAATGTTTGGTCTCTATTTACACAACTAATCAATGACAGAACTAGAGATTCCACATTACTTAATGTGAACTATCCACACAGTATATTAGTAGCTACAAAACATATATGTGTTGATTAATATACAAGAAAACAACTCAGCATATAATTTCACATATATAGAATAAGGTATTTAGTGGTAATATGTCACCATATTCAAAGTTATATCACAATTGCATTCAATCAATCAAAACTAAATAGCTCCATAATATTTGACAAGAATACACTAGTATTGTGATCTTGACCTAGAAAATCTTCCTGGATACAGATCATCACATTCGACCCTTCTTCTAAATTATGTAACCATATTGCAAACCCCTACACTTAGGATCTAGAGATTTGAACAGGTCCTTTGCAATTCAAGAAAGTAATTGAGGATGAACTATTAGGGATTCTTAGGTGCTATAATTTGCATGCATTCTCATATCAGTTGCCAATTGTATACACAAATAGAAAAGAATCACCAATAAAAAAACAATGTAAATTTGTCATACATTCTCATATTTAACTCCAAATTTGGGTCATGCAACCATGCCACCTTCTACATGTCCTATTGTGTCATTCTTGGGGTGGCCTAATGGAAGTGGTATCTATTTCCAATCTTGGTAGATATGTCTGATAGTCACTTGAACCCCATTGTTGGGCAGGAGAGCACCATGAATCGTGTCACCTGGTAGGGATGGGATGACATCATCTAGTGCAATGACATAGAAGCTAGGTTTAGTACTGTAAGACTTCATGACCTCAACATATACAATTATATATATAGTTTTATATATACCCAAACAAATCATATTATTAATTCATCTAAAAGACTATTATCACAAAGTAACTTACACTAAAAGTGCTTGGAGGGTCCATGAGATTAATCCCAACCACCTCTGCCTGACGAGGGTCCATCTCATAAGAAGAGCGGTGTGATTGAGGTACTACGTGAGGAGGTTGAAACTAATAAGCCTAAAACTATCTCATTGTTTCTTCTATTCTCTTTGCTACTATGTCCTCTACCTCATCTTATGACAATCCACCTTTCTTGATAGATCTACACTTTTTTTCTTCTGATGTGCCAAAAAAGGATCTTATACCTACAGCTTCCCTAGTTGCTCTAACATAGCTAGGATGCTCTAGAGTACCCAGAGCAATTATAAATTCATCCTTTTGACCCTCAATGATGAACTTGCCTTCTTTTCTTTGCTCATAGTGCTTCTCCTGATCATCATCAATAGTAATTGGTCAATAAAATATATCAATAAAGGTAAAAAATGAACATGCACTCTAAGAATTGGATTTTACCACTTTTGTAGCCACCTCAACAATTGAGGGTTGGATATTTCTCTATAGAGGCTTATCCTTGCATCTTTCCACTCCTCGTGGTGAGGTATAGGTGCATGAGTAGTAGAAGACTCAACACACCCAGGAGTAGGTTGCTCAATAAAAAGATGTGCCATGACTCGTCCCAATAGTCAACCAAACACCAATTGTTGAAAATAGAACCCAAGGCTTGAGACATATTAAACTCTATTTAGAAAACACAACAATATCAATAAAGTAACTTTTACAATTGTGAACACTTTACCAATATATTTGTCATATATATCGGTTCTCATGGATCATTAAACTATAACTAGCATGATTTCATTTAGCCCTTGATAACTATATTTACATTGTTCATAGAAAGATAATCGATTCAACTTATGTACAAGTCTTTGCTTTCAAAACATCATGCTTAGCTACAAGACACAAAGAAAGCCACAAGTTCATCCCATGATGCCAGTATAGGAACAATCTCAACTTTACACATCAGATTTAAACTTCACCTAACTTCATAAGCTACTTGACTTGAGAAGAGGGTTGGCTAGCCGATGACTTGCCTTTAGGACCTAAAAATGTCTTATTGATTGATTAGCCAACGCAAAGTGAGTAAATAAATAAACGTAATGCATTGTTGTAACTTTCTTGATTTTTTCTTATTTTTAACAACAAATTAACAAATAAGTAAAAAATACGAGCAAAACATCACTTGGCATGATAAGCAATATAACAGAGATATAAAGAAAAGATTAAATACTTTCATAGGAAGTCCAGGACCCCCCATCTGGATAGAACAAAAAATAAATTCGTTCATAGAAAAAATTAAATTTTTGCACAAGTCCAGGATCCCCCCTGTTCTAGATCAAACAAGTCTAGGATTCCACTTCGTCTGGATGAATATAAACAAGTCTAGGATTCCCCTCCCCCTTCTAGAAAAATATAAAAAATTCAAGAATCCCCCTTCTCAGGACATTTCTTCCTTCCTTCATCTTCATATTGGGATCAAGCTCCTCTTCCAATCATTACACACAAAACATAGAATCATAATAAATAAAATGAATAAAAATTTAGAAGGAATTATTCCAGTAGCATTCAACTACATTTAAACCTTATCAAGTCACAAAATTATCATAATGATATTAAGCCTTCTTCCATGGGAATCAACTGCATTTAAGCTTTAACAGACGACACAATTATCATATAATATTCAACTTTTATTTCTCAAGGCTTTCACAGACTATTGCTGCCACAAAACATATACTTATAAGATTGAATTCAAAAAACTATAAATCCATTTCAAACATTCTGTAGGCATTCCTTCAGTTTTAGTTTGACAATAACAAGAGATTAATATTATGATATCATTAATTCTTTATGACAACAAATATTTTTTTCTACCATGTTTTTGTACATTTTGTGAGTTGTATACTCTTCTAAAAGTCTTATTTAGAAGATAGGCAAAAGATAAATTCATTCTGAGATCTTTTCAAGCAAAGTCAACAACAATCGACTATATATATAGTTAATGTTTCATATTTAGCTCATTTTCCTAATTTCAAGACTTATGTTTTGTGCAAACTAAAAGATATAGACTATATAAAGTCTAATTTTATACTTTCCTTATGACCATTTTATATGTATTGCAACAATAAGTTGTTTTTGAGAAAATGAGGAAGAAGAAATGTGTATCACAAGTAGTACAAATACATATCCAATGACCTAGGATTAGAAGAGGAAAATTCAAATTCTAGTTTTATTCACAAAATTAGCAAGCTCTATTCTCAAATTTGGCTCGTTTTATTCACATGAAGAAGAACATAATAGAAGGGGAAGAACAAATCAACATTTTTCTCCAAAATCAGAGTGAAAGATAACATGGTAAAGTGGAATAAGTGGGTATTCGAATATCTACAACCAACCTAAAATCTAAGAAAAGGGAAGAAGATTGGAACTCTTCAACTAAAAGTTTGTAAGAAGACAACTCCGTTCAACGTTCTTCACCAAGGTTCTCCCTTGGTCACAATAGACGTCACCCTACATACCGTAAAGTTTTTATTTTTACTTTTATTTGGATAGACGATGAAATTATACATCCATAGAACTAAATTTTATCAAAATCTATAAAGTATATAAAAGGTTATTCCATTTTCATGATTGCTCCTGAACACCGGTGTCGCTTTTCACCAGCTATTCATGTGTCAATTGTTGGCTTTTTTATACACGATTATTAAACATACAATAACATTTGCATTTTATCTCCAATTCCCTCCATTATTTTTGTACTAGACTCATAATTCAATCCTCTACGATAATATACTTCCACTTTAAAAAAATAATAAATTTGAATTTGTCTATCAATTAAATACTCAATTCATTGAGTATGGGATGCTTATGCATTGTGTTTGTTCTGCTTTTACCTTTATTAAGGTTCCAACATTCAAGTCATACTTAAGACACATTCATTCAAGTAAGTTTCTATTATTTATTGATCCACATAATTTGAACATAATTCTTACATTAACAATATGAGATGATGTTTTATACTAATCATGGTGAGTAGTATGAGATTTAGAAATACCTAAGTTTTGGCCGTTACAAATTCTCCCCCCTTAAAAAGTTCTATTATTGAAACTTAGAATAGTTCAAGATAAGTTGTTTGCATCTCACTCTCAATCTCCCATGTTTATTCTTCAACATTGTTGTGTTTCTACAACACTTTAACCATAGATATTTCATGATTACTAAGTTTCTGAACATAATTCCAAGGCACTTTGGCCATAGGTGTTTCAAAAGCATCACAAAAAAATATAAATCCTTCTCTATTCTCAGGTAATGACAAAACTAGTGGTGTATTCAACCTTTCCTTCAAAACTTGAAAACTACTATCAATTTCTTCTCTCCACATAAAAGGTTTCTCTTTCCCGATTAACCTTGTTACAGGCATGCATATAACACTAAAATCATGTATGACAAATCTATAATATCCTACTAGCCTGAGAAAACTATGGATTTCAATCAGAATCTGTAACTCCCCAATTTTCATATCACACAAGCATAAGCTATTTTTTTAACTTGGGAGTGTTACAAACATGATACTCATCACAATAACAATAGAAAGAAACCAAAAAAACTAGTGTAAAAAATATATTCTCATAAATTCTTATGAAAGAAACTTGGTTACATCAAACTCTAAAAGAGAGTCTAAATACATAATGCGAGAGCTTGTAAATTGTCGCAGTATCTTGGATCCTGTAGATGGCTCCCCACCAAGAAAACCTTTTAAAACAATTTATGTGTCCTTTCTCTTGACAGATATTTCTAGATATTAGTACTTGCGGACATCTCATCCCTAGCCATGCACAAATAGGAAAACTATTGTAAGAGTAAGTGGCATTGAATTTCTAACAAAATAAACATGAATATACTATAGCTGAAAGTTGTACTATGACCTAAAAGTTGTAACCTTATACTAAATCGATGTGTCTTTTATTTATGTCTTTAATTTTCTTATGGCCACCATTATATGGTAAGTCCTCTTCTCTAACACCAAAATGTTATCTATGGTGCAACACACCCTATGTTGGAAAAACATGCCCTATGTTGACACTGAAGTGTCCTCTATGGTGCAACACACCCTCTATTGGCACAACGTACCCTCTGTTGACACCAAAGTGTCCTCTATGGTAAAACACACCCTCTGTTGGCACAACATGGCTTTTGTGACACCCGCAGTTTCTGACACAATGCGCCCTCTGAATCATCCCATTACTCTCTAGTGAGGACTTATCCTATAACGTATTTAGTTAATGTTGTGATGTCATTTTCTATCTCTGTTCTCAACTTCTTATCTCTGAATCTTAATCTCTTACCTCTAAATCTCTTCTTAGTTTCTTATCTCTGAATCTGAATCTCTTATTTTTGAATTTGTTCTTAATTTCTTATCTTTGAATCTTTATCTATTGTCTCTGATTGTGTATCTCCGTTCTTTAATTCAAAACTAAATCTAACCCTGAATCTAAAACTTGATATTCATATTGTTTAGATAAATATTAATTTAAAAAAATTGCCAATTCATTCATCCCATCACCTGGGTTCGAACTCATGACCTCTCAGTCTTACATCATTACTTTTACCACTGGGGTGGCACTTCATTAGGAAATTATATTAATTTGAATCTCTATAATTTAATAATTATATGAAAACTTATATAAAGCCCAAGGTCTTGAGAAAACGAACAAAATTGAGCATAGAAACACTGAGAAGTAATATAAATCTCAAATATCTAAGCTGAAAAATTGGGCAACATAACTCAATCTGAAGGAAATCTGATTTCTCAAAGCATGACTATATATGAAATAAAAATGAATACTAAATTATAAAAGTAACTTAATCTCTAAGTTTCTTTGTAGGAGTTATAGAATGAATCATAATAATATTGAAACTCAATGAAGATGGCACATTTACCTTTGTATTAATGATTTCTTTAATGTGTTCTCAATTCCCTTTTCTATAATCTAGTCACCTGGACATCAACAAATCATATAAGTCCATGTGTTTTTCCCCTTTTCATTTTTAGATATCAAACCGCGATCTCTTAACCTTCTCTAAAATTATAATTCTTACTTAGAGTATAAAATCTAATGTAAAACCATGATAAAAATCTAGGTGCTAAATTTATATCAAAACTCACATTATATAATCACTATAACACATACTCAAATAAGCCATAACATATCACACAATGTGCTATATGTGAATACATTAATCTATGATCAAAAGAAAAACTTTAAATATAATCATATGTCTCTAATTACTGTGATTTGGTTGAAATCAGATATAACTATCAAAAACTCTATTTTATAGCGGTTAAGCATATATGTAATGTAATATCTCATCAATACCTATAAAAACATCAGATAATATCCTCTTGAGTCTTAAACCAAATACTAATTTAAGAAAGTATTAAACCTCATCAAAACTTTGAAAACAATAATGATACCATGTAATAGGGTCTACATAAAATATCAAATCATTCTATCGTCAAACAATGGGTGAAATATTCACAATATCCTTATAAGTATTTACATCAAAAACCTTAGTAAAACTTCAACTCCAAATGATTAGACTTTGGAAGGTTGTTAAACACATGAAAATATAGTTACCATAAAGCAGTCACTAATTTATAAAGTTGTTTTGTGTTTTAATGACTAAAACATAAAAATCATATATATCTCAATACACATAACATATTAAATAACAAATATCAAAATTATCTACTAAAAATATTTCTAGTACATAACACACTCAAAATCCTTTCTAATGATATCTTCAACTTCCCAAACAGACACATATATCTCAAGTTATGATTTTTTTAAAGTGACCTTAGTTTTACATAGTATCATCACCAACTACAAAAAGTATACAACTACACATCGGGTATGTATCAGCCTAAAAATTCCTCTATCCACCCAAATAATGACCAATTAGTCATTGTTGTAATGTGCATGATCAAGCTTCTACTCTATTGTCTACTTCATCATTGCAAACTAAAACATCAAGACCTCCGACTGTGGAAACATCACCATACCATAAAAGTGCCCTCCTTTGGCTTCGAGAAGTCCTCTACTATCTCCTATATTGATCATGTCTACCATGTGTCCCCTTAACACCTTCTTTGCACCTTAATATGACATTGTGTGGTGAAGACGAGAGATATATAAAATAAGAAAGGTCTCAATTGGTACACCACTATATCATATGTGCAAGGGGTCAAAGAAATGTGGCGGCTTCAACAACCCCATTTGACTCCCTTAAAATAGTGTGATAGTACACATTAGATTTACTCCCTTATTTATTGTTTTATTCTATTTCTTAGTATGAAGAGACTATATATGCTAAGAATATATTCTAGATGATTCTATCAAAAAGGTCAAGTCCAATTAAAACATTTTCTTTCTAAAATCTCTATCTTATAAAAAGATTATCTTGAATAAAGGGGACATTTTCTCCAAATATATACGAGTCCATATCTGGGAAAAGAACCAAATATAATATTATACCTTATGCCAAGTATACAAAATTGAATCATATCAAGGAATCAATCCCTTAACATTTATTAATTTTTTTATGGAAATTTCCAAATTCACGCACTAGATCTACATTTTAGTATCATGTCGCTAGAATAATTTTTAAAACATATTTTTTTGACCACTACAATAAATTAATTACTTCACCATAAATCATCTTTAGTTTTACTCATTGATTACCTTGTTTCCTTTTTGTAGCTAAAGTAGTTTCTCATCATTCATAATTGACTATGCAATTTTCATTCACATCACAAAATTTCAAATGAAAGGTAATGGTGGAATATTGACACTTTCTTACAATCTCAAACTAATATAACCCCTTCATTGACACTTTAATAACTAATTCAAGCATCTAACATCAACCAAAAAACATAACATTTATTGCACATCCTATAAATCTTAAATAAACTACTATTTATTACATTATCACATTTCTCTTATTCTAATAGCAAACCAAAATTATTCACTTTTGTAACCATTCTTTGTCTGTTAACTCGTTTAGGAACAAAATCTTTTTGGCTTCTTACCAAAGATGTTCACACCAAAAACTCATATTTAGGAAAGACAATAAAAATCATTTAGAAGGGTATAAGATGAATTTCATTTAACTTTCATATATATAATATATATGTTTTCCAAACTAGAAAGTAATGTTGTTAAAATTACTAAAAAATGTTTGACTAGGTTTACTCACCCATATTATAATGTTACACTTACAAAATGGTAAATAATAATGAATCATGCCTATTAAATAGAGTACTTCCATTTTTTTGTTTAATACACATTCAAATACCCATAATTAAATCTCCTTTTTCTATACAACTCTTCCTAGTTGTGTTGGAAAGGTGACAGATCAAAACCCATACTTTTCTATAGTCTTCAATTGATATACTACTCTTGTAGGCTTGATCGCACTATAGTCAATTATCTAAATCTTGGAACGTTGAAAAAGAAAATCACCAAACTTTTCCTTCATATTCCTTTCTACTTCTATTTTCAATATATGGTTTCCATTTTGACTAGATTTTGACAAATAATTTATTACAATCATACGAATATTCCTAAAAATAACAATTTTAAAACAAATCTGGATAGCTTCTTAACATTTATTTCCAATCCAAAATGACATATAAAGTTCATAATCAATACTATAGAAAACATCTCATGTATTTATTATCTCAAAGGATTTGTCACCAAACCTCTTTCTAACTTAAGATAAATTTTAAGTTGTTCCTATCATTAATTTCTCTAAAAAACCATGAAATATTTCTAAAAAGAAAATATGAAAAAATGCTACAACCTCATATCATGATTTTGGACTACGAGTTTGATATTTATTTTATCATAATTTTAAAATCTAAAAAAATTCATTTACCACCTCTCAAATTATATAATTTATTTGAAAATGAACCACACGTAGCCTTATTTTTCTTGAATTTATTTCCTTATCCAAAGTTAACCAAAAATCATAAAATATTGACCACTACTTGTATTTATTTAAGGACTATAAATATGGTCATAGAATCTCAAAATAAAATCATCTAATATTTTCAGTCACTCATAATCCCTTTTTTTGGGTAAATACTATATATATTTTTGTATGGACATTACTAATTTAAAAAACTTGATCAGAATGTAATTCTCATTATTTCGATGATGTATATATCTTTTTTGGAAAATTATTTAATAGAAACCAATAAACAGAATATCATTTTGCCCCTATTGTGATTATGAACAATTAATGGGCTCCAAATGGTCCAAAAGATCATTAGATCTGATTTCACATATGTGTCATGTATTTTGTTCGGGCCCCATAAGAATAAAATTATAAACATTAGAATTCTTTAGATTTGGAACATTACAATTCTGCCCACCTAATTGGAATTTCATCCTTGAAATTCATCTTGGTTAAAAGTGAGGCTACCCACCACAAGGTTTCACTATAACTAACAATATTTACGACAAGTTTTAAATCATATACATGATTGAATCACTTAGACTTCTTAAATCTATACCAATTTTAAAGTTCATAGGTTAACCTTACCGACTTTCATCTCTATGTAATATTCTTGTCTAACAATATCATGATCTCAGACCTTCTTATTTCATTTTCTTGGAAATATCATCACCAAGAAGAATATTCTATGTCCTTTAGTGGATTATATGGACCCACACTATGTCAAATCAATTTTATGGATTTATTCATACTAAATGCTTCATCTTATGTATTTTATTTAGATTTCAACATCAAAAAATCAAAGTATGTTAGAATTCTTTGGCTGTAACTAGTTCTTCAGAGACAATCTTAATATCAAGAATTTTCTAAGTTCACTTGTAAAAAAAGAAATCCTTCTCATAAATATTCTTTATCAACCAAGACATTTAATATATCTTAGAATCCCTTAAAATAACTCACATGATTTACATTATGAGTTCTAGGTAAGACTTTCTGGGTCAAGGGATATCCATTATGACTAAGACATGTAATAGGGAGGATCAAATAGTTAAAAAAAACCTTCTTCTAAGATATACTATTGATTGGTATAGCTGAAGATTCACCTCTACATGAAATTTACTCTAAGTTAACCTTCATGTATAGTTGAAAAAAATTTCTATCTTTAATCCTAGCGATAAAGTTCTATAGTGGGTCTGCTCGCCTATTTCCTTTAGAAGATACCTCAATAACATAATTTATGAGGTCATACATGTCTTCACACTACTTCTCAAAGGCACCATCTTGTGCTCTAATCTTTTCTAAGTTCACGAATAATATCTTTGTCTTATTATCAATAATGATGTGTCAACACTTTTATGGACGCCATTATGTTCAAGTAACTATCTGTTTGGGGCTCGTAATATTAACTATTTCTGTGGGCATCTCTTAGTATATACCGACTGCATATGTAACACGCACATCCCAGGATTACCACTAATCATGAGATTAGGGCATAAATTTGAGGATTATACTTAATACAAAGTCCACTCCCAACGTTTTCTTTGATTTCAAACTCTTTATTTTCTCACATTCAATCTCATAAACAAACTTTACAAGGGAAATTAAGACTTGATAACTCTAATTTGATGATAAGAATAAAGATACATATCTAAACATTCATTATGTTTCTCACACTTCCCTATACATACAACATGATAATCAAATACATACTCTATTATTAAGGAATCAAAGTTACACAACATCATTAACAACTCTCTCACTACTATTCAAGGACCTAGAGTGACAAGGACCAATATAACTTGACTAATCCAATACTTAGCTCTAGTGGCAGTTTGACTTTGGCATTGTCGTTCCTCAATCCACTTGGTTTTCCTAAAAACTGTGAGTAGAGGGGTAAGCCTACTCACTCAGTGAATGAGTACTTCATAGAAATAGTTTAAATCACTTATATAATTATAGATATATTTTTGAGTGACTAATATTTAGTAGAATAGAAGCAAGCTATGAAGGGACTAATCATTCACAAACATACGTATGGCATGTTACTCTATATGATTGCAAAGAGTAAATCAATCACTGAGAATTCTTAAACAATCAAAAGTAAACTATTAATTCAAAACCATACAAAGAAAAATTGAGTAACTGACACTTGTAATCTCTCATTCATCTTATTATGCCCTGAACCTACATGAAGTGTACCACGACAGTGAAAGCATCACAACAAGCTATGATCTCACTATACAAGGCTTTAAATCATGCTTGGGTTCCTAAGTTGATAGTCTTACATGTCCCATATGTAGCAGGCAGTCTCCACGTCTGTCTGTCTATAGCTAATGAAAACGGAAGGATATCTCAGACCCCACCTCTCAAAATAGGTACTCAGGAGGTGAGTCAAGGCCCTTAGGCTTATTATGCATTAGTGGACCTACTGACCATTGATCACTACAACATGTAACATAGGTACCATCGACATCCTCGATTGGTGTTGGGTACCACACAACTGTAAGGAGTCTGCCCTACTGGTCAAGAACCCCGCACCCTACTGGTGCGCTCTAGGTTACCTCGATTTGGACTACATCCAATCGAGAAATGTTTCATCCCCAAATCACAAGCCTCATTCTGTGAGGATTCTACAGTGTTTGGCCACCTAAATATCTAATTCATTATTTAAATTCATGATTCAATTATCACATCAAGATTTCTTAGCATAACCACATGAATAGTCTTTTGCATAAATTATTAGCAATTTGTAATGTAGACTTGAGAAACTATGCAACACCAGTTATCCCACTAAAGACCATTGAACTAAAAACACTTTCTTCATGGAATTCCCTATCCTTAGGGTCTCATTGACCTCATTCAAAAATCACATAAGGACTTCATGCATCATAATGTTTCACTAATGAAAGATGACTTTCAACAATTGACATACAATCAACATATATATGAAACCCTAGAATTGAGTTGAATTAGGGTTTCCACACTATTATTGAGATATCATGCATCAAGAATAAAATTTTATAAACAAAGTCTATGATGTCTAAAAAACCCACTTCAAATGGATTTCACAACATCTATTCACAAATTTCCAAATTTCCACTCATCTAGGATTTCCCCCTCTTTATTGAGATATCAAGCAAACATTGATAACATCACGTGTAATACAAGATCGTATATGAAATATATGTACTATGCATTCAGATGAACAATCATTCATAAACAAGGATATCCAAATAGGCAAATGTTAATGAGTCTCTTAGCACTTACAATCACTAAGATAATTATCCTAGAGTTTAATCCTTTTTCAACTTTCCGTTTAAGGCTAGTATAGAAAGGGTCGATCCCACAGGACAACTTTTTAAGATTGTTTCTTTTATCCCAATTATTTTGAAGAACTATTTTGTTATTTTTTTGTATTTTTAGATTTAGAATGGAAAGTAAAAGTTGGGTTGGGGGTTTGATTGATTACACTAAAATAAGAAATAAACACAAAGTAACAATGTAATAACAAGAATTTATTTTGCCTCTGTCACAAGGAAAAGAAACAATTGTTAGCACAAGTAGATATTGTGAATGGAAAAAACACTAGAAGTAAAGAAAACAAATAAATGGAGGTTGACATCAAAGAGAGAGAATCGAGGCTCATAGGGGTTTTCACCACCTTAGCCTAGGAAAAAACAAACTAATCCTTAAAAATGACAAATTCGATGAAGGCAAGTGAATTAATAAAAATCCACTAAAGATGGACTCCACATGAGCCCAATGGTCCTGGTACTCATGTTTCTTAGTTCATCATCCTAAAATAAGAAGATCCACGGTCGTTTCAAAACTCCTATGCAATTGGGTTTGTTGTTCTAAATCCAAACTTTCACGGTCATATCCATCCAGATTAACTTTTGATCAAATCAATTAATTACTTTGATAGATCAATTAGTTATCAAACCCAAACGCCATCTAGAATCGTTTTTAAGGAAAAGTCGATAAAGACATGGATAAGGGGTTATTCCCCTTACCTCGATAGAGAACTACTCACTCATTCTTGTGGAGAAAAGGGAGACGGAGAGAAGAAGAGTTCTAGCCATAGTCTAGTCTTACTAAAGGATAGTTCCTTTGGCTAGAGTCTATGAAATGGCCGACGCTTAATCCCTTGCTCCAGTCCACAGAAGAATAATAGGAATAAGAAACTAGATCTAAACGAGCAAATTAAAAGAACAAAAATTGAAAGAAACACTTGGCTTGCAAAAACTATTCTTTATTGATGGAAAGAACAATAACATAAGAACATCAGAAGATTGCCCAGAAATCTCATACAAAGATGATACAAAAGATGATGCTTGGGAGGAGGAAGTGCCCTTCCTTTTATAGGAGAAGGAGGGGTAGACTATCCAAAAAAAGAGGGGGGAAAAAGAGAGGGATATATCCTTTTGAATTTTCAAGATTTGGTCAATAGGAATTTGATATACTTTAATTGTCTTGACCATGTAACTCTCTTCAATGCAGATTCCCACAGTAGAGATTTCGAACGTATTTCAATCTGATAAAAAGCACAAAATTGTTCCAAATAATAGGATATTCTTTTAGGAAATTAAATTTCCTTTCCAATGAATACTTCTACACGCAATTTGGACTTTAGATGCAAGAGTTATGACACTTTTGGTGACAGATATACAATAATTATAGGACTGCTACAAATTGTGCAATTATACTCCATGAATATTTATCCCATTTCCTACAAAATCGAAGAAAATATAATTAAAATTATTATTGAAGAGAAAAATATAATATAATGTAATTAATTATAAAACTAAGAAAATAAACAACAAAACAATCATAAAAAGATATCTAAAAGATGCAAATAAAAGTGATGAAAATACATTTATCAAAATACCCCGGACTTGAATCTTCGTTTGTCCTCAAGCAAGTAAAATCACAAATAAAGTCCAGTTTATACTCCCAATATGCCATCCTCACCTTAATAACATCACTACAATCCTCACCTCCAAATTTTGGCCAAGTGACCCGATCTCCTAGAACCACATATCATAAAATTCTATATTCCCTATCAAAACAATTGTCAAATCTAGCTTCTAAAATAAGAATTTGTAGAAAAATAGGCATCTCTTACTTTTGCTTTGACACTCTCAATTTTTTATTACTCTTTTTTTTAAAGTTATTGCACAAGATTAGGATGAATTTGGGGGTGTGAAAATAAAGAAAGAAGTGATGAAAATATATTGATCCCTCCTCTATTCGACTCGGGATATGAATTTATGGAGTTGTGGCTACATTGGTCACCATTTTTTTTCATGTGCACTTTTGGCATCTTTTGATGGTATGCCCCTTTGTGGGGTATGGATTTTTCATTTTGGGAGGCATGCCACCCCGGACTTGATTTTTGCCTGGTGGTGATTCTTTGCTTCTCTTTTTTAGAAGAAAAATAGAGGGAAGGAAGATATGTTCTTGTGCTTATAACTTTCAATTTTTTTCATATATTTTTGTCAGATAGTGTCATTGCTCTAGTTAGAGTATTCCTATAAATCACATCATACAAATTTTATAACAAGATAATCCATTGTTTAAATATAGGGAAAATTATGTTTGGTTTTGATCGATTCCTTATGACTTGCCAACTATTCTGAGGAGTGATGTTATTAAGGATCCTAGGTGACATGGTGGTTTCAGACATGGAAATTTGTAATAGTCTTTGCAAAAAGTTTACAAAATTCAATTTGGGGTAAAATGATATATGTCTAATTAATGGGCCGACTAGATAAAGGCCAAAACTTCTAGAAAAAGAAAAGTACATACAATAGAATAAAAGGTACAGAAAAGAAATGTGGAAAAAGGGAAGATAATGGGGTGGATCACGTACCACCCACCCCCACCCCGGACTTAGAGTTTTGCTTGTCCCGAGCAACCCTTAGACTGAGATGGAGGGAAGAAGATCACTACTGAGGAGGTGGAAGTTTCCCTAGTAAGGGGAGTTGCGATCCGGGTAAGCCTACATGCCCCCATACTCCTCATATGACGGGCGGCTAGGAGCATAGTGTTACAATCTACATGCCAGGACTCCTGCGAGTGCTACATGAGATACATGTGGTTCAGAGAAAAAGTAGAATGAAAGAAAAATAAGGAAAGAAATAGATGGAAGGAAAGATAGCATTGGGCTGCCTCCCAACTAGCGTTGTGTTTAACGTCGTGGCCTGACAGAAAATGATCAGTTATTGGGATTTGGTGAAGTCGTGGGGTCGGATAAGGTCAGATCTTGTAGGGATGATTGTTTATTTGAATCTAAAGTGACAAGGTCTTCAACGGCGATGTATCTTTTGAGTCGGTGTCCATTGACCTTAAATTCCCCTAAGACTTTATCCCACATCATAAATGTACCATGAGGATAGGCACATTTGACAATATAGGGGTCGTACCATCTTGATTTGAGTTTTCCTGGAAAAAGTCTTAATCATGAATTGAAAACCAAAATCCGGTCTCCTTATCTAATGTCCTTTCTCCTTATGTGACCATCATGCCACATTTTAGTTCGGTCCTTGTAAATTTTGGCATTTTCATAGGCGGTCATCCTAAGTTCGTCAAGCTCATTCAATTGGAGAACACGATTTTCTCCTGCGGAAGAGAGGTCAAAATTAAGGCTTTTGATAGCCCAACCAGCCTTGTGCTCGAACTCAATTGGCAAGTGACATGACTTGCCGTAGATCAGTCTAAAGGGTGTAGTGCCAATGGGCATTTTGTAAGATGTTCTGTATGCCCACAAAGCGTCATTAATTTTTAATGCCCAATCTTTCGTAGTGTGACCCACCGTTTTTTCTAAAATAGATTTGATTTGTCTATTGGAGACCTCTACTTGCCCACTAGTCTGAGGATGGTAAGGGGTGGCGACTTTGTGGTGAACTCCATATTTTTTCAATAATGCTTAAAAACGTTTTTCTAAAAAGTGGGATCCCCCGTCAGAAATAACGGTGCGCGGGACCCCAAATCTAGGGAAGATAATATCTTTGAAAAGTTTTTTAACAGGTTTACAGTCGCAAGTTTTTGTGGGAACATCTTCAACCCATTTGGACACATAATCTACCGCAACCAAGATGTAAGAAAACCCATAAGAAGAAGGAAATGGGCCCATATAATCGATTCCCCAAAAATCAACAATTTCTAGTTCTTGCCAAGATGTTAGGGGCATTTGGTCACGTTTAGAAATGTTGCCCGTCCTTTGACATTGATCACAAGAAAGCACATAGTCATAGGAATCCTTAAAAATGGTGGGCCAATAGAAACCGCATTGCAAGACCTTTCTAGCGGTTTTTTGGGAACTCATGTGCCCACCACATGGGCCAGAGTGGCATTGCTCTAGGATTTCAATGCTTTCTTCTTGGGAAACACAACGACGATACAAACCGTCAGTGCAAAGTCTGAAAAGATAACGTTCATCCCAATAGTAATTTTTGACTTCATGTAAAAATTTAGCTTTAGAGTGTCCCTTGTATTCGGGATGCAATACACATGTAGCTAAATAATTCACAAAATCGGCAAACCAAGGAAATTGAGAGTCTACCTTAAGCAATTGGTCATCGAGCAAGGATTCATTTATTGGATATTCATCAATATGACTATAACTAAGTCTACTGAGGTGGTCAGCCACAACATTCTGTAATCCCTTTTTGTCTAGGATTTCTAGATCAAATTCCTACAATAACAAAATCCATCTTATGAGTCTAGGCTTGGCATCTTTCTTGGTCATAAGGTAGCGAATGGTTGCATGATCAGTATAAACAATAACCTTTGAACCAACAAGATAAGAGCGAAATTTGTCAAATGCATAGACAATGGCTAGCATTTCTTTTTTAGTGACAGTGTAATTTCACTGAGCTTCATCTAGGGTCTTAGATGCATAATAGATGACATGATGCTTTTTGTCAACTCTTTGTCCAAAAATGGCACCTACAGCAAAGTCGCTAGCATCACACATGATTTCGAAAGGTAGGGCCCAGTCAGGAGCACGAATGATGGGAGTGGAGGTGAGAGCATCTTTCAAGCATAGGAAGATATCCATGCAAGCTTGGTCAAAATGAAATGGGACCTCCTTTTGAAGAAGGTTGGTGAGAGGTTTGGTGATTTATGAGAAATCACGAATGAATCGCCGATAGAACCCAATGTGTCCTAAGAAGGTCCGAATGTCTTTGACAGAGGAGGGAGGGGGGAGCTTGGTGATGACCTCAATCTTAGCTTTGTCCACTTCAATACCTTGATTGCTTACTTTGTGGCCCAAAACAATTCCTTCTTTAACCATGAAGTGACACTTCTCCCAATTAAGGACTAAGTGTGACTCAATGCATCTATTAAGAACAAGGGAAAGGTTTCTAAGTCAAGAATTGAAACTATCTCCATAGACGGAGAAGTCTTCCATGAAAAATTCCATGACAGTTTCTATTAATCCTGAAAAAATGGCAGACATACATCTTTGAAAGGTGGCCGATGCATTGCATAGGCCAAAGGGCATTCGTCTAAAGGAATATGTACCAAAAGGGCATATGAAGGTGGTTTTCTCTTGATCTTAAGGGTGAATGGGAATTTGATAAAAACTCGAATAGCCATGTAGATAACAAAAGTATTGTTGATGAGCTAAACGTTCAAGAACTTGATCTAGGAAAGGAAGTGGGAAGTGGTCTTTCCTAGTTTCTTTGTTGAGTTTCCTGTGTTGGCTAAATTGGACATTAGTATAATCCCTTTGTTTTGATGATGACAAACATTTCATTATTGTCGATCTAACGTGCTACTTGAGTCTTGCAGGAATAAGGTGGATGACAAATACTTGGAAGATCTATATGCTAAAATTTCTTTAAGTCATGAATGTAATCAAATGTAAAAACTTATACAAGTATATAATGTACAAGTACTTAGACATCATGTAAATCAAGCGTTAGATCTTCCCTAACCAATCACAACACTTAGATAGGTCATCCCCTACAATAGTGTCATAACTGCACACTCATACACACACTCAGTACTTAGTTTAAAACATTGAACCAGGGTCAATCTCGGTTGACAAACTTCTCGACCGAGACACTCTCGATCGACAAACTCTTTGACCGAGAAAGACCCAAGTAGCTGTTAGACACAACAAACAAGGTAGTTGGGAGTTGGATCAAAATGTTATACACACTTGCTCCAGACAGTCTCTCAGTCGACAAGACTTTGACTGAGAAGGACTCTCGGTCGACAAGTCTTCGACCAAGAAGGACTCTCGGTCGACTTTCAGAATTAATTAATTAGACGTTGCTAAAGCAACTAATGTAACCTAACGGCTAGTTAAGCACTAAGAACCCCCTAGAAAGTGTCTAGAACGTCCTTAAGCATCCATAGGCCATTCCTATAAATAGGACAAGCCATAGGACACTCAAAGTACACTTGTGCTACACTTGAGCATTCATACTTGCAATTGAAAATTCATTCTTGTGAGAAATAGAGCAATTCCTACATTGGCTATACATTTCCATTACTCTAAATTCGTGTCCTATAGGCTAGCATCTCCTATCCACATCACCTACACTTCCATATACATTGGTTAGGAGATCAAAACGCTTGATATAGGAAATCAAGCCTTGTGCTACAAGTGGTATTGTAATTTCTATTTTCCTTCTTGTTCCTTTATATCTTTTGTACTCTCCTTGCTACTCCTAGGGTTGGAGGCTGCGGATTGGAGAGGGTTTGACTTCTCAGGTGGAGAAGGGTCTTCTCGGTGGAGAAGGTGGACTTTGGACTACTTCAAGAAGGCTGTCTCAACGGGAAGCTACTTCAAGAGGAAGGCTACTTCAAGGGGAGCTTGAGGTTACTTCAAGGAAGGCTGCTTCGAGGTTGGTGAGACTACTTCTAGGTGAAGGCTGTTCGAAGGGTTTGGTGAAAGTATTATAATCTTATGTAACATCCTTGAGAGGTAATAAAATTAAATACTTTCAAAATCTCGATTGGGTAAGAAACCAGGTAGTGGATTGACTGCCTTAGTATTTGCTAAGGTTAATACCACTCTAAATCATTGTCCCCTTGTCCAATATTTTTGTGGTTGCTTGCTTTGAGTTGAATAATTATTAAAATATCCATAAAACCCATTTCACCCCCCCTCTAGTGGTTTTTCAATTGATATCAGAGCAGGCTTCAAGGATCTCTAATCGAGTCTTGAAGAATGAAGGGTGATGGTGTCTACAACCGCAAGCAAAGGAAAAGTATGGACCAATCTTCCACAAGTTGCAGTTGGTGCTTAGGAACAAGCCACACAACACTTAGTTGTCCATGGAGAGAAAATAAGGAAGAGGTGCACAAAAATTGCCTCATTGCTACAACCAATGAAGAAGAAGAAGAGGTAAGCCTTCTTGATTTATCAAAAGAAGAGATAATTTCTAGTCTTGAAGAAACACAAAATAAGTATATTAAGTGCAAGAAGAAATTAAAGAAATCTAATAAAGCAAATGATGAGTTACATGCTAAACTTCTTGCTATCACATCTAAAAATGAAGATTTGTATGCAAAATTAAATGATCTTGGATTTGAAAAGGATAACGTTATTTTTGAAAATCATACTTTGATATCATCTCTAAATGATTGTAATGTGAAGATTTTTACTCTAGAAACAAATTATGATCTTCTATCTCAAGAAAAGGCTGGATTACTTGCAAAGTTAAATGATCTTCAAAAACATCCTATTTTGTGTACACATCTAGATTATGATATTATTTTAAAAGAAAGAGATTCCTTGTTATCTAATCTAGATCAAGCAAAGTTAGACATCAATAAGAGAATGGATGAGATTGTTAAGATGCAACAAAAAGTTAGTAGTTTGAGTAACAATGATACCCTTGATAAAATTTTAAATAATTCTTATCATCAAATTGGAAGGAGAGGACTAGGTTATAATCCTAAAGGAAAATCTTATCAAAAACCTAGTTGGAGAAAGACACAAGCACTAGAAAATCAATCTATGTATGTACCTAAAGGCAAATATACATATGTACCCAAGAACAACCTAGAACAAAACCATAGAAAGAGATATGAGGTTGATTCCATATGTTGTCATTATTGTTTGCGTCTTGGACATTATTCTTTCTCATGTCCCTACAAGAAAAAGGATGTTGAGTTAGTATGGGTTCCAAAACCCCCAAACTAAATGAATAAAATTAAGTTGAGATATGACCAAAGATTCTAAGTTGTATATCTCTATGTCTATCTCAACTTAACATAATAGGACACCAAGTTAATCCAAGAAATTAAAATCTCTAAATATACATCTTCAACTAACTTGTTTTAGTTTAGATTCTCAAAACCTAGCAAATTGTATATGATTAGTTGAGATTTAGCCTAAATGTTACTTTGATATTTAAATGTCTCATCTCAACTGAGTTTTCAAATTGCATAATTGAATTGAAAATGACCTATGATTTACTTGTAAACAATTACTGAAAAATAGTACAGAAACATTCTCGGTCGAGAAACTGTTCGATCGAGAACATTGTTGGTCGAGAAATAGTCGATCGAGAAGGTTATTGTTTTCAAGTTTGCAACAAATCTGATAAAACCTTTACAAATAGCAACATTCTTGGTCGAGAAAAATGTCGACTGAGATAAATTCAGTCGAAAAATAGTTCGACCGAATCAAGTTCTGCTAAACCTGTTTTAAATTAATCTAGTTTGCTATCAAATTGTTATTAATGATTGATTTAATATGCAAATCAAGAATAAATCTTGGAGACCATTTTTGAAACAAGACATATTGATCTTTTTTCATCATGAATTAAGGTATAACATTATGAATATGAAATCCTTAAACATATTGCAAAAATGTTATAGGAAGACTGATTTTGAACAAACCTTATTCATTGATTGAAAAAGTTTATTAAGCATGTTCAGTTACATGGTTTGTCTTAAAATTGAAAACTTATGAGATTATTTTGGTTTATTCTTTATATGGTTTGGCTTAAAATGGAAAATATGAACCGTGATTAGTATAATCAAGGAATTTACTATTTTATCATAGTCAACATGGTTTTTCCTAAGTATTCCTTGGTCTATCTATATAGGAACCATGTATATTGAATTCTAATTTAAAATAATCATAATCATGGTATTTACATACTTTTATCTTGATCATTGCATTGTGGATATGCTTCTACTGTTCTATCATTGTGCTATGATCATTGTGTTTCATTGGTTTGTCTAAAATAATCTTTTATCCATATATACAAACCATGAATGGATATTATTCTTGATCATTGTCATTCAGCTCATATGAAGATGCCATTTTGCATAAATAGTAAAATTTCATGGCACAAATGCATTTTAAATTGAAAATCTGTAGAAAATGCCTCTTGGTTGAAATCAAGTTTGACCAAGGGGCGCTATGGTCGACCTAAAATAAGCTTAACAAAATGCTTATTTGTAAATCATTTTCTTGAAATCAACCTTAGTATATTAAACAAGATTCTAGTGCATAGCACTCATAAAAATTTAATTTATTATGATCTAATGATTGTTATTGTGACCTTAGAATCCTTAAAACATCTTGATTATAAGATTTAGGGGGATCTCACAAAAAAATATCTTGACTATGAGGTTAAGAAGGAGCTTACAAAATTATTGAGAATGTCATAAAGAAAAGATGAAACATGTTATAACCTTAGTATTTTTAATCTTGGTTATGCAAATAAAGGAATATCAATTTCATAAATGTGATATATCTTGTTCTTAATGGAATTCTCTAAACAAATCAGGGCTTAACATCCCGTGCATTTGGTTAGAGATACTTTTCATGTACTCTACTATAAGCCTAAAAGGTTCTCATGTCATTTTCAGGGCTTAACATCCCTTGCTAAATGGATGAGAAATCAAAATGCATATGCCATAGATCTAAAAGGATCTCATATCATTTCAAGGCTTAACATCCTTTGCAAATGATTGAGAAACAAATTATGGCTAAATTCGAAAACAAATGGTTTACATTTATATCCCTATTGTTAAAACTGAATATCTTAGTTAGGGGGAGCATAGCATAAAATTAAGGGAGAGAAATAAAAGTCATACAAAATGATTTTCTTGGATATCTTTTTGAAATGACAAAGGGGGAGAAATAATATAAAATAAAAAACATACAATTAATATGAGTTTACCAAGAATGGCTACAAAAGGTAAATTTCAGGTATGAAACTCACATGATTTATATTTCCTTATTTTATATTTAGGAAATGTTTGTCATCTTCAAAAAGGGGGAGATTGTTGGCTAAATTGGACATTAGTATAATCCCTTTGTTTTGATGATGACAAACATTTCATTATTGTCGATCTAACGTGCTACTTGAGTGTTGCAGGAATAAGGTGGATGAAAAATACTTGGAAGATCTATATGCTAAAATTGCTTTAAGTCATGAATGTAATCAAATGTAAAAACTTGTACAAGTATATAATGTACAAGTACTTAGACATCATGTAAATCAAGCGTTAGATCTTCCCTAGCCAATCACAACACTTAGATAGGTCATCCCCTACAATAGTGTCATAACTGCACACTCATACACACACTCAGTACTTAGTTTAAATCATTGAACCAGGGTCAATCTCGGTCGACAAACTTCTCGACCGAGACACTCTCGGTCGACAAACTCTTCGACCGAGAAAGACCCAAGTAGCTGTTAGACACAGCAGACAAGGTAGTTGGGAGTTGGATCAGAATGTTATACACACTTGCTCCAGACAGTCCCTCGGTCGACAAGACTTCGACCGAGAAGGACTCTCGGTCGACAAGTCTTCGATCGAGAAGTGTTTTGTCTGCAATTTTTAGAGTTAATTAACTAGTCATTGCTAAAGCAACTAATGTGTACCTAGCAGCTAGTTAAGCACTAAGAACCCCCTAGAAAGTGTCTAGAATGTCCTTAAGCATCCATAGGCCATTCCTATAAATAGGACAAGCCATAGGACACCCAAAGTACACTTGTGCTACACTTGAGCATTCATACTTGCAATTGACAATTCATTCTTGTGAGCAATTGAGCAATTCCTACATTGGCTATACATTTTCATTGCTCTAAATTCGTGTCCTATAGGCTAGCATCTCCTATCCACAACACCTACACTTCCATATACATTGGTTAGGAGATCAAAACACTTGATATAGGAAATCAAGCCTTGTGCTACAAGTGGTATTGTAATTTCTATTTTCCTTCTTGTTCCTTTATATATTTTGTACTCTCCTTGCTACTCCTAGGGTTGGAGACTGTGGATTGGAGAGGGTTTGACTTCTAAGGTGGAGAAGGGTCTTCTCAGTGGAGAAGGTGGACTTTGGACTACTTCAGGAAGGCTGTCTCAACGGGAAGCTACTTCAAGAGGAAGGCTACTTCAAGGGGAGCTTGAGGTTACTTCAAGGAAGGCTACTTTGAGGTTGGTGAGACTACTTCTAGGTGAAGGCTGTTCGAAGGGTTTGGTGAAAGTATTGTAATTTTATGTAACATCCTTGCGAGGTAATAAAATTAGATACTTTCAAAATCCGGGTTGGGTAAGCAACCGGGTAGTGGATTGACTGCCTTAGTATTTGCTAAGGATGGAACCACTCTAAATCCTTGTCCCCTTGTCCAATATTTTTGTGGTTGCTTGCTTTGAGTTGAATTATTATTAAAATATCCATAAAACCCTATTCACCCCCCTCTAGTGGTTTTTCATCCTGTAGTCAATACACATCCTCCACCCTATGACAAAGAGGGTGGGGATGAGCTCATTCTTTTCATTCCTAATGACTGTGGTCCGACCCTTTTTGGGGACAACTTGGACAGGGCTGACCCAAGGGGAGTCAGAGATGGGGTAGATGATTCCTGTAGTCAAAAGTTTAATAACTTCAAGACGAACAACCTCCTTCATGTTTGGGTTGAGTTTCCTCTGTGGGTCTCAGGATGGTTTGCTGTCTTCAATCATAGGGATCTTATGGATGCAAATGTATTGATCAATCCCAACTAAATCCGTCATTTTATACCCTAAAGCCATTTTTCTTTTCCTAAGTTCTCCCAGAAGTGTGTTTTCCTGTTCAATGGTGAGGTCAGAATTGATAATGACAGGACATAATTGTTGTTCATCAAGAAACACATATTTTAGCCCTATGGGGAGAGTTCATTTCTGGGACTTTAGGTGCTTCAAGTTCTCCCTCCACTGTGGAGATCATCTTAAGGCTCTCAATTTCAGCATTAGGGATCCCCTCAAAATAGTCTAGATGGGTGATGCATTGGTCAAATTGTTCATTGCTAAAGTTACAATCAGGAGAGCTAGTAAGGGTTGTGTAAAGAGGATCATCTACTAGCTCCCATTCTTGTCTTAGCTAAGATAGTTTGTCAATGCAATCAAGGAGATAAACTTCTTCTTGGAAACTAGGCCCTTTCATGCTCTCAAAGACTCTGAATTCTAGTGTTTGCCTTCCTAGCCTTAAGAGAATGGTTCCAGCCTCAACATCAATCAAGGCTATGGAAGTGGCTAGGAAGGGACGGCCAAAGATGAGGGGGTAACGTAAATCTTCCTTGATGTCCATGATCACAAAATCACATGGAACATAGGCATCTTTCCCAACCCGGACAGAAATGTCTTCTATGATTCCCATGGGATTGGTCATGGAGGAGTCCGCCAACTGGATGGTCATGGTTGTTGGTAGCATATCATGGAATCCTAATCTTTTGCATAGACTGTAAGGCATGATGGATATGCTGACTCCTAGATCAGCTAGGCCTTTCCTACAAGCATTGTCACCTAAGTAACATCCTATTCCAAAGAAACTGGGATCTTTTTGGTTTTTAGGCATTTTACTTTGGATTATGTCAGAGGTGGTCCTAGCAAGTTTGACAGTTTCATATTCCTCGGTGGCATACTTCCTAGTAAAAAGAGATTTCATGTATTTGGACCAGGCATGCATGTCAGCTAGAGCATCAAGAAAAGGAATGTCAACGTGCAACTTTTTCATGGCATCCCTAAATTTCAAGAACCGGGCATCTAGCCTTGTTTTCTTTAGATGATCTTGGTAGTGAGGTCGTGGTTTGTAGATTGGTTCCTCTTCTTCTACCGGTGGGGTTTCAGTGATGGTTTGTTTAGCGATAGGTTTGGGTTCAACAACAACAAAATTGTCATCCTCAACTTCTAGTGGTGTGGTGGGAGTGGCATCAGAGGGAGGAGTGGAGTGTGCTTTTCCCGAATGAGTGGTGACAACTTTAAGCTGTTCGGGGTGCTTGGGGTTATTTTCGGGCTGCCCAGAGAAGGAACCAGTGGGAGGTTTTTGTTGGGCAAATAGGTGGGCCAACTGTGCGTCAGTTGCCTTTTGATGGGCTTGTATGGCCACAAGGGTTTGTTCTATGTTTTCCAGGCTAGGATGACTTGGGGGAGGAGGAGGGGGAGCATTTTGAGGCAGATGGAGATGTTGAGATTGGTTTAGATTTTGGGGTGGAAGGTTTAAGTTTTGGAATTGTTGGTAGGGTTGTCGATTTTGGTAAATATTTCTATGATTGTTTTGACTCCCAAGATTTCTTTGGTTGTTGTATGGAAACCCGGGTGGTGGTCGGTTGTTGGATTGAGGGTAGGGAGGTCTTTGTTGGTTTTGGAGTTGGTTGAAATTTTCAGCCCCAGAAGCATTCCCATATTGGAAACCAGGGTGGTTCCGAGTTTGATTTGGATTGTAGTAGGCTTGACCTGGAATGGTGTGAATTGAATTTAGGTCTTCTAATTGTTGTTCAAACTCGGGTTGCATGGGAGTGTTGTAAAGATATTGACAATGAAGTGTGGTGTGGTCATAACCTTGGCAAATACCACAAAGAGAATCTACAGATTTTATTTGTTGAGGTAGATCTCTATAGCCTAAGGATGCTTCCAAACGATCTTGTTTTAAGGTGATCAACTTAAGGCTTTCAGCTATGCTTTGGATGTTGGGATCACTTTCGGCCTTAGCTACCCTAAGAACACCACCTACTCCTCATCTAGATCTTGTCTCGGAGGCTCGTTTCACAACCTCCCATGTACTAGTCAGGCTTTGGTGCATGAAATTTCCTCTAGATGAGGAATCGAGAAAGAACTTGGTGTCATTGTTAACGCCATGATAGAAAATTTCAATGAGTTGGTCTTGGCTAATGTCATGATGGGGACATTTCCTAAGTAGGTCTTTGAACCTTTCCCAAGCTTATCCTAGAGATTCACCCGGTGACATGGAGAAGTGGGTGATTTGACCCCTGATTTGATATGTGAGAGAAGGGAGGTAAAACTTTTCAAGAAATTTGTTTTGGAGGGCTTCCCAAGTTGTGACTTGATACTCACATTCCATGGTGTTATACCAGCTACTAGCTTGGCCGGTAAGGGAGTACTTGAACAATCGAAGACGGATTGCATCTCCTGAAACACCTGGAATCTTATTCAAAGAACAAAGGTCGATGAATCTTTGTAGGTGATCTTGAAAACTTTCCCCATTGTTGCCAGAGAAGGGATTGGCTTGGAGCATGGTGATCCATTGAGTTCGGATCTCAAATTGGGGGGCAAGGATATCAGGAGGCATGATAGGATGTTGCGCGTAGGTAGTTTTGGGAATAGAAAAATATTTTAATTGTTTTTTCCTTGCAGCTTCCTTCCTATTGGCCTCTAGCATTTCTTGTTCAGCCATATAGGTTGTACGTAAAGCGGCTTCTCTTTCTGCTTGTTTGGCTTGAATTCACTCTCTTTGAGCTGTAAGGGCTTGTTCGATCCTAACAGCTACTTCTGCCTCGTTCATTTTTGTTTGACTTTGACGGTTTAAACAATGAAAAGTCTTTTCTATTTCTAGATCAAACATTTGAAAATTGGCGTTCGAGCGTCGCATGCACAAAATAAGCAGTTAATTCGTGTGCAGAAAAAAATGTACTGCCGGAACGAAAACTCGGCAGAAAGAGTACACTTCTGGAATGTTACTCGGAAGGCATAAAAAAAGGAAAAAAAAATTAAAAAATTTTGGGGTTCGAGAAAACAATCCGTTGTCCCCGGCAACCACACCAAATTGTTAATATATCGCTTAGCACTTACAATCACTAAGATAATTATCCTAGAGTTTTATCCTTTTTCAGCTTTTTGTTTAAGGCTAGTATAGAAAGGGTCGATCCCACAGGACAACTTTTTAAGATTGTTTCTTTTATCCTAATTATTTTGAAGAACTATTTTGTTATTTTTTTGTATTTTCAGATTTAGAACGGAAAGTAAAAGTCGGGTTGGGGGTTTGATTGATTACACTAAAATAAGAAATAAACACAAAGTAACAATGTAATAACAAGAATTTATTTTGCCTCTGTCACAAGGAAAAGAAACAATTGTTAGCACAAATAGACTATTGTGAATGGAAAAAAGACTAGAAGTAAAGAAAGTAAATCAACGGAGGTTGAAATCAAAGAGAGAGAATCGAGGCTCGTAGGGGTTTTCACCACCTTAGCCTAGGCAAAAACAAACTAATCCTTAAAAACGACGAATTCGATGAAGGCAAGTGAATTAATAAAAATCCACTAAAGATGAACTCCACATGAGCCCATTGGTCCTGGTACTCATGTTTCTTAGTTCATCATCCTAAAAGAAGAAGATCCACGGTCATTTCAAAACTCCTATGCAATTGGGTTTGTTGTTCTAAATCCAAGCTTCCACGGTCATATTCATCCAGATTAACTTTTGATCAAATCAATTAATTACTTTGATAGATCAATTAGTTATCAAACCCAAAAGCCATCTAGAATCATTTTTAAGGAAAAGTCAATAAATCCATGGCTAAGGGGTTATTCCCCTTGCCTCGATAGAGAACTACTCACTCATGCTTGTGGAGAAAAGGGAGACGGAGAGAAGAAGAGTTCTAGCCATAGTCTAGTCTTACTAAAGGATAGTTCCTTCATCTAGAGTCTATGAAATGGCCGACGCTTAATCCCTTGCTCCAGTCCACGGAAGAATAATAGGAAGAAGAAACTAGATCTAAATGAGAAAAGTAAAAGAACAACAATTGAAAGAAACACTTGGCTTGCAAAAACTATTCTTTATTGATGGAAAGAACAATAACATAAGAACACCAGAAGATTGCCCAAAAATCCCGTACAAAGATGATACAAAAGATGATGCTTGGGAGGAGGAAGTGTCCTTCCTTTTATAGGAGAAGGAGTTGAAGGCTATCCAAAAAAGAGGGGAAAAAATAGAGGGATCTATCCTTTTGAATTTTCAAGATTTGGTCAATAGGAATTTGATAGACTTTAATTGTCTTGACCATGTAACTCTCTTCAATGCAGATTCCTGCAGCAGCAATTTCAAACGTATTTCTCTCCAATAAAAAGCATAAAAGCGGTCCAAATAATAGGATATTATTTTAGGAAATTAAATTTCCTTTCCAATGAATACTTCTACACACAATTGGGACTTTAGATGCAAGCGTTATGGCACTTTTGGTGACAGATATACAATAATTACATGACTGCTGCAAATTGTGCAATTATACTCCAAGAATATTTATCCCATTTTCTACAAAATCCAAGAAAATATAATTAAAATTCTTATTGAAGAGAAAAATATAATATAATGTGATTAATTATAAAACTAAGAAAATAAACAAAAAACAATCATAAAAAATATCTAAAAGATGCAAATAAAAGTGATGAAAACACATTTATCAGCAAAGCTCTCTATTCAATTATATAGCAATTTCAGGGATAACTGAAAACCCTAGATTTCAGTATGTTCTTATAACCTCAATAGTTAATTTAGGAATTCTCCTTTAGATGATTTGTATGGATTCTAATATGATTTTATCATATGAAATTCATCACAATAGAGAAATAATCCATTTCAAATCAAGTTGCAAAAGCTAAAACCAAAAGGTAGTTTAGGGTTTATTGTCGCATATAAGAGAATTGAAGATTTGTGGTGGATTTAATCCAATTTTGTGAAATATACTATTTAAAGGAAGTTCCCACTTACCCTAATGTGTGAAAACACCTTAAAAATGTTGTCCATGTCTAGAATTCTCAAATCCATGTCAAAACCCTAGTAAATCACCAATTACTTCTTCCTTTCAACTCAGAAACCCTAGGCATGGAGATTTATGAAGAAAGAGTGAGAAAAGTAGAAGATTTGATATCATTTTGAATCAAATCAGAGAATGGGTGAATTTTGACATGTGAGAGCAGATTCACCATGAAAGGCTATGTAAAGAAGCTAAAATTACTTGATTTCATCATATTTCAGATAGTGAAACCCTAGGTCAACATCTCCACCACTTTCTCCTCTCAAAACCCTAGCTCTCCTCTCACTATAGAATTTCATTTCTCTGGAAATGGATCACAAAATATCAGAGCTCCTTGGTTATAGCTTGCTCATATAGAGCAATTGAGGTGCTTGGGTCAATTGTAAATTAACCCTACTTATACTTTCTTTTATTTCAGTAAATTGTTTTGTCATTAAATTGTTACTATAAATCATTTAATTTAGGGGTAAAACCTCCTCCAAAAATTATAAGAAAGTATCATTGTGTCTGAAATGTAATTTCAGTGGTTCTAAAAAAACTTCAGATAATTAGAAGCAACCAATAAATGATTAAATATCAAATACGACACAGCTAAACAACAGTCTGTAGAATAGTCAGTTGAAGTATTGTTTGATCGAGAACCACATTTAAAGAATGTCTAATATTTCTAAAAATTTCACTAACATGCATGATTGACTTATCCATGTCATATCCAAATTTTAAGTATATCCAAGTTACATATAAAATATGAAAAATCATTTATGATAGTGCTATCCCGATCAAATTCCATATTCATGTACTATCAAAAACCCAATTATTGCCGACTAGGGTTTACATTTCTCAAACCCTAATTCTCCAAATAATGAGAATTCTTAGAGTTCTTTATTAGGTTTGAACCATCACAATTGATCTAACATCATTAATCAGGTTTAAACGATGTTCAATCTAATTAAATATGCAATCATTCAGGTAAACCATAGTTTACCAATCAAGCTCAAATGCAGTCATAACAATTCTTACCCCCTAAATAGGTTTTATACTCAAGACATATATACATAGACAAGTAGATAGGGTTTATTTTAAACTTTTAAAATTTTATACACTGATACATTCTTATATTTCATATGTGAATAATGTCTTTAGCATTGGGCCCTTCGTTTTTCTTCTAATCACAACAATTTAAAACAAGACTTCTCAATGAAAAAAAAGGAATTTTCTATGTCATAATCAATCACTAGGAAAGAGAAAGGGAAACAAATTTCAATTCTTTCATACTCTTTTGAGGTGTTTCCTTAGTACTTGTAATCCAATCCCAATATCTTGATTCATAAAGTTCAATCTAATATATATATATATATATATATATAGGCTAAAAGAATTGTGTACCTATAGCTTACATGTACCCATCTTTATTTCTAATGATCGTAATATTTTACTTAACAATCTAACCTTACACATGTAAGGTATACACCTTAGATATAATGTGTATCAAAAATCATCACAATCGGATATCGGTACATCATCTAGTGAAGGAATATATGTATTTCCTAACCAACTATATGTTGTAGAATTTGCAAAATCTGTTGGGTGAGATATTTCTATATCTCATGATTCACAAGAAATGGTTATTATTTTTTAAACACACCTAATCTATATAGTTTTGAATCAATCCATATGGTTGAATTTTACTAATATACTCCACATCTGCCATTTCAATGGAGGGTACATGTAAGTTGCATGTATCGGCCGGTTCACACTTCCTAACATCATGTGCATACATATATTCAACATCACATAAAAGTTACTAAAGAAAGTTCAACTTTCTATTTTAAATTTCACTATGGGCTACTCTGATAGAAAAGAATTTTTAAATTGCAAGACTAGATTTAACAAAAAAATGTACTATAATGAGCTGGATTACTGGTATGAATGGCTAAAACCATCACACCCATTCAATTAATATATTCCTTGTGCATGTACAACTAAAATCATATGTGTAACAAATTTCATCGCTTGATATGTTTTTAACAAAGTATACTTCTTTAAAACAAATTCACATATTACTAGAAGCCATTTTTTTGCTATGATTTCTTTCTTATTCAATACTACTTGTTGATTCTTACTTATCTTTCTCATTTTTATCATATAGATTAAGCATCTCTAGTCATTAAAATATTTGAGGTAAAAATGGATTGTTCATCATTCTTGCAATCACTGGAAGAATTTATTCTAGACCACGCTTTGCTCACGTTTCACTCCTCCTTTTGTTCAAATCATACATCTTACATATTAGATCTATTTCTTATCTATGGTTCTTATTCATTTCCATATATTTATCTATCTTTATCATTTGCAACCCATTCCCCTTAAGTTATTATAATTGCTAAGTTACTTTTCATATTTCTAATCACAAGATCTTATTTTATGAAACTTTTAGTTCTCAAGGTCAAATCAGTATTGACATCCCTTGAGCTACTACAACCCTATTCCAGGGTTTGATACTTATCAATAACATGATCTTGTTGTGACATGACTTTACTCCCTTATTTTGATATGCAAACTTTAGCTCTCTAGAAGTTTACTAAGGTCTTCCTTATCGTATCACGTAAATTTCCTTTCTCTTATTTGGCCTTTCCGATAGGTTACTTTCCTAATTTATCTTGTTGGAGTTTCATCATGATTCAATATTCTACTATCATTGTATTCAATATACGTATCCACCATGGTGGTTATGTATCACTTAGAATCCATTCTCTTACCCCTTCATTCCCTTATTACTCTCATTAGGGAGGATACAAAAGAGAAGGTGATTCTAAGTTTTAGAATTCCAATCTTGAAGTATTCACTTAACACATTTCTTGTATCTAGGTTTAATTACTATCGTCAAGGAGACAAGAATATTTAGCATCTTCTCACATCTCCCAATCTCTCTCTTTTATCATCTACATTACCCCCTCACGTTTCAGCCCCTTCTTTATTTTCTATCATCGACTGCACGTATGCTACTCTTCCTATGTCATTTTTTACTTTTACTTATCTCTTATGATCATGCTTCTCACTCTTGTATATGATTCTATATTCCATGGCATATATACCTTCTTATCATCCTTTTACTTTTATCTAATTGAAATTCTAAATCAATATTCTCCCAACTAGTTTCATCTTATGCATAATACATTACATGTCCTTCATTTCGATTCAAATGGCTCATGTAGGGGTCAATCATAGTTTCTTTTTCAATCAAGCTTGTATGTTCTGAATACAATTTACCTTTATATGATTTGTTCATCTATTTAACTACACCTTTATTCTTCTTTTGATATCTAGTTCCATTTCATCACTAGGAACCTATTGAATAGACTTGATGTAAACTAGGTTGCTACTATATAGAGGCTTTGAATCAAAATTTAGTAAGGATGAATGCATTAAACTTTACAATAGAAGTACACATTGCATTCTCTCAGTTATATCATTTAACCCTCCTTTCTAAATCTACTTATCATTTCCATCATTTCCTTTTTGTTTCATCTTAGTTTCTTATCCTAGTCTTATAATTTACATGTTCATCTAGTTCTCTTCAATTTCATTCTTCTGAACTTCACTTCTATGTACATATTGTATACTTAACTCTTTTCTACTATTTTCCCTTTTTATGGAGTACATAAATGCATTTTACTCGATTATATGATCTATTCATTCCAATTGATTTCTATCTTGTATTTCCATGTAGTTTTCTCTTATCTGTCCTTGATTTCAAATTGGGTAGAGTGCCTCAATTAGTTATATGTTCACTTCACTTTATCCATCCTTTCTTCTTCATTTTTTATGTTTCGTACTAATATATCTCTTGTATCGAGATTCCCTCTTCCTTCATTTCCAATTTAGAGTTTCTTATTTGAGGCCCCAAACTAAATCTTAGATATCAGTTCCAGCTGATTCTGAGCTATTCTAGTCTTTATCTTATAATTAAATATCTAGTGTATGTACATGCGCATTACATTCTAAATTTCCCTCCCTATAGTTTAATTACTCATATTATATTAATAAGTAGGAGTCATTAGATCCCAGTAATGCATCCTACCACTCAGACCGGGCCGAACCTACAGTCTTGAAACCAAGGACTACTTCAAATTAACCAACTCTTATTCACCTGAAACATGTAGAAAGAATATTCAATTAGGGTAAACTCATTTAAATATTACTTCTAGTCTAGTTGATACAAGGAATGAAAATAATAACTGAAGTAACTTCGTGATATACAAAAACAATCTAAAAGAACCATATATTTTCTATAAACTGATAATATGAATTTAAATGTATAAGAGTATTTCCATTCATCTCCAACTAAAGCAATAATATAAAATAAAATTTCTATTTGATTCTATCTTTATGATCTTTTCCTTCATTACTTTCTGGTCTTATAACCCTAATCTTTCTAGGATTTCTCTATAGCCTATCCTTCCTCTACATACCTAGCCATGGCATCCAGAGAAGAATAGTCAGAGTAGCTTGATATTGGTCATCCTAAGTATTCAAATACAGGGCCAGGGTATCCACATACTTAAAATTTCTAGAGATATTGACATATCAACTCCTAACTGCCACACTTATAACTCTAACTTTCTATCTTGATGGTCCCTGACAACTCAGCCTAAGCTCTGATACCAAGTTGTTACACCCACATCCCATGATTACCACTAATCATGAGATTAGGGCATAAGTTTGAGGATTGTACTTAATACAAAGTTCACTCCCAACTTTTTCTTTGATTTCAAACTCTTTGTTTTCTCACATTCAATCGCATAAACAAACTTTACTAGAGAAATTAGGACTTGATTACTCTAATTTGATGCTAACAATAAAGATACATTTCTAAACATTCATTTTATTTCTCACACTTCCCTATACATACGAGATGATAATCATATACATACTCTCTTATTAAGGGATCGAAGTTATACAACATTATTAACAACTCTCTCACTACTCTTCAAGGACCTAGAGTGACAGGGACCAAGATAACTTGACTAATCCAATACTTAGATCTTGTTGCAGAAGGATTTTTTCATTAAGTTATTCGATTCATTTGGTTTCCCTAAAAATTTGTGAGTATAGGGGTGAGCCTACTCGCTGATTGAATCCGTTCACTTATATAATATAGATATATTATTGAGCAATTGATATGTAGTATAACAGAAGCAATCCATAAAGGAACTAATCATTCACACACATATGTATGACATGCTACTCTATATCACTGCAAAGAGTAAATCAATCGTTGAGAATTCTTAAGCAATCACAAGTAAAGTATTAATTCAAAAAACATACAAAGAATAATTGAGTAATTTGCACACTTGATTAATCTCTCATTCATCTTATTATGCCTAGAACCCACATGAATTGTACCATGGCATGTGAAAGCATCGCAACAAGATACGATCTCACCGTACAAGTCTTAGAAGCATGCCCAAGTTCCTAAGCCTATAGTCTCACTTGCCTCGTCTATAGTTGGAAGTCCTCATGTCTAGCTCTCGGCGGATAATGGGAGTAGCTGGATATCTCAGACTCCACCTCTCAATTTGGTACTCAGGAAGTGAGTCAAATACCTATGGTTTATTGTGCATCAGTGGACCTACTGACCACTAATCACTACAACATGTAACATAGGTACCACTGTCATCCCCAGTTGGTGTTGGGTACCACACAACCATAAGGAGTTTTCCCTAATGGTCAAGACCCCCACACCCTACTGGTGTGCTCCCTCTTACCTCAATTTAGACTACCTACATTCAGGAAATTGTTTCCTCCCCACAACACAAGCCTCATACTATGAGGTATCTACAGTTTTTGGGGAATCTAAATGTCTAATTCACTCTTTAAATTCACAATTCAATCACCACATCAACATTTCTTAGTTTAACCTCATAAATAGTCCTTTTCATAAATTATCAATATGTATTGTAAATTGAGCAATTGTGCAACACCATTAATCTCACTAAAGAAAACTAAATTAAATACACTTGCTTCATAAAATTCCCTATCCTTAGGGTATCATTCACATTCACACAACTCACATAAGGATGCATCATAATGTTTCACTGATAAAAGATGGCTTTCAGCAATTTAAATACAATGAACATATATATGAAACCCTAGAATTGAGATGAATTAGGGTTTACACACCATTCACTGAGATATCATGCATAAAGAATAACATCAAATAAATAAAGTCTATGGTTTTAAAGTGAATCACTTCAAATGGACGCCACAATGATTATTCACAAATTTCCAACTTCCACTCATATAGGGTTTCACCCTCTGTACTAAGATAATAAGAAAACATTGATAACGTCATATGAAATAAAAAATAGTATCTAAAATATATGTCCTTCACATTAATATGAATAATAATTCATAAACAAGGAGATTCAAATAGACAAAATTCTCTATTCAATTATATAGTAATTTCAAGCATAACGGATAACCATAGATTCCTGAATGTTCTTATAACCTCTACATTATCTTTAGGAATTCTATTTTATATGATTTATATTCATTTATAATATGATTTTATCAACTAAAATTCTTCACAATAGAGAAATAGCCCATTTCACATCATATTGCAAAACCTAGAACTGAAAGGTAGTTCAGGGTTTATTGTTGCATTAAAGAGAATTGAAGATTTATGATGGATTTAATACCATTTTGTGCAATCTACTATTTAAAAGAAGTACCCACATACCCTAAGGTGTGAAAACACCTTAAAATGCAACCCATCTCTAGAATTCTCGAATCCATGTCAAAACCCTAGAAAATCACTTGTTTCTTCTTCCTTTCAACTCAGAATTCCTAGGATGGATATTTGTGGAGAAAGAGTGAGAAAAGGGGAAGATTTGATATCATTTCAAATAAATCAAAGGAGGGGTGGAATCTTCACATGTGAGAAAAGATTCACCATGACAAGCTATGTAAAGAAGCTAAAAGTACTTGATTTTATCATATCTCAGATAGTGAAACCTTCGTTCAACATCTCTACCACTTACTCCTCTCAAAACCCTAGCTCTCCTCTCTCTCTAAAATTTCATTTCTTTGGAATGCATCACGAAATATGAGAGCTCCTTGGGTACTATCTTTCTCATATAGAGTAATTGAGGTTCTTGGTCAATTATAAATTGACCCTACTTGTACTTTCTTTTATTTTAGTAGAATTTTATGTCAAATGTTATTGTAACTCAATTACTTTAGAGATCAAACCTCCTCTAAAAATCATGAAAAGTTATCATGGTGTCTAACCTATAATTTTAGAGCTGCTATAGGAATTTCAGATCATTTCAAGAAATAAATAAATAATTAAAAATCAAATATGATGCTACTAAACAACAGTCTACAACACAGTCGGCCGATATATAGTTCGACCAAGAACCACATTCAAAGAACATCTAAATATTCTGAAATTTCATACTAACATGCATGATTGAGTTATCCATATCATACCCATATTTTTAAATAAATCCAAGTTACATAGAAAATATGGAAAATCATTTACCACACTTCTATCATGATCAAATTCTATTTTCATGTACTATCAAAACCCTAAGTTTTTCCAATTAGGGTTTACATTTCTCAAACCCTAATGATGCAAATCATAAGTATGCTTAGAGTTCTTTATTAGGTTTAAAACATCAAAATTGAGCTAACATCATTAATCATATTTAAACAATGTTCAATCTAATTAAACGTGTAATCATTCATGTAAACCCTATTTAACCAATCAAGCACAAATGCTATCATAACAACACATATACCCAAAGATGGCCTATGCATATATTTACACCTCATTAGTACACATGTCCCATACCTAATGGACTCAAAATGGTGAGGCAAATACCATAAATATTTGGATGTCATAACATTTCCTCTACAATTCCATATGATATGTGTTCTAGATGACACACCTCTAAAAAATAGAGAGGTCATGTTATAGGCATGTCTACAAATAACACTTAAAATACAAAGGCAAAACATGCCTAACTTCAATGGATATCTCAAATTCCGTCATGGGCTACACATTTAGCTTGGAATCTAATATCTTTGCCTAATTTTTTCTAAAACATAAGCTACTAACTATTAACTTAACTCTATATTATGATCTATATAGGATTCTACTAGAGGGATATAGACTAAGAATATGAGAATTTCTTGATGTCCATCTATGTCATTAGTCTGATATCATATTGTAACACCCCAATTTTCATACAACATAAGCGTAAGTTTTTTTTTTAAACTTGGGAGTGTTACAAACTTGATGCTCATCACAATAATAATATAAAGAAACCAAACAAACTAGTGTTTAAAATATTTTCTCATAAATAATAAGGAAAAAAACATGGTTGCCTCAAACTCTATAAGGAACTCTAAATACGTGATGCAAGAGCTTGCACATTTTCTCAGTATCTTGGATCGCATAGATGCGCCCCACCAAGAAACTCTTAAAACTATTGACATGTATTTCTCTTGAGTGATCTCCCTACAGACTAGTACCTATGGACATCTTGTCCCCAACCATGCACAAATAGGAAAACTACTATTAGACTAAGTTGCATTGAATTTCTAATAAGATAAGCTTGAATATATTATATCTGAAAGCTGAACTAAGATCTGAAAGTTGTAAACTTATACTGAATTGATGTGTCTTTTATTTCTTATGGCCACCATTATATAGTAGTCCTCCTCTACAACATCAAAGTGTCATCTATGGTTAAACACATCCTCTATTGGCACAACATGCCCTCTATTGACACCAAAATGTCCTATATGGCGTAATGCACCACATGTTGGACCAACATGACCTCTGTTGACACTTAAGTGTCATCTATTGTACAACACAACCTTTACTGGAACAAAGTTCCCTCTGGGACACCTACAATGTCTGGCACAGTGTGCCCTTTGAATTGTCCTACGACTCTCTAGTGAGATGTTATCCTATAATGTATATAATTAATGTTTCGATGTCATTATCTATCTCTATTCTTAATTTTTATCTATGAATATTAATCTCTTATCTGTAAATCTCTCCTTAATTTCTCATATCATCTATGAATATTAATTTGGTATTTTTAAATTTGTTCTTAATTTCTTATCTTGAATCTTAATCTATTATCTCAGTCTATGTATACATGCTCATTAATTCTAAGCTGAATCTAACCCTAAATCTAAAACTTGATATTCATATTAAGCTCATTAATTTAACAAATCATACAACAAGTTATATCTGAGCCTAAGGTCTTGAGAAAATGAACTAAACTGAGCATAGAAATATTGAGTGTCTAGAAGTAACATAAATCTCAAATATCTAAATCTAACAATTGGGAAACATAACTCAATTTGAATGAGATCTAATTACTCAAAGCATGTCTAGATATGAAATCAAAATGAATATTGAAGTCTGAAAATAACTTAATCTCTAAGTTACTTTGTAGGAGTTGTAAGCGGATTCATAATAATATTGAAACTCAATGGACATGACCCACTTACCTTTTATACTGATGATTTCTTTCACACGTTCTCAATCCTTTTTTCAATAACCTAATCACCTAGACATCAACAAGTTTTTCTAAGTCCATATGTTTTTCCCTTTTTCATTTTTATATATCAAACCAACATCCCTTTAACCTTGTATACCAAAATATGATTCATAAGTAGACTATACAACTCTAATGTAAAACCATGATAGAAATCTTGATGTTGAATTTATGAAAAGCTCACATTATATAATCACCATAGCACTCATACTCAAATAAGACATAAAAAATTGCATTATGTACTATATATATACATATTAATCTATGGTCAAAAGAAAACCTTCAAATATAATCACACATCTCTAGTTACTGTGATTTGGTTGAAATCAAATGTAAATATAAAAAACTCTATTTTGTAGCGCTTAAGCATATGTCTAATGTAATATCTCATCAATATCCATAAAACACATCATAAAATATCCTCTTAAGTCTAAAACCAAATACCAATTTAAGAAAGTATGAAACCTAATCAAAACTTTGAAAATAATAATTATACCATATAATATGTTTAGATAAAAACATCAAATCATTTTATAGTGAAGCAATGGGTGAAATATCCTAAATACCCTTATTAGGATTTACATCAAAAACCTTGGTGAAACTTCAAATCAGAATGATTAGACTTTGAAAGGATGTTAAACACATGATAATATACTTACCATAAAAGAATCATTAATTTCTAAAGTTGGTTGCTATTTTGATGCATAAAACATCAAAATCATATAGATATCAATACACATAAAATTTTACATAACAAACATAAAAATCATCAACTAAAGATATTTATAGGACATAGTACCCTCAAAATCATTTCTAATGATATCTTGACCTCCCCAAACAAACACATAGAATATAAGTTATGATTTTTGTAAAGTTATGTTAGTTTTACTTGATGTTAGCACAACTATAGAAAGCATACGACAATGCATCCGAGTATGGATCATCCTAAAACTTCCTCCAGCTTCCCATATAACCACCAAGTGAGTCATTGCTATGATGTGCATGATTAGCCTTCTGCTCCATTTTCTACTTCTTTATCACAAACTAAAACATCAAGACCTCTGATTAGGGAAACATTACCATACCACAAAATTACCCTACTTTGACTTTGAGGAGTCCTCTACTACCTCCTGGATTGATCATGTCTATGATGTGTCCTTTTGTCACCTTCTTCTCGCCTTAATGTGACAATGTGTGGTGAAGGTGAAAGATGTAGAAAATAAGGAAGGTCTCTACTGGTACACCACTATATCATATGTGTAAGGGGTCAAGGAAATGTGGTGGTTTCAACAACCCCAATTGGTTCCCTTAAAATAGTGTGATTCCATATTAGACTGACTTCCTTATTTATTGTTTTGTTCTATTTCTTAGGATGTGAAGGCCTAATATATGAAGGATATATTCTAGATAATTCCATTAAAAAGGTCAAGTCCCAATAAAATATTTACTTTCTAAAATCTCTATCTTCTAAAATGATTATCTCAACTAAAGGGGACATCGTCTCCAAATAATATACTAGTCAATGATCTAGGAAAAAGCCAAATATAATATTATATTGTTTAGTCAACTATTTAAAAATGAATCATATCAAGGAATTAAATCCTTAACATTAATTGTTTATTAAAATTTCCAAATTCACACACCAGATATACATTTTAGTATCATGTCGCTAGGATAATTTAAAAAAAAATTCTTCTTGACCGCCAAATCACACTGATTACCTGATCGTAAATCATCTTCAATTTTACACTTTGATTACCTTCTTTCCTTTTTCTAGTTAAAATCATCTCTCATCATTTGTAATCAACTATGTAATTTTCATTCAAACCACAAAATTTCAAATAGAAGGTAATGGTGAAATATTGACACTTCCTTAAAATATCCAACTAATATAACCCTTTTATTGGTACTATTATAATTAATTTTTCAAGCACTAACGTCAAAAAAAAATTAAACATTTATTGCACATCCTATAAATATCAAATAAACTACTATTTATTACATTATCATATTTCTCTTATTCTAATAACAAACCAGAGTTATTTATTTTGTAACCATTCTATGTCTATTAACTCCATTACATATAAAATCGGTTTGGTTTCTTACCAAAGAATGTTTGCACCAAATACTCCCATTTAGCAAAGGCAATAAAATCATTCAGAACGGTATAAGACTACATTTAATTAATGTTTCATATATACTTTCCAAAATGAAAAGTAAGATCGTCAAAATTACTAAAAGATATTTGACCAAGATTACTCACCCCAATTATGATGTTATACTTATAAAATGGTAAATAATATTTAATTGTGCATATTAAGTACATAACTTTCATTTTTAATTTACAATCATATTCAATAATTAAATCTCCTTTTTCTATATCTCTCTTACTAGTTGTGTTGGAAAGGTGACAAGTCAAAACCCACACTTTTCTATAGCCAACAATTAATATACTACTCTTGTACATTTTATTGCACTATAGTAAATTATCTAAATATTGGAACTTTAAAAAGAAAATCATCAAAATTTTCCTTCATCTTCCTTTCTACTTCTATTCTAAATATATGGTTTCCATTTTGACTAAATTTTGACCAATATATAGTCACAATTATAGAACTTTTCTAAAAACAACAATTTCAAAACAAATATTAATAACTTCCTAACATTTATATCCAGTCCCAAATGACACGTAAATTTCATAAAAATATTGTAGAAAACATCTCATGTATTTATTGCCTCAAAGAATTTGGTGCCTGGCCTCTTTTTTACTTAAAATCAATTCAAAGTTGTTCTTATCATTTATTACTCTCAAACCAAAAATGACATCTTTCCCAAAAGAAATTACTAAAAAATGGTAGAACCTCATATTGTGATTATGATTAGGAGTTTAATATTTGTTTATTATGATTTTAAAATCTCGAGAAACAATTCATTTACCACCTGTCAAATTATTTGATTTATTTGACAATGAACTGCATCTAGACTAATTTTCTTGAATTTATTTCCTTATCCAAAGTTAACCAAAAATCATTAAAACTTTGACCATTACCTTGTATTTATCTAAGGACTATAAATAATATCTTTGAATCTCAAAATAAACTCATTAAATATTTTTAGTTACTCATAATCCCTTTTATGGTAAATAATATATTACTTTTTATATGAACATTATTAAATTCAAAAACTTGGTCTGCATGTATTTCTGATTATTTCAATGATGTATGTATACATATATATATCAGAAAATCAATTAACACAAGTCAATAGCCAATATACCATTTTACCCTATTGTGATTAGGGATAATTAATGGGCTCCAAATGGACCTATAGATCATTAGATCCAATTTCACCTATGTGTCATGTATTTGGCATGGGCCTCATAAGGATAAAATCATATACATTAGAATACTTAAAATTTGGGATATGACAGAGTCTTAGGTTATTCCCACTGTACCACTGATTCAAATTTCTCAGGATCTACCCAAATCCCTTTGTCTAGAAATAATATGGTCTAAAAAGGCAACTTCTAAAGACAAAACTCCCATTTACTAAACTTTGCACACATACTATGTTATCTCAGTAATTGTAAATAAATTCATAAATGATGTTCAAGTTTCTCAACATTTTTAGAATATATCAGAATATCATGAATACAACAACAAATTAATTCAAGAACTGTCTGAACAATATATTCATCAAATCCATAAACATATCTCGAGCATTGGTTAGTCCACATGACATAACCAAAATCTCATACTGTCCACATCTCATGTGAAAAACTTTCTTTGGCACATCTTTTGTCTTAATCCCTAATTGTTGATTACCAGATCTCAAGTACATCTTAGTAAAGATAGTAGCTCCTTTTAGCTAGTCAAATAGGTCATAAATCCTATGTAAGGGGTACCTATTCTTGATAGTGACCTTATTTAACCGTTTGTAATCCATGCACAATCATAGTGTGCCATCTTTCTTTTTCACAAAGAGAACCACTTATTCCCAAGGTGAAGTACTTGGTTGTATAAAACCTTTATCTAGAAACTCTTATAGTTATGTTTAAAGATCTTTAAGTTCTATTGGTGTGATACAATAATGTGTTAAAGATATTAGTAATGTACCATGCTCAACGTTGATCTCAAAATAAACCTCCCTAGGTGGAGGTAGTTTTGGTAATTCTTCAGGAAATATGTCAACAAATTTTACACTATAGGTACATTCAATAAAATACAATTTTGTTAGCACTAAGCACAAGTCTTAGCTTTATAAGTCAAGCACTACCCCATAAGTATATAGGTGCATGCAGTATATTCGAGATCATCCAAGGAGTAAGACTTTATTAAACACAAGAGTGATGGACTTCAACAATATAGATATTTTTATCAAGATAGGTTTTGTTATGTTAACAAAGCAATCTAGAAAAACAAACTAAGATAGAAATCACTAGTATGAAAACTTACTTCATGGTAGTAGTAGAAGAAAAATAAGGTTGTTTGCTCATTTCAGTGCTCCATTGGAAATGATTTATTGTCATGTCTTCTATGATAGCATAAGATTCTATGTAGGATTTGTTCATCAACACTCCTTTTGTAGCTGCATCTAAGGATATTTTAGTGTTATAAAATAAACCATTATAAGAAGATTGAAGAAGCAACCAATTTTAGAGCCCATGGTGAGGACAAAGATGTTGGAGGTTTTTGAATTTCTCCTATGCATCATATAGAGTCTTTCCATCCCTTTGGAAAAAATTAGTGAGTTGGCTTCTGACCTGTACTATTTTGCTTGGTGGGAAGTACCTGGATAAGAAGACCTCGAGAACCTCTTCCCAGCTATTAATTAAATTCCTTAGCAACAAATAGAGCCATGTCTTGGCGCTGTCACTGAAAGTGAATGAAAAAAGAATAAGGTGAGTCCCATCTGTAGGAACACCATTGATCTTGAAGGTGCTCAATTACTACATAAATTCAGCTATATGTAAATCAGGATCCTCCATAGGACTTCCTCCAAATCTATTCTGCTATAAAATCTATATAATGGTGGGGTTGATAGAAAATAATTTGTCTCAATTTGTGGGATATTAATAGCCCCATTAATGCTTATAGTAGTTGGAGCAATGAAGTCCTTAAGGGGATGATTGTCTTCAATTATTGGGTTATCTATTTGAGCTAGACGTTCTGGCAAAGGTGGTGGTGATGAAGGTGATGAAATGTGATTGAGGTGCACTCTTCTTAAATTTTTGAAGGCTATTAACAATCCTACAAGTTAATAAGGTGAGTGAAGTACAAAAGTAAAAAGAGAAGATACAAAAATATGATAATGGTGATTATCATGATGAAAATTATAGTGGATAAGATGTGGTTAAATGATGGTGATAGTGTGATGTAGTTTCACTTACTGTTCAACACTTCTTAATTGAACAAATTATCGAAACTTCCCAAATATGACGCCAAAAACTTGTTAGAACTGTGCACAATTCTAAAATTTATAACTTGAGAACTACCCCACAAGTATATGGGTGCATGTAGTATATTCGAGATTGTCAAAGGTGATAGTCTTTGTTAAACACAAGAGTGATTAAATACAACAATATAGATCTTTTTATCATGATAAGTTTTGTTATGTTAACTAAGAAATTTAGATAAAAGAAAACTAAGACAGAATCCACTTGTATTAAGGATTAAATTGGATCGAGATTCTTAAGAATAGGGTTTCACTACCATATCATGCCATGAAATTTCAATAAATTCACAAGTAGGAAAATCACAATGGGAGGTTTGTGTTCTACACCCCTCCCAATAGTGTAGAATGGTTCTCCCCTTATATATCACCACTGTGCATATTCTTAGAATAATACCACCAAAAACCTTGGAATCCCCTTCACTTCAATGCTATAGTGATAGTCAAGGAAACAAAGCTACTAAAACATCCCCTTAGTTCAGTGTCGACCTTCCTAGTAGTCACAAGAAGCATAATACATATATACCTAATGGCCAGTCAAGCATATATGTGAAATAAACACTGATGTATCCATAGAATAATGATTAATCCAACACTAAGCAAGAAAATACATTGTTATACAAAGCATGACATGGGAGTTACTCCCCCATGCCCAAGAAAAGAGTATCTACTTGTTCATGGCTATAGAAGGTAGATACAAGTAGTAGAAAAGAATGCTAGTCATCACAAAAGAAGAAAGTAAAATAGGATGTCTTTTGAAGAGAAAGAGTTGGAACTCCAAATAAGGAGTCAAAACTCCATCCTTGATTCCAAAAACTCTCAAGAAAGATTCACTTTGAAGTAGAGAGAAGATAATGATGGAGATTCATGCTGCAATTGTTGAAGAAGAAGGAAGAAGAAGAGTTTATCTCTTAAGAAACCAACCTTTCTCCCTTGGAATGCCTCCAGCTCCTCTTGGGTTTCCCTTTTTTAAGTCCCGCTCCAAGTGATCTGAAATATTCCATGATAATATGTATAGGCATGGGGTAGTTAAATTCACATTTGAGTAATCCATAGGTGACATGACATGTTGGCAAGTCAACATGACATGTTACTTATAGTTTCTAAAGTGGAAAGGCCTCCATCGAGGATGACACAACATGTTATTGCAAATTAGGCTACTCTACAAAATTCTATAATGAGAAAACACAATGTGTAGATATGTGAATAAGGCGTGTTGTTGGGATTCATCAACTCCTGATGTCTCTGGATCTCGATTCTGCACTGTAACATGGCATGTTGAAATCTCAAGATAGTGTGCTGGTAAAAACACAGCATGTTGATTTCTCAACACACCAAGTTGCTGACAATTTCTACAACATTTATTTTTTGAATGTTTGAATGATTGGGGAATGTGTTGATGGATGATATGATGGTGTTTATCTCCCCATTTTGATGCCAAAATATTATACCGACAAATTAAAAACAAAGAGAAAGTAAAGATAACAATAAAGTCGAAAATATAGCACAATTAAGAGTCATATACATGTAAAATTTATTTGAAACTACAACCAAAAGTGGTCCAAAAGATGTTATAAAATATGCATATCAAATTCCCCTAAGCTTAAACCATTGCGCATTTTCAATAAAAAAAGAAACATGGTTACATAGTAGAATAACTACAATGACACATACATCAATTATAAAAATGGAAGAATTGAATCATAATATACCAATCATTTTCAAGATATTGCAACTAGGCATGAATTCATTTCAATCACTCAATATTGAAAGTTAAATTAGAAAAGGTAGTCAATTTTTTTTTGAAAAATCAACAAGATAGAAATGAATACAAGTATGATGACAAAGACAAAAAATGTAGTGAATATGCAACCAAACCCCTATGATTATAAGGATGAATACAATTGAAATTCTAGCTTGACATCAAGAATTCTACAATGACTCCTTCATAAGCATCATGATTTTAAAATTAAGAGATTTGTGTATGGAATTTAGCTTATATTGTAGGCTTACACGCACATGGAATGCCGTTTGGAGTTTATTGACCCTCTTTCTAACGTAAGTCCCTACTTCATTAGGTTGGAAGATTACATGGGTGACTTATCCATCTTTTGTAGGGATGTAATTTTTTTAGAGCAAACAAAGACACTTTTAAACATGATTTGGGTCCCATTTTGGAACCTCACAATCATAGGCTACCACATATATCCTCAAGAAGAAAAACTCCAGTTTAAAAAATGCAAGGTTCATGCAAATAGGTGATCTAAAACATGGAATTCCTTTATTTATAAAAGTTTTCATCATAGGGGTGGTAGAAAACACACTAATGATTTGGCAAAATCATCAAAAATGCTACAAAAAGGTATGAAGTTGATCAATCCAAAGCATTTTGGACCTTTACATGCATTGAGTTGAGAGTGAGAAAAATGAAAAACATGCTAGAGAAAAAAAATACCATGGAAACATGTGTTCATTATATTGCTAAATGTATGTTCTAGGGTTTTTTAACTATTATCTACATGAGTACAATGGCTTAGCTAAAAGGGAGTCATTTTTTACCCTAACAAAAGAAATTCTGAAGAGTCATGCTTAGATAATCACTTATCTAGGAAAGAAAAATAGAAATGGAAAAGAAAAAATAAACTTAATACTACAACTACCGACCAATTGCTCTCCTGTTAAGCTTGGAATTTGTAGTGTCTTCACTATATAAATAAAAATCAAATAGGATTACAACTGAGTATCGGTAATGGTGGAGATGTCAAACTGGAGGTCCCGTGCTCTGATTTGAGGATAGAAATCATTTCTCTAAGGATCTACACCTCTTTGCATTATATTTCTGATTTGAGACAAAGACTATGCTTATGATTTGCAGTAGGAATACTATTCTTGACATCAATGTTGTTTGTCCCTCATTCTCCTCTTCAAAATAACCAGAAATACATTCTTAGTGAATCTTCTGATCACTGAGCATTGTTTCAAAGATGTGTTTGGATGGGACATTTTTCTTTTTTGAAAAATCATCCTGTGGAATAAGTGTTGCATATTTCTTCCTTAAACCTTCAGTTTCAATATCTTCTTGATGTCAATGGCTGCATTTGATGTCTTCTTTGATGATGAAAAAGTATTTCCTATAAAAACTCCACTCTTGAAATATATTGTGCATGTTTCTTTAGGATTCATCTCCGCCTAACTATGTAGGGACCCTGAAGGCACTTTTTGGTTGGAAAGTTCTTGTTGGGAAATTTGATTTCTAAACATTTGTGAATGAGTAGAAACTTAATCTACCTTAGGAGAGAGTTGGTGAATGACATCCAACTTAAATAGTACAAGTTGATGGAACTCATAATTTTGCTTCATTGGAGTTGAAACAAAATTTTCCTGTAGTTATTCCAAGTTAGACTTTGAATGTTGTTGTTGTTGTTGAATGTGTTGTTGTTGATAAATTTGGGAATTATTTTTTTACAATAGGACAAGTCCAGATGATCTCTCTAGTCCAGTTTATATGTGTTTGAATGATTACTGTAAGACTAATTGCTCCCATAATCCCCTATCACATCATATTGTTCTATGGTTTCCTCAAAAAAGATGAAAGAAGAATAGCTTGAGGAAGATGCCTACTTAATAACTTCACTTGATTCACATATTAAGTTGGTTGGATGAGTGGAATGTGTATCTAGTTTTCCAAAAATTTTGGACAAGGTGTTGATCTTTATTGCATTGAAAATCTACTGCATCAAAAGGGTGTATACCAACTTGCTACATGGAAGCAATAGAAGAAAAATATGGCTGGTTGCTCATTTTAGTGCTCCTTTGGCAATGATTTATTGTCATGTCTTCTATGATGGCATACACTTCGCTATAGGATTTTTTCATCAAAGATCCTTTGAATCTACATCAATAGACATCCTTGTGTTATAAAATAAACCATTATAATTTGTTTGAATAAGCAACCAATTGCCAAGGACATGGTGAGGACAAAGATGCAGAAGGTATTTGAATCTCTCCCCATGCATGAGAGTCTCTCAATCCCTTTGGTTGTTGGGAAGTACCTGGCTAAGAAGATCATTAGAATAGAAGAGATTCATGCCTTGGACTTGTTCCTTAAAGTGAATGAAAAAGGAATAGGGCAAATCCCGTCAGTAGGAACACCATTGACCTTGAAGGTGCTGAAGTACTGTAGAAATTCAGATATATGTAAATTGGGATCCTCTATAGGACTTCCTCCAAATCTATTCCTCTATAAAATATATATAATGGTGGGATTGAAAGAAAATTATTTGTCTTGATTTGTGAGATATAAATGGTCCCATTGATGTTTATGGTAGTTGGAGCAAAGAAGTCCTTAATGGGATGATTTCCTTTCATCATTGGTTTATCTTGTTGATCTAGATGTTTGAGAAAATGTGGTGGTGATGAAGGTGATGAATGTTGTGGTTCCTCCAAATTTGATCGAGGTTCACTCCTCTTTCCTTTTTGAAGGCTATTAACAATCCTACAAGTAAAGAAAGTGAGTGAATTACAAAAAATGGAAGATACAAAATATGATAATGATGGTCATCATGATGAAAATCATAATGGATAAGATGTAGTGAAATGATGGTGATGGTGTGATCTAGTCATTCTTATTATTCAACACTTTTTACTCTAACAAAATTATCGATGCTCCCAAGCAACAATGCCAAAAACTTATTAGAACTATACACAAGTCTTAAATTCATAACTTGAGAACTACCAAACCAATATAGCCAAGGAGCAAGGATTGCTTAAACACAAGAGTGATGAACTTCAACAATATTGATCTTTTTATCAAGATAGGATTTTTTATGTTAACTAAGCAATTTAGAATAAAACAAACAAAGACATACATCACTTTTATTAAGGATCAAATTGGATTGGGTATTCTTGAAAATAGGGTTTCACTATCATATCATGCCATTAAACAACAACAAATTCATAAGCAGTAAAATCATAAAGGGAGGTTTGAGTTCTACACCCCTCCAGTAGTGTAGAACAAAACTAATGTAACAACCCTACTTCCCGATGACCCCCAATTAAGGAAGACCAAAAATTCAGAGGCGTTATCCCAAAAATAGGATCAATGGTTTTGCAAATAACTAATAAATTCTACGAAGACTAGACTAAAAATTGGAATGAATATTTACTTTCACATACCTTCAAAAATAGACAACTGAGACTTCTACCTGTAGTAGAATTCTATCTAACTAAATCCTCCTTGATAATTTAACTTTAATCGTTCACATGTTCCACTTTACTGTTTGTCCTATTTTAGGTATTTCCTAAAATGCTGACAAACAAAATGTTGGCCAGTATAATTGAATATACTAGTATGTGGGGACAAACAAAACATTGCACATAAGATTTAAGAACCTAATCATATCAAGTAGTTGTTATCAATACAAAATTACATTTTCAATGTGACTTCCCAACCACTTTTACTCATCCTCTGGGATACCCTCTCTTAGGGTTTAGTCCTTGCAAGGGACTTAAGGATACCTTCTCCATCTTGAGCTTGGTACCTGGGGTCACCTCTTTGGGTGCCCAATGGTCTTCCCTGTGGGGCTTGACCACTTCAGACCTTCCCTTCAGAGCTTGGTCTTGCATCATACATCCAGAGATGGTACGTTGGTTCGAGATAGTCACATATATACTTAAGTTGTGATAATCATATTCACTTTAAAGATTGCAGAAATAAAAGCATCCAAACAATTTATTTCCATGCAATCGATATAACATTGGGAAAATGCCAAGAAACTAAAGTGTGTACTCATAATTAACCACATACCTGATTTGGAGATTTCAAATGAAATAAGCAAAGTCTAATCGATTAGGCAATCCAATCCAAGCAAGCAAGTCAACCACAAAAAAAAGAATCTTGAAAAGTATATGCAACCTATTTACTACACACTTCTTCAAGAATCTACTTTATTGACTTGACATTACTTTTTAGGATTTCTAATCCGAATTAGGGTTTCATTAGCATTCCTTTAGATCTATTTACAACTTTCCACTTTTATGTCCACAAATCCCTAAAACAACAATTCTAGGTTCAAAACCCTAATTATCCACTTATTCATATTAAAGCCTTATTTTCATCAAAAAGATTTAGGATTAACATCACATCGTTTTATACAAAGGATCCTAAAATATATCTCATTAGAAACCATTAACACCTAGATTAGGGTTTCTAAGCCCATTAATGCACATTAACATATCAAAACCTAAATTAAGGTATTAAGCACATGGATCATCTAGTAGACATAAAAACATCTTTTTATTAACAACAGGTTAATGCACGTATAGATCATCCATATTAATCATCTAAATTCCATATAACATCAATTTAGGGTTTTTCTTAGTTATAAAGCATTAAGGTTAGCAACTTTAACTACTTTTCGAATTTCAAGAAAAATCAAGCTTCAAGTATATTTTTAATGGATTCCTTATATTTTCTTGAGAAAAAATCATATTATATGTCCCGAACTGAGTTACCCATTATATTCTATGAATTTTTCAAGATAATACATTATAGGCCAATCACAGATTGACACGTGTACCTTTCATTGCCTTTCTTTGTTTATCCTTTCTTGGCTCACATATCTCTCCCTCGACCCACCTAACCTGGTACCTGGGTCCGGTCCCTTCATCGTCTTCGCAGGCACGCGTGGATAGGAGTCCCACTCCTATATTTTCTCTATAAAATAGAGTGTCTCAGAACAAGCTGGGCGGTGACCTCCTCGCCCACATCAGCGCCTTCTTGGGGAAGGGCAGGCAGTGATTCCACTCCCCTTCCACCTAACGACTATCGTAGAGTTCCCATCAACCGCCAACAAAGACGAGGCATCTCCTAGTCATCAAGCCCCGCCAACGATGTGCCCCCCCTATTTTTCTACAGGAACAGGGCAGCGCACTTGGTGCACGATATCCATGTCTGACACCTCATGAGGGCAACAGGCAGGGGCAGAGTAGTGCCTCTGGGGGTGCGATCCTCTTGTTGCCTAACGTATGGGATTAGCATGCCTTATATAGGTATATCTCTCGACAATCTAAGGTTCCTGGATGTACAATTGTAATAGGGATATAGGGGAAATCCCATTCTCAGATGAAAATAGGGGAAACCAAGGATCTTCTAGTCAGGTTTCTTTCCCCGAATCCAATGAAGCAACTTTTAGATTTGCACAAGGATTGTGCATTGAGGAAACTGATTGGGAAACCTCCATCTACTATTCTCTTTTTTTTTATCTCAAACGACGAGAAGCCAACGTTGGATCCAGATCCAATGGCTATTGGGCCAGGTATTAGAACATAAGTCAGAATAGAATTGTGACATTTAATGTTATCCTTTACACTTTAGGAAACATACAAAATTCATATCTCCCAAACCGTTTATCCTTTTAATTCCAAATTTTAGAGGAAAGTCCATAATGACTTAACTACTTGTGTGCCATGTTTGGGACTCAAATTTGAAAGTATGAGAGACTTTTCTTCATATGCCAGTTATTACTTATTAAGGCATATTTTATGCATATTTTCTCTCTCCTCTTCTTTTATATTATTTATTTGGATTCCTTTTACCATTTGAAACCATGTGGACTCAAAATCTCATCCATGATGATTCCATTATCCATATTTCCACATACTTCTTATATTTTCATCATTATCTCAAATTTCCTTCTTAACAAAGGAATATTTGATTTATTCTTCTTCTTTTAATCACATTGGACTCATTAATATATTCTCATCCATGAAATCACATGCACTCACAAAATATTGCTAAGGAAATACATTCAATACACTTAAATCATACAATTCCCATAATCATACATTTATCATGAAAACTGCATTTCCAACCATATGAACCAAAAATTGGGGTCGTAACATCCTTCCCCTCTTGAAAGAATTTTGACCTCAAAGTTCCACCAAACATTCAAACAATTCAGGATAAGACTTTTCCATGTCCATCATTGGCTCCCATGTGGCTTCATCCTCTCCATGGTGCTTCCAAAGAACCTTTGTCATCTTATATTCTTACATTTGAGTTCTCTCTCACCTTGGTATCTTGTACCCTCATAGGTGACTTCGGATATGTCAGCCTCCCTTGAAGCTCAATAGGTTTAATGCTTAGCACATGGCTCGAGTACATCACATAGTGCTCTAGATCAGACACATGGAACACATCATACATCATATTATCCTGAGGGGTAAGGCTAAACATAAGCAACTCTAGCAATCCATCTCAAATGGACCCATATATTGGGGACTCAGCTTTCTTACTTATAGCTCAGAGGGGTCGGGTTTTCATAATACATGTTCACCCATAATGAACTGCATGTCAGTCTGCTTCACATCAACTCACGACTCTTGTTGCTCTTGGGCTTTCTCAACCATTGCTTGATCAAAGTGACTTCATCTGCATACACTATGGTATCTCTCTATGACCTTCACAAGTTCCTCTCACCAACATCATCCTAGTGAAGTGGTGATTGACACAACCTCCCTTACAAAGTTTCTTACATCTCGATATTGGATATGGTGGCTATCATCTCAAGCAAACTCTTATAGGGGCAGGAATGGCTCCCATGTATCACCTTGAATGAGCACACATGCTCTCATTAGACCCTCTAAAGCCTAGATCATACTCTATTGACTGCCCATCAGTCAGGGGTGATATGTTATACTAAACTTCAATCTAGCATTGAGTTCTTCATGTACCCACTCTCACTACATGGAAGTGAACTTGAGGTCACACTCAAGATATTGAACTCAGATCACAGTGTGGTTGAATTATCTCTCTCTCATATATACAACTCAACCATATCTATCACATTGACAATGCTCTCTCTTAGGCAAGGGATTAGGTCAACTTGGTAAGGTAATCTACTATAACCCATATGACCTCATGACCTCTCTTGGTCTAGGGGAGACCCACCACATTGTCCATTATGATCTACTCCCATTCCCTCTCAGGTACTCCTCATTATCTGTAGCAACTCACTAGGTTACTGGTGTTCAACCTTCACCCTTTGACATGTATGGCAATTGGCCACATGCACCTCTATGTCCCTCTTCATTCTAGGCCTTCAAAGTACAACTACAAACTTTAATTATCTTGGTAGTACCATGAAATATGGTGTACTTGAAAAAATTATGAATGTCTTTCATGACTTGATTCCTCAAGGTTGACTCCTCAAAAACCCTAAAAGACTCTAGTGGGTTTCACCACCTTCTTTTCCTAAGAGGTGTATCTAAGATTCTTACAATAGTCCCTTTTTCTCATCAAACTTTGGGCTGGCTAACTACGTAACCACCAACTTGACCAATAGGTCTAATTGTATCTAGATGTTAGCCATACAAGTATCGCCTTATAACAAACTTAGGGTTCACCTAACAACCTCTTCCAGCCTCTCAACTAGCTAAACAAGATAGTTGTATACCTGAGATGCGCTTCAACTAAGAGTATATGTTACCCCATTAATTTTCTTATGTGCTAGGTGATGGTGAAAACATAACCCTTCATATACACCACTCAACATCATCATCTTGGGTTTAGGTATCACTGAGTCAAGAAAACTTCAAGCTCATCATCTCGGTTATCAAACCCAAACTTATAACTCATAGATTCCAAATTACCTTGGACATGTTTCCTCATATCACGCTTGTTCTCCTTATTCCTTTATATCACTTATCCAATATACTCCCAAAAGGATTTGGTACTTCCTCTATGCTCAAACATCATAGAAATGCTTCAACTCATATCACTTTTATCCTTAGTATATGGCATACACTTTTCCCCATCTCTCACACCCATAACGAGAGGAAATAAGCATTTGGCTACAGTCCAAATACAGAGTTCATTCTGTTCCAAGAGTAGAGATGATGTGTCACACATTGCCATTATCCTTTCCAATCTAAGTTGAAACATACTTCACATGACTCCTCACATTGAACATCTCCATTATGGGTCTACATCCATGAGAAGACTTTTCTCATCACCTCTGGATCTTAACATCTCTCTTATCTACAATCCTTAGTTATTACATCGAGGTCCCTAGGGTGTCGGTACTTTTGGGGTGATCTGACCCTTATGCATCTAAGGAGTGCCTCTCACTTTTACCCCTTAGGCCCCATGAACTTATGAAGGTGGCCAACCTCATAACCCATAGGCCATTGGTAAAGGAAGCTATTACCTCCAGACCCTATGGTTGTTGGATCAAGGGCTCTAGAGGGGGGTGAATAGAGCTTCAAAAATCTCATAAGACAAATTAGACCTTGAAATTATATTAAGTGCAGAAACTTAAGCGTATAACCAATTTGAAGTCCTAGATAGCAAGGGTGAGAGGCAAGGATAGCATACACTTGGACAAAGTGGTTTAGACTGGTTCCACACTTCAAACTAGAAGTGAGTTAGTCCACTACCTAGAGGTGGTTAGGATCTAGGACTTTGCTATCTTGATGCTCTTATATTCATTCATAAGATTTACAAGACAAAACCACATTCATCCAAGGACTTAATACCTCAAGCAAGGATCTTCAACCTATCAAAGGAGCTTACCCACTTGAACCAGGGAGTCTTCAGCTTTCAACAAGGACATACCCACTCCATCTTCAAGTCTTTGGCCTTCAAGGAATTACCTATCCTTCTTGAACGTATGCCTTGCCTATCTCCTTCACGTGGAGATCTGGAACACCATGCTTTCTTCAACCTTGAAGAACAACAACTCCTTCTTCTTCACTCATAGAAGATCTTCAAGCCTTTTCTTCAATAAGGAAAAGGGGGTAGGAAGATGGAGGTCGAGAGGTTTACATGGATACAAGAGGTAGCACTCTTACAACATATCCTAACTCACTCATACTCATAGATTTGACTTGAAGGTAGAGAGAGAAAGGGGCTCAAAGGTGTGCATCACTCTCAACTAAGCAAGAACCAAGCATATATGAAATAAGAAACCTTGGAATGAACTCCAAGTGGTCCTATTTATAGCTGGGGGTGCCCCTTTGAGTTGGGGAACACTTAGGGTCGAATGATAGCCATTTTTGCACAAGGCAACAGATCTATTTTCACCCAAAAAAGTCATCAACGGTTAGAATCACTTTTTCTACATTTTCTGTACAGTACATTTGGTTGAGATTCAATAAAGGTAACTCGACTGATTGGGTAAAAGACAAACCCATATTTCAAACCATCGGTCAAGTTTGTCCTAAGGAAACTCGACTGACCAATGAAAGTTTCATTTGGTCAGTAACCTAATCGGTCAAGTTTTGTGAGTGCACAACTCGACCGATGCACTCTTCAGAGAATTGATCTTGTAAATTGGTTGAGATTGTAACTCGACCGATTAGCTGCCTGTGATCAATTTTCTAAAGTGCATAAAAAGTGATTTTAACTTGGTTCTAAGTGTCCCACATAATTTTCTCATCTTAGTTACAAGTCATATCATCAATACAAGTGATTACAAAATTCTTCTAAGGTCATTTACATGAATTTCCTAATTAGCATACTTGTACAGCTTTTGATTTGAACTTGGACAAGCAAGGGCTTGTGAAATTTGATCCTTTTGATGTACCTAACACCTGAAATCAATATTGAATACACATATTAGATACATATAAATGGAATGGCTGAGTCATTATCAAAATATGGACAATGTATAACCTCTAGGCCAACATTCTCCCCCTTTTTGACAATGACAAACCATTCCTCAAACATATTGAAAAGGATTATAGAAATTATACCTTTACCTTGTGAATTAGGGGGATTCAAGATTTGAACAATGTGAATTGCTTCCCCTTAATCTATGCTTACTTTAACCTGCATAGTTAGCCTATCTACACAAAGCAATTATAGCATGCATGTGCTCTATGGTCCTTTGCAAATCACATGATAAACCATAAAATGAACAAGAAAAGGATCTCATAAGTAATAAATAGCAGTATAATAAGGAATATCAATATGATTGAGTTTCAAGACATTGAAGTTCTCTCCCCCTTTTGACATTATCAAAAAGTGAGGGGGTAGAAAATCATATAATGTGGTCTTCTCCAAACACAATCAAGAAGATATTCAAACATGAAATCTCATATCATATATCAACCTGAGATGAAAGAAACACACAATCTCAGTCATAATAAAAAAATGGTGAAATATGGCACCCACTCATAGGATATAACTGATAAAAAAGCAAGAGTGCACATAACATATATTACGACTCAGAAGCATGTTCTCATAAAAGTAGCTACAAACAAGAAGCGATGAAAATTGAAGATAAAATAGTACATCTCAGATAATGTGCCCAGATGTTTCTAATACAAAATATCCTAGAAAGATATATATGATCTGCAAACTAGACTAAAAACAGAGAAACAACTAGACATCTAGACTATCTTTTTTTTAAGGAAGTCAGAGGGCTCTCTATTCATCCCATCCCTCTCTTGTGGGCGAAATCATCGAAAAATAATACATCTCCTGCACCTAAGGCAGGTAAACATTACGCAGGCATCCACCTAAAGACCAAAACAACAACAACAAGGAAACGAAGACGCACAGACACCTCAAGGCCAGCTAAAGCTTCTCCCATCTGAAGAACAGATAAGGGGTGTTCTTCTTTTCTAGAAGGTTCATACCTATGATTCTCATAGGTAATGCAGCATGATCAGTCGTGATGTAGTTGCCAATGTGTGTTGTCCCCCAAAGGCCGATCTCCCTTGGTATAGAATTGATGATCTTGGGCACCAAGTATCCTAGAATAGCTTCGTCATCAATCATTTCTTTGACTATTCTAGTAATGTGACTGATATTCCATGGTCCATGTGCATCATGCCAGAGAATTTGTAGCACATGTGGATCATCAATTTCAATCGAGGAAATAGTGAGGTTATTATCATCCATGATCTTAAGGGCAACCATGATGCCACTAATATAAGCAGAAATATGATCTTTAGCGTTCAGCCATGTTCTGAAGGCAAGGCGAATGATAGAGTTCCTGTTTCTAATGATGCCAGCCATCCATCTTCTGTTGCTGCCATCCACCGAAAGGTGTCTCCCAATTGTTATGTTCATCTTCAGGCTATTGATATCAGGTGGTTCCCATTTAATGTTGTGAATCTTCCTAAGCTTGATAATGGGTTGTATCATGTACTCGTCAATAAGCTTGGTGTACAACTCGGGGTCTTCAGTACGCTTGAAGAAGAAGGTGCGACTTTTGAAATTAACGATCTTGGTGATATCTTGCCAGATTCTGTCACAGTTAACGGGCTGGTTATTGAATCTAGAGGCACATCTGGCTTTCCAAACCGACCAACAGATCATCGTGATGATCTCGATTGTGAACCAACCCCGGAGGGTGTATCTATGCTGCATACTACCCTTGTAAATAATGTCAGCAATGGAATTAGGTTTAAAATCATCGTCATTCAACAGGTTGGCCGCTTTAGTCCATAACCACGACGCCAGCTCACTATGGAGGAAAAGATGTGCATCGTTCTCGACAGATCGTTCATGGCAACATTCACAACACGAAGCAATGGGAATATTGCAACTTCTGATTCTCTCATCAGTGGGTAGAGCATGTCTGCCAAGCTTCCAGGTAATGGCACTTGCTCTTGGCAGTGAAGCGCGCCATATCCAATTCCATCTATTCTCATTTTCATATTGCCCACCGGGGTTATGCATAGCTTTGGCCGATCTGAGACTAAACTGTCCATACAGATTAGGTGCCCAAATCAACTTGTCAGGACAGTAATCAATGCGCGCATGAGATCTACGGATGAGAAGGCATCCCTCATCATCTAGAATTTGCTCGATTGTACTCCAGTCCCAGCCCTCTTGTTGAAGCCAGAAGTCTTTAACAAGGAAGTCTCTGTGCCTGTCACTCTGATGAAGTGCAAATTCATGTAGGGGGTGGTCACACCACCTAGAATCCCAGAAGGAAATATTACCCTGCCCAATGAGCCATCTCGTGTTAGGGACGCCGCTCGGAAAAGTTTTCCAAATCCTTCTCCATCTCGGTGACGGGTTAGAACCCAATTTGAGATAAGGTGGATAGCATCCTTGGTGATTCCTGAAGTGAGATAGCATCTAGACTATCTATGTCCACAACATCATCATCATCATCAGCTCCAGGCTCGTAGTCCTCGTCTCCATCTGAAGGTGCAACAATAGTAGTGGCTTCATCACCAAAATCACCACCAGAGCCATCACCATCATCAGAAGCATCCTCACCATTGCCATCATTGTCGTCAGCAACAACAGTCTCAACATGAGCCTGGTCAAGTATCTCCTCGTCTACAGGAGGACCAAAACCACGACTGGGCCAACGAGCATTCTGCTCATCCCAAGTCATACCAACAACATAGAGCTCGCTGGCCTGAGGGAAGGATGGTGAAGAAGTGCCAAGACTGGCAAGCATGGTGGACAAGGGGCCAACAGGCAACAGTAGGTAGGCAGGGGCAGAACCACCAACAGTAGAGTGTGAAGGAGTAGCAGCGGAAGGCTCAGGAGTAGGGTAGTAATGACGATATGCATAAGAAGCATAATTACTACTAAGTAAAGGCTGGTAGGTGGGGTAGGGGTGTGCATAGGATAAGTTCATGTTTGACATGATTGAACATAAATCATTGTGTAGGTGCTCTTGAACCTGTTGGTTGTATGCATGTTGGTGCATCATGTAGCACATAAGGGTTTCATTGGATACTCGAAACGAGGCACAACTAGGTCTAGGTGTCTGAGGAGGAGGAGCTCGGGTGGAGGAGGTAGGGATGTAGAGGCAGAGGCAGGGGCTTCAGAGGTAGAGGGTGAAGCACCAGGTGTGGTGGAGACAAAGGTAGGGGCTATTGAGGCACAAGGTGAAGCACCAGGTGTGGTGGAGTCAAAGATAGGCACAGACTTCGAAATCGTGGTCTCATTGATACATACACCTTTCCTTGCAAGCTTGTAATGGAAGTCGGAAAAGAGCGATTTCTAAGTGGCAAATTGAAACAAACCATAAATCAGGGCTGGATAGGGTGGATGGGTGCCTCAAGTGTTCTTAACAGAGTCAAAACAGGTCATGTGGTGGAGAATGTATCTTGACCATTTGACTTTGATATTCTCTAGAATGCAGTACATTATGACCGCAATGTTCTCTGCAATATCGTTTTGAAACAAATAGATGTTGTAGTTAACCACTAAGGCTAATATACACTTTTTGAGATTGCGATGGATGTTAGGAAGAGTGATCTCATTCTGCTTGTACAAACCCTCAGGATCCAAAAGGTCAAAATAGTCACTGTAATCCTTGCTCTAGGTGTCATTTTCATCATCTCCAAAAAAGAAGACACTTAGGATATCCTCGGAGATTTGAAATTTCTTCCTAGTGATCATGGAAGTCAGTATCAGTTGAGTATTCGGTGGGGGTACAAGGGTTTCATAATTCCAACGCAAGTTAGCGTAGAATTCATGAACTGCTTTGTGCTTGTCATAGAATTATGAAAGCAGTCACGTTCGATATCAAGGGCTGAGAGGTGATGAACGGCTAACATCCTCGCTACTTGGTCTATGACTGCTTGACACCTAGGGCTAGGCTCAAACAAATCTCTAAATGGAAAAGGACCCCTAAGAAGAAGGTCCTGATACCTATTTACAACTTCTATTGAGACAAAGGAGGTGTCATCAAAGGAAATCAAGCGAGAAGATGAGGAAGATGGTGGAGCATTGCTAGGGGTGGGTCTCTTTCTTCTATGAGAAGCCATGGAGGCGAAAAGAAGGAGGAGAAGAGATCAACCGCACAAAGCAAGCCACAAAAACCATCCAAACACCAACAAAGAGCAAAAGGGGAGGTCTAGGGTCACCTATCTAGGTTGAGAAAGGGCTAGGATAGGGAAGGTAAGGGTTGGGGATGAGAGCTTAAGTCTAGAAGAAGGGGAATCAGTCGGCTATTCTCTAGTTGAGAGGGAGAATAGTCGGCCAAACCCAACTTAAGTTGGCTTCAGCCCGCTGATCAGTCGAGTTCTGAGAGTGGGAAACCTGACCGATTGGTCCATTTCAGAACAACTCTTGGCCACAGATCAGTCAAGTTTGTCCTGGGGGAAACTCGAACGATGGTCAATCTGACCTAAAACCATCAAACTCAATTTCTAGCCATATGAATGCTAATTAAATTTATTTTTCAAGTCTATTATGTATATTGAACATACTTAGGCACATATCACTCATCATTGGGTACTATTTAGCGATAAAAACCCAAAATTTGAGAATAGCCCAAAAGTAAGTGAAACTAAGCATGTCAACAAGAAAATTAAGCAATTTTAGGCAAGCAAGGTGATATAAGCATGAGCAAGACATGTAGGATAAAAAAAACTAGTTAGATAACATGTCAATATCATCTGAAGAAATTATGAACAGTTTAGATCTAATGAAGTTAAATTACTCTCTAGATAGAGGTTTGGTGAAAATGTTTGCCAACTGATTTTCCGTGTTCACATGCGTGATATAAATATCCTTTTTTGGCAATGCGATCACAAAGAAAATGATGGCAAACATCTATATGCTTAGCTCTACTATGCATTATATAACTATAAGAAAGATTGATTGCACTAGTATTATCACAATAGATAGGAGAAGCATCAAAATGTATGTTAAAGTCTTAGAGCATTTGCTTCATCCATATGACCTGGGTACAACAACTCCCAGCTGCAATGTACTCAGTCTTGGTAGTTGATAATGCCACAGTGCTCTGTTTCTTGGAAAACCAAGACACCAAGCATGGTCCTATAAGGAAGCAAGTATCACTTGTGTACTTTCTATCAACCAAACAAACCGCGTAATCAGCATCACTATATGCTATAAGAGTAAAGTCCCTTGACTTAGGGTACCATAGTCCAAAGTTTTGAGTTTTGGCTAAGTACCTCAAAACAATCGTAACAACAATAAGATGTGATTTCCTAGGACTTGATTGAAAGTGAGCACACAATCCAACACTAAACATAATGTCAGGTTTAGAGGTAGTTAAATAAAGTAAACTTCCAATCATACCTCTATAGAGCTTCTCATCTACCTTCTCACCTTCTTCATCTCTATCAAGTTTGGTGGTGTTGGACATAGGTGTGTCCATCAGCTTCATGTTCTCCATTCCAAAGCATTGAGTAGATCATTGGTGTACTTGCCTTAGTTGATGAAGTTTCCATCGTTGGTTTGCTTGATTTGGAAGCCAAGGAAGAAAGTAAGCTCACCCATCATGCTCATCTCTAACTCACTCTGCATAAGAGAACTAAACTCCTTGCAAAGATCAAGACTAGTTCCGCCAAATATGATATCATCAACATAAATTTGAATGATAAGAAAATTTCTAGAAGTGTGTTTTAGAAATAAAGTAGAATCAACTTTGCCCATGACATAGCCATTGTCCAACAAAAAGTTCTTTAATTTCTCATACCAAGCTCGAGGTGCTTGTTTGAGTCCATAGAGAGATTTTTGTAACAAATAAACATGGTTAGATAGCTTGTCATTTTCAAAGCCCAGAGGTTGAGCAACAAATACTTCCTTCTCGATTGTGCCATTCAAAAACACACTTTTAACATCCATTTGATATAGTAAGAAATTCTTATGACTAGTAAAATCAAGTTACATTCTAATAGATTCAAGTCTAGCAACAAGAGCATAAGTTTCATAAAAATCAATACATTCCTGTTGCTTGTAGCCTTGAGCCACTAACATTGCTTTGTTCCTTCCCACCTTGCCATTTTCATCAAGCTTGTTGCGGTAGACCCATTTCGTGCCAATGATTTTTCTGTCACTTAGTCTTGGCACTAGATTCCACACTCGGTTCTTCTCAAACTGCTCTAGTTCCTCCTGCATGGCTAGGATCCACTCATCATCTTCAAGAGCTTCCTTGATGTTATTTGGTTCCAGCTCTGAGATGAAGGTACTGTCTGCTTGTTTTTTATTATAGGCAGCTTGTGTCTTCACTCTCTCCAATGGGTTGCCAATGATTACCTCTTTAGGATGATTCTTTGTGAAGTGAGGAGTGGGATCCTCCTTCTCTTCATCTTCTACTTCAACCACCTGCTTACCTTTGTTGTCGATGTTGAGGTCTTTTAAGATTGGAATCAAGTCATCTACAACATCATTATCAACAAAATTCTTTCCAACAATAGGATTAGTTTCAATAAATTTGACATTAATGGATTCTTCAGTTTTAGACTGTTCAATATTGAAAACTCTATAAGCCCTGCTTGTAGTGCTATATCCTAGCAAGAAAGCCTTGTACGATTTCAGATCAAACTTTTTGAGAGAATCCTTTGTGTTTAAAACAAAACAAGGACATCCAAAAATGTGAAAGAAGTCGATGGATGGCTTTTTACCACGCCATAACTCATAGGGGGTTTTCTTCAAAGATGGAAGTGTAAAAACTCGATTCTGCACAAAGCAAGAGGTGCTAATGACTTTAGGCCAACACTTCTTAGGAATGTCATATTCTAGAAGCATAGTCCTAGCCATCTCCTATAGCGGCCTATTCTTTCTCTCTACTACCCCATTTTGTTGAGGTGTACGAGGAGAAGAGAAATTGTGTGAGTTACCATATTTTTCACAAAAATGCTCAAAAATATCATTTTCAAACTCTCCCCCATGGTCACTGCGGATAGAAACAATCCGGCAAGAAGCTTCATTTTCAACTCATTTACAAAAACTTGAGAAAAAATCTAGAGTATCACTTTTAGAAACAAGAAAGAATGTCCAAGGATAGCGAGAGAAATCATCAAAAATCACAAGACAATACTTGGAACCATGAAGAGTTTGAGTTTTCATAGGTCCGAACAGATCAATATGAAGAAGCTCAAGAGCACTTTTGGTACTAAGGACTCCTTTGGATTTGAAGGAGGACTTGGTTTTCTTGCATGGTGTGCAAGGTTGGCATTCCTCATCCTTTTCAAAATCCAATTTATGAAGTCCCCAAACCAATTTCTTTTTGCTCAATTTCTTCATTTGATGCATATTAACATGACCCAACTGACGATGCCAAAGAAAAATATCATTTTTATCCACAACTAAGCATCTATCAAGTACATGCTTTAAAGCATCAAGCACAATAACATATAGATTACCATTTCTAGTTCCCTTATATATAACATTGTAAGTGAGGGAATCTAGAAGCAAACATTCTTTTTTTTTTTTAATGTAAGCCAGGAGACCATCTTATTCATCCCTCTCTCCTCTTGTAGGCATAAACTGAAAATGTAGTACATTATCAGCTTCAAAATGAAATTTGGTAGGACTCCTACCATTACATAGGGGAAAAGAGATATGGTGGTGACCCACAGGGTCGAGTGGAGGGTCCGTGTAGGTACGACCATCCTTGAATTTTTTTAGGTGGTGCTTGTCCAGTGCATCGGCCAGAGCATTGTGTTATCTAGAAAGATTGACAATCTGTACGCTAGGGTTCTTTTTGATGACTTCATTGATAGATCGGATCCAGGTGTTGAAAGATGGGAACAGATCAGAAGGCCCCTTAATGGCTTTGATGGCTCTGGTTCTATCTATTACAACGATTATAGAGTCTCTCACAACAACATCTCCAATTCTCAGTGCTAGATCTATGGCTCGAAGCTCAGCTTCAGTGACAGATTCAACTTGGGTATGCAAAGCTACCCCTCCAGTCCAGATTTTGTTCTCGTCAAGTGCAACTACAGCAATAGAAGCATGTTTGCCCTTAACAATAACATCTACATAAACCATATTATGCCCAACAGGAATGTTTGTAAGCTTGTTGTCTGCCTGATGGTGTTGATACTTGGCCTTAAGTTTCATTTGTCTTCCTTTATCAATTTTGATATAGAGGTTATCAATTTGGATGACTTGTTGTACAATAATGGTGTAGATTTTGTCAAATACCATTGTATTTCTCGCTTTCCATATGATCCAATAGGCAGTAGAGAACTGGGTAGTGTCTTCATACCTGCCTTTCAGATGACACATGAGCCATTGTTGAATGGAAGTATTGAAGGGGTTACCCCCAGTATTAATGTTGAGCTATAACCATACATCCTGTGTGTGAGGACATGACCATAATGCATGTAGTATATCCTCCTCGACTGCATCACACCTGGGCAAAATGGTGCAATCTATAAAGGTGTGTTTCTTGTGCCTTCTGTTGGTCATGATTCTTCATGGGCAATAAGCCAGATGAACACTTTAATTTTGCTGGGCACTTGCAACTTCCAAATGGCCGGCCAGAGTTTATTCGCGGGGTATTGGTTATCAACGTTGATTAGGTCGTAGGCTGAGGAGGTGGTGTAACTTCCAATATCACTATGCATCCAGCTCCAGGTATCATGACCCTTGCTCTCAGCTGGGACGGGAAGGTCAGCAATGCGGCAGACGTAGTATTCAGGGAGATAGTTTAGTAGGAACTCTTTGTCCCATTCACCACTTAGGTTACGTAGACACCCTACTGTGAGATCGGACACCTCAATGAAGATTGGTTTGGTACTCAGGGATCACAAATCTCTAAAACCTGGGACCCAGTGATCAGTCCAAGCAAGGGTCATTTCCCAATTATTGACAATTTTGATACAGTTAGCTTTGATGAAGTCCGGTCCTGATTGGATACCTCTCCATAAAGCAATAGCTCTGCTACTAGAGTTTCCATTGAAATTCTTATACTTGTAATTCAGCCCCTTGGCCCACAATGAATGTTTATTGTTGAGAAGCTTCCAAGCATTTTTCTAAAGAAGGGCTTTGTTCCAAGACGACTGGGAATTAATACCCAAGCCTCCATTGTAAATGTTGCTACTCACTTTGCTCCAAGCAACTAAGGATACAGGTTTCTCTTGTTACAACTTCCCCAAATGAAATTATGAATGGTTCTGTCTAGCCTCTTGCACGTGAAGGTTGGAATATCGACAGTTTGCATAACATATGTAGGTAAGGAGGCCAGGACTTACTTGGATGAACAAATGCGCCTTGCCAAGGATAGAGATTTCACAGTCCAACCATTGATTTTTGCTTCCATATTGTTGGTTAGGAAAGAATAAGTTTGCCTAGTAACCCTTTTATGTAATAGAGGTACTCCCAAATATTTTCCTAGATCATCGGTTTCCATGATACCGCTAGATTTACATATGGCAGATCGTGTAGCTCTGTCAACTGAGGTAGCAAAGAAAATTTTAGATTTATCAACATATATTTGTTGTCCCAAGGCTTCCTCAAACCTCTTTAAGCACTAGGTAATGGCCGCGACCTGTTCCAGAGAAGCCTTGGCAAAGATGACTATGTCATCTGCAAAGCTTATGTGAGAGATATGTGGACCTTGTTGAGACATTTTTATCAGTGTCCATTATTTAGATACAACATAGTGATTGATGAGTTGGGTTAGGCATTCCATGTAGAGGACAAAGAGGTACGATGATAGCGGATCTCCCTGTCGGAGACCTCTGGATGTCTTGAAGGGAGGGAGAGATTCACCATTCAAGTAGATACTCATGCTACCCATAGAAATAGAGTTTAGGATATAGGATTTAATATTAGGAGGCCAAGTCATTTTATTGAGAGTGTTCTCGATGAACTTCCAAGACATGCGGTCATAAGATTTAGAGAGATCTTCTTTTATAGCCATATAGGGAGCACTGGATTTGCACCTAAGGTTGTGGATAATCTCCTAGACGATGATAATATTATCAGCAATACATCTGCCCAGAATGAAACTGGCCTGTACAGGTGACACTCATTGAGGCATGAGTTTTTTTACTCTTCCCACGACAACCTTTGACGCCAGTTTGAGACAAACATTATTCAGAGTAATAGGTCTGAAGTCTCTACAGCTAGACGGGTGTTTAATTTTAGGAATAAGGGCAATACTAGCGTTAGCTACAACATTTGGGATTTCATTACCATTTAACATGCTTCTGATGAGGAGGAGAACAGAACTTCAGATTCACTTCCAATTCATTTGGATGAAATACATATCTGCACCATCTGGACCGGCTACTTTGAAAGGGTCAGATGCTTTGACAATTTTCCATACTTCATTCTCAGTGGCAGCTGCTCCTAGTCTTCTAATGTGGCTCAACTGAAGGGGCTTGAAATAGGCAGGAATACTATTCATCGCTGCTGCAGTTGGCGTATGTGTTTTTGTCAGCATGTTTTCAAAATGGTTGGATACAAGGAGTTTGATCTCAGTGTTGTTCGACACCCAAAAAGCTTGGCTATTCTTGAGACTTCTGATATTCTTAACTCTTCTCATGTTGTTGACATAGGTATGGTAAAACCTAGTATTACTATCCCCATCCACGAGCCAGTTAATATGACTTTTCTGTTTCCAATCTTCTTCTTCCTTCCTAAGGATGTCTTCAAGCCTACCTTCAAGACTAGGGCACTCCCGATCTCTCATTTCAGTGTAATTGATTTCCAGAGTTCATTGAATATGAGTTATTTGAATGATGAGCTATTGTTTGATTTTGCCTTGGGAATGCCTGGACCTAGTATCCCACTTGGTTATGGGACCTTTTGCTTGTTCAAGGGTCATGTGGAACTGGGCATTAGGGTTCTAGTGGAGTTCCAAAATGTTGTGGAAAGCAGGGTCAATACTCCACGATGCTCGGGTTCTGAATCTAAGAGCCTGAGTTGGGATGTCTGAGCTAAGAAAAGAAATGGGGTTGTGATCTGATCTGATCTGAGGAAAGTTCTCACAGATAAAGTTTGGATAACTTTGTATCCACTCCCTATTGGCCAGAGCGCGGTCGAGTCTTTCATGCAGAAGGCCTTTCTTGTAAGTAAAAGCATAGCCAGTACTGCCTACATTGACAATTCCAGCCCGAATAAGGGCATTTTTGAACCGTGCAGCCTCCGACACATTGAACCTATTACTGCCCAGCTTCTTGTCTGGGTCTAACATGTAGTTGAAATTGCCCAAGATATCCATTATCACAAAGTTGGCTTACACTTATCAAATCGTGATGTAGACCATCAACAAGAAAAACATTTTTAATACTTAGCTCATTGCCTACATCACCCTCACCTATTACCTTACCCTTTTTATTGTCCCCAAAGGTCACCGATCCTCCTTTATTTTTCATGAATTTGTTGAAATGGTTGATTTCACCTGTCATATGCTTTGAGCAACAACTATCAACAATCCACCTTCTTTTGACCTACATGAAAGAATGATGTCGGTACCCAACTCAAACTTTGGGATCCAAGGTTAGCTTGGAGACCCATTGCATCTTTGGATTAGTCCCCTTTGTCTTGTAAGGACAATAAGTAGAGTAATGATCATCACATTTATAATGAGCACATACCATTGGGTTCTTAGAGATGGAAGTCTCTCCATGAAAGAAAGGAGGTTCCACACTCTTCTTCTTACCCTTACTCTTGTTCTTTTTCTTACCCTTAGGAGCAGTCCCATCATATCCTAAACCACTAGTACTAATTTGTTTGGTAGAGTGTTCTAGGACAGCATTAAGGGATTTATTTCCCATAAGAAACTTTTGCAAAGAAGCTATTAATTTAGCATTATCATCACTAAGATTAATGACAGTAGGAGATAAGCTAGTAAGATCATCCCTAGCATGCAACAGGTCGGCCTCTAAATAGAGAGCTTTAGTATGAAAAGAATCACGTTCTAAAGCAGTGCTAGATACCTCATTACTTTGCAAAATAGGTCTAGAGGATAGATCATTAATTTGAGCAAGAAACTTAGTATTTTTATATTTAAGCAAAAGAATTTCTTTTTGATAAGCATTAGTTTCTTGCTTCCTAGCTTCATCAGTGAGTTTAAGTTCTACATTTTAAATTTTAAGAACATCAATCTCATCTTGGAATTTTTTGTTTTCTTCCTTCAGATATGCAATGGTCTTAAGGTAGACACCATTCTCAACTTCAACTCCATTGTATTGGAGCTCAAGATCAAGAAATTGCCCTTGCAAAGTATCAATACTATCAAGGTGCATCTTTTCATTTTGATCAAGAATCTCAATCTTAGCATAAAGATCATCTATAATTTTTCCTAACCTTTTCTTTTTTTCTTTGCATTTAGTAAAAGATGACCAACAAGCATTAAGCATATCAATAAGAGTTTCTTTAGACAACTCATGCCAGTTAACTTCACTTACCTCACTTACTTCACCTACATCATCACTTGTAGAGGCCATGAGAGAAAGGTGGCATTCTCCATCTTCAGAGCTAGAAGAACTTGAGGAAGACTCCTCCCAAGTTGCATGAGCTGCATCTTTGCTTCTTCTTTCTTTCTTCTACTTTCTCTTGTATTTTCCTTCCTTCTTGTACTCCTTGTCCTTCTTATGGCTGCTCTTGTGGTGGCTCTTCTTGGCCTTGGGACAGTCACTCTTGTAATGGCCTTTTTGGCCACATTCATAGCACCTAGGAGTTGATGAAGAAGGCTTCCCCTTGAAGTATTTTCCCTTGGAGTAGTTAGCTTCATGCTCATTTGGGCCTTCATTTTCACTTGAGGAAGGAGTAGGGGACTTGAGAGAAAGTTACTGCTATCGAACCATCTCTTCAATTTGAGCTTTGAATGGGGGTGTCCTTGATCTTCTTGGACTGTTTCTCTTCTCTCTTTTCTTCTTCTTCTTGCTTATCAAGCCTTGGCTCATGATCTTGAAGGTTGCCAACCAGCTCCTCGGTTGACAATTCACTAAGCTTGTACACTTCTTCAAAGGATGTCACCTTGGGCTCCCATATCTTTGGAGGAGATCTCAATATCTTTGAGTGATTGTGCCTTTGTCCATCACACTACCAAGGGTTGCCAATCCATTGATGATCACATTAAGCCTCGTGTACATGTCTGCCACTCTTTCATTCTTGCCCATCTTGAAGTTCTCAAGTACACAACCAAGCATGTAGATCTTGGCTTCCTTCACTTGCTCCGTTCCTTCATAGGTGACACATAGCTTGTTTCAAATATGATGTGTGGTATCCCATGAGGGGATCTGGTTGAACTCAGATGGAGTGAGGGCCGCATAGATGATGGTCATGGCTTTGGCATTGAGCTGAGCTTGCTTCATTTGGGATTTTCTCCATGTGGAGATTTCCCCCTTTGGATCTTCATACTTTAGATGCACCACCTTCCACATCTCATAGTTTACTCCTTGGAGATAGAACTACATTCTTCTCTTCCAATAGAGGAATTTGGTTCCATTGAAGATCAGAAGTCGCATGGAGAAGATTCCCTCCAATTTGAGGGATCCAAGTGCTAAATCTCCCATCGTCTCCTACTTGTGGAAGTAGCTTGGAGAAGACCTTCTCTGATACCACTTGTTGGATCAAGGGATCTAGGGGGGGGGCTGCATAGAGCTTCACAAATCTCACAAGACAAATTAGACCTTCAAATTATATTAAGTGCAGAAACTTAAGCATACAACCAATTTGAAGCCCTAACTAGCAAGCATAGCAAGGGTGAGAAAAAAGGATAGCATACACTTGGACAAAGTGGTTTAGAGTGGTTCCACACTTTAAACTATAAGTCAGTCAGTCCACTACCTAGAGGTGGTTAGGCTCTAGGACTTTGCAATCTCGATGCTCTTATATTCATTCATAAGATTTACAAGACAAAACCACATTCATCCAAGGACTTAATACCTCAAGCAAGGATCTTAAACCTACCGAAGTAACTTACCACTTGAACCAGGGAGTCTTCAGCCTTCAACAAGGACTTACCCACTCCATCTTCAAGTCTTTGACCTTCAAGGAATTACCTATCCTTCTCAAACATCCGTGTTGCCTATCTCCTTCACTTGGAGATCTGGAACACCATGCTTTCTTCAACCTTGAAGAACAAAAACTCCTTCTCCTTCAATCAGAGAATATCTTCAAGCCTTTTCTTCAATAAGGAAAAGGGGGTAGGAAGATGGAGGTGGAGAGCTTTACATGGATACAAGAGGTAGATCTCTTATAACAAATCCTAACTCACTCATAATCACAAATTTGACTTGAAGGTAGAGAGAGAAAGGGGCTCAAAGGTGTGCAACACTCTCAACTAAGCAAGAACCAGGCATATATGGAATGAGAAACCTTGGAACAAACTCCAAGTGGTCCTATTTATATTTGAGGGTTCCCCTTTGAGTTGGGGAACACTTAGGGTCGAATTATAGCCATTTTTGCACAAGGAAATGGATCTATTTTCTCCCAAACAAGTCATCAACGGTTAGAATCACTTTTTCTGCATTTTTCGTATAGTACATTTGGTCGAGATTCAACAAAAGGTGACTCGACCTATTGGGTAAAAGACAAACCCAAATTTCAAACCGTCGATCGAGTTTGTCCTGAGGAAACTTGACCGACCAATGAAACTTGCATTTGGTTAGTCACCCGATCGGTCAAGTTCTGTGAGTGTGCAACTCGAACGATGCACTCTTCAGAGAATTGATCCAGTGGATCGGTCGAGATTGTAACTCGACCAATTAGCTGCATGTGATCAATTTTCTAAAGTGCATAAAAAGTGATTAAAACTTGGTTCTAAGTGCCCCACATAATTTTCTCATCTTAGTTACAAGTCATATCATCAATATAAGTGATTACAAAATTCTTCTAAGGTCATTTACATGGATTTCCTAATTAGCACACTTGTATAGCTTTTGACTTGAACTTGGACAAGCTAAGGCTCGTGCAATTTGATCCTTTTCATGTACCTAACACCTGAAATCAATATTAGATACACATATTAGATACATATAAAAGGAATGGTTGAGTCATTATCAAAATATCAACAATGTATAACCTCTAGGCCAACAATGGTCTGGTGCATTCAGTGAATAGACAACTCCTACTCCTATTGGTCTTATCCCTAATTGACCCTAGTATTGACTTAGGATTCTACCCTGGTACATCTCAAACTTGAATCCTCACTCGAATCTCCATCATCTCTTTGGTCACTCATGGTCAAACTTACATCCTTTCATAGGGATCATGGTGACCTACCTACCTCAACCTGGCGCCATAGAGGTTGCCTCCATGGAAAGATATCTTCATGCCCCTTAGAGATGGTCACACATGGGTCTATAGATTCATGGTCATACTATGTGTTGTCCACTTAGCTCATCAAGCTACTATGAGAGACCTCTTTGGGTTACCTCAAACCTAAATAAAATATGGTACTCATCCTAGATGAAGGGTCCATTCTCAGGATGGAAGAAAACTTTCTCTTGATAGTAATAAAGGTCACAAATGTCCTTACTTGCAGGGTTTACATCATCACGTGCACACCTAGCCCTACCATGCTACCTATACATGTAGCCAGTCAGAGGACAACATACTAAGCCATTCTGAGTTCCTTGTTATGTCATACTTGTTCCTTATTCCTCATAGTTGGCCAAGCTCATATGTTACCAACATGTGTGAGGGGTCCATCAAACATATATCTCATTTCTAGTAGGGTTTCTTTTACTCTAACACAAGTGGGTGCCATGCTCAATTTCCATGAACTCATACAACTTTGTGAGCATCATGTGCACTGGGTACTACTACTTCCCCTCTTAGGTCTACGAACCCTAGGTTCACCACTTATGCATCATATGCATGTCCAACTGTTCAACTACGCACCAGACCTATACAAGACATGTCATACACTTCCTATCAGTCCTCTATGTGAGAAACACCTTAGAGTCCTACACAAGGACAACCAACTATGAGTGAGACCTCTCAAATTTTTACCATACCTCTTCAAGGTCTACTAAACTCTCCTTCCTACACCTAAAAGGTAGGCACTTTAACCTTTGTACATTGGTTCAAGAAGCCTCTTTCTCATTTCAAGGTTTGGTTCCTCTAAAGGCAACCAAGGTACGACACACCTCTCAGGATTGTGCATGAGGCAACCTTATAAATCTACTATGGGTCATCCATTCTAGGCCATCTCATACCCAACTTCTCATGATTCCTCATGTCTTAGAGTCAAGGTATCCAACCTTCTTCATCGGGTCTCACCCTCTCTCTAGAGATAACCCTACAACTGGTCCTACCACTAGAGGTTCTCCCCCAGAAGGTGGGTCAAGCTCTTAAGGATACACATTTATTCCTACTTGGGTGAAAAATACTATCAAGACCTATGTTCGTCCAAGATCATCCAAAGCTCTACATACACATCTCATGAACATCAGGCCTAACCCTTCTGGCCTAGGTCTAGAACTTGTTGTTAGCCTTACTGCCACTCTCTTCCATGCAGACACATGCCTCTTTCTTACTCATATATATATATATATATATATATATATATATATATATATATATATATATATATATATATATATATATATATATATTAGGGTTCCTATATGGTTACCACTAACCTTCCTCAATGAGGGAGCTATCCCTCACCCTAACAGGCACGACCACCCAAGGTCGGGTCACCAAAAGGCACTAGGTCAAACAGTCACATAGATCATGCTTCTCATGGGTACTCAAAACCTTTACATAAAGCATGTATGTCTAACCCAAACACTTGAAGGTATAGAAGACTAAGGTATCCATCTCGTCTTATCATCCCTTTCTCTAACACCCACTTAGGGTTAGGGTTAGCATCATCCTCAAAGGATGTGTCAGGTCTCTTCCTATTCCTCGAGGCTTCTTCCTCCAAGGATAACTCTCTCCTCATTCTCCTACAAGATGGTCTAACCTCAGAGCTTCCTGAGGGCATGACAACACATGCCATGCAATCTAAGAATGTAAATAATATTTTTTTTACACTTAAACTATTAAACTTATGTCCATGACATCTTGTTTACATGCATTTTCTTATTTTGTGTAGGATTCCTTAACCCTTATTATACTTATCCCAAACATATGAGGGGTGTGGAGAGAGAGAAATCCTAAAGCACTTAGAATCCTATATGAATTAGGGTTGAGAAGGGAAGAAGACAGATGAGAGAGTCCTAGAGGTATCTTACTTTGAGTCAAATCCTCCAATTTTGGCCTGACAGTCACACAATATCTGGGAGTCCTCATAGACTGACTAGTGAGGCAGAGGAAAATCTTGCCAGCCCCCAGATTTTGATCCTTTTCTAGACACCACCATCATTGAAAAATCCACTAATAACTCCCCTGGGTTCTAAAGAGTAGGTAAAATTTAATAATTAATAGATATTAAATGGAAAGCCATCACCCTGATACCAATTGTAATTACCCCGCTTCCCGGTAACCCCCAATTAAGGTAGACCAGAAAGTCAGAGGCATTATCCCAAAAATAGGATCAATGGTTTTGCAAATAATAAAAAATAATTAATAAATTCAATGAAAGACTAAACTGAAAATTGGAATAAAAATTTACTTTCACATACCTTCAAAAATAGGCAACTGAGACTTCTACCCATAGTAGAATTCTATGAAACTAAATCCTCCTTGATAATTTAACTTTAATCTTTCACAGGTTCCACTTTACTATTTTTCCCATTTTAGGTATTTCCTAAAATGCTGACAAACAAAATGTTAGTCAGTATAAATGGATATACTAGTATGTGGGGACAAAAAAACATCACACATAAGCTTTAACAACCTAATCATATCAAGTAGTTGTTATCAAAGAAAAATTACATTTTCCATATGACTTCCACTTCACTTTTACTCATCCTCTGGGATACCCTCTCTTAGGGTTTAGTCCTTGCAAGGGACTTAAGGCTACCTTCTCCATCTTGAGCTTGGTACCTGGGGTCACCTCTCTGGGTGCCCAATGGTCTTCCCTCTGGGGCTTTATCACTTCAGACCTTCCCTCTGGGGCTTGGTCTTGCATCATACATCCAGAGATGGTATGTAGGTTCGAGACAATCACATATATACTTAAGTTGTGATAATCATATTCACTTTAAAGATTGCAGAAATAAAAGCATCCAAATAGTTTATTTCCATGCAATCGATAAAACATCAGGAAAATGCTGAGAAACTAAAGTGTGTACTCATAATTAACCACATACCTGATTTGGAGATTTCACAAGAAATAAGCACAGTCCAATCGATCAAGAAATCCAATCCAAGCAAGCAAGTCAACCACACAAAAGCACAAAATCCTGAAAAGTATATGCAACGTATTTACCACATACTTCATCAAGAATCTACTTTATTGACTTGACATTAATTTCTAGGATTTCTAATCCAAATTTGGGTTTCATTAGGGTTTCTTTAGATCTATTTACAACTTTCCTCTTTTATGTCCACAAATCCCTAAAACAATAGTTCTAGGTTCAAAACCCTAATTATCCACTTATTCATATTAAAGCCTTCTTTTCATTAAAAACTTAGGATTAACATAACATCATTTCATACAAAGGATCCCAAAATATATCTCATTAGAAACCATTAACACATAGATTAGGGTTTCTAATCCCATCAATGCACATTAAAATATCAAACCCTAAATTAAGCTATTAAGCACATGGATCATCGATTAGACATCAAAATGTCTTTTTATTAAAAATAGTTTATGCACGAATAGATCATCCATATTAATCATCTCAATTCCATAGAACATCAATTTAGGGTTTTCTTAGTCATAAAGCATTAAGGTTAGCAACTTTAACTACTTTTAGAATTGCAAAAAGAATCAAGATTCAATTATATTTTTAATGGATTTCTTGTATTTTCTTGAGCAAAAATCATATATTATATGTCTCGAACTGAGATACCCATTATATTCTATAATTTTTCAAGATAATACATTATAGGCCAATCACAGATTGACATGTGTACCTTTCATTTCCTTTCCTTGTTGATCCTTTCTTGGCTTGCGGATCTCACCCTCGACCTTCCTAATCTGGTACCTAGGTCCGGCCCCTTCATCATCTTCATAGGCACACACGAACATGAGTCCCGCTCCTCTATTTCCTCTGTAAAACTGAGTGTCTCGGAACCAGCAGGGCAGTGACCTCCTCCCCCATAGTGGCGCCTTCTTAGGGCAGAGCAGGCAATGATTCTGCTCCCCTTCCTCCTAACAACTGCCACGCAATCCCCATCAACCGCCAGTAAAGACGTGGCAGCTCCAATCCATCAAGCCCCGCCAACAATGTGTCCCCCCTACTTCTCCATAGGAATAGGGAAGCACACCTAGTGTCCGATCTCCATGTCCGATACACCTCATGAGGGCAACATGCAGAGGTAGAGCAGTGCCTTTGGGGGTGTGATCCTCTCGTTGCCTCACGTATGGGATTAACATGAATTATATAGGCATATATCTCAACAATCCAAGGTTCCTAGATGTCCGGTTCTAACAAGGATATTGGGGAAATCCCATTCTCACACAAAAATAGGGGAAACCAAGGATCTTCTGGTCAGGTTTCTTCCCTCGAATCCAATGAAGCAACTTTCAGATTCACACAAGGATTGTGCATAGAGGAAACCGATTGGGAAACCTCCATCTACTATTCTCTTTTTTTTTAATCTCAAACAACAAGCAGCCACTGTTGGATCCAGATCCAATGGCTATCAGGCCATGTATTAAAACATAAGTCATAATAGAATTGTGACATTTAATGTTATCCTTTACACTTTAGGAAACTTATAAAATTCATATCTCCCAAACTATTTATCCTTTTAATATCAAATTTTAGATAAAAGTCCATAATGACTTAAACTACTTGTATACCAAGTTTGGGACTTAAATTCGAAAGTATCAAAGAATTTTCTTCATATGAAAGTTATTACTTATTAAGGCATATTTTATGCATATTTTATCTCTCTATTTCTTTTATATTATTTATTTGGATTCCTTTTACCATTAGAAACCATGTGGACTCAAAATATCATCCATGATGATTCCATTATCCATATTTCCACATATTTCTTATATTTTCATCATTATCTCAAATTTCCTTCTTAATAAAGCAAGATTTGATTTCTTCTTCTTCTTTTAATCACATTGGACTCATTATTATATTATGATCAATGAAATCACATAGACTCATGAAATATTGCAAAGGAAATCCATTCAACACACTTAAATCATACAATTCCCATAATCATACATTTATCACGGAAATTGCATTTCCAACCATATGAACCCAAAAGTTGGGGTTGCAACAACTAACCTTATGTAGCACCACTGTACATATCTTGGAATAGAACCACCAAAAACCTTGGACTCCTATTCACTTCCAAGGCACTCCCATGCTCAAGTAAACAAATCTACATAACACATCTCCTTACTTCAATTGACACCTTCCCAGTGTGCACAAGAAGCATAAGACATACATAAAAGATGGTCAGTGAAGCATATATGTGAGATTAACACTGATGTATCCATTGAACAATGATTAAACAAACATTAATCAAGAAAATTCGTTGTTCTACAAAGAATGACATGGGAGTTACTCCCCCATGCCCAAGAAAAGGATATCTACTCGTCCATGTCTATATAAAGTAGATACAAGTTGTTGACAACAATGTTAGTCATCATAAAAGAAGAAAGTAAACTTAGATGTCTGTGGAAGAAGTAGGAAAGAGTTGGAAATCCAATCAAGGATTCAAAACTCCTCTTTTTCTTCTGCAAACTCTCCAAAAAGCTTCACTTTGGAGTAGAGATAAGATAACGACAGAGATCCCTGTTGTGATTGTTAAAAAAGAAGGAACAAGAAGAGGTTTCTCTCTTGAGAAGCCAACCTTTCTCCCTTGGATCATCTCCAACTCCTTCAGGGTTTCCCTTACTTGAATCCTACTCCCAATATGGCTTGGGGTTGTATATATATGCATGGGGTAGTTACATTTACAATTAAGTGGAATTTGTAGGTGACACGATGAGTTGGCAAGTCAACACAGTGTGTTACTTGTAGTTTCTAAAGTGGAATTGCCTTCATTGATGATGACACAGTGTGTTGGTTGGCCAATATGATGTGTTGTTTCATGTTAGGGGATTCTACAAAGTTCTAGAAGGAGAAAACATAGTTTGTTGATATGTCAACACGGTGCATTGCTGGGATACAAAAACTCCTAACTTCTTTGGATCTAAATTCTACACTGCAACACAATGTGTTAAAATCTTAACACGACGTGATGCTAAAAATAGTGTGTTGGTTTCTCAACATGGCATGTTTCCGATAGTATAAAAAGGCATGGGTTTTCTGAATGTTTAGATCATTGGGGAATATTTTGATGGATGATATGGCAGTGTTTCTATCCCCATTTTGATGCCAAAATGTTGTAGCTACAATCCAAATTATAGATCAAGTAAAGATAACAATACAATGGTAAACATAGCATGATTAAGAGTGATATATGGGTGAAATTGATTTGAATATGCAACCAAAAGTGGTACAAAAGATGATGTAGAATGTGCATATCAATGTATCAACACGAGCATCTATCATATGTGCTAGATATACCTAACATCCCTTTCTGAACATCTTTTTAGCAACCATCACTGATATCATACATGTTTCTAAGACTCTTATATCCCTAACAAAAGTCCAAGATCTATATTCATCACAAAATTCCATCTCTTTCGTGAAGCAATCTAATCTTTCTTTGTACTTATCTAAATAGTTCATACCCATGATTATATTGAATCCTTGCATTCAAAGTGGTAGTAGATCAACTTGAATGCTACGAGTCCCATCAAATAAAACACACTTTGGGCATATTTTAGAAATATGCATAGGTTATATTATAGGGATTTCCATAACAAAATCATTAGATAAGGAAATTGATAACATATTACTTTTGGATATCATAACTCTAGTCACAAAAGAATGAGTGGCACCAGGATCAACTATAATATGCATGGGAGTAATGACATCAATATATAATTTCATTTGACCTTTCACTACATGTGGATACACCACTCCTTGTTCATTCATTACATAATCTCGACTAGTTGCAGGTGTCATTCCTTTTCCTTTACTAGTATCACTCTTTGATATAGTTCCTTGTGCATTAGATCCTACTTGAGAAACTATACCTCTAATACCACTCTATTGAGTCTGTTGAGTTTACTGATATTGACCCCTTGATCCATTTGCTGACTATTGTTGTTGTCCTCCTCCTTGTGGGCAATATCTAGAAATATGTCCATGATATTCACACTTGTAACACTTGGGTAGATTGGAATACCAACACTAACATGTATGCATATGTCCAAAAGTTGTACATTATTGCGGTGATGGGGCATAACTTAGTGATCCAAACTCTTGATGATTGAAGATTACAAAAGATTTTGCCCTACTAACTCTTTGAGGTTGATATCCTCTATTGCGATGTCAATTGCCTCTCACTCTTGTTTATTGTTGCCTAGGTGGTGCACCATATTAAATATGGTACCCTTATGCATGGTGGTGATCTACTAGTCCTAAGTTAAATGCTAGAACTCAGTTCAAACATTTCAGTGTCCACTCTCTTTCTCCCCTCAACTTCCCCTCTGACTGGACTATCCCTTTCAACTCTTCTTGATGCATCTAGAAAGGCATGGAAAGAATAGCGACTTTCCTTTATATCCACCCTTTAATTCATACATGGATTCACTCCACTTTTAAACCTTCTAATTTTTTCTTCATTAGTCACACAAAGCTGAGGACAAAACCTTACTAGGTCTTAAGAACAAAACTCATATTTAGTTACTGATATAATCCTTTGCCTCAATGTTACAAACTACCTAATCTTGTTGCATACATATGTCTCAGGATAATACTGTGACTCACACCATCTCCTAAATTCAGTCCATGGCATGATGTTTCCAACTTAATGCATTTTCTCTAGCCCTAACCAGTGGTTAGCATTGCATTTTGACAAGTACACAACATGTTCCACCTTCTTCTCCTCTGGTACATGTGCTAACTGAAAGAGTTATTCTATCTCAAATAACCATGCATCAACTTCATCATGGTCTGAACTGTCTGTAAAGTCATAAGATACAATCTTTCTCAACTTTTAATATCATCTACTTAATTCTCTTTTAGGGTCTAGTTGTGTTACATGTGTCTTAGAACTCCCTACTGCCTGAGTAATTGCAGCCATAAAACCTTGTGTTAGTGCTAACATTTCAGGTGAAAACTATGGACTAGGATCATGAGAATATTGTGGAGGCCTCACTTCTTCTTCCACATGAGGTACATGCTTGGCACCATGAATTGCCTCATCCCTAAATGATGGAGGAGGTAATGGATGAAGTTCATTTTTTGCATGTTCTTATGGAGCTTCCTGGGTTCCACTCACATTAATATTTAAGTCTAATACCTGATATTCTTTTAATGCATCTATATCTAAACAAGACACTCATATTATAGCTATTAACCAAAGAAAAGGCTCAACATGTCCTATGTTCCTTTACAGACTTGCACCTTTTCTCTGATACCAAGTTGTTAGGACCCAGTCCCAATAATGACCCAAACACTGAGTATTAAAAATAGAAGGCCTAAGGTTTATGACACATAAAATGCCAATCAACAAACTTAAAGACATCAATAAAGTAACCTTTTCAATTAGAGAGCAATTTACTTAAGCAATTTGTCATGTATATTATATACCATTGATCATTAAAATACAGCTAGCACGATGTCATTTAGCCCTTGATTACTATATTTAAATGTTCATAGAAAGATAACCTATTCATCTTAGGTACAAGGCTTTGCTTCCAAAACGTCATGCTATGCTACAAGACATAAGGAAAACCACAAATTCATCCCATGACTCTTGTACATGAATGGTCAAGACTTTGTGCACCAGATAAGAATTTAACATAATTGCATAATCTACTTGACTCGAGAATAGGGTTGGCTAGATGGTGCCTTGCCTCCAAGTGCTAATTTTTTTATTAGTTGATTAGTTAATGTTTATGTGTGAGATACATAAACGTAATACATTACTGCAACTTTCTTATCCTTTTTCATATTCTTAATAGAAACACATTACTTGACATAATAATCAATATAATAGAGATATCAAGAAAACATTAAATTCTTTCATAGTACGTCTAAGATCCCCCTACTTTGGACAAAATATAAATGAATTTCTTTTGTAGTAGAAATAAAATTCTTTCACAACAAGTCTAGGATCCCCCCTCTGGATCAAGCAAGTGTAGGATTCCCCCACCCCCTAGAAAAATTTAAACAAGTCCATGATTCCCCCTTTTGACCCAATATAAACAAGTCCAAGATCCCCCCTCCTCTAAAAATTTCATCCTTCCTTTATCTTCAACTTGGGCCCAAGCTCCTATTCCAATCATTACACACAAAGCATAACATCATAATAAATAAATGAATAGTATTTTAGAAAGAATTATTTTAGTAGAATTCAGTTACATTTAAACCATAACAACTTGTAAGATTATAATAATGATATTAAGCCTTCTTCTAAGGCAATCAACTACTTTTAAACTTTGATAGGTGAAAAGATTATCATATAAATATTCAACCTTTATTTCTCAAGGCTTTCACAGACTATAGCTCCCACAAATGTCTTATGAGTTTCAGATTGAATTAAAAAAACTATAAATTCATTTCATGCCTTCTATAGGCTTTCCTTGAGTCATAGTTTCTCAAGAACAAGAGATTAATATCATGATATCATTAATTCACTTATGACAAAAAATAAAATAAAAATCAGTTCTATCATGTTCTTATATATTTCATAAGATGTATACTCTTTTGAATGTATGATTTAGAATACAAAGAGAAAAGGATGAAAATACAAGTCCATAGAACTAAATTTCATCAAAATCCATCGAGTATATAAAAAGTTATGCAATTATTTGTGATTGGCCCTGAAATGTGGTGCCGCTCGGCACTTGCTATTCACGTTTCAACTATTGGTTGTTTTATACATGCATATTAAAAATGCAATACCATTCTCATTTTGACTCAAATTCTTTCCAATATTTCTATTCTGGATTTGTTATATAATTATGTAGAATAATGATGTGGAATTTGAATGAAATATCTAATACCATATCTTTATAAATTTAATACTCAGGTCTTGTAGTATGAGATGCTTCTGCATTGTGTTTGTTCCACTTTTGCCTTTATTAAGGTTCCAACCTTCAAGTCAGACTTAAGACACATTAATTTAAGTAAGCATGTACTATTTCATCATCCATATAATCAAAATACAACCTGCAAGGGTGTAGCTTACTGGTGATCGGACCGTGAATTCAAGTATAGAGGTCTCAGGTTCAAACCCTCACGAGGACGAATAAATTGGGATTTATGTCTGACATGGTTTGCACCGGAACTAATGGGTTGCACACTTGGTTTACCATACTCCTCCTGTTTTGGGCCTCCACGGGTCAATGAGGGATCGGGGAGAGAAGTCTCCTAGATGACTCATTTTTTTCATATAATCAGAATACAATTCATAAATTAACAAGATGAGACAAGATTTAGAATAATCACAGTGAGTAGTCTGAGACTAAGAAATAACTTGAGTTTGGGCCATTACAAGATGCTTGTTGTCTCTATTGGTGATGCTAGACATAACCACTTGTACCTAACTTGTGGTCATTTATATTCTTTGCATGCCTTTCTTTTGAACATTGTGTACAACCTGGTTAATGCAAAATATATTTTATTTACGTAATACATTGAGTTGATTTGATTAATCATAAGCATGTATTTTAGAGGAGGATTAATACCATGAGTTCATTGATTTTTCTTAAAGAAAAAACTCTTCCCACATATTCTTATAATGATAAGCCCATTGCCCATTCATGGGTGTATTTTTCTTATCACTCATTATATATTCTCTTGTCATATTGTCCTAAAATTTCTCAAATCCTCCCACAACGTTGCAATATATTTTCACAATGCAATTTTCATCAAGGTCTCAAATGTCCTATAAAAGTTCATATATTTAATGCCACATCTTTAAAAACAAAAATGTGAATGTCTTTAAAAAATAGAATATCTCACAACTACATCCTTCCATTTGAGGTATTTAACAATTGGATCAACTTTATACCAATATTATACTATTATTTACACTTTGATACAAACAATAACCCCTAAATATTGCCTACACGAACTAAGATTATACTATTATTTTCCTCAAAAAATCCAACAAGATCCCCAGGGTGCACATCCTTAGGATGCTCGTCCTAAAATGATCAAGAAACACATATAAGTGATAAAAATATAACTTATATAACTATGATGGAGAATTTAAAGTGCACATCTATGTAATAAAACATTACAACTTACTCCACACTCATTCTCACAGTGCACATCATCACATACACATGCTCTCGATGCTCATCCTCACAGTCAGACGCCATATAAAATAAGTAAAATGCACATGTAGTATATGAAACATATATGACTGTAATAAAGAATGTAAAATGCACACCTAGCATATAAAAAGTAAAATGTGTGCATATAGTATTGGTTGGATATTTAATCAATTAATTTTCTTTCTATGCAACCTCCAGGCATGTATTTATTAGTGTTATGTTCAACATTTACATTTGGCAAGCCAACTTAGAATGGGCTAGAGTCATCAAACTTGCCCTAGTAATATTATTCATCAATAGGATCTACAATGAACTACCTTTTACCATGAATAAAACAAAACTATTTTTCTATTTGTAGGATCATTGATGTATAATACTTGTTTCTCCTATGATTCCATTATGAATGGCTTATCCTTCTCGCCAATATTTTTCAACATTCACTAATGTGAAACCCAATTTATCTGCTAAAACGTTTTTGTTACCAACTCAACTACACCTAAAGATGGAAACTCTAAAATCTATACTGTCAAACTCCCATATGTCTTCAATGACACCATAACAAGACATTTAAGATTGATGTAGACTATTATCATTCGCACTAGAAAAATACAATGAAGACACTTGAAGGATTACCCCACTATTTTGGACAACACTCTTATCATCTTGATGTTTATTGTAGTATGAAAATCCATACATGTAATCATTTGTTAGATATAATGTTCATTTTAGGTTTAAACGAAAGTCATTTGATATTTTCAGCAACATTTTTGGTATTTGAAATAGTTGAGAGAAGTCTTTATCTTTAAATCACCTAATAAATGTCCTATTATGCTTTCTAGCAAGCCATATCGAACTGGCTCAAGGTTATTTTGTCTTGATAAAATTGTATATTTAGTGATATAAATACCCACTTCAATGATTCTTTGTATAACATATAAGTGAGCTTGCTCCCTCAACTCATTACTAATTACTTCTCTTTTCCTAAATAAGCATCAATATTCTTTGCAATGGACGAAGCTTCATTGCAACTAAGAAGTCATTGGAAAAGTTCATAACCTCCTCTATGTGTTCACATATACACATATAACCAGCCTCTATGTGTCTCTAGGGTTTGGTCCTCCCAAGGACATCTAGGGTTCAAAAAGATTATAAGAGTCATGCATAAAGCAACTCAACTCATTCACTCAAGAGTAGTCTAGTTTAGGACATATCACAACAAATATTTCTCAGAATTCTCATATCTTGGAGTTTAGGTTCTGTAACCTTCTCCCAATGGGTCTCACTCTCTCTGGAGTTAACCCCGAAACTGGTCCTAACACTAGAGGTCCACCTTTGTAAAAGTGACTGAGGCTCTTGCTAACTCACAACTTTGTCTTAACTTAGCATATCTTATCTCATAAAAGTCTATTTACTTGCAACATCAAAACTTATCTCAAGACCTCAAACCTGAACTTAAGTCATCAATGACAAACATATATCATCGTAACCATCTTATGTCATCTATATAAGACTTACATCATATCATTAAAACTTATTTCCTCTATTCCATCTATAATATATATCAAAAAGGCTCTAGACATCTAATCTAGAACTACTCTTTCTTCTAGACTGATGTAATTCACTTTCACTTAGGTTACATGACCACCTCCTACTCGTACATGTGTAGGGACACATTTTTGTAATACATATACATAATAAAATATTATATAGTTTTTCTCCGATAAAACAAACATTAGAGAAAACTATCAAGGTCGATCGGATTGGAATCAAAAACCAAATCCAGAAAATGAGTGTCCCACACATAGTAGAGAGTACAGTGCCATGAAAACTAGTGAAAATGGTGAGAACGTGGTGTAGACTAGTGTAGCTACTCTAGACAACGTGCACAATATGTCTAGGGTTTCTCTTCCCTTGATGCACGTCATTTCCAAATAGTGCAATGTCCCATACCGCTGCACTATGAGGAAAGAACGACATCTAAGGACTTGCTACTCAACAAGCACCAATCTAGACCTAGTTCTCAGAAATATAGGTGCTAACCTAGAGTCTAGGTCAGATCTAGTCTCTAAAAGACGACTAATCTAACCCTAAGGATTATTAAGTTCAAGGTTTTCTTTAGTTTGAGTTGCATAATGAGAAAATGTCAGGCTTTGCCATTGTCCATGCTCTGATACCACCTGTGATGTCCTCGAATTTTCTAAAACTTAATCTGATGTGTGACGTCCAAATTGAAACCCTCACCTCAGCGAGAATCCCAATTTAAACATCCCACACAAGGCTAAGAAGAAGAAAATCAAGGGAGTCAGAAGGAAACACAGTAGCACATGCACATGAACAATAATAAAACCATACAACATATGTTCACCATTCAACATATAATTACAACATGAATTGTTACAACATTTGATATTACATATTGAATAGCAAAGTACTACATATACATGTACTACCACTAAACTATAGGATCTTAAGACAACAGGTCCACCTGTACACCAGCTCGTCATACAACTCTCAACTATCCTAGATCTTCAAGAGCATAAGACCACAACCTAAACAAAAGATTACATGCGGTACACGTCAGCACAATATTCAAGAATATTGTACTGAGTATGCCTATGTGTCTTTTATATACCTCTCATCATATCTTGGCAATAAGATAAAACTAATACTTGGCAGTTATAAAGAAATATAAAAAAGCATATACTTGAGCAAAGATGTTTATTAACAAAAAGAACACATGTTTTAGCATGACTTTCCATTATATGTAAAGTTGATCAACTACATGCACTATTCTACCAAAGAGATTTAGTGCTCACGTGTACTATTCTACCAAAGAGATTTAGTACTTCATAAATGCACTATTCTGTAAAAGAGATTTCGTGCTCACATGTACTATTCTACCAAAGAGATTTAGTACTTTCATCAATGCACTATTATACCAAAGAGATTTAGTGCTATCATATAATGGATCACATATCTTATATTTCATGTGTTCATAGCCATAAGTATGGAAAATCATGCAACATATAATACAAAATTAATCATTTTAGCCAATATCATCTGCCAAGTATTTTACTACACATATAACACAAGCATATTGTATAATAAGCCAAGTAAGAGGTATTGGCGTACCTTCCAAAGAGATAAACTTAATCATCACATATATCCAAGAGTCAACTATGTATCCCAGGTCAAACCCTGATTAAGAAAAGATTACATATCACCATCAGGTTCACATCATCATTAACCCTATTTATATCCATTTTAGGGTTTGTCTATCTCATTATGATATCCTCATGATTACTTGTATTCTTGTCTTAGATTTATCTTACTGATGTCATATTCCATATTATAATTCATCAACTGGATATACTCATGTGTCACATTATTATGTGAACATAGCATTATGTCACTTTCATTAACCATATTAGAGTTACATCTCATGTATTAAGGGTGCTCTTCATATAACATGAATTTCGTGCATCTAACTGATATCAAAGTTCCAGATTAGCTTCCAGTTACTGATATAAGATTGTTCTGTAAATTTCATCATTTATTGAGTATGTATGCATTAATTGCATTATCTTTAGTGTTATTAGCCCTAATCAGCCATATTAATCAAATTATATGCTTTCATGCATCAACATGACCATATATAACATCATATGCATTCTAAACATGGTTATGCACTTACTGACATTTTTCCATGATTTTATGTCATCATTTGCTATTTATTATCCATTAAATAAGTATTACACATCTTACATGATATCACTGATATTAATGCATCAAAAACCTGATATTATAGTTCCATCTTGTTTTATGCAATTTTCTGAGAATTTTAGTATATTACTTGTATTTTTCTGATCATCGAGCTAATTACTATGATTTATCTAAGATATGAACATTTGTGAAGGATTTACCTTTTGCCACCTATTGTGCGCTACCACATGTCCATGGAGGTTGCAGCTCATGTCTCCTGGGCTCACGCTGAGCCAGCCGGTTTGGGGGTTCTGAGCCTGGTTTATGTGTGGGACCCGTCTGATTGTATGAGAGTCAGACCGCGTTCAACTCTCTCCCTTCTTCACGCACACGAAGGCTTTCTCTACTGCATCCCTGAACTACCGCCGCACAAAGCTCCCGTAAGGGCTCTACTCCGGCGAGAAAACAACAGATCCTAGGCACTCCTTATTAGCTTCTAAAACTTTGAAACACTTTGGATGGCCTCCCTACACGGCGCCGGCCTTCAGGCTTACTGTTGGAAACTCCTCCTCGCATACTCCAGGAGGCCGCCGCCGTGGGATACGGCTATAGTGGAGCAGATAGGGGAAAACACCCCTAATCATCACCCGCTGCCATGAGTGCAACTATCTCCAACCTGGGCGCCACCGCGGCAGGCATATCGGACGAGCAAAATGGAGCTCCATTCGCTCCTTTGCGATCTGTGAGTTTGTGGGATTCCATTTCACGGCCGCCGTTGCGAGGATGATCTCTGGCGTGAGATCCTACACCGTATGCTCCTCCATCTCTTCTCCTACTGCCACACAGGGCCGCACCGCTGGTTCACCTCCTTGTCTGCTTGGAAGTCTGATTGTGCCTCCACGACGCCATCACCGCAGGCTCGCCGCCGGCCTAGCGCCTCCCTCCAGTCCATGCCGCCTCCAGGATGCTCCCGACGAGCAACTAACAGAGCCAAGGTGCTCCTCTTCATGGATGCAAGCGTTGGCGCTTATCTGCTCTCAAGCGCCACTGATATTCTCTCGAGCACTGCCGATCTGCTCTCGAGCACTGCCATTCTCCAGACTTGGAGTTGGACTACCAGACCACGGCGAGGAGTCCCTATGTCCTTGGTCTTCTCGTCAGTTCTGTTGGCAACCATTTGTGAGCAGGGTATCATAAGACTTTAAAAGATGGGCTGAGGACAACTTACTCTATCAGTTATGCTCATCATGTCTCATGCATGGCGTGGGATCGTGGGTGTCTGTTAGTTCCACCAGCCCCACGATCAGACATCTCAGAGATGTTGGAGCTTGCTATTCTAATACAATATAGAACTATTATGAGGTCGACCGTCTTCTTAGCCATCCGATGTATTCAAGATCTTAGAAAGAATCTCGCCAGGCCAATCCGTGGCTCCTCAAACCTATGGTTTCAGCTTCTACCAATCTGGTCACCAAAAATTGGACTGAAGCATATATTGATCATAAACTTTGTTCCAAAACACGCAGTTACACACATTATTTCATGATATTTACACCTAAATAACTTCTTCTAAGTACCTTCAACCATTATGAAATTTTGACCATAATTTTATCATGACTCGGGTTTCATTCCCTATGATTTTAGTACCAAAAAGTCACTATGTGGCCAGTCAATTAAATACCTCGAGATGGCATAAACTTAAGGGTCTTAATCATGATGTGAGCATCAACACACCTACTTTGTCAAGAGCTTCGAACCCTCAATCTATCTCAACCTTATGCTTTCACTTAATTCATTGGACATTTAAGGATTTCAAAAGTCCACTCCATCACAATGTACTTGATTAAAGGATTGATATAACCTAATCAAGTTGAGAGGATGATATAATGGAATTCATACACGAGTATGATTCATGTGGTGATTAAGGGTATGATCCTTAGCAAAGAGATCATGATACCCTAATCATGAGCATAAACCCTAATTGACAAAGTTATGAAACCCTAATTGGGATGAATAGTAAATACTAATTATGGGTAACAGAACATGAAACCCTAATTGGGATGAATAGTAAACCCCAATTGTGGGTTATTGAATGTAGACCCTATTCTAGGGTGAAATTTATATGAAACCCTAACTCAGGGTGATTTTATGAGAAACCCTGATGTTTGATGTAATATGTAGCCCTAATCCATGGTGATACTATGTAATGCTTTATGAAACCCTAATCTTGGGTAATATGGTGATAAACCATAACCTTGATGTGGGTAATGGGATGAATATCCTCAAAAGACATGAAATGGAAAACCCTAACCCTAGTAAGGGAATAGTGGTGTTACCCATGAATAGTGAATCCATATTTGTTTTACATGGTACTGATATGCAATTGATTTCACTGTTATCATCTGTGCTAACCATGCAAGTATTTTGAAATGATGATCATAGCCAGGTATGAGCTATGATGTTTAGTTCACTATTGTGATTGGGCCTTATGTGCCATAATATACCTTGCTGCCTGGTAAGAGGTAAGAAGAGAGTTAATGGGCCTCAAGTACCATGAGTGATGCTTGTAATAGCAAGTATCATGTTTACCTTGGTCAGATGACCTGAAGGTGATAGTTACTTGGAAAAGTGGTAACAATGCTCAATGATGAGCTAAGGGTTTGAATACCCAGAACCATATGATTGTGGTAATGTGATTGTGAAGGGATGAGAATTATCAGTATTGATATGAGGGGTTGAGTTTCCAATGCCTTTTAAAGACTGATAAGCAATTGATGCAAATAGTACATGTCTCTTTATAGCATTGTTATAACAAGTCATGTTTGAGAACTTGGCTGATGCTAAAAATAATATGAAAATGTACTTAATTAATCAAGTGAAATCTGTTCATGTAGTTCTCTGACCATAGATCCATCATCTTCAGTGGTTGGTGATGGTGAAACAAGTTTTCCTATGAGATTTCCTAGAATTCGCATATTCTGAATATGCGCGGGTAAATGGGCAAAAATATCCTTACGTCCTAGTGAAGAGATTGATGGAAGGTAAACATTAAACCTCTCAATCCTTCATGTGTCAGGATGGATGTATCACAAATCTCCTGATGGTTGGGATGGATGTATTATTAATCTCCCAATGATATTTAATGTCGGGTTGATGGAGATAAACATTGATTCTCTCGATTGCCGATGAGAGTGCAGTTGACGCTGTAACTCTATAGCGAAGTTCCAGTATACCTTGAAAAGCTATTTGAGCAGTTGACATAGTCCTGCTTGTGGTCCCGCACTGACCGAGATGTGGGTGGTCATGGGAATCCAGCTCTTCCATTGACCTATTTATGGTACCGATTTCGATTTAGCAATGGTTGGTTGGAGTATGAGCGGTATACCTCATCTCCTTAGAGCTTAAGTATGTTTGTAAAATGTAATCAGCTGTGTAGCGTATTTGCATAAGACTGAAATGCGAGAATCACTGGTTGATGATTATCTTGCTTAACATATCCTAGAAGGATAAATGTTATACATGTCCTATAATTCTCTATTGAATATTAGACATGTTGTTTATCAAGTTACAGCTGATAAGCTTAAGTGAGAATGTTGCTCTAATCTGCATAGATATAAAAATAACTGTTGTTAAGATTATGATTCCACTGTTTAGTTTATTTCTATTAAAATGCAATAATAATGTTTTGGCAGAGAGTTATATCTCCCGCTGGGGCAATTTTTATAATTGTCTCACCCCCGTGGAATCCAACATTTTTAGGTAAACGCAGACAAAGAGGAAGAACCTCTATCGTAGAGGAAGAGCAGTAGCAGCAACAACAAGGAAATCAGTGATCCATCAGGTGGATATATTGGTTGTCTGGTTTTGTATAGTTAGTCCTATGAGTCGTCTCTGTACTCTCGGGTCCTAGGAGTTAGTGCTTTTAATAGTTCGATCTGAGATTTTGGGCTTTAAGCCTCGAGGTTCTTATACTACCTGTGTACAGTTGAGACAGAGTAGTGAATGCTTGTATACCTCGAGAAGCAATGATACATGATATGTATATATGAACCAGGATGTAATGATTTACATTGGTTCTGAATGAAAGAGTTTTCCTGTGAATGGATCTCTTGATGAATGGTTTTAATTTTTAGTGATTTTTAGTAATCTGCTGTTAACAACCGCTTCCGCATTAATCTTAATCGATGTTTGGCAAGAGACGTCACACTATGTGTTTGACTCGATATCTGATATCATGAATAATGATACATAGTCATCACTAAACACACATAATAGACTTGATGTATTTTTGTTGTCCTAACTTCCACAATATTATCTAACTATGGACCTAGACAAGAATGGATACTCTTAGTATAGACATAATCTATGTTCAAGTCATAAACTAGAAATCACATGTCATCAAGTCATTCATTCTTAATAAATTATTACAGTTATTCATTATCTCATCAAAAAAATACTATCTGGAATTGCCTTTTTTAATAATCAAATCAAATACATATTGTTCTGCCAAAATCATCATATGATTTTTTCTCAAGGCATACTACCAATAGGTGTCAGAAGGACCAAATTAGGGTTTTGAAGTCTCATTAATGATCTTAGGTGTGGTATGTCATCCACGACCAAGACTCTATATATTCAAGTTTTTAAGACTATTATCATTTTACAGCATTATTTTGTCTAACAAATCAAGGGATGTCCTCACATAGTTCATAATGGGGATTTAACCATAAACTATTACCAAATGCTCAACTTGTCACTACAAAAATATAGGAGTTAGGATTCATAAAGTATTTCACAAGACGGTAAAAATCTCGATAATGATGCCCAAAATTGTCAATATTTTTCCCAAGTTTTGAGAGGGGAACACATACGATTCGATAACCCTCAGATTCAATCATCACAAAATTAGAGTTAGGAGACATGATTGAGATCTATCATAATTTCAAGAATATAATTGTCAACATGATATTAAGGGTGGATTCACCATCAAAGTTAAAATTAAGATTAGTCACCATCATCGCATCAACAAATAAAGTCACATGAGTATAGTCACAATTAATTTAGAGTTCCAGAGTCATAAACACTTTGGTGAAGTCATTAGATAAAAAAATAATTACAAGTTGATGTTTATGAGTATAAGTGGAATGGAAATCAGAATCATCAATTGAAATTATTTTAGTAGAATCCTCGTGATTTTTTTATAGTTTTGAGGTATATAATTGTAATTTTTGGAGTGAGAACAAAAAAGATATAAAATTTTAAAGATTAGGGTAAGTTGGTGTATCTTGAGATAGGGGGATGAATATTACCTATAAAAGGAAAGAAATAGAATAGCCCAACCACCTATTATTGGTCAACCATTGACCCTAGTTGAGATTGTGTGGATGACGGCCATTCCATCCACACGAGGCTGAGGGTAAGAAGAAAATAGATGTGTCAACCACAACGACGAATGACATGGAAAAAAGTGGGAAAGGAAGAGGAGAGCAAGAGAGGTAGAGAGTGTTCCATCTTGGTTATTGGGAGAAGATGAAGTTGATTAGGGGGGTTATTTGTAGGTGTGGGAGACTAGGGATAGGGTTGCAATGTGTTAGTCTTAGATATGGTGATGGATAGCTTTGAAGATTCTTGAATCATGTTAGTTAGGGGTGTTTCTTGGGTTTATATGGGTCAGATTCAAGAGAGGATGAGAAATGGGAGAAATGAGATGATATTGGGGTTTTGCAGGCTTGGTTCCCACCCTCTCATCTCCTATTTGAGTTAGGAGATGACTTTGCACCGTTGGATAACATTATAGTAATTATTGGTTTAGGGTCAGATCGGGACAAGGAAACTAACCTAATATTATTTGGGGTTGTAGTTTTAGGTGTGAGCACGAATGCCCATGTGTGATAGAGTGGGAATGGGCCAGACCCAATAGGAAGAAAATAGGAGGAAAATAAGAAAATAAGGGGATTTTGGGTATTTTCTTAGGACAATTGTAACTTTATGTAGGAAGGTCATTTGGAGTGAAATTTGGATCATAGGTTTAGAATAGGGAGTAGAATGTTTTGATAAGGTTTCATAACAAGATGAAGATTATGATATGAAAACATTTGTATATAATTGATTCAACATGTGAATTTGCAAATTATAGATCATCATAGGGCCATTAAACATGGAATTTATTAGGAGTGATAAAATCAAGATAATTGGGGGTTAAAAGAGTCATTAGGTCCAACATTGTGCCAAAATGTAGATTATCATATACTTTCCACATTTATAGTATCCCCCCCAAAACTCAATATCAACAAACATCATGAGTCTCATGATCCACATCATTGTTCTCAACATCATAAATCATTATATCACATATAGTCTAGTCACATAGTTGACAATTTAGGTTCATGATTGAGATGATCAAGTGAAAGATACCATATTTGGATTTTTGAAACTATGAAGATTTTGTAGTCATAGGTAGACATATAGATCCCAACACAATCAATCATACATTTAACCGCACAATAGCTTCAAGATCACACAAGGTCAAATAGTTTCATAAAACTATTTTTGTTTTCATTTGTTCTCATGTACTTTGTTATCATGCTTGGCATTGGCTACCCATCGAGGAGATGGGTAGGGGGCATTAGTTGTTGAAGTGTCCTTCTTCATTGCAGTAGAAGCATAGTGGATTTTGATACCTACATGGTCCATTGTGCCTCTTTTCATATAGGAAACACCTATCTAGTTTTGGTCCTGGATTTTTCCTATAATTGGATCCATGATATAGTTCTCATCTTTAGGATTTGTGTGGAGGTTTTGGTCTCTATTCTCATTCTCATAATTAATATGCTCAAGATTAAATGTCACATCATTTTCCAGTTTTAGGTTTTCCATATTTGGGGATTTACCTTATCCCAATCCTAGGGTTCTTTCCATTTTCAAGGAATCATCACATGCATCTTGAAATGTGGCAATTATAATGAGGAAACAAGAGTTTGTGGAGCCATATTGAGTCCCTCAACATAACAATCCAACTTCTCCTCATGACTCAAGTTCTTGGCCTGATGTTCTAAGAGGCACAACTATCTGATATACTCAGATACAAAGGAGTCAACTAGAGTTAGGGATAGGAATTGTTTATTATTTACCTTCAAATCTGAGTAATGCTTGAATTGAGTAGTAAAGATAGTTTTGAAAGCTTCATGTTTTAGGGGAATAGTCTACTATAAGTGAAGTGTAATTCCACCATCATTTGGCTACTCCATTCGGCTCATAGGTAGAAACAATCACTTTGTTTTTTTCAAGGCGCCCCAACTATCACACCCTAATTTTTGGGACCTATCAAATTCATATTAAGTATTGGGAATACAAATATAGGATTTATTTATGATTACAATAAGTTTCAATCCAATACATTCATATATAGGGAAAAGTATGTAGAAAGTGGTATTTTGTACAATTTGTTTAGTTTTGATGTTTATAATCACTAAATCTGAATATGAGAAGTTCTTATGTTTTTTAAGAGACAATGAGATAACCATCAAGCTTGGTAAAGTTTGAGGTAGATTTAGTCATTCAATTTGATGATATATATGGTTGGATTACCTATTTATATTCACCTAAGCTAAGGATAATTTGATGATTTTATAGTATGATGCATGTGAGTTATGCTCTCACATGCATGTAGTAATGAAATTAGGAGTGACATTATGTTCATTATAATATATATGATGTGATACAATTTTTGTGAAGTCTAGAGTTCAATTTATTAATCTGAGTTGTAGGATTAGTGAAATCACACACGCTATACTATGGTAATTTAGGTTGTGGTTTAGATCTTAAGAATTTCTAGATGACAAATTTAGTTATATGAAGGGTTGGTATACCGTTTGATTTCAAGGAGAATCCTATAAATTTCTAAAGAAAACCAGAAAAGATAGCATATTAAGGCCCTTTTTTCACCAAACCAAGGGAACTACTGGCTCAATTGAGCACATGTGATTCAGTAGGTGGGTGTACTTTTCACAGAAGGGAAAACAAGGGACTCACAATCCTTTTAGGAAATGGGCATAGCAAGTCATCTAATACCATTGGGAGACTCCCAATGATGGGAGGCTATAAAACTCTCACATGTTGGGGAGGCGACAGAGGCCAAAAAGTCAATTAGGGTTGTGCTTATAATAGAAGACTACAAATAAGAAGGTTGAAGCAAGGAAGATGAGAGGTGATGACATTTTGGATGGGTTATGGGGTTGTATCACAACCATCTACAAACATATGATGTAGGGAAAGGTACAAGAAAAGCCTAGTGGTGGGGTGGATGAGCCTATATTTGGCGTCAAAGTTTAACCTGTGCCGAGATTGGGGGTGTCGGTATTCATCCCATCTAGTAACAACATGAAACTGGGGAGTTGTCAATACCTTCCCTATGAACCTATGAGAGATAAGCCTATGGCCATGGCCTGGACCGATCAATAGTGTCTTGCAAGCCTTAGCACGACTAGATGACCTGATTTGGGGTAGTACCTCATCGACGCCAAGGGAGCAGGACCACAGAGGACTTTGTTAATCGGGATAGAATAGAACATCAGTAGAATTGTGCACAAAGAATAAAGGAGGGAGTGAATTTTTAGATGGATCCAGATCACAATTCGTCCAGATCCCTATGAAAATTCTACAATCTTAAAAGTAACATAGAATGGAGGCATACTGATGACTGGGTCCCTTAGATCTAAACCTCACGACTGGGATCAATCCAATCTAAGATCAATTCAAAAATTCATATGTTGAGACAAGAAAGTCCAATTTTAGCAAATATAGTATCTTTGGAAAGGGTTATTGATGTAATATTATCCTAAAATACATTTCATATATGATTTCAAAATCAATCAGAATAATATATATCATGTACCAATATCTATATGATTTCAATTGTTTTGCACTAAAAATAGAAAATGAGTTTAGAAATTCATGAATGTTTTATAGTACATGCATTTTGATATGTTCAACATGATTCCAAGGACTCATTTTCAAGATTCGATTCATTTACTATGTTTTTATGTAAACCCTAATAATAGTATTTTGGGAATTTCACCCATTGAGTGACAATGAAACAATCTGATATTTTTACTTAAACCCTAATATAAAATGTTCTTACTATTTCCAAAAGTTTTTCCAGATTTTCATGTATAATTGCATTAGTATTTAACTTATGAACCTAAGTGTCCATAATGTAAGATAAATAATGATATTTGTGGTGAAATATGCTATCTATATACATTATTGGTGTGCAATATGATCTTAAGTATATTTTCCCTATGCTTTACATGTTAGTTAGTAACAATAATATGTATGCGTATCTTTGAGGTTTTATTTAAGTTAATTATGTATATAGTCATTTATTAGAGCATAAGATTATTTATTTAGTTCATATGGGTATATCAACATATAGTTTCTATATAATATGAGATTCTGGTTTTTTAATATAATGTTTAGAATTAAAAGTATTTTTGAGTCAGAGTTAGTTTCAATTAATTATGACCCTAGGTTGGTATATAAGGTTAGTATGATGGGGTTTGAGATTTAGAAATGAAAAAGAAAATAATAAGCATGAACTTAGATATCTTTGTCAATGTCCAGGTGGTTAGGTTACATATCAAGGTATAAAGATTACATGAAGGATATTCTCGATGTTAGAGGTAGGTGGGCTATGTCCACTGAATTTCATTATTTTATGATTTAGTCTGCACATTTGTACAAAGTAACTCAGGGATTCAGTTACTTCTAGACTTTATGTTACATATCATGTCATGTTTAAAGTAATCAAAGTTTGTTTAGTTTGAGTTATGTTGCCAGATTCTTAGATTTCAAGTAGTATTATAAGTTTTAAATACTTAATATTCCTATGCTCGATTCAATTTATTTCCTCTAGCCTTTAGACTTACATATCATATATCTGATATTTGAATTTAATTAAGTCATCTGATCAAATCAGAACTACAAATTAATATTTTCTAACCAATAAGAATATCTCAGCTAATGTAGTCCCTTTAAATGAAATCCCTGCAAGAGGAGGGCAGGTTGAATAAAATTACCTCCTCACTTTCACTTAAAAAAATCATATTTCATATTTAGAGTTAGATTTAGTTAAGAATTAAAGAATAGAGATATAGAGTTAAAAATAATAAATAAGATTCAAAGAGTAGAAAGTAAGAATAGATGTAGAGTTAAAAAATTAAGATTCATATATACAAAAATAAGAACAGATTCAGATATAAGAGATTAAGAGTCTGAGATAAGAAATTAAGAACAAATATAGAGAATGACATCAGAATAGAAACTATATACATTATAGGACTAGTCCTCACTAGAGAGTTTTAGGCGATTCAGAGGCTACACTGCGCTAGACACTACAGGGTCTGTAGAGGGCATGATTTTCCCACATATGGTATGTTGCACCATAGAGGACACTTTAGTGTTTATGAAAGTAAGAACAAATTTAGAGAGAAGAGATTAAGAGTCGGAGATAAGAAACTAAAAACAAAGATAGAGAATGACAACTGGACATAAACAATATACATTATAGGGCTTATCCTCAACAGAGATTTTTAGGCGGTTCAGAGGGTGCAATGCGCCATACACTATAGGTGTCACAAAGGGCACATTGTGCTAACATACGGTATGTTTCACCATAGAGAACACTTCAGCGTCAATAGAGGGTGTGTTGCACCATAGAGGACACTTCATTGTCAACAGAGGACACATTGTGCCAAAAGTGGGTGTGTTGCACCATAGAGGACACGTAAGTGTCACCGAGGAGGACCTTATGTATAGTGGTGTCCACAAATCAGATAAAAGACATAAATAAAAGACACATCAATTCTAAAAAAAGTTTTCTTCTTTAATATATTAGTTCAACTTTCAATTATAGTATATTCATGTTTATTTTATTAGAAGTTCAATCCCATTTACTCCAATCTTGGTTTCCCTTTGTGCATTGGCTAGGGAATATATGTCTGTAGGTACTAATATTTAGGAAGATCACTCAAGATTGAGGATACAACTACAATTTTAAGAGGTTCGCTTGATGGGTCTCCATCTATATGACCTAAGATACTAAGACAAAGTAGAGGTTTTAGCATGTTTTATATAGGATTTTTATATAGTTTGATGTAACCTTGTTTCTTTCTCAAGAATTTATGTGAAATTTGTTTAGTACACAGTCTGTCATGGTTCTTTTATATTACTATTGTAATGCATATCATGTTAGTAACACTCCCAGAAGAATTTTTTCAGCTTCTGATCATATAATATGAACATTTTGGGGTGTTACAATATGGTATTAGATCAATAATGTAGACGACCATTAAGAGGATTGTCATAGAACCGGAATCCCAGTCTCATGAACCAAACGTATACCAAAGGCAACATGCAGAAGTGTAAATCTTAGCACACATGAACAAGTAACAAGATAAAGGCACCAACATAGTCTCAACATTCAACAAGTATAAATTATACAAAATGCATTATATTCATATATTTCCAGAGTCAAGGTACAAGTCATTCATGTGCACTAAAACTAGATCTTACAAAAAGTACACCTAGCATATCTCACCAAGCCCATCAATCTTCTAGCCATCTCTGAACCTAAAAACAAAATACGAGAAATGGGTCAACACATGAGGTGTTGAGTATGGGGAAGAAAGGTACATGTATGTATAAGCTTTGCATAATTTGAAACGATTCGAAGACTAAACGAACAAGAATAAATATGTTAACTATTTAGCAAAATGTGAAACCATGTTTTATGTAATTTCACTCCATTATATCAACAATATCCAACATGTTTAAGGCCTTTGACCATCTTCCCTTTAGAAGGGTCCATAAGGGTTATAAGATTAGCAAACCCTTTTATACAAGAGGGACCTCAAGTCCATAGCCAAGAGCTAGCCCTTTATCAACAATATTATAATGGAGTTCTATATATATGTGTGTGTTCAAGTTATAAAACCAATGAGGCAAACATCGAGTAAGACATAGCTATACTACATGGCAATATTTGAGCAAGTAAACAAACAAGCATACGATACATGTCTTTTCAAACAAGGAAGTGATATTCATATAACTAGATAAGGCCCATACCTTATTTAGAGATTCTTAACTTAACACATCCATTACCATCTAGATAATAAGCCAACCTGATTAACAACAAGATTACATATATGCATTAGATTCTCATCATTAACCCTATGCATTTTAGGGCTTTGGCTAATATGGGTTCCAAGTTTCTTATTGGTTCATTATATGATCTTGTACTGATTTAGAGGTCATCATGATGGTGTGGTTCAAGTTTCATATCATTATGACGTTCCAGTCTTTATATAAGATCTTTTTAAGGCTTAGATCCCCTATATACATAACTATGTCAAAAGACTCAAAATAGGGAAACCAAGATCAAGTATCATCAAGGAATAAGAGCCAAGGATAAGGGATGGTTTTATCTCAGCAAGAAAAGAACATAGGAAATACATTTAAAGTAGGGTGATGTCCACTAGGGCCTGGGCATCAAACTACCAATGTGGGGTACCAACATTCAGTCATACATGCAATTATCATAATAGCATACTTATGACATCAAGAGTACAAGGAAGGTTATAACGTTTCCTAGGGGTTTCAACAACATAAAATTACTAATATCATGATTGGTTAGGCATTTGGAGTCATTTGGAAGCAAGGTTAGCACCAAAAGAGCAATGTACATCATCATAGTCCAATATGGTCACATATGTACAAAAAGAAATCAATTATGATGAATAGGGAAAGTGGGACCTTCATTTAGTTCAAGTATTCATCACATGTATTGATTTAAGGGTCACAGGGTAGATTGAGTAATCAAGATCCAAGTTTGCATCAAAATCATAAATCAACTATACTCCAAGTGATTAAAGTATGTATCTTTTGGGAAAATAGAGAACAAACGATGGAATTAGACCCTGAAACCTAGTCCATTGTGTAGATCTTTTCGAAAGGATCAATTTGGTATATAATTTCGTATATTTTGGCCAAGGGAATTGGGAGATTTTGATTTTAGAAGATTATGAGTCAAACTATAGAGAAGCCAAGCATCATACCCTTGATTATTTCCCTTGGGACATGGATCCTTAGATCGGGGATCAATGGCCACGGTCAGGGTCTCTCGTCACTGCGCCCACTTCTTATTTGGGCATCCTCGCACCCGTTGCTCACCGCTCTAGGTGTTGGCCTAGCGATTTCCATCGACCAGGCACCATGCCGAGACACTATCAACCGCCAACGAGAGGTCGTGGACCCTCACTCACCACTGCCTCTTGCCCCTTGCGATCCCACTCATGAATGCTTTGTTCCTTCCATGGAATAGGGGAGGAACAGGGGTTCCACGCCCCCACTCAAAAACCATGGCCATCGCGGTTGTTTAGCCTGGGGAAGAAGTAGCAAGGATTCTGGAGGTTCGAGGCACGCCGACCGCTTGGAATCTGGTCGTGAGTGCCATTGTGGTGGCGTGCGAGGGGGCTGGCTGGATGCCTTAGCCATTGACTTTGGCCAACCCACTGCCTGGGAAAACTAGCACACGGAGGAATGATAAGGGAGAAGGGGGTATGGGGTTAGAGCTCGAGGGGTTTATAAGAAACAAAGAAGACTAGGGTTTGAGGTCATGCCCCCTTCCGTTACCCAATCTGGGTGGAGGTGGGAAAGCTTTTTCCCAGCTGCCTCACTAGTTTCGTGAAGAGGAAGGGGAGGAGAGAACAAGAACTTTGGCCACAATTTGATTTGGGCCTGTGTAGGCTGGCACAATAGAGAAAAAGGTATAAAAAGAGCTAACAAAGGGCATAAATTGCCAAATTTCAAGGTATCATAACTTGGACTTTGAAGGTCCAATCGATGTGGCTTTTATATCGTTAGAAAGGTTATTGAGCCCTTCTCCTACATTTAATACAGTAGGAGACACAATGCTCATACTAATAAGGCTCAATCGCATATGCAATACGAATACATAATAAGTACTTGTCATAGTTTAAAACACAATGAAATGTCACATTTAGTTAAAAGTGAACAATGATGTGACTAAATTGGAGTCCCATAACCATCAAACTATGGATTGGATATTGAGTTGAGTAAGATGCTACTTGGTGAGAGATAAAGGGTATATGATAGGAGAGAGGAAAATTAGGTTGTCACATCCTTCCCTCCTTAAAAGAAATTTTGTCCTCAAAATTTGTCTATGATCATAAATAAGAGTCAAAGTCAAAATTCATCGAGTCTAGGTATCCAATCATGGTTGTCAATGCATTCTCCATAATGGGATGCACACTAGGTTATCATCATCAAGGGTGTACTCATCTCAATGATATACACATTTACTTATTATCCCACCATATTATGACATCATTATGGCATTAGGGTTTTCCATCGCCTAGTATCCATACATTAGGGCTTTTGTTCATATATGAGACCAAGGGATATCATCAAAATCTATGTTATCAATTCTCAAACAAATATTTTCATGGTCATGGCTTCAAACAAGACTTTCATCAAGTGTGTATCTCATCTTACTCTAGATTTCATGCATGTTTTTTGCTTTTCCCCAAAATTCTACCAACTTTACCCAATCATGTTTATCATTTTTAGGGACCTAAAATGAGAAATTTATTCATCTTATTTATTCTAGTTATCACCCCAAGCGAAACATCATATCGATTTGATTGGTTTTCATTTGGGTATGATATTAGGCATGTTACCCAATGATTACTCAAGCTAAGATCTATAGACATCATCGTATCAAGCTCATGATTTCAAAGATCCATATTTTATGTATAGTATGATTTTGTATTAGGTCTAGCTTACAAGAGGGAATATTTCACATTTATAAAAATTTTAACTTAAGTGAGATTATTTCATGTATCGAGCATCATTTGAGGAATAACATTATCATCAATGTTAAGGTTTTGAAACTTTCTCACTTGTATCTAGAAAGGTCTCCACAAGCTAAAGCCTTTCAAGCTAAGACATATATGTGCAACAAGACATGCTAACCACAACCTTCTACCCGTAACAAAAATTTCTACCCATTTTTTGAGAAACAAGGGTAACCACTAGTTTCCTTTATATACGACCATTAACCCAAGTATGAGATTTTTCATGGATATCACACAACATGTACATCATCTTAGGATCTCAACCAAGTTACTAGAAAACACCAAAAATTAAGACCATTTCACATATCCACATCAGGTGGAAAGCATATTACATCTGAGTCTACAAAAGCCACCTATAAAATATCTCATGCCAAAAGATTATTACATCACATTGTTCACTGGCTCACTGGCCATAGATTGTTACAAGAGGTAACCTGTTTAGATACATGCATGCCATATCTGTACAAAATGACATATATCCAAAACCACCATCTTAATATACAACATCTACAACACACCCCTAAGGACCTTAGAGTACAAGGATGACACATAGGACTCTACTAAAAAACACTATCAACATGTCTGCCCTTTCAACAAGTACTCCTCCTCTTGCTACTCAGCGTCAACCACACGATCTCTACCTCATCTTGCACAACCACCTAAAAGATGTGAAAACCCACAGGGTGAGACCAAAGTTCTAGTGAGAGATATAACTATCCACTAATGTCTATTTTAAGCACATATAAACTAAAGTAGGTAGAAAACATACTTATCAAGTTGAGCAGATTCAGCTAAATCATATGTATTAAATTGATAATATAGACTAAGCAAACTAGGTAGTTACCACTGAGTAGTAGAACAAGTTAAATTTTAAAAAGGAATATGAAGAACATGTATAATAGTTGATTTCTCTTACCACATTATAATTCAAGAAATCAATACAAAGATAAGGAAAGGGTATCATCCAATGTGAAACATATTTCAACCCTAAGCAAATATATTACATGACTGGATTACATCTTTTATTATGCCCTAATGATTTGAGTCATACCACTCAAATCCAATTGACCACTATGAAGTTGAAATCAGTTCCATACAAGGTCTATCGAAAAGCCGAAATCCATGAGCTCTCTAGCACCTGTTGGTTAGTACAAGAGAAACATCACATAGACATATCATTCAACTACAAACAGCAACATATAGTCAATCTTAAGGATCATCTCACGCATGGCCTTCCTTATAAAACACCTAGCCCACCTTGGTACAGGTCACGATGCTAGAAAATAGGCTCACACATGGCCATTATAAAAGGGCATGATGAAGTTGCACTACTACCATTCTCAAATATCTCAAACACCGGGGCATGACCATAGTCATCCTCTAAAACCTCTAATTGTGGATGCAAGGATATTCACTCAACTTGCATCCCCACATATTCAACAATATGCGCTCCAAGTTTCTCGTAGGAGTTTCTCGTTTCACCATCCAACAATATAACTCACACTAGAATGGATCTAATGCACATGGAAACTACACGATTAGGGTTTCACTTGGTTAGTTAGGCCAATTCGGTATCTTTTAGCATCAACCAAGTTACAACGTATAAACTATAAACAAAATCTACAAAGATAAGGGTATAATACAACTCCAAAAGATATAAAATGTATAAGGTGTGAACTTGTCACATCATCACATGATACTTGTATCACTACCATTCACAAGGACATAATCAACATTATCACACTTCCATACACGACTATCACTATAATTGCACTCTCATGGAATATCCATCCCTCCTCACACCACTAGAGGATAACACCTCACACTAGGCATTAAGCCTCTATCAGGTAATAAGACCTATCACATCATTATGATTTCATCATGTCTCATAAAAGCTTATATCTATCACCATGTAACATATGATTGTCACCATAACATTCACAAGCTATGACATTCATTCAACCTACAAGGTTATATTTACACAAGTAGTAGAGAGAAAATATTATCACATGCTATACATGAAGCCAAAATCAACAAACATAGCACACCCTAGAATTAGGGTTAGGGTTTCACATTATAGCCGATTAGGGTTTCCATATTGATATCCAACCACCAAACTCGAATTATACCATCTCTCACTTTCTTGCAACACATTAGGGTCAATAAACATGATTAGGGTTAACTAATCAATCATTCAATCAATGCTAAGTGTCAACCATAAATTACTTGTACATGTGTAGACACCTCACTCTTGTTGTGTATATGTAGTGACCAACATGGTGTAGTGACCATGTAGTGTCATGTGTGAGTATGTGTCAAACAAACCATCAAGACATGGTGTTGCGACTGCAACACATACATGTGTCTAATGAACTATCAAAATAGGTGTCTCGACCAAAACAAAACATCAACAGAAAACATATGTAGCGATGCTTAGGTGTTACGACCATCAACCATTAGGGTTAGGGTTGTGACCATTACCAAAGGTATGTGTTGCACACCACACACATCACAGGGCACACCTCATTCAAACCAAGTCAAGGTGTTTCAATCGAAACACAACCAACTCATCACAAGGACATGTCAATTGAAATAGAACCAACCCAACTTGTGTAGGCCAAGGCATTGAGGTAGAGTAGCGACCACTTAGACCAACTACTTCAACCACACATGGCATCCTTAAAACCAATATAAAACATGATAAAAACAAATGGTGAACATCAAAACACTAAGCACCATCAAGGAGGAAAAAACTCCATACAATATCAACATCAAAACCCTAGAACCGATCTCCAACATGACCAACCATGAAACCAAACTAGGAGAAAGAAGACTAAGCTTCAACCTCAAGAAAATTGATCCAAAAATTCAAGAAAAACATGAGAACCAAACCATAGCATGATAATAAAACCCAGGATCATAATGCATGTAGGAACATCACGTCAAAATCACTTAGAAAATGAGCACATGAAATTAAGGTTTAAGAAAGAGAGCAATCCACATGAGAATACTACAAAGTCATAAACCCTATATCACGATATCTTCATCTTGATCATTAGCATCAAGTTGAAGAGATTAAAATTGAAACATGCAAGCATAATTAAGGTGCAAATAATAGAAGAAGGAAGATAGTTATATACCCCCCCTTAGAGAGACCAAGATCCAAAGATCACGATCTCTAAGAGAGATGAAAGCTCCAACCAAGAGTAAATCCACAGCCAAAAGATCATCTCAAAAGAGAAGAACATCAAGGTCAAAGAAAGCTCAAGAAAGAGGTGAAAAACTCTCGGACAAACCAAGAAGAAGAAAGGAGAAAGAGAAGAGAGCTTCCTTTCACTTGGGTACCACCATGTCAAAACATAGTATCCGACCCTTTGTGATGAGAAGTTTCCATCAAGATGACCACCATGGTAGAATCATAGTCTAGGACCAAGAAAGGAAGAAGAAGACATGGTAGAGAACCAAAAGAAAATGTGATAAAGGGTAAAAAAATACTTATGAAGGAAGAAGATCACTAAGGATCACCACCAGAGGAAAGATCAAGCTCAAAAGTGCCACATGCAAGGTTGATCGACCACCAAGGCTCCAAGATCGGCCAATCAAGGAAGGAGAAGGAAAGAGAGCAAAAGGATTGCATGCATGAATAAAAGAGAGGTTATATACTCAAGGGATGAGAGAGAATCCAAAAGGACACTTGTCCACCAAGGAAACCACCATGCAACCACTAAAAACATGCATGTACTGAAAGTTTTATACAACCAAGGTTGGGTATCGACCACTGAGGTCACCCACACCTTGTTGCGGTCGCAACACTAGATCACCCATGAACCAAGGTCAAAACAGATCACTAGGAGGCAAATGATGTCGAACAAACTACCTCAAGACCATCAAGGTCCAAACAAAACACAATAAGGACAAGTGTTGCGGTCACAACACTCTGCAAACCAACATAAGGTTGAAGCTCAACAACAAAGGAAACCGTAGAACCCTAGCATCACCACTTGATGCCCATATCATCAACTTTTGTCCAAGCAAGGCTCCCCTCAAAATCATATTCTCTCTCATGGTGCTAAGTCACTAGAAACACACTCTACATGTGAAAAATTACAAGATAACCCCTCAACTTGGGTAAATTTCAACTTGGTCCAAAACAACGATACACAACTCAAACATTATCCAAACAGGACCAAACTGAAAACATAAGATTGTCACATGTTAACAGAGCATCTCAAAGGATTAGATTAAGGTTCTAAGAATCTTACTAAGCACAACATGCACACTAAAGCACTAATCTAGGTTAGGGGTCTTACATAGATGGTCACCTAAACCTAATTGCATACCTATTAGAAACCTAGAATGCATACCAAAGGTAGATATTTTTAAACTTGTTAGTAACCTGGCTTTTAAGTAGAACAATGAGTGGAGGGAGATAATGTCTTTTCCTACTGTACTTGATGATAATGAGAAAACTCTTGATGTCATTAGGATCTTTATCCTAAGGAGGAATTGCATTCACAAGTCGAATCATGATGGTTGTTATGAAAACACTTGAGGATGTTGATTTTTTTAATTGAGTTTATGGTATGATGATTGCTAGAGGTGATTAAAACTCTTTAAGGGTATTCATCATGATGTTGTAATCATATGGTAATACAAGATATGTGATAGTATGGATCAATGATCTAGAATAACTATAATGTTGTGATTTAGATGATTCACATGACAAGAAAGAGCATAGAGTGGTTGCATGACTAAGTTTTGATTTAATATTCATGTGGATAAAAAATATTTCATGAGAAATTAGTGAGTATTAGCACCTCCATTTCACCCGACACCCGACCTAGAGAATCATGATAAGATGAATAAAGTCATTAAGAATAATACTAAGATAAGAAATGTAAGTAAGATTTTTGTAATTTCATGGATATATCCTTACTGTGACTAAGATCTCACATAGAGACATGTTAATTGTGTTCGATCTAGGGCTCTAGAGGGGGGAATAGAGCTTCAAAAATTCTCACAAGATAGATTAGACCTTAAAATTATATCAAATTAAAACCAATAGCTTAACTGCAATTTGAAGTCCTAACTAACAAGCATATCAAGGATGAGAGGAATTGATATCAAGCACTTGACAAGGTCATGTAGAGTGATTCCACTATCCAAACTAGGAGAGAGTCAGTCCACTACCTAGAGAGGTCAGCCTCTAGGACTTTGAAAGTGCTTTTCTCTATATATTCACCAATAAGAGTTACAACACAAGACCACCAAAGGAATTACCCATCCAAGCATCAAAAGTCTTCCACCTTACCAAGGACTTACCCACTTTGTCAAGAGTCTTCAGCCTTCTCCAAGGTCTTATCCACTCTTGCACAAATCTTCCGCCCTCAAGGACTTTTCCACTCTTCTTGGATCTTCAGCCTTTGCCTTCTCCTTCACCTGGAGAAGATTTTCACCTCTTCTTCAACCATGAAGAAGAACAACAACAACTCCACCTTCACTCAGAGTACCTTACTTCACCTTTGCTTCATGGAGGAAAGGGGTAAGGAAGATCAAAAGGATGAGAGCTTTAGAAGCACAAGGAAGTAGCTCTCTTACAACATGCCTATCTCACTCATAATCATGAATTGAAGTGTAAAATAGAGAGAGAGGGGCTCAAGGAGTTGCAACACACTCAACTATAGCAAGGACATAGAATATCATGAATGAGCCAACTTTGAATGAACTCCAAGGGGTCCTATTTATAGCTGGGGTGTTCCCTTGAGTGTGGGATCATGTAGGGTCAAAATATAGCCATTTTCCAAGATGCAACAGATCTATGTTTTCCCAAAACAACTCACCAACAGTTATAATCACCTTTTTTGCATTTTCTGTATAGTACATTTGGTCGAGTTTCAATAAAGGTAACTCGACCGGTCCACTAAATGACAAAGCCAATTTTCAAACTATCGGTTGAGTTTGTTTTGGGAAACTCGACCGATGAGCTAAAATTAGGTTTACTTAGTGAGTTGGTTGGTCAAGTTCTATGAGTATGAAACTCGACCGATGGTTCATCTTCAGAAAATCCATCATAGGATTGGTCAAGTTTCCAACTCGACTGATGAACAACCTGTGACAAATTTTCTAAATTGGCATTTGAGTGATTAAACCATGGAATTAAGTATCCCTAATTTTTTCTCATCTTAGTTACAATTCATATCATCAATACAAGTGATTATAAAAAACATCTAAGGTCATTTGGAGTGATTTCCCAAATTTCATACTTGCATTGCATTTGACTTGAACTTGAACAAGCTAGGACTTGTATAATTTGATCTTTTTCATGTACCTAAAGCCTAAAATCAATTTTGAACAAACATATTAGATACATAGGAATATAATGGTAATTCATTATCAAAATATGGGCAATGTATAACTCTCAAGTCAACATTGCCCCCTTTTTGACAATGACAAACCATTCCTCAATCATATTAAAAAGGATATTGAAGTTATACCTTTTCCTTGTGAATTATAAGGGGATTCAAGATTTGAACAATGTGAATTGATCCCCCTCAATCTATTCTTACTCTGACATGCATGGTTACTCTTTCTACACAAAGCAACATGACATATATATACTATATGGTCCTTTAGCAAGTCACATGATAAATCATATAATGAACAAGAAAAGGACTACACAGACAATAAAATCAATATGGTTGAGCTTCAAAACATTTGAATTTCTCTCCCCCTTTTAACATTAGCAAAAAGGAAGGATGGGTAGAAGAGAATAGAAACATGTCTTCTCCAAGAACAACCAAAGCATACATCCATAACACGTAATCTCAAAACATAAACCAAATAGGGATGAGAAAAACAAGTAGTATAAGTCATAATCAAAATATGGTAAAACATGGCACCAACTCATGAGATATAGAAAATCAAAGAGTGAGTGTGCATAGAATTAAGATTACAATACAAAAAGCAAGTTCTCAGAATATAGCTACAAGAAAAAATGATGAACATGTGCCCAGATGTTTCTAATACAAAATAGTCTAGAAAGATATATATGATCTGCAACTAGACTAAAAACTAGAACAACTACACATCTAGGCAATCTATATCTACATCATCCACAACATCATAAACATAAGGTTCTTAGTCATCATCTTCGTCTGAAGTTGCAGCAACATCACCTTCATCACTAGAATCACCAGCGAAGCCATCAAAACCATCATCAGAACCATCACCATAATCCTCATCAACCTCCTCGTCAGCAACAACAACCTCATCATTAGCCTGGTTTGGCATCTCCTCATCTGTAAGAGAACTAAAACCTCAACTAGGACAACGTGCATTCTGATCATCCCAAGACATACCAAGAGCATGGAGCTCATTGGCCTATGGGAAGGAAGGAGCAGAACTACTAAAATTGGCAAGCAAAGTAGACAATGGGCCAGTAGGTAGATGCAACACATCACGGGTAGATCCACCAATAGAAGAGGGTGTAGCAGCGGAAGATGTAGGTGGAGGGGTAGGGTAAAAGTGATCATATGCATAGGATGCATAGTCACCTCCTGGGAAAGGCTAGTAGGCAGTGTAAGAATGTGCACAAGACATGTTCATGTCGGACTTGATGGAATATAGATCTCTATGTAGGTGCTCCTGAACCTAAAGATTGTATGCCTACTGATGCATCATGTAGCCCATAAGGGTTTCATTTGACTAATGGAACGAGGCACGAGCAGGTCGGGTAGGTTGAGGTGGTGGAGGTTCTTGGTAGAGGCAAAGGTAGAGGCACCATGTGTGGTGGAGGATAGGATAGGCACAAACTTATGAAGAGTGGTCTCACTGATGCAAACTCCTTTCTGGGTAGGTTTTTCATGAAGGTCATGAGAAAGAGATTTTATAGTGGCAAGCTGGAATAGACCAAAGATCAGGGCTGGGTAGGGTGGGTGGGTGCCACGGGTGTTCTTGCCTAAGTCAAAGCAGATCATATGATGGAGAACATATCTTGACCACTTGACTTTGATGTTCTTCAAGAGATAATACATGATCACCGCCATGTTTCATGCAATTTCAATTTGATTTTTCTTCAGGTGGATATTACAGTTAACAACTAGGACAAGGATGAGTCTCTTGAGGTCCAAGGCAGAGGCGGTAAGGGTGCACTTCTTCCTATATGAGAATTAAGGCTTCTTCAAGAACTTGTGAATATCAGGGAGAGTAAGAGCATATTTCTTGTAGAAAGCCTCGGGCTCAACTAGGTCAAAGTGTTGGATCCTAGATGGGTGATTAGATGCTCTACAGGGGGGGTGAATAGAGATGAAAGCACTTAAACAAAACTCATTAAACCTTCAAGATATATGACAAGATAAGGTTGCTAAATAGGTAATTTGAGTGCAACTAAAACATACATAGCAAGGGAGAGAGAGATTGAACATGCACCAATTAGATAAACTATTTAGAGTGGTTCCACACTTCAAACTGGAAGTGTGTCAGTCCACTTGCCTAGAGAGGTCAACCTCTAGGACTTCCAAACTATTGCACTCTTATATTCGTTCATAAGACATACAATGCATGACCAACCAAAAGACTTACCTATCGAATTTAAAGAGTCTTCAACCTTACCAAGGACTTACCCACTTTGCAAGAGTCTTCCGCCTTTCTTCCAAGGACTTACCTACTCTTGCCCAAGTCTTCAGCCTTGTAGAAATTACCCACTTTTCTTGGATCTTCTGCCTTTGACTTCACCTTCACTCGGAGAAGCTTCCACCAAGGTCTTACCCACTTGAGCTTGAGTCTTCTGCCTTCTGTAAGGGCTTACCCACTCTAGCTCCAAGTCTTCAGCCTTGATCTTCACCAAGGGACTCCTTCCCTTGTTCTTCTTCACCTATCTTGGATAAGAGAGAGAATCTTCATCTTCATGATTGAAAGAAGAGATAGGATGTGGTGGAAGTGAGAGTCTCACAAGATATACATATAGGACTAGCTCTCTTACAGATTTCCTACTCACTCTAATGGATGTAGCAAGTGATTAAGCTTAGAGAGAGAGAGGAGGTTGTAGGATCACTCAACTATAGAATAGGAACCTTCATAGTGAATGCTCAACCTTGGAATGAAGCCCAAGGGGTCCTATTTATAGCTGGGGATGCCTCTTAGCCTTTGGGAACACTTGTGAACGAAAACTAGCCGTTTTGTGGCTTGCAACGGATATATTTTCACTTGTTTCAACTCCACAACGGCTAGAAACACTTTTCTACACTTTTTCGTACAGTGCAATCAGTCAAGTTTCTATGAGTGTAACTCGACCGATAGAGTAAAAGACAAAGCCGATATTCAGACCACCGATCGAGTTTGTCCTAAGGAAACTCGACTGACCAATGAAGATCGATTTGGTCAGTTACTCCATCGGTCGAGTTCTGTGAGAACACAACTCGACTGATGCAATCTCCAGAAAATTGATCAAGGATGATCGGTCGAGTTTTCAGGCTGGGAAACTCGACCGACAAAGTGCCTGTAATCAATTTTCGAAGTTGCATCTAAAGTGCTCTAATTTTCGATCTAAGTGCTCCTGATATTTTTCTAAGCTTAATTACAAGTCATACAATCATTACATGTGATTTACAACATGATTCTAATGGATTTACATCAGATTACAAAAACGTGCACTTGTATGACTTTGACTTGTCGTTTCTCCAATTTGATATGCGCAAGTTAGGGCATTTGGAGTGTGTCTATACCTAATCTGAAATCACTCAAATAGAGACATTAGAGACCAATATGTGGAATGGTTAGTTATCATCAAAACACAGGTTTAGTCAATTTAGATGTGAGTCAACATTGACCTAATTGACCTTGAGTCAACAATCTCCCCTTTTTGAAGATGACAAACCATTCCATAAATGTATTGAAAGCTTTCAAGTAAAATCATACCTTCGGAGAAACCTAGGGGTTTCAATAGAGTTGAGTTCATATGCTCCCCCTCAATTGATGTGCATGGAGTTTTCATACTCCTTCTCAATTGATGTTATTTCTCCTGCATGGTTAGCTTTCATAACATTTATAGAATACTATGTCTTCTACTCATATATGTTCTACACATATATGTCTTCTCCCCTTTTACCTACTCCCTTTACATGAACATGCTTCTCTTCTTCATGTAAGACATGCCTTCTTCCTCTTTTAAAAGAAGACATATGTTTCTCCCCCTTTGTCATTTCAAAAAGTGGGGTTATGAAGAAATAAGAAACATCACTTGTTAAAGAAAAAGGAGATAACACAAATATATATAAGGAGAGTAGAAGAGCACAGATAGGGGCTTGTCCAAACATAGAAAGAAAAGCAAGTTAAAGCATATACTTGAACATCCCAAAAAGCAAGATAAAGTGCTACAGAAAAATAATCAAACACAATTTTGACCCTCAAGATGACGGAATTTGACCAACAACCATCAGAGCGCATCGCGAAGCTATGAGTCTTGCTTAGAAGGTTGTTTCTGCATGAAAAACACTAGTCTTGCACCAAAAACTGAAACTGGAGAAAAATCTACATAAAATCCAAAAAATACTCCAATTTCTACATATAATGTATATCTATGTACCCTGCATCACAATGTTATGCAAGCAACTCAAGATAGTAGATATGCAATTCAAGGAACAATCTTGAGCATGTATGAGACAAGATACAAGCATATCATATAGATGAGCAAAGATGCCAATTATAAACCAGGTTAGAACTACATGTATATGAACTACTAGTAGATGATATCACAAGTTAGGAATACTACTAGGATCTAGAACATAGCAAGAGATACCAAAAGATACACAAGATAGAGCAAGCTATGAGTAGATGTAGAGATATATCCAACCAAAGAGATATGCAATCTTAGAAGCATGAAAGGATATAACTCACTAGATATGCATCCTTACCATAAGATGATTTCCCCTAAGAACATCAAGGTTGTATTAAAACAAGATATACACCTAGATAGATGTAGCAAGTTAGAGTACAACGGAAGCAATTTTTAGACACAACCAAGAGATCCAAAGAGATCATCATCAAAACCTACAAAACAACTCAAAGAAAGTAATTGCAAGATATATATATACCAATTTAGAGCAATTAGAGAGGTAGATTTGTAAGCAAGATAGGCAATTTAGAACATGGCAATATGCATATATAAAGGTACCAAATGAGAGTACCAAAGAATAAGGCTATTGGTTGAGAAAATCTAGTTGAGAGGGAAATTCTCATTCAATAAGCCAAATGTATATTCTGTGCACAGTGTAATCAGTCAAGTTCTGTGCATTGACAACTCGACCGATGACAGCTGTTGGCAACACCCATTGGTGCCTATCGGTCGAGTTTCAATAGGGAAAAGTCGACCGACAGAGCAGTTGTCAAAAAGCACATATATTTTATAAAAACATATTTAAAGGCGTGCTAAATATAAAAACCATATCCAAACATGTCTAAGCAAGTTAGTAATGCACTATAGAAGCATTAGAAATAGTTTTTGAGCAAGAGTGTGAAGAGAATCACAAAATGTCACTTTTTACTCAAAAACCATATGTATAGTGCACACTAACTTGACAAAAACAAGTCAGAAATGGTTATAAGCAATACAACCTTTACCTTTGTGCTTACCATTGCGTTTTCCACTTGTTGTCACCCTCTACACATCTCACCTTTCTTTTTTCATATGGATTGAGAAGTCAATTTTCAATTCAATACCTCAAATCAATCCATTTGCAAGTTTCTACAAGAAGAAAGATGAAATGGTCCCCAATCATATTTTTGGGTCCGGAGGGGTTAGTTTAGCAACCCAAGTCCTATTTCTCTTGGGTGCTTTCCTAAAATGACAACAAGTAGAATAATGACCAATTTCATTGCAATAATTACAAGTGCATGTAGCCTTGGAACTGGAGGATTCTTCATTGAAAAATGAAGGTCCTTTGTCTTTGTTGTTCCTTTGGCTACAGTCATGTCCAATGCCATCTCCACCCATTTGTTTGGTAGTATGGTCTAGGATTTGATTAAGATTCTTTTTATCACCAAAGAATCTTTGCAAAGAAGATCTCAAACTATGATTGTCATGCATAAGAGAAGTAAAGGTAAAACACAATAGATTCATATCATCTGTAGCATGCACAAGATAGATTTCTAAGCAAACATCTTTAGTCATATAAGAATCTTTATCACAAGATAGAGCATCAAAAACTTTCTCTCTATAAGAAAATATAGTATGAGGGTCAAGAGCAATTACACTACTATGCAAGGAAGAAAGTTCATATACAAGACAAGTAATTTTTGAAGGATAAACTTTATCTACACATTCTATTCCTTGCAAAGTAAGCTCTTGACTCTCATAAGCACATTTAAGAGCATAAGAAACAATAGAGAGAGAAACAATAGTAGTAGCAAGCTCTATATATGAAATAGTCATAGAAGGTTGAGATTCTAAAAACTTAATCTTATCAAGCAAGCTATAATTCACAAATTTAAGAGCATTTAGTTGACTAAGATAAGCATTTGTTTGAATCTCAACACTTGAATTTACCTCATTTAAATCTTCAATTGAGCTTGTCATGAGGGCGCAATGGCATCTTCCATCTTCACATTCACTAGATCTTCCACTAGTGCTTTCATTTGTTGATGGAGCCTTTGTGATCCCTTTTTCTCTCTTGTTTCCTTCTATTGCTCTCTTTGAAGGTTGCCCATCTTCATAATCACCCATATTCTCCTACTTGTGGAAGTATGCTTGGAGAAGACCCACTCTAATACCAATTGTTGGATCCTACATGGGTGATTAGATGCTCTAGAGGGGGGTGAATAGAGCTGAAAGCACTTAAACAAAACTCATTAAACCTTCAAGATATATGACCAGATAAGGTTGCTAAATAGGTAATTTGAGTGCAACTGAAACATACATAGTAAGGGAGAGAGAGATTGAACATGCACCAATTAGACAAACTATTTAGAGTGGTTCCACACTTCAAACTGGAAGTATGTCAGTCCACTTGCCTAGAGAGGTCAACCTCTAGGACTTCCAAACTATTGCACTCTTATATTCATTCATAAGACATACAATGCACGACCAACCAAAAGACTTACCTATCCAATACAAAGAGTCTTCAACCTTACCAAGGACTTACCCACTTTGCAAGAGTCTTCCGCCTTTCTTCCAAGGACTTACCTACTCTTGCCCAAGTCTTTAGCCTTGTAGGAATTACCCACTCTTCTTGGATCTTCTGCCTTTGACTTCACCTTCACTCGGAGAAGCTTCCACCAAGGTCTTACCCACTTGAGCTTGAGTCTTCTGCCTTCTCCAAGGGCTTACCCACTCTAGCTCCAAGTCTTCAGCCTTGATCTTCACCAAGGGACTCCTTCCCTTGTTCTTCTTCACCTCTCTTGGACAAGAGAGAGAACCTTCATCTTCATGATTGAAAGAAGAGAAAGGATGTGGTGGAAGTGAGAGCCTCACAAGATATACATATAGGACTAGCTCTCTTACAGATTTCCTACTCACTCTAATGGATGTAGCAAGTAATTAATCTTAGAGAGAGAGAGGAGGTTGTAGGATCACTCAACTATAGAATAGGAACCTTCGTATTGAATGCTCAACCTTGGAATGAAGCCCAAGGGGTCCTATTTATAGCTGGGGATGCCTCTTAGCCTTTGGGAACACTTGTGAACGAAAACTAGCCATTTTGTGGCTTGCAACGGATATATTTTCACTTGTTGCAACTCCACAACGGCTAGAAACACTTTTCTGCACTTTTCCGTACAGTGCAATCGGTCGAGTTTCTATGAGTGTAACTCGACCGATAGAGTAAAAGACAAAGCCAATATTCAGACCATCGATCGAGTTTGTCCTGAGGAAACTCGACCGACCAATGAAGATCGATTTGGTCAGTTTCTCCATTGGTCAAGTTCTGTGAGAACACAACTCGACCGATGCAATCTCCAGAAAATTGATCAAGGATGATCGGTCGAGTTTTCAAGCTGGGAAACTCGACCGACAAAGTGCATGTAATCAATTTTCGAAGTTGTATCTAAAGTGCTCTAATTTTTGATCTAAGTGCTCCTGATATTTTTCTAAGCTTAATTACAAGTCATACAATCATTACAAGTGATTTACAACATGATTCTAATGGATTTACATCAGATTACAAAAACGTGCACTTGTATGACTTTGACTTGTCGTTTCTCCAATTTGATATGCGCAAGTTAGGGCATTTGGAGTGTGTCTATACCTAATATGAAATCACTCAAGTAGAGACATTAGAAACCAATATGTGGAATGGTTAGTCATCATCAAAACACAGGTTTAGTCAATTTAGACGTGAGTCAACATTGACCTAATTGACCTTGAGTCAACAATCTCCCCCTTTTTGAAGATGACAAACCATTCCATAAATGTATTGAAAGCTTTCAAGTAAAATCATACCTTCAGAGAAACCTAGGGTTTTCAATAGTGTTGAGTTCATATGCTCCCACTCAATTGATGTGCATGGAGTTTTCATACTCCCCCTCAATTGATGTTATTTCTCCTGCATGGTTAGCTTTCATAACATTTATAGAATACTATGTCTTCTACTCATATATGTTCTACACATATATGTCTTCTCCCCTTTTACCTACTCCCTTTACATGAACATGCTTCTCTTCTTCATGTAAGACATGCCTTGTTCCTCTTTTAAAAGAAGACATATGTTTCTCCCCCTTTGTCATTTCAAAAAGTGGGGTTATGAAGAAATAAGAAACATCACTTGTTAAAGAAAAAGGAGATAACACAAATATATATAAGGAGAGTAGAAGAGCACAGATAGGGGCTTGTCCAAGCATAGAAAGAAAAGCAAGTTAAAGCATATACTTGAACATCCCAAAAAGCAAGATAAAGTGTTATAGAAAAATAATCAAACACAATTTTGACCCTCAAGATGACGAAATTTGACCAAAAACCATCAGAGCGCATCGCGAAGCTATGAGTCTTGCTCAGAAGGTCGTTTCTGCATGAAAAACACTAGTCTTGCACCAAAAACTGAAACTGGAGCAAAATCTGCATAAAATCCAAAAAATACTCCAATTTCTACATATAATGTAGATCTGTGTACCCTGCATCACAATGTTATGCAAGCAACTCAAGATAGTAGATATGCAATTCAAGGAACAACCTTGAGCATGTATGAGACAAGATACAAGCATATCATATAGATGAGCAAAGATGCCAATTATAAACCAGGTTAGAACTACATGTATATGAACTACTAGTAGATGATATCACAAGTTAGGACTACTAGTAGGATCTAGATCATAGCAAGAGATACCAAAAGATACACAAGATAGAGCAATCTATGAGTAGATGTAGAGATATATCCAACCAAAGAGATATGCAATCTTAGAAGCATGAAAGGATATAACTCACTAGATATGCATCCTTACCATAAGATGATTTCCCCTAAGAACATCAAGGTTGTATCAAAACAATATATACACCTAGATAGATGTAGCAAGTTAGAGTACAACGGAAGCAATTTTTAGACACAACCAAGAGATCCAAAGAGATCATCATCAAAACCTGCAAAACAACTCAAAGAAAGTAATTGCAAGATATAGATATACCAATTTAGAGCAATTAGAGAGGTAGATTTGTAAGCAAGATAGGCAATTTAGAACATGGCAATATGCATATATAAAGGTACCAAATGAGAGTGCCAAAGAATAAGGCTATTGGTTGAGAAAATCTAGTTGAGAGGGAAATTCTCATTCAATAAGCCAAATGTATATTTTGTGCACAGTGTAATCGGTCGAGTTCTGTGCATTGACAACTCTACCGATGACAGCTGTTGGCAACACCCATTGGTGCCTATCGGTCGAGTTTCAATAGGGAAAACTCGACCGATAGAGCAGCTGTCAAAAAGCACATATATTTTATAAAAACATATTTAAAGGCGTGCTAAATATAAAAACCATATCCAAACATGTCTAAGCAAGTTAGTAATGCACTATAGAAGCATTAGAAATAGTTTTTGAGCAGGAGTGTGAAGAGAATCACAAAATGTCACTTTTTACTCAAAAACCATATGTATAGTGCACACTAACTTGACAAAAACAAGTCAGAAATGGTTATAAGCAATAAAACCTTTATCTTTGTGCTTACCATTGCGTTTTCCACTTGTTGTCACCCTCTACACATCTCACCTTTCTTCTTTCATATGGATTGAGAAGTCAATTTGCAATTCAATAGCTCAAATCAATCCATTTGCAAGTTCCTACAAGAAGAAAGATGAAATGGTCCCCAATCATATTTTTGGGTCCGGAGGGGTTAGTTTAGCAACCCAAGTCCTATTGCTCTTGGGTGCTTTCCTAAAATGACAACAAGTAGAATAATGACCAATTTCATTGCAATAATTACAAGTGCCCGTAGCCTTGGAACTGGAGGATTCTTCATTGAAAAATGATGGTCCTTTGTCTTTGTTGTTCCTTTGGCTATAGTCATGTCCAATGCCATCTCCACCCATTTGTTTGGTAGTATGGTCTAGGATTTGATTAAGATTCTTTTTATCACCAAAGAATCTTTGGAAAGAAGATCTCAAACTATGGTTTTCATGCATAAGAGAAGTAAAGGTAAAACACAATAGATTCATATCATCTCTAGCATGCACAAGATAGATTTCTAAGCAAACATCTTTAGTCATATAAGAATCTTTATCACAAGATAGAGCATCAAAAACTTTCTCTCTATAAGAAAAGATAGTATGAGGGTCAAGAGCAATTACACTACTATGCAAGGAAGAAAGTTCATATACAAGACAAGTAATTTTTGAAGGATAAACTTTATCTACACATTCTATTCCTTGCAAAGTAAGCTCTTGACTCTCATAAGCACATTTAAGAGCATAAGAAACACTAGAGAGAGAAACAATAGTAGTAGCAAGCTCTATATATGAAATAGTCATAGAAGGTTGAGATTCTAAAAACTTAATCTTATCAAGCAAGCTAGAATTCACAAATTTAAGAGCATTTAGATGACTAAGATAAGCATTTGTTTGAATCTCAACACTTGAATTTACCTCATTTAAATCTTCAATTGAGCTTGTCATGAGGGCAAAATGGCATCTTCCATCTTCACATTCACTAGATCTTCCACTAGTGCTTTCATTTGTTGATGGAGCCTTTGTGATCCCTTTTTCTCTCTTGTTTCCTTCTATTGCTCTCTTTGAAGGTTGCCCATCTTCAAAATCACCCATATTCTCCTACTTGTGGAAGTATGCTTGGAGAAGACCCGCTCTAATACCAATTGTTGGATCCTACATGGGTGATTAGATGCTCTAGAGGGGGGGGGGTGAATAGAGATGAAAGCACTTAAACAAAACTCATTAAAACTTCAAGATATATGACAAGATAAGGTTAGTAAATAGGTAATTTGAGTGCAACTAAAACATACATAGCTAGGGAGAGAGATATTGAACATGCACCAATTAGACAAACTATTTAGAATGGTTCCACACTTCAAACTAGAAGTATGTCAGTCGACTTGCCTAGAGAGGTCAACCTCTAGGACTTCCAAACTATTGCACTCTTATATTCATTCATAAGACATACAATGCATGACCAACCAAAAGACTTACCTATCTAATACAAAGAGTCTTCAACCTTACCAAGGACTTACCCACTTTGTAAGAGTCTTCCGCCTTTCTTCCAAGGACTTACCTACTCTTGCCCAAGTCTTCAGCCTTGTAGGAATTACCCACTCTTCTTGGATCTTCTGCCTTTGACTTCACCTTCACTCGGAGAAGCTTCCACCAAGGTCTTACCCACTTGAGCTTGAGTCTTCTGTCTTCTCCAAGGGCTTACCCACTCTAGCTCCAAGTCTTCAGCCTTGATCTTCACCAAGGGACTCCTTCCCTTGTTCTTCTTCACCTCTCTTGGACAAGATAGAGAACCTTCATCTTCATGATTGAAAGAAGAGATAGGATGTGGTGGAAGTGAGAGCCTCACAAGATATACATATAGGACTAGCTCTCTTACAGATTTCCTACTCGCTCTAATGGATGTAGCAACTGATTAAGCTTAGAGAGAGAGAGAGGAGGCTGTAGGATCACTCAACTATAGAATAGAAACCTTCATAGTGAATGCTCAACCTTGGAATGAAGCCCAAGGGGTCCTATTTATAGCTGGGGATGCCTCTTAGCCTTTGGGAACACTTGTGAACAAAAACTAGCCATTTTGTGGATTGCAACGGATATATTTTCACTTGTTGCAACTCCACAATGGCTAGAAACACTTTTCTGCACTTTTCCGTACAGTGCAATCGGTCGAGTTTCTATGAGTGTAACTCGACCGATAGAGTAAAAGACAAAGTCGATATTCAGACCATCGATCGAGTTTGTCCTGAGGAAACTCGACCGACCAATGAAGATCGATTTGTTCAGTTACTCCATCGGTTGAGTTCTATGAGAACACAACTCAACCGATGCAATCTCCAGAAAATTGATCAAGGATGATCGGTCGAGTTTTCAGGCTGGGATACTCGACCGACAAAGTGCTTGTAATCAATTTTCGAAGTTGCATCTAAAGTGCTCTAATTTTTGATCTAAGTGCTCCTGATATTTTTCTAAGCTTAATTACAAGTCATACAATCATTACAAGTGATTTACAACATGATTCTAATGGATTTACATCAGATTACAAAAACGTGCACTTGTATGACTTTGACTTGTCGTTTCTCCAATTTGATATGCGCAAGTTAGGGCATTTGGAGTGTGTCTATACCTAATATGAAATCACTCAAGTAGAGACATTAGAAACCAATATGTGGAATGGTTAGTCATCATCAAAACACAAGTTTAGTCAATTTAGACGTGAGTCAACATTGACCTAATTGACCTTGAGTCAACAATCTCCCCCTTTTTGAAGATGACAAACCATTCCATAAATGTATTGAAAGCTTTCAAGTAAAATCATACCTTCAGAGAAACCTAGGGTTTTCAATAGTGTTGAGTTCATATGCTCCCCCTCAATTGATGTGCATGGAGTTTTCATACTCCCCCTCAATTGATGTTATTTCTCCTGCATGGTTAGCTTTCATAACATTTATAGAATATTATGTCTTCTACTCATATATGTTCTACACATATATGTCTTCTCCCCTTTTACCTAATCCCTTTACATGAACATGCTTCTCTTCTTCATGTAAGACATGCCTTCTTCCTCTTTTAAAAGAAGACATATGTTTCTCCCCCTTTGTCATTTCAAAAAGTGGGGTTATGAAGAAATAAGAAACATCACTTGTTAAAGAAAAAGGAGATAACACAAATATATATAAGGAGAGTAGAATAGCACAGATAGGGGCTTGTCCAAGCATAGAAAGAAAAGCAAGTTAAAGCATATACTTGAACATCCCAAAAAGCAAGATAAAGTGCTATAGAAAAATAATCAAACCCAATTTTGACCCTCAAGATGATGAAATTTGACCAAAAACCATCAGAGCGCATCGCGAAGCTATGAGTCTTGCTCAGAAGGTCGTTTCTGCATGAAAAACACTAGTCTTGCACCAAAAACTGAAACTGGAGCAAAATCTGCATAAAATCCAAAAAATACTCCAATTTCTACATATAATGTAGATCTGTGTACCCTACATCACAATGTTATGCAAGCAACTCAAGATAGTAGATATGCAATTCAAGGAACAACCTTGAGCATGTATGAGACAAGATACAAGCATATCATATAGATGAGCAAAGATGCCAATTATAAACCAGGTTAGAACTACATGTATATGAACTACTAGTAGATGATATCACAAGTTAGGACTACTAGTAGGATCTAGATCATAGCAACAGATACCAAAAGATACACAAGATAGAGCAAGCTATGAGTAGATGTAGAGATATATCCAACCAAAGAGATATGCAATCTTAGAAGCATGAAAGGATATAACTCACTAGATATGCATCCTTACCATAAGATGATTTCCCCTAAGAACATCAAGGTTGTATCAAAACAAGATATACACCTAGATAGATGTAGCAAGTTAGAGTACAACGAAAGCAATTTTTAGACACAACCAAGAGATCCAAAGAGATCATCATTAAAACCTGCAAAACAACTCAAAGAAAGTAATTGCAAGATATAGATATACCAATTTAGAGCAATTAGAGAGGTAGATTTGTAAGAAAGATAGGCAATTTAGAACATGGCAATATGCATATATAAAGGTACCAAATGAGAGTGCCAAAGAATAAGGCTATTGGTTGAGAAAATCTAGTTGAGAGGGAAATTCTCATTCAATAAGCCAAATGTATATTCTGTGCACAGTGTAATCGGTCGAGTTCTGTGCATTGACAACTCGACCGATGACAGCTGTTGGCAACACCCATTGGTGCCTATCGGTCGAGTTTCAATAGGGAAAACTCGACCGACAGAGCAGCTGTCAAAAAGCACATATATTTTATAAAAACATATTTAAAGGCGTGCTAAATATAAAAACCATATCCAAACATGTCTAAGCAAGTTAGTAATGCACTATAGAAGCATTAGAAATAGTTTTTGAGAAAGAGTGTGAAGAGAATCACAAAATGTCACTTTGTACTCAAAAACCATATGTATAATGCACACTAACTTGACAAAAACAAGTCAGAAATGGTTATAAGCAATAAAACCTTTATCTTTGTGCTTACCATTGCGTTTTCCACTTGTTGTCACCCTCTACACATCTCACCTTTCTTCTTTCATATGGATTGAGAAGTCAATTTGCAATTCAATAGCTCAAATCAATCCATTTGCAAGTTCCTACAAGAAGAAAGATGAAATGGTCCCCAATCATATTTTTGGGTCCGGAGGGGTTAGTTTAGCAACCCAAGTCCTATTGCTCTTGGGTGCTTTCCTAAAATGACAACAAGTAGAATAATGACCAATTTCATTGCAATAATTACAAGTGCCCGTAGCCTTGGAACTGGAGGATTCTTCATTGAAAAATGAAGGTCCTTTGTCTTTGTTGTTCCTTTGGCTACAGTCATGTCCAATGCCATCTCCACCCATTTGTTTGGTAGTATGGTCTAGGATTTGATTAAGATTCTTTTTATCACCAAAGAATCTTTGCAAAGAAGATCTCAAACTATGGTTTTCATGCATAAGAGAAGTAAAGGTAAAACACAATAGATTCATATCATCTCTAGCATGCACAAGATAGATTTCTAAGCAAACATCTTTAGTCATATAAGAATCTTTATCACAAGATAGAGCATCAAAAACTTTCTCTCTATAAGAAAAGATAGTATGAGGGTCAAGAGCAATTACACTACTATGCAAGGAAGAAAGTTCATATACAAGACAAGTAATTTTTGAAGGATAAACTTTATCTACACATTCTATTCCTTGCAAAGTAAGCTCTTGACTCTCATAAGCACATTTAAGAGCATAAGAAACACTAGAGAGAGAAACAATAGTAGTAGCAAGCTCTATATATGAAATAGTCATAGAAGGTTGAGATTCTAAAAACTTAATCTTATCAAGCAAGCTAGAATTCACAAATTTAAGAGCATTTAGATGACTAAGATAAGCATTTGTTTGAATCTCAACACTTGAATTTACCTCATTTAAATCTTCAATTGAGCTTGTCATGAGGGTGCAATGGCATCTTCCATCTTCACATTCACTAGATCTTCCACTAGTGCTTTCATTTGTTGATGGAGCTTTTGTGATCCCTTTTTCTCTCTTGTTTCCTTCTATTGCTCTCTTTGAAGGTTGCCCATCTTCATAATCACCCATATTCTCCTACTTGTGGAAGTATGCTTGGAGAAGACCCGCTCTAATACCAATTGTTGGATCCTATATGGGTGATTAGATGCTCTAGAGGGGGGGGTGAATAGAGATGAAAGCACTTAAACAAAACTCATTAAACCTTCAAGATATATGACAAGATAAGGTTGCTAAATAGGTAATTTGAGTGCAACTAAAACATACATAGCTAGGGAGAGAGATATTGAACATGCACCAATTAGACAAACTATTTAGAATGGTTCCACACTTCAAACTAGAAGTATGTCAGTCGACTTGCCTAGAGAGGTCAACCTCTAGGACTTCCAAACTATTGCACTCTTATATTCATTCATAAGACATACAATGCATGACCAACCAAAAGACTTACCTATCCAATACAAAGAGTCTTCAACCTTACCAAGGACTTACCCACTTTGTAAGAGTCTTCCGCCTTTCTTCCAAGGACTTACCTACTCTTGCCCAAGTCTTCAGCCTTGTAGGAATTACCCACTCTTCTTGGATCTTCTGCCTTTGACTTCACCTTCACTCGGAGAAGCTTCCACCAAGGTCTTACCCACTTGAGCTTGAGTCTTCTGCCTTCTCCAAGGGCTTACCCACTCTAGCTCCAAGTCTTCAGCCTTGATCTTCACCAAGGGACTCCTTCCCTTGTTCTTCTTCACCTCTCTTGGACAAGAGAGAGAACCTTCATCTTCATGATTGAAAGAAGAGATAGGATGTGGTGGAAGTGAGAGCCTCACAAGATATACGTATATGACTAGCTATCTTACAGATTTCCTACTCGCTCTAATGGATGTAGCAAGTGATTAAGCTTAGAGTGAGAGAGGAGGCTGTAGGATCACTCAACTATAGAATAGAAACCTTCATAGTGAATGCTCAACCTTGGAATGAAGCCCAAGGGGTCCTATTTATAGCTGGGGATGCCTCTTAGCCTTTGGGAACACTTGTGAACAAAAACTAGCCATTTTGTGGATTGCAACGGATATATTTTCACTTGTTGCAACTCCACAACGGCTAGAAACACTTTTCTGCACTTTTTCGTACAGTGCAATCGGTCGAGTTTCTATGAGTGTAACTCGACCGATAGAGTAAAAGACAAAGTCGATATTCATACCATCGATCGAGTTTGTCCTGAGGAAACTCGACCGACCAATGAAGATCGATTTGTTCAGTTACTCCATCGGTTGAGTTCTGTGAGAACACAACTCAACTGATGCAATCTCCAGAAAATTGATCAAGGATGATCGGTCGAGTTTTCAGGCTGGGATACTCGACCGACAAAGTGCTTGTAATCAATTTTCGAAGTTGCATCTAAAGTGCTCTAATTTTTTATCTAAGTGCTCCTGATATTTTTCTAAGCTTAATTACAAGTCATACAATCATTACAAGTGATTTACAACATGATTCTAATGGATTTACATCATATTACAAAAACACGCACTTGTATGACTTTGACTTGTCGTTTCTCCAATTTGATATGCGCAAGTTAGGGCATTTGGAGTGTGTCTATACCTAATCTGAAATCACTCAAGTAGAGACATTAGAAACCAATATGTGGAATGGTTAGTCATCATCAAAACACGGGTTTAGTCAATTTAGACATGAGTTAACATTGACCTAATTGACCTTGAGTCAACACAAAGTACTCTGGGTAGTCCTTACGCCAGATGTCAGTCACTTTGGTACCTAAAAATAAGATGTTAAGGGTATCCTCATAGACTTGAAATCTCTTCTCAGCTATCATGCATGTGAGGACTACTTGAGTATCAGGTGGGGGTATGAGGGTGTCATAATTCCAAAGAAAATTAGTGTAGAATTCATGAACTGCTTTTGTGCTTGTGATGAAATTGTTATATCATGTGCGTTCAACACCCAAGGCAAATAGATGATGATCATAAAGCAACTCCTCTACTTGATCTATGACCTCTTGTCTTCATGGTTTAGGCTCAAAAAGGGCATGAAAAGGGAAAAGGTTCCAGGGAAGGAGCTCCTTATATCTATTTAGAGCCTCATTTGAGACAAAGAAAGTGTCATCAAATAGAATCAAGTGGGAGTTTGACGAAGATGACAGTGCATTAGTTGGGGCGGCCCTCTTCCTCCTATTAAATGCCATAGACATGAAAAGGAGAGGAAGGAAATAGAAAAGGCTAAAGACTCGCCACCAAAAATCATCCATAGACCTAGGTAAGCAAAGGGGAAGGTCAAGGGAGGTCAAGCAAGGTCGAACTAGGGCTAGGGAGAGGAAGGTTAGGGCTAGGGCTGAGAGCCTAGGGGAGCTTGAGGTGAGATCGGTCGACTTTCCTCTAGTTGAGAGGGATAAAGTTGGTTGAACCCACCTTAAATTTGCTCCAGCACAGCCATCGATCGAGTTCTGTGAAATTAGAAACTCGACCATTAGGCTCTTTAAAAAAGCTCTCAGCCTCCGATCGGTCGAGTTGGCAACTCGGCCGATGGTAAACCTGACCTAAACTTAACAAACCTAGTTTCTAGCCATTAGAGTGCTAATTAAATTTTGTTTTTCAAGTCCATTATGTATTTTGAACATACTTAGGCACATATCACTCATCATTGGGTACTATTTTGTGGTAAAGCATGTGTTTTCAAAAAATACCCAAAAACAAGGCAAAATGAACATGAAAAATGGATTTTTAGCATATTAGCAAGAAATGGTGATCAAAACAGAGGCAAAACATATAGGATAGATGACAACTAGCTAGAAGGCATGTAATATTCATTCAAAGTAGTTATGAGAATTTTAGATCTTATAAAGTTAAATTGCTCTCTTGCTAGATGTTTAGTGAAAATGTCTGCCAATTGATTTTTAGTGTCCAAATGTGTGATATAGATATCCTTCTTAGAAATGTGATCATAGAGAAAATGATGGCGAACCTCTATATGTTTAGCTCTACTATGCAAGATACGATTATATGACAAGTTAATTGTACTAGTATTATCACAATAGATAGGAGAAGCATCGAAGTGAATGTTAAAGTCTTGGAGCATTTTCTTCATCAATAGGACCTGGGCACAACAACTCTTGGCTGCAATGTATTCAGCCTCAGTGGTTGATAATGCCACTTTGCTCTATTTCTTGGAGAGCCAAGATACCAAGCATGGTCCTAGGAGGAAACAAGTGCCACTTGTGCACTTTCTATCAATCAAGAACGTTGCATAATCCACATCACTATAACCAGTAAGAGTAAAGGCCCTTGACTTGGGATACCAAAGACTAAAATTTTGGGTTTTGTCCAAGTACCTTAAAGTCCTCTTAACCTCTATAAGTTGTGATTTCTTAGGATTTGATTGAAATCAAGCACACAAGCCAAAACTAAAAATTATATCAGGTCTCGAGGTAGTTAAGCAAACTAAACTTCCAATCATACCTCTATATAGCTTCTCATCTATCTTCTCACCTTCTTCATCATTGTCAAGTTTGGCGATATTTGACATGGGTGTGTCCATTGGCTTGGTGTTCTCCATCTAAAAGCATTTGAGTAGTTCACTTGTATACTTGCCTTGTTTGATGAAGTTCCCATCTTGTGTTTGCTTGATTTGAAAGCTGAGGAAGAATGTGAGTTCACCCATCATACTCATCTCAAATTCACTATGCATAAGATCACTAAATTCTTTTCAATAATCAAGGTTAGTTCCACCAAAAATGATATCATCAACATATATTTGTATGATAAGAAAATTGTTACAATTGTGCTTTAGAAATAAGGTAGAATCCACTTTGCCCATGATATACCCATGATCTAACAAAAAGTTCCTTAATTTCTCATACCAAGCTCTAGGTGCTTGTTTGAGTCCATAGAGAGCATTTTGAAACAAATAAACATGGTTAGGTAAATTATCATGTTCAAATCCCGGAGGTTGTACAACATACACTTCCTCCTCAATTGTACCATTCAAAAATGCACTTTTAACATCCATTTGATACAGAAAAAAGTTTTTATAACTAGCAAAGGCAAGCAATATATGAATGTACTCAAGTCTAGCTACAAGTGCATATGTTTCATGAAAATCTATACCTTCCCATTGATTGTAGCCTTGAGCCACTAACCTTGCTTTGTTCCTTACCACTTTTCCGCTTTCATCAAGCTTGTTGTGGTAGACCCATTTGGTGCTAATGATGTTTTTATCACTTGGTCTTGGCACTAGGGTCCAAACTTTGTTCTTTTCAAACTGCTCCAATTCTTCTTCCATAGATAGGATCCACTCATCATCCCTAAGAGCTTCCTTGACGTTCTTTGGCTCGAGTTGTGAGATGAAGGTGATGTTAACTTGTTCTTTGTTGAATGCAGCCCGCATCTTCACTCTTTCAAATGAATCACCTAAAATCATCTCCTTTGTATGATTCTTTGCAAACTAGGGGGTTGGATCCGTCTTCTCTTTATCTTTATCTTCTTCTTGAGTGACCACCTCTTTTACCTTTTGGGTGATGTTGAGCTCTTTTAGAATAGGAATTACTTCACCTAAAACATCTTCATTGGGGACAACATCTTTAGGAATAGGGGGGTTAGTCTCAATAAACTGAACATTTATGGGTTCTTCTACTTTAGCAAGATTAATATTAAATACTCTATAAGCTTTGCTAGTAGTGTTGTAGCTAAGAAAGAAAGTAGTGTAAGATTTCAAATCAAACTTGTCTACAGAATCTTTCATATTCAAAACAAAACAAGGACATCTGAAAACATGAAAATACTCAATAGAAGGCTTCCTACCACTCCATAGCTCATAGGGGGTTTTCTTCAAGAAGGATGAGTAAAAATCCAGTTTCGCACAAAACATGAGGTACTTACAGCTTCAGCCCAAAACTTCTTTGTAGTGTCATACTCTAGAAGCATAGTCCTAGCCATCTCCTATAAAGACCTATTATTCCTCTGTACAACCCCATTTTTTTGTGGTGTTCGAGGTGAAGAGAAGTTGTGTGCATAACCAAATTCTTTACAAAAATGCTCAAAAAGCTCATTTTCAAATTCTCCCCCATGATCACTATGAATGGAAATGATGTGGCAAGAAGATTCATTCTCAAATCGTTTACAAAATCTCGAGAAAACATCAAGTGTATGACTTTTAGAAATGACAAAGAAGGTCCAAGTATATTTAGAGAAATCATCGACAATAGCAAGACAATACTTAGAGCCAAAGTGATTAAGTTCTCATCGGTCCAAATAGATCAATGTGAAGAAGCTCAAGAGCTCTCTTGGTACTAAGGACTCCTTTGGATTTGAAGGAGGACTTGGTCTACTTTCCTTGGGTACAAGGTTGGCATTCCTCATTCTTTTCAAAATCCAATTTGGGAAGTCCCTTAACCAAGTCCTTTTTGCTCAACTTCTTCAACTGATGCATATTTACATGACCAAGCTGACGGTATCAAACAGAAATATCATTCGAGTTGACTACTAGGCATCTACCAATAATAGGCTTAATAGAGTCAAGAACAATAACATAAAGATTACCACTTCTAGTTCCCTTATATATAACTTGGTAGGTGAGGGAATCTAAAATCAAGCATTCAAAAGAAGTAAATAACACAAGGTAACTATTGTCGCATAATTGACTAACACTAATTAAATTGTGATGTAGGCCATACACAAAAAGAACATTCTTGATACACAATGATTCACCGACATCACCCACACCTTTGAATTTACCTTTCGTATTGTCCCCATTGGTGAAGTTGTTGAAATGGCCTATGTCACCTGCCATATGCTTAGTGCAGCCACTATCAACAATCCATCTTCCTTTTTCCTGCAAGAAAGAAGAATGTCAGTTCCCAACTCAAACTTTGGGATCCAGAGTTAGCTTGGGGACCCATTTCATCTTTGGGTTGGTCCCCGTAGGCTTGTAAGGACAATAAGTAGAGTAATGATCATCACATTTGCAATAAGAAAAAATCATAGGATTCATAGTTCCAGAAGACTCTCCTTCAAAGAAAGAGGCCTCCTTGCCTTTTTTCTTACCTTTGGCTTTGATCTTGCCCTTTGGTACTCCCCCTACAAATCCCAAACCACTAGTACCACTTTATTTGGTAGAATGGTCAAAGATTTCATTTAGGGAGTTCTTCCCTTTGAGGAATTTTTGTAGGGATGCTCTTAATCTATGGTTATCATCATTTAGAGACATAACAATAGAAGATAAGATAGCTATGTCATCCCTAGCATTAATAAGACTAGACTTAAGACAGAGGGATTTGGTTAAATATGAATCCTTCTCAAGGGAAATGGAAGCAACATTATGACTTGTCAATATAGGTCTAGAAGATAAATCATTAACTTGACCAAGAAACCTAGAATTTTGAGATTTAAATATTTTGATTTCTTTAAGATAAACATCTCTTTCATCTCTATGAGAATCCATAAGAAGCTTAAATTCAACATTTTTAGTTTTAATGATTTCAAGCTCTTTTAGGAAATTTTGGTTTTCTTCCTTAAGATTTTCAATGCTCTTAAGGTAGATACCATTTTCAACTTCAACTCCATTGTATTGGAGCTCAAGATCAAGGTATTTCCCTTGTAAATTATCAATACTCTCAAGATTAGTTTTCTCATTCAGCTCAAGGATTTCAAGTTTAGCATATAGATCATCAATGATTTTTCCTAACCATTTTCTTTTAGATTTACATTTAGCAAAAGATGAACGGGTAGAGATAAGCATGTCAATAATAGCTTCCTTAGACAACTCATGCAAACTTACCTCACTTAACTCACCAATTTATTCACTAGTAGAGGCCATGAGTGCAAGGTGGCACTCTCCATCTTCTTCAGAGCTTGAGCTGCTTAAAGATGAAGCTTACCAAGCTACATGAGTTGCATTCTTGTGTCTCTTATCCTTCTTGTCCTTCCTATTGTACTTTTTCTCCTTCTTGTACTCCTCTTCCTTCTTTGATCTGCCCTTGTGGTGTGACTTTCTTGACTTGGGACATTCACTCTTGTAGTGCCCCTTTTGTCCACACTTGTAGCATCTAGGAGTAAAGGATGATGAGGCTTGCTTTCCCTTGAAGTGTTTTCCCTTGATGTAGTTGGCTTCATGTTCACTTGGGCCATCATCTTCACTAGAGGAGGAGGGAGAAGTCCGGAAAGCAAGTTGTTGTTGAATGATGACCGCCTCCACTTGTTCTTTGAAAGCACTATCTTTGATCTTCTTGGCATACTTCTCTTCTTGCTTGGCTTCTTCTTCTTGTTTGTCAAGCCTTGGCTCATGGGCTTGGAGGTTTCCAATGAGCCCTTCGGTTGGGATGTCACTAAGGCTCCTCACTTCTTCAATGGAGGTAACCTTTGGCTCCCATATCTTTGGTAGAGTCCTCAAGATCTCAGAGTTAATTATACCTCTATCCAAAGTGTTTCCCAATGCAGTCATCCTATTGATGATGACATTGAGTCTTGAGTACATCTCCACAATCCCTTCTTTCTTCCCCATCTTGAAGTTCTCTAGAAGGTTGTTCAACATGTAGATCTTAGCCTCTTTTACTTGCTTTGTACCTTCATAGGTGATGCACAATTTGTCCCAAATCTCATAGTAGGTGTCCCAAGATGAAATCTGGTTAAACTCCGTTGGAGTAAGGGATGCATATAGGATGCTTATGGCTTTGGCATTGAGTTGGGCTTCTTTGTGTGCAACTTCACTCCATGTCACAATGGCTCTGGTTGGCTCCTTGTAAGGTGTGACCATCTCCTTCCACATGTCTAATTTCATTCCTTTAATGTAGAATTTCATATTCCTCTTCCAATAGAGGAAGTTGGTGCCATCAAATACCAGAGGGTGCATGGAGAAGCATCCCTCTAGGTTGAAAGAACTAAGTAGGTTGTCATCCATCTTCTCATCTCATGGGAGATTGTTGGAGAAGATCCTTGGCTCTGATACCACTTGTTGGATCTAGGGCTCTAGAGCGGGGTGAATAGAGCCTCAAAAATGCTCACAAGATAGATTAGAACTTCAAATTATATCAATTAAAACCAATAGACTAAGTGTAATTTGAAGTCCTAACTAACAAGCATATCAAGGATGAGAGGAATTGATAGAAAGCACTTGACAAGGTCATGTATAGTGGTTCCACTGTCCAAACTAGGAGAGATTCAGTCCACTACCTAGATAGGTCAACCTCTAGGACTTTGCAAGTGCTTTTCTCTATATATTCACCAATAAGAGTTACAACACAAGACCACCAAAAGACTTACCCATCCAAGCACCAAGAGTCTTCCACCTTACCAAGGACTTACCCACTTTGACAAGAGTCTTCAACCTTCTTCAAGGTCTTATCCACTCTTGCACAAATCTTCCGCCCTCAAGGACTTTTCCACTCTTCTTGGATCTTCAGCCTTTGCCTTCTCCTTCACCTAAAGAAGATCTTCACCTCTTCTTCAACCATGAAGAAGAACAACAACAACTCCACCTTCACTCAGAGTAGCTTGATTCACCTTTGCTTCATGGAGGAAAGGGGTAAGGAAGATCAAAAGGATGAGAGCTTTACAAGCACAAGGAAGTAGCTCTCTTACAACATGCATATCTCACTCATAATCACAAAATGAAGTGTAAACTAGAGAGAGAGGGGCTCAAGGAGTTGCAAAACACTCAACTATAGTAAGGACTTAGAATAGAATGAATGAGACAACTTGGAATGAACTCCAAGGGGTCCTATTTATAGATGAGGGTGTTCCCTTGAGTGTGGGATCAGTTACGGTCGAAATACATCCATTTTCCAAGATGTAATAGATCTATTTTCTCCCAAACAACTCACCAATGGTTATAATCACTTTTTGTAGTATTTTTCATACAACACATTTGGTCGAGTTTCAATAAAGGTAACTCGATTGATCCACTAAATGACAAAGCCAATTTTTAAACTATCAGTCGGGTTTGTTTTAGGAAACTTGACCAATGAGCTAAAATCAGGTTTGCTCAGTGAGTCGTTCGGTCATATTCTGTGAGTGTGGAACTCGAACAGTGGGTCATCTTCAAAAAATCCATCATAGGATTGGTCGAGTTCCCAACTCGACCGATGAACAACCTATGAAAAATTTTGTAAATTGACATTTGAGTGATTAAACCATGGAATTAAGTGTCCCTATTTTTTTCTCATCTTAGTTACAAGTCATATCATCAATACAAGTAATCATAAAAAACATCTAAGGTCATTTGGAGTGATTTCCCAAATTGCACACTTGCCTTGCATTTGACTTGAACTTGAACAAGCTAGGGCTTGTATCATTTGATCCTTTTCATGTATCTTATGCCTAAAATCAATCTTGAACAAACATATTAGAAACATAGGAATGGAATGGTTAAGTCATTATCAAAATATGGCCATTGTATAACTCTCAAGTCAACAAATTGGATTTATTTGATCTATGAATTTAATACATTATAAGATTATAAAAGTAGAATGCATTAGCTATGATTAAGTTTTCAAGATAAGATTTTATAAGATGCTTGTTTTATGATTTAAGATGTAATATCATGTTAGGAATATAAGAACATAATGCATTAGGACTTATCTTAAGATAAGAGTTAAGATGAAATAAGATTACGAGGTTTGAGCAAGTCCCTTGTGTAGGTCAACTCAAGAGAGATGAGGCCTTGGCCCTTAGTGTAGGCCAATTCAAATACATAACCAAGGGGCTATGAGCATGTTATGTGACCCAGGAACCTTTGTGCAGGTCATATGACCCAGGTACCAGAGTACATGTCTCTAGAGAAAGGTACATAAAAAGAAAAAAAATTAAGTGTAATGAAAGAGTATTCATTTGTACTTGAGATTTTCTTACATATTTCCATGTTGGTCATACACGTTAGTTAGAAAATAATGTTAGACATAGTTACTTATCCATGAGGAAGGTCATACTTGAGACTTTATGACTACCATTAATAGTTAGTGTATGTGAGATATGTGAAACCCTAAGCTGGGTAGCCTCTTATAGTTTAGTTGAATTTTGAGGAAGAAATCCCTAAAAAGGTGGGTAGTATTGTCACATCCATATTTTTGGGACCTTGAAAATACACGATTAAGTATTGAGAAAACAAATATAGGCTTGGTTTATGATTAAAATAAAGTTTCATCCAATTTTCATGATATTAAGATATAAGGGAAAAGTATGTAGAAAGGGGCCAGTTGTGTATTTGTTTAATTTTCATGTTTACAAGCATTGAATCTGAATTTGAGAATGTTCTTATTCTTGTTAAGACACAATGAGATAACGGTTCATGTTTGGTAAAGTTTGAGGTTGATTTAGTGGTTCAACTTGATGACATGCATAGTTGGATTACATAATTATATTCATCTAAGGATATTTTGGTGATATTACTATATGATGAATGTGAATTAGGGTCTCACACACATTTAGTGATGAAATTAGGAGTGATTTTATGTTCTTTATAATATATATTAGACATGTTACAATTTTTGTGGAGTCTAGAGTTGAACTTATGATTCGATTTAATAATATGAGTTGAAGGACTACTGAAATCACACACAGTATACTATGGTATTTTAGGTTGTGGCTTAGATCTTAAACATTTTCTACATGAATAACTTGGTTATATGAAGGTTTGGTCTACCAATTGATTTCAAGGATCATCCTATTAACTTCTAAAAAATTAGAAAATATTGCACATTAAGGCCCTTTTTTTCACCGAACCAAGGGAACTTCTGACTCAATTAAGCACATGTCGGTTCAGTAGGTGGGTGTTCTTTTCACAGAATGAGAAATAAGGGACTCACAATCCTTTTAGAAAATGGGCACAACAAGTTATGTAATACCATTGGAAAACTTCCAATGATGAGAGGCTATAAAACCCTCGCATGTTGGGGAGGTGACAGAGGCCAAAAAGTCAATTAGGGGTGTGCCTATAAGAGAAGACTACAAAGAAAAAGGTTGAAGTGAGGAAGATGAGAGGTTACGACATGCTTCATAGGTTCTGGGGTTGTAAGTCATCTCTACAAACATATGACCTAGGCAAAGGAGTAAGAAAAACCTAGTAGTAGGGGTGGAGGAGCCCATATCTAGAGTCAAACCTCCACCTGTGCTGATATTGGGGGGTGCTAAAAGCCCTCCCAGTGAGCAGCAACGTGAAATAGGAGAGCCACCAATACCTTCCCTATGCACATGTGATAGAGAAGCCTATGGCCATGAGCCCGACCGTCAACAATGTCTTAGAAGCCTTAGCATAATTTGATGACCTGACTTGGGTAGTACCTCGTCGACGCCGAGGGAGAAGGAACACATAGGACTCTTTAACCGGGAGACAACAGTGCATCGATGTAATTGACAAAGAATAAAGGAGGGAAGGATCGTTAGATGGATCTAGATCACAATCCAACCAGATCCCTAGGTGAAATCTGCCATTCTAAAAGGAACATAGAAGGGAGGCGCCACTATTTGGGTCCCTTAGATCTGAAACTGGCGACTGGGATCAATCCAATCTGAGATAATTTTGAAAATTCATATCTTGCGATAGGAAACTCGAATTTTAGCAAAAAAAGGTATCATTGGAAATGGTTTTTGATGTACTATTGTCCAAAAATATGTTTAATATATGATTTCAACATTAATCAGATTAATATATATCATGTACCAAGATCTATTGATTTCAATATTTTGTGCATTAAGAATAAGACATGAGTTAATAAACTTATGAATACTTTGCTGTACATGTATTTAGATATGTTCAACATGATTCCAAGGCCTGATCTTTCATATTCAATTCTTTACCTATGTCTTTTATGTAATCCCTAATAATGTTATTTTGGGAATTTCACCCATTAATTGATAATGAAATGATCTGAGATTTTTACCTAAACCCTATTATACAATGCTCTTAATGTTTCCAAAAGTTTTTCAAGATTTTCATGTATAATTGTGTTAGTATTTAATTTATGAACCTAAGTGCCATAATATAAGATAATTAATTATTGTTTGTGGAGAAATATGTGATCTATATACATTATTGGTATGCAATATGATATTAAGTATATTTTCCCTAAGCTTTACATGTTAGCCAATAATAATAATATGTGTGAGTACCTTTGAGGTTTTCTTTTCGTTAGTTATCAATATAGTCATGTATTAGAATATAAGATTATTTATTTATTTGATATGAGTATATCAACATATAGTTTCTATGTAATATGAGATTTTGTCTTTTAATATGTAATTCAGAGTTAAAAGTAGTTTTGGCTCAGAGTTAATTTTAGTGAAATATGAACCCTAGCTTGGTATATAAGGTTAGGATGATGAAGTTTGTGATTTAGAAATGAATAAGAAATAATAATCATATACTTATCTAACTTTGTTAATGTCTAGGTTATTAGGTTACATATAAGGTATAAAGATTACATGAAGGATATTCTTGACGTCAGAGGTAAGTGGGCCATGTCCATTGAATTTTACTATTTTTATGATTCAACCTACACACTCATACCAAGTAGCTTAGGGATTAAGTTACTTCTAGACTATAGTGTTTCATATCATGACATGTTTAAAGTAATCAAAGTTTGTTTTTTGAGTTATATTGCCAAATTATCAAATTTCAAGTTGTTTTATAAGTTTTAGATACTTAATATTCCTATTATCAGTTTAGTTTATTTCCTCGAGACTTTAAATCTGATATTAGAATTTAATTAAGACATTTGATCAAATAAATACTACATATTAATATTTTCTAGCCAATAAGAATATTTGATTTTAGATTCAGAGTTAGATTTAGCTAAGAATTAAAGAATAGAGATATAGAGTTAGTGATAATAGATTAAGATTCAAATACTAGAAAGTAAAAAATTAAAATTTTGAGATACAAATTTAAGAATAGATTCAGAGATAAGAAATTAGGAATAAAGATAAAAGATTACATCAAAACATTAAATGTATACATTATAGGATAAGTCCTCACCAGAGAGTCTCAAGACAATTCATTGGGTGCATTGTGCCAGACATTGCATGTGTCATAGAGGGCACATTGTGCCAACAAACGGTGCCTTGCACCCTAGAGGGCACTTCAGTGTCAAAAGAGGGTGTGTTGCACCATACAAGACACTTCAGTGTCAATAGAGGGCACATTGTGTCAATAGAGGGTGTGTTGCACCATAGAGGACACTTCATTTCAACAAAGGACTTATCATATAGTGGTAGACAAAAATTAGATGACATAAATAAAAGACACATCAATTCCATACAAAATTTCCAACTTTTGATATTAGTTCAACTTTCAGTTACAATATATTCATGTCTATCTTATTAGAAATTCCAGACCACTTACTCTAACCTTGGTTTCCCTTTGTGCGTTGTTGGTGTCGAGATGTCTATAGGAACTAATATTTAGGAAGATCACCCAAGATTTAGGATACAACTACAATTTTACGAGGTTTTCTTATTGGGGAGCCATCTATACAATCCAAAATATAAAGACAAAGTACATGTTTTAGCATCATGTATATAGGCTTTTTATACAAATTGATGTAACCATATTTCTTTCCTGAGAATTTATTTTAAACATAGTCTGCAATGGTTCTTATTTATTATTATTGTAATTCATATCATGTTAGTAACACTCCCCAGAAGAAAAAAAGTTTAGCTTCCAATCAGAAAACTTTGGGGTGTTAGAATATGGTATCAAAGCAATAATGTAGATGCCCATCAGGAAAGTTCTCATATTCTTAGTTTAGATTTCTCAATAGGAGTCAAATGAAAGTAGAGTAGAGGAATATATAGACATTTAGTACTCTAAGTTATAAAATAAGTGAAGGAAAGATAGTAAAATCTAAGAAAGATAATAGAATCTAAGTTATAGGTTTACTCATGCAAAATATAAATTGAGATATGTATTAGGGTTAGAGTCCAGCTGCTTAGGACTTTTTATGTTAACTTAGATATGTGTATATCATACCCTCTATTTTTCCCACATGTTGATGGTATGGGAAACAAGCTTGTGGGGTTTCGTAGAGGAGAGGCTATATGCATAGTTATATACTATTTTTCTTGTCTCACTCTTTCTAGTGCATATGGTACGAGACATGTGTACGGTTAGGTGAGATAACTATGATAAGACATGGTACTTTCATATGTATGCCTAGACAACATGCATCGGGAGGTGAACAAAAAGATTTGACACAAAAATTTTATTGTATATGGTCACCTAAACTGAATTACATACCTATTAGAACCCTAAGAATTCATACTAAAGGTAAATATTCTGAAATAGGTGAGTGACTTGGCTTTATAGTAGAGCAATGTGTGAAGGGAGATAATGTCTTTTCCTACTATACTTGATGTGAAATAGAAAACTCTTTATGTCCTTAGGACCTTCATCCCAAGGAGGAATTGCAGTCACAAGTTGAATCATGATGGTTGTTATGAAAACACTTGAGGATATTGATTTTATGAATTGAGTTTAAAATATGATGATTTCTAGAGGTGATTAAACTCTTTAAGGGTAGTCATCATGATGTTCTAATTAGATGGTAATACAAGATATGTAAAAGTATATATCAATGGTCTAAAATAAAAATCATGTTGGGTTTTAGATGATTTTCTCAACAAGAAAGAGCCTAGAGAGGTTGCTTGACTAAGTGTTGCTTTAATATTCATGGGGATAAGAAAGATTTCATGAGAAAGTAGTGACTAATAGTTCCTCCAGTTGGCCCAGCCTAGAGCATCATGTTAAGATGCATTAAGATTATGGGGTTCAGCCCAGTCTCCAGCGTAGGTTAACTCAAGAGACATGAGGCCTTCGCCCTTAGTGCAAACCAATTGAGATACATAACCAAGGCCCTATGTACAAGTTATGTGACCCAGACACCTTCGTGAAGGTCAAGAGACCTATGTACCAGAGTACATGTCTCTAGAGAAAGATACATAAGAAGAAAGAATAAAGCATAAAGTAAGAGTATTCATTTATGCATAAGGTTTTCCTACATATATCCATGTTGGTCATACACAATAGTTAGAAAAGGATGTTAGACATAGCTAGTTATCCATGAGAAGGTCATACTTGAGAGTTTATGGAAACCATCAACAATTATTATATGTAAGATATGCAAAACCCAAAGGTGAGTAGCCTCCTGTAGTTTAGTTGAATGTTAAGGACTAAATTCCCAAAAAGGTGGGTAGTATTGTCATACCCTGATTTTTGGGACCTAGCAAATACACAATTAAGTATTGAAAACAAATGTAGGATTGATTTATAATTATGATAAGGTTCCATCCAATTTTCCTGATATTCAGATATAAGGGAAAAGTATGTAGAAAGGGTCTTATGTGAGTTTGTTCAGTTTTGATGTTTATAATCACTAAATCTGAATTTCAGAATGTTCTTATGCTTGTTAAGACACAATGAGATAACAATTCAAGTTTGATAAAGTTTGAGGTTGATTTAGTCATTCAATTTGATAATATACATAGTTGGATTACATAATTACGTTCACCTAAGTTAAGGATAATTTGGTGTTTTTACTATATAATGAGTGTGAATTAGGCTCACACATGCATTTAGTGATAAAATTAGGAGCAATTTTATGTTCTGTATAATATATATTAGATATGATACAATTTTTTTGAAGTCTAGAGTTCAATTACAACTCAATCTATTAATATGAGTTGAAGGACTATTAAAATCACACATAGTATACTATGGTAGTTTAGGTTGTGGTTTAGATCTTAAAAGTTTTCTAAATGAATAATTTAGTTATATGAAGGGTTGGTCTACCAATTGATTTCAAGGAGTAGCCTATTGACTTCTAAAAAATTTAGAAAATATAATAGATTTAGGCCGTTTTTCACCAAACCAAGGGAACCGTTGGCTCAATTGATCACGTCGATTCAGCACGTGGGTGTGCTTTTCAAAGAAGGGAAAACAAGGGAATCAAATTCCTTTTTGTAAATGGGCACAACAAGTCATCTAATACAATTGGGAGACTCCCAACAATGGGAGGCTATAAAACCCTCGCATATTAGGGAGGCGACAGAAGCCAAAAAGTAAATTAGCATTGTGGCTATAAGAGAAGAATACAAAGAATAAGGTTGAAGTGAGGAAGATGAGAGGTGATGTCATGTTGGATAGGTTCTGTGGTTGTATCTCAGCCATCTACTGACATACGTCCTAGGCAAAGGATTAAGAAAATCTAGTGGTGGTGGTAGAGGAGACTATATCTGGCATTGAAGCTCCACCTACGCTGAGATTAGGGGTTCCAAAAGCCTTCCCATTGAGCGACAACGTGAAAGAGGGGATTGACGTGGTCTATTACCGCACTAACAAACTCACCCAGGGCTGAAATCCCTGAGTTTTTACCAAAACCTTATGCAATAATACCACCCGCAAGTGGACGGGTCTTATCACAGTATAGTTGAGGATCTAATCCCAAGGGACAACATTTTTAAGAATATTTTGCTAGTCGAATCTAGTTGAATCAAGACTAATATTTAGAACAAATGTTGGTTTGATGTTAATTAAACTAAATGCAATGAAAGTAAAGAGTAGGATTAAAAGTTGATTAAGGATTAATGATGGGAATCAATGGGGTGGTCCCGGGTTTCACCACCACTACTCATGCAAACATATCCAATCACAAACATCCAGGAAAGATCTAACTATCCAAATAGAGCTGCTGCAAACCCTCTGTTAGGATGTTTAGGTTCACGTAAGCATCACCTTAAGAATTAGATTTCTTGTCACCATCTGGATCATGTACCTACGGCTCTGAAGATACAGATATCCAACTAAAGTTGTGGCCCTCCGTTAGGATGTTTAGGCACATAGAAGCGTCATCGTGAGCTAGATGGCTTGTCCCCTCACAGATCATACACTTACGACCTCAGGGAATTTCATCTAATTTCTCATTAGGGAGTCACCTGCATTAATCGACATTCAAATCCTACATATTGAAGTTCTCGTAACATAGGAATGAACAAGATAAATGCAAGAAGGTGATCAATCCACAATCACACATCGACGATTAATAATGAAATGAAAAGTTATATACATGCCATGGAATGTTTAATAATTTGGACATGTAAGAACGGGCAGCGGGGTTAGTCCCCACACCCCAGCGAAAGGAAACTACTCACTCATGGTGAGATAAACAAAAAGATTAAGAGAGAGGGAAGATTCTTCCATGAGCATGGTGAAGAAGATGATCATAGCTCGGTGGAGAGACGGTCTTCTACACAACATCGGGGAAAATGTGGACAAGGAGGGAAGAACACCATGGTAGATGGGGCAGATCTTCTTTCTCCACCTTCTCTCTATTCTCGTAGTCCTTGCTCCCAGTAGGAGGAGCAACTTGTGGACGTGATGGTGGCATAGGTACATCGTAGATGATGAAGATGGATGCAGATCTAGGTTTCCACGTCAAATCTGGATGAACGGGTTGGATGGAGCAGATAGATGGATGCACCAGGGGTCAAACGCTTCTTGGGCATAGCCTAGATGTGGAGGAGACCATCTCCTTAGGCTGAGGACAGACCTGCAGCCTAACGGCGTCTGGAGAGGGTGCCTTGAATGGCTGGGGTAGGGAGCTAATTATAGGCTCAGTCGGGTCTATTTGCTTTGCCTCGGTCGAGGTCTTTGGAGCATCGATCATGGTTGTCTGTACTGATACCGCAGTCACAGTTGTCAGATGTCTCAAGCTGCCTGTGGTCATGGTTTCCTCTGTTGCTCGTGTGGTCGCGGTGCTTTCTAGGCATATGAACGCAGGCGCTGTTATTTGGGGTCAGGTCACGGTCTTTGTAGAGGAACCGTGGTCGTAGTTATCAGTAGGAGAGTAGGTACCACAATGTTTCATAGTGAGCAGTGTGAAGCAGCAGGGTTTCCACGATGGAGGAGTTGCAACAGGTGGCGAAAGTGAGGAGAGCTACCATGATGGTGGCGTTGATCGCTGACGATAGAGGTGGAGGTGTAGAGGTGAAAGAATTGGCATCGTGGTGGTGGTGGCATTACGGGCAGAGGACAAATAGCGGGGAAAATGGAGGTGAGGTCAGACAGTTGTCAGCGGTGTGAGGGAGAGAAGACCGCGGTCATGGCATTGAATGGAGGTCGCGGTCTTGAGTAGTTGATGTCATGGTGTGGAGACAGGAGGAGCTCACGGTCTTGAGTAGTTTTCGTGACCGCGGTTGTCCCTTGATGGACCACAAGTCGAGGTCTTGGACTCCTCACCGCAGGCGCGGTGGTTGCTAGTGATGTGGTCATGGTTGTGGCATTGCTATCGAGCGCGAGTGAGGTAGCAGGTGATGCTACTGATCGTGGTAGGTGGATCGCGATAGTTGAAGGAGTAGAACGGGTTGTAGTGTCGTGGACGGTGGTAGTCGCGGTATGTGGGAAGGAGAATTGTGGGTGCAGTGCATGCTAGCAGAGGTTGCAGTTTGGAGGAAGAGAACCGCGGGTGCGGTTTGAGGGTTAGAGGGAGAAACCATGATCTGTTAGAGGAGAAGCGGGAGTCACGGTCTGGGAGAAGATGTGAAAGCCCTCGGTGCTACTGTGACTGAACTGGGCCACAATTGGGCTTAACTTGACCTCTTGGGCTTGAATATGACATGCACATAGGTGCATAAATTGAATTAAAACAAGGATAAATTCAATTAATCCCAATCAATGCACATTTTAGAAGATAAAACCAATAAACATGAAAATACTAAGCAAAAATAAGCCCAACATGGCAACTGAACTCAGATGAATGTGCATTCATCAAAACACCCCGAACTTAAATGTTTCTCATCCTCGAGTAATACAAAATCTAAAATAGTCACAAACAAATACTTTCACTCATGTGATTGCCTCATCCTCACATCACGATTGTTTCTTCTCTACTCTGTATGACTAAGCATCACAACTTCCTGAGACCACTGAACACATCTTACAATATCTTCATTCCTGAGTTCATTTCCCAACATCACTTCCTCCCTACTTTTTCCAACACTAAGCATGTCTAAGAGTTTTGTAAGAGTTTGTAGATACCTGTAGAACAACAAGTTTACACCTTATTTGACACTGGTGTTTTTCAAGATTTTGGCAAAGTAGGCATTCATTGTGCTAGTAGGTGGAAAAGGGAGTGAAGGGTGGTATGGAAGGAAGAAATAAATCTCTCCTCTATTTGACTTGAGATTTTTATTATATGGTTGCAATTTCATTGACTGCAACTCTTATTATTATTTTTTGTGTGAATCTCTCCTCGATTCGACTCGAGATTGCATTTTTTTGCATTGTCATCTTTTCTTTGTGGTACACCCCTATTACACAGCGAGGGGTATGGAAGAAGTGAATAAAGAGGGAGGAGGTGTGCCACCCTGAACTTAGGGTTTGGAACTATTTTGGCTATTTTCGTTTCTTTTTTTATGGATGGAGGGGTAAGAAGATGATAGAAGAAGTGTAGAAGAGAGTTAAGATTAGAATGCAACTTGATTTACAATTTAGTGCATCAGGTTGTTCTCCTTATCATACTCTGCTCAAATAATGACTTGATGAGGATTCGGTGGAGATTCCATGCTATTGTTCCACTAGTCAGTTAGGAAGCACAATGTGTTTGATCCCTCTTAGTTTGACAGATACTTGCCATTTTTACTGAACATGATGTTAGGATTCATAAGCTTCACACGGTGATTTCTAACCATTGGCTAGTTTTAGAAATTGTCCCCCTTGAGGTTTTGCTTCAAATAAGGAGGGTATAATGATTCAAAACTGCATGGAAAAAGGGGATAACTGACTAGATAAAGGCTTTGATTAAAACAAAAATGTCAAAACTTCATCAAGTTTCTATACAAAACTACTTTGAAAATTTTGAAAAATTTGCTCAAAATTGCAACGATGAAATCTTAAGTCTGAAACAGATAGGAGTGGGTGGAAAGTAAAGTGCGTACCACCCACCCTCCACCCCGGACTTAGAAATTTGCTCATACCGAGCAAACTCTAAATCCAAGATGGAGGGGAAAACTCATGCTGGTTGGACCATCAAATGTGGTTGTGTTCCAATCAGTGTGTGTCCTCCATCTGAAATCTCAAAAATGAGAATTATCAAAATGTAAGATTGCATCTTGAGATGCATTGTCTAAAACTAAAACTCAAAGTGAAAATCTAAGGTAAGGGCCAGGTTGCCTCCCAACAAGCACCTTTGTTTTATGTCGTTGGCTCAACTTGATTCCTTCAATTTTCTGGTAGATATGTTGGTTTGGAGAGATCCAACATTGCTTCAGTGCCTATGTCAGCTGTAGTGAAATATCTCTTCAAGCGTTGGTTGTTTGCCACAAATTCTCCTAAATTTTCACTCCATAAAACAAAGGCACCATGTGGGTAGATGCTTTTGACAATGTACGGTCCAGACCATTGAGAATATAGTTTCCCTGGGAATAACCTTAGTCTTGAGTTAAACAGTAGAACTTGGTCTCCCACTTGAATTCCTTCCTTTCTAGATGACCATCGTGCCACAACTTTGTGCGTTCTTTATAGATTCTGACATTCTCATAAGTTGTCATCCAGAGTTCATCCAGCTCTTAAAGTTGCAGCATCCTGGCTTGGCCAGCTTTCTTCATGTCAAAATTCATCTATTTGATTGCCCACCAAGCTTTGTGTTCGAGTTCTATGGGTAGGTAACATGAATTTCCATAGATGAGTCTGAATGGTGTTGTTCCAAGAGGAGTCTTGAAAGTAGTTCGGTAGGCCCACAAGGCGTCATTATTTTTTACTGACCAATCCTTTCAGTTGCGTCCTACTGTCTTTTTTAGGATAGCTTTGAGTTGACGGTTCAAAACCTCTACCTGCCCACTTGTTTTTGGGTGGTAGGGGGAAGCTACCTTGTGCGTTACACCATATTTTCTTAACAACGCTTCAAAGCTTCTTTCTAGAAAATGAGAACCTCTATCGGATATCACAGCGTGTGGGACTCCAAAATGGGGAAATATAATGTCTTTGAACATTTTGATGACAGGTTTCTAATTGCTAGTGAGTGTTGGTATAGCCTCTACCCATTTGGAGACATAATCCACTGTGACTAGAATGTAGAAAAATCCATTTGAGGATGGGAATGGGCCCATGTAGTCCACTTTCCAAACATCAAAAATCTTTACTTCTTGCCATAGCTTAAGTGGCATCTCATCTCTTTTCATAATGTTACCTGTTCTCTGACACTTGTCACATGATAGAACAAAGTCGTAGCCATCTATGGATATGTTTGGCCAAAACAAACCACATTACAAAACCTTCAAAGCTATTTTCTTAGAACTTATATGGCCTCCAACTGGGCCTGAGTGGCATTGCTCTAAAACAAGTTAGGATTCTTCCTCAGCGATACAACGCCTGTAGAGACCATCAATACAAAGCTTGAAGAGGTACGGTTCATCCCAGTGATATTGCATCACATCATGCATGAATTTCTTCAGTGCATTTTTGGTACATTCAGGGTGGATGACACCGGCGGTGAGGTAGTTCACATAGTTCGAGTACTAAGGAGTAGCTTCTGAGACTTTCATGACCTGGTCATCTGAAAGAGAATCACTAATTGGGATCTTTTTAGTGTCCAGGGTGTGGATATGACTCAAGTGGTCTGCCAAAACATTCTTTGTTCCTTTCTTATCTCTTATTTCTATATCAAATTCTTGCAAGAGGAGAATCCATCTGATCAGCCTGGTTTTTGCATCTTTCCTTTTTAGGAGGTAGCAGATAGCAGCATGATTTGTGTAAACAACGACCTTCGAGCGATTGAGGTAGGATCTGAACTTGTCAAAGGCATACACGACTGCTAGGAGTTCCTTCTCAATAGTTGCATAATTCCTCTGAGCTTCGTCAAGGGTTTTCGATGCATAATAGATGACATGATGTATCTTCTGTATACATTGTCCTAAAACGGCTACGTAGTCACTGGAATCACACATTATTTTGATTGGGTGCCCCTAATCTGGAGCTCAGATGATGGGTGTTGTTTTAAGAGCATGCTTCAGGTTGTTGAAACTCTTGATGCATTCTTCATTAAAATGGAAATCAGCATCCGTTAGTAACAAGTTCATCATAGGCTTGGTTATCTTGGTGAAATCTTTCATAAACATTGGTTGGGATAGAGTGTTTGGAAATCACTTCAATCTTTGCCTTGTCCACTTCAATTCCTCGATTACTGACCCTATGGCCAAGGACTATGCCTTCTTTTACCATAAAGTGACACTTCTCCCAATTTAGCACTAGATGTGCTTCTTCGCATCATTTGAGGAATAGGGAGAGGTGTTTCAGGAATGAGTCATATGAATCCCCATATACAAAAAAATCATCCATAAAAATTTCCATAATAGTTTCAGTAAGACCAGCAGCGTTGGAAGGTTGTAAGTGCATTACATAGCCTGAATGGCATCCTTCTAAAGGCATATGTTCCAAAGGGGCAAGTGAAAGTAGTTTTCTCTTAGTCATCAAGATGTATAGGAATTTGATAGAATCCAGAGTAACCATCGAGATAGCAGAAATATTCCTGGTGAGTCAGTCGCTCTAGAACTTGGTCTAGAAAAGGCATCGAGAAATGATCCTTACAAGTTTCCTTATTCAACTTCCCGTAATTTATACACATCCTCCACTCGGTAACTGTTCGAGTAAGGATGAGTTCATTATCTTCATTTCATATCACAGTAGTGCTACCTTTCTTTGGGACAACATGTACATGGATCACCTATGGCGAGTCAGATATAGGATAGATGATCCCTGTAGTGAGAAATTTAATGACTTCAAGGCAAACAACTTCTTTCATATTAGGATTCATGTTCCTTTGATGTTCAACAGTCGACTTGTGGTCTTCCACCATTGGGATTTTGTGCATGCAAAGAGCTTGACTGACCCCGGTGAGATCACTCATATTGTGGTTGATAGCTTTCCTCCTTTCTTTTAATTCTTTTAGGAGTTTATCTTCTTATTTAGTCGTTAGATCGGAATTTATAATTATTGGGTAGACCTTGAGATCATCCAGAAACATGTACTTTAGTCCCTCATGTAGGGGCTTAATTTCAAGAGCTTGTTGTTTCTCACATAGGTCTTTAGCTACATTCATAGCCTTGAGTTCCTCTAGTTTAGCTTTAGGATCTTATTCGGCAGCATTAAGTTGGAGAACACAATCCTTCACTTGTTCGTCGATGGAGTTGTAAGCAAATGGGTATGTTAGAGCCACTTATAAAGGATTGTCTTATTCATAACACTCTTGTGTAAGGAGTGACATTTTCTCTATGCAATCAATCAAGTAGACTTCTTCTTGCATGCTTGGTCTTCGCATACTTTCAAAAACCTTGAACTCGAGAATTTCTTTACCTAGTCTGAGGAGCAAGGTTCCTACTTTGACATCAATCATAGCTCTCACAGTGGCAAGGAATGGACATCCAAAGATAAGAGGGTATATGGTGTCTGCTTTTATGTCCATGGTGATAAAGTCACATGGGACATAAGAGTCTTTTCCTACCTTGACTGGGACATCCTCGATGATTCCCAAAGGGAGAGTCATAAAATTGTCAACAAGCTATATGGTCATGCCAACTGGAAGCATTTCTAAAAATCCTAGCCTCTTGCAAAGGCTAAGTAGCATGATAGAGATGCTAGCTCCAAGATCGGCCAATCCCTTCTTACATGAAGAGTCACCGATATTGTAATATCCCTGACCTGGGTTATGCCCTAACCCTAGAAGTTTTTGTTTAAGCAAGTTAATTAGATCCTTGATTTTATCTTGTGGAAAGTAATTAAGGCTCAAGAGGAACTTATGTTTCAATCTTGGCCCTATTTGAATAATGTTGAAGCAATGTTTGCTTATTTTGGACTAAAGTGCAAATTACCCAAGTTGAGGGGTTAAATTGCAAATGTTACGTGATAAAATGTTCCTCAAAGTGTTTGAGCATCATGATAATGAAAATGATGCAGAGGTATAGCTTGTGGAAGCTGAGCACCAAGAAAGAGCTTATTAAGCAATGTTTGTGCATTAAAACCTAGTTTTGGTGTAATGTGTAATTTACCCAAAACCTAGGGTTCAATATGAAAAATACCACTTCTAGAGGGTCCCTAATGTTTCTTGGCATCATGTAGAGTAAATACAATTAGAGGGGCATCTCATTTGTATCTCTTTGAAGGAGAGAGAATCTTGATATTAAAATAATCAAGATTTAAGCATATTTGAAACCCTAATTCAATTTAATGCAAAAATAATTATAGTAATGGAAGTGACCTTCAACCAAAAATGTTTTGGTTTAAATCCTTATATGTGGACATACTTTTGCCTTGCAAAGGCAACGAAATATCTAAAGGAAGTGGATAACTCACTCACATTATTAAAAGAAAAAGTACTATCCACTGATTTTTGGATATTATTATGATATGAATTGAGGTGCTTAATTTGTTTTTCATTAATTCATGGATAATTGAGATGAATAAGAGTAAAGGAAGATATCCTCGTATGCAAGTAAGAGGAGAGGGCAAGTGGCAAGGAAATGGAGTAGTTATCTCCTACTTTCTCTCTCTTAAAATGAATTTTAATAAAAATGCATATAAGCTCATTTATCCATAGCTTGAAAGGGGAATTTCGAATCCACCTTCACTCTTTGCTTGAAAAACGACCAAAAAAGATTAGGAGCAATAGGAGGACGACCCCCAACCTGTAGGTAAGCTCCATGACTTTCTTTCACCTTGATTTTATGGTGGAAATCACAAATCAATGCTTGATTTCTTCTTTTCTTCACTCAATCTTCAATCCTAGCCAATCTTTTCACTCAAAAGTTTGAGGATGAGACTTGGGATAGTTGAAGGAGTTTCTTTCACCATTGAAAACGTGGAGCTTGAAGCTTTGAAGCTTCTTTGGAGGCGGGTTATATAACTTGAACCCTTAATCATTGTTATTGAATTCAATTCCTCAATCAATTTTGTTCAATTGTTCTTCTTGCAATTCCTTTGATTGATTGATGAAGCTATGATGAAATGGCAGTAGATTTAGAGGGGCTGAATCTTTATGATGATGACATCATCCTAAGCACACACCTCAAAAGAAAATTGGGTGCAAACAGTTTCAACAATATGGTCCAATCGGTTTCACCAAACTGTTTGGTGACCAAATGGTTTGCAAACCATTTGGAGGTGTGGGTTCCAAACCGTTTGGAGTGGTTGACCGAATGGAGTGGGTTGACCATTTGAGGGGGGTTTCTGATGTGTTGAATAATGCTCTAATAGATTTAATTGATTGGTTTCTAAAGGTTCCATGATTGGATAATCTACCAATTGCAAACCCTAATCGGGTGAAGTGGTGAAAACCCTAATTTTATCCATTCGATTTCAAGACAAATTGGACCAAACGGTCTTCAGACCGTTTGGGATCAAATCGTCTCAGGACCATTTGGAGGTCAAAAGCTAAGGTGGATTTTTTGGAGATTCAAGAGTCAATGATTGATGTACTTAACTAGTTCAATTGTTGAAGATTTCAATGGTGAAAATCATGATCGATTGGTTGATGGAAACCTTTAGGTGACCCTTTCGGTTTTGAGGTTGACTTGGACCAAATGGTCTTGAGACCGTTTGAGTCCAAATGGTCTTGAAATTGTTTGGGGTCAAACGGTCTCAGGAACGTTTGGAATCAAACGGTTTCAAAATCGTTTGGTGTTGAAATGCCAAAACCGAATGGAGGTCAAAAGTGATCAAATCGTTTAGATATTTAAAGTGATGATTGATCCATTGATCCAATGGTTGATAATAATGATTATCAATGATAGGTACAAAGGTTGAAACCCTAAAGTACCTAGATGACCAGTACCTTTAGAATGGTTAACCCTAAAAGCTTATGAAAGCAATGTCTCAATACAGTATGTCATCCATAGTTGTATATATTTGATTGAAGGGTTGATGTAACCTAATAAAATTGAGAGGATGATAGAAAGGAATTCATACATGAGTATTAATCATGAAGAATATGTGATTAGGGTATGATCCTTAGTAAAGAGATCATGAAACCCTAATCGAGTGGGTTAATAAGCCATAATCCTAAAATTATGGGTAATGGAAGATGAAACCCTAATGGGGATAAATAGTAAACCCTAATTATGGGTCATTGAATGGAAACCCTAATTAGGATGAATAGCAAACCCCACTTGTGGATATTGAATTTCAACCCTAATTGAGGGTGATACCATGTGAAATCCTAATTGAGGGTGATGCCATGTGAAACCCTAATTGAGGGTGATGCCATGTGAAACCCTATGCAATGGTATGATGAGGAGCCCTAATACAGGGTGAAGGTATGTGAAACTCTAATTTTGAGTTATAATACATGAAGCCCTAATCTTGGGCAATATGATGATAAACCATAACCCTAATTACTGGGTAATGGTATGAGAGAACCTTAATGATAAAATAGTGGGTAATGCCTTATAAAGGTGAAATATCTCATATGATTGATCATAGGCAACCTTATAGTAAGAAATGCCTTAACCTAAAATGAGTCCATATCATTGAAGATAGTTGGACCATTCTTGTGTGTGACCTATGAACTTCATGGTAAAAGTGATAGGTTAGTGGATGAAAGTATTAATATGGGAAATACCTTAATCCAAGATAAGTTGATAACTCAAGTAAGTTGGAAGTGATGAGGAAAGTGATACATCAAGATATGATAGATATCACTTTTAGCATTACAGGGTTGATATACCTTGATGCACCTCAAATCCAATATACTTGGACAAGAAACACATGAAGTGTGTTATGTAAATTGTTACAATGAAATGTAATGAGTTTGATATACTTTGATAGTATAGTCTAATATACCTTGAGAATGGGGTTAAGCCAAACTAATGAGTATGATGTAATCATACCATGATAAGGATGAGAAATGAACTTATACCTTGTATTTATAATCATTTAATGATAAATGTTAAGAGTAATAAACATGATTGAACACTTGAGATGTTAATGGATGCTCCTAGAGGTGTGGAGCAATATATTAAGGTTGATTTGATAAATATGAAATCCTAATTAATGTGAGATGGGAAACCCTAACCCTAAATTGGGTAATGGGACATGAGAAACCCTAATGTGACATGAATAGTAAGCCCTAACCCTATTGAGGGAATAGTGGTGTTACTATTGTATTACATGAGGTAATATGTTATTGTTGCCTAGTGAGAGGTGACAAGATGTGTAATGGCCTTGTGAGCCATATGATTAGATGTTGCCTAGAGATAGGTGACAAGATGTTGAATGGCCTTGTGAGCCATATGGTTAGATGTTTCCTAGTGAGAGGTGACAAGATGCTTTATTGGCCTTATGAGCCATGAGAACAATTGTGGCGTAGTGAGAGGTACCAAGATGATTATAAAAGTTTATTGTAAGAAATGATAATGTTTTAATAAACTTAATAAAAGGAAAAATTGTATTCAATAAAGAATGTGAAAAGATATGAAGGCTAACCTCAGGGTTGGTTAAAGTCCAATTCCTGGCTGTGTAATCAGGATTGGTTAAAGTCCAATGCCTGACTGTGTAATCAGGGTTGGTTAAAGTCCAATGCCTGGATGTTTAATCAGGATTGGTTAAAGTCCAATGCCTGGCTATGTAATCAGGATTGGTTAAAGTCCAATGCCTGGCTGTGTAATCAGGATTGGTTAGAGTCCAATTCCTGGTTGTGTAATCAAGATTGGTTACAGTCCAATGCCTGGCTGTGTAATCAGGATTGGTTAAAGTCCAATGCCTAGCTGTGTAATCAGGGTTGGTTAAAGTCCAATGCCTGGATGTGTAATCAGGGTTGGTTAAAGTCCAATGTCTGGATGTGTAATCATGATTTGTTAAAGTCCAATGCCTGGATGTGTAATCAGGGTTGTTTAAAGTCCAATGCATGGCTGTGAAATCAGGATTGGTAGTGTCCAATGCATGGCGGTGTAATAAGGTTTGGAAGAGTCCAATACCTGGATGAGGATCAATGCATGTAATGATGACACAGGATCGGTAATAACCCAATGCATGTAATGATGACACAAGATTGGTAATAACCTAATGCCTGTATTAATGATATATGAGTACATGGTAAATATAATCCCATATCTGTTTAGAAGATTGGCTAAGGCCAACAGATTGAAACAAGAATGTCTCATGGGTGACATATCAAGATAATGAGTGTCACAAGAGAAGTTTGACATGATGGTATAATATGATGGATAAATGATATACATGTTCTTCCTATTCCTGATTAAGAGAATAGATGATCTATTGTTCTATCATAAATAGTTGCAATGCTTTAAAAGATGAGAATGCTTTAAACTGCTTATCCTCTGCCCAATTTTATATTATTAAACTGCAATAATAATGTTTTTGGTGGAGAGTTATATCTCTCGCTGGGGCAATTACAATTGTCTCACCCCCGTGGGATCCAATATTTTTAGGTGGACAAGAACGAAGGAGACTGAGAATATCTTGCAGAGGAAGAACATCAGCAGCAGCAGTGATAACGGTGACAGCTTAAGTTGAGTGTACTGTCTGTCGTGTCTTATAGATAGAAGTCCTATGTGTCGTCTTTGTACTGTCAGGTCCTCAGAGTTAGTAACTAGTGTTTTTAATAAATCAATCTGATATTCTGGCTTGATGCCTTGAGGTTCTTATGATGTATGTGTTTAGTTGTTAATAGAGCAGATGATGCTTGTAATCCTGAAGAAGGAATGGTACATAATATGTACTCATGAACCAGGATGTAAATGAAATACATTGGTTCTTGATAAAAGAGTTTTCCTGTGTATGGATCTCTTTTCAAAAGGTTTAAATTTTTAGTGATTTTCAGTAATCCACTGTTAATGAACACTTCCGCTTAAGTAAATCACATTTTTGTGAGTTGGATGTCACAGATATGGCACAAAATCTCAAAGGATCCTGGGTCTTTCTGCTTCTTGGGCATCTTGCTCTGATTGATATCAGAAGTGGTTGTTGCTAACTTAACTGTCTCGTATTCTTCAGTTATATACTTCCTTGTGAGGAGGGACTTCAAGTACTTCATCCAGGCTAGTATCTCAGCCAGAGCATCAAGAGAGGGTATATCAATATGAGGCTTCTTCATAGCTTCCTTGAATTTGTTGAATTGAGTATCAAGCTTTGTCTGCTTCAAATGAGTTGGGAAAGGAGGACGATGCCGGTACACTGGCACCTCTAGCTCAGGTGTGTTTTCTACTTCTGTAACAATATGTTCTTCTGAACTTGCTTTGTCAGTCTTATCAGCAGTTGGTGGTTCTTTCATTTGAGATTCATGTACTGTAGAGTCTTGGGAAATCGCAAGATCATCATCATACGTAACAACCACATGTATCTTGTTAGGAGGATCAGAATAGTCTTTTCCAGACCTGGTAGTGACAACCTTCAATTGTTCAGGATGCTTAGGATTGTTCTCTAGTTGGATAGCAAAAGCTCTAGCAGGTGGCTTGAGGCCAACCGACAGTTGAGCTAGTTGAGATTCAATAGCCTTTTGATGGGCTTGCTGGTTTGCTATCATAGTCTGTTGCAATTGCAACATCTTCTCAATGGATGAGAGTTTGTCATCAAGAGAGATGGGACTGGCTTGCTGTCCTTGTTGATAAGGGACTTGGTTTGGATTTTGGAAATGAGAATTGTTCTGATAATTGCTGTAGTTTCTATTCTGGAAGTTACCTCTAAAGTTCCCTTGATTCCCGAAATTTTGTTGTTGGTTATACTGGAATCTTGGCGGGCCTCATTGTTGATTATTTGAACCAAGTTGTCGCAAGTTTTTTGCTCCTGAAGGATTTCCATATTGAAAACCTGGATGGTTCTTGTTTTGATTCGGATTATAATACCCCTATCCAGGGATAGTGTTGACAACATTCAGATTTTCCATTTCACCATTATCTCCTTGGGATCAAGTATTGCCCTAAACAACATCATAGAGGATATTACAAGATAGCGTAGAATGATCGGTGCCTTTACATGCTTCATAGAACAGTGAAGCTGACTTGACTTGTTCTTGTTGTCGAGGGGGCGAACGTCTTCTTTCATAGGCGAAAAAATATGATTCAAGTTGGTCTTGATTGGCAACTAGAAGCTTAAGAGTCTTGACGATAGACTTGTACTCAGGAGTAGCTTCTACCATAGCAACCTTCAGCACTCCTTTACTTACGGGTCTACCCCAGTTGTCTTGATTTTTATCTCCAAAGGTGACAACCTTCCATGTGCTATCATAGATTTGACACATGAAGTTTCCCCCAGATGATGAGTCTAAGAACTTCTTGATATCATCATCCACACCCCTATAAAATATTTCGATGAGTTGATTCATAGGAATGCCATAGTGTGGACACTTGCGTAGAAGCTCTTTATATCTTTCCCATGCTTCTGCAAGGGTTTCACCAGGGACCTGAGTGAACTATGTTATTCGGCCCCTAATTTAATGGGTGAGAGAAGGAGGGTAGAATATTTCTAGGAAGACATTTTGAAGTTACTCCTAGGTGGTGATGGGTTCACATTGCAAAGAGTTGTACCAACTCATGGCTCTGTCAACAAGAGAGTATTTGAAAAGACGGAGTTTGATGGCATCATCTGTGACTCCATTTTGCTTTGTGATAGCACATAGATCTATAAACCTCAGAAGATGTTCTTGAATATCTTCTCCATTCTTACCATAAAATGAGCTATTTTGAAGTAAAGTGATCCAATGTTCCTAGATCTCGAAGTTAGGAGTGTTGATGGGAGGAGGTTTCACTGGGTGGTGAACATCTACAGCGTTAGGGATTGAGAACTCCCTTAGGTCTTTTTGTAACTCGGCTTATTGAGCAGCCGCTTGAGCTACTTGGATTTCTTCTTGAACTGCAGCTCGGGCTTTTTGCATGAGCCTTTCTCTTTGTGCATTAAGGGATTGAGCTCCCTTTAGGCTATTTCCTCCTCTTTATCCATCCTTTCTTGGTTCTCTCTACTTTGACGATGAAAGGTTCTTTCTATCTCAGGGTTAAAGCTAGCAGCAAGGCCAGAACTATTCGAGCGGTGCATGCACTAGTCTTTGAGGGTACCTAGGATGGAAAGATCTTTCAAGAGTAAGATGGATGAAGTAGAGTCAAATTCAAGTAGATGCTCAATTATATCAAAATTAAAAGCAAAATCCTAAATTAGCCTTAATAGAACTAGATTTAACTAGATGATTATGTTGTCCCCGACAACGGTGACAAAGTTTGACGTGGTCTATTACTGCACTAACAAACTCATCCAGGGCTGAAATCCCTGAGTTTTTACCAAAACCTTGTGCAACAATACCACCCACAAGTGGACGGGTCTTATCACAGTATAGTTGAGGATCAAATCTCAAGGGACAACATTTTTAAGAATCTTTTACTAGTCGAATCTAGTTGAATCAAGACTAATATTTAGAACAAAGGTTGGTTTGAGGTTAATTAAACTAAATGCGAGGAAAGTAAAGAGAAGGATTAAAAGTTGATTAAGGATTAATGATGGGAATCACTGGGGTGGTCCTAGGTTTCACCACCACTACTCATGCAAACATATCCAATCACAAACATCCAGAAAAGATCTAACTATCCAAATAGAGATGTTGTAAACCCTCTGTTAGGATGTTTAGGTTCACGTTAGCATCACCTTAGGCATTGGATTTCTCATCGCCATTTGGATCATGTACTTACGGCTCTGAAGATACAGATATCCAACTAAAGTTGTGGCCCTTCGTTAGGATGTTTAGGCACACAGAAGCGTCATCGTGAGCTAGATGGTTCATACCCTCACAAATCATACAATTATGACCTCAGGGAATCCCATCCAATTTCTCATCAGGGAGTCAACCGTGTTAATCGACACTCAAATCCTACATATTGAAGTTCTCGCAACATAGGGATGAACAAGATAAATGCAAGCAGGTGATCAATGCACAAGCACACATTGACGATTAACAATGAAATGAAAAATTATATACATGCCATGGAATGTTTAATAATTTGGACATGTAAGCACGTGTAGAGGGGCTAGTCCCCACACTCCAGCGAAAGGAAACTACTTGCTCATGGTGAGAGAAACAAAAAGAACAAGAGAGAGGGAAGATTCTACCATGAGCATGGTGAAGAAGATGATCACATCTCGGTGGCGAGATGGTCTTATACACAATGTCGGGGAAGATTTGGACAAGGAGCGAAGAACACCACGGATAATGGGGCAAATCTTCTTTCCCCACCTTCTCTCTCTTCTCATAGTCCTTGCTCCCAGTAGGAGGAGGAGCTGGTGGACGTGATGGCGGCGTAGGCATGGCGTAGATGATGAAGACAGTTGCAGATTTGGGTTTCCACCTCAGATCTAGATGAACGAGTTGGATGGAGTGGATAGATGGATGCACTAGGGTTCAAATGCCTCTTGGGCACAGTCTGGTTGTGGAGGAGACCATCTCCTTACGTTGAGGATAGACCTGCCGCCTAACGGCATTTGGAGAGGGTGCATTGAATGGATGGGGTAGGGAGCTATTTATAGGCTCAGTCATGTCTGTTTGCTTTGCCTTGGTCGAGGTCTTTGGAGCCTAAATCGTGGTTGTCTGTACTGATACCGCAGTCACAGTTTTCAAATGTCTCAAGCCTCCTGTGGTTGTGGTTTCCTCTGTTGCTCATGTGGTCACGGTGCTTTCCAAGCATATGAATGCGGGTGCGGTTGTCTGGGGTTAGGTCACGGTCTTCATGGAGGAACCGCAGTCGCGGTTGTTGGAGCCGTGTTTGCAGTTATCAGTAGGAGAGCAGGTACCGTGACGTTTCACAGTGGGCGGTGTGAAGCAGCAAGGTTGTCATGATGGGGGAGTTGCAACAGGTGGCGGAAGTGAGGAGAGCTACCGCGATGGTGGCATTGATCGCTGACGATAGATATGATGGTGCAGAGGTGAAAGAGCTGGCACCATGGTGGCAGTGGCATTGTAGGTGGACGACAGACAGTAGGGAAGATGGAGGTGAGGTCGGACAGTTGTCTGCGGTGTGAGGGAGAGAAGACCATGATCGCGACATTAAATGGAGGTTGCGGTCTTGAGTAGTTGATGTCATGGTGTGGAGACTGGAGGAGGTGGCGGTATTGAGTAGTTGCCACAACCACGGTTGTCCCTTGCTAGACCGCAGGTCGAGGTCTTGGACTCCTCACCGCAGGCGTGGTGGTTGTTGGTGATGTGGTCGCAGTTGTGGCGTTGCTATCAAGTGCGGGTGAGGTAGCGGGTGATGCTGCTAATCGCGATAGGTGGATCGTGACAGTTGAAGGAGTAGATCGGGCCACAGTGTCATGGATGGTGGTAGTCGTAGTATGTGGGAAGGAGAATCGCAGGTGCGATGCATGCTAGTAGAGTTCATGGTTTGGAGGAAGAGAACTATGGGTGCGGTTTTAGGGTTAGAGGGAGAAACTACGATCTGTTAGAGGAGAAGTGGGAATCGCGGTCTAGGAGAAGATGTGAAAGCCCTCAACTATACTATGACTGAACTGGGCCACAATTGGGCTTAACTTGACCTCTTGGGCTTGAATAAGACCTGCACATAGGCACATAAATTGAATTAAAACAAGGATAAATTCGATTAATCCCAGTCAATGTGCATTTTAGAAGATAAAACCAATAAACATGAGATACTAAGAAAAACTGGGCCCAACATGGCAACCGAAATCAGATGAATGTGCATTCATTAGGGATCTGCCAATACCTCCCTTGTGCACCTATGCGAGAGAAGCCTATGGCCATATGTCTAACCGCTCAACAATGTCTTGGAAGCCTTAGAACGACTAGATGAACTGACTTGGGGTAGTACCTCACCAACGCTGAGGGAGAAGGACCACAAAGGAATCTGTTAATCAGGAGAGAACAGAGCATCGGCATAATCGACAAACAATAAAGGAGGGAAAGATCTTTCGATGGATTGGGATCACAGTTCGGCGGAATCCCTATGCAAAATCTATGATTCTAAAAGGAACACAGAAGGGAGGGGCCACTGAGTGGGTATGTTAGATCTGAAACCATTGATTGGGACCAATCCAATCTAAGATAATTTCAAAAATTCATATCTTGAGACAAGAAACTCCAATTTTAGAAAAAAAGGTATCATTGGAAAGGATTTTGATTTACTATTATCCAAAAATATGTTTAATATATGATTTCAACATTAATTCGATTAGTATATATCATGTACCAAGATCTAAGTGATTTTAATATTTTGTACATTAAAAGAAATAAATTACTTTAGAAATTTGTGAGTATTTTGAAATACATGTATTTTGATATGTTCAACATGATTCCAAGGCGTGATCTTTTAGATTCAATTCTTTACCTATGTTTTTTATGTAAACCCTAATAATGGTATTTTGGAAATTTCACCCATTGATTGACAATGAAACGATCTAATATTTTTACCTAAATCCTAATTTATAGTGTTCTTACTATTTCCAAAAGTTTTTCTAGATTTTCATGTATAATTGCATTAGTATTTAGTTTGTGAACCTAAGTGGCCATATTGTAAGACAATTATGGATTGTTTGTGGAGAAATTTGTGATCTATATGCATTATTATTATTCAATATGATTTTAAGTATATTTTCCCTATGCTTTACATGTTAGTCAGTAATAATAATATGTGTGAGTATTTTTGAGATTTTGTTTCAGTTAATTATGTATATTGTTATGTATTAGAGAATAAGATTATTAATTTAATTCATATGTGTATATAAACATATAGTTGTTATACAATACAAGATTTTGGCTTTTAATATAATATTCAGAATTAAAAGTAGTTTTGACTCAAAGTTCGTTACAATTAAGTATGAACCCTAGGTTGGTATATAAGGTTAGTATGATGGGGTTTGAGATTTATAAATGAAAAAGAGAACAATAAGCATGAAATTATATAACTATGTTAATGTCCATGTGATTATATTGCATATCAAGGTATAAAGATTACATGAAGGATATTCTTGAGGTCAGATGTATGTGGGCCATGTCCATGGAATTTCATTATTTTTATGATTCAACCTACACCTTAGTATAAAGCAACTTACAGATTTTGTTACTTATAACTTTAGTGTTTCATATCATGTCATGTTTAAAGTAATCAAAGTTCATTTAGTGTGAGTCATGTTTCCAGATTATTAGATTTCAAGTAGTTTTATAAGTTTTAGATATTTAATATCCCTATTCTCTATAAAATTTATTTCCTTCAGCGTTTAGACATAGATATCATATATAATATTAAAATTTAAATAAGTCTTTCGATCAAATCAGAACTATAGATTAATATTTTCTAGCCAATAAGAATATCAGATTTTAGGTGCAGAGTTAGATTTAGTTAAGAATTAAAGAATAGAGATATATAGTTAGAGATAAAAGATTAAGATTCAGAGATAATAAATTAGGAACAAAACCATAGATAAGAGATTAAGATTCAAAGATAAGAAACTAAGAACATATTTAGAGATAAGAGATTGAGATTCAGAGATATGAAATTAAGAGCAAAGATAGAAAATGACATCAAAGTATTGGTTATATACGTTAAAGGATAGGTCCTCACCAGAGAGTCCTGGGATAATTCAAAGGGTGCACTATGCCAGACATTTTAGTGTCACAGAGGGCACATATCGACAGATAGTGCATTGCACCATAGAGGACACTTTATTATCAATAGAGGGTGTGTTTCACCATAGAGGACACCTTGGTGTCAAGAGAGGGCACATTGTGCCAACAGGGGTGCAATGCACCATAAATGTCACTTTGGTGTCATAGAGGAGGACTTATCGTAAAGTGGTGGCCATAAATCAGGTAAAAGATGTAAATAAAAGATACATCAATTTTGCATAAGTTTACAACTTTTAGATATTAGTTCATCTTTCAGTTATAGTATAATAATGTTTATATTATTAAAAAATTAATGCCACTTACTCTAACCTTGGTTTCCCTTTGTGCTTGACTGGGGATGAGATGTCTGCAAGTACTAATATTTTGGAAGATCACTCAAGATTGAGAATACAGCTACAATTTTAAGAGGTTTGCTTGGTGGGGAGCCATATACACGATCCAAGATATTAAGACAAGCAACACGTTTTAGCATCATACATATAGAATTTCTATACATTTTGATGTAGCCATGTTTCTTTTTTGAGAATTTATGAGAATTTATTTTATAAATAGTATGTAATGGTTCTTTTATATTATTTTTTTAATTACATATCATGTTAATAATAGTCGCCAAAAGAATTTTTTTTGGCTTCCGATCATATGATATGAAAATTTTGGGATGTTACAATATGATGTCAGAGCAATAATGTAGATGGAAATCGGGAAAATTCTTATATTCTTAGTTTTGAATTTCCAATAGGAGTCAAGTGAAACTAGAGTATAGGTTTTGAAATACATTTAGTTGTCTCAGTTATAGAATAAGTGAAGGAAAGATAGTATAATTTTGATTAGAAGTTTATTCAGGCAATAGAAATCAAGACATGTATTAGGGTTAGTGTCTAGCTAATTTGAACTTTTATGTTAACTTAGATTTGTGTGTACATACATACTCTTTTTCACACATGTTTCTAGTAAGCTTATGGGGTTTCATAGATTGGATGCTACATGCATAATTATATACTAATTATGCATATCTCACTCTTTCTAGTGCATATGGTATGGGATATGAGTACTGTTAGGTGAGATAAATATGATAAGACATGGAACTTTTACATGTATGACCGACCATCATGCATCAAAAGGTGAAAAAAAAGAGTTGACACAAAAAGTTTGATGTAGATGGTCATTTATACCTAATTGCATTCCAATGAAAACCCTAGAATGCATAATAAAGATAGATATTTTGAAATAGGTGAGTAACTTGACCTTAAAGTAAAACATTGAGTGGATGGAGATAATGTCTTTTCCTACTATACTCGATGAGAATTAGAAAACTATTGATGTCCTTAAGACATCAATCGCAAGTCGAATCATGATGGTTGTTATGAAAATACTTAAGGATATTGAATTTATGAATTGAGTTTAAGTTATGATGATTTCTAGAGGCGATTAAAACTCTATAAGGGTATAGATCATGATGTTTTCGTCACATTGTAATACAAGAGATGTGATAGTCTGGATCAATGATCTAAAATCACTATAATGATGGGATTTAGATGATTTTCAACACATGAATATTAGTACCACCTATTCTTTTGGCCTAGAGCATCATGATAAGATAGAAAAATTCATTAAGAATAATATTAAGATAAGATATGCAAGTAAGATTTTTGTACTTTGATGGCTATATCTTTATTGTGCCTAAGATCTCACATAGAGATAATTTAATAGTATTTCTTTGATCTTTGAATTTAATACACTATAAGATTATAAGAGTAGAATGAATTAGGTATGATTAAGTTTTCAAGATAAGATTTTATAAGATGCATGTTTTACAATTTAAGATGTAAACTCATGCTAGGACCACGAGATCCGAATGCATTAGGACTTATCTTAATATAAGAGTGTAAGATTATTTGTTTAGTCCATATGGGTATACCAACCTATAGTTGCTATATAATACGAGATTTTGGCTTTTAACATAATATTTAGAATTAAAACTAGTTTTGACTTTGTGTTAATTTTAGTTAAATATGAACCCTAGGTTAGTATAGAAGGTTAGGATGAGGGGGTTTGAGATATAGAAATTAAAAAGAGAACAATAAGCATGGACTTATATAACTTTTTTAATTTCCATGTGATTAGGTTACATATCAAGGTATAAAGATTACATGTAGGATATTCTCGACGCAGAGGTAAATGGACCATCTCCATTGAATTTCAGTTTGAGTTATGTTGTCAGATTATCAGATTTCAAGTACTTTATAAGTTATAGATACTTAATATTCCTATTATCAGTTCAATTTATTTCCTTCTACCTTTAGATTTAGATGTCATATATCTTTTATTAGAATTTAATTAAGTCATTTGATCAAATCAGAACTAGACTAATATTTTCTAGCCAATAAGAATATTAGATTTTAGGTGCAGTGTTAGATTTAGTTAAGAATTAAAGAACATAGATATAGAGTGAAAGATAATAGATTCAGATTCAGAGACAAGAAATTAATAAAAAAAATCAGAGATAAAAGATTAAGATTTATATATGTGAAACAAAGAACAAATTTAGATATAAGAGATTAAGATTTAGAGATAAGAAATTAAGAGAAAAGATAGAAAATGACATCAAAACATTAACTATATACATTATAGGATAAGTCCTCACCAAAGAGTCCTAGGATGATTCAGAGGGTGCATTACGCTAGACACTGCAAGTGTCACAGAGGACATGTTGTGGCAATAGAGGGTCTGTTGCACCATAGAGGACACTATAGTGTTAACAGAGGGTGTGTTGCACCATAGATGACTCTTTAGTGTCAATAGAGGGCACATCATTCCAATAGAGGGTGTGTTTCATGATAGATGATACTTTAATGTCATAAAGGAGGACTTCTCATTTAATGGTGTCCACCAATCTGATGAAAGACGTATATAAAATACACATTGATTCAATATAAGTTTACAACTTTGAGATATTAGTTCAGATTTTAGTTATTGTATATTCATGTTTATCTTAATAAAAATTCAATGCCACTTACACTAACCTAGGTTTCCCTTTGTGCATGGCTGGGGATGAGATGTATGTAGTTACTAATATTTAGAAAGATCAGTCAAGATAGAGGATACATCTAGAATTTAAAGATGTTTTCTTGGTAGGGCTCCATCTACATGATCCAATATATTAAGAGATAGTACAAGTTTTAGCATAATGTATATAGGATTTATATTCACTTAAATGTAACCATGTTACTTTCTTGGGAACTTTTAAGAATCTATATCATACACACTCTATAGTCGTTCTTTTCTATTATTATTTTAATGCATATCATGCTAGTAGCACTCCTTAGAAGAAGAAAATTTTTAGCTTCCTAGTAGATCAATGATCTAAAATAATTGTAATACAAGAGATGTTTTCATCACATGAATATTAGTACCACCTATTCTTTTGTCCTAGAGCATCATGATAAGATAGAAAAATTCATTAAGAATAATATTAAGATAAGATATGCAAGTAAGATTTTTGTACTTTGATGGCTATATCTTTATTGTGCCTAAGATCTCACATAGAGACAAGTTAATAGTATTTCTTTGATCTTTGAATTTAATACACTATAAGATTATAAGAGTAGAATGAATTAGGTATGATTAAGTTTTCAAGATAAGATTTTATAAGATGCATGTTTTACAATTTAAGATGTAAGCTCATGCTAGGACCACGAGATCTAAATGCATTAGGACTTATCTTAATATAAGAGTCAAGATGAAATAAGATTATAAGGTTTGACCCATGCCCTAGTGATGGTCAACTCAAGAGACATGAGGCCTTGGCCCTTAGTGTACGCCGATTCAGATACATAACCAAGGCCTTATGTGCAAGTTATGTGATATTGGCACCTTTGTGCAAGTTATGTGATATTGGCACCTTTGTGCAGGTTACAAGACCCAGGTAATGGAGTATATGTATCTAGAGAAAGATATGCAAAAAGAAAAAATTAAGCTTAAAGAAATATTATATAGTTATGCTTAAGATTTTCCTACATATTTCCATGTTGGTCATACACCATAGTTAGAAAAAGAAGAAAAGTAAGTTAGACATAGTTATTTATCCATGAGATGATACTTGAGGCTTTATGACTACCATCAAGAGTTAGTTCATGTAAGATATATGAAACCCTAAAGTGGATAGCCTCCTATAGTATAGTTGAATTTCAAGGTCGAAATTCCCAAAAAGGTTGGTAGTATTATCATACCCTAATTTTTGGGGCCTAGAAAATACATGATTAAGTATTGATAAAACAAATATAGGATTGATTTATGATTATGATAAGGTTACATCCAATTTTCATAATATTTAGATATAAGGGAAAAGTATGTAGAAAGGGGTTTTTGTGCATATGTTCAATTTCGTTTTTTTATAATCACTAAATATGAATTTGAGAATGTTGTTTTGCTTGTTAAGATACAATGAGATAAAACTTCAAGTTTGGTAAAATTTGAGGTTGCTTTAGTCATTCAATTTGAAGATATACATAGTTAGATTACATTATTATATTCAACTAGCTTAAGGATAGTTTGGTGAATTTACTATATGATGGATGTGAATTAGACTCTCACATGCATGTAGTGATGACACTAGGAGTGATTTTATGTTCTTTATAATATATATTGGACATTATACAATTTTTTGAAGTCTAGAGTTCAATTAATGATTCAATTTATTAATTTGTGTTGAAGGACTATTCAAATCACACATGTTATACTATGGTAGTTAAGGTTGTGGTTTATATTTTAACTATTTTCTACATGAAGAATTTTTTTATATGAAGGGTTGTCTACCACTTGATTTCAAGGAGAAGCCTATTGACTTTTGAAAAATTAGAAAATATAGCATATTAAGGCCCTTTTTTACCAAACCAAGGGAACCACTCTCTCAATTGAGAACATGTCGATTCAGCAGGTGGACGTGCTTTTCATAGAAGGGAAAATAAGGTAGTCACAGTCCTTTTAGGAAATAGGCACAACAAGTCATCTAATACCATTGGGAGAGTCCCAAGAATGGGAGGCTATAAAACCCTCCATGTTGGGGAGGCAAAAGAGGCGAAAAAGTCAATTAGGGTTGTGCCAATAAGAGAAGACTACAAAGAAAAAGCCGAAGCAAGGAAGATGAGAGGTGACGACATGCTGGATAGGTTCTAGGATTGTATCTCAATCATCTATAGACATACTACCTGGGAAAAGAAGCAAGAAAAACCTAGTGGTAGGGGTGGAGAGCATATATATGACATCAAAGCTCCACCTGCACTGAGATTGGGGGTACCAGAAGCCCTCCTAGTGAGCTACAATGTGAAACATGGGAGCCGACAATACCTTCCCTACTAACTTGTGAGAGAGAAGCCTACATGGCCCTGACCTATCAATAGTGTCTTGGAAGCCTTAGCACGACTAGATGGCCTTACTTGGGGTAGCACCTCACTAACACTGAGGGAGAAGGACCAAAGAGGACTTTACTAACTGGGAAAGAACAATGCATCGACGTAATTGACAAAGAATAAAAGAGAAAGAAGATCTTTAGATGGATTCAGATCACATTCTAGATGGATCCCTTGGCAAAATCCACGATTCTAAAAGGAACATAGAAGTGAGGAGAAATTGACTGGGCCCCTTAGATCTTAAACTGATGATTGGGATCAATCCAATCTAAGATAATTTAAAAAATTCATATCTTGAGAGAGGAAACTCCAATTTTAGTAAATAAGGTATCACTGGAAAGGTTTTTTTGTAGTATTATTATCCAAAAATAAGTTTAATATATTATTTCAACATTAATAAGATAAATATAAATCATGTACCAAGATCTATATGATTTCAATATTTTGTGCACTAAAAATAGCAAATGAGTTTAGACATTTATGAAAATTTTATGGTACATGTATTTTGATATGTTCAACATTATTCCAAGGCATGATCTTTCAGATTCAATAATTTACCTATGTTTTTTTATGTAAACCCTAATAATGGTGTTTTGGGAATTCCACCAATTGATTGATAATGAAATGATCGGGGATTTTTATCTAAACCCTAGTACACATTGTTCTTACTGTTTCCAAAAGTTTCCCAGATTTTTATGTATAATTGTATTAGTATTTAATTTATGAACCTAAGTGGCCATAATGTTGATAATTAAATATTATATGTGGAGCAATATGTGGTCTATATACATTATTAGCATGCAATATGATTTTAAGTATATTTTTCGTTTGCTTTACATGTTAGTCAGTTATAATAATATGTGTGTCTTTGAGATATCTTTCAATTAAATATGTATGTAGTCATGTGTTAGAGTTTAATATTATTTGTTTAGTCCATATGGGTATACCAACCTATAGTTGCTATATAATACAAGATTTTGGCTTTTAACATAATATTTAGAATTAAAACTAGTTTTGACTCTGTGTTAATTTTAGTTAAATATGAACCCTAGGTTAGTATAGAAGGTTAGGATGAGGGGGTTTGAGATTTAGAAATTAAAAAGAGAACAATAAGCATGGACTTATACAACTTTTTTAATTTCCATGTGATTAGGTTACATATCAAGGTATAAAGATTACATGTAGGATATTCTCGACGCAGAGGTAAATGGACCATCTCCATTAAATTTCAGTTTGAGTTATGTTGCCAGATTATCAGATTTCAAGTACTTTATAAGTTTTAGATACTTAATATTCCTATTATCAGTTCAATTTATTTCCTTCTACCTTTAGATTTAGATGTCATATATATTTTATTAGAATTTAATTAAGTCATTTGATCAAATCATAACTAGATTAATATTTTCTAGCCAATAAGAATATTAGATTTTAGGTGCAGTGTTAGATTTAGTTAAGAATTAAAGAACATAGATATAGAGTGAAAGATAATAGATTAAGATTCAGAGACAAGAAATTAATAAAAAAAATCAGAGATAAAAGATTAAGATTTAGATATGTGAAACAAAGAAAAAATTTAGATATAAGAGATTAAGATTCAGAGATAAGAAATTAAGAGCAAAGATAGAAAATGACATCAAAACATTAACTATATACATTATAGGATAAGTCCTCACCAAAGAGACCTAGGATGATTCAGAGGGTGCATTATGCTAGACACTGCAAGTGTCACAGAGGACATGTTGTGGCAATAGAGGGTCTCTTGCACCATAGAGGACACTATAGTATTAACAGAGGGTGTGTTGCACCATAGATGACTCTTTAGTCTCAATAGAGGGCACATCATTCCAATAGAGGGTGTGTTTCACGATAGATGACACTTCAATGTCATAAAGGAGGACTTCTCATTTAATGGTGTCCACCAATCTGATAAAAGACGTATATAAAATACACATTGATTCAATATAAGTTTACAACTTTGAGATATTAGTTCAGATTTTAGTTATAGTATATTCATGTTTATCTTAATAAAAATTCAATGCCACTTACACTAACCTAGGTTTCCCTTTGTGCATGGCTGGGGATGAGATGTATGTAGTTACTAATATTCAGAAAGATCAGTCCAGATAGAGGATACATCTAGAATTTAAAGATGTTTTCTTGGTAGGGCGCCATCTACATGATCCAAGCTATTAAGAGATAGTACACGTTTTAGCATAATGTATATAGGCTTTCTATACACTTAAATGTAACCATGTTACTTTCTTGGGAACTTTTGAGAATTTATATCATACACACTCTATAGTGGTTCTTTTCTATTATTATTTTAATGCATATAATGCTAGTAGCACTCCCTAGAAGAAGAAAAAATTTAGCTTCCTATCATATGATATGAAAATTTTGGGGTGTTACACCAACACGCTGAAGGTATTTTCCATGGAAACTATCCATACATTGACCTTGTCTTAAACATTTTTTCTTATCTTCACCAAAAAGGATTTGGGGTTCAAGTAAAGAAAACTAGTAGCAATGACACAGTTTGATTTATTCATGTAGACTCCTCTAAGAGCTAAGTATTCCATGGTGTTGGCCAAGTAGATCATAGCATCTATGAATATTTTATTCTAGGATTCCCAATCATCACCTTTGAGGAACTTTTCTAGTCCTTCATCATCATCCCCTTGAAGTTCACTTCATATTTTGGATGCTTTACCCTTATCCATTCTCTTTCCCTTATATTTCTCAAGTTCTTTCTCTTTTATAGATTTCCTTTTTTTCATTTTCATCTTCTTTTTCATTCTAATCTTTCTCGTACTTTTCATTTTCAGCTTACTTTTCCTTTTCCTTTTTAGATTCCTTTTTCTTTCCAGCCACCTTCCTTTTATTAGCTTCCTTCTTCTTATTTGCCTCTTTATTCTTATAAACCTTGTCCTTCCCATACTTCTAAGTACTTTGTAGTATGTACTTTTATTAGATAGTTTTAGTTAATGGTACATGAGATCAAAGTATTATATTAATCCATGTTTTACAAATTTTATTTCACATTTTAGTTATTCACATGCTACCCAAAATTTAGAGTATAGATCAAGTCAATAAAAATAGAAAGAGGGAGATAGAGAAAAGATGAGGATTCATCCAACTTTAATAATAGTTGGCAATTTTAGGGTATACCATAGAGAAAAGAGGATATAATGGAAGACGCTCTAGAGTAAAAAAATTCCTTCAATTGATTTCTGGATTAATAATGTCCAGGTAGTGGGGAACCTTAGCCACCATTATGAGATGGTTAGGAGGTAACTACTAGTCTAAACCCTGACCCTAGAAACATTATGTTTCACCATTGGGGAACTTTAGGGTCTCCTAGGTTCATTTGGGATCTAAATTTTTAAATAATAATCATGTGGAGGCCATATGTCTAGATCTAATACCAACTATCAAGTATCTGATCCCAATCCAAATCCCACTAACTATATATTGGTAAAGGGAATGAAGATCCGATGAGTGGCCCAAAAATCACACACACAACATACGTGAAGATTAAATAAAATTTCTCTTTATTTATTGAATAACATATAAGATTTGCAACATGCCCTGAAGGCAAACTTGAAAAGATACCAGATAGAATTATTCGTAAAAAACCATGCAAACCCATTAAAGATGATCAGTCATAATTTGGTGAACTTGTCTTCTTCTTCATCAGATTAGTTAGTACAAAAGAGTATATAGTCATCATTTATGAGTCATCCTTTTTTCCTAATAGGGGAAATTCATGTTACAATGAGTGTAAATGCACATGTACACTATCGATGAAACATGAAACATGTTAACTTGCAGTTCAATATAAACTCTTGATATCTATATAATAAACACGAGAAGAAAACTTTTTCTTCAAGAAAACTCATAGTATTTAATCACATTTTTCATTATATAATCTTATGTCCATTGTTTCCCCTAGCACCTAGGATCATAAATATCCAAGGTACTGAACCCTGCTTACACCCAAAGGTGAGAATATTTTTATCTCCACATTGGGTCCATTTAATGCACCCATAGGTATGGATCTTTTTGTGTTTGATGTGCATTAAGCCTTGTCATCACCCTAGGTGAGTGTTGGTTTGTACCCATGTCTTAAATCATGGATATATTAAACGGTTAGAATATATATGTATGTTGAATTTGAATGTGTAAGTATAATGGATTTTGCTACTTTATGTTCAAGGTTCTTGAAACATATTTGTAGTTGGGAAGATATAACCTCATAACATAAAAAGGTCACTTAGTTCAAATAGTACTATATGACATGATAAGAGATTTATCATTATATATAACCAAAAAATACCATAAGTAAGTCAATAAGAGGATTAAAAGTGTACCTAGAAAGTCAGAGTAAATATATTGGAAGTAAAATTTGATCAAGGTCAAGGTCCTGGAACACAGTTAGGTACACATGCATATATATATACTAGGCATGAACTTGTAGGTATCACAAGGACCGGATTAGGGTTTTGTAGTCTCATTAATGAGCTTATGTGCGGTATCTCATCCATGACCAAGATTCTTTATATTCTAGCTTTCAAGATTAGAATCATGTTCCAACATCATTTTCACTGATAAAATTGAGGGATCTCCAAACCTAGTTCATAATGGGCACTTGACCCTAAACCATTATGAAAGGATCAACTTTTCATTTTAGAAGTCCAAGATTCAACTTTCTTGAATTATTTAACAAGATGGTTCAAAATTGAGATATGACGCCCATAAATTGTCAACATGGTTCCCAAATTTAGAGAGGGAAAATCATCACATTTGATAATCCTTAGATACAATCATCACAAAATTAGGGTTGGATGTCGTAATAGAGGTTCGTTATAATTTCATGAAAATAATCATTCATATAACATTAAGGGTGGATTGTCCACCAAAATTAGGGTTTATCCTCACATTATTCATAGTATTATGATCAAGAAATAGAGTTGCATGAGTACAATCAGAGTCAATTTTAGGGTTATAGAGTCATAAACAATTTGTTGAAGTCACTAGATAAAAATGCAATCATAATTTAATGTTTAGGAATATCACTAGAATAGCAATGTGAACCAGAGATTCAAATTATTTTAAATAGAATTCTCTAGTGTTATTGATACTTTTAGAACATTTGATTGCAAATTTTGGAGTTTGGAATCAAAAGATATGAAACATAGAAGACTAGAGTTATTATTGTATTTTTAGCACATGGGGAGGAAGATTACCTCAAAAAGGAAAATAAGAGAAAATCCCTACCACATTTCACTAGTCAATCATTGACCCTTGTGGAGATCTTATAACTGAGGGAGGATCAACCCACCCACACGAGATAGATCCAAAGAAGAAAATAGACCTTAAGATCACAATGACAAGCTGATAAGAGACGAGAGGAGTAATAAGAGGAGAGAGGGAGAAAGAGTATGAGTGTCTACCATATGGGTTTGTGGGACCAAAGCAAAGTTGATTAGGGGTTATTTATAGGTGTGGGAGGTTAGGATTAGGGATGTGATGTGTTAGGGTTAGCAATCATGGTGGATAGCTTGTAAGATTCTTGGATCATGTTAGTTAGCAGTGCTTCTTGGGTGTATATGGATTAGAATCAAGTGAGGAGGAGAAAGAGAAAAAATCATAGTGAGAGTAGGGTTTGTGCATTCCCTAGACCAAGATAGGGTTAGCAGACTCAGTTCCTACCCGACTATCTCATACATGAGGTAGGCGGCGACATGTGATTCACTGAAGCAATATTCATGTGCCATTGGGTTGTGGGTCAGATAAAGACTAGTTTCTCAATCTAAATCAATCAGGGTGACAATTTAGGAAGTAAATCCTAGTTCAATGGGTAGGGGGAGGATGGGCCAGGCCAAACAAGGAGATAATAGGTGGAAAAGGGTGATTTAGGGGGGGGGTATTTTCTTATGAAAATTTATCTTTGTATAGGAAGGTTTGTTTGGAATACATTTTTATAATAGGTTTATTATAGGAAATGGAAAATATATGATAAGCTTTTAAATAATTTGAATAAGTATGATCAATCAAAAGATTTGATACTATATACAAGATAGGGTTTTATGAAAACTTTAGAGATCAATTGATTCAAGATGTGATTTTTCACTTTAGAGATCATCATAGGGTCATTGATCATGGAATTTATTATGAGTGAGGAAATCAAGATAATTGAAAGTTAAAAGAGTCAGTAGGTCCACATTGTCCCAAAATGCACATCATGATAGGCTGCAAAACCTTTTACAATGACAATCCCACCTATCCAAAAGGTAAACCTAAATATGTGGGTATCCTTACATTTTGGTTCACAAATTATTTATCAATCCTAAAGTTTTATGCCACACTTTTATCTTCTTTTACTACGCTTGTCCACCAAGAGCATCTCGGGTGATAAGAGTTCCATAAGTTCCAATGTAGGACACATGTTTGAACCACACTGAAGGCACTCTACGAATGGCACTCCATGCATATTTTGTGCAGGAGGGGGGTGACCGAACCACACCCTCTCATGCCTCAAGAGTTTACCATGCTAGGATAACCTGGTATGGGTTCTCTTGGTCACCAAAAAATATATATATTATTATGCATATTTAGGGTAATATCAAGTCATTTTATGATCATCACTTAGATCAAAGACATTACTTACTGTTCAAAGCAAAATTTGCCATCAGAAAAGGAGATCTCAGTCATTGGCACAATCTTTGAAAAGCAATTTGACCCGAAATATATGTTTGGTGATCTAAACATATTTCATATATTTTTCTGGAAATTTATACTTAAGTGATTTTGGGAAAAAATATTCATCCTTCTATTCATATGTTTTTGAATTTTCATTCATTAAGTAATACACAACTTAAATGGATAAACCATTGTTTATTTATATACCGTCAAAAGACTACTTCGATGAATAGTTTATGAAATTTCACAATTTATATAGTTTTAAAGAATAGTCATTTAAAATAAGTGGAATAAATTAAAGACCTTGAATGCTTCTCTAATAATTACCTTTTTCAGAACTACCTTGAATGATGTAGATATAATTTGAGAAATCAAATTGGTGATTGTATAGAGGATTATCAAAGTGATTCTTAAGATTTTTTTCTATGTTGTAATGGGTTGGACACATGTCTAATTTTGAAAAGGGGTTTTAAGGATAAACATTCCAAAATATAGAATGTGTTCATAGACCTTCAGATAGAAACTAGTCTTAATAATCTATTCTTCTAGCTTATGGTTTGTAAAAATATCTATATTCAAATACCTACATTAAAAACCTTTATATACATCAATATAATCCTGAATCATGTTAGCCACCAAGTTCATCCAAATTTCTAGTAAAGAACTTTCCTTGTTCATATTGGAATACAACTTATAATGAGAATCTTTGATGTTTCACCATTTCAAATGACACATCATTAAATGGCCCTTAAATGTGCTAATTATATTCGTCATGTTTATTAGAAAAACAAAATCATAGTAGGACATTATGATATTTTATATATGTTGAGATCCCTTTTTTGAGTTAGTATATATTCTGATCATTACAACATCTCTGAACTATAAACCTAGAACCAATACATATTTGCACAATCATGTTTAAAATTGTAAACAAGAAAACTAATTACATTTTATATATTATATTTATAATCAAGACTCATGCTAGATAAAATTCCAAATTTTGATTTGTCAACCACAAGTAATATTTCACACAAATAAATTTTCACATTCATATCCAATCAAATAAATCCAATAATATTATTTACATACAACTTACATCAATTTGTATGTATAAAATTAAACAACACAAATATTCAACCCCATTAAGGAAAGAGTGAGTCCATGGACAAATCTAGTTCATTTTATTAAAATTTTCCTTGTTTGACAACATCATACCTAAAAGTCACTAAACAACCAAAATAAGATCACATGGAGCCCCCTAATGAAAAAGTTCCACTTCAGCTAAGTAAACACGTATGAGGATTAGATTAGCCATATTGAATTTAAATAAAATAGTCAATATTATTTTAAAATTCTATGAGATAGTTCTATCTTTAATCAGATGTCACAATGACCTTTGAAATAATATAAACACAATAAAACCATGTTGAATTATATAATAATTCTTTAAGAGTATATGTATCACATATCATGAACTACTAAATTTTATAGAATTACAATTTTTTACAAGTTATCCATTAGAATAAGTTGGAAGAAACTCCAAGTCAAGTTATAACATTCTTAATTAAATAAGTACCTTCTTTGTGACTCCATTCAATTCATTGCAGTCTTGAAGAGAGCATCATAAAAAACATTACCTCTGAAAGTGAGCGATCTTTACCACACTAAAGCTTCATCATTAATATAGTTATATAACATAACAATATACAACAAATATTAGAGTACACATCTTATAAAACATTTCTAATACATTTTGTGGCCAATAGATAAAAGTAAAATAACAATATATATTCTAACAACATAATAGTTTGCACATCTATGAAGTATATTCAATTAAGATAAGCCATGGACTAGTAGCAAATAAATTAACAATCATTACTCTTTTTATGTACTCAAATTCTCCTATTTTAAGTATAATCCCTAAAATTACTTGTATTATACCTAACCAAGTAGAATGCACCATGTCTGATTCTTGTGTCAATGACTCACCTTCATTATTTCATAGTTTTATTGGTCACCTATTTACCTCCGTCCACCATAGAACTACTTAAAGAGTCAAAGGTAGGGCACTCAACCTCTCTACTAGTAGGTCTTCATCTCTGAGTATAAGAGATAAGTAATATAGACTTACACCACATCTCAAGAGATACCTAATATAGAACATATCACATTTCATAATAAATATTTTCTTATAGTGTATTTGTCACATCCCAAAATTTCACATATATAATTGAGAGCCCTGAATGGAGTTTTACAATAAATGTTAAAAAAATACTCAAAGGATATATTCCAAATTATAAAATTGCATTTATGTTATGAGAAATGACATCTCTTACTCCCTTATGCACTAATTACGTAACCTTTAACTTAATATGAAAAGAAATAAGAGTTTACTATCTGATTATCTCTCTCCTAAGGTAATCCATTCTAATACACATAAAAATATAATGTAAAGAACATTTGAATGGATAAATACCATTAATCTCAAAATTTGAACTCAACTAATTCACTAGATAAAAGATTGTTCATACATATCTCATCTTTCAACACAAACATTAAGACAATGACATCTTTAAGTGGATTGAAAAAACATAACTAGACCCTAAATCTAATCAATTTGGAAGTTTTTAGACTTTAGACTTCTCATTTTGTCTATGGTTCAAATTTTAGGATATTTAGACTTTTTTGACTAGATAATTATTCTTTAAATAATCTATATGATTTTTAATCAAAATACCTTTGATTTAACTATCTAACCTAAATTTTGGTTTGATGCATTGTCACACACATCATTTGCTCCTATATCCTTTTTTTTATCTAGATCAAACGACTGTGATGATGTCCAATATAACACGGACTCATCTGATGGTTGTTCGTCTATCTTCCTTATTGAGTCCCAGTAACATCAACACTCTATAATGACTATGTTCTTTCCCTCATGTGATCTCCCTCGCCACTCTTCCTCAGTGAGAACTAATATCCCACTTAAAATCCACACAATCTCCCAAGAAAATTGAACCCTAGCATGACTTGACTTCATGTCGTAGAACTCCTATTCTCCTAGAGCTATGCCCCCTCTCCCTATTTTAGTATGAGTTGGTTCTTCTCGCTCTTAGACCCCAATGTCCAATGTATTATATATATATATATATATATATAAATATATATATATATATATATATATATATATATATATAAATATATATATAGGGACCCCTAAAACCTTCACAGAGCACCATGGAACAAAGCCCCATTATTGTTTTTCCCTCGCGCACTCCCTCACCCTACAAACCTACTCTACCTAATGGCTTAGACTACCTCGTGTTTGCCTTGAGGGTTCTACTACTATCCACAATCTCGACTGACTACCAAAAAACCCTTTGTTGCAACTTCTAGACTCTTTTGGAGCCTCAATTTTAGTCAAAATCAAGATAATTTCCTTTATCCAATTTTCCCCTCTTTTCCTTTGATATCTATATTCCCGAGAAATCTTAGTGTTTCCAGTCTCTATTCTTCCTGCTTTCACCACTTATAGCTTCTTTGGAGTGGGGCGATCTCATTTGGGTTTCCAGAGTATCGACTTGGATGTCCCAAATGTGGTTTCCAATTTCTGCTTCCTACCAGACATGGTGGTGGATGACATTTTGGCCTCAAGGCACCACAATGCTTCCTATCTCGTCTTGCTAAGGTCGGACAAAGCTTAGGAAGCTGATGGGAGTGTTACCCATGCCTAGTTTTCTAGGTATCAAGGTTTTTTCTTGAGGTTAGGCTCTACTATTTGAATTCCTAAGAACTTAGCAGTACTCATCCTCAACCAAAGAATAGATTATTCATTTTCCCATGCACTACAACAAAAATGCCCATTAGTGGCCTTTTAGAAATGCCACAAAAAAAATGCCACTAAACATATTTAGTGGCATTTGTTGACACTTAAAAAAATGCCTCTAGTACCAATACCACTAGAAAGATAGTGGTGTAAGTTGTAAATGCCACTAAACATTTGTCTTTAGTGGCTTCCATTAAATGCCAAATAAAGGCCACTAAAACATCATTTGGCATTTATAAAAAAGCCACTATCCATCAATTGGCTTTTATAAAAATGCCACTATTTTGTATAATGTTTGTTGTATGAAACAGTTCTTATTGAGTGTAATGACGTATAAAAAAACACTAATGACATACTAGTTCTGTATTACTACATTTTCATGGTTTTTCATCATTCAATTTTCAGTTCATTATCAAGTTTTCTAATTGAATGTCAATTGCAACCAAACTCAGTTTTCTAAAAGCATGAATATTTTTTATTTATAATCAATGAAAATTACATGGGGAGGACATTTTACCTTGCTCCTTAGATTGAATACAACACCAATGATATACTTTCATATAGCATTTTTCTATTTAGTACAATAACTTCTACATCATTGTATTTGTCTCTTCCCTTATATGACTATCTACTATTCAGCAAGTTGACTTCAGAGCTCCTTTAGGAAATAGCTTTATGTTCTGGTGGAATCCCTAAACCACCTCCTAGAACCACTAGATAATAGGTGATGCATTGTTGTATCCAGAGTCACCTCCCATTATCAGTGGATAACATGTGTTGCATTGATGTAGCCGGAGTATTATGTATTATGAAGTAATCAGTAACCATGATAGAATTGGAACTGAAGTTTCTGGAAGATTATGTGTTGTTTCAGCTGTTAAAAACCTACATCACTTGAAAATGATCCAAACTCGTGTTAGGTGCACTTGAATTTTAGCATGTATGTAATAAAATGAGTAATAGGGAAAAGTTGGTGTTTATTGTATGGATATTAGCATGTATACAATAAAATGAGTAATCTTAATAAGTAGATGTACCTAAAGACTAGCATAAATAGTAGATTCAAGACCATTGTGGAAACAATAAGAGATAGTAACTTGCATGGGTTCTGATTGAAGGAACATGTCTTCAACAGAACCAAGAGAATATAACACCATACTTGAAGCCTACAGGACATCTTCCCAATCTTCAAATGTCTCTTTCCAGTGGTTTCCCCTAAACCACCTAGCCTCCACCTACAGGCCAACTCCTCGGTTTAGGCACCATGTTACCTTCTTCCAAGCCAATTGTGCCTAAAGGGTTGTCGTCTACTTTTCGTAGTTTAGTACATGTACAAGGAGCACAGACTAACACAAATCAACAACAATTACCTAGATTAAGTATATCACAGTTGCTTCAATAGCCCATTCAGCAAGTACTTGGTGCTTCAGTAGTAGGGACAAGCATTACAATTAGGCTTGCAACCTTCTCAACCATCAGATTCCCAGCTTCAGCAACAGTTGCATCTAAATAATGAATTGATCTTGAGTTAGCAGCAGTTCCAAAGTAATGTAATTGGTGAAATTTTAGGGACTTGTAATTAGACAAACTAAAAAGATTAGTCATATATGCAGACAAAAAAGTAAAAAAGAGACTTGTCATCAGTTATATTGGTAAAACCAACTGAGAAATGTTGCCATGCTAGGATCAATTTAGTACTTAATTAAGTTTCTAGTACCTTACAGATGTGTCTAGCATAATTTAATAACATGCACATCCTGCATGATCAGCAGCACCTATAAATGACATGTCAGAACAATTCTAAATCAGTTTGTTTCTTGGTATTCAATGAACACATTTGCATAACTTTATACTTATCATACTAATTTGATAAATATTATTGATTCTAGGAGTTGTTATTATAAATTATTATCGAATACCTGCAATGTTATTTCAAACTATATTTGGTGTAGTGCAGTGGTATCATTGAGTTTGCCAATGTTTGAGACACAACCTCCCTAAAAAAATTAGACAACAAAAATTTGATAAATGTCCTCATTTTCCAAAGAAAGATATGTTACCCAACTAGCTTGTTCGTAGTTGCATAGAACTAACAGTATCGTAGTTACCAGAATGAAAAGCAATAATGAGTTAAACATATAGTAAAATTAACTGAATGAGCATAAGTTGTTGTCGAAAAATAACTTAACATGTACCTGTGGAAAGGCATCCCTCAGTGACAAATAGACTTCCTTTAGACCCAATTTTCCAAGATTAAACCTATAGATATAAACGATCAATAGATAAAACCAAAGTTTTGAATAACATGAATCAGCAAGCAGACAAAATTTCACTACTTGATGCCTAAACAATTAATTGGTTTCATATTTATACATTTACAGAACATTTATATGTTAGATCTACCTAGGTTTATTTTATGTCTATGGCTTACCCTTTTACTCTGTTTCAATTGAATAACATCATTCCAAATGCTAATGTTGGCCAAGATTACGTACTAAATCAAATAAAGTGGCCTTCTAGTACTTTTTCCTCAAAATTTGTCAGTTAACATTTTTTTTAATCATACAGACATTTCTATATTAATCTTTCCTCATATAAAGTACTTCATGGAACAACAAAGTTCCAAGTTCAGTAGCAGCTATAAAAACTATCTAAGAAATGGGCTTACTATCATAGATTATCAGGTCCAGATAGTAACCTGTACTTAACAAATATGTGGGCACTGGCAAACCAACATGTAAGGCTACATTTTCCATTCTCCAAGGAGCACAAACCCCAAAGAGCTTCATATGTCAATAAAAGCAATTCCTTTGTAAAAATAGATGTTACAACCTCAATTTTGTATATGTTTTCATAATTGAAATATAATGATTTGGTGAATTTAGGCTTAATTAAAAAGGTTGTATGCCTTTCTTCAAAGGATGGGTTTCTTTGCAAATATTCCTTTGGGTAGGAATTTCATGATTCCTATTATTATATTAATCCAATAATGGATATAAAAGAGAAGAAAATAAGAAAAGTCCAAAAATTAGAAAAAGATACAAGATAATGAATATTAAGCGAAGTATTTATAAGAAATACTTGGAAATATCTAGAAAGTGGCATTAATGGCCACAATTGAGTAAAATTTGTTTACATATGATTTCTAACAAAATAAATATTAAAATAGGAAAAAGGAAAAGAAAGATAAAGAGAAATCCTTAAAAAGAATAAAGAAATAAGTAAGATAATGATGAAATGAAGAATGTAGATGCATCTAGAAGGATAATAATTATCCTTCAAAAAGGATTTCGAAATCTTAGGATTCCTTAGGTTCCAGGGATGTCCAAATTACAAAGATAATAGAATAAGAAAGAGAAAATTTGAATAAACTAAGCTTTAATGTATTATAACTTGCATTTGAAGAAAACTCCTCTTTCCTTTCGAGTTTAGGACTCATGTGGGATATGAGTATATTATACTAATTTAAGACTTTCCCTAAAGTTTGGGATTAAAAGGAAAATAAAATAATATGAGAGAAGAATAATCTAGAATTGGTGTTTCACCTTTAATGGGTTGCTAATCAAGTTCTTTAATCGAGAAGTTGGCAAGTTTATCCAATAAGGAGAGGATAATGGAATCGTATTCCGTCCTTTCTTTGTTTGATGTTGGCCCTACCAAGTATAGGGAAACCAAGACCACATGGACTCCTAAAACCTAAGTGCAACGGACTACCTACATGTATATATATGTAGGGACTCCATCCTTAACGTGGGAGTACTCACCACCAACCAATCGAGAAGGAAACCCAACCCCAGAAGATCTTCTGGATCCTTTGGGCAATCGTGCGACACAGAGAGAGGTGCGACGGCCATGGATGGGAGTAGCGATGACCTCGATAGTCATCATGGCTTGGAGGTTGCAGCCGAAGATGAGGTGGCTCACTAGGGGTGAAGCTAGACGCCTTCCTCGTACGTCTGTCGTTGTTGTAGCCTGTTTTGGCACTATGATGCCGGAGCACTGGCAGTGGTCTGGTTGGGAAAGGCTGGAGGCGAAGAGATGGTTGAATACAACTCTTAGAGAGGTCTGCCGCCAGCAACCTGTGGTACCGACCGTCTTGGGTACTTTCCGTCGGGATTATGATAGCAGAGCGAGGAGGAGAGGAGAGGCAAATCACGAGACTTTGAAGGAGACCTAGCGTTGGAACCTAGGCACTGCAACGGCGAGAAGGGAGGGCCTGGTAGTGGTTCCTCCACTACTTTTGGGTGGGTGTCACAGATGGGCGACCTAGCAGTACCTCCACGGTAATGAGGGAGGGATTCATTGGTGGTTGGAAGCCCTGAACACCAAGAGGATGACACCGATGGTCGGCGCACGTGGGTGCTGAGAAAAGAATCACGACGAGTAACCAGGGTCTCACAGACTCGTGAAGAAGGAGATGGTTTGGTCCAACACCAGCCAACAAATGAACCAAAGCCAAGTAATTAGTTGATAGCCGGTCTAGAAGAAAACCGCCTGTTGAACCGCACCCCACTTATCTAGCTGGGTGAGGAGCGGGTTGTAACATCCCTGACCTGGGTTATGCTTTAACCCTAGGTGTTTTGTTTAAGAAATATAATTATATGTTTGATATTATCTTTTGAAAAGTAATTAAGTCTCAAGAGGAACTTATATTTCAATTTTAGTCCTTTTTGAATGACGTTGAAAATAATGTTTTGCTTACGTTGGACTAAAGTGCGAATTACCCAAGTTGAGGGGTTAAATTGCAAATGTTACATGATAAGATGTTCCTCATATGTTGAAGCATCATGAGAATGAAGATGATGCAGAGGTATGGCTTGTGGAAGCCTAAGTACCAAGAAAGAGCTGATAAAGCAATGTTTGTGCATTAAAACCTAGTTTTGGTGTAATGTGCAATTTACCCAAAAACCCAGGGTTCAATATGCAAATTACCACTTCAATAAGGTCCCTAATGTTTCTTGGCATCATGTAGAGCAAATAAAATGAGAGGGGCATCTCATTTGTACCTCTTTGAAGGAGAGAGAAGCCTGATATTAAAATAATCAAGATTTAAGCATAATTGAAACCCTAATTCAATTTAATGCAAAAATAATTATATTAAATGGATTGCCCTTCAACCAAAATTGTAGAGGTTTAAATACACATATATGTACGTCCTTGTTCCTTGCAAAGGTAATGGAAATATCTACATGAGTGGAGAACCCACTCACATTAAGAAAATAAAAAGAAATATCCACTAACTTAGGGATATTATTATTATAAGGGTTAAGGTGCTTAATTTTCTTTTCTTTACATCATGGGTAATTGAGAGGAATAAGAGGCAAAGGATATATCCTCATAACCAAGGAAGGGAAGGGGGCAAGTGGAAAGGAAAATTCATATATATGCTCCTTTATCCATGAGTTGAAAGGGTAATTTCGAATCCACTTTCACTTCTTTCTTGCAAAAACGACCAAGGGAGCTTGGGAGAAATAGGAGGACGACCCCCAACCTGTTGGTAAGCTTCTTGACCTTCTTTCATCTTGATTTCATGGTGGAAATCACAAATCAATGCTTGATTTCTTACTTTCTTCAATCAATCTTCAATTCTAGCCAAACCTTTTCACTCAAAAGCTTGAGGAACGAACCTTATGGTTTGAGAAAGCTTCTTACACCATTGTTGAAGTGAAGCTCCAAGCTTTGAAGCTCAATTGAAGGAGGTTTATATAACTTGAAGCCTTAATCATTGTTATTGAATTCAATTCTTCAATTCAATATGTTCAATTGTTCTTCTTGAAATTTCTTTGGTTAATTGATGAAACTACCATGGAAATGGCAGTAGAATTCAAGGGGTTGAAGCTTGATGATGATGACATCATCTTAAGCACACATCTCAATAAGATCTAGTTGTGATCGGTTTCAATAAAATGATCCAATCAGTTTTCACCAAACCGTTTGGTGATTAAACGGTTTGCAAACCGTTTGGAGGTTGAACCCCAAATCGTTTGGGTATATTGACTGAATGAGATAGTTGACTATTTGGAGCCTTAAACGGTTTCAAACCATTTGAACATACTTGAGTTGACCATTTGGAGTTGGGTTGACCGTTTGGAAAAATAAGTTCAAAACTGTTTGGAGCCTTAAACGGTTTCAAACCATTTGGACTTCTAGGTCAAAATCGTTTGGAGCCTTAAACGGTTTCAAACCGTTTGGACCAAGTCAACCAAAACCATTTGGATGATCAAACCATTTGGGATCAAACGGTCTCAGGACCGTTTAGAATCAAACGGCTTCAAAACCGTTTGGTGTTGAAACCCCAAAAATTGAATGGAGGTCCAATGTGATCAAATCATTTGGAGATTTAAGATGATAATTGATCCATTGATCCAATGATGATTATCAATGTTAGGTACAAAGGTTGAAACGCTAAAGTACCTAGATGATTAGTACCTTTAGATTAATTAACCCTAAAAGGTTATGAAATGTCTTAGTACACTATGTCAATCATAATTGTGGGTACTTGATTCAAGGGTTGATGTAACCTAATCAAGTTGAGAGGATGATAGAAAGGAATTCATACATGAGTATTAATCATGCGGTGATTAGGGTATGATCCTTAGTGAAGAGATCATGAAAACCCTAATTGAGAAGTTTAATGAATTGTAACCCTAAATTAGGGCAATTCTGAGTGAAACCCTAATCTAGGGTAATAGTAAACCCTAATCATGGGTAATTGAATAGGAAACCTTAATTGGGATGAATAGTAAACCCTAATTGTGGGATATTGAATGTAAATCCTAATCTAGGGTGATATTATGTGGAACCCTACTTTAGGGTGATGTCATGTAAAACCCTGGTATATTAATGTGATGTGCAACTCAAATCCAGGGTGATGCTATGTAATGCTATATGAAACCCTAATCTTTGGCAATATGGTGATAAACCATAACCCTGATCTGGGTAATGGGATGAATATCCCCAGTTGACATGAAATGGGAAACCCTAACCCTAGTAAGGGAAACCCTAATTGAGGGTGATTCCATGTGAAACCCTAATTGAGGGTGATTCCATGTGAAACCCTAATTGAGGGTGATGCCATGTGAAACCCTAATTGAGGGTGATGCCATGTGAAACCCTATGCAATGGTATGATGAAGAGCCCTAATACAGGGTGAAGGTATGTGAAACATTAATTTTGAGTTATAATACATGAATCCCTAATCTTGGCCAATATGATGATAAACCATAACCCTAATTACTGGGTAATGGTATGAGAGAACCCTAATGATAAAATAGTGGGTAATGCCTTATAAAGGTGAAATATCTCATATGATTGATCGTAGGCAACCTTATAGTAAGCAATGCCTTAACCTAAAATGAGTCCATATCATTGAAGATAATTGGACCATTCTTGTGTGTGACCTATGCACTTCATGGTAAAAGTGATAGGTTAGTGAATGAAAGTATTAAGATGGGAAATACCTTAATCCAAGATAAGTTGATAACTCAAGTAAGTTGGAAGTGATGAGGAAAGTGATACATCAAGATATGATAGATATCACATTTAGCATTCCAGGGTTGATATACCATGATGCACCTCAAATCCAATATACTTGGACAAGAAACACATGAAGTGTGTTATGTAAATTGTTACAATGAAATGTAATGAGTTTGATATACTTTGATAAGTATAGGCTAATATACCTTGAGAATGGGGTTAAGCCAAACTAATGAGTATGATGTAATCATACCATGATAAGGATGAGAAATGAACTTATACCTTGTATTGATAATCATTTAATGATAAATGTTAAGAGTAATAAACATGATTGAATACTCGAGATGTTAATGGATGCTCCTAGAGATGTGGAGCAATATATTAAGGTTGATTTGATAAATATGAAATCCTAATTAATGTGAGATGGGAAACCCTAACCCTAAATTGGGTAATGGGACATGAGAAACCCTAATGTGACATGAATAGTAAGCCCTAACCCTATTGAGGGAATAGTGGTGTTACTATTGTATTGCATGAGGTAATATGCTATTGTTCCCTAGTGAGAGGTGACAAGATGTGTAATGGCCTTGTGAGCCATATGATTAGATGTTTCCTAGTGATAGGTGACAAGATGTTTAATGGCCTTGTGAGCCATATGGTTAGATGTTGCCTAGTGAGAGGTGACAAGATGCTTTATGGGCCTTATGAGCCATGAGAACAATTGTGGCATAGTGAGAGGTTGATGATTATAAAAGTTTATTGTAAGAAATGATAATGTTTTAATAAACTTAATAAAAGGAACAATTATATTCAATAAAGAATGTGAAAAGCTATGAAGGCTAACCTCAGGGTTGGTTAAAGTCCAATGTCTGACTGTGTTATCAGGATTGGTTAAAGTCCAATACATGGCTGTGTAATCAGGGTTGGTTAAATTCCAATGCCTAGTTGTGTAATCAGGATTGGTTAAAGTCCAATGCATGGTTGTGTAATCAGAATTTGTTAAAGTCCAATGCCTGGCTATGTAATCAAGATTGATTAGAGTCCAATGTATGGCTGTGTAATCAGGATTGGTTAAAGTCCAATGCCTGGCTGTGTAATAAGGATTGGTTAAAGTCCAATGCCTGGCTGTGTAATCAGGATTGGTTAAAGTCCAATGCATAGCTGTGTAATCAGGGTTGGTTAAAGTCTAATGCCTGGCTGTGAAATCAGGATTGGTAGTGTCCAATGCCTGGCTGTGTAATCAGGTTTGGAAGAGTCCAATACCTGGCAAAGGCACAATGCATGTAATGATGACACAGGATTGGTAATAACCCAATGCCTATAATGATGAAACATGATTGGTAATAACCCAATGCCTGTATTAATGATATATGAGTACATGGTAAATATAATCCCATATCTGTTTAGCAGATTGGCTAAGGCCAACAGATTGAAACAAGAATGTCTCATGGGTGACATATCAAGATAATGAGTGTCACAACAGAAGTTTGACATGATGGTACAATATGATGGATAAATGATATACATGTTCTTCCTATTCCTTATTAAGAGAATAGATCATCTATTGTTCTATCATAAATAGTTCAATGCTTTAAAAGATGAGAATGCTTTAAAATTCTTATCCTCTACCCAGTTTTATATCATTAAACTGCAATAATAATGTTTTTGGTGGAGAGTTATATCTCTCACTGGGGCAATTGCAATTGTCTCACCCCTGTGGGATCCAATATTTTTAGGTGGACAAGCACGGAGGAGACTGAGAATATCTTATAGAGGAAGAACATCAGCAGTAGCAGTGACAGCGGTGACAACTCAGGTTGAGTGTATTGTCTGTCATGTCTTGTAGATAGAAGTCCTATGTGTCATCTCTCTACTCTCATGTCCTCAGAGTTAGTAACTAGTGTTTTTAATAAATCAATATGAGATTTTGTCTTGATTCCTTGAGGTTCTTATGTTGTCTATGTTTAGTTGATAACCTAGCAGATGATGCTTGTAATCCTGAAGAAGGAATGGTACAGAATATGTACTCATGAACCAGGATGTAAATGAAATACACTGGTTCTTGATAAAAGAGTTTTCCTGTGTATGGATCTCTTTGCAAAGGGTTTAAATTTTTAGTGATTTTCAGTAATTTGTTGTTAATGAACGCTTCCGCTTAAGTAAACCATGTTTTTGTGAGTTGGATGCCACAATTTAGTGGTATCAGAGATCTAGGTTCACTGAGTCTACAGAGACATAGGACTAAGGTAGTACAGTATGTTCTAGTGTCTTCTAGTCTATCTGATAGTGACTTCTACTCATAGGAGAAAGAAGTAAAGCTTAAAGATGGATGGGTCGCACGAAGAACATGCTGCAGAAAGAAGTAATGCTGCACCAGGAAGAGGTGCATGGGATCAGGCGAGAGAAAAATGACTGCCTGCGAATCCCCCTGTTGATGAGGTCATGATGAGAAACCCAAAATTTTCTACTCTTTTTGGGCAATTCATGACTGTAGTGATGCATATAATAGACTAGATGCCGGTACCACCACCCAGGGCACCAGATCCCAATGAGGGATATGGGTCTGATAAGACTTTTGAATGACTATGTTGTGTTGGAGCCATAGAATATGTTGGGACATCTGACCCAGAAGATGTAGATTTATGGCTCACTGAGTTCGAAAAAGCTTTTAAGATCCTTAGTATCCCAGGGGCTGACAAAGTTAAACATGTTGTATACCTTTTGAAGGGTAGTGCTGGACATTGGTGGGCTATAGAAGAAATAAAAAGGAATGACGAAGAGGTTAATTGGGAGGAATTTCATCGAGAATTCATCAATAAGTATTTTCCAAGGACATAATTAGATGAAAAGATTTTGCAGTTTGAGAAAATTTGATAGGGAGCCATGTCAATAAATGAATATGAGGTCAATTTTATGGAACTTTTGTGATTTTGTCCTCAAATGGCCGCTATTGTGGAAGAAAAGATTTGACGTTTTGAGATGGGACCGAATGCTGAAATGTATATTCTGGCACCTGCCCTAGAAAGTAGAGAGAGGTTTGCCACATTTGTGGAGTCAATTCGAATGATAGAAGGGTCTATGACAAAGAAACATGAGACTCACCTTAAAAGGAAGTCTAAATAGTCACAGGAACAAGGAATTAGTGGTACTAAACAATCAAAGATTTCAGTAGTACCGACTCAACCACAATGTAGTGCACCCAAGCAGCAGCCACCTAAAAGGCTCCGAGCTTGCTATAGATGTGGACAGAGAGGACATCTGAGGTGGCAATGTCCAAATAGAAAGTGATGAGTTGACCCAATAGACAAGACACTAGATAACTTGTGAGAGGTAGACATGTCAAGATAAAACTTTCTATTTTGAAAAATCCTCTACTCTCTACTATAAGAAAGGTAGTGTTGTTTAGTTCATCTGTATAATCCTTTGAGGATATGAGGAAGAGATAAGTAGGATGAAAAGTTGTGTTCAGTTTAATATTCTTTTATATGTTTTGAAATTTCTCTTTCTTCATTAAGGAAGGGAAGAGATGAAAAAGGAACTCAGAGAAAATTTGAGATATTAAGTATATAAAATTTAAAGAGATGAAAACATAAAATAAAATAAATGCATACTACCTAATTTCAGTTCTTGAATACCCTAGCCAAGTATTCATTTATTGAAGGCAAGGTAAGTATAACATACCTAGATTGTTATCTTTCTGATTACTCTGGTCAAGTTATCATTCAGAAACAATCCAAAGAAGCCTAATCAAGAAGGAGATGTGGCATGGATATTTCTACCACATTCTAATTGATATACATAGGAATTTGATTTAATTATAAATCAACCTATAAACAAAAAGAAGATGTTTAGTATAATGTATACCCTGGTCCTCAGACCTAGAGGTAATAGTTATCTGATAAGAGATAATAATGTTCAGTGATGAACTGAAGGTTTGAATACCCATATCTAGTATTCATGGTGATAATGATGCTGAGAGATAATGATATATAATCATATTTATAATTCCTATGCTAATAGCAAGGAACCTAGGATGAAACAAGAGTAAATGACTCATGAACAGTTGAAAATTTATACAATGACCAAAGAAAGATGAGGATGTGATGTGTTATCAACACATGTGATGTATTATCAACACATGTGTTAGATACCAAGTAAGGGATTCTGGTATTTAAGAAATATCAGGATATTTTATGATGGTTACCTAGAATGGTTAACTGTGGAATCAGTCCAGTTACCTAATGTAGTATGGACATCATATGTTAGGGGTTTATGCTTTGCATAAACATATGATTGATGAGAATGAATTATTTGAAGGAATAATTGTAAAATTATTGCAAGATAAGTTTATCAAATTAAATTAACAAATAACCTCTATCTAAATAAGAAAAGTGTTACCTGACACAGAATTAACTCCACAGTCAATAATGAAAGGACAGTGGAGTATGTGTCCTATGTGTTTGATTCTATGAGAATTTTGTGTGGAAGAACTTTGTATTGATCAAAGTTCTATGGTGTATCCATAATAATGAGATGTTATGTGGAGACTTGATGATATAACAAATGAATCATATCTGTCTCCTTTTATCTGGGATTTCAGGGATGAAATCCTTGTTAGGGGTTTATAATAGTAATATCCCTGACTTGGGTTATGCCCTGACCCTGGAAGTTTTTATTTAAGCAAGTTAATTAGATCCTTGATTTTATCTTGTGGAAAGTAATTAAGGCTCAAGAGGAACTTATGTTTCAATCTTGGTCATGTTTGAATAATGTTGAAGCAATGTTTGCTTATTTTGGACTAAAGTGCAAATTACCCAAGTTGAGGGGTTCAATTGAAAATGTTACGTGATAAAATGTTCCTCAAAGTGTTTGAGCATCATGAGAATGAAAATGATGTAGAGGTATGGCTTGTGGAAGCTGAGCACCAAGAAAGAGCTTAATAAACAATGTTTGTGCATTAAAACTTAGTTTTGGTGTAATGTGTAATTTACCCAAAACCTAGGGTTCAATATGCAAAATACCACTTCTAGAGGGTCCCTAATTTTTCTTGGCATCATGTAGAGTAAATAAAATGAGAGGGGCATCTCATTTGTATCTCTTTGAAGGAGAGAGAATCTTGATATTAAAATAATCAAGATTTAAGCATAATTGAAACCCTAATTCAATTTAATGCAAAAATAATTATAGTAATGGAAGTGACCTTAAAAAAAATGTGTTGGTTGAAATCCTTATATGTGGACGTACTTGTTCCTTGAAAATTCAACGAAATATCTAAAGGAAGTGGATAACTTACTCGCATTATTAAAAGAAAAAGTATTATCCACTGATTTTTGGATATTATTATTATATGAATTGAGGTGCTTAATTTTTTTTCATTAATTCATGGATAATTGAGAGGAATAAGAGTCAAGGAATATATCCTCATATGCAAAGAAGAGGATAGGTCAAGTGGCAAGGAAATGGAGTAGTTATCTCCTACTTTCTCTCTCTTAATATGAATTTTAATAAAAATGCATATAAGCTCATTTATCCATAGCTTGAAAGGGGAATTTCGAATCTTCCTTCACTATTTTCTTGCAAAACGACCAACGGAGCTTAGTAGCAATAGGAGGACGACCCCAACCTGTAGGTAAGCTCCATGACCTTCTTTCACCGTGATTTTATGGTGGAAATCACAAATCAATGCTTGATTTCTTCTTTTCTTCACTCAATCTTCAATCCTAGCCAATCTTTTCACTCAAAAGCTTGAGGATGATCCTTGGGATAGTTGAAGGAGTTGCTTTCATCATTGAAAACGTGGAGCTTGAATATTTGAAGCTTCTTTGGAGGCGGTTTATATAACTTGAACCATTAATCGTTGTTATCGAATTCAATTCTTCAATCAATTTTATTCAATTGTTCTTCTTGCAATTCCTTTGATTGATTGATGAAGCTATCATGAAATGACAGTAGATTTCGAGGGGTTGAAGCTTGAGGATGATGACATCATCCTAAGAACACACCTCAAAAGAAAATTGGGTGCAAACAATTTCAACAATATGGTCCAATCAGTTTCACCAAACCGTTTAGTGACCAAACGGTTTGCAAACCATTTGGAGGTGTGGGTTCCAAACCGTTTGGAGTGGTTGACCGAATGGAGGGGGTTGACCGTTTGAGGGGGTTTGCTGATGTGTTGAATAATGATCTAATAGATTTAATGGAGTTATAATAAATGAATCCCTAATCTTGGGCAATATGATGATAAACCATAACCCCAATTACTGGGTAATGGTATGAGAGAACCCTAATGATAAAATAGTGGGTAATGCCTTATAAAGGTGAAATATCTCATATGATTGATTATAGGCAACCTTATAGTAAGCAATGCCTTAACCTAAAATGAGTCCATATCATTGAAGATAGTTTGACCATTCTTGTGTGTGACATATGCACTTCATGGTAAAAGTGATAGGTTAGTGGATGAAAGTATTAAGATGGGAAATACCTTAACCCAAGATAAGTTGATAACTCAAGTAAGTTGGAAGTGATGAGGAAAGTGATACATCAAGATATGATAGATATCACTTTTAGCATTCCAAGGTTGATATACCTTGATGTGCCTCAAATCCAATATACTTGGACAAGAAACACATGAAGTGTGTTATGTAAATTGTTACAATGAAATGTAATGAGTTTGATATACTTTGATAAGTATAGGCTAATATACCTTGATAATGGGGTTAAGAAAAACTAATGAGTGTGATGTAATCATACCATGATAAGGATGAGAAATGAACTTATACCATATATTGATAATCATTTAATGATAAATGTTAAGAGTAATAAACATGATTGAATACCCGAGATGTTAATGGATGCTCCTAGAGGTGTGGAGAAATATCTTAAGGTTGATTTGATAAATATGAAATCCTAATTAATGTGAGATGGGAAACTCTAACCCTAAATTGGGTAATGGGACATGATAAACCCTAATGTGACATGAATAGTAAGCCCTAACCCTATTGAGGGAATAGTGGTGTTACTATTGTATTACATGAGGTAATATGTTATTGTTGCCTAGTGAGAGGTGACAAGATGTGTAATGGCCTTGTGAGCCATATGATTAGATGTTGCCTAGTGATAGGTGACAAGATGTTTAATAGCCTTGTGAGCCATATGGTTAGATGTTGCCTAGTGAGAGGTGACAAGATGCTTTATGGGCCTTATGATCCATGAGAACAATTGTGGCATAGTGAGAGGTACCAAGATGATTATAAACGTTTATTGTAAGAAATGATAATGTTTTAATAAACTTAATAAAAGGAATAATTTTATTCAATAAAGAATGTGAAAATCTATGAAGGCTAACCTCAGGGTTGGTTAAAGTCCAATGCCTGGATGTGTAATTAGGATTGGTTAAAGTCCAATGTCTGGCTGTGTAATCAGGGTTGGTTGAAGTCCAATGCCTGGCTGTGTAATCAGGATTGGTTAAAGTCTAATGCCTGGCTGTGTAATCAGGATTGGTTAAAGTTCAATGCCTGGCTGTGTAATCAGGATTGGTTAGAGTCCAATGCATGGATGTGTAATTAGGGTTGGTTAAAGTCCAATGTCTGGTTGTGTAATCAGGATTGGTTAAAGTCCAATGCCTGGCTGTGTAATCTGGATTGGTTAAAGTCCAATGCCTCGCTGTGTAATCAGGGTTGGTTAAAGTCCAATGACTGGATGTGAAATCATGATTGGTAGTGTCCAATGTCTGGTGGTGTAATCAGGTTTGGAAGAGTCCAATACCTGGCAGAGGCTCAATGCCTGTAATGATGACATAGGATTGGTAATAACCCAATGCCTGTAAGGATTACACATGATTGGTAATAACTCAATTCATGTATTAATGATATATGAGTACATGGTAAATATAATCCCATATTTGTTTAGCAGATTGGCTAAGGCCAACAGATTGAAACAAGAATGTCTCATGGGTGACATATCAAGATAATGAGTGTCACAAGAGAAGTTTGACATGATGGTATAATATGATGGATAAATAATATACATGTTCTTCCTATTCCTTATTAAGAGAATAGATGATCTATTGTTATATCATAAATAGTTGCAATGCTTTAAAAGATGAGAATGCTTTAAATTGCTTATCCTCTGCCCAGTTTTATATCATTAAACTACAATAATAATGTTTTTGGCGGAGAGTTATATCTCTCGCTGGGGCAATTACAATTGTCTCACCCCCGTGGGATCCAAAATTTTTAGGTGGACAAGCACGGAGGAGACTGAGAATATCTTACAGAGGAAGAACATCAGCAGCAGTAGTGACAGCGGTGATAGCTCAGGTTGAGTGTACTATCTATCGTGTCTTGTAGATAGAAGTCCTATGTGTCATCTCAGTACTCTCAGGTCCTCGGAGTTAGTAACTAGTGTTTTTAATAAATCAATCTATGATTTTGGCTTGATGCCTTGAGGTTCTTATGTTGCCTATGTTTAGTTGTTAACAGAGTAGATGATGCTTGTAATCCTAAAGAAGGAATGGTACAGAATATGTACTCATGAGCCATGATGTAAATGAAATACATTGGTTCTTGATAAAAGAGTTTTCCTGTATCTGGATCTCTTCGCAAAAGGTTTAAATTTTTAGTGATTTTCAGTAATTCGTTGTTAATGAATGCTTCCACTTAAGTAAATCATGTTTTTGTGAGTTGGATGCCACAGATTGCACCCAATGTTCCATATCTCCATGTTGAGGAAGTGTCATCCTGACATAGAGTTAGTTCTGCAACCTGTGGAAGTAGAACTAAATGATGATATATCTTATGTTGAAGGACCTGTGTTGATTCTTGATAGAAGAATCAAAAAGCTAAAAAAGAAAGACATATGTCTTGTAAAAGTTCTTTGGCATCACTGTGTCATTGAAGAAGCTACGTGGGAGCTAGAGGAAGAAATGAGAAGGAAGTACCCTACTCTTTTCTCTTAACAATTTCGGGGACGAAATCCTTGTAAGGGGTGGATAACTTGTAACATCCCTGACTAGGGTTATGCTTTAACCCTTGGTGTTTTGTCTAAGAAAGATAATTATATGTTTGATATTATCTTTTAAAAATTAATTAAGGCTCAAGAGGAACTTATATTTCAATTTTAGTCCTTTTTGAATGACGTTGAAAATAATGTTTTGCTTACGTTGGACTAAAGTGCAAATTACCCAAGTTGAGGGGTTAAATTGCAAATGGTACATGATAAGATGTTCATCATATGTTTAAGCATCGTGAGAATGAATATGATGCAGAGGTATGGCTTGTAAAAGCCTGAGTACCAAGAAAGAGTTGATAAAGCAATGTTTGTGCATTAAAACCTAGTTTTGGTGTTGTGTGCATTTTACCCAAAAACCCAGGGTTCAAAATGCAAATTACCACTTCAATAAGGTCCCTAATGTTTCTTGGCATCATTTAGAGCAAATAAAATGAGAGGGGAATCTCATTTGTACCTCTTGAAGGAGAGAGAATCTTGATATTAAAATAATCAAGATTTAAGCATAATTGAAACCCTAATTCAATTTAATGCAAAAATAATTATATTAAATGGATTGCCCTTCAACCAAAATTCTAGAGGTTTAAATCCACACATATGTACGTCCTTGTTCCTTGCAAAGGCAATGGAAATATCTATGTGAGTGGAGAACCCACTCACAGTAAGAAAATAAAAAGAAAGATCCACTAACTTAGGGATATTATTATTATAAGGTTAAGGTGCTTAATTTTCTCTTCTTTAAATCATGGATAATTGAGAGTAATAAGAGGAAAAGGAGATAGCCTCATAACCAAGGAAGGGAAGGGGGCAAGTGGAAAGGAAATGGAGGAGATAATCCCTACTTTCTCTCTCTTAAATGAATTTTCAATAAAATTCATATATATGTTCCTTTATCCATGAGTTCAAAGGGTAATTTTGAATCCACTTTCACTTCTTTCTTGCAAAAACGACCAAGGGAGCTTGGGAGAAATAGGAGGACGACCCCCAACCTGTTGGTAAGATTCTTGACCTTCTTTCACCTTGATTTCATGGTGGAAATCACAAATCAATGCTTGATTTCTTACTTTCTTCAATAAATTTTCAATTCTAGCCAAACCTTTTCACGCAAAAACTTGAGGAACGAACCTTGTGGTTTGAAAAATCTTCTTCCACCATTGTTGAAGTGAATCTACAAGCTTTGAATCTCAATTGAAGGTGGGTTATATAACTTGAACCCTTAATCATTGTTATTGAATTCAATTCTTCAATTCAATATGTTCAATTGTTCTTCTTGAAATTTCTTAGGTTAATTGATGAAACTACCATGGAAATGGCAGTAGAATTTGAGGGGTTGAATATTGATGATGATGACATTATCTTAAGCACACATCTCAATAAGATCTAGTTGCAATCGGTTTCAACAAAATGATCCAATCGGTTTTCACCAAACCGTCTGGTGATCAAACAGTTTGCAAACCGTTTGGAGGTTGAACCCCAAACCGTTTGGGTATGTTGACCGAATGGGATAGTTGACCATTTGGAGCCTCAAATGGTTTCAAACCATTTGAACATACTTAAGTTGACCGTTTGGAGTTGGGTTGACCGTTTGGACAAATAAGTTCAAAACTGTTTGGAGCCTTAAACGGTTTCAAATCGTTTGGACTTCTAGGTCAAAATCGTTTGGAGCCTTAAACAGTTTCAAACCGTTTGGACCAAGTCAACCAAAACCATTTGTATGATCAATGGTTGTGATTGCGGGTCCAAGGATCATACATTGATGGACTTCAATAACTCAATTGATGAAGAAACTGATGGTGCAAACCCTAATTTAATTGATTGAAGGAATCATCAAATGAACCCTTTCGGTTTTGAGGCTGATTTGGCACAAATGGTCTTGAGGCCGTTTGAGTCCAAATGGTATTGAAACCATTTGGGATCAAACGGTCTCAGGACCGTTTGGAATCAAACGGCTTCAAAACCGTTTGGTGTTGAAACCCCAAAAATCGAATGGAGGTCCAATGTGATCAAATCATTTGGAGATTTAAGATGATAATTGATCCATTGATCCAATGATGATTATCAATGTTAGGTACAAAGGTTGAAACGCTAAAGTACCTAGATGATTAGTACCTTTAGATTAATTAACCCTAAAAGGTTATGAAATGTCTTAGTACACTATGTCAATCATAATTGTGGGTACTTGATTCAAGGGTTGATGTAACCTAATCAAGTTGAGAGGATGATAGAAAGGAATTCATACATGAGTATTAATCATGCGGTGATTAGGGTATGATCCTTAGTGAAGAGATCATGAAAACCCTAATTGAGAAGGTTAATGAATCCTAACCCTAAATTAGGGAAATTCTGAGTGAAACCCTAATCTATGGTAATAGTAAACCCTAATCATGGGTAATTGAATAGCAAACCTGAATTGGGAATAATAAACCCTAATTGTGGGATATTGAATGTAAATCCTAATCTAGGGTGATATTATGTGGAACCCTAATTTAGGGTGATGTCATGTAAAACCCTACTATATTAATGTGATGTGGAACTCAAATCCAGGGTGATGCTATGTAATGCTATATGAAACCTTAATCTTGGGCAATATGGTGATAAACCATAACCCTGATCTGGGTAATAGGATGAATATCCCCAATTGACATGAAATGGGAAACCCTAACCCTGGTAAGGGAATAGTGGTGTTACCCTTGAATAGTATGCAACTGAAATATGATTGATATATCTGTTATCATGTGTGCTAACCATGCAGGTATCATGAGATGATGAACATAGCCAGGTATGAGCTATGATGCTTTATTTATTGAAATTGTTTATTGAGCCTTGTGTGCCATAATATGCCATGTTGCCTAGTAAGAGGTAATAAGAGAGTTAATGAGCCTCAAGTGCCATAAGAGATGCTTGTGTAACAAGTGTCATGTTTACCTTGGTTAGATGACCTGAAGGTGATAGTTACCTGGAAAAGTGGTAATAGTTCTCAGTGATGAGCTAAGGGTTTGAATACCCAGATCCATATGATTATGGTAATGAGATTGCGGAAGGATGAGAATTCCTAGTATTAAAATGAGGGACTGAGATCCCAATGTCTTATAAAGACTGAGAAGTAACTGATGAAAATAATACATGTTTCTTTGTAGCATTTATCCTAATAAGTTATGTTTGAAAACTTGACTAATGCTAAAAGAATATGATAATGTACTTAATTAATCAAGTGAAATCTTTTCATCTAGTTCTCTGACCATAGATCCAACATCGTCAGTAGCTAGTGATGGTGAAACAGGTTTTCCTATGGGATCTCCTGGAGTTCACATATTTTTGAATATGTGGGGGTCAATGGGCAAAAATATATGTACGTCCTAATGGGGGAATTGATGGAAGGTAAACATTAAACCTCTCAATCCTTCATTATATGTGTCAGGATGCATGTATCACAAATCTCCCGATGATATTAATGCCGGATCAATGGAGTTAAACATGAAATCTCTCGATTGCAAAGAGAGTATAGCCGCCACTGTAACTCTATAGTGAAGATGCCACTATACCCTGGCAAGCTATTTAGCAGGGACACTAGATGTCCTGCATGTGATCTCACACTGACTGAGATGTGGGAGTTCATGGAAGCTGGCTCTTCTATTGACTTTGTATGGTACCAATTTTGACTTCGCAATGGTCAGTTGGAGTATGAGCGGTATACCTCATCTCCTCAGAGCTTAAGTATGGTTGTAAATTGTAATCATCCGTGTAGCATATTTGCTTAAGATTGTAATACAAGAATCACTAGTTGATGTTATCATTCTTAGCATGCTCTAGATGGATAAATATTATATATGTCACTTATCCAATACTCAAGCTGCTTTATCAAGTTATAGTTGAAATGCTTAAGTAAGAATGTTGCTCTAATCTGTTGTTGAATATACGATTCCACTACTCAGTTTATTTATATTAAACTGCAATAATAATGTTTTCGACAAAGAGTTATATCTCTCGCTGGGACAATTTTATAAGTTGTCTCACCCCCGAGGAATCCAACATTTTTAGGTAGATGCAGACAAAGAGGCAGAAACTCTGTAGCAGGGGAAGAACAGCAGCAGCAGCAACAGCAGGGGCAACAGTGATATCCCAAGTGGGGATACTAGCTGTCAAGCTTTGTATAGAAAGTCCTATGTGTCTTCTCTATACTCTTAGGTCCTAGGAGTCAGTGGACAGTGTTCTTATAATCGATCTAAGATTTTGGCTCGAATTCATCGAGGATTTTGTTACTTGTGCGTTTATCAAGGCAAAGTGATGTATATATATTCCTCGAGAAGAGATGGTACATGGAATGTATAATGTGGACTACTATGTAATTATAATACTTTGGTTCTTGCTTAAAAAGTTTTATGGTAATGGATCTTTTATAAATGGTTTTAAATTTTAGTGATTTTTAGTAATCCGCTGCTAACAAATGCTTCCGCTTAGTTAATGATGTTTTGTTCGAATGGGGTATCACACGGACTGTAGGCAGACCAATGAGGAGCCGCCACATCATCCTACTTTGAAGGTATAATGAGTATTTTGATTAAATCATAGAAATAGTTAGGAACATTGGAATATAGCAAAATCATAAATCGTTTTAATCAGAAAAATGATAGGAATCCAAATAAAATATGATTAAGATCTAATTATTCTTGTAATTCAAAAAGTACGTAATGATGCTAGCTTTAATGGTTTGATTCATGAGAAACCCTAATAAGTAATGATTAATGTATTAGGAAGGGTTATTTGAATGTTTAAAGTTGATATTAACCTATTGATTACAAAAGGATGCATTAGATATAAAAGGATGAACTTTATGTGTAGTTTCATTAATTTAGGGTTCCATGTGCATAAATGGGCTTTAATGGGCCTTGAAACCCTAATTATGATTCTTAATGGCTTTAATTGATCAAATTCATGTATAAAGTTGAGATATGATGGTTCTAAACTATTTTGAGTATAAAAGTTCCTAATTGTGGATAAATACCCTTAATTTGGTAATTAGGGTTTTCTAATGGATAAATGTGGAATTAATGATAAATAGAGTTCGTATGTCAATTAGACCATAATGAAATATGAGTTGTCAATTCGAAAGAAACCAAAGATGATAATTGTTCTTATGATATTAAAATTAGGGTGTGTGAACTAAAAATGGAATTAAAAGTGATAAAAGCATAATGAAGGGCTAAAACCCTAATAAAACCCTAAAGTGGGCCTAGAAATCCGAAGGTGGAATGCAAGTCTATCTTAAGAATGTTTTAGATAAACTATAACACTTGGATGTTATGCATTAATTTCAAGATATTGTTGATTGCTTGTTTGATTATTCATGAATATTATTGCTTGGACATCAAGTTGCTTTGGATCAGGTATGTGGTTAATTATGGTTAATCGCATTAGTTTCCCGAAAGCTTTCCAGATGAATTGATTGCATGGATTGCAACCAACCAGTTTGGATGTTCATAATTGCAAATTATAAAGTCACTATGATTATCACAACTATAAATAAGTGTGTATTCTTGCACCTACATGCCACCCTGATGGATGATGCAAAAGGGTCAAGCCCAGGAGGGAAGACCAATGGGCACCAGGAGAGGTGACCCTAGACACCAAGCTCGGGAATGAGAAGGTGGTCTATGTTGCATGACTAATGGGAACCATGAGAGGTGACCCTAGACACCAAGCTTGGGATTGAGAAGGTGGCCTTAATTCAAACCCTAGAGAGGGTATTCTAGGGTTAGGGTAAAAGTGGTGGAGATTGACACATTGAAAATGTAAATTGACTTATTAATTACCTTCATTGATATAATTAATTGTTAGCCATATTTGTGAAATTTTGGTTGTCCCCACATACCGGCATATTCATTTATGTTGACCGACGTTTTGTTTCTCAGCATTTTAGGTACAAATCGAAAAGGACAAATAGTAAAGTGGCATATTGTGAAATTAAGAAATAAAGTGCAAGGAGGATTAGTTAGAATAGATTCCATATGTGGATAGAAGTTAGATATCCAAGTTTTTGAAAAAGGTACGCAAAGTTATATTTTATACCAGATTTTAGTTTAGTTTTGTAGAATTTCATAATTATTATTGATTATTTGTCAAACCTTTGACCCTTTTAATTGGGATAACGGATCTGACCTTTTGGTCTCCCTTAATTGGGGGTTACCGGGAGGTGGGGTCATTACATTTGATATCAGAGCCTAGGTTCCTCATTTAATCTTTAATCATTATTAAATTTTACAAACTCTGTAGAACCCAAGGGAGTTATAAGAGGATTTTTTGAAAGACAGAGGTGTCTAGAAAAGGATCATGTCTGGGGGTTGGCAATATTTTCATCCGCACTGCTAGTCAGAATATGAGGACTCCCAGATCAGTGTGACTGCATGGCCAATGTCTCAAGATTTGACTCGATATAAGATACCTTTAGGACTCTCTGATCTTGTTCATCCCTTCTCAACTCAAATTCTATTAAGGATTTTAAGGATTAGGGTTTTCTCTCTCTTCCTCACCCTCTTGAGGTATGGGTAAGGTTGATAAGGTTTAAGGAATCCTCCACCAAATTAATGAAAAGCATGTAAATGAGATGTCATGGACATAAGCTTAATAGTGTAAGCGTAAACTAAAGAATAGATACATGCTTAGGTAGTATGACATATGTTGTCATGCCCTCAGAAGAGACTTGAGGCTAGACCTCCTTATTAGAAGGATGAGTGGAGAAAGTTAGTCTTAGAGGTAGAGATCTCCATTATAAGTAGAGACCTGGCACATCCTTTGAGGATGATGCTAACCCTAACCCTAAGTGAAGAGAGAAGATACGATGAGCTAGATTTCATGGTAGATCATGTGGTGATATGAGCCATGTGAGGTTGGATGACCTAGTACCTTTGGTGACCCAACCCTAGGAAGGGTCGTGCATGCTAGTGTGAAGGATAGCTCCTTCAATGATGAGGTTAGCGAAGAACCTATTGAAACCCTATGGGCTTATGCGAGTAGGGCATAACATGCACCCAAAGTATGTCAGTAGTGTTGGCGGTAGGTTAAAACTGAGGCCAGAAGGGCATGATGGATGGCTTATGAGATAAGCATAAAGGTTTATGGATAATCTTGAGCAAACATAAGTTTGAACATAGGTTTTTCCCACGTAGGTGCACACTTGTGAGCTTGATCCACCTGAGAGAGAGGACCTTCGGTAGTAAGGTTGTTGTAGGGTTAAGCTCTAGAGAGAGAGCAGAGCCCGAGCTAGAAGGTTGGAAGTTTAGACTCTGGGTTAGGAGAAACCCTGAGAAGTTGAGGATGATGTGACCTAAGTGGATGGTTGCAGTTGCCTCGTGCATGATCCCTGGAGGCTATGGTATCTTGGTTGCCTTTAGAAGAACTAAACCCTAGAGAGAGGATGAGACTATTGGTACCTATGTGCCTATGGTAAAGGTGTTTACCTTCTAGGGTTAGAAAGAAGAGTTCCTTAGACCTTGAAGAGGTTTAGTAACAAGATGTGAGGCCTTATACCTAGTTGGTTGTCCTTGAGGAGGATTCCACTCTGAGGTGTTATTCAAGTGGGATGATAACAGGATGTGCATGTTATACCTCATACATGTTTGGTTTGTGGTTAAAAAGTTGAGCATGGAGTTGGATATCATAAAAGTGAACCTAGGGTTCCTAGACCTAAGAGGGGAAGTAGTAGTACTTGATGCACCTAATGCTCATTATGAGATTTGAGTTTCCTAGATTTGAGCATGGCACTCCTCATGTTTAAAGGAATGGGAAACCCCTTGGTTTAAGGTGTATTCTGGATGAATCCCTCATATGTAGGTTGGTGACCTATGTATGTTTGATGTTGGTCTAATGTTGAGGAATGAGAACAAGTAGGACCTACCATGGAGACCTGGCATAGTTTAGTAGGTGGTCTGCTTGAGCCTTAGTAGCTTGTTGGGTTAAGCATGCTCATGTTGATGTAAACCCTATACATAAGGACATTTTTGACCTTGGGGGCTATCAAGAGATAGTTTCCTCCCATCCTGGGAAGGGACCCTTTTATAGGGTATGGATCAACTTTTGTTGGGTTTGAGGTAACCTTAAGAGGTCTCATAGGATCTTGAGAAGCTAAGTGGAGAGTACATAGTACAAGAATGAACCTATAGACCCATAGATAACCATCTTTGAGTGCATGTGGAAGTGTTACCATGGAGGTAACTGGTATGGGGCCTGACCAAGGTAGGCAGGTCACCATAACCCCTATGAAAGGATGAAAGTCAGCCCATGAATGCAAAGAGAGAGGATGGAGACTTGGGTAAGGTTCTAAGTTGGACATGTACTATATTAGAATCCTAAGTCTATCCTAGGGTCAGGTAGGGATAAGACCGATGGGAGTAGGAGTTGCCTAATTCCCTAGTTGCACATGACCATAGGATCGGGAGGTAACAAATATCATTGTTTGAGGGCCATGGGTTAGAAGATTGATCACCTTCATGAACTCATGGGACCCAAAGGGCAGATGAGGAGGGCACTCTCTGGATGCATAAGGGAAGAGGGATGACCCCAAAAGTGTCGGAGCCCTATAGACCTAGAGGAGATGACCAAGGATTGTGTGGTGACCCCTGTAGGTTCGAAACCAGTTTTCCATGGAAGTAACCTTGATATAGAGATGTTTGTGATGTAGAGACATATGTGGCACGTTTCAACTTAGATTTAAAGGTGTACTGACAAGGTGGAATGTACCATCTCTACTCTTGGAATAGGAAGAACTCTATATTTGGACTGTAGCCAAATGCTTATTTCCTCTTGTTATGGGAGTGAGAGATAGGACAGTACACATGCCATACACCAAGGATAAAGATGATGTGAGTTGGGACGTTGCTATGAGGTATGAGGACAGAGATGATAACATACCCTGGTGGAGTGAACGACACATGATGGATTACAAACACTAAGAGGAATAATGTAGTCATCTTATGAGGATGTTGTTATCATGAGTTATGTGGAACTTATGAACTATACATGGTAGAGTTTGGTAACCAAGAGAATGAGCTCTGAGTTTCCTCGATGAAGATAGACTTAGAGTCCAAGATGAGATGATAAGTATACAAGGAAGTGTATGTATTCACTGTTACCTAACACCTCAAGATGAAAGGTAGTAATGGATGCTCTTATTGAGATGCAGCTGCCTAGTTTAGCTGGAGGCTAGAAGAGGTTGTTAGGTTAACCCTAAATTTGAAAAAGGAGATATGTTTGGCTAACAGTGAGATGTAACGAGATCTATTGATCAAGTTAGTGGTTGTTTGGTTAGCCAGCCTAGGCCTTGATGCGATAAAAGGATGGTTGTAGAACCTCAGATGCACTTCTATGGAAAAGAAGGTGATGAAACCCCGACTAGAATGTTTAGGGTTTTAAGGAATCAACCTTAAGGAATCATGACATACAGAAGATCATGATTTTAAGTTCATCATACACCATGTTACTACTAAGATAGTAAGTTGCGGTAGAACTTTGGATACCTAAGATGAAGTTACATGTGGCTTGTCGCCATGCATGCCAGGAGGTGAAGGACGAACACCAGTGACCTAGTGAGTTGATATAGAGCATAAAAAGTCCCTGAGAGGGAATGGGAGTTCATCACTATGGATGTTGTGGTAAGTCTCCCCTGGACCGAAGAGGGTTAAGATGCAATATGGGTTATTGTAGATCGCCTTACCTAGATGACATAGTCTAAGAGAAAGAGAGAGTTTTGTCAAGGGATAGATCCAGTTGAACTACTTATGAGAGAGAGATGGTTCAACTGCACCATGATGCAAGTTCAAAAGTTCTTGAGTATAACCTAAAGATTCACTTCCATGAGGTGGAAGTAGATACATGATGAACTTGATGCTAGTACAGCTTATCACCCCTAACTAATGGTTAGAATGATCCAGACTAGAGGGTCTGATGAGAGCATGTGTGCTCGTTCAGGGTGATACATGGAGATAATTCTTGTCCTCTGTAAGATGTAATGATAACCACCATAGCCAGTATCGGGATGTAAAGAAGCTCTATAAGGGAGGTTGTGTCGGTCACCGCTTCATGAAGATGATGTCGGTGGAAAGACCTTGTGAAGGTCAGAGAGACCACAGTGGGTGTAGATGAAGTCGCTTTAATCATGCGATGGCTGAGAGAGCCAAGGAACAACATGAATCATGAGCTGATGCAAAGTAGACTGACATGCATTTCACTGTGGGAGTATATGTGATGTGAAAATCTGACCCCTCTAAGCTACAACTAAGATAGATGAGTCCCTGATACATGAGTCCATTGGAGATGAATTGGTGGAGATGGTTAGGCTTAGCCTTACCCCTCAGAATAACGTGATGTATAATGTGTTCCATGAGTCCAATATAGAGCACTATGTGAGGTACCCAAGCCATGTGCTGAGCCATAAACCTATTTAGCTTTGAGAAAAGTTGAAATGTCTAGAGTCACCTATAAGTGTATGAGATACCAAGGTGAGTGAAAACTCAGATGAAAGAATATTAGATGATGAAGGTTCTTTGGAAGCACCATGGATAGGGTAAAGCCACATAGGGGCCAATGATGGACATGGAAAAGTCTTATCCTAATTTGTTTACTTGATGGAACTTTGAGGGCAAAATTCCTATAAGAGGGGAAGGATGTTACAACCTCAATTTTTCATATGTTTTCATAATTGAAATATAATGATTTTGTGAATTTGGGATTAATTAAAAAGGTTGTATGCCTTGCTTCAAAGGATGGGTTTCTTTGCAAATATTCCTTTGGGTAGGAATTTCATGATTCCTATTATTATATTAATCCAATAATGGATATAAAAGAGAAGAAAAGAAGAAAAGTTCAAATATTAGAAAAAGATACAAGATAATGAATATTAAGCGAAGTATTTATAAGAAATATTTGGAAATATATAGAAAGTGGCATTAATGACCACAATTGAGTAAAATTTGTTTACATATGATTTCTAACAAAAGAAATATGGAAAGGGGAAAAAGGAAAAGAAAGATAAAGAGAAATCCTTAAAAAGAATAAAGAAATAAGTAAGATAATGAGAAAATGAAGAATGTAGATGCATCTAGAAGGATAATAATTATCCTTCAAAAAGGATTTCGAAATCTTAGGATTCCTTAGGTTCCAAGGATGTCCAAATTACAAAGATAATAGAATAAGAAAGAGAAAATATGAATAAACTAAGCTTTAATGTATTATAACTTGCATTTGAAGAAAACACCTCTTTTCTTTTGAGTTTAGGATTCATGTGGGATATGATTATATTATACTAATTTAAAACTTTCCCTAAAGTTTGGGATTAAAAGGAAAATAAAAGAATATGAGAGAAGAACAATCTATAATTGGTGTTTCACCTTTAATGGGTTGCTAATCAAGTTCTTTAATCGAGAAGTTGGCAAGTTTATCCAATAAGGAGAGGATGATGGAATCGTATTCCACCCTTTCTTTGTTTGATGTTGGCCCTAACAAGTATAGGGAAACCAAGACCACATGGACTCCTAAAACCTAAGTGCAACAGACTACCTACATGTATATATATGTAGGGACTCCATCCTTCATGTGGGAGTACTCACCAACTACCGATCGAGAAGGAAACCCAACCCAAGAACATCTTCCAGATCCTCCGGGCAATCGTGTGACGCAGAGAGAGGTGTGACGACCATGGTTGGGAGTAGTGATGACCTCGATAGTCATCATGGCTTGGAGGTTGTAGCCGAAGATGAGGTGGCTCACTGGGGGTGAATCTAGATGCCTTCCTCGTACGTCTCTCATTGTCGCAGCCTATTTTGGCACTGTGATGTTGGAGCACTGGTAGTGGTCTGGTTGGGAAAGGCTGGAGGTGAAGAGATGGTTGAAGACAACTCTTAGATAGGTCTTCCGCCAACAACCTGTGGTACCGACCGTCTTGGGTTCTTGCCGTCAGGATTATGATAGTAGAGTGAGGAGGATAGGAGAGGTGAATCATGAGACCTTGAAGGAGACATGGCGTTGGAACCTAGGTGTTGCAGCGACGAGCAGGGAGGGCCTGGTAGCGGCACCTCCACTACTTTTGGGTGGGTGTCGCAGATGGGCAACCTAGTAGTACCTCCACAGTAATGAGGGAGGGAATCACTGATGGTTGGAAGCCCTAAACACCAAGAGGATGGCACCAGTGGTCAACACGCGTGAGTGCTGAGCAAAGAATTGCGACGGGAAACTAGGGTCTCGCGGACTTGTGAAGAAGGAGATGGTCCGGTCCAGCGCCTGCCAACAAACGAACCAAAGCCAAGTAATCAGTTGATAGCTGGTCGAGAAGAAAACTACATGCTGAATCGTGCCCCACTTATCTAGTTGGACGAGGAGCGGGCTATAGGTGGACCAATGAGGAGCCACCACATCATCCCATTTTGAAGGTATAATGAGTATTTTGATTAAATCATAGAAATAGTTAGGAACATTGGAATATAGAAAAATTATATATTGTTTTAATCAGAAAAATGATAGGAATCCAAATAAAATATGATTAATATCTAATTATGCTTGCAATTCAAAAAGTACGTAAAGATGCTATCTTTAATGGTTTGATTCATGAGAAACCCTAATCAGTAATGATTAATGTATTAGGAAGGGTTATTTGTATGTTTAAAGTTGATATTAACATGTTGATTACAAAAGGATGCATTAGATATAAAAGGATAAACTTTATGCGTAATTTTATTAATTTAGGGTTCCATGTGCATAAATGGGCTTTAATGGGCCTTGAAACCCTAATTATGATTTGTAATGGCTTTAATTGATCAAATTCATGTATAAAGTTGTAATATGATGGTTCTAAACTATTTTGAGTATAAAAGCTCCTAATTGTGGATAAATACCCTTAATTTGGTTATTAGGGTTTTCTAATGGATAAATGTGGAATTAATGATAAATAGAGTTCATATGTGAATTAGACCATAATGAAATATGAGGTGTCAATTCGAAAGAAACCAAAGATGATAATTGTGCTTATGATGTTAAAATTAGGGTTTGTGAACTAAAAGGGGCATTAAAAGTGATAAAAGAATAATGAAGGGCTAAAACCCTAATAAAATGCTAAAGTGGGCCTAGAAAGCCGAAGGTGGAATACAAGTCTATCTTGAGAATGTTTTGGATAAACTATAACACTTGGATGTTATGCATTAATTTCAGGATATTGTTGATTGCTTGTTTGATTATTCTCGAATATTATTTCTTAAACATCAAGTTGCTTTGGATCACGTATGTGGTTAATTATGGTTAATCACATTAGTTTCCCAAATGTTTTTAGGATGAATTGATCACATAGATTGCAACCAACTAGTTTGGATGTTCATAATTGTAAATTATAAAGTCACTATGATTATCACAACTATAAATAAGTGTGTATTCTCGCACCTACATGACACCCTGATGGATGATGCAAAAAGGTCAAGCCCAGGAGGGAAGACCAATGGGCACCATGAGAGGTGACCCCAGACACCAAGCTTGGGAATGAGAAGGTGGTCTATGTTGCATGACTAATGGTCACCATGAGAGGTGACCCTAGACACCAAGCTTGGGATTGAGAAGGTGGCCTTAAGTAAAACCCTAGAGAGGGTATTCCAGGGTTAGGGCAAAAGCGGTAGAGATTGACACATTGAAAACATAAATTGACTTGTTAATTATCTTGGTTGAGATAATTAATTGTTAGCCATATTTGTGAAATTTTGGTTGTCCCCACATACCGGCATATTCATTTATGCTGACCGACGTTTTGTTTGTTAGCGTTTTAGGTACAAATTGAAAAGGACAAATAGTAAAGTGGCATATTGTGAAATTAAGAAATAAGTGCAAGGAGGATTAGTTAGAATAGATTCCAGATGTGGATAGAAGTTAGATATCCAAGTTTTTGAAAAAGGTATGCAAAGTTATATTTTATACCAGATTTTAGTTTAGTTTGGTAGAATTTCAAAATTATTACTGATTATTTGTCGAACTTTTGATCCTGTTAATTGGGATAACGGCTCTGACCTTTTGGTCTCCCTTAATTGGGGGTTACCGAGAGGTGGGGTTGTTACACCAGATGACACACATATAGAGTAACATTTGAGAAGAAAGGTAGTAGCTAGGGGCACTCTTCCTGTTGCAAATCATCAAATCAATGTCTAGTTGACACAGCTAGTTAATCAAAGTCTGACCACCACATAGATTCTTCTAAATAGCATATGAGCATACTAGGGAAGTAGGATACATAGAAAACAAATACATTTTCAGACATTAGCAGATAACAGAGAAAAAAGTCAATAGAAATAGGATGAAGAAGAAAAGGAAGAAAAAAATTAGGAGTATGTAGTAAAACCATAACAGTGGAGCATTGGTAAATGGGTAATAATAGAGCAGCAGTTTATTTGTAATGTAGTAACAATTTTGCTGCTTGGTGGAGCAAAAATAAAGAAACGATGATACAGAGTGGAGCGTGCAATAAAATTGCGGAAACTTTGTTACTTGGTGGAGCTGTGCAGGAGAAGAAAAACAAGAGAGATTAAGGAGGAAGAACAAATATCAAAAGAAAAGCAAAAAAAGGTCATGGAAAGATAAGAAGTAAAAATAAAAACTTGATAATGTCTAATTGTCTATAATCCGGCAGGCGCATTGGTGTTGCCTAGGCAGCCACCCAACAACCTAATTAGGTTGAGTGTTTAGGGTCTAGAGAGTAGAGGCTAAGGTGTCCACATAGGGGGGTGCTCGGACAACCATATGTACACCTAGGGTGGCTTATTTTTTACAACTCAGTTACAGATACCAGATTATGCAAACCATGTTGCAAGACACCATTCATTCATTTAAATTAACTATCAAACAATACCCAGACACATCTATGTATAGGTAACGCCCAAGTCTCCCTAATTGGCATATTTCCACTCATGACCCTATTGAACTAAGGTTTATTGAAAAGTTTCAAACAAGTCACCAACTAATACATGTAATTTCTAAGACTGAAATAATTGCAAATAGAACTCTAGATGGAGACCAATAAAAGATAACAAATCATGAGTGTGACACATTCTAATAAGAGGTGCCAAAACCCTAGCCTACATTAATAAGTATGCTAACCTTTGTCCTTTACACTATCCTTTATTTAATTATTCAAAACCACATAATAAAAAACTCATTATCTTTTCTATCTGATATGCTAGCCCCATGAATGTCTATCCATTATCTATATCGGCATGCCTATCAAGAAAATTATTAGTTCCTAACATTCTTCCAGAAGAAGGATTCTGGACGCTTACACATTTTGAAGGCCAATAGCACTTCATTGATTTGATGAATAATTATGATACACATGATCTTGCATTATGTCTCTTTGAAATGGAAAAAGTAACAAAATAAATAAGCATTGGTTTCCTGATAATCATCTATGCCCTTGCCCTAGATTGACTGCATTTACATATAAAGTTTGCTATTGTTCAATTCACTTGTCCTAGAAGGCTATAACAAGATGAAGCATATTAAAAAATTGAATTTGACAATTTATTTCATTTAAATTAGAGGATAACCAATAATTTGCAATCTATTAACCACACTCGGTGTGGCTTTAAGAAAGGTTCCTTAGATAACTACTCAATATCAGTGACATATACATAAAATCACTAAAAGTTTCTAAGGAGCTATACGCCATTTTCTCCTAAGTCTCTTTCCTAGACTTGCCTTTATAAAAGATTTCTATGTTAGATTTCAGTGACCAAAATTGTTATGATAGACCCATTTACATTTATTCGAACAAATCAGAAGCAGTAAATTTTTATTATGAACCAACTCAAACTGATGACAAAAGTTTAAAAGAAACCTGGGCCTTTTGCAAACCATGAGAAGCTTCATCTAACATTTTACCAGCCATGTTGCTACCATTAACTAAATTCAGGCACTTCTGAAAATAATTTATTGCTTCCACAGCCTCTCCAAGTGCAAGATGACAACTGAAATTACTTTAGAACTTTAGCAAACACATCATGAAAAATGCAATTAAGGAGAACATCATAGACAACATGCAACAGAAATACTGGGTGATGTAAGTTTATTTGAGATTATAGGGAGTATACATAGGTGAAGCGCACTCCAATAGAAGCAAAAACAATGAGGTAACTTCAAGCTTGAATTCTAATCTACAATGTATAGTAGATGCATTACAAGATTTATTATTCATGTACAATGTTTGAGGAGGAAATGGAGCAGGTAAAATTATATAGTATGGGCTACTAGCCCACACCCATACATTGGAGATTGGACACAATTAAATAATTAAATAAAACCAATTTGACTCTCTATTTCTTTCCCTTCAAGTTAAAAATGTGGGAACTTTAGTCTATTTAAGACATCCAAGATGCAAACCAAAAGATATTTTGTTGATAAGCTATCCGCTCTTCCTCTGTGTGTGGTGAGCTTACTCCCCCCCCTCCAACTCCAAATTTGAAGGGAACAATAGTTTAACCTCTCTCCTTCAGTGTGTGGTGCTCTGCCCCCTCCAAAATTGATGGAACAGTAGTTTAGATGGGTGAATGACCAAATCCCAACACTCAAGTATGACAAGCATAAAGGATGGATGGAGATAAATAGAGAATATCGAGCAAGAATTATTGTGATGAGAGTAGAAATCAGCTCCTCAATTGATAGTCGTGGGTAAGTATATGACATAAAAAGAGTAGTACAGAAATAAGAGAGAACTTAATGTCATTAGATAAAAGTAAATTGGGTAGAATAGTAAAAACATAAAGAGTGATCTGTGGAGGATGTGAAGTACTAATGAGAGGTAAAAAAGAGGAGTTCAAATGTCAACTATGGATCGAGTATCCTAACTTAAGATATTCAATACCAAGAGGAGGAATCATGAAGAAATTGTTTAGAATGTGGCTTTTGATAAGAAATAATTGATTGCCAGAAGAGGTGTAGTGTTGCAATGAGAGCCAAAAGAGGAGTCATGAAAACATTGTTCAAAATGTGGCTTCAGATACAAACCAATTGATTGATAGTCAGTTCAAGTGAAATAAGAAGAACAAACTGAATTTACATGGTTCAGCGCAATAGGTAGTTGTTGTTAGTTAAATAAAGGAGCGGCCAAATGGTTTGAGTCTAGAATATAGACACATTACTTTCCCCATTATAACCCAGTCATCCAGAAGATAACTCTAAACTATAGACACATTACTTTCCCTATTCAGCCATAATTAAAAACATTCCACTAAAATATAAGCATCTACTTCACATCCCATATGGTTAAATCCACAAATGTAATGATCGTGCCAACAAACTGGAGATTAACTTTGGTTTAGAATACCAGAAGCTTAGAAAGTCAAGTAAATGATACATTTCTGATAATCAAATACCTCACATGGTGGTGAGAAGTTGAAATACACCTACAGTTCCAGATCAGAACAAGAAGGCCCATAACCTAAAACATCAGATCCAAGATAAGAGTCATTAGGGCAGTCCAGGGAAAACAAACTAATGGGAAATTTTTTACCAACACTAAGCATGAATCTAGACAACAAAAACTACCTAGAATAGTTTAATCATACTTTCAAATTCATCAGCAATGAATAATGATAAGCCCAGAGCCAATGATTTCCTTTCCATCATGCACTCTAGCATTTGTACTTAGCAAGCTCCACAACTATAGAACGCTCCAACATATCATCATGTCTTAGAATAGAAAGATAGATAACTTCGGCTTGATATGAGAAAAAAGCAAGCACCAAAAGTTGGCACCATGGAACTGTATAAGAAACAAAAAATCAAGCACTAGAAGTTGGCATCATGGAACTGTATAAGAAACACCAACTTGAGATCTCATGAGGACCATTCATCCAGAGGTTCAGATAGCAATCAAAGGGCCAACAAGCCAAAATATTCAGATGAATACCAATGCAAATCATATATACCCATGTTTATAACCAAAACAGAGAAAGATCAATGACTTGAACAAATAGTAGACTAAGCTATCAAAAAATACATCCTAAGAATGACTAGTAATGCGGATTAAAACCATTTTACAAGGGTTGAAAGATCATGCAAGGGACACAACCAAAACTGAGAAACATTCATGACACGAACACCACCAGACTGAGCCATCAAAAAATACATCCTAAGAATGCCAAGGAACACAAACAAGAACCATTCTACATCTCAATTCAACTAATGTGAAGATACCCTAATGTTAGATGGGTGAAATCCCATAATGTTTTGCACCAGGAGAACATGGGTTAGGTTTTCTATGAAACACATATGGAAAGTCACAACTCAGAGTGACAGTAAATGTAGCTAATAGTGAGGCACAAACCTTAGTCTTGTAAGTAGTAATGGTGTCATTGTTTACCTTGCTAACAATGATTGACATTGGTGGATAAACTGTCTGTGGATGATACATTATGGATAAAACTTGTTGATCCACTTGCTTCCCTCAAGAAGAATGTCAGTGAGATCCAAATGTCCTGTGATAAGGTCATCAACAATGGCATGAACACTATTATCTGGTTAGATCAGAATACAAATGGTAAGTTCATTCAAAAGATACAACCTACTATCAAAATCCCTCCCATTCTAGAGTCTACAACCGTCAACGGCATGCTTGGTGATGTTGGAAACTGGACTGGTGTTTTGTCCATGTGTATCTTTCCCAGCCTGCCTAGCAATATCACTATTTTATGAGAGGATATGTCCATCATTTAGGGGATATGCAACCCTTACTTTGGCTACCAATACAATTCAAAGCTCTGCACATCACATGTCCTTAAGCGATAGACCTGAACAATTATAGATGGAGAAAGCATATGAGAACTTCTGATTTTCAAAACTGAGATGTTGCTACTTTCTAGCACACAGTGCTACATACGTGTTTTGTAATAATTTTTAAAAAGAAAATGTGAACACGTGTTAGAATAGGTTATGGGATATTACTTAACCTCTCAGTAATGATGTGGGATGTGTCACAAATCCAAATTTGATCCTCAACTTCTAAGGGACCCCATCTTGGAACATCAAGTACTCCGCCTCTAGAGATGACTAGGGGAAGCTTGGAAGATGCACAAGGCCACTGAATGGCATCTACTTCACCATTCTGGATATGAACCCATATTAAAATCACACAACTGCAAATTAATTATTCCCTAGAACTACAATATATCTGTATAACACAAAGCTTACTATGAGTTTCACGTGTACCTTTGAAGGGTGGTCGGCCCCTTCATATAAATTTCATGAGGTATAAGTAAATCCATCACACACCTCCATGGCATGCGTATGTAGGCACCAGCTGAGTCGTGGACCCATCGATCAACCTACTCATCATCCTTCGCAATCACATCTCCCCCTGATATCTCCAAGTTTTTGTAATCCACGATAGACTCAACATCTTGTAGTTTGTCAGCCAGCACCATGTCCTATAGACCCATGCCCATCTGTAGAACCCCAAGAGAGGCAGTCGTCTCCCCCAACACCACTTTAATAAAGATCAAAAACAAGAAAAACACATTTACAAAAAGGTTAAGCGCAAATAGATAAGCATACTGAAGGGAAAGATAATTAGAAATGGAAAAAATATATCGATAAAATGTCTCTTTGTTCACCCTTAAAAACTAACCATGTGAAAATGCATGATTTTTGCAGTATCCTTATCAATTGTTGGAATCCTAATAAGGATGCTTTAATTGAAATAGTTTGTACTAGTTGCAAGTTTACATAAAATAATAGTAGTTTGAAAAAGATTTTTGAACCTTTCAGTTTCAGAATGTTTATTTATAAATTGAAATTACTTCATTGTGAATGGTAACATATATGCCCCAACACGAGGGATTTTCAATATAGCATGCTTTTCTGTAAAAGCTAGGGACTATATGTTGCATTTTGAAACTAGATATAGACTCATATAGCATATTAAGTATCTTAATTATGAAGGATCTCATCTATAGTATTTTATGGCATATTCAAAACTGCAGTGCATAAAGGTGCTATACACGTACTACCTGGAAAAGAAGATATTTTAACATCTTGAAAAGAACCACATAAGATAGAGTGAACTATGAATGAACTATCTATTTCCTTCAGCAATTTCCATTTAAAACAAATCCAGTTAAAATTGCACAGCATACAAGAAATAGGTTAAAAGAAAAGCTTACATCCTGCTCTATTGCAGTAGGGGGTATAGCACTGACAAAGAGCTTCACAAATTTAGTCTCGTCAAAGTTGTCTGACAATAACGAAGAAATTTTCTTCGATGATATCACTAAATTAAGTGCAAAAAATGTCATTATCATTAGAGAAGAGCAATATATATTGTTGAATTTAATTGAATAGCGAGCATATAAAGGATTCAACTATGTTTTCTTGCATGAACAATTGGAACCAAAAAAGCCTGTTCAGTTTAACAAATATGTTTCTCGAGATAGAAAGAGATGGAACAAACCATAACCTAGTATATGCATTGTTCAGAAAACCCATTCCACATAATGTTAATAGGTTGAAGTTTTGCAATCAAGTGCCTAGTTGTTGACCTATTGTGCAACACTTACACACAAGGTGTGACACACTAGGCACTATTGGTGTTTTTGCCTCTATTGAATGCATCTGAATTTGTCATGTCATAGTCATATATGCAGTTCAGGGAGTAATGTGTACATAAAACTAGATTGATCATTATGCAAACATGCTTATGTGGGTATGTGGTGGCATAATCTCATCCCAAGTACTCCAATTTTTATGCACAAATCATTTATAAAAGAGGCATGAAGCGCGAAGGTATATAGCATCACTAGAGATTGTCTTTCTTTGCTAATGATGAAGAAATTTTATTCTATCTATTGTATCACTACATTATGTGTAGAAAACGTCATTAGCATTAGAGTGAGCAATATAAATTGTTGAATTTAATTGAATAGCCAGCATATAAAGGAATCAACTATGTTTTCTTGTATGCACAATTGGAGCCAAAAAAGCCTGTTTAGTTTAACAAATATGTTTCTCGAGACAGAAAGAGATGGAACAAACCATAACCCAGTATATGCATTGTTCAGAAACTCCGTTCCACATAATGCTAATAGGCTGAAGTTGCGCAATGAAGTGTCTACGTGTTGTGCAACACACTTACACACGAGGCGTGACACACTAGGCACTACTGGTGTTCTGGCCTCTGCGGGCCCGTCGTAGTCATATATGCAGCTCAAGGAATAGTGTGTACCTTGGTCTCCTGCAGCAAGTCGCACCCCAATCCCTTCTGAAGCATCCACTGGGATGGTGGCCTGCAAAGGGACACAGAGAGTCCCAACCCAGAAGGAGCTGCCAATAATGCTACAAACGCCTCCGTCAAGACCCAGCGTCTCGCAGCCTAACATGGATTGAGCAGGACTTGGATCAGGTGTTTGAGGCATAACCTCAAGAACCTCGCTGGCAACGGCCATCAGTAGCAAGGTCATGACAGACATCTCACTATTGCTCCCTTGGTCAGTAGCAGAAGAAGAAGAGGAGGGAAGGGAATCTCTAGCTCGAAAATCCCTCCGCCCGACAAGCCATCCCTCACCGCCATAGTCACCTGGATCCTCCGCAACCTGGTCCCCTAATACTCCATCCTCGATCAAGTATCCACTCCTCTCCACTGGTCCAGCCTAACCACAGACATCACAGACACACCTACATTTGGGTCACCCAGGGGATGAGTCACCGACAACCCACCTTGGTTGGACTTCTACACAAGGAACCACTCGTAGAAGTCCAAAATTTATGGTGAGCTACAGCAAGGCGGAGTCAACAGGTGAAGGAGAAGGGGGGCCATATGTCCAGGGAGGTTCCTCTCCTCACGTCGTGGTCGTATCTGGAGATGGAGGCAAGGTTGTGGGTCATTGTCTTCTTCCGCCGCTCCCACATGAGTAGGTTCAGCGTCTCTGTACTGGGTACCTGTGAGCGCGATCTACCCTCAATAGGCCAGCTAGGAGGATAGCCTGGTAACGGAGCCCCGAGGTGACCCGCACGCTGCCTCCATCTTGAGATCCTCTCGCCCGTTGCCACCCCTAGGGCACAACAGTCTGGGCCCCTCTACTCATCCCTTAAGACTGCCCAGTCGAATTTGAGCTAGAACGCCAGAATCAACTCTGAATTGTGATCCAATTTAATCGTGGGACGAATCAACGAGCCGAAAGTATGGTTCCATTTAATTTAGGGAGAGCATCGCCGATGCTGATGATGACAAGTAGAAACTCGGTGAGGTCATAAGAGAGGAGTTCAAGAGACAAAACTCGATGGCTCACATCGTCTCCTCCTCATCTGCATGCGGGATCGCGCCGCCGATATTGCGCCACTGATATCGCGCCAGAGGGGTCACGGGGGAGAAGTTGGGGGAGAGGGATCGTGGGGGAGAATCATGGGCGGGGGAGAGGGGAAATAGCGGGAAGCCTAATTGCAGGCTAGAGAGTTGCCCACTATCAAATTGGCCAGTTGAAATATCAAATTGGCATTTTCTAATTGCCACAAACTATATATATAAATGCCTTTAAAATTTACTATTTTTGAGAAAGTAAGTAGTAGGGGGATTAGAGGAATTTTATATAAAATGCCTGTAAATTAAATAAATATTGGCATTTTTTTATAAAAGCCACTAGAATAAATGCCACTAATGGGCATTTTTCCTGTAGTGATGGCTACCCCAGTTGCATCAGATTTGGTGTTACACCTTTATGGGCAATTTCAAGATTGAGTCGCTTAGTTGTTTTGACAATGTGTCTTGGTTGGAAGGCACCCGAGCCACATGATTGTGCCTGATTGATCCAGATTAGAGAGGGTCTAGCGTGTGAAAGTACCATTGGTTCTTGGATAGTGCCAACGTTACTTTACCATGCTTTATGATTTCTCAGTTATTCAAAAATCCATATTAAATCAATGGTTCATTAGAAAATTTCACAAATATATGCTTTGGAAAGATTTTTGAATAAGGAAATCAAATATCTAGTTTTCAAAGTCTATTTTACTCTTAGATAAATCCTAATTTGCTAAGATGTAACATTAGTTTTCAAGGTAATGAATAAATTACAAACGAATATGAAATGTGTTATGAACAAGGTAATTATGGTCCAACCAACCACATATAATGAGTAGGATATCACCAACCTAAAATGTGAATTTAAGATCTTCTCTAGGAGAGAGGTAAGTGGTTCATGCCTATGAGCATTTACATTTACTAAGCTCATTATATATACATGTTTCTTAAATAAGACTTCCATGATTTATGTGATCCAATGTTCTAAGATTTCAAGTTAAGATTTTCAAGTAAGATTGCCAAACTTTCATGGTTATATCCTTTCATATGATTGATATCTCAAGTAGAGATATATTATTAAAATTTCGTAGGATTATTAAGATATTAGAATGAAGTACACAATAAGATAATAAGATTAGGTTGCATTAAGTATGATTAGGTCTGAAAGATTATATTTTTGTAAGATTCATGTTTTAATATTTAAGTTCATGTTAAGACCATCAGATAAAAGTGCATCAAGATTCGTATAAGATCACATTTAATAAGATGACATCTGAATATGGAGTTAGAGTTGGACCCATGCCCCTTACTATAGGCTAACTTAAGAGACATGACCCAGGCCCTACGTGCAAGTCATGTGGCCCAATCACCCTAATGAAGGTTAATATAAGAGATACATGACCTAGGCACTTTGTGCAATTCATGAGGCCTAGGTAATAGAGTACAATCTGATTCAAATACATAGCCAAGGCCCATAGTGCATGTTATGTGACCTAGACACTTAGTGCAAGTCATGAGACCCAGTTACCAGAGTACATGTCTTCATAGCAAGATAAGTAAAAAGACAATAACTACGTTAAATGAAGAAGTGTTATTTATGTTTCAAATTTTATAGTAACTTTATTTTGATAATGTTGAAGAATATTTTGTGGTGTCTTTTACTTCACTAATGTTTATGTTAGAATACTCATGCAACTTACACTGACAACCATTTTTCCAATGCATGACTGGGGAAGAAATGTTTGTAGGTGAGGAGTAGGAGAAGAGGTAGAACCCAAAGGCTTAAATAAAAAGAATAGAGTAGGATAAGATCTGGTAAGGTGACAACTATAAGATGATCCTCAAATTTATAGATTCAGCTTTATAGTTTCATATTTAGAACTCTAGACTAGAGACTTTATCTGAAGATGTTAAACTAGTTTACCATTGGATAGCCTCTAAGTTTCCTTTCGTGAGAATAGAGATGAATATGTTTACCTTTCAAGTATGTGTGACTGATTATATTATTGTTATAAATGCCAGTTTTATGTAATGCCCCCCTTGAGTGTAGGATTTATGGAATAAATTAGTGTTGCTTCCACAATGTGCATGTGTGTTCTTAGGGAGGGCGTTACAATATGGTATCAGAGTGACAATATAGTTGGCCACCAGATGATCATTATTCTTAAGTTTTGAAGTGGTCCAATTTGTTCATTAGATGGATCCTAATAAGAAATACGATAAGGGCCAAGAGCATATGGATGTAGTCAAAATCTCCTACAACATAGGGAATGACCACAAGATATTTGGGGAAGATAACCCCAATGGAAAACCCAATCCTCCTCTTGAAGTGCTCGTCAAGGCATTGACTGATGCCATGACCAACCTGAGAGGAGGGAAATCATAATCGAGAGACTAAGAGTTGACCATGGTGGACTTTTTGATGATTGGGTGAGTGACTTTTTTTGGTGAAGTTGAGACAGATGTGGTCATCCGTGCTAAGGAGTGGTTGCTCAACATTGAGCACTGGTTCCATGATCTAGGATGCCCAGTGCATTCAAAGGTCCACTTATGGACACACATGTTGAAGAGTGTATCCCAAACTAGGTGGGAAAGCTTCACCCATGATTGAGATTGGATGCTATGCCACTAACATGGGAGGAGTTCACTACTGCCTTACAAAATAATTACATATCAGAAGCTATGATTGACAATAAGGAGTTGGATTTCAAGCGCCTGAAGTAGTATGACTCAACTGTCAGCCAATATGCAATGAAAATCTATATGCTGCAAAAGTACGAGTATGGCTTAGACGAGACGTATCTGGCAAAGAAGTTCATGTGTGGTCTGAAACGTAGTATCAGCTATGCCCTCATGAGATGTGACATTAGAACAATGTAGGAGGCACTTGAGGCTACCCTAGAGTTGGAGGACCATCTAGGATGACCGTGGAAGAATGGAGGTGACAAAAAACATAATGCTAACAACCATGAGAAGAAAAGGAATGCTCCTGAAGAAGATTCTCCTAAAAGGGTTAGGTTTCAAAAGTGTCGCAAAACCAATGTTGAAGTTTCTAGGATGGGTAGCACTACTTGGTACTTTTGCAACTAAGATGGGCACATCAAGAGAGAGTTCCCCAATATCCTTCACAAGGAAGATCCAATTAACAAGAATCCTAATCCAAACCCCCTAGAGAATAGGCAAGCAGAGTCTTTGCATGGTAGATGATGAAGGTACAATTTAAATTTCAAGGTTCATTAGAAGTATATGCATATGTATGTATGAAAACAAGGAAGGATGCATATGTCTAGCATGAAAAGTTCATGCCATATATATGCCAATGAGCTATTAAAGATATCATTAAAGAGTTAGTGTACATAGAATATGTAAAACCCTAAGGTGGGTAGACTAATCAAATTTTAAGGACCAAATTCCTATAAGATGGGCAGCATTTTAACATCCCAAAATTTCACATATACAATTGAGAGTCCTAAATGGAGTTTTATAAATGAAGAAATGGACTTAAAGGAAATACTCCACGTAATAAAATTTCATTTACATGATAAAAAATGTCATATTGTTCCCTTATGCACTAATTAGCTCACCTTTATCTTAATATGAAAAGAAATGTGATTTTACTCTCTTAGTGTCTCTCTCCTAAGATAATCCCTTCTAATACACATACAAAAATAATTAGAAAACCTTTGAATGGATAAATACCCTGAATCTTGAAATTCAAACTCAACTAATTCACTAGATAAAAGCTATTTTTCATATCTATCTCATCATTCAACACATATACATTAAGATAATGACATATTCAAGTTGATAGACAAAACATAAATAAATCCTTAAGCTAACCATATAGGAAGTCTCTAGACTCCTTATTTAATCAATGGTTCAAATTTGAGGTCATTTACACTGTATTTGACCACCTAATTTGATTATGAAAGAATATATATGTTTTTTAATTAAAATACCTTTGATTTAATCATCCAATCTAATTTTTGTTTTATGCACTGTCACACACATTATTTGATCATGTATCCTTTTTCCGGCCGGATGGGGCGACTGGAGTGATGTCTAGTATAACACAAACTCTTCTTACGACTGATATTTTATCTCCCCTACCTGATTCCTAATCACATCAAAACTCTATAGTGACCATTTTCTTTCCCTTAACAGATCTCCTTCACCACTCTTCCTTAGAGAGAACTACTATCCTCCTTCCAATCCTCACAATCTCCTAATTGGAATGATCCCTAGCAAGATATAACTTGATGCCCTATAACTCCTGCTCTCCTAGATCCACACCAACTCTCCCTTATTTTAGTATGAGCACATTCTTCTCTCTCTTAGACACAAAAGTATATATATATATATATATATATATATATATATATACAAGGACCCCTATAACCTTTGTAGAGAACCCAAGAACAGAACCCCATTATTGTTTTTCCCTCACTCAAACCCACACCCTACAAACCTATTTTGCCTAACGACTTAGACTACCTCATGTTCTCACTGAGGGTTCTTCCATCTGTAATCCCTGTCAACCACTATAAAACCTTAGTTGTGAGTTATATACTACTTTGAAGCTAGTTCAGTTGAAATTAAGGTTATTTGCGTTACCCAATTTTCGCCTCTTTTCTTTTGATTTCTATCTTCCCAAGAAAGCTCAGTGTTTCTAGCCTCTGTTCTTGCCGCTTTCACCACTCATAGCTTCTTTGCGATGTGGTGATCTTGTTTGGGTTTCTAGAGCATCATCTTGGCTTTCCCTTGTGTGCGTTCTAGTTTCTGCTTCTTGCAGGCCATGGCAGTGGATTCCATGTTGGCCTCAAGAACCACAATGCTTCCTATTTTGGCTTGCTAAGGTCCGACAGGGTTGAGGAAGCCAATGGGAGTGTTTCCCGTGTCTGGTTTGACATGTATCAAGGTTTTTTATCATAGGTTAGGCTCTGCTTTTCGAGTTCCTAAGAACTCAAAAGTACTCCTCTTCAATCGAAGAATAGATTAGGCAGTTTCCCATGGTTACCCTTGTAGGATCAATCTTGGTCTCACACCCTTATGGGAATTTTCAAGATTGAGTCATTTAGTTGGTTGGACGACATGTCTTTTTTGGAAGGGACCCGAGCCACAAGGTTGGGCCTGATTAGTCCTTCTCAGAGCGGGCCTGATGCATGGAAGGATGACTGATTTTTGGATAACGCCGGTGTGGATTTATCATGATTTGTGATTTGTTAGTTATTCAAAAATCCATATTAAATCAACGACTTATCATAAATTTCAAAAAATGCTTTGGAAATATATTTGAATAAGGAACTCAAATATCTAGTTTTAAAGTCTATTTTACTCTTAGATAAACCCTAATTCACTAAGATGTAACATTAGGGTTTAATCTAATGAATAAATTACAAATTGATATGAAATACATCATGAATAGGGTAATTAGGGTTCAACATGATTAGGATTTCATCTACCTAAAAATAGAAAGTATGATCTGCTCTAGGAGAGAGGCAAGTGGTTCATGCCCATGAGTATTCATATTTACTAAGATCATTATATCTATGTGTTTCTTAAATAAGACATTCATGATTTATGTGATTCAATGCTCTAAAATTTTAAGTTAAGATATGCAGGTAATATTGTCATATGTTCATACTTATGTCCTTTCATATTATCGATATCTCAAGTAGAGATATATTATCATAAAATTCTTAGGATGATTAAGATCTATGAATTAAGTACACAATAAGATTATAAGAGTAGGATGCATTAAGTATGCCTAAGTCTACAAGATAAGATTTTTAAAGATTCTTTAAGATTTAAGTTCATGTTAAGATCATGATAATAGATGCATAAATATTCATATAAGATCAAATTTAATAAGATGACATAAGATTATGGAGTTGGAGTTGGACCCATGCCCCTTAGTGAAGGTCAACTCAAGAGACATGACTTAGGCCCTATGTGCAAGTCATGTGGCCTAGTCACCCTAGTGCAGACCAATATAAGAGACACATGACCCATGCCCTTTGTGAAAGTCATGAGGCCCATGAATGAGAGTGTACGCCAATTCAAATACAGAACCCATGCCCATAGTGTAGGTTATGTGACCCAAGCACCTTAGTGCAGGTCATGATACCCAAGTACCAGAGTGTAGGTCTCCAGAGAAATATAAGTACTAAGTCAAAGAAATAAGTGCTATATATGTTTCAGATTTTATACACAATTTATTATTGATAATGTTCAATAATATTTTGCGATATCTTTTACTACCATTTTTTTATGTTAGAATACTTATGATACTTACACTAACAATCATTTTTCCAATGTATGGTTGGGGACGAGATGTCAACATGTGAGGAGAAGAGGTAGCTCCCAGAGGTTGGGAGCACTAGATAAGACCTAGTGGAGTGCCAACTATAATATTATCCTCAAATTTATAGATTCATGTTTATATTTCTATATTTAGAACTCCAAACGAGAGAATTTATCTCAAGATGTTAAACTTGTGTTCCATGTGATAGCTGTTTTTTCCTTTTGTAAGAACAATGATGAGAATTTTTACCTTTCAAGTTTGTGTGATTGATTATATTTTCCTTATGAATGCCAATTTTATGTAATTCCCCCTTGAGTGCACATGTTATGGATAACTTAGTGTTGCTTCCACTATGTAAATGTGTGTAATTACAAAGGGTGTTACAATATTCCTTGCGGATATAATAATTTACAATAAGGTTTTCAGTTCAACATAGTTTACCTCATGATGGATTCCAAAATCCTGATGGTCTAACATTTAAGGTTAAGAGATGAAAAATTTCTCATAGTTCTTGATTCCTACATGGAACCCCATTTCAATTTCTAGTACATACATCAGAGGAAACTCATGAAACCAAACTAGATAAATTTATCATTTCACTTTTCAATTAATCCTCTTTCTCATCTCAGATTTTGTGTTACTCGAGAACGAGCAACGTTTAAGTTCGGGGTATTTTGATGAATGCATATTCATCAGGAATTTCAATCACCACATTGGGTCAAATTCGACTTAATGCATTCAATTTCATTTACTGAATATCAAAATTTGTGAAATAACTAAATTGGTCCAATTATCATGATTTTAACTAAAATTATGTTGATTTGATGCAGGTCTTAATAAAGCTGAACAATCAGCTAGGGTCCACCTTCACTCACCCTTGGTTCTGACCAATCGATCTAACCAAGCGACTTCAGCCCATTCGGTCTCAAGACCGTTTGAGCCCATTCGGTCTCAAGACCGTTTGAGCCCATTCGATCTCAAGACTGATTGGAAAGTTCCATTACAAGACTGTTTGAGCCCATTCGGTCTCAAGACCATTTGAGCCCATTCGATATCAGGACCAAATGGACAGTTCCATTATAAGACTGTTTGGACGACCGCACGAATTCAAGACCTTAAAGCAGAGCCCCGGCCACGACCGTTTTGAACGACCAAGACCGTGGTCCAATGTCCTCGCCACGACCGTGTGGTGAGGCCACGACTGTGTGGTGAGACCACGACCGTGTGGTGAGGCCACGACCGTGGTGAACCGACCTTAGCACCCGTCCCTTCTCACCCGCCACGCCTGTACAAGACAGCACGGCCGTGGGACAGCAACATCGCCACGACCGTAGTGCCTCAACACGGCCGTGGTGTGTCGTCTTCTACCTCCGAACAACACTCGCTGCAGCTCCAACCGCAAGACCAAATGGGGGTGGCTCACAGACCGAATGAAGCTACCCTGATACCATTTTCTGGGCAGCGACCGAGACCATTTGCACCTACAGATGAATACCGAATGAAGGACATGAAGACCGTTTGATTTCACAAACCAATCAGAAAGTCACTACAGACTAAGACCGTTCATCGGCAAACGGTCTGTGAGGCCGTTTGCTCTCATTCCGTTTCCAAACCGAAAGGAGCCAAAACCGTTTGGTTATTAACGGTTTACATATCGTTTGGCAAGTGTTGCGAAGACTGTTTGGCTGAAGCATTGACCGAATCGAAGATCATTTGATTATTAACGGTTTGTAAACCGTTTGCCCTTGTCTCTAAGAGTGAACGCTGATGAAGACCGTTTGATAATTAAGTGGTTTCCAAACTGTTTGCTTCTGAAGACCGTTTGGTCAAACTTTACATGACCTTTTGAGAAAAAATATTCCCCAAACTGTTTGGACCGGAAACACACCAAAAATGTGAAGACCAGTCATGTGCCTATAGATAGGACCAGTAGGGTCACCTTTTGAGGCATCGGTTTCGGGACGCCGATAGGCTACCTGTACACAGGTCCGATCCAGACCCAATGCCGTCCACACCAGTTTCATTCCACCTACTTCCCGTGTTGCAACTAAGGAGACTGAGAAGAGGAGGAAGACGGAGCGAGGGAGACTGTCTGGTCTATCTTGGCATCTCCCGTTCGCGTCCAAATCTGCTCCGACATGATGTAGAAGGCCGCATCAACTTCATTGAGTTGCGACTATCTTCTGCACCGAGTTCATGGTGGATTTCTCTCTCTTTCTTATTCTTCTTGTATCTCACATCATGAGCGAGTAGTACCTTTTTGCTGGGGTGCGGGGACTAGCTACGCTGCCCGTGAAAGTATGTTCTTTTGTTAAGCATTCTATGGCAATGTGTATAACTTTCCATTTCGTTGTTAGTTGGTACATTTGTAGTTGATTATCTACTTGATTTCATCTTGTTCTTTCCTTTATTGCGAAATCTTCTATATATGGGATGGAATGGCGGTTTACAAGTTTGACTCCTTGACGAGAACTTCTGATAGGATTCTTTGAGGTCGTAAGTGTATGATCTGTGAGGGGACGAGACATATAGCCTACAGTGATGCTTTTGTGATCTAAACATCCCTCATGGAGGACCACAACCTTAGTTGGATTTTGTATCGTCTTATTTATCATCGATGTTAGTTTGTAGATCTATCACCTGCTTGCTTATCAATTAATGCGGTTGACTCCCAAACTAGAAATAGAATGAGATTTCTTTAAGGTCGTAAGTGCATGATCCACGAGGGAATGAGCCATATAGCCTTCGGTGACGCTTCTGTGTGCCTAACGCATGTACATGGGGCCCACAACCTTCATTGGATTTCTGTATCTTTAGATCCGTAAGTGATCCGGATGGTGACGAGACATCTGATGCCTAAGGTGATGCCTATGCGAACCTAACGCCCATATGAGGGGTCTTGTAGCAGCTCTATTTGGATTGTTATATCTTGCCTGGATTGTTTGCGATTGAATGTGTTTGTGTGTGTAGCGGTGGTAAAACCCGATACCATCCCAGCGATTCCATATCATTGATCTAAATCCAACTTTAATTCAGCTTTTACTTTCTTGCAATTAGTTTAATTAACCTCAAATCAACTAATCGTTCTAAATATTAGTCTTAACTCGAACTAGATTAGACTGACAAGGATTGTTAAAAATGTTGTCATTTGGGTTCGATCCTTAACTATACTACGATAAGACTCGTCCGCTTGCGGGTGGTATTATTGCACTTTGGTTTTGGTAAAAACTCGGGGATTTTAACCCCGAGTGAGTTTATTAGTGAGATAAAATCCCACGTCAATGGTTGGTGAATTCGGACAATTGGTAGTCTAAACTGTCAGTTAATTAGTGAATATTAATTAATGAAAATGGATGTGCCTAACTAAGTGACCGTACCCTAATATCATGCACACAAGTGATGAAGACACATACACTAGGAAGAGGTTATATCTAAATAATGTTCTTCCTAACATTTTAATTTACCTTGGAATCATGACTTTATTGCCTCAACTTCATTTAAACACACATACTTGAAAAGCATGCACCTTCATCCCACCAACACATCCAACATGTTACATGATTTGTTCCTTCACTCTTCCCCAGAACCCCAATCGATGAAAATATTATTGTATTTCATATAAATGATCAAAGTTTTGAATATAGTGAACTATTTTTAATTTTATTCATCATAATAGTGGACATTTCATTACAATTCAATGGAACATGTGCAACGGAACATATGTTCTTATACCAAGAGTTTACATATGCATTTTGAACAATTGTTTATATGTTTTAACAATTCTCAACAACAAATCAACATTTAGAAACATATATAAAAATATATTATTGTGCATGTGTCTCCTTACACCCTCATTATAATTATTTCAAACAGTTAAATCTTTGTTTATTGTTGACCATTTATTATATATCATATTTTCTTAAAGAACTGAACTTTTTTCATACCACAATATTTTTTTATGTGATAACCTTTCGACAATCCATTAAGTTTTCCTCATTGTATCACTTAATAAACATGAAGGGGAGGAGTTGGTGTGGTAAAGGGGTCATAGAGAGTGACATTGCTATGGTATGAGGTCATTTTCGATTTATGGGAAAGGATCAGAATGGGATGCACAGGAGGACATGATAGATATGTACATGGTGGAGATAGGAAGTTTAATAAACCATCTCGTGTTTGGATGCCACATATGATAGCATTGGGTGCAAGTTAATCATTCTAAAGTTTTTTTTTGTGTTCGTGGTAATTTTAGTTTCTACGTTACAACATAATTGTAATTCAAGCAACAAATTACTAAGATCGTCCATACTAACGAAAAAGAATGTAGTAAAAATATATGTCGGACTCTTTATTATCTACTCAACCGAATACTTTTTTTTATCACGTATACAACCAATTTTCTTTATGCACTGGTTTGAAACATCATCTAACATATATGTTGGTGAGCCTTAAACCATCAGATAAAAAACACGTAGATGCAACATGTTGTATCCGATTAGTATAAACAAGGTTAGTTTTATATGTAATTTATGATGCAATTTACATGAATGATCACATTGTTCGTTCTTCTAAGATTTATCAAGCAAAGTCAAAGCCACGTTTAAGAAATTTACAACCATTCTGCTGTAGGTGGATGGGTGTGGCTATAGTCAAAGATTGTGTCGAGGGTGATAGATTCGAAGCTTATTGGTTCTGAGAGTCCATAACAGAATGGGCGTGGCTATAGTCAAAGATTGTGTCGAGGGTGATAGATTCGAAGCTTATCGGTTCTGGGAGTCCATAACAGACGATGGTTCATTTTGGAAGCAATTGTGTCGGTAGATAACGGCTACTAAGTCAATGGCAGTGGCTGCGGTAGAGATTTAGGCTTTGTTTGGCAATGGGATTATTGAGATTATAAAATCCGGACTGGGATTAGTCCAATCATCCAATTATGAAATCCGGACTGGGATTGGGGTTCCCCACTTGGCCCTGTTTGGCAAACCAATCCGACTGACTTCGTAACTTGTGTTTTTCAATCTGCTATATAAAGAAACATACACAAAAGACAGAGCCTGATCCGGACTAGGATTCCTAATCTTACTGTTGACAGGACTGAGATAGTCCAGCTTTTGAGATTACGGAATCTTGAAACGATGTCGTTTCACGGTTTCCAACCAAACGCGCAAGTGCAGAACCAGACTGGATAGGGACTGGATCTGCTGATGTGGCGCAGACCTGACCTAATAAGACAAATCTAAATCTCATCCTGGTTTGTTTCCAAACAGGGGCTTATGCATCAGAGGGCAATGGACCGGAGGAAAATATGTGTTGAAGTAGGGTTGCATATTTCTTGGTTCACATCAACGGACCGGACCAAGCCGGTTATTTGGTCTGGTCTGATCTTGGACTGACTTGACTTTCAGTCCAGTCCTCGCTCCTTTATTTCCCTTAAATCCGGTCCTCGGTCTGGTCCGGTCTAAAATCGGAAAAATCTGGTCAGGACTGATTGGACTGAATAATAGAAAAAACTTCTTATATATGTTAATTGAATCCAATATTTATGATGGGTTGTGCGTACGTGTAGTATATTATCAATGACTCCAATATGTATATTAATATTTTGGTCTATACAAAGATATCATTATATCAATAAATGTAAATAGTCGAATTAGCCATTGCACTTATAGGAGCACATGTAGTAGCCACTAAATAAATTTGAATTCTGCATTGAGTTGTGACGACAAAAATGTAAAAGGATGTTACATTGAGTTAAACTTCTAATAAATTAGTATATTACAATACTAACTATCTCATGATCCAAATTTATAATAATTACAAGTGTTAATATTTTTGCCTGCTACAAATTTATGATTGTTAGTCTCAAATATGCTATTATGTAAGAATTATTTTACTCATGTTTCCGGTAGTCTCATACGGTTTACTTTTTCGAGTTGAAAGGATTTAATTTGTAATTGTGTGTGTTACCAAATTTAATGGTCTTTTATAATTTTTATAAGATATTTGTTTTATATTTTATAATCAATAGTATAAAATACAAGTTATTTAGTCCGTCTTCGGTCCGATCCCGATCTGGTCTATGATTTTTTCAATCCGGTCCAAGACCGGTTCTTATTCCGTCTAGTCCTCAGTCTATGTTTTTTTTATTAACCGGATCTTTGTCCGGTCCAATTTAAACCGGTTCTGTCCGGGTTTGGACCGATGTATGACCTAGCTGAAAGAAGAGAACACAAGTCAGTTGTTGGCTGTACTGTAACAGTACATCGACAATTATTAAATGCAAAACATAAAAGCTCGGCGAAGCTACACAAAGATGGGATCGAATTCCCTGTTCCGAGGTGCCTTTACACCGTGTTACAGTTAATTTAGACGGTAGAAACACTAAATTAATTTTTTTTAAAGGGGGATTTTCGAGTAGGCTGCAACAAGATGTGCTACAGAAACTTGTCGCAGCAGACCTGGACCCCACAAAAATGAGAGGTTATGTACTTGCCGGCTAGTTCAGCCGATCAAGCCAGTATGAAGCACAAGTTGCGAGATCAAATCTCATTAGAACACTACCAAAAGGAAATAAAGACTCTGTGGTTGTAATTGACTGTTCCCCTGATGGTATATGGAAAGGAGCTATCAAAAGAAAAGATGGGAAGCATTCACATAACAGAAAATCGGGAGTTTGGTTTGGGGTATCATCGGGGTCGGGTTCATACGGGTGTCCAGTGCTAGTACACGGGGCAGCGTGGTACGCAATGTCTGTCTGGGTTGAGACTACTCTTACCAATGGAATATTATCCTATTCTAAATTCTGTGCATAAAAGTATGGGAAATTGGGCTTTGTGAGATCTCATATCCTATCCTACCCATAATTTTCGAAACAAAATGTGGCCTAAGAATATAATGATGTCTTTGGCCCTGTTTGGTTGGTAGAAAAGGATTAACAAGGGAAGTAAAGGAAGAAAAGATGGGAAGGTATATACACAGGATGAGATACAAGTTTTGCTATCCTGTATTTGGATGCAACTAAGGATAGCATTAACAACAAAGTCTATTTTAACAATATTCCACAAATATAAAGTGGACACTTTTGGCAATATTAATTTGGTTATAATCAGTTTAGATAACATGTATCTTAAGGGTGGATGGTTTGCGGCGAACAATTGTGGCAAGAGACTCTAGGCAAATCGTATAGTAGTTGTTCTGTTGAAAAAAACACAAGCAACGATTTTAGACGATTGACTCTTATACGATGATTGAGAAGAAATATAATAGTGAAGTAAAACAAACTTGAATCTTTTGCTTGCGTAGAGGGTAGCAACCAACGAGAAGAACACAAGAAGAATAAAATTGGATGAAATGAGAAGATAGACTTGTGTGACGGAAGAAGAGACAGTTTGGATGCTCCAAGCTTTGCGTGTGGGAGAGGTAGCAGACGACAAAGAGATGAGAAGTTGGAGATCGGAGAAGAACAAACTTATGCCGATGGCCGCTGATGTATGACGAGAAGGGAGACCGGAGAAGAACAATCCTACACTGAATATAAATCAAGAAGGGGCAAGGGGAGACCGGTGAGTGACGAGGGTGCAGATCGGAGGGTGACGACCAGAAGTGATGAAAATGAATGCTGAAATTGCGAGGACGAGGACCGGTAGAGGGGTCTTTGGCATCCGGGCCGGCGTCGGGGGTGTGTTGGGGTCGGGTGCTTATACCTCGTGAATAGTAGGGGGCAGCGCATAACTGAAAAATCCTATCTGAATAAGAGTTCAGTGCCGTCACAATACCATCCTACATATAAATTTTCACAAACAAACTTATGATTGAATTTATTAGTTGGATTTCAATCTTATCCTACCTTATATCCTGCGAACCAAACGGGGCCTTTGCGTATTAGAGGCGGGGAAAGTGGGCGGGCTGATAGTTAAATCCGGTTTTTCTCTAGGCATATAATGGAGGTATCTATATTCAAATAAGCCATTAAGGGGTTTTGACAATCATAACCATTGAAAAATAGTATTGAGAACTTTAACTACGTATACAAATCACTTTAGTGATAAAACACTTGACCGTTTCGATAATTGAATCAATTTATACATTTGTTATAAGAAATAAGATTTGCTTCTATAAAATATATCACATACTTTTTCTCTCTATTATAAGTTGGTACCTAATAATATTTTAGTATTATCATTAACTTTAACACGAATAAAGTTTTGAAAATAGTCAATGACTTGGAATAACATGGATGACTAGTAAACTTCGGGAACGAAATTGTACATGCAAATATGATGAAAAGGAGGATAACAAAGTACAACATCAACATACATACAAAATTATTCCTAGGATGATGTAAAATGAATTAAGCTCCATTGAGTTTTAGATCAAGTTTAATTGATTCAAGTGAGTCTTTCAATGATTGAAAAACATAATTCAGGCATGTCGAGCTTGTGCTTTCAAAGTTTCTTCTTTTTTATAAAGTCCCATCAAAACATTAAAATTAGCAAAATCAATCTTCCCATTACTTTGTACATTTACTTCCTTCAGTCTTCTCTCTAGCTCAGTATTTGTCATATTGACATTGATTTTCTCAAATACGTTTAGTATTTCCTCCTTTGAGATATCCTCTTCGTTACTGGAGAACTCGTAAAATAGGTCATAAATATCCGTCAAGATGAATGAGCTTTTAGGGGGAGATGGGGTAGGATCACGATTATCTTGTTCAACAGAGGATGTAGCATTGGAACACTCTAGCAAGGGGGATAACATAGATTCAGAGGTCTCATGTGAGGTGGATGATGAAGCTCTGGACAACTTTGACGGATCTCCCAAGCCCAAGTAAGACTTGATGTTATCCATCGAGAAAAGGATATATTCTGATTCTATAGGTTGTGGGTTGGAAGCGAAAAATTACAATCTACAATTTGAAGGTTGAAATGAAATATAGTATACGTCACTATTACATTTAGGTGGACCTTAAAACTTAATATTGATGATAAATCTCGTGCATAAAGTAGTTGATGGTATAGGTAATATTAGCTTCACAATTAGCACAATGTTTGAATATACAGATGAGTTGTATAGCCATATACTATTTTTTGTGTTCTCTTATGCAAGCATTAGTTGAAGCTAAAACATGCTTAGAAATTGTTCCCAATGCAAATTGTCCACTCATTTCTACCCCTAAATAAAACATGGAGATGGAAAGACACAAAATTCTACGAAAACTCACATTTCAAAGTAAGTAGAGATATGAGGGAATACTGAACTTTGTAGTAGATAATTAATTCAAACTTTTACGTATACCCTTATGTATATGTCTATACTCAGTTCCAAACTTCTAAGTTTCTTCACACATTCATGAAAAAATACTAACACCATTTGACCACCCTTACACCTTTGTAAATTTAAGAAAAAAATATATTATTACATCAGTTCATCTTGTGTACTCAAAGATATTAAATGAATGTAGAATGAACTATATCTGTGATGAAGCACGTCAATGCATACAAAAATGGAACAAATATTTATATCAATTGGAAAATATATTATGTGAATTTATTGAAGTATTCTTTATAACATGTTCATATATTTAAATAGCATATAATACTTTAAGCAATATGTAAAAAACTGATATAGATGAGTCATATGTGAGAAGTTATATTTTCAAGGAAGTGTTGTATTAATATTTTATGAAAATATGAAAACATTTTATCAATTTTATATGTTACATATAATGACCATGCATGATTGATGCAGCTAAAGATACCCACAATTTTTTAGGATTTATGGAGTTGCTAAGTATAAGTAGATACATGCAGAGATCAATGTTTGGTCATTATTTTTGGCAAACCTTTAATAATAATATGGTTTATTTTGACAATTAGTTTTAGAAAAATGGTTGATGGCATATCCAAAAATAAAAAAAATCCTTTGAATGATTATTAGATTCATTTTTTATTAGGGATGACATAAAACATAAGACAACAAAATGATAAACATTCAAATGAGGAAGTATGAGAGTCAAATAAACGCAATAGTACCACTGCTTTGTTATTACGAGAAGAGTAAGAAACAATTATTTCCTTACTTATTTAGTGAACAAAATGCACATTGTTGAAGTTAGAATCTTGACCCAAATAAAATGGTATCTAGATGAAAATTTTAATTCCACTAAAAGGAGGATGCATTAGCACCAATGCACAACTTCAAAATTTTCATTATTATTTAAAAATTATATCAAATATATTGTGAAGGACAAATTTTGAGGTTTTTGACTACAATTCCTAGTTATAAAAATGGTTCACATTATAATTACATATCAAAATAAAAAATATACAAACATCCCTTCAAGATTATTTCATGGTTGAGACTCATAATAAACATGGTAAAGAAATTGAGAAAGAAACATGACAATAGGTTAAGCCCATGTCATACAAAAGTGAGGTCATTGACATAAGGGAAGGTGAACTTATATAAATTTATAGAAGACCCATGTTTGGGATGTACTTACATAAACTAATAGAAAACCCATATTTTGGGTTATAAAGAATCAATCTGAAAGATTGTAGGATATAGGATCAAGAGGGAGTGGACTGAGCTACTAAAAACAAAAAAATACTTGTTAGGGCCTTCAAATTATATCATAATATAATTAAACAAGCAAAGGGGAGTGACACTGAATAACCATAAAAAAATAATGATTTATAGTGATTTTGTCTTGAATTGTTATAGATCCACATCCTAAACTATTCTACTCTAAGATTTCTTCACCATTTGAGAATCACCTTGTGTTAACTTATCAAGAGAAATTACCAAGTAACCTTCTCTTGTCATACAAAAAGTAGTTAGCTTCCCTTTTTGTGCAAGGAGACAATAGTTGATATAAGGGTTCACCCACACTTGCCTAGGGCCACCTGTACTACAACTTTCTTTGTTAAGGTAGAGTGTCACTCAATGTTGATAAAAAGAGATCAGAAGGGGGAATTGAGAGCCTTGATGGTAAAAATTAGGTACATCTCTGTCATAAAGTATTCAAAATCACTTAGATGAATAATGCAAATGTAAGATTAAGAAGGAATTTAAGGTATCTTTGAGTCAGTAAATAAATTTTCTAACATTTGGATACTTAGGTCACGTTTAGAGGCTCTCAAATGGATTCTATACATAGCAAAGGGTTTCTACTATCGAATAGAAGTGTTAGGATGAATTCAGGACAATTTTGACATAGTAGGTGAAATCCTAATGGGTCTTTTTTCTCTTTGTTTCTCTCAACATGACTGCTTTTACAGTTCTAAAAAGTGATATTGACCAGTCAATTGTACAAACTTTTATTGAATAATATAGCCCTTGTTGTGTCCAAAAAACAAATTTAGATGAATTTTCCTTACATATTTTAGTTCAAACAATATATCAAGTTGGAAATTTCAAATGACATTGCTTGGAATTTGTCCAAAAGGGTTCCAACCGATGACATTATTTGTCAAAGGAACAATGAACATTATCAACCAGAAATTTCTCAAATAGTTTCATTCGTTGATACTTATTGTCTTAAGTGTATCTACACACAGGTTGATCACTATGTAGGCTACAATTTCATGAGTGATATTTATCCTACAACACTAATTAGAAACCCAAATTTTGACTTTGTCATGTGTGCCTTGACGAGCAAAGGGAAGTGGCCAATTCAAAATTATATCTATGAATATGTGAGTGCATCTTTAGTAATATCATCTCAATAATTACAATTTTGTCTTATTACAAGGCATGCATTCCATATAATAAATGAGTTTACTAAAAGTATGTACATAAATATTTAGAATTCTACAATCAACTTAATCTTCTTTTATGCTTACTTGTATTTCTCTAATTATTGTGTGTTAGAAGGAAGGATGGAGTGTGTCCAACATTCTGAAACATATTAGATAAATTCATTAGACACAATAACATGAAACTAGTATTTCCTTGTTAAAACATTGTATAGACCATGACATAGTCTCCGGGGCAAAAATATGACAAATTGTACAAGGTACAAACCATATCTTGATTCTATAAATAAGGGTAAATATATGAATAAGACACAACCTTTACCATGGGGATCCCGTCCCAATGCTTACAAACAATAATAATTATATGTCCAACAAGAAAAAGATAGAAAGTAAATGTGATTTTTGGTTGGTGGATAAAATTGCAAACTTTCTCCTAAAAATAATAGTCTTGTGTTACGATCATATAATAAAAAGCTATATCTATGAATAACTAAAAAAAATGAAAGAAATGTGATTCTGCAATATATGCCCTCTCATAGGAAAACATGCGCTCAACAAGAATCACCCTAAATTTTAGTAGTTATTATTTTTAGAAATCTTAATATTAAATAGACCACAAATAACACCTATAGATGTGAATGAATCCAATTTTTCCCTTCGGATCCCAAGTGAACCTATTTAGAGAACATGGTCTGTAGAATGGTGAAAGTAGACTCATACTTGAAAACATGATTTAAATTGTGTGTTATGTTTCCTATTGATAAATAAATATGTGATTAGACTCTCATTCAACTTATTTACATAAATATCTTTCTTATCAATAGATGGATAACGAGACTTGCAATATAGAATGGAAATTTAATGGGTTACATTTAATATATGTCTTAGTTAATTTCAAGTGAGTCTTGGTTTCGGTCTTATAGATGTGTCCTAGTACGTATGGTAGGATGTTTCACTGAGATTTCAGAACTCTTACATGTTTTCAAGTGAGAACTAATGATGGATTAAGTAAATATAAATTTAATGAAATAAGAGAACTCTAAGTTGCATAGGTATGAGGACCATATTGAAGGATTGATAAACTAAATGAAAAATTATAGTGCACTTACAAAACCAATTATAAGGATAAGGGAGGAAATAATATGTTTCAAAGTTAGATAACAACAGTGGATGTATGATGTAACCAAGAATAATTAAAGTTGATAATAGAAAACTTGAATGGAGTTTTAAGTAAGTTTGAATACACATAATACCAATAAAATTAGTGTGTCTTAGTCTAACTGAATAGTTCGTCAACCAACTACCTTCATAGTTGGTTGACTTATATAATTTGTAGAAATTAATCTTAAAGAAATAAATCTTAATATAACAAAAGAGAGTCTTTAAAGAAAAAGTGATCGTGAATTAGTGAGTTTTAAATTAAATATATTTTGAGAAGGTTATAGGAAACATAACTAGATGAATCGTGAAAATCCTCAGAAGAGTTAAAAGTTTAAAGATAAGGAAGAATGGAAAGACATCATGAAGAAAACATTTATGGTTTTATTAAACATTTAATGATTTGCCTTATATGGAAACGCTAAGCATGAAAGATATACAAGATAAATAAACATGTATATAAAACCAAAAGTGAAAGAATGGAGTAAGAGGACTAGATTGTAATTGAAAAAAAGTTCATTTAAACACTTAGGAATAAAGGAAGAACATGGGAAAAGCATTCAAATAACTATGAAATACAAAGGAGGATGTATTTTTAGAAAGAATAAAGTGGCATACATTAAATCAGTAATTATTGCATGATGACTAATGTAAGATGTTCATATGAGAATTGTGATATATAAAAAGATAACATAGGAAAAAGTCTCATTTGGAAAAAAATGTTATATTACACCAAGGGAATGGGAATAATGTATGTCTTTATCCTTAACTCAATGCATTCTTTCTTATTAATAATTTTGATTTTATACTTCCTTGCAATATATGGAACCATAAGTTTGATATAATCTATCGTGGTTGATAAATTCCTATGGTTAAGTGAGACTGTGACACCCAGATGCCACACAAACAAGATAAGTGAAAACAAACCACGTGATCAACAACTAAACAACCACATATCCACAAAAGTAGGAAAATTAAAACCAATCTCATATAACCATCACTATGCAGTAGTAACATATTTCATCAAGGTTCACAACCTTTAACATATCACATACCATACCAGGTATTCACATATGTATAGTGACCATCTGTCGCACTCCTATATATAAAAGAACTTGTTGGCATATACATGTCATATTTACAATAAAGGCATACTTCCAAAACCACATATGGAGATATAACATCTATAAGAAAACACATCCCTCCTAGAACTGAGAGTACATGGACAACACTAGGACTCTACTACCCAACTCTAGCAGTTATCCAACCTTCAATAGCTAATGATCTCTGAGCTTCTCTTCCTGAACAGCATGATCCCTACCACGTCGCTAACAACTGCCTAAAAAGACACATGTCCTAACAAGAGATATAACTCTCAGCCAACAATTATAGCTACCACTAGATAAATCACTATTAAACAGGATGAGAATATTCAGCTAAATGAGTAATTAAAACTAATCTGATAGGTTAAGTTGGTTAAATAGCTATAACTGATAAGCATAGCAACATGATAAAAAGGAATACAAAGAACATATATAACTTTTGATTTCTCTTACCGCATGTTATAACAACTAAGTAGAAATAAAAACAAGGCAAGTGTAAACATCCAATGTGAAGCATGTTTAACCCTATAGAGTTATACTACACGACTATATTATGACTTTCATTAATGCCCTGAGGATTTGAGTTGTACCACCCAAATCAACTGGCCACTTTGAAGTGCTCGTCAGTTCTATACAAGATCTTCTCCCCACGTGATTAGTACAAGTCTACCCTATAGTGACATATCAATCAAACTGTGAACAAAAACATATAGTCAAGCTAAAAACACCTATTCCACCTTGGTACAGGTCACGACGCTAGACACCAGGGTATAAAACCCTTCCACCAAGGTACAAGTACAATTGTTCTCATTGTTTTACTTACATATCACATACATAACAATGAGACATGACTATGGCCGTTCTCAAACACCTTGGGATCTGGATGACAAGGATGTACTCTCCAAGCACCCCATATACTCAACAATATGCACTCTGAGTTTCCCTTAGGAATACTCATTTCACCATCCAGCAAGTTCTGATGTTGGGATGGATCTATGTCTAGGGAAACTACATGATTAGAGTTCCACTCGATTAGTTTAATCCAATTGGGTGTCTTTTAACTGCATCAATCAAGTTACATACAAACCCTAAAAGGACTCTACAAGGATAAGGGTAGGTTGAAACTTTAGGATATATAAAGTGTATAAAGCATATGCTAATCACATTTCAACAAAGTATTGTTCACTACCATACACAAGGCCATCACCATTATCACATTATCATGGGATACCCATCCCTTGTCACATCATACAAAGGATTTCACCTCAATTAGAGAACAAAGACATGCAAGGGTTACAAGACCATTCACATTGATCCCTACAAGAACATCATCATCTCTCCATGTCTCATTGAGGCTCATAATCATCACACATGTGTCTCATAAGAGATATCAAATCAAATAGTAGCTATGATGCTTATTCAACAACAAATTAGGGTTACAACATTAGGAGAGAGAAAATACTTTATCACTATTCTACTTCCTCCAACAAGTTAAACAACTTCATCATGTACTTGGAATCAGGGTTATGTTTCAAAATTATAACCAAATTAGGATTTCAAATTAGCAATAGGTGTAAACCCTACCATATCCCACATTCTTGGAAATAAGCAGGTTAAACACCATCATCATAAGGTCGACCACATAGACAAACATAGAATCTAGGAATCACAATGACCAAAGAGATTTGGGTCTCATCATCTTCATCGATAAAGAGAAGGCACCGACATCATGATTGAAGAAGACAAGTGTACGGTGACCGAAGAGAGCATCACAGATCTTCATCGACTGAAAAAGAATCTTGGCGACCGAAGGTATACATCCACATCTCATCGACAAAAGGGAATTCAAACATCAACAACCATAGGAGTCAAGTCTCGGTGATTGAAGAACATGGTGTTAATCTCATCAACCAAAGAAGATAATCACTTAAGTGACCATTCAAGGAGATCCATACTTAGCGACCCAAAGACCCTCAAAAGACATCGACCACATGATCATAACATGGTCAACATCAAGAGAAAGAAAACCACAACCAACACAAGATCAAAATAGGCTGATCATGATGATAAAAGTGAAACCACCAAGGAATAAAAAATAAGGCGAGGATAATATCAAAAACCCTAAATTCACCATCAACATGAGAGGAAACCCACAACATGAAGTAGAGAGAGAAAATCATCATTTAACACATGCATACAAGGTTTACAACTTCCATCATCAAACTAGATTTTCAGGTACAAGATTAAGGTTTCATCAAGTGGGGTCCATTTATTTAAGATCACCATAAAAATAAACCTAGGATCATAGGTATTATCACCATTCTACTTAGAACCACATTTTAAGTGTGGATTAGTTGCACGCAAAGTTAAGTGCACAATAATTGAGGGGAAAGTTATATAACTCGCCTTACAAAGATGAAGCAACTCCAACATCAGGGAAGATCCAAAGAAGAGATAAAACCCTAGATTGATTACCACCTCGGCCAAGCTAGTACCACCTAAAAAATGAAGAAAAGGCCTGGGTTAAAGGAGAACAAGAAAGAGGGGAAAAACCTAGGCCAAAAAGACAAGAAAGAGAGGAGATCTTCAACCCAACTTAAGCACCATTGTGGAGAACCATGAATTTGACCAACAAGAGAGAAGTTCCTCAAGATCAACTCAAGCACTACCATGGAGAAACATGGGTTTGGACAAAAAGAGGGAAAAGGAAGGTAGGATAGCAAGAAAATGAAGATCAAGAAGGGAAGATCACTTACCATCTTCAAGAAACACCTAACAATCACCAAAGAAAGGGTTGCTCCAAACCTTAGATCAACATGCAAAGGGGTTCGACCACCTTCTTCTAGGTCAGGCTCCTTCCTTAAACACCAAGAACACAAGGGGGACGAGCTCCTAGGAGAAGAGAGAAAGAAAAGGGTACAAAAGGGATAACTTGCATGCAAAGAGAGGGGTTTATATACCCAAGGGTAGAGAGAGAGAAGGGAGGTTGGGTGTCATGTAGACATGTGCCACTTGTCCACCATATCTCAGACATGCAAGAACTAAGCTCATGCATGTAAAAAAGGTTGTTAAAACCAAGGAAAACTAGTGAACAACCTGGTCCAAGAAAGCCCCATCGTTCGAAGGGAAAACTAGGCCAAAAGCTCAATGGTCAAAGAGAAACAATAGCCTATTGGTGGCATAGAACTTAACCTAGGTTTTCTTGGCTCATCAACCGCCAAGACCTCTAGGTTCATCTCAAACATCATCAAATGCATAAACATGATCAAAGGAACATCTTGGCGATCACTAAAACCAAGGGGATCATCAGTCAACACTCAAGTTCAACATAAAACTAGGGCATCCAAGCAAACCCTAGAACATCAACACATGATGCCACCTCATCAAACCAAGGTACAACAAAGCTCCTTGAGGAACCACTCTCTCTAACAAGAGGCCAAAAATGTTTGACACATCAAGCATGTGATAAATTGCAGGATACACCCTAAACATGGGTAAATTGCAATTAGGTCCAACATAAGAAAATATAAGCATAGCTAGCTTAAACAACATCCAAACTGGACCAAAATTGAAAACATAAGTATATAACATGTTATTAAAGAACATCACATGATTAGATTAAGGTTTTAAGCATCTAACTATGCTAAGAAAGAAAGATCAACCATAAAGCTAGACATGGGGTCCTACAACCCTAAACCCCTAACAAGGATTTCACCTCCAAAATCCTAACTGAACAAAGATGTGTACTTCCTACACATCTCATCCTCTAACTCCCATGTGGCTTCCTACATGCCACGGTGATGCCAAAAAACCTTAACTTAAACTATATCCTTCTTCTTCAACTTCTTCACTCTCCTATCCAAGATTAACATAAGACTGTCCACATACAATATATCCTCCTCCAACTCAACCTCCATCAGATGCAACACTTGCTCTATATTTGGATGGAACTTCCTCAACATAGAAGGGAGGATGAACCTATGTAACTCTAGAGGTATCTCCAATCTATAAGCCACCTTCTCAACACACGCCACCATAGGGTAAGGTCCCATAAACCTGGGAGCCAACTTACCCTTCTTACCAGACCTCAACACACCCTTCCAAGGAGAGACCTTAAGGTACAAACAATATCCTACTTGGAACTCCAAGGGCATGTAATGGTTATCAACATAAGACTTATATCTATCCTGGGTTGCCTTCAACTACTGTTGTATAACTTTAATCTTCTTTGTAGTTTGCTACACCAGCTTAGGACCCAAAAGCTAATATTCTCCTGTCTCATACCAACACAGCAGTGACCGACAATGTTTCCCATACAAAGCCTCATAAGGTGCCATGTCTATGATCCTCTGATATCCATTATTGTAGGCAAATTCTATCAAACTCAGATGCACATCCCAACTACCCAAAAATTGCAAGACACAAGCTCTCAACATATCTTCTAACGTCTGAATGGTCCTCTCAGACTGACAATCTATCTGTGGGTGAAAACTTGTACTAAACTTCAACCGTGTACCCATGGCTGTATGCAGACGTTGCCAGAAACGATTGGTAAACTAAGGACCTCTATCAGACACCATTATTACGGGGATACCATGCAAACACACGATCTTATTCACATATATCTGTGCCAACTTCTCTGTTGTATATGTTGTCTTGACAGGAAGGAAGTGAGCTGACTTGGTCAACCTGTCAACTATCACCCTGATGGAATCATGACCTTTGGCCATCCTAGGGAGACAACCTACAAAGTCCATGATGATATGATACCATCTCCACTATGGTATAGGCAACGGTTGTAACATCCCTATAGAATTCTGATGCTCAGCCTTGACCTACTGACACACTGGACATCTTTCCATAACTCAACCACATCATGCTTCAAAGACAGGACACCGATACAGATGCCTCAGGGTATGGTACATCTTGGTACTTCCTCGATGCATTGCATACATCAAAGAATGAGCCTCCTTAAGAACCATCTTCGTCAGACCATCAACATCTGCAACCACTATCCTACTATGGAAACAAATGGTATCATCCTCTATCTCATGGAATTCCTCATGCTTCTCACTGTCAAACTCTAATAAGATCTTCTATATCATAGTATCATCACATTGCACATCTCTGATCTTTTATATCAACATGGGCTTCACCTGCAACTGTGCTAACAAGTCTACCAACAAGGAGACGTCCAACTGGACACTCATCTTGATGTAATGACACCAACATGTCTCTCTTATAACACACCAAAGAACATAATTGTGTCTTATCAGTAGATGATGATAAAGAATACTTCCTTCTCAGCACATCAACAACCATGTTTGGGTTCCTTGGATGGTAGTCTATTGTGCAATCGTAGTCATTGATCAACTCCATCCATCATCTCTACTGCATGTTCATCTCCTGCTTCAAGAATATATACTGAAGGTTCTTTTGGTTGGTGAAGATCTGACACTTCTCCCCATAAAGGTAATGTCTTCAAATCTTCAAAGCATGGACCACAGTTGCAAGCTCAAGATTGTGTGTCAGGTAGTTGTCCTCATGTTTCTTAATGTAAAGAGTTGAGATCAACTCTCTACTATAAATGGCAAACAAAGAATCAATGGGAAGCAGCGAAATCTAAAACTTGACTTTAATCAAAATGTATAAAGAGTACATCATAAAAATTTCTTAAAGGAAGTACAACTTTATAAAAAACATAGGATCTAGGTAGGGGAAGACTAAAACTACTTCAACATGTCTCCAAACTACAACACATACAAAAAGTTATAGCTAAGTCCATGCTAGCTGTTCTCTCTCCTTAGCCTTAGGAAAGCTCACCAAGCTTCCATTGCACACTCTGATCCTAGCCTGGATGGTTGGGATCATCCAGCAAGTGAGAGGAAAGTATGTGCTATTCAAGAGAAATAGGACAATTAAATAATCTAAAGCATTGCAATATAAAAGATTCTCTACACTAAGAGATTTTAAAAGAAATGAGGCAAGTATATGAATAAGAGAGAGAAGACTGCCATAATCAATCAACTAAATTAATAACTTAGCATGAATATATTAAGATACAAACTCATCTCAATGTAGGGTGAGGCACCTACCCGACCTCACCATGTGGCAGGGGGACTAAAACCCCAGTGCCTAAATAAAGTGGCAGGGGGACTAAAACCCCAGTGCTTAATATAAAATGGTAGGGGGACTAAAACCCCAGTACCCGGCAGGAGGACTAAAACCTCAGTGCCCTATGGGTGGTTTGTACACATGTACACTACATTGTCATTTGGCCTAAAATACATCATGCTTAGTAGTTCACTTGGCAGTAGTGAAAATATAAAAGTAATATTTGCATCATAGTATTTGGGAATAAAACCCACAAATAAACCACATAAAGGAGCCAACATAGGCTATAGAAAGATTTAAGCATTTCTTAGTAAATGAGACAACATATGTAGTAGCAAGATTCACATGATTCAAATGAATGAGCCACAATGGCATTAGAAGCATCAAATAAGTAAAGAGCCAAATAAAGGCATTTAGGAGGATATCAAGGCTAGCACAAAATATTTGTAGGGTTGGATAAGACCCAAATGAAGGATTAGGATTGTTTGCACATAGATTTCACATTCATACATTCCACACATATAATAGGAATCACATATACAAATAGGTATCACATACCTTATTTTGATTCATTATCGTTACTTTCACAAATCATATTGTTTTCACTTCCATTTTTCCCTAGTTGCAAACATTACACATGAAGTAGTATTTATAAGGCTTAAGGTATAGGGAAAACCTACTTTGGAACTTATTTGGAAACCATCAATTTAGGACTCAAAACTAGGACCACAAGACTACTTAGGTTTCACTTGATAAAGAAAACACCTTTTATTTTACCAAAAATAGAGTTAAAACACTTTAATTATCGTTTTATAACATTTTATACATTTAAATTGAGGTTTGAATTAATTATCATAGTTGGGATGGAAAACATGACTTAAAACTTATAAATTCGGATTCTACATAATTTTAGCTTTCCAACGAGTATTTACTTATATTTTTTTGATATTCGAGCGATTTTCTACGAATTAAATAATTTGGACCAATATGAAAATGAGAAAATGCCACATACGCATATTTGTCAGCGAGAGAGCAGAGGGATAAATTACTGAAATGCCCATGGTCATAAAATCAAATCCATTCAATTCACAGGGACACAAGGGTCAATCAAATGTAACCATTAGCTAATCGAGAAACAAAAATAAGAGGGTCGAAAAGACCAGAATAACCTCGGAGAGAACACAAAGGAAGGAGGGCGAGCAGGGGTAATATGGTCATTCAACCATCAGGCTTCTTCCCCAGCCCACGCCCTGCCATGGTGGCACGGTGCTCCTTTCCCAATTGGCCATTTTCGCAATACTGAATTAAATCATGAGATCAGGGGCTCGAAACGAAGAAGGGAAGAATACGAACTCACCAGACCGCTTTATTGTGTTTCTGGTGCCTTAGGGACCCGACAAAGACCTCCGCAAGGCTTGGGAAAAGCTAGAGGTGTTGGTGGCTAATCATGGGAGTTTCGAGCAAATTAGCACAATGAAAATATTGTCTGTGGGCCGACGGAAGTGCAGGACATGTTATTTATAGGTGAGGTTTGGTGTGGATGCGAGATGGTGGTAGATGTGAGAAGTCTTGGTCGGCACCTTTGGGAATTTCGGCTAAACCGCACCTCACTACATGAGTATGGATCAAAAGAATCGGGGGAAGGATACAAACCGAATGGCAAAGTAATCAAGTGAAACGATCAAGTAACTAGGGAGAACGAAGCGGAGGAGTCGAGGCCTACTGTACATGTAACAGCCGAAGGTTGAAGACAAGTTATTGGTCGGGCTCACAAGAGCCACTGGATCTGAGTCCACGATGGACCCACATGGACCTATCACGTGTGACGGGCATTTAAGCCAAACTTTGGCTTAAATGATGTGCATAAATGACATTTTAATAAATACAAGGTCACACTTTATTAGAAACTTGATAAAAGCATTTGAGAGGTCAAACAAACTCCAAATGACTTCAAATTTTAACCCCAGGTTGCTAATGACGTCTATGTTCATGCTATATAATTAGATTTTCGATTCACCCAACCTTTGGCCTTCAATAATTATGTTTATTATTAAAGTGTATATAAATATGATTTTTGGGCAAATAATTATATATAGCTTTTATATGCAATCCTTGGTTCCCAAATCCGAGATATGGAGTCCAAGAGTCATCCACTCACTTATTACATGCATTTTTAAGTCTAATTATCCCATATTAAGAGTGAGGTATGAAGGTGGGTCATTATTCACCATTTTAATTTACACTTGCATATTAATTCACTTCTCATCCATTAATCATTAAACTTGTACTTTAACATTATCCATTGGTCAATTCTTATTTATGCAACTATTATTTCAATTTTGGTGAACATTAGCATCATTGTCCTTACTAATCATATTAATTGTGGTAATTGTGCAAACACCCGTTCATTATCATAAATGTGGGCAAATATCGATTTCATCCTCAAATAAATCTCAAATTGCACACAGAGGCCAAAAAGGATTCAAAAGGATGGATAATTTATGAAAAAGGTCCAAAAGGACTATAAAGCAAATAAAAGCTCAAAAGTGGGTAAATTGCAAGCAAGACCCTGGATTTAGGTCTGGTACAGTACTCCACCCCTTAAAAAGGATTTCGTCCCCGAAATCACAACAAGAGGGAAGAGAGGGTGAGTGTGTAACATCCCAACCATAAACAACTAGGTGGGTATTAAAAAGTTCTATACATAAGCTAGGTGTTGTTGAGGTTTCCACCAAATCTATAGACTTTTATCAAACACAACATTATTATCATTTTTGGCTTATTAGCATAATCTCCCTAATGCAAAACATCATCCTTATTATTCCATCACTTAGATCACATTTTGTTCATATTATTTTCGAAACAATTACATCTCAATATTATATCATATGTATTTCCCTCATCAAGGGTTTTAAGAACAATTAGGGTTTACTAAGCCATTAAACATTTATAGATGCATTAGATCACAAACCTTAATACTATTCTCCTTTAACTTCATCGTGTATGATTATCACATAATATTGTGGTGAGAACCATGTAATATTATCCAAAAAATTATTAAACCTATAACAATTCCAAGTGTTCACATTAATGGATTATATCTAAGTTACATATTGTCACAACATCTTTAATACTCATATTCATGGCATCGTTAATCATTTTCTCTTATTAAACTAATTAACATCACATTATGTGAATCAAATTACTCATTTTCATATTACTGATTTGATTCATAAACCAATTTATGATAAGATGATTAATGAGATGTATTTAGTGAACAAGGTGATATGCCTTACATATGTTTATAATTGGATCACAATTATGATTAGCTGATTATAATACATTTACATGTACCAAGGCATATTATGTGATGATGACACCTAATGTCACTAGTGTATCATGAAAACATTATATATTGTTAGGTCTAGATGATTACATATTAGGGTTTAGGTCAACATGATCATTACATGTTAAAGCATCCTTAGGGTGCATTATCCATAAACATTTTACCATTAGGGTGTCATAGTCAACATTATGTATATTCACAATTAGTAATGAGTAACTCATTATTATGTGCATCAAGCCTATATTAAGGTTCAAGAATATGAACTATCTCTATATGACTCATTATATATTCATGTGTGTATAAACAAACAAGTTGAATTACAAGTATAATGTGTTTGGTAAATTCTTGTTCACATAAGTTATTATGTACATATGTCCACATAGATAGGGTTTCTAACTCCAAATGTATTTGATTTTTCTTTTAATTGGGATTCCATCCCCCTAAAAAGGGATTTCGTCCTCAAAATTAGATTTGCAAAACCAAATAGGGTACCAACACCATTACCATCACTCCACCCCTTAAATGGGTCAACTAAGTTAAACTAAGATAAGCGTAAAAGGGTACATAAGATTCAACACCAAAAGGACATACTAACCAAACTTCAGGGTGTAACATAGGGTACACTAAACCCTAAACATATGAGTATCAGGTATTTAAGGATGATTTTTGTGTAAGAGATCAAATCATCACTTATGGTTTTCCTAAGGTATTAAACAATTCGGCAACATTCCCAAAGATAGACTATTTCGAGTTGTCTGTATCAGATCAGGCCAGGCCAGGTCATATGCGGATGGGAGTCCCCGTAAACCAAGCTAGTGGCGCAGAGGAAAATATTTCCAGCCCCCAAGCTCTGACCCTTTCTAGACACCATCACTTCAACTTATTGCTCTAGTAGCTTCTCAATAGACAATTCACCAAAAAGTTGACAAATTTTATTTCTAATTATGAAATTATAACTCTAATTCAATGTTAACTCTAAGGTGAAAACTTTCTAAAGAAGTTATATGAGGAGAGAGGTTCTATCTAGGAGACAATTTGAATTAGTTAAGAATCCAACTACCTTGATGCTCTGATACCATGCTATAAAGAGATAAGATCAACTCTCTACCATAAATGGCAAAGAAAGAATCAATGGGAAGCAACGGAATTTAAAACTTGACTTTAATGAAAATGTATAACGAGTACATTATAAAATTTTCATAAAGGAAGTACAACTTTATACAAAACATAGGATCTAGGTAGGGGAAGACTAAAACTACTGCAAAATGTCTCCAAACTACAACACATACATGAAGTTATAGCTAAGTCCATGCTAGTTGTTCTCTCTCCTTAGCCTTAGGCAAGCTCACCAAGCTTCCATTGCACACTCTGATCCTAGCCTAGATGGTTGGGGTCATCCATCAAGTGAGAGGAAAGTATGTGTTATTCAAGAGAAATAGGATAATTAAATAATCTAAAGCATTGCAATACAAAAGATTCTCTACACTAAGAGATTTTAAAAGAAATGAGGCAAGTATATGAATAAGAGAGAGAAGATTGCCATAATCAATCAACTAAATTAATCACTTAGCATGAATATATTAAGACACAAAGTCATCTCAATGTAGGGTGAGGCACCTATCGGATCTCACCTAGTGGCAGGGGGGACTAAAATCCCAGTGCCTATATAAAGTGGCAGGGGGACTAAAACCCTAGTGCCTAATATAAAATGGTAGGGGGACTAAAACCCCAGTGCCCGGCAGGAGGACTAAATCCGCAGTGCCCTATGGGTGGTTTGTACACATGTACACTACATTGTCATTTGGCCTAAAATACATCATGTGTAGTAGTTCACTTGGCAGTAGTGAAAATATAAAAGTAACATTTGCATCATAGCATTTGGGAATAAAACCCACAAATAAACAACATAAAGGAGCCAACTTAGGCTATAGAAAGATTTAAGCATTTCTAAGTAAATGAGCCAACATATGTAGTAGCAATATTCACATGATTCAAATGAATGAGCCATAATGGCATTAGAAGCATCAAATAAGTAAAGAGCCAAATAAAGGCATTTAGGAGGATATCAAGGCTAGCACAAAATGTTTGTAGGGTTGGATAAGACCCAACTGAAGGATTAGGATTGTTTGCACATATATTTCACATTCATACATTCCACACATATAATAGGAATCACATACACAAATAGGTATCACATACCTTATTTTGATTCATTACCATTACTTTCACAAATCATATTGTTTTCACTTCCATTTTTCCCTAGTTGCAAACATTACACATGAATTAGTATTTATAAGGCTTAAGGTATAGGGAAAACCTACTTTGGAACTTATTTGGAAACCATCACTTTAGGACTCAAAACTAGGACCACAAGACTACTTAGGTTTCACTTTATAAAGAAAACACCTTTTATTTTACCAAAAACAGAGTTAAAACACTTTAATTATTATTTTATAACATTTTATACATTTAAATTGAGGTTTCAATTAATTATTAAAGTTGGGATGGAAAATAGGACTTAAAACTTGTAAATTCGGATTCTACATAATTTTAGCTTAACAACGAGTATTTACTTATATTTTTTTGATATTCGAGCGATTTTCTACGAATTAAATAATTTGGACCAATCAGAAAATGAGAAAATATCACGTAGGCATATTTGTCAGCGAGAGAGCAGAGGGATAAATTATTGAAATGCCCATGGTCGTAAAATCAAATCCATTCAATTTGCGGGGACACAAGGGTCAATCGAATGTAACCATTAGCTAATCGAGAAACAAAAATAAGAGGGGTGAAAAGACCAAAATAAGCTCAGAGAGAACACAAAGGAAGGAGGGCGAGCAGGGGTAATATGGTCATTCAACCATCGGGCTTCTTACCCAGCTCGTGCCATGCCATGGCGGTGAGGTTCTCCTTGCCCAATTGCGCATTTCCATAATATCGAACTAAATCATGAGATCAGGGGCTCGAAACGAAGAGGGGAAGAATACGAACTCACTGGACCGCTTTATTGGGTTTTTGGTGCCTTAGGGACCCGACAAAGATTGCCATAAGGCTTGGGAAAAGCTAGAGGTGTCAGTGGCTAATCGTGGGAGTTTCAAGAAAATTAGCACAAGGAAAAGATTGCTTGTGGGCCGACAGAAGTGCAGGACATGTTATTTATAGGTGAGGTTTGGTGTGGATGCGAGACGGTGGTGGCCGTCAGAAGTCTTGGCAGGTGCCTTTGGGGTTTTTGGATATACCGCACCTCACTACATGACTGATGGCTCAAAAGAATCAGGTGAAGGATACAAACCAAATGGCGAAGTAATCAAGCAAAATGATCAAGTAACTAGGGAGAACGAAGCGGAGGAGTCGAGGCCTACTGTACATGTAACAGCCGAAGGTTGAAGACAAGTTATTGGTCATTGGGTTGGGGTCGGGCTCACACGAGGCACTGGATCTGAGTCCACGATGGACCCACGTGGACCTATCACGTGTGATGGGCATTTAAGACAAACTTTGGCTTAAATGATGTGCATAAACAACATTTTAATAAATATAAGGTCACACTTTATTAGAAACTTGATAAAAGCATTTGGGAGGTCAAACGAACTCCAAATGACTTCAAATTTTAACCCTAGGTTGCTAATGACGTCTAGTTTTTTTCTATATAATTAGATTTTCATTTCACCCAACCTTTGTCCTTCAATAATTATGTTGATTATTAAACCATATATATATGTGATTTTTGGGCAAATAATTATATCTAGGTTTTATATGCAATCCTTAGTTCCCAAATATGAGATATGGAGTCCAAGAGTCCTCCACTCACTTATTACATGCATTTTCAAGTCTAATTATCCCATATTAAGAGTGAGGTATGAAGGTGAGTCATTATTCACCATTTTAATTTACACTTGCATGTTAATTCACTTCTCATCCATTAATCATTAAACTTGTACTTTAACATTATCCATTGGTCAATTCTTATTTGTGCAACTATTATTTCGTTTTTGGTGAACATTAGCATCATTGTACATACTAATCATATTAATTGTGGTAATTGTGCAAACACCCCTTCATTATCATAAATGTGGGCAAATATATATTTCATCCTCAAATAAAGCTCAAATTGCACACGGAGGCCAAAAAGGTTCAAAAGGATGGAGAATTTATGAAAACGGTCCAAAAGGACTATAAAGCAAATAAAAGCTCAAAATTGGGTAAATTGCAAGAAAGACCTTGGATTTCAGTCTGTTATAGCACTCCACCCCTTAAAAAGGATTTCGTCCCCAAAATCACAACAAGAGGGAAGAGAGGGTGATTGTAACATCCCAACCATAAATAACTAGGTGGGTATTAAAAAGTTCTATACATAAGCCAGGTGTTGCTAAGGTTTCCACCAAACCTATAGCCTTTTATCAAACACAAAACTATTAACATTTTTGGCTTATTAGCATAATCTCCCTCATGCAAAACATCATCCTTATTATTCCATCACTTAGATCACATTTTGTTCATATTATTTTCGAAACAATTACATCTCAATATTATATCATATGTATTTCCCTCATCAAGGGTTTTAAGCACAATTAGGGTTTACTAAGCCATTCAACATTTATAGATGCATTAGATCACAAACCTTAATACTATTCTCCTTTAACTTCATCGTGTATGATTATCACATATTATTGTGGTGAGAACCATGTAATATTATCCGGCAAATTATTAAACCTATAATAATTCCAAGTGTTCACATTAATGGCTTATATCTAAGTTACATTATGTGAATCAAACTACTCATTTTCATATTACCGATTTGATTCATAAACCAATTTATGATAAGATGATTAATGAGATGTATTTAGTGAACAAGGTGATATGCCTTACATATGTTGATAATTGGATCACAATTATGATTAGGTGATTATAATCCATTTACATGTACCAAGGCATATTATGTGATGATGACACCTAATGTAACTAGTGTATCATGAAAACATTATATATTGATAGGGCTAGATGATTACATATTAGGGTTTAGGTCAACATGATCATTACATGTTAAAGCATCCTTAGGGTGCATTATCCATAAACATTTTACCATTAGGGTGGCATAGTCAACATTATGTATATTCACAATTAGTAATGAGTAACTCATTATTATGTGTATCAAGCCTATATTAAGGTTCAAGCATATGAACTATCTCTATATGACTCATTATATATTCATGTGTGTATAAACAAACAAGTTGAATTATAAGTATAATGTGTTTGGTAAATTCTTGTTCACATAAGTTATTATGTACATATGTCCACATAGATATGGTTTCTAACTCCAAATGTATTTGATTTTGCTTTTAATTGGGATTCCATCCCCCTAAAAAGGTATTTCGTCCTCGAAATTAGATTTGCAAAACCAAATAGGGTACCAACACCATTACCCTCACTCCACCCCTTAAATGGGTCAACTAAGTCAAACTAAGATAAGGGTAAAAGGGTACATAAGATTCAACACCAAAAGGACATACTAACCAAACTTCAGGGTGTAACATAAGGTACACTAAACCCTAAACATAGGAGTATAAGGTATTTAAGGATGATTTTTGTGTAAGAGATCAAATCATCACTTATGGTTTTCCTAAGGCATTCAACAATTAGGCAACATTCCCAAAGATAGACTATTTTGAGCTGTCTGTATTAGATCAGGCCAGGCCATGTCATATGCGCATGGGAGTCCCCGTAAACCAAGCTAGTGGCGCAGAGGAAAATATTTCCAGCCCCCAAGCTCTGACCCTTTCTAGACACCATCACTTCAACTTATTGCTCTAGTATCTTCTAAATAGACAATTCACCAAAAAGTTGACAAATTTTATTTCTAATTATGAAATTATAACTCTAATTCAATGTTGACTCTAAGGTGAAAACTTTCTAAAGAAGTTATATGAGGAGATAGGTTCTATTTAGGAGACCATTTGAATTAGTCAAGAATCTGACTACCTTGATGCTCTGATACCATGCTATAAAGAGCTAAGATCAACTCTCTACTATAAATGATAAACAAAGAATCAATGGGAAGCAGCATAATTTAAAACTTGACTTTAATCAAAATGCATAAAGAGTACATTATAAAATTTTCATAAAGGAAGTACAGCTTTATACAAAACATAGGATCTACGTAGCGGAAGACTAAAACTACTTCAACATGTCTCCAAACTACAACACGTACATGAAGTTATAGCTAAGTCCATGCTAGTTGTTCTCTCTCCTTAGCCTTAGGCAAGCTCACCAAGCTTCCTTTGCACACTCTGATCCTAGCCTGGATGGTTGGGGTCATCTAGCAAATGAGAGGAAAGTATGTGTTATTCAAGAGAAATAGGACAATTAAATAATCTAAAGCATTGCAATATAAAAGATTCTCTACACTAAGAGATTTTAAAAGAAATGAGGCAAATATATGAATAAGAGAGAGAAGACTGTCACAATCAATCAACTAAATTAATCACTTAGCATGAATATATTAAGACAAAAAGTCATCTCAATGTAGGGTGAGGCACCTACCGGACAACACCAAGTGGCAGAGGGACTAAAACCCCAGTGCCTATATAAAGTGGTAGGGGGGACTAAAACCCCAGTGCCTAATATAAAATGACAGGGGGACTAAAACCCCAGTGCTCGGTAGGAGGACTAAAACCTCAGTGCCCTATGGGTGGTTTGTACACATGTACACTAAATTGTCATTTGTCCTAAAATACATCATGCTTAGTAGTTCACTTGGCAGTAGTGAAAATATAAAAGTAACATTTGCATCATAGCATTTGGGAATAAAACCCACAAATACACCACATAAAGCAGCCAACATAGGCTATAGAAAGATTTAATAATTTCTAAGTAAATGAGCCAAAATATGTAATAGCAAGATTCACATGATTCAAATGAATGAGCCACAATGGCATTAGAAGCATCAAATAAGTACAGAGCCAAATAAAGGCATTTAGGAGGATATCAAGGCTAGCACAAAATGTTTGTAGGGTTGGATAAGACCCAACTGAAGGATTAGGATTGTTTGCACATAGATTTCACATTCATACATTCCACACATATAATAGGAATCACAATCACAAATAGGTATCACATACCTTATTTTGATTCATTACCATTACTTACAAATCATATTGTTTTCACTTCCATTTTTCCCTAGTTGCAAACATTACACATGAATTAGTATTTATAAGGCTTAAGGTATAGGGAAAACCTACTTTGGAACCTATTTGGAAACCATCACTTTAGGACTCAAAACTAGGACCACAATACTACTTAGGTTTCACTTGATAAAGAAAACACCTTTTATTTTACAAAAAAATAGAGTTAAAACACTTTCATTATCATTTTATAACATTTTATACATTTAAATTGAGGATTTAATTAATTATCAGGGTTGGGATGGAAAATAGGACTTAAAACTTGTAAATTCGGATTCTACATAATTTTATCTTTCCAACGAGTATTTACTTATACTTTTTTGATATTCGAGCGATTTTCTATGAATATAATAATTTGGACCAATCAGAAAATGAGAAAATGCCACGTAGGCATATTTGTTAGTGAGAGGGCAGAGGGATAAATTACTGAAATGCACATGGTTGTAAAATCAAGTCCATTCAATTTGCGGGGACACAAGGGTCAGTCTAATGTAACCATTAGCTAATCGAGAAACAAAAATAAGAGGGGCGAAATGACCAGAATAACCTCAAACAGAACACAAAGGAAGGAGGGCGAGCAGGGGTAATATGGTCATTCAACCATCGGGCTTCTTACCCAACATATGCCATGCCATGGCAGTGAGGTGCTCCTTTCCCAATTGGGCATTTCCACAATATCGAACTAAATCACGAGATCAGGGGCTCGAAACGAAGAGGGGAAGAATACGAACTCACTGGACCGCTTTATTGGGTTTTTGGTGCCTTAGGGACCCGACAAAGACCGCCGTAAGGCTTGGGAAAAGCTAGAGGTGTCAATGGATAATTGTGGGAGTTTCGAGAAAATTAGCACAAGGAAAAGATTTCCTGTGGGCCGACGGAAGTGCAGGACATGTTATTTATAGGTGAGGTTTGGTGTGGATGCGAGACGGTGGTGGACGTGAGAAGTCTTGGCGGGCACCTTTGGGGGTTTTGGCTACACCGCACCTCACAACATGAGTGATGGCTCAAAAGAATCGTAGGAAGGATACAAATCGAATGGTGAAGTAATCAAGCAAAATGATCAACTAACTAGGGAGAACGAAGTGGAGTCGAGGCCTACTGTACATGTAACAGTCGAAGGTTGAAGACAAGTTATTGGTCGTTGGATTGGGGTTGGGCTCACAAGAGCCACTGGATCTGAGTCCACGATGGACCCACATAGACCTATCATGCGTGACGAGCATTTAAGCCAAAGTTTGGCTTAAATGATGTTCATAAATGACATTTTAATAAATACAAGGTCACACTTTATTAGAAACTTGATAAAAGAATTTGGGAGGTCAAACGAACTCCAAATGACTTCAAATTTTAACCCTAGGTTGCTAATGATGTCTAGTTTCATTCTATATAATTAGATTTTCGTTTCACCCAACCTTTGTCTTTCAATAATTATGTTGATTATTAAACCATATATAAATATGATTTTGGGGCAAATAATTATATATAGCTTTTATATGCAATCCTTGGTTCCAAAATCTGAGATATGGAGTCCAAGAGTCCTCCACTCACTTATTACATGCATTTTCAAGTCTAATTATCCCATATTAAGAGTGAGGTATGAAGGTGGGTCATTATTCACCATTTTAATTTACACTTGCATATTAATTCCCTTCTCATCCATTAATCATTAAACTTGTACTTTAACATTATCCTTTGGTCAATTCTTATTTGTGCAACTATTATTTCGTTTTTGGTGAACATTAGCATCATTGCCCTTACTAATCATATTAATTGTGGTAATTGTGCAAACACCCCGTCATTATCATAAATGTGGGAAAATATAGATATCATCCTCAAATAAAGCTCAAATTGCACACAGAGGCCAAAAAGGATTCAAAAGGATGGAGAATTTATGAAAAAGGTCCAAAAGGACTATAAAGAAAAGAAAAGCTCAAAAGTGGGTAAATTGCAAGAAAGACCCTGAATTTTAGTCAGTTACATTTAAGATGTCCCAAAGCAAAAGAAATCACATTCTTGTCCTGCATCCACACACATCCCAAGCCATTCTTTGATATATCACAGAAGATGATATAACCTTTTCCTTGCTCTAGCAGACCTAACATCAGTTCACTGGTCAAATTTTCCTTCAAAAGCTAAAAAGAACACTCACACTTGTCCTCCTAGACAAAATGTACACCTTTCCTTGTCAGCTTGGTTAGGGGTAACACCACAACACTGAAGTTCTTGAAAAAAGTCATGTAGTATCCTTGGAAATTATGAACCTCCATTGGTGTCTTAGGATGCTCCCATTCTAGCAAGGAATCCATCTTCTTCGGATCCACACAAATTCCTCTAGAAGATATCACATGCCCAAGAAAAGACACCTCCTTCAACCAGAACTCGCACTTCCTGAACTGGCGTACAAGATGTGTTGTCTCAACAAACTCAACGCTTGTCATAGGTGTTGTTTGTGGTGCTGGTTGTGTGCGAACCCATTACACTAAATTAGATTACTCAAAACAGAAAGCACAATCAATCACCGATTAACCACATACCCAAAAATATGGGTAAATTAAAACCAATTTCAACATCAACACCCGCTCAAAAACATTTGCATAAGAGCCCAACATCTTTCTTTTATCCATACTATGCCAAGAATTTAATACAAATTTTTCTATCATCTTAGCCACAACATATATACATAGGAGAACAATATTCATATATGCCACACAAACAAGCATTAATATGCTAACAAAAGTCTAATTCGTTTGAAACACCATATACAAACTTTTCCTACCCGGACATGAGAGTACTGGGATGACTCTAGGACACACTATACATCCAATCAACTTTCTCAAAGATTCATTACTATAGCTCCTCTTTGTTGTCACATGTTTTTTTTGTCACTTCTGATTACCTAAAAAGATGTGGCGAACCACAAGGGTGAGACCCATGTCCCAGCAAGAGATATAACCTCTAAAAATGCTTATTGATTACAACATTTTAAATAGTAGATAACTAAGTAGTTGGGGTTTTTGATGATCAATTAAACAGATTGAACAATTCAAGTATACTAAACAGATTAAGCAAATTATCTTAGCAACAAGTATGATCATCAATGCATATATAGATAACAAATAAATCCATTTGTTTGGATAGATATCTACTCAAATATCATCAAATTGCATCTAATAACAATCATTATCATTAATCTGACTATCATCATATTCCTTGCTAACAGTACAAGCAATCTAGTAGCGTAAGCATCCATAACATCATGAATATGTCTAGTAACATAACATGGCTATCAATTTGGCATCTCAAATAAAGAGAACAGATCTATATCATAAGTAGAACTAACATTATAACACAATGAACTACATAGGCATGATTAGCAGTTTAAGCATTTATAGTTACATAGGCATGGATAGCAATATTAAACATAGATAGCAACATCATCTTAACAATCAGTGTCAGTATATTTGACAACATAAGCATGTTTACAACATGAGCATAACTAAAACATAAGCATATCTATTATCTCTTATTATACTATACATGATCTTAGTGAAAGGAAAGCAAATAGGGGTTATCATTCAATATGAAGCATTGTGTATAACCCTTAATAGAGATGTTGCACGACCGTCTTACATCTTTTATTATGACCTAAGGAATTTGAGGATACCACTCAAAATCCAATTGACCACTGCTAAGTCGATATCAGTGCCATACAAGATCTAGGAAGAGCCACACTCCTAAGATCTTCTCCTCCCCCGGTCAGTATGGGTCCCCCATAGCGACACATAAGGTCAAGATGCTAACAACCTATTCCATCCTTAGTATAGGTCACAACACTAGTGAAAGGAGGTGGGTACACATACCCTACCATCTGAGGTACAACTGCAGTTGTCCTCCAATCTCATCACATATATAATCACCGAGACACGATCACAGTTGTTCTCAAACTGAGGGCTAGGTATGACCACAGTCATCCTCCCTAAAAACTTGAATTCAAGATGACAAGCACCCCACATACTCATCAGTATTCACTCTGAGTTTCCCTTAGGAATACTCGTTTCACCATCTGGAAAGTTCGAACACTAAGATGGATCTAGGGCACAGGGCACTACATGATTAGAGTTTCACTTGATTAGTTATGCCAATTGGGTGAATTAAGGCTGCATTAAACAAGTGGACATACAAACCCTAATTAACTTCTAACAAGCATATAAATATCACAACTTCAAAAGATATAAAACATGTGAAACATAATTTCTCATCTCATTATCACATGGTACTATTCACTTGCCATTCATGAGGCTACACTAGTCATCATACTATCACAAGATATAAATTCTTTTCAAAATCTCAAAGGGTATCAACCCTTATCAACACAAGAGGATTACACCTCATTCAGGGCTCAACCATGCCCAAAGGTCATCAAGACCATCATACTATTCCCTGCAAGATCATCATTATCATTAATTCCATGCCTTATATAAAGGCTCAACAACATCACTTACATATAATACACCAAATCAGCACAATATTGTATCAATGAGCTAGGAGATATTCATAAACAATCATAGCAGGGTTATATTAGCATTAAGAACATTCCTTTATTACATCAACATGCAAGGAATCTAGATTTGTAACCCTCATCATATTCATAATGCACATGTTTAGCATAATAAAGTATCAACCATGTGGATGTGGTAACCACCAATTAGCATATTAAGGTTATGATCATATTAAGGATGTTATTTCACCATCATTCCATCATATAAGAATGTTAAACATGAATACTCATCTTTATCTATTTGCATTAGAGTTAGGTTCAACAAGATAAATTATATTAATGTTACTAATTAGCACTTATACCCAAATCCTAACTCACGACATCCCCATAAGATCATGGGTACATAAGGTGAAGCATCACCATCACATTCCATACTATTCTCAAGTATGAACCCACACATAAATCAAGGTGAATCCATCGGGTTATAGCATAGTAGGGTTTCAACAACAATAAGAGAGTATTGCATGATTGTATTAATCATTCAAGGATTATTCATACCCAATTACCATCATTTAGTTATATTAAAGATAGGTATAACAATCTATACCTCAATAGGGTTACATATCAACACAATATGGTTATCATCCCTTCTATTCATATGAGTGAATAGGTAAAACTACCTTATTAAGGGTAACCCTCCATTTGTTCCATCATCATTCAACCCATATCACTATACCACAATCTCACCCAGAACCATTGGATGTTTAAAAGGTAAGACCATTGGTTGTTTACATAAGTAAACACCTTGGAAAACCCTCCTATGAATTCCTTGATTTGTGCTCTAGAAAGAGTCACCATCTAACCCTATACATCCCTTGATTAACAACACAAAAAGTTCCATTGAGAGTAGGGTAAAACCCACAATTGACAGTTCATTTAAAACAAGCCATCCATTGTCAACCAGCAAGCTCCTTAAGTTGAGCATATAAAGGAAACCGTATAAATCACATTATTAGGACCAACATATTATGTTAGCCATCATTCCACTTTACTGGAGGAATAAACATTACATCTTGACCATTGGGTCAAGTTCATATGTTAAAACCATCAATTACAGTATATGTCCGACCATTGCATCAAGTGACCCAAGAAACCATTGGTCTAAGGCTTAATTGATGATACAACTATATGATTAACTCACCATAGGTTTTGGAGACCTGATCCACCATCATTAGTGGCCATTAAGTCACCATAGGTTGTTAGATCAACACTATATTCATTAATCGGCATCAAATATCAAACTAATATCACCACTGATTGATATCATGATTAGGGTACTTAGTTGCTAATGACTAGGCTTCTAATTAGGAAAAAACATGACCTAAGGGGTGAATGTTAGTTGACACCCTTGGTTACCACCATCAGTTTTCATGAAGACAACACTATAGGGTTGTTGCAATGGTACCATCATCGATCATGGGTTTATAGAAAAAATCAGCTTAAAACCCTAAAATTGACCATTGGTTGATAGGTTCTTAGCAACATAGGTTGTCAAAACAATCTAATACAAGTCATATTATACCTTAGGAATAATGTAAATATGATCACAAGTTCATCTAGAACTGAAATCAGAATAGGGAGCATTATAAAAATCAAAATCCAAGTCAAGCATAACTTTTTAGTGCATGTATCATCATTTTCAAGCAAGAACATGAGCTAGCAAGCTCATGGTAAGCAATAAACATGGATCAAGTTATAAAACTTGCCTATAATTAGAATATAAACTCCCATACATAAGAAAACATGAGTAGGTAGAGTAGGAAATCCAAGCATAAGCTGTGAACTCGTCCATCTAGCACCTTTCTTCATCAAATGAGCAAACCATAAGCATAAGGAGCAAGAAAGGTAGGGTTTCAGAGATTTAGAGCAATTTCCACCATGTAACAACAAGGTTCCAACCCGGATAAAGGTAGGAGGAAGGATAAAAAAGATATAAACAAAGGAAAGAAGGGGATTCTTACTCTTTTCGGTCAAGATCACTAGAAGGAAGCTTTTCAAACCCTAAAAGGAAGTCAATTGCAAACCTAGATTCTTTTTCCAAGAAGATCCCCTCTTTCTTCTTCCTTAGATAGGAAATTTGTAGAAGCATAGAGGCAGAACAAAGTTCATAGAAGGAGGGAAGTGGTGGAGAGAAAACAGCTCGTTTGATGCTTAAGGATAAGTATATAAGACTTTAAGATAAAGAAAAAGAAAAAGTTGAAGTTCTAGTATCTTTAAGTGTCGATGGCCTTAAACTATTAAGAAAATACAAGCAAACACACAAGAAGCTCCCCCACCATCCTTATAGACATGATTATCCCTTGTTTCTTGAATTTACAAGCAAAACAAATAATTCATTAGTTGATAGCTACTAAAGGTAGCTTATCCATGAAGGGGTAAACCCTAAAATACCCTTGAAGAAAACACCTTCAAACCAAGGATTAAATAGGTGACCCATGGATCAAAAAGCTTAATAATTATTAGATAATATCCAAGGAACATAATGCAAGTGATAAATTGCAAAGAAAATATCTCAATTGGGTAAATTGAAGAAAAGTCCAAAATGTGCATAAAATTGCATAACTTGCTCAAACAGTGTCCAAATTGGACCAAATTTGAAACTTAAGATTACCTTATAATTTAAAAGCATATCAAAAGGGTAGATTAGGGTAATTAAGCTTATTCAACTCATTAAGAATGTTTAGGGGCCTTACAAGTTGTCCCTAGAGTATATCAAGATGTCATCGATGAACACCACCACAAACTGATCCAGATAAGGACTAAATATTGTGTTCATCAGATTCATGAACACTACTGGTGTATTGGTTACCCCAAACAGATAACCACAAACTCGCAGTGACCATACCTAGTCCTGAAAGTAGACTTGGGTATGCCATCTACCTTGATCTGCAACTGATTGTATCCTAGCCTCATACCTATCTTTGAGAAGATGACAAAATTTATCAGTTGATCAAACATATCATCTATCCTCAGAAAAGTATACTTGTTCTTGATTGTAAGCTTGTTGAACTACCAGTAGTCAATACACAACCTCAGAGAACCATCTTTCTTCTTCACAAATAGGATTGGATCACTCTAAGGGGAAGTGATAAATCTGAAAAAGCCCTTCTCTAATAGCTGATGCAATTGATTCTTCAACTCCTACAGCTTTGCGGGTGCCATCCTATAGGGTGACTATGCTATAGGTTGTGTACCAGGAACAAGATTTATCTCAAAATCAATCTCTCTAGGAGGGGAAACTGAGAAACTCTTCAGAGAACACATCCTCAAACTCTCACACTACTAGAACTTCCTGGATACTAGGACCCCACATCTTGGTATCTACCACATGTGTTAAGAAAGCTTCACACCCATGCCTAATGAGCCTCTCTGTTATCATATCTGAAGCCAAGCATGTAAAAAGAATCTTTCTATCTCCTTGTAAGATTCATGAAACATCGTCATCATGACGCGTCACTGCCTTAGAACTACACTCTAAGATCACTCAATACTTCTCCAAGGTTTCCTTCCAAAAGATCACATAAAATCCATGGATATCAAGTGGCATAAGGTCCACTTGAATTCTACATCTTGAAAAAGAAAGAACATAAGATGAACACACCTCCCACATCTCGGCGGAACCAACCAGAGGGGTTTCTAACTGAAGACTATGATATCTACTAACAATGGGAAGATAACAACTATCTATCACCTCTTTCGTGATAAGAAGTAGAAAAATTAGAATAAAAAAGTTCCATCTGAACTATCATGATGCCGGGATTGACCACTCCCTCCGGATGACTCATGGCATAGAATCGAGTTGTCTCCTATTGGCATCCCCATCCTCCGCTGACTTGCCTAGAAGGTCCTTCTTGTGATGGCTGAGCGCATTCTCTACCAGCACCACTATTGAACGAATATCATTGGGAACCATGCCGACTCTGCCTTAATAACCATTGTGACTGTATCACTGACATGTTCTCAGATAAAGTTGATCGCTATTGTGACTAAGGTGAAGACATCCTCGACTTCTTGAAGCCTCCTGAAGATTGTTCCTGAAATTGCACTAGCCTCTTTTTAGCATTGGCTTCACGCTTCTCAACCACTGACCACTCTATCCATCTCATAGACTCCATGAAGGTTGCAAACCTCTCCATGTTCTCTAGAGTAGACATCATTGTCATCAACTCTATACTCAAACCTTTCTCAAACTATTAGATTCTCTCTATATGTATCACCTCCATGTGAGGACAGAACCTTGAAAGCTCCATAAACTTGTCCTCATACTTGTAGATCAACATCAATCCCTACAGGATCTTCTCAAACTATGAGATCTTTTCATCAAGATACGTCTCTTTGGGAGGTATCATCCCACCAAAACTCTTCCCAACTGATCACCACTCCAAGTCTCTTCTCCTCCTCTATGGCCCACCAATGGCCAGCACTTCCCTTTAGCAGATACACTTCATGCTTTAGCTTATCCTCTTTTAGGATATTGAGGATCTTGAAAGCCTTCTCAAGCTCCTTCAACCACATATCTGCATCAACTGGGTCCTTCATGCCAGTATACTCTATCGCCGCCACACATCTCAACTTCTCAAAAGTCTTCCCAGAACCCTAGGATTTTGCATTGGGAACAAAAATTTTTGCTTGAGGTACAGGCGCTCTATCCTCCATATGTGAAATTCTGGCCTTCAACTGTCCAAACATGGACTGAAAAGCTAGTTTTTCCATCGTTGCTGGGTCAAACTAAGGCACCATGGGCTGCTCCGACCCAGTCTCAGGCACTCTATCTTCATGTGCATGCTTCCTCGTGCCACCTCCTAACACATCAAACATACTCTTATCATGTTCTTTGTTCTCTCTAGACATATCTGCATAAGCATAAGCTATAATCAGATATGTTGGATGATGCAAGAATAGACACAACCCTAGTCCTATGTCCTAGTAATCTCAGTGAACCTAGAGCTCTCATACCAACCAATCACGTGACACCCCGATGCCACACAAACGAGATAGCTCAAAACAAACTGCTCGATCAATAGCTAAACAACCACATAGCCACAAAAGCAGGTCAATTAAAATCAATGTCATATAACCATCACTGTTTGGAAACATATCACGTCAAGGACCACAACCTGTAACATATCGCATACCATACTAGGTATTCACATCTGTATAGTGGTCATCTGCGACACACCTGCATGCAAAAGAACCTATTCACGTATACATGCCATATATACAACAAAGGCATTCTGCCAAAGCCACGTGTCGAGATACAACATCTAGAAGAAAACACATCCCTCCGTGACCTGAGAGTATAGGGACAACACTAGGACTCTAGTATACAACTCTAGCAGCTATCCAACCTTCAACATCTACTGATCTCTAAGAAGCTCTTCATCAACAACATGATCACTATCATGTCGATGATGATGACCTAGAAAGATGTGGAAAACCCACGGGGTGAGACCCATGTCAAAACAAGAGATACAACTCTCAACCAATGATCATAGTTACCACAAATATATTACTATTAAACATGATGAGAAGATTCAACTAAATGAGTGATTAAAACTGATTTCACATGTTAAGTAGGTTAAATAGCTATAACTAATAAGCATATCAACATGATAAGAAGGAATATGAAGTACAAATATAACAATTGATTTCTCTTATTACAATTTATAACAACTAAGCAGTAACAAAAATAAGGCAAGGGTAAACATCCAGTGTGAAGCATGTTTAACCCTACACATTTATACTACACAGTTGTATTACATCTTTTATTCATGCCCTAGGATTTGATTCATACCACACAAACCCAACTGATCACTGTGAGGTGCTATTCAATGTCATACAAAATCTAGGAAGAGCCAGAATCTAAGATCTTCTCCTCACTCAGTCAGTATGAGTCATCCCCACAGTGACATATCAGTCAAACTACCACCATCAACATATAGTCAAGCTAAAAACTCCTATCCTATCTTGGTACAAGTCACAATGCTAGATACCAGGGAACGAAACCCTACCACTGAGGTACAACTATAGTTGTTCTCACTATTGTCCTCACATATCACATATATAACACTGAGACATGACTGCACCTGTTATGGAACACCTTGAGATCTAGATGACAATGATGTACTCTCTAAGCACCCCACGTACTCAACAATATTCACTCCGAGTTTCCCTTAGGAATACACCTGTTTCACCATCCAATAAATTCCGATACAAGGATGGATCTATGACTAGGGAAACTACATGATTAGGGTTCCATTTGATTAGTTAAATCCAATTGGGTGTCTTTTAACTGCATCAATCAAGTTACATATAAACCCTAAAAGGATTATGCAAGGATTAGGGTAGATTGCAACTTTAAGAGATATAAAATGTATAAGGCATAAGCTTATTACATCACCACAAAGTACTATTCACTCCCATACACAAGGCCATCACCATTATCACATTGTCATGAGATACCCATCCCTTGTCACATCACATAGAGGATTTCACCTCAATTAGATAAAAAATCCATTGCCAAGGGTACAAGACCATTCACATAGATCCCTGCAAAAACATCATTATCTCTTCATGCCTCATCAAGGTTCATATTCATCACACATGTGTCTCATAAGAGATATCAAATTAAACAGTAGCTATTATGCTTATTCAACAACAAATTAGGGTTACACCATTAGGAGAGAAAAAATACTTTATCATTGTGCTACTTACTCAAGAAAGCTAAGAAACTTCATTATGTACTTGAAGTTAGTGATAGGTTTCAACATTATAACTGAATTAGGGTTTCAAATCAACAATAGGTGTAAATCATAGATATTACCATCTCCCACAAACACATCAAACAACATAATCATAAGGTCAACCACATAGAAAAAACATAGAGTCTAGGACTCACCATCGACTGAAGAGATTTGGGGCTCATCATCTTCATCGATCGAAGAGAAGGCACCATCATCATAATCAAAGAAGACAAGTGAATGGAGACCTAAGATAGCATCACAAGTCTTCATCAACCGAAGAAGAATATTGGCAACTGAAGGGATACATCCACATCTCAAATACCGAAGGGAATTCAAACATCAACAATCACAGGAGTCAAGTCTTGGCGACCAAAGAACATGGTGTAAAACTCATCGACTGAATAAATTAACAACTTCAATGACCATTCAAGGAAATCCATACTTAGCAAGCCAAAGACCCTCAAAATCCATCGACCACATGATAATAGCATGGTAGACATTAAGAGAGATAAAACCACAACCAATACAAGATCAAAATAGGTTGGTCATCATCATAAAACTAAAACCACCAAGAGTAAAACATAATGCAAGGATCATCTCAAAAACCCTAAATCCACCATCAAAATGAGAGAAAACCTGCACCATGAAGTAGAGAGAGAAAACCATCGTTTAGAACATGAATACAAGGTTCACAACTTCCATCATCAAACTAGATTTTCAGGTACAATATTAGGGTTTCGTCAAGAGGGGTTCATTTATTGAAGATCACCATAAACATAAACCCTAGATCATAAGTATTATCACCATTCTACTTAGAACCACGTTTTAAGAGATATTAATTTCATGCAAAGTTAAGTGCAACAATAATCGAGGAGAAAGTTATATAACTCACCTTTACAAGGATGAAGAAACTCCAAGAACAAGGAAGCTTCAAGGAAGAGAGAAAACCCAAGCTTGATCACCACATCGGTCAAGATAGCACCACCTCCAAGAAAGAAGAACAACCCTAGCTTAAAGTAGAAAAAGAAAGAGGGAAACAATCCTAGGCTAAAAAGATAAGAAAGAGAGGAGATCTTCAACCCAACTTGAGAGCCACCATGGAGAACCATGAATTTGGCCAAGAAGAGAGAAGTTCCTCAAGCTTAACTCAAGCACTACCCTGGACAAAGATGGGTTTCACCAAGAAAAGGGAAAATAAAGGTAGGGTAGGAAGAAAATGAAGAGAAAGAAGGGTAGATCACTTACCAAGATCAAGGAACACCAAACAATCACCTAAGAAAGGGTTGCTCCAAACCCTAGATCAACATGCAAAGGGGTTTGGCCACCTTATCCAAGGTCAAGCTCCTTCCTTCACCACCAAGAACACAAGCAGGATGAGCTTCGAGGAGAAGAGAGAAAGAAAAGGGTGCAAAAGGGATCACTTGCATGCAAAGAGAGGGGTTTATATACCCAAGGGTAGAGAGAGAGAAGGGAGGTCGGGTTTCATGCAAACATGTGCCACTTGTCCCCCATATCTTGTCCATGAAAGCACTAAGATCATGCATGAAACAAAGTTTTTTAAAACCAAGGGAAACTAGTGACCAACATGATCTAGGAAAGCCCATCGTTCGAAGGGAAAACTAGGCCAAAAGCTCAACGGTCAAACAGAAACAAAAGGCCATCGCTCGCATAGAACACAACTTAGGGGTTCTTGGCTCATCGACTGCCAAAATAACTAGGTTCATCTCAAACATCATAGACCACACAGACATAATCAGTTGAACATCTTGGCAATCACTAAAACCAAGGGGATCTTCGCTCAAAACTCAAGATCAACATCAAACTAGGGCATCCAAGCAAACCCTAGAATATTAACACATGATGCCACCTCATCAAACCAAGGTACAACAAATCACCTTGAGGCACCACTCTCTCCAACAAGATTCCAAAATATGTTCGGCACATCAAGCATGTGACAAGTTGCAAGATAAACCCTAAACATGGGATAATTTCAATTAGGTCCAAAACAAGCACATATAAGCATAGCTAGCTCAAACAACATCCAAACTGGACCAAACTTGAAAACATAAGCATGTTGCATGTTATTAAAGTACATCACATGATTAGATTAAGGTTTTAAGCATCTAATTATTCTAATCAAGCAAGATCAACCATAAATCTAGGTCAGGGGTCTTACAGAGACATTTACTAAGAGGGATTTGAATGATGCTAACCAAGTGAATAAGTGAAATAAGAGTGAATTTTACAATGAAGTATAAATTAGTAATGATTGAAAAGAAAATATTTGACCTTATAAGAGAAATACAATATGAAATGGACGTTATTCCATTTATCAAAATGTAGATATGAAACTCGTAAGGAGAATGGAATTCAATTTTTGAGATCAATAAAAAAGAATAAAAGGAAATACATGACATGAAAAGTAGGATAATACAAACAAAGAAAGTGAGTATGGGATATAATATTGAATGATTAAAAATGGAAAGAACTACATAAAATAAGAGAGAAAATGAAAGGTAAAGAAGAGTGTGTAACATTAAAAAGTGATATAAATGATAAATATAGAATAAAGTGATGACAAGGGAAATATGGGATGTAATGTTATATAATAAAATTTATTTTATGATCAACAAACCTAGAAGAGTCAAAAGTCATAATCTAGTACTTGAAAATATACTTCTAAATTACTAACCTCATATTCTCTTCAAAATCTTACTATATGAATGCAACATGAGAAATTTATATACATTGATAATTAAGTCTTGTGAAATATAAGGAGGTGTTCATGAAAATTATGTAAGCCTAAAAGGAGGTGAATAATGAATTATAATGTGTAAAACTAGTGAAATTAAGATGATAATGTTTTTCTATGAAGCCATGATTAAGGTAAGGGTATGATAATGGAAACTTGTTGGGGGCATACAATGTTGAGAGAATAATTTAAAAGAACATGATCTAGAATGAAAAAGGTGTCATAATTTGTTTCAAAGATTGATAGTTGCCTTCTGTAAAACTATTGGGTTGTCTAAAATGTTTCCTTGTGAATACATTCTTGTATTTTTATGAATTTTTTATTATTGATTATCATCCAAAAAAAGGAATATGACATATTCTATACCAAAATATCATACTCAGATATAGACCAAATGAAAAGAAGATAATTTCAAATGATTATTAACTATCATGTGAAACATGCTAACTTAAAATGACATTGATACATCCTAAATTTATGAAACCATAAATGAACATTTATATAAAGTAGTATATTAGAGTCTAACATAAGAAAAAAAAATCACAACATAAACTATAAGAAAGATTTAATTAAATTCAAAGCAAAAGAAGACAATATTCCAATTAAGAGTGGTAAATACATACTAACATCTGATTCAATGATGTATTTCATCATATTTTAGGATATTTGAGTTTGTAGAATGTCAAGGTGTGTTATTAATGATTTGAGTTTGAGTAATGGTGAGTTCATATAGTAAGATACCAATATGAAATATATGAGAGTCAGTTAGTTGAGATGGCTATCTAGGGATTTAGATTGAAAATAAGAAAATAGATAAAAATATGGAAATGACTAAGAAGAATAAATAGGAAATAAATTTGAAACATAAGACATTTGATTCAAACTAAATCAAGTGTGATAGATAACTCATTTGACTCTAAACATTTTAGAGTACTATACCTTATCATAATAATCAAAAGAATAAAGGATCAATAAGAAGATGTAAGTAATAAATAATAAGAAAGAAATAAGATAAACATGTAATTTTTAATGATGATAAAATATAACTTACTAAACATATATCGAATGATATCATAATATTTTTTCATATGGTTTCAATCATACACGTGCATGTCATCTATTAATGGAAATGACAATTAGTTTTAATCACAAGCCTTCAATAATCAACAATACCATTGAGCTTAACCTAGTAGCCTTTAATCTTATTCATGCTCCAAGATAGGAGTACCAAAACTAGATGCAAGACAAGATGCTTTTTTAGATAAATTAAGTGTGTTAATAAAGACAATAGAAAAGATTGTATAATTTGATGCAATATATATTAAAATACTAGTGTCAATATAATACCTCTAGAGAGTATTCCAAGTTCAATTGAAGTTCATGTATAATGATTTATCATGGAACAAAAATTTCAACTTCACATTGCAATTGTTTCTCATTGAAAACTTGATGACAAATATGTTATTGACATACGAGATATATAATAAGTAAAATATCATAACTAAGTGTTCCTAAGATAATTATTTATGTTCACTTTTTTTATACTTCAAATTTTATGGAATGAAACTTTTTAAAGGGAAGAGATCACTACAAACTCATTTGTACTTAGTAAGTAATCTATGATATGATAATCCATTAATTATATTAGTATATTAGTACATATTTTTGTTCATATTTTAGTTTAATCCATATCAATTTCTTCCCATTTAAGTTTTATCTCAGGCTTGGAATTTAATCCTAATTATTGAAATTTAATAACAATGAACCCTAATTTAGTTTTAGCATGTTCATAATTAAGTACATGGTGTGTAACATGATAAAATTGACATACTAACCCTAGGAAGCTTATTCCATGGTTTGGATTCTTTGGGCTTAGTTTACATGTAAAACCCAAAACTTGATTTAAGTTGTATCTTGACGGATCTTAACAACATTCTAATAGTTAGTGTTTTGAAGATTAATAATAATTGTTATTATTAATTGCACATTTTTCATATGAAACCCTAACTCACTTTATGCAAATAATGGGTACATCTACGTTGGTATATGAGCTAATATATGTAGAATATAATTGAAGACCCATTTTGTAATATATATGATCAGAATACAATTTATATAAAATATAATATTCACAGATACATATATATATATATATATATATATATATATATATATATATATATATATATGTGTGTGTGTGTGTGTGTGTGTGTGTGTGTGTGTAATCAAATAATGAGTCTATTAATGATATAAAGAATATATATGTATCAACAATAATTATGGTAAACACCCTACTAGAAATTTAAAAAATATTGGTTAGTAGAGAATTAAGTTTGTTATTAATTGAAGGATAAAATATATTAGATGATTTAAAATGAGAAGTTGAGTAAATAATGTGAATTAATGTAGATAGGGTTGGAGGAAGTGTATTATGAGAAGATAATGAAAAAACATCACATTCCAATATATTATAAAGAAGTCAATAATCATAGTGCATGAATATATACATATGCCACCACCCATAATGATATATGTAATCCAAATAATAATACAATAATGCTAAAAAATACTAAACATATACATATCATTAATCGTACTCGAATAATACATAAATGGACAAAAAAAGGAATTTTAGCGGATCTTACTTTAATTAAAACAAACCTAAATGGCATAGAAGGAAAGTTGAGTAAATCTTTATGATGTTTGGCTATAGGTAACAAGGAAAGTGTTTAATGTCTAGATAAGCCCAATATAAATAAATTCCCAAATTAATATATATATGTAACAATTATAATAACATATATAATTATTAAACCCTAAAATATTAATTATTGGATGATCCCAAAAGAAGAAAATAGATATAAAACTCGAATATACATGTCTTAGTTTATCTAGGTGTAGATTTTCATAATTTTTGGATTTTGTTAACTAGCCCAATTTCATTAGAGAAGGAAATGATTAATAAATTAACCCTAAGATAGTTTGGAATATGATTTCTTGTATTTAAATTGTTCTTCCCTAGAATTTAGTCGTCACAAATGCTTCCCTTACATATCAAAACCACAAACCCATTTCTATCCATCAAATTTTGATCATACAACCACTAAACTTTATTCTTCATTTGACTTTGTTTACCGATTAACATCAACTACCTGGATTTTTTTCCCAATTACTCATATTTCAATGTTTTCTCAAGATTTATTCTAAGATAGTTTTCATCAATCTATTTTTCATATTTCCATCCCATATCAACCTTAACGTTCATTCAAATGAAAGACCCCAAATTCTTGGAACCCTTTGCACTATGCCAAGGATTATGGGCCTTCCTAAACATTTTCCCCTAGATATGTTTATATGGAAAATCTACTAATAGGTTCAAATATCCTATATCAACATCCCCTTATACCACTTTGAACTCCCCTTTCATATTTGAGCACCTCTGTTTGAGAAGACTTCCTAAAATCATCTCTGAACAATTAACCTTGGGTGGACCATCTTGAGGATCAGGAAAACCTCATTGTATATTTCTTTCCTTTGCTTTTTTTTCTATGTTCCTCCTTGATCATCAGTCCACCTAACATTGAGAAGTTACTTTTAGAACCATTTGAAGAGTGGAAAACTATAGAAAATGCATGGGACACTTCCCCTATATCCATTAATGGTGTTCAACACCTTATACTAAGGTTTAATCAAGTCAAATTCACACACCCAATTCTCTTCCACCTTCCTTAAGAGACACATCCTCTGAATAATTTCCTCCATGGTTCTCCTTATTTCTTATTTCATTGGCTTCACAATGAATCCAAAACCTACTTCGAACAACTTCCATCAAGTTTTCTTTTGGTCTTTGACTTCCCACCTCGTTGGATTTGAGAAACAAATTTGTTGTTGTGCTGCTCAAGATGATCAGGGGTGAAGATATCTATTTATTAGTTGACAACACTAGCCCTAACTTGGTTTTAGTTTTTCAACCCAATAGGGGAAATATAGTCTTTTAATATATATTTTTTAATCATGCCGATGTTTGAACATTTTGTGTGAAATTGAGCTTTGACAAGTTGACAGATTTTCCTTGTCGTTCTCTATGGTTGTGAAACAATATGTGTGGGAAACCCAGCCATTTAGCTTTGTATTCTAATTGAATTTCTATAAAATGAATGAACTTTAAAATTTATAATAATTATTTATTAGTCAAAAAGTTGTTGTACAATATGTTTTGAAATCATTAGATATTGCTCTACATAGTGGAAGGGTAATAATTTTCTAATTTTAATACATTTAAGATGACATTTGTACGGTTTTTCATGTTGACCAAAACTTGTAAAATGGGTATGTAAATATTGGTTAGTTAGAAAAAATAAAATAAAATATTTTATGGAATCTTAACATTTTTATCTACAAGATAGTAAGCATTATGTGACCTAAAACAGTTACAACAATGCATGTTAGGGTTTATTTAATCAATGAGAGTTTAACACCAACTTTATATGTATATATTTAGTGGTTTGATGCTCAATTTAAGATCTAGGTTTGAATTTGGATATGTCTAGATTTGACATCAATTATGGTGTATTCTTTCATTTATAATTAGACTATCACCTAATTTTATCTCTTTGACATATTTGAGACTTGCAACGTTGATCTTATTAATGAAGCTTATTCCTTTAATTGATCTTACAAAAATACCCTTTTGTTATTTATTCTCTCTCATTCAGTACTAAAATTGTTGGGTTTATATATATTTGGTCCTACAAGCTGACTTGTTATATCTTGAATATCCTCCTCCCTTTTCAGTACTTGAATATTAATGGTATTGAACTTATGACCTTGTGAATTCTATTATGCTTGTGTAATTTTTGACTCCTCATATATAGAATCAGTTACACCATATTTGTGAGCATTGGGTTTTATTCCCCTTCTGGGCACTAGGTTTTATCCCCCTGTCACATATGATATGGTTAAGCATTGGGTTTTAATTCTCCTATCAAGCATTAAGGTTTTATTCCTCCTGCAATTCTATATTTTATTTTCACTAAAATTTTATTCATCCTACCCCTGCTATAAATATATGGGTTATTATCCTTCTTTTTAGATTTTGATAGTTTTTATTATGATCAACATGCAATTACTTTATTTTTCAATGATTTTAGGATTATTTAAAAGGAAATAATCTCTTTTATGGATTATCTTTTTTAAACAAATTTTTGTTGTTGTTAGAATCTTTATTTTATTGACACCACTTGAATGATTTCATATTTCTCTTTGACAGGAAGCCTTGATAAGTGATTTTTGTGCATTTTATCATAAATAATCAGTTCCCTATTATATCCACATACCCATTATAGATGATATTTTCTAATGTTTCTTCTTTGTATAGGTTTTCTTCCAATTCCTTAGGTGAAAAGGGCATTGGAAGGATGGCTAAGTTAACCAGGACCTACACATATGTAGATGATATTCCTTAGGAGTAGGATTGAAGTGTTTTGATTATCCTCTTCATATAGGATTATTGATATATTTTTGACCTAATATAAATAACCCATACGGATGTCAACCTTGTCATCTTATAAAAACACATAGTCATGAGTATTTTCTTCCTCTTCTATGCTTTGTGTTCTGAACATACTAAATTGAATATACTGAATCATATTCCCATCAAAAAGTACATGTCCACATTTGGCATTGGGTTTATTCCTTTTTTTCAACTAAGTACGTAGTGAATCCATTTCGATTCCCAATCCTTACATTATGAGTATCAAATAATAGATTCACAAAATTTAGACAATATAAAGAGTTTCAACCCTAATTTGAGCCTAGGGTTGATATAATATTGTGGTTAACAAATGCTATGGATAAGAATAAGAGAAGAGTGTAATTGATGCTTAGAAATATTGTTACACCCACATCCCACGATAACCACTAATCATGTGATCAGGGAATGTTGAGGATTTAACATAAAACCAATATCACTCTTAACTTTTTCTCTTTGATTTCAAAGTTTTCATTTTCTCATGTTTAATCACATAAATTAACTATACAAGGGGATTTAAAACTTGATTATTCTAATCTAATTTCAACAATAAAGATACATATCTAAACATTTGTTGTTTTTTCTCACACTTCCATGTACATATGATAGGAGAATCAGAATCATTCTATATTATTAAGGAAACAAAGTTATGCATCATCATTTAGAACTTTCTCACTTCTATACAAGGACCTATAGTGACATGGATTGATTGAACTTAACAAATCTTAACTACGAGGTCCTGGACCTCACTAGGGGGTGGACATATGCTGAACTTAACAAATATCATACTTAGATCTTTTGGAAGATCTACTTTGGCATTAACATTCTGTGGCTCCACATGAGTTCCCTAAAAATTTGTGCGTAGAGGGGTGAACTTGCTGGCTCATTGAATGAGTACTTTAAAGAAACAATATAAAGCACTTCAATAGTCAAAGATATATTATTAAGAAACTAAATTTAAAGTAGAATAGTAATGAAATATAGATAACTAATCATTCACATACTTATATATGGTAGGATACTCTAGATATACAACAAGAGTAAATCAATATCTGAGCATACTTGATTAATTTCAAGGGGAACTAGTAATTAAAAAACATACAAATGGCAAATTACTAGAGATAACAACAAAGGTTATATGAATATGCACACTCTTGATTAACATCTCATTTATCTTATTATGCCCTGAACCCACATGAAGTGTACCACAACATGTGAAAGCATCACAACAAGCTACGATATCACTATTCAAGACTTAGAAGCATGCTCAGGTTCCTAAGTCTATCTCTCTACAAAGACTCCATATGCTGCGGACCTCGTTACATCTGGTTCTTTGTGGCTAATGGGAGAATCCCAATATATCGACTGTTCCATTCAACCAGGGTACTCAAGTGAGGAGTCAAAGCACTTAGGCTAGTTGTGCACTACTGAACCTACTGAAGATGTCCACTAATCAACACAACTCTACATCAATGGACATATTGAAGATGTCCATTGACTAGAAATCTCAAGAACCATCAGCATCCTTGGTTGGTGTTGGATACAAATCATTTCAGGAGTCTGCCATCACTCGCCTAGATCCCCACACCCATTGGTGTGCTTTGACTTACCTCGACCAAGACAAAATACCTCCTATTAGGAAGTACATTTCCTCCTTACAATCCAGGCCTCTTGTGGAGGATTTTATAGTGTTTAAGATATCTAATGTATAGTTCACTCTTTAAAAAAATATTTCAAACATCAAGTCAACATTTCTTAGTTTAAACTTATAAATAGTTCTTTTCATAAATTAGCAACAATCTATACTATAAACTGAGCGAGTAACACCACTAATTGTACTGAAGAACGTTGAATTAAACATACTTGGTTCACTAAGAACCCTATCCTTAGGGTTACATTTGCCTCTTTCACATATCACATGACTCACATAAGGATTTAATGCATCATGAAATTTCATTGATAAAATATTGTTTGAACAATTCATATACAACCAAACATAAATATGAAATGTTGGTATGAACTAAACTAGGGTTTCCATGTCATTCACTGAAATATCATGCATCAATAATATCCTTGAATAAATAAATCTATAGTGTTAAAATGAATCAGTTCTAAAGGATTTCATGTTGTCTATTCTCAAACTTACAACTTTCCACTCATATAGGGTTTAACCCACTTAGCTGAGATATCAACCAAAACATTTATAATATCAAATGAATTCTAAGATAATATCTGAGACATTTGTTCTAAACATTTAGGTAAAATAATCACTTATAATATGGAGATTCAAATAGGCAAATTCTTCACTCACTCACACAACAATTTCAAATGTACCTAAAAACTCTAGATTTTAGTGTATTCTTATAACTTCTGCAATAACTTTAGGAACTTATATTTTAGATGATTTGAATCCATTTGTAATATGATTTTGTCTTTTAAAAATCACCAAAATAGGAAAATAATCTATTTCTATATTATTTTGCAAAAGCTAGAACGAAAAGGCAGATTAGGGTTTTGTTATCGCATATAGGAAGACATGAAGATTATTATGTATTAAATTCAATTTCATAAAATATATTGTGTAAAGGAATTACCCCATCACCTAAGGTCTGAAAACACCTTAAAAATGTATCCCAACATCTGAAATTCTATAATTCATATCAAACATCAAGCAATTCATCACTTTCTTCTTTGTTCCAACTCAGAAACCTAGCAATGGAGAATTGTAGAGAAAGAGTGAGAAAAAATTGAGATTTGATATCATTTTGAACCAAATCAGATGAGGGATGGAAACTTGACATGTGAGAGAAAAATAACTAATAAAATATATCTAGAGATGACAAACTTCCTTGATTTCATCAACTCTAGGAAGAGAAAACCCTAGATCGCCATCTTCACCACTTTCTCCATTCAAACCCTAACTCTCCATCACTATCTAGAATTTCATTTATCTGGAATGAACAACGAAATATGGGATATCCTAGTATGTTAGTTTAATCATATACAATAATTGAGGTTATTGGGTCAATTGTAAATTGACCCTACATTGTACTTTCTTTTATTTCAACAGAATATTCTGTCATAAAAATGTTATTGAAAACCATTTATGGAATACGTAAAATCTCCTCCAAAAATTATGAAAAATTAGTATGTTATTTTACATGGAGGTTTGGAACTCTAGTGAAAAATTTAGTTCATTTTGAGCTATCAATAAATAAAATAATTAAACAATGCATAGCTATATAGCAATCTGAGCAAATTCAGTTGAAGAACATGGTTGTCCTACCTACCATGGTTGTGGTGCCTTTAGTCCATTATATTTGAGCATAAAAATTACCTATTCCTCAAACACAGTTGTGTGGCCTGGAATGTATGTGCCTGAATCAACCCTAAATGGCAGTGGTGCCCACCATGGCCGTTATACCCAAGCCTCCAACTCATTTTCATTATCCCTTTCCTCACCTCGCCCATTCCACTCTTGTAAAACCATTTTACGCTCCTTCACCATGACTGTGTTGACTAGCACAACAGTGTTGAGAAAAACCCTAGTTCTAGTTGACTAGGGTCTATACTTTTCAAACTCTAACTATTCAAAACAAACGTACTCTAGGTGTTCTCATTAGATGTAACACATCATTATTGAGCTACCATCCTCAATTTGGTTTAAACAATGATCAATCTAATGATGCATGTAATCATCTAGGTAAACCTATATTACCAATTAATCTCAGTTGCAATCATAATAATTCTTCCCCCCAATAAAGATATAGTCCCAAAACATAAATATTCATGCAATATACATTAGAGGTTTTTTAGACTTCTAAAATCTTATATGTCACTATATTATTGTATTTCATATTTGAATATTGTTTTCAACATTGAGTCCTTTGTTTCTCTTCTAATCACAACAAATTTAAAACAAGGATTCTTAATGAAAGAAAATGAAATTTTCTATGTCACAATCAATAATAGGAAAGAGAAATACAAACAACTATTTTCAATCTTGTCATACTCTCTTGAGGTGTTGCCTTAGTAATGGAAATGTGATCCAACTATCTCAATTTATACAGCTCAATTTGTAGTATTGTTTTGTATCACCTCTGAGTTACTAAAGAGAGTTCACCTTCTTATTTAGAAGTTTACTATTGTTCTACATAATAGAAAATCACTCTTAAAATACAAGACTAGATTTAACAACAATTGTATAGTACTGAGTTAGACCATTGGTATGAATGACTAAAATTATAACATTCTTTTTAATTAGTATATTTCTAGCACATGTACAACTAAAATCATATGTAAAAGAAATATATATCTCTTAACACATTTAACAAATTATACTTCTAAAAAAAATTCATGTATTAGTGAAACTCATTTATTTTTTTCCTAATTTCTCTTCTTACTCATTTCTACTTGCTTCTTCTTACTTATACTTCTCATATTGATCATATAGATTAAACATCTCTAACATTAAAATATTCAAGGTAAGAATGGATTATTCATCATTCTTTCTATCATTTCAATAATTTATTTTAGATCACATTTAACCATTTTGGACTTCACATTATGTTCAAATCACACTTCATGCATTTTAAATCCATTTCTTATCCCTTTTTCTTAGTCATTCCCATATTGTTTATCTGTTTTTCTTATTATGACCTTTAAACCCTAAATTACTACCATTGCTACTTTCTTCTCATATTATTATCTCAAGATTTTATTTTATAGAGATGTTAGTGCTCAAGGTCAAATCATTAGTGACATCCCTTGAAAAACTAAAACCCTAAACATTCTAGGGCTTGATCCTTATTAATAACATGATCTTATTGTGACATGATTTTACTACCCTATTTTGATGTACAAACTTTATATTTGTTGAAGTTTACTAAATGTCTTCCTTATCTTTTTCACTTGAATTTCCTTTCTTTTACTTGGCCTTTTTGATAGGCTACTTTCTTAATTTACCCAGTTGGGGTTTTATTATCATATATGCGCTGCTAATACATTCAATAGATGTGTCTACCGTGGTGGTTATGCATCATTTAAAATTCATTTCCTTATAACTTCATCCCCATGTTGCTCTCATTAAGGAGGATACAAAAGAGAAGATGATTTTGAGATTTATAATTAGTATATTCAAGAATTCACTTAGTCTTTTCCTTGTATCAAGGTTTAATTACTTATCATCAAGGAGACTAGACTGTTTAGAAATTTCTCATATCTCATGATATCTCTCTTTTATCATCTATATCACTCCCTCATGTTTCAACCCCTTCTTTATTTTCTATCATTGTGTCCATGTATTCTACTCTTCCATATGTCAATATTAAATTTTATTTATCTCTTATGATCATGTTGCTCATTCTCATCTATTATTATGTATTCCATGCCATATATATTTCTTATTATACTTTTACTAATATGAAGTCAAAATTGTAAATCAATATTCTAATTACTAGTTTCATCTTATGTACATGTCCTTTGCTTCAAACCAAACGACTCATTAATGGGTCAAACATAGTTTCTCTTTCAATCAAGATTTTCAATTTTGAATATAATATATCTTTATAGTACATGTTAATTTGTTTAGCTTCACCTTTGTTGTTTTTTTTAGAACTAGCTCCTTTTCATCACAAGGAACCTAAAAGTATATCTAATGGAAACTAGATGGTTACTCTATAGAGACTTGTCAAAGGTATTAAGGATGGATGGATTGGAGTTCATAATATAATGACACAATCCATGTTCTATATTATATATGGAACAATTTTTCCTTAATCAAATTCATCATCTCCAACATTTCACTTTGTTTTGGAGTACAAAAATAAATTTTAATTGATTATATGATTCATTCCTCATAATTGATTATTTTTGCCTTGGCTTCTATGTAATTTTCTCTTATCATTCCCATATTTCATATTTAGAGTATTCATGTAAAACTGAGCATTATGCTTTATTCCCAATCTTGTGTCATTTTCTTTTGATTTATTTTTATTAAATATTTTGTTTGAAATATTTTACTATTATGAGGTTTCCACATCAATCCATATCTTGTGTGTGTCTTACAATGTTCTTTAACTCCTTTCTTCTTTACCTTCCTTTTCAAATTGAAGAAAGTGTCTCAATTAACTATATGATTTCGGTCTCTTTATCCATTATTTCTTCTTCATTTTGTATTCTATATACTAATATGTGTCTTGAACCTATATTCCTTTTTTCCTTTACCCCCAATTTATGGTTTCTTAGAGGATCCAAAGCTAGATCTTAGATATTAGTTCCAATTGATTCTTAGTTATTCTAGTTTTTCCTTTATATCTCAATATCTTGTTGCATACACATATTAAATTATGAGATTACCTCTCCATAGTTTAATTACTCTTATTACATTAATAAATAGGAGTCATTAGATCCCAGTAACACATCTTGCTAGCCAGACCAAGCCAAACCTATAATCTTAAGCCAAGAGCTACTGAGGACTAACAAACTCATGTTTATCTCAAACATGTGGAAATAATATCTACTTAGGAATAATGTACAACAATATCATTATATATATATATATATATATATATATATATATATATATATATATTTGTGTGTGTGTATGCATATATATATTTCTAAGAAATGAATGTATGAATTCAAATATATAAGAGCATTTCTATTCATATCCTATCAAAACAAAAATATAAAATAAAACATTGTATCTCATTCTATCCTTATGCTCTTATATCTTCGTTACTTTTATAGTATTCTAACCCTAATATGTTTATGATTTCTCTGTACCCCATCCTCCCTCTACATACCTGGCCAGGGCTTCGAGAGAAGAATAAATAGAGTATCTTGATATGGGTCAACCTAAGTATTCATATACCAGGCTATGGTATCCAAATACCCAGACTTCCTGGAGCTATTGGCACATAACTTCTTAACTGCTAAACTTATGACTCTAACTTTCTATCCTAATGGTCCCCAACGACTCATCCTAATATCAAACATCAATTTGTTACACCCACATCCCATGATAACTACTAATCATGAAATTGGGGCATGAGCTGAGGATTTAACTTAAAATCAAGATCACTCTAACTTTTTTTCTTCGATTTCAAACATTTTATTTTCTCACATTCAATCACATAAATTGACTATACAAGGGCATTTTAAAATTTGATTACTCTAATCAAATTTCAACAAAATAGATACACATCTAAACATTCATTCTGTTTGTCACACTTCCATGTATATATGACATAATAATTGGATACATTCTCTATTATTAAGGAAAAAGTTACACATAACCATTTAAAACTCTCTTACTTATATACAAGGAACTAGAGTGACAAGGATGGACTAACCTTAACTAATCTGATACTTAAATCTCATGGAAGATCTAATCTGCCATTGACTTTCTTTAGATCTACATGGTTTCCCAAAAGATTTTGTGAGTATATGGGTGATACTACTCACTTAGTGAATGCATACTTCAAAGAAACAATATAAATAATTTTAATAGTCAAAGATAGATTATTGAGCAGTTGAGTTTAAATTAAAACAATAATGAACTATCGAGGAACTAATCACTCAGGTACATATATATATGGAAGGATACCCTAGATATACAAATAGAGTAAATCAATACCTGAGCATACTTGATTAATCACAAAGGGAACTAGTAATTCAGAAACATACAAATGGCAAGTTACTAGAGATAATTACAAAGTATAAATGAACAAATGCACACACTTGATTGATATCTCATTTATCTTATTATTACTTAAACCCATATGAAGTGTACTACAACATGTGAAAGCATTGTAGCAAGCTACGATCCCAACTTAGAAGACTTAAAAGCATGTCCGGGTTCTTAAGCATATCTTTTGAATAAGACCCCATCTGCAGTGGGCCTCACCACATCTGGCTCTCAGTTCTAATGGGATGGGTTGAATATCTCAACTCCTCCTCTCAACATGGGTACTTATGTGGGGGAGTTAAGGTACTCAAACTTGTCGTGAACCAGTGAACCTCCAGAGATGTCCACAAATCAACACAACTATACATCAGTGGATCCACTGAATATGTCCATTTAACAGAAAATGTAGGTACAACCGACATCTCCATTTGGCATTGGATACCAATAATTTAAGGAGTATGCCCTCACTGGCCTAGATACCAGCACCCCACTGGTGTGCTCTACCTTACCTCAACTTGGAAAAAATACCTTTAGTCAGGAAGCATGTTTCCTCCTCATAGAACAACCCTCCTGTGAAGGATTCCATATTGTTCAGGCTATCTAATGTCTAATTCATTCTTTAAATACACGTTTCAAACATCAAATCAACATTTGTCATATAAACTGATCAAGTGACTAACATCACTAATCATACTAAAGAACACTAAATTGAACATACTTGATTCACTAAACAACCTATACAAAAGGTTCCATTTGCCTCTTTCACACATCACATGACTCACATAAGGATTTAATGCATCATAAAATTTCATTGATAAAAAATAATTTTCAACAGTTCACTTACAATCAAACATATATATGAAACCCTAATATGAACTAAACTAGGGTTTCCATGAAATTCATTGAAATGTCATGTTTTAATAACATTTCTGAATAAATAATTTTATAGTGCTAAAATGAATCACTTTTGTGGATTTCATGATGTCTATTCACAAAGTTTCAACTTTCCACTCATATAGGGTTTCACCCTCTTACTCGAGATATCAAGCAATCACTGATAATATCAAATAAATTCCAAAAAAATATATCACATATCTGTATAGAACATTCAGATAAAATAATCACTTAATAAGGAGATTCAAATAGACAAGTTCTTCATTCAGTTATGCAACAATTTCAGACATAATAGAAAACCCTAGATTTTGGTATATTCTTATAACTTCTGCAATAACTTTGGAAGTTATATATTAGACAATTTTTATCCATTTGTAATATTATTTTATCATTAGAAATTTATCACTATCAGAAAATATTCCATCTCTAGAACATTTTGTAAAAGCTAGAACTAAAAGGCAGAGTAGGGTAATATTACCGCATATAGGAAGAACTGAAGATTATGGTGGATTTAATTAAATTTCGTGCAATATACTATTTCAATGAAGTATCCACTCACCTTATGTGTGGAAACTCCTTAAAAACATAGCCCAAGATCTGAAATTCTATAATCCATATCGTACTCCTTACTATCCATCACTTTCTTCTTCTTTCCAACTAAAAAATCCTAGGATGGAGCATTGTAGGAAAAGAGTGAGAAAAGACAGAGATTTGATATCATTTTGGATCAAATCATAGGAGGGTTGGAAACTTGACATGTGAGAGAAGAATCACTAAGAAAATATATCCACATATGTCAAACTTGATTTCATCAACTCTAGGAAGAGAAAATTGTAGATTTCCATCTTCACCACTTTCTCCATCCAAACATGATAACATTCAATTTTGTGGATATTTCATACCTTAATTTTCTTATAATCTCCTCTTCTGTGCTTGGTTACCTTAACTTTCCACCATTTTGTGCATTTATACCATGCAACCCTTGGATAACACCTCGATTAGGGTATGAAACCATGTCTGAGGGTCATAAGACCATTCATATTGGTCCCTACAATATCATTATATTTCCATGCTTCATCAAGGCTCATCATACCATCACCATACATGTGACACATAAGTTTTGATACAACATTATTTAAGAGCTATGATGTTCACATGACAACAAATTAGGGTTAGAACAACATAGAGAAAGAAAGTACATTCACCATCATGCTAGTTACCCAAGAAGCTATGTGTCATCATCACTTACTTATATTAGAGTTAGGTGTAACAAGAAAATATGAATTAGGGTTACAAAATAGCCTTGAGAGATAAACCCTAATTTTCAACATCGTCATCATGTCGTGAAAGTATAAGACCAACATCATCAATCATAATTTAGGAAACATAGTGACCATGAAGCCAGGAATTTTCATCGACCGCTAAGGTTCAGGCATGTCAATGATTGCCAAGGATCAAAGTGGGGTTGGAGACGATAAGGGTTACCAAACATTGATGACTAATGATAACATAGAACTTAGAAATTGATTAAATTCACAAATCTTGGCGACCACCAAGAATCCAATCCTTCATCAACCTCCAGAAGGTTTAAGGCTTGGAGACCGATGATGATCTCAAGGACCTTAGCAACCAATAGGGTTCAAAAACTTGGTGACCACTAAACATCAAAATCTTGGCGACCATAGTGAGTTCAAATCATAGAGACTACTATAACTCAGAACTTCATCGACCACATAAAGGGTGAAAAATTAGCACCCATCAACATGCAAAATAGCAACAAGGTAAATGCCATCGATTAGAACATGGAAGTCAAGCAAAACTAAGAACAAAAACCAAACCATCAACTTCAAATACAAGGAGGAATATCAGCTTGAAACCCTAGAAAGAAACCATCTTTTGTGAGAGAAAAGACCATCATTTTCCACATGAAAACAAGGGCTAAGATGACCACTTCCATTAAGAATATTGTGCACAAAATTTAGCTTCATATAAGAGGATAACTAATCAAGCACCATCATGTAAACACAAACCCTAGGTCAAGATATCATTTTTCGACTTAGAACAACATTTTTAGGCAAGATCATGTGCATGCAAGGTGGCAGTAAACAATAATCATGGGAAAAGTTATATAACTTGCCTTAGGAATGATGAAGCCACTTCAAATAGAAAGGGATCTCGAATGAAAGAGGGTAGAAACCATAGATTGATCACTCTATTTTGGCCAAGCTAGCTCCTCACCAAATGAAGAAAACTCTAGGTTAAAAAGGCAAGAAAGAGAGGTTATTCAAGCTCTAGAGCAAGCTCCACCATGGAATACCATGGATTCAGTCAATAAGAGAAAGAGAGAGGGTAGGGAAGCAAGTAAAACGAAGGTAAAAAGAGAGATCTCACTTACCATGACCAAGAAGAAAAGTAAGGAAGATCCACAAGCACAAGGAGAGGGTAGATCTGAACCCGAGATCCACAAAAAAGGTGGATCGGCCACCTTCTCCTTCTTTGGCACCTCCTTATCCACCAAGCACAAAGAGGATGAGATCACACAAGAAGATATAGAGATACAAGGTTCAAAGGGTTTGGTTGCATGATAATAGGGAGGTATATATGACAATGGGTGAGAGAGAGAGAGAAGAAAGGGTTAGGTGTCAAGCTAAGCATGCCATGTGTCCAAGAGATCTCGTCCATGCAAGCATCTTACACATGAAACTAGGTCAAACACAAACTAGGAGACTCCACCAAGGAAAATCATCAACCAAGGGCATTAGGAAAACATAGTGATTACTAAGGGTGTTGGCAAGCAAGGTGGTCACAAAGCCAAACGATCGCCAAACCTAGGTGATGTTTGGCGACCAAGATGAGTTCAAATCTCATCGAACGCCAACCCTAGGTGGATCTAGAGATCTTGGCGGACACCAGCCCTAGAGGGTACAAGAAAAATCTCATCAAATGCCAAAAACTCAAAACCACAATAAAACTTGGTGAACGTCAAACTGGTAGCTCACACTCAAGGTCAAACATTGACTTAGGGCATCCATGCAAACCCTAAACTCAACACAAGATGTCACCACTCAAACCAAGATGTAACAAGGAGCCCCAAGCACAACCACATATAACATGATGTGAAAACATGATAGGTACAACAATCATGTGACTAATTGCAAGAAAAACTCTAGATATGGGTAAATTGCAATTAGGTCCAAAATAAGCACATATATTCATAACTAGCTCAAATAGTCTCCAAACTAGACCAAACATGAAAGATAAGCTTGTCACCTAATATCAAAGCACATAAATAAGTTTGATTAAAGTTTTAAGCATATAATTATGGTAAGAAAGCATGAACATATGCTCTTAGAAATAATTATCTCCATACTCTTGGTCTTAATGCTTCACTTGTATGCTTAGCTACCATATTGTGATGTTTCAAATATGACACCTTGAAAGAGTAGTATTAACCTTATCTGGGTGTTATGGAGTTGTATGAATGAATGAGAATGTTGGAATGCATAAACTAAGGATAATATGGTTATATTGTGATTACTTGTTTGCCATCTTCAAAGAGAGACACCCTTATAATCAAGATATGTCCTAATCTTGAGAGAGGAGGAAATATACATCTATGATGGTTTCTTGTAATCTTGCTAAGGGTATACAATGGGTGTGAGTATTTCATGTTGGTGAGAGACATTAAATGGTGAAACCCAACACAAGTTCCCATCCATCACTGATATTTTATTCTTTGCTTTTACTTGTTCTCTTGTTTTGCTTCTTGTTTTGTTTTACTTATTTTACTTTACTCATTTGTTGATGTACCATCATTCCCTCAAGAACACAAAACTTTATCTCACTCTTTATTCAGTGTAACTTAGCTAAGGCTATAAATTATTACCACATACCACCCTTGTCCCTATGGATCAACCCCGATTTACTACACCAGACCCTGTATAATAGTTGTTGGGGGTTGAGTGTCGGGTTATAAATTTAAGAGTTTGACTACTCTAGATCTGCTCCATTTTGGACATGTGATTTAGCTTGATCAACATTTTGGTGGCATTATCGGGGACAAGGCCACTGGTATTTTTAAGAATTCGAGTCTACTTAGAAAACACATGCACCTCAAGTCTAGAAATAGACTTAACTACACTCTTTTTTGTCTAATAATTCCAACCATCTCAAATAATTTGTTTCACATGTCAAATTTCTAACTCAACTATTCAAACTATTTTTAGGAAACCTAAAGAGAAGTAGACCATTACTACTAACCACTAGTGAACGCCATACCTCCTTGTAGGGGAGGACACCACAGATTCAACAGTAGCACATGAATTGAGTACCTTCATGAAGAACCAAAAGAAGAACATGAAGAAGGATGTGAATAAGAACATTCAGATGGAGAATGTGATGACAAATGCAATGATGGAGAGTGTGACAATGAAGAAAGGGAAGAAGACTGTTGAGAGGAGGAGTGCAAAGAAGAATGTCGAGAAGAATGTTGTGATGAAGGATGTCATGATAGACATATAAGGGATAGGAGAAATCACAATAATGACTATGATGATAATGTCAGAGGCCCTTCCCTTCATGAACCGGCTGCTACCATGGCCAACAAATCTAGATGCCATATTGTCATCCCTAGATTCAATGCTCCAAACTTCAAACTCAAGCCTACAATAATAGCCATGATAAAAAATAAAACCATTGGAGGAAATATTTGAGATGAGAACCCTTACCACCACGTAGATGCTTTTAAGAACATTTGTGACACCATTAAGATTAATAGGGTGCCAGAAGAGGTAATCTTTTGTAAGGGATTTAAATTATCTTTGAGGGATAAAGTACTATCATGGTACCTAGCTCTACCTAACAAGACCATCAACAGATGGGCACCCTTGGTTGACACTTTTGTCACCAAGTTTTACCCAGTTTAGAAAACCCTGAAAAAGGACAAGATCACTGGATTCATACAGAAGACAAGAGAAAGCTTGTATGAAACTTGGGAAAGAATCTAAGAATATCAAAGGGATTTCCCCCACCATAACTACAATAAAGGATTTTTAGTCACTACCTTCTATAATGGACTTACTTCTGCTGAAAGGACTTCACTGCAGGAAGTGACTTCCTTGGTATGAACCCAAAGAAGCAATGAAGATCATTGATAACATGCCTGCCTTGTAAGGCAGCATGGATATTGATATAGGATCACCAAAGAAGGTATTATTTTATGGTACTACCTTTGAGTCTGAAGATCTAGAGTCCGTTACTATTCAAATGCACAAGATTGCTTTAGATGTGAAACAACTGAAGGACTTAAGAAGCGAGGAAAAAGACAAATATAAAAAAGTCATGAATTGTGTTATTTGTGGAGAAGGGGGGCATGATATTGACAACTGCATCTACACCCAACCTGAATAGGATGATGACGAAGAATAAACTAAAAATGTCTCTCACGCTAACTTCAAGAGACTGGATCATCCTAGTTTCTCCTATGGAAACAAGTAGGCCACTGAAAATTCTTGTCAGTTAAACAACCCACCTAAAGGACCACTAGGTATTGGGAGAGGTGGAGGACCAACCATGTTCACCCAAAACACTACTTACCAACAAAAAAGAAACAACTATCAAGGCCAAGGCCATAGTCAGAATAGGAATTCAAGTAGGCCAAGTTGAGACCAAATCTAGAAAAAAGCACCAATCAACCGGATATGATGTCTAAACTTTTTGAATTTGCAAAGAGGCAAGAGTCAGTGAATGAGCAACTAACTCATAGTTCTATTACCAACACTAGTGTGTTAATTGTAATGTAGACCCAACTTGGGGGTGTAACACCTTAGATGACTGATATGCATACCCACCAGAAACAAATTGGCTGACAATTGGTTAAGCTATCAGAGATGATAAAGAACCCACAAGGAAAGATACCTTGTAATACTAAAAGAGTAAATATGGCAACCCTACGGTATGGAAAAGTACTCAAGAACATACAGGAAAGACCACCCAGGAAAGCAATCCCCCTACTGATTCCCAACCCAAACCTACCATAGAAGAAGGACCTGAGCTGGAGGTATCTACCAAGAAGGTTAAGGCAAAAGAGAAAGGTAAAGGGAAGAAAATAGTAAAGTAAAAGAAATATGAAGCAGTTGAAGAAGCTTTCACAAATAGGGATCCTTATTCACCAAGAGTGCCCTTTCCCTACAAGCTGATCGAAGCTCACTTAAAGAAAAGATACAATAAATTTTTGGAAGTTGTGAAGAAATTACATATGGATATTCCCTTTCTGGATACATCACACCTTGGAGAAAACATTAAACTCATGCCTCTTATGTTGGTTTAGAGGCTTGGATTGATAAACATGGTAAAGACATGAATGTGAATCCAGTTAGGTCATCATTCTTTCACTAATTTAGTAGGGATATTAGAAGATGTCCCGATCCGAGTGGGATGGTTTTATACCATGCAACATAGTTGTGATTAGTATTGTGGAAGATTGGACATCCTCGATGATTTTCAAAATACCATTTCTCTTCATCGGGATAGCATTGATAGATGTGGAAACTGTGATCCTTATGATTAGGGTAGGAAATGATCATATCAATTTTCATGTTCAAGACTCCATGAGAGAACCATCTCTCTTTGAGTGTTAATGGACAAGTACAATCAATTTTGCAAAGAGGTCCAAGAAGAAAACACTATATTTGATCAACTCATGACAGCCTTAAACAATCCTGACCTAAATGTTGAATATCATGAATTTGTCAAAATTCTAGACTATTTGAATCAACTAGAGGATGATGGAAGTGATGAAGAAAAAGAAATCTGTGAGACCATAAAGTATGCCTCCCTAGAACAGACTCTAGAGGATAAAAAAATTACCGAAGCCGAAACTGCAACTGAAATAGCTACCTGAAAGGTTAAAGTATGAATTCTTGGATGATGAAGAATGGAATCTATTGATCATAATTCTCCCTTGACAAATGATCCAGAAGAGAAATTTTTGAATAAACTCCATTTTCAAAAAAAGTCCATAGGGTACTCTATTGAAGACATCAAATAGTTAAGCCTAGCTATTTCCATACCCAAAATAAGCCTAAAAGAAAATGAGAAACCACTAGCACAACCTCAAAGGAAGTTGAATCAAATGTTGAGGGAGGTGGTCAATAAAGAAATTATAAAGCTTAGTGATGTAGGTATTATATACCCTATTAGCGACAACAACTGGGTAATCTTTATCCACATCATACCTAGAAAAGGAGGAATGATTGTGGTGAGAGGTGAAAAGGGAGATGAAGTATCTACACAAACCTTGAACATGTGGTGGATGTGCATAGACTATAGTAAGATCAATGAATCCACCAAGAATCACCATTTTCCACTACTGTCCATAGATCAAGTCCTGGAACAATTAGCTCATCACTCATATTTCTGCTTTCTAGACGGATACTCAAGATTCTATCAAGTCCCTACCCACCCCCACGATCAGAAGAAGACTACCTTTACTTGCATCTATCTTACATATGCCTTTCAATCAATGCCATTTGGCTTATGCAACACACCTTCAACATTCCAAAGGTGCATGATTTCAGTGTTTTTTGATTTCCTGGAAGATTTCATGGAAGTTCTCATGGACGAATTCTCCGTTTATGGGACTAATTTTGACAATTGTTTAAGGAACTTATCCAAAGTTCTTAAAAGATGTGAAGAGAAACAATTAGTGCTGAAATGGGAGAAGTGTCACTTCATGGTGCAGGAGGTATTGTTCTCAAATACAAGATTTCCAAAAAATGTATTGAAGTTTATTTGAGCAAGGTAGAATCCATGTCTAAGCTCCCTTCACCTAAATCAGTAACTGGGGTGAGAACTTTTCTGGGGCACGCATGTTATTACAAAATATTTATCAAAGACTTCTCTAAAATCACAAAACCATTATCTGGTTTGCTCATGAAAGAAGTTGTGTTTGACTTAATAGATGAATTCCTTGAAGCTTTTAGGACTGAAAATTGCTTTAACAACGGCTCCGATCTTTCAAGTTTTAGATTAGGAACTACTTTTTGAGATAATTTGTGATGTGAGCGATTATACTATTGGAGCCATACTTCGAGAAGGAAAGGATAAGAAACACCATGGTGATATATTATGATAGAAATACTTTGGATGATGCCCAAGTTAGCTATACCACCACAAAAAAGAGATGCCAACAATGGTATTTGCTATTGACAAACTCAAGTTCTATGTGATACGATCGAAGGTCAAAGTGTACACAGACCATGGTGCCATCAAGTACTTAATGTAGAAAAGGACACTAATCCCAGACTCCTATGATGGACTCTGTTGTTACAATAATTTGATTATGAAATCATAGACAACAAAGGGATAGAGAATGGCGTTGTTGACCATTTTTTCAAGAATCATGGTTTACTAAAAAAGATTGATTGCCTATCAATGACAATTAAGCCGATGAAGCTTCAATGATGGAGATATAAATCGAACCTACTTTTCCTTCATTTGTAGACATTTGCAATTACTAGCATATCGACAACTACCTCAGGACATCCACCTACAACAAAAAATAGGCAATTTTCTTATTTGAAAAAATATTATTGGGATGATCCTTTCCTCTTTAGGAGATGTGCTAACAACCTATACCAAAAATGTATTCCAAAAGGAGAAGTACCCAAGATACTCTATGAATGTCATTATTCATCATATGGAGGCCATATTGGTAGAGAAAGAACAACAACAAAGGTTCTACAAGTTGGGTTCTACTGCCTACACTATTAAAAGATGCACATGCCTATTTAAAGCATGCAACGAATGCCAAAGGATGGAAAATATTTTGAGGGAAATGAAATGCCAATGTCAAAATGGATAGAAGTGAAAATTTTGATGTCTAGGGAATATAATACATGAGGGATTTCCCATCATCATGAGGAAACCAATACATCTTGGTTGTAGTAGATTATGAATCCAAGTGAGTGGAAGCAGTATCTTTCCCCACTTGTGACTCAAAGGCCATGATCTAATTATTGGAAAAGATCATCTTTCCTAGGTTTGGTGTCTTGTGCACACTCATTAGTGACGAGGGATCCCACTTTGGGGAGAGACAATTTGAAGCCTTGCTGAAGAAATGCAGAGTTAAACACAAGTTAGATATACATTATCACCTACAAACGTCTGGACAAGTAGAAGTTTCAAACTAACCATTTAAGCAGATTTTGGAGAGAACAATTAGATGCACTAAAAAAGATTGGTCAATCAAGGAAGATGATACAATATGGGCATACCGCACTGCTTATAAAACTCCAATGCGGACTAGTCCTTACTAACTAATTTATGGGAAATCCTGCCATATGCTAGTGGAATTAGAACACAAAGCCTTCTAGGCAATCAAATTCCTGAATACGGTCCCAACTGTGGTCGTCAGGAAGAGATATCTATAGCTACAAGAATTAGAAGAGTTGAGGCTACATGCCTATGAAAATGCTACAATTTATAAGCAATACATGAAAGTGTGTCATGATGCCAACCAAAGAGAAAGGATGTGTCAGAAGGGGATAAAGTCCTCTTATTCAATTCAAGAATTAGGCTCTTCCTAGACAAGCTGAGGTCAAGATGGTCAGAACCATTCACTTTATCAAAGACATACCCATCAAGGATGATGAAGATTCATAGTGATAAGACTAGAACCTTTAAGATGAATGGACCTAGGGTCAAGAAATATTATTAAGACAAAGCATTCACAAAAAAAGAAGAAGTTGAATAAGAGGAACAATCGCCTGCACCACCAGAGGAAGTTTGATGAAGCCAACCAAATAAAGTCAAGCTAAAGAATATAAATTGGAACTTCTTAATGGGCAACCCAAGGGCCTATTAATAATTTCTCCCAAATTTTTAGTAACTTAATTTCAAGTATCTATATGTTTTTAATTTCTAATTTGGGTTTATGGTAATTTGTTTAGTTTCTTTATTTTTAGTGTATATAGAATAAAGTTAGAAATCTAATTTTTATTCACCCTGCAGGAACCATCCATTTTGATCAACTGTCTAGCCATAATAGAAGGCTAGTACCACCATCAAAAGAGTCACTCATCCATCAGATCTTCAAGTCTTTAAAGCCATCAGATTGTCATCCAGTCAAACCATCAGTTCTTAGGATCCTTTGTGACCATTCAGAATACCTATCGATTCCTTCTAGTCTGCCTCACCATCAAATGTTTGTTTCTACACAACCATAAAATGTTGAATATATGAAAAGTTTTAGTCTAAACTGCCAAACCATCAAAAGATCAAGGCAAAAGCCAATAATGGCATCAGATGGTAGACATTACCAAGCCATTGGATTTTTGACACTACATAACACCTAAGGAAACTCACTAACAACCCATAAGAACATGTCGGGAGAAAAATGATGGCTCAGATCTGATCAGAAAAAGCCATCAAATTATTATTTTCTCATCCATTAGATCTTCATGTCTAAAAAATCATCAGATGATGACTTGGTTGAGTCACTGAAGAACATTCACAGACAAGCCATCGGTTCTTAGGAACACATGGTTTCAACCTGGCAGTCAGAAAATACATCCGATCTTAGTCAAGCAAAAACCATCAAAAAGTTTATAGGACCAAATGATCGAGATCTGATGGTTATAGTGGGACCCACCAAACTAAGGACCAGTTGATCTAAAAGGAAAGAGGGCCCGACGCTCTCACTTTTTACGAGTTGTACAAAAAGTAAAAGTAGATCAAATTTTCTAAATCCTAGCCACCTACCCCTATCACTTTACCTAACCCTAATCTTGAAAATTAAACTAATCCTCCTTAGTTATCGATCATCATCCCCCACCTCTAGCCATCGAATGTACAACGAACCAAAAAGTCAGTGAATCTTGAGACTGAAGGAAGCACACCATGAAAGAGTGAGTCTTGCCGCAATGAGCAGAGGGTCCAGACAACTGTCCGATGAATAAGGAGGGGTGTGAAGGCTAAGGAAACCAAAGAAATTAGTGAGTAGTAACCTCTCTTTCCCATATCTTTCTCACTCAGACAAACCAAAACCCCTTCTCTTCACCCGTCTACTTCATTCTTCCTTTAACCTATTATTCTGAACCATTGGTTCTTTAGATATACCTCCCACCCCCTTTTTACCATAAGATCTTTTAATTCCCACTCAACAAGGTTTATTTCGTCTATGCTTTTTGCCAACAGTTGATCAGTAACATTGGACCCTTACTTCCCCACCTCTCACTGACCCTCAGTCGATTCCTCTGCCTCGAGGAACCATATATTTGTTTCCTTTTCACCCAGACCCATTTGATCATTACTCATACTTGGCGTGACAATCTATCCTCAAGAACCATCTGTTCTTTTAGTCGGTTTCAAATGCCATTGTAAACCCATTATTTCCTTATCCCCAAGAGAACCCTTGGGTTCATTCAACCCTAAGTTTCTGTGCATCCCACTAGAAGATCTTTACCCACACTTGGTGCAGAAAAGAACTCCCCCCTTATATTCTTTACCATTAGTTCTTTCCCAGTTTCTAGAGACCTTCAAATCTTTAGACCATTAGATCTTTAAACCGTCTCTTTTAACTGACCACTTGGCTAATTTCGTTTCTTTTCTAAAACCATCACATTTTCACCAGCCCATGTCCAAATACCGAGCCTTCAATTCTTTTCACTTCAAAGCCATCATATCTTTACACACACTTAGTCTATCTTCCTATGAACCATCAGGTCTTCCTATTCCTTAGCACAACCATTGGATGTTTGCTTTACTAACCCTTAATGAAAACCTATCAGTTCTTTTCCTTCTTGTAATACAATTTTCTTTACTTGTTGGACTAATATTTCAAGAGGTATTCTAATACCAACATCACAAAAAAAAGGTTTAAAAATGGAACATAACTCAATCAAGGAAATAGGGGTCAACATGCCAACTATAATCAGGGTACCACTTAATCAGGAAAAAGATGAGGTTGAGTACACTAACCCAAATGGGTAATCAACCCCCACCAGTGTAGGGGATAGAGACCAATATAGAGAAGGGATAGCCTCATGAGAGTCCTCCACCAATTAAGACTCTTCCAACAATGAGAGTTCCTCTAGTAGTGAAGAATCTTCATAAACTAGTGCACTGACAGGAACGAAGGCATCTGAGTATGCATCCTTTGATGAAGAGGAAATACAATCCCTGAAGAAGAGAAAAGCAACTATTCCTCCTCTTACAGACAAACTAAGAAAATTGATCAGGGTATTAAAGCTTCAGTAACTAGATATTATAGTATTGACATAATCTTCCACCAGGGTTTCCCAAAAGCAGTAGATGGTATCCACAAGGAACAACCTAATAACTTCTTTCTCCTAAGAGATGGCAAACATTTGGACACCTGGGAGGACATGTGTGCCACCAAGAACCTCAAGGACAAAAGGTTTAGGGATGAGGACACCCTCAGGAGGCTAGGGATATATGAAAGTGTGAAGGAGAATCTACATAATGCAGTTCTACATAAAACATTCTTCAATAACCAACCCTCATATGACAAACTCAATATGGAGTTCATGTCGTCACTAAAGATGCAGATCGTAACTAACAATGAAGCCATAGAGTGTGGAGGACCCTTCAAATTGGTAGTACGAATCATCAAAGAAGATTACATAATCACAGAACAAAGGTTGAACTTCATTTTCACTGACTCCAAAAAATAAGACATAGAAGAAGAAAGGGCTAGAGGAGATAGAGAATTTTGAGTGTTCAACACTGATATGAAATGGGGGAATCGTCTAGAGAGTATAATTCAGTTAAGGTAAGGCAAAAGTCACAATGATGCATTCTGGGATAATGTGCATATTGCACAAGCTTTTTGCCAACACTCTCCTTTTTACTGCTAACACTGGAAGTGTTATAAGGATGGACCTCCATGTCCTGCAGAGCATATTGGAAAAGAAACCAGTTAACATTGGGAGAAGATTGGCTGTAACAGTAACCTCTGAGGGATCCATGGATTTATGCATGTGTGGATTAATTACCTACATCTCCTATCGTCTAGGCTACCTCAGCAAACTATAGTTTTTCATCAAAACCGCTAGGGATGGTCTAATAGATGCCAAATATCAGACAATCACCAACATTTTATAAAGAGAAGGAAACAAATACTTTTATAGATTCTGCCAAAGTAATGATTTCCTTTCCCTCCCTAAGATGTGTAACTACAACTATGATAGATACTGAAGATGAAAAAAGGAGATGTACCTCTCCAATCTGTAAGTGAACAAGCATCAAACATGTTATAGACGACACATATAGAAGACACAACTACTAGACCAACAAGTGAAAACCTTATCATACGCCAGCCAACAAAAATGGTAGCAAAGAGAAAGAGGTCCCCTACACACAAGGCATCATATCTAGAAATCGAGCACCCAGAACCTATGGTGGTGATACCTAGTACTGTTATACTAGAGGGACCACGAAAACACAAGGGAGTCACTCTAGCAGATTTTCTCGAGTCATGTATGCATGAGATACCCCAAAGATATTGGGACCAAAGTTGACTTCATGGACACCTTCATGGATGCATGGACAAACTTCATGTCAGAGGCACTAGAGGAAGTAGAAAGATGAGAGGAGGAACATGTAGAACCTTCTATCAATGTCGGTGTGGCATATTTCCACACTGCATCAAATGAAGCTAGCCGTAAAGCCAGAGGCGATGCCCCAACTGACGAAGAGGTTAAAAAATAGGCTATAAGGAAAACAAAAGAGAATATATCATCATTCTGACTAGGAAGTCCAGAGTCTTCAAGATGAGATGTCTCCAATAGAGAAGCACCTCCATCTTGGCATGAGGCTAAGCAAAACCCGCACCTTAGCGGGAGGCAGGAAATCAGTAACATCTCTTGATGCAAGTCTAGCAACAAATCTTGATGTAGTGTCATGCTTCTTCTCCAATCAACAACATGCTTCTTCTTCAACAATATCACTTGAACAGTTGTTAGCAATGGCCTCCTGGTCTGGCACCACAAACAATGGTTGACAATGTCCTCGTACTGATAAGAAATGGCATCCCACATCTATAGTAGTCCATACAGACCATCAAAAACTCCATGTTGTGCTACCAGAGCCAACGGGAAGAAACTGTCCCTTTGAACGTCAATGCACTAGCACTAATTCATTGTCCCACAATTGTCTTTCACTTGCTATCTGTAAGGAGTGGGACCTACAGGGGATACACTCCCTTCTAAATTTTGAAAAATAAAACATCAGTTCCAAACACGCTCAAAAGGTTTGCTGGAACAGGTGTAATATTTTCAAATTTATATACAATGGTATATAAAAGACCAAAGTTTAGTAGCAAAATACAAATCCATGACTATAATAAATTTTATAAAAGTACATCATCTTCTCCCATATAGGGTTTTCATGGATGTTATAAGGATCTAGCAGAGGGAAATCTAAACCATAAAACATTTGTATCCAAGAAACTAATTCATGAGTTAAGTCCATGCTGAAAGCCATGTATTCCTTATCCTAATCTTAGGTTGGTCCTCCATGCTCTTGTTGTGCAACTCTGATCCTAGTCCTAGGTGATTGGGATAACCCAATAAGAGGATAAAACAAGGTATGTGTCAAATAAGGAATAAGAACAAAAGATAAGAAATAACATGGAAATTAGGGCAAAGATTTCATCATAAGGTGAAGAGATCAAGAGTATGAGGCATAATCAAATAGATGCTTTCCATAATAAGAAAAATAGTAAAATGTTTGCATGCATGATTAATATTGACTACCTTAACTAATTAGGGTTAAGGAACCTACCAGACCTCAACCAAATAGGTGGGGGAGAGTAAAAAATTCCAGTCACTTAAAAAATATTTTGTCATGGGGAGAGTAACATATTCCCTTGGGAGAAATAACACATGCCCTATCAATGGGTGGTTGTATACAAGTATCACTACATTAGCTAAATAGTCTAATAAAATCAACATGATAAAGAGAAAATATGGCAAGTACAAGCATCATAAAATTGAAACATGGAAGTGGGGTACAACACCTAAGAAATATAATTTCTATATTGATTTTGAGGAAAGTATAGAAAAAGAAGCAATAATAGGAGAATCGGGGTTCAATCGATTCCTCTTAAAGGAATTTAGGGTTTGGATCAAAAATTTCCCAATTTAGGGTTTAAGAATGCACATACCTCTTTTTCTGAGTTCAATTACCAACTTTCACTACTTTTAGATGATTCAAGTTCAATCTTTGTCTATTTCAAGTTATTCACATGCATTAGGGTTTTGAAATCCATATAAGTGTATTGAAATTGTAATTCTTGACATGTTTAGAAAAACTCATATTTTGACTCTAAAAATCTCACCAAATGACTTATTAGGTTTTCCTGATCAAGAAAACATATTTTTATGTTCAATTTGGAGTTAATATGATTAAGTTACAATTTTTATGAATTTTATGCATATATTTCACTTCCGAAAAATCATCCTTCATAAAAACATGGAAATTAGACACTAAAACTATTGTTATTAGAAAGGTAACATCTCTTCAATTACAAAACATATTTTTTCTTAATTTTTTTCAAGAAGATTAAAAGATATGCTTTTTGCAAAATGAACCAATCAGAAAATCCCAAAAAAGTCACATCAGTCGAGAAGTTGGGAAAGAGAGGGACCAGACCCACTAACTTGGCCCAATAGGGTGCGTCCAACTCACCTCGTTCAAGGACAGCGAGTCTCGCATCGGAGAAAAGGAAACCAGGGTGAAAGTATGAAATTGCCCTACGTTGAAAAGCAAAAGCAAAAATGAAATTAGTATGGCAAAGAAGAGAAATACCATCATGGATTCACCCACCCCAATGAGTCTTCATGCCAAGGCTGCAAAGTAGCTCTATGCCGAGTGACAATCAGATGACCAGGCCCGCAAAGCACCCAAGTACGAATCCAAAAAGTAATGCTAGAGTCTGACGATATCAACTTCTCATCTCCCTGAGGTCAAAGGCCACCTGAGGTGACGAAGAACCTGCCTGAGGCTTGTGGTAGGCTAGAAAATAGGGAAAAAGGGTAACAAACTAGAGGGTGAGAAATCAAGGTGAAAACACAAAGGAACGATCGCGGTAGAGGTAACATGGGATCCAAAAAGGTTGCTAGTGCTTCAAAACACAAATTAGAACTCTCACCATCAACACAGAGATACAGGGCGTTAGCCGTTTGTCGACTATAAAGAGGACCAAACTGCATGAGAAAACAATAACACTGAGAGAAAGAGGAGGTTCCCATGATTCTAACCTTGCCTTGAAATCAATTTTGATGGTGTTGTGAGGCCACAACACACAATGGTGGTTGGTCGGCGAGAAACTCCAAGACATGGTGCCAGAGGTAATGTCGGGAGCAATTGAGCATTCAAATTGGTACGGGGAACTTTAGGGAAGGATTATGGATCCTTTTATAGGTTCACATTGTCAGCTACATGCCTAGAATCTTCTCCACAGAAACCATGGCGACAAGGGGTTTTAGGGTAATTAGGCATTTTTGAAATTCTCAACCATAAAACCACCTAAGGGTAACGCAGGAATTGGAATTGAAAAAGGAAAACATCAACAAAAGAATCATGGAAAACCATTGTCTAGTGAGGGAGATATCACTCATCAAAGATTTACTCCCACTCTAGTTCAGACCCACGAGGAGATCAGAAAAGAAGACAAGCCTGGTACCATTGATTCAGTGGGCACATGTCCAGGGTATCATCCCAACCTTTCTTTGAGTGGACCCACCCGTAAAAAAGAAGTTTATTAATGGCGTGATAGCATGACAGAGAGAAAATTAAAAACCTTAATCAAATTGAAATGCGACTAAAGTCATGCATTAATTTATTTATCTTTTTCTCTCTCTTCATTTGAGGGTGCAACTGAACTCCAAATTAAATGAAAATGTGCAACTTAACCAACTAAGGTATTTAGAATCTTATTTTGGCATTAGTTTTCACTTTTGGAGGCTCTAAACATTTTATTAAAAAAAATTTTGAGGTCTAACTTGTCCATCTTCTATTAATCATTCAAATCTGTTACAGCATGAGTGATTACAGAGGATGGAAAATAAGAAGTGGAGTTAAAAGAAGGAATACTCGAGACAGCCCTCCTAGCTAGCTGATGTGCTAACCCATTGGCCTGCCTCTTACAAAAGCTAAACATTACAATAGGAAAGAAAGAACATAAAAGGTAGATATTATCTAGATATGTTCCTAACAGGTCCTTCCGCCTGGTTGCTGCTTTAAGAAGTTTTATCACTGCTTCCGAGTCCGATTCCACAATGAGATTGGTGAATCCTATGTCTTTTGATATTCGTAGCCCCTCATGGATGGCCCAAGCTTCTGCACATCATACATCAAGCAAGGACGGATTCCTTGTACCAGCTATCCTCATCACTTGTCTGCTATTGTTCCTCCATACTAACCCAGCTCCGTTAAAGTCCTAGACGCCCACCTCCGCATCGCAGTTGAGCTTTGTAGCTTCCGGTGGTGGGGGTGCCCACCTATTCTGGTTCACTGTCACTGGCCTACATCTGTTGTCCACCTTGCTGCCTTCTCGGTGCATTCGAATCAGCTGCAGAAGTCCTTGATGAATGACGTGAGGCGGCCGGTATTTCTGATCAAAGGTAATCTCATTTTTCCGCGTCCATATTGTCCACATGGCTTCTATCGCTTCTTCCTCTTGCTCTGTATCACCCGTCCGCGTCAGGGCAAGGATAGCATCTGCTACCGTAGCTCGTCTGCAATTCATGAGTCTGTCATGCTATTCTGGAGAACAACCACTCCAAACCTCTCCTGCCTTCAGACACCTAAATAGCAGATGGCTCACGTCCTCTTTTTCTTGATTGCACAGGTTGCAAATCCCCGTCTCATGACAACGAAGGTCGTATAGCCTCCCCATCGTGGCTAGTGCTCCCGTCGCACAGTGCCACAAGAAGTGAGTTGCCGTCGGGATGAGGCCTCTCTTCCAGATAGCTCGCTAAACCAACTCTCCTCCTCCTATGGGACTCGCAATAGCTGTTGCAGCTGGCTTACATGCTAACCAGTAGGCGGACCGGACAGTATACTCGACCGTTCTACTCGGCTTCCACAAGATGGAGTATTCTGTTCTTGATATATCCAGCGGCACGGCTAGCACTTTGCTAGCAATCTCAGGTGTGAAGACCTCTTCTACACGCTCTCTGATCCAAGTCTTGCTGACTGGATCGATAAGCTGCTGGACCCATTGAATAGATGGACTAGATACTCCATAGATGGCCTCCAGACTTCTGTTTATATTTGGTATCCAGTGATCTGTCCAAATATTGATGTCGGACCCGTCTCCTATCCTCCATTGCATGCCTTCCAAAACCAGACTCTTTGCGTTCCAGATACTCTGCCATGTGAAACTTGGATTATGCCCCCTCCTCACCCTTAATACATTCACTGATGGGAAATATCTAGCTTTAAGAACCTTGTAGGCTAGTGTGTCCCTTCTATGAAATAGTCTCCACACTTGCTTAGCTAAGAGCGCCTGATTAAAATTGTGTAAATTTCTAAATCCCATCCCTCCTTGATTTTTTGATTTACAAAGATTTTCCCAGTTGATCCATGTAATTTTTCTTTCAGTTCCCTTCGCTCCCCACCAAAATCTGGATATGTTGTTGTTAATAGTGTCCAGTAGATATGATGGTAGCTGAAATATGCTCATGATATAGGAAGGGATAGCTTGTGCCACTGCTTTGATAAGTACTTCCTTCCCCGCCTTGGATAGCAGTTTTTCTTTCCAACCTTGCAACTCCAAACACATTCCTGGATGTAGGCAAATACTTATTTTTCTGACCTCCCCACCGCCGTTCGAAGACCCAAGTATTTCCCGTGTCTATCCACCTCCTTCACCTGCAGGAGACTGACAAGTTCCTCCCTCTTTTCTCTGTGAACTCCTTTGCTAAATGCCACTTCGGTCTTGGATAAATTGATTTTCTGTCCGGATGCCTGTTCGTATTGGCTGATAATGTCAGCTATTTTCAGACATTCTTCCTTAGTGGCTCTAGCAAATAGTATGGAGTCATCTGCAAAGAAAAGGTGAGAAATCCTCAGACCATTCCTGCTGGCTTTAACACCATGAATCATATTTTGTTGTGAGGCTAAAAGAAGTGAAGTAGAGAAAGCTTCAGCGCATAAAATAAAGAGGTAAGGGGAAAGAGGGTCTCCCTGGCACAGTCCTCTGGACGGTTGAGTCTTCTTGGTACGCTCTCCATTTATAGCAAAAGAGTGAGAAACCGTAGACATGCAATCCAAAGTCTTCTTCCTCCACCTCTCACCGAACCCCATTTTTTCCTGGATGTGATCCACAAAACTCCATTCGACCCTATCATAGGCTTTTGACATGTCTAGCTTCAAGGCAATCTGACCCTTTCTGTTTCCTTTGCTTCCTTTCATAGTATGGAAAATTTCATAGGCAATGAGGGCATTATCAGTGATAAGTCTACCTGGAATGAAAGCACTTTGTTGTTCAGTGACAATTTGATCCATCAGAGGTCTCAATCTATTTGCAACAACTTTAGAGGCGATTTTATAAACAACATTGCATAAGCTTATTGGCCTAAATTCACCAATCTCAGTAGGTTTGAGGACTTTAGGGATCAACACCAGAAGAGTAGAATTAATATCAGAAATGCTTCTATCAGATTTCCACCATCCCTTAATATAGCTTGCAACATCCTCCCCTACAATGTGCCAGAACTTTTGGAAGAACATTGCTTTCATTCCATCCGGACTCGGTGCTTTGTTGGGGTGCATACTCTCTAGTGCAGCCCGGATTTCAACGGTTTCTATCTCCCTTTCCAGAGCTTCCTTCTCCTCCTCTTCAATTTTTCTCATGATACCTTGCGTTGCTTCCTGCCATCCCGATGGGTTAGATGTCTGGAAATGACTTTGGAAAAAATCAGTGACGATCTTCTCAACCTCTTCCGGCTTTGTCATCCATCTCCCCTCAGCATTTTTTAGGCCTTCAATATTATTTCTTTTCCTCCTCTGTGACGCTTTGTGATGGAAGTAAGTTGTGTTCCTATCCCCAGATTTCATCTCATTTATTCGGGCTCTAGCATGCCAGTAAGCTTCATCACGTCTATGCCACTTCTGCAGCTCTCCTGCAAGAAAGGTACATCTGTCAAGATTTTCCCTGTGCGGAGGTAGAAGTTGCGCCTCCCCTAACTGCGTTTCAACCTATTTAATTCTTCTTTTCATCTCCCTGAACGTTTCAGAAGCCCACGCCTTTAATTTTCTGCCACATAAGTTGACCTTTTCCTCAAGCCTTGACGTCTTTCTTTCCTCCCAGACCTGTCTAACAATTTGTTCACATCTTTCGTCTTCAACCCACAAAGGTTCAAAGAAAAAATATTTCTGCCTTCTCCTTCTGTGCTGCCTGCTGTTCTCAGTGTTGATTATTATAGGAACATGGTCAGATTCGACTTTAGTAAGGTGTATCACTCTTGCATGTTGAAATTTAGCCATCCATTCTGGGCATGCTAGTCCTCTAACCAGCCTTTCCCGTATAAGTGTCTCTGGCATTAGTCCCCTCTGCCAAGTGAACATGTTTCCGTTGAAACCCATATCCGTGAGATCACAGTCATCAATCACATCTCGGAAGTCCTGGATAAACCTCAAAGGCTTTGGTGGTCCCCCCTGTTTCTCCTCATTTGACGTAATCTCATTGAAATCCCCAAAAAAGACAGTAGGAAGCGAAGACATTGTTTTTAACTCCCTCATTAGGTCCCATGTTTTGTGCTTCTGTTGCTGGTCTGCCCAACCATAGATCCCAACTGCTCTCCAAGGCTCGCCTGTATCTGAATCAGTCACTTCACAGCTGCAATGATGTTGAGAATAGGACACAATGTTCACATCCACGTCTTTCCACCAAAGCCCTAATCCTCCTGCTCTCCCCAAGCTTGCAATACATATTCCCTCTGTGAAACCACATTTTCTTTTAACAACTTCTAGATCATCGCTTGACATCATAGTTTCCATAAGGAAAACTATGTTTGGGCTTTCCCTCCAGCACCAAGACTGGAGTGCATTAACCGTGTCAGGGCGGCCCATTCCCTGACAGTTCCAGCTCATAATTTTCATTGTTGTTCACGGGGCTGGTCCGTCCCAGCCTCCGCTACTTGAACTGAATCAGTCCCAAGAAAAAGTTGTGTTGTCTTCATGCCTTTTGCTCTTTTCCCTATCTCCCCCACAGTTGTCATGTTGTCCACCTCCATATCACAAAGGTCAGAATACCTATTGCGTTTCCCTGCCATAGTCATCCACTCAACCTCAGCTTCAGTAATTCCCAGACGTTGAGCTCTGCTCATTTTGTACACCCACGGTGTATCCTTCTTCTTCCTATGGACTTCCCTTATCTTCTTGGTAGCTTTCTTCTTCAATTCCTTCGCTTGATGTGCCCTTCTTCGTGCCACTCTGTGCTCTTCCCTCAAACCTACTGTGCCGTTTTCGTTCTTTGGGCTAAACGAAGAAGCTGCTGCATCTTCCTGGTTCCTACCATTGTGGCTCTTGCTGCGATCTTCTCCCTGCTTCTCTAGGGATTGTTGGTCGTCTTCTCTCCCTGCAATCAGTTCCTCTCTGGATTATTGTATCTTCCTCATTTGGGGTCTCGCTCCTCGTGTTTCAAGGCCTTGGTTACGCCTCTGCTCCCCGACGACGCCTCTTCTTCCCCTGATTGTTCTTCTCGGTTCCCCGCCTGTTCGTGAATTTCTTAGACTTCTGGGAAGATCTTCCCCAGGTTGTATATAGATTCCTCAATGTCTACGGCCTTGTTTTGTGAATTGCGTCTCCCCTCAACTTGCTCCCGAACATGTTGTTGATTCTTTCCTTCCGTGTTGGTTCCTATTTCCTTATTGTATTGATTCGAACTGTTCTTCTTCTCTTCCGATTTAGGTTTATTATTGAAGGTGACTTTCTGCTGGACTCTCTTGTTTCCATATATCTCCTCCTGAATCGAGAGTCGCTGCTTTCTTGGCGACGCCTTTAACCAGGCACCCCATTGTGGCCCTCGGTCATCGTCTTCATTGCTGTCACTGCAATCTTTCTCCACGTGCCCCAGCTTGTCGTAGCGATGGCAGAAGTTTGCAAGTCTCTCGTACTTGATTTCTAGTGTCATGATATTATTATGGTTCCCCTTACGTGGAGGACTCTCTTCAGCGGTTTCCCTACATCCATGTTGATGCGGACCCTTGCCGAGGTCTCCCATCCCAACTCGTCAATATCGAGGTCGATGATTTCCCCCAACCTGCTTGCCACTTCTTCGATGGATTTTCTTGACCGCAACCCTAGCGGCAGCCCATAGATTCTAACCCAGAACGGGCTATGCGTGATGTTTATATCTCCTGGTTGCTCGTCGTCTTTGATCTCCTTGAACATCAGAAGTTTGTTGTCAAAATTCCAGGGTGCCCCGTCGACGACCTTCTGTTTGTCTCGTCAGTCCAGGAACTGGATTACGAATACCTCTCCTTCTAACTGCTTGAAGATGACTCTGTTTACCAACCCCCACGCCTGCGCCATGGTGCGTCTCATCGCCCAGAAATTCGTTGCTCTGTCAGATAGCATACGCGCCACCAATGCCAGTTGCCGATGTCCCGACTCCTCTTCCTCTAGTTGTCGGACTATCTCTATCGGTTCTTCTTCTTCCGCTGTTAACTGAAGCTTGGAGTAATGCTCGGCTAACTCTTCCGCCATGATGGAGAGAGTACCAAGAAGTTCACGCGCCACTTGGACCTGCAAGAGAAAAGACCCTAGGGTAGAAAGGTGTTCCACCTTACGAAAACCCTAATCGCCGCAGAGCAGCGCTAGGGACGGCCGCATGGGAAGAGTGAAAAATATTCTTAAACATTTTATTTAATTATTTTAAAGTAAATCATATTTTCTTTTTTTATCATATTAGAGACATCTAGAATCCACCAATTAATGTAAAACATCACCCTTAAGAAAACCAAAATAGGTGGGAAATGAATTGGCCATTAAATTTATACAATGAAGTTATTTATCACATTTTCTAATATTTTGGGCTTTTACATATTTTCTCTCTCCTAATCTACACATGAACATTAAATATTATTTAAATTACATGAAAATTCACGCAAAGGCTATTTTTTATGTGTAGATTATGAATCTAATATTATTTTCCACTTTTGAGTCATTAAATGATCCATCTCATATTTTGGAGGAGAATCACCTTTTCTTTTCAAAATAAAAGAGATATAGTTATTATTATCCCAAAATTATGAAACTTGGCCTCTAAGACAAACTAAACCTAAGTAAAATGAATCTCAACTTATCTTTAACCAATTAGTCTTTATTTTATGAATTTTAGCCTATTATCCATTATTACCACTATTTCTCACATTAATTAATTTAATATCACATTAACATGTTTAAAGCATTATTATTCATTCCTTTTTCTCTTCCTTGCTCCAAAAGGCTAAGGAATGTTCTAGAATGAAATTATTTATACAATATATCACTTAAGAGGTAATTTTGAATTTTAGACCCTTATTACAAACATCTACTGAGGTATTTGTGCTTAAACCCATATATTGGTATACTAGTGATCAAATAACCCCAAATGACTAATAATTCCACAATTTCAACATCAAGGACAAAAAGGACAGGAAGGATAGAAAAATATCAGGAAAAGGGCAAAATTTAGAATATACCAATATTTTAGTTCGTTACAACACTCCACCCCTTAAAAAAGATTTCATCCCTGAAATCTCAAGCAAAGAGGGAAAGGTGAGTAATTAAATTCTCATCTCTAAGCTCCCATGTTGTTTCTTCCAAACCATAAAACTTCCACTAAAACATTCACTAACTTATACTCCCTGTACTTTGACTACTCAACTTGGGAATTTAGAATCTTCACAGACAACTCGTCATAGGTCAGGTTCTCATGGATCATTAAGGTTTCCAATATTAAGATTTCCTTTTATTAGATATAACACAATTAACATTTTTGGCTTATTAGTAATGTATTTATTAGGATATTACATCATTCTTGTTATTCTTTAAATTGTGTCATGTTATATTCACTTTGTTGCCACAAGAGCTATATTTCATCATTATTATGTACGAAACGAGACACATTCCTTATTTATCTCATTAAGAGTTTTAGCACAATTAGAGGTTACTGGATTATTTCCATATCTATTAATATATTAGATCAGTATCCTTAATAATTTTATTTAGACTCCGTTATGTTCATATTATCACCATATTGAATTATATCAGATTATTTTGCATGAAATAAGACATTTTATCTAGTTTGTTATTAGGTCTACAATTAATCCAAATAATGTCACATTAATTACTTATATCTATATTAAACATTATCATATTGTCTCATTACTTTTCTTATTCACATTAATGTCATCATTAATAATTTAGTCATATTTATTCACTTCTACTTATTGTTTATGCACATTTGTGTGAATACAATTACTTCTTATCCATATATGAGTTATTATGTGTATTTTACTGAACAAAGTGGGACATATCACATATTGATGATTTGATTCACATACCAAGTCATGATTAGATGATTAATTAGGTGTGTGTTAGAGAACAAGGTGATATGCATTTCGTATTGATGACTTGATCAATCTATGATTAGGTGATTATGTACCATTCACATGTCAAAGTATGTTATCTAATTATGACACCTAATGTCACTAATGTATCATGAAAGTCAATAAGGATGTATTAGTTAAGGTTACCTGATTCAACTTAGGGTTTAGATTAACATGATCATTATATTTTACTTATACCTTCTTAGCATGCATTAAGTACAAGATTAGGTTACATTTATTTCACTCATCATATCATTAGGGTTTATTGGTTCATGACATGGTCAACATCATGTGCATTCACAATTAGGATAAATATGTGAATTATTCATATTTTGTGCATTAGGTATTCATTAGGGTTCAAACATATGAACTATAAATTAGATGACTATTATATGTTCATTAAAACATGTCAGATATATAACTATAACTTGTTTGGTCAATTCTAAGGATCCAATCACAATAACCTCCTATTCATGAATTCAAGGTTTCTAGAGTTAGAGAAGATAGATTTTGTTGATATCAACATATCTAAGATCTATCAAGGTACTACTACTATCCCTCCACCTGTTATAAGTTTGGACCTACCAAGTCAAACAAAAACTAGAGGTAAAGGGTTAATCTTTCTAATCTTATCACTCTATTGCTTGCTAATCACCAAACTTCAAGGTCTAGGTTCTAGAGATAGACTACCTAAACATGTGGTTATATGAAACATAAGGGAGCTATATTAGGTATCCATCCACAAACAAGTAATAAGGTCAACATATAAGGTTCTTAGAGTATCCAACATAGATGTCTTAGGCTACTATGGCTTATAGGTATGCTATTTTGGACAGTCAATATTAGCTCAGGCTAGAAAGGTATCATATGGATCTGGGAGTCCTCATAAACCAAGCCAGTGGCATGGAGGAAAATCTTTCCAGCCCCCGAACCTTGATCCTTTCTAGATATCATTGCTTTCAACTTATGCATTAAAAGCTACCTAACAGGCTCATCACATAAAGGTTAACTAAACATATTTCTAATGTCAAACTATTATGATCATAAATCAACCTTTCATCGTCTCATGAAAAAATAAGTCATTTATAGGTCTGATATATCACTTAAAGGGGAACTATGTAAGGCAAGGTTTCTAATTAGGGAGAAAAAATTGAAATGGTCAGATTCTGACAACAGTGGGATCTGACACCATGCTATAAAGAGTGGGACCCAGAGGGGATCCACACCCAACTAAAATTTTAAGAATAAAGCATCCAATCCAAACACACTCAAAAGGTATGTTGGAATAGGTGTAAAATTTTCAAATTCAAATATAATGGTATACAAAAGACCAAAGTATAGCAGTAGAATACAAATCCATGAATGTAATCAATTTGAAAAAAGTACCTCATTTTCTCCCATATAGGGTTTTCATGGATGTTACAACATAAAGATCTAGTAGAGGAAAATCTAAACCATAACAAGGTTGTCTCCAAGAAACAAATTCATGAGTTAAGATCATGTTAAAAGCCATGTACTACTTATCCTAATCCTAGGCTAGTCCTCCATGCTCCTTCTATGCAACTCTAATCCTAGGCATGGGTGGTTGGAATCACCCAGCAAGAGCAGAAAACTAGGCATGTGTCAAATAAAGAATAAGACCAAAAGATAAGAAATAACATGGAAATAAAAGCTAAGATTTCATCATAAGGTGAAGAGATCAAGAGTGTGATGCATAATCAATAGATGCTTGATATAACAAGAAAAATAGTAAAAGGTTTGCATTCATGATTAATATTGACTACCTTAACTAAGTAGGGTTGAGGCGCCTACCGGACCTCAACCAAATAGGTGAGGGAGAGTAAGATATTCTAGTCACCTACAAAGTATTTTATAATGGGGAGAGTAACACATTCCCCTGAGCTAAATAACACATGCCCTATCTATGGGTGTTTGTACAAAAGTACCACTACATTAGCTAAATTGTCTAATAAAATCAACATGCTAAAGAGAAAATATCGCAAGTAGAAGCATCATAAAATTGAACATGAAAAAGCAGGACCATTAAGGCTAAGATAAAAAAGGTCACAGTTCAGCATGCAGTCATTGAAATCTTTCATAGACTTCTTTGATGGTAGCTCCTTACCAATCTTCTCTTCATACCTTCTCACAGAATTGAAGTCTCCCAAAATTAACCAAGGACCCCGATTACTACCATTTATATCTTCAATAAAAGACCATAAACCAACTCTGTCTTTATCCAGATTGTGTCTGTAAACAGCAGTAAGACTGAAAGTAGAATCATCAAGAGTAACACTCACGTGAACTAATTGATCAGTTTCAGAAATATTAAGGATAGAGAAAGTATTCGCTTTCCAAAGGATCAAAACTCTACCAAGAACATGTGACTCATGATTAGAGATCCACTCATACTCAGGAAAAAATTTACTAAACAATTTTGAAGAATTATTCCTCCTAACTTTGGTTTCAACTAAAATAATAATATCAGGTCTATACCTATTAACTTCCTCCCGAATTCTAGGGGATTTTATATTAAGCCCCCTTACATTCCAGGAGATAATATTCAATGAGATGTCATCCATATATACTCTTTTCCTCCAGTACTTCATTGGGTTGAAGCTCCTCCCGATTAGTAATATTACCAGAGTCTTCATCTTCACTATCTAGCTCCTCAAATTGATTTCTCACAACAATAGAGCTATGCGAACTCAGAGTGGAATTTGGGCTCTTAGGACTACTTTTAACCCTCCTTGATTTCTTAGGCTTATAGAACCCATCAAAGTCTTTACCTTGCAATTTATTTCCTTCAGTAGAATTAGGCAGAGTAATTAAATCAACCACCTCACTCTGAAATTCTTCGATACTTCCATTCATACCTTCCTCAGCAAATGCTTCACTAGTTCCATGAAACTCCTCATTATCAGAATCATCTTGACTCCTTTGCTCAGATTTCTCCCCAAGAATTTCATTAGACAACTTAGCTCCCCTGGTCACCAACTCAATCTGACTTACTTCAGATTCAGTACTTCCATTCACACTATCTGTAATCTGTGCAGTATCTTGAACTCTTGGCTTGTCATTCAGACTCAAAGGGGCACCAGAATCCTTAAAATTATTCTTATTAAGAGAATTATCCATAGTACCTGCATTGTTCAAATTGGATATATCGACAGCTTTAGATTGAGACCAAGAAGCATTCCCCACCAGAATTTTCTTGACATGAGTCTGCTTCTGCTTCTTCTCCACCCATACTTGTTTGCCTTTCACATTTTCAGACTTTCTTGGGGGTCGACAGTCATGGTGAATGAAACATTTACAACCTGGACACGCTTTGGGATGCCATTCATATTCAAACAAAATTTTATGAATGTCACCCTTCTCATTGGTAAGCTCCACAGATTCTGGAAAAGGTGAATCCGCTGCCATTAATGCCTAAATCCTAGCATACTCCAAGAATTTCAGATCAAAAGTAGCTCTGTCCGTACGCAACAGAGTACCTAGAAAGGATCCAATTCTCACAAACATCTTTTGGTCCCAGAGATCTAGCGGTAAATCATGTACTCTAACCCATACTAGAACATCAATAAGCTTGTATATGTACAACACTTGACCATGATTCCATCTAGTGAGTATCAGTGGTCGATCTTTAACAAAGTAAGCTCCGCCATTAACGACATTGTCCAGATCAGAACTCTCAGAGAATCTCACAAGGAAGAAACCTCTGGAGTGACTCATGACCTCCACCTTCCCTTTCAGAATCCACAGTCTATTAAGATATTTCTCAAGCATGGCTACATTTGGATCCATATCTACCACAAAACCGGCGAGACATTTCTTCCACTTTTATGCATTCTTTAGCGCTTCTTCCTACGGATAGAGTAGTTTCTTCTCCTTAATTTGGTATTCGGTCTTCTCCAACGCAGTCTCTCCAGCAGATTTCTTCTTACAAATCTCTTCCTATCAGCATGGAGGGGTCGTCGCCGCCGAATCTAAGAGATCGCCTCCTCTGACGCCACCTTTGTCGCCTCTGACACCCATCGTTAGGAACCTATCCCACTACTTAGCATGTGGATGTGCAACATGTTGAGTGTTGTTTCTAGGGTTTGCTTGGATGTCCTAGTTTAATGTTGGCCACTGATGTTCTTGCTTTTTTAGAAACCACCCTTGTGTTTCTTAGTGTGTTCTCTACAGTTGATGGTGTGTGGTGGAGTTCCCTTTGGTTTCATAAGATGTGAACTCCCTCTTGGGTCATAAGTTATCTAGGGTTTGGTTTGGTCACTTGAAAGTCTTTGACCATTGGGCTTTGTGCCTTGCTTCTTCTTCGACCGTTGGTCATCCTGACCAAGTAAGGATGCTAGTTTTCTTTGGTTTTCATGACCTGTCTTGCATGCATGGTTTAGTGGATGCATAGTTGTTATTTGAGGGACATGTGGAACCTATGTGCAAGACACCTAACCCCTTTCACCTCTCTCTACCTTTGGGTGTATGTACCCTTCTTTCCTCATGCATTTGATTCTTTTGCACCCTCTTTCCCTCTTTCTTTCCTTGAGTTCAGCCCTTTGAGCTTGAAGGAGAATAAGAGTTCATCCTTGTAGCTTTGGTGGTCGATCATCTTGCATGTGGTGTTCTTGGGTTGGAGCATCTTCTCATGTTGCTTGTTTGGGGAACTTAGATCCTTGGTACGTGATTCATCTTCTTGATCTGGTTTCTTTGTAAAACCCTGCCCTTTTTGTTCTTCTTGGCCGAATCCATGGCCCTCCATGGTGTTGGTTGTGTTGGGATGGAGGTACTCTTCTCTCTTGGGCTGAATCCTTGGTTTTACAAGGTAGTGTTCAAGTTGGGTGGGGGAACGTTTCCCCCTTTCTCTCCTACTTGTTCTTTTCATCCTAGAAGTTTTGGGTCTCTTTTGACTTGGGTTTCTCTTCCCTTTTGAGGTGATGATTAGCTACGTCATGGTGGTGATCAAATCTAGAGTTCTCTCTTACTTTTAAAGTTTATTTCTTACAGGCGATTGCACCATCAGCTTAGGAAGGTTATATAACTCTCTTCCCTACTATTATTGCACCTTATTTCTACATGCAATTCTTGTTCCTAAAATGTGATTACATGTTTTTGGATGATGATATTTTGTTTATAGATATATTCCTATAGTGATCATGCATGAGATTTCTCCTTACTTAATCCTAATTCATATACCTAAAATATAAGTGACGGAGATGTTGGTGGTTCTAAATGCATTTTGACCTTGGTTTTCTTGTCTTGTTTTTGGTTGGTTATCTTCCATGAGATGGAGTTTGGTTCTGTTTTACCTGTGTTTGAATTTTGTATATCCATCTTGTAATGACCCTAACCTGGGTAATGAGTTAACCCTATTTGTTTTGGTTAAGTAAGTTGATTAGAACTTTGATATAATCCTATAAGGTGTTTTGTTATCATGTGACACACTTATGTTTCAAGTTTGGTCCTGATTGAATGTTGTTTGAGCAATGCTCCTTTATTTTGGACCAAAGTGAAATTTACCCAAGATGAGGGGTTATATTACAAAATGTCACATGTTGAATGTGCCTTAAGTGTTTTAGCATCATAATAGAGAGAATGATGCTAAGTGGTGGCTTGTGGAAAGCCTAAATGCCAAGTTTGAACTTGTTTGAATAATGTTACTACCTTGTACACCAATTTTGGTACAAATTGTAAATTCCCAAAATGTAGGGTTGATATGAAAATTACCACCTCGAGAGTGTTCCTACTTAATCTATGTATCATTTAGTGGAGAGACAATAAATGAGACACCATGTTTTAATCATTTATGAGTGGTAGTATTCTTGGTGATGAAAAGACCAAGAAAGGGGTTGAATGTGGAACCCTAACTTGAGTTGTATCGAGTTGTAGACTTGATATGAGAGTGCCTATCGACCAATAAGCCATATAGGGGATCCCATATTGGTTTTTGGACTCTTGGAAAAGGCCATGATGAGCTAAGCACCTCAATAAAGCAATAGATATCGGCTTGCAACTTTCCTTTGGAAAGGTTGTATTGAATTGTGAATATAATAATAATGTGAGTGGAAGTGGCTTGCCTTAGAAGATAATCAAAAGGGGGCCTACCGTTATCCCTTGCATTATCCTCAAGTTTTTATTTTGCATGGCAAGATAAAAATGGAAAGCATGCAAGTACATGTGTCAATCCATGTATGGCCATGTGGCACCTACTAGTAGTAAGGTGATGACACCTCTCACACTCTCTCCCACGAACCTCAAGGATATATACCATTCCTTTCACCTATTAGTGAATCTTTTCGACCCTTACAACTCTCTCCCTATCAGATATCGTGCATATTAGCTCAAGAAGCAAGGGGAGCTCAAGCACCAAGATTAAGGTGAGGCCATGGTCATCTTCAACCTTGGTTCAAGCATGGATCTCGGTTGTAATTCTTTCCTTTCTTTTCTTCTTCACCAAGTTCTTATCTATGTTGATTCTTTGCATATAGAGGAGTTGTGAACAAGTCTTGAACATGTGATAGTTCATCTCTTACCTTGTGAACGTGGAGCTTTGGATCTTGGAGCTTTGAAGTTGTTCTTGAGGCGGGTTATATAACTTGAACCCAAACATGTTATTACTCACCATCTTTCTTGCTATATTTGATGATCTACTTTCAATTCCAAAATTTTCTTGAATACTTGATATATCTATGAGTTCTAGTAGTTGCTTATACCTATTATCCTTGTACTAGAACAAGTAGAAAGAAGGTCTAGAGCTTGAAGATAATGGTATCACCTTACAAAGTGATATCGGGTTCAAGCACATAAGCAAGCACCTCTAACCCGATATGGTGATGCACCTACACCATTAAAACGATATGGATATGAGTTTATACTTCCTTGCATGATATGATGATGAATTATACACATTGTGCACAATATCAAGTCAAATATACATCTCTTGCACGATATGAGGTCAAGTAAACACCTCATGCACGATATAGTGTCAAGTACACACCTCCAAACATATACGAAAAACCCTAGATAATGGATAACTTAATATAATGATGATTTTACACCTCAAGGGTGATATGGTAAGCATACATACACCTCAAGGTCGATATGGTGAGCAACAATACACCTCTTTGCCCGATATGGTGTGAAGCACACACACCTCTTTGCCCGATATGGTGTGAAGCATACACACACCTCTTTGCCCGATATGGTGTGAAGCACACACAGACCTCTTGCCCGATATGGTAGGCACACATAAACCTCTATGGTGATATGGGTAGCAAGCATACACCTCTAAACTAATATTCGGTTAAGCATACACCTCTTGGACGATATGGTGTTGAGCACACATCTCTAAAATGATATGGTGGGTAACCCAATACACTAGATGACAAAAGTGGTAAGGTGGTTAATACCCTAGAACATGTGATGGCCAATACACTAAAGTATGGTGCGGCCAATATTTTCAAGTTAGGTGAGGATGTTACACCCATGTATGGTGAAGGTGATACACCATATGATAGGTAAGATTGATACCTTTATGGGTAAGGGTATGAGGATATGATGATGTCTATCTCGATATACACCTAACCCAATACATGTGTTCAATTTGACATACATGATTCAAACCGATACACCTTGTAAAGGTAAGGGCAAAACACTCTTAGGAGTAATGAGTGTAACACCAAGTAATGGTGTGGCTAATACCTTGATAGGTGAAACACCTAAAGTGGTCAATAATGGTCAACCCTAGATCAACAATGCCTTAACCTGAGATGAGTCCATATCACTTGATGATAGTTTGGTAATTCAAAGTTTGTGACTTATGGCCAATACACTACAGGATAAATGTGATGAGTTAGTGCATAAAGTATAAGTATGGGAAATACCCTAATACAATATAAGTTGATGAACTTAAGTAAGTTAAAAGTGATGAGGGAAGTGATACACCAAGACATGATAAATATCACATCTAGCACCTCAAGGTTGGTACACCTTGATGCACCTTAAATCCAATATACTTGGATGAGTAACACATGAAGTGTGTCATGTCAATTGTTACATTAAGATATAATGAGTTTAATGCACTTTTATAAGTGTAGGCTAACATACCTTGAGAAAGGGTTAAGCTAAGTTAATAAAGTATGATGTAATCAATATCCCAGTGAGGATGAGAGAGAAACTCATACTTTGTGTTGAAAATCATTTAATGATAAATGATGAGAATAAATAAGTATGATTGAATACTTATGATATCAATGTATGTTCCTAGACATGTGGAGCAATGAATTTAGGTTTGGATTGATAATATGAACTTGAAATTCGGTTATAAAGGGAAGACCTAACCTTAATAATGGGAAGGTTGTATTTCTCTTATTGCATAAGCCTTGAGAGACATGTTAAACACTTGTATAACAAGTATAATGTTTATGTGGTCTGATGACCTAAAAGATATTTGTTGCCTAGTGAGAGGTGACAAGATGTTTAATGGGCCTTGTGAGCCATGTGAATAGTTGTTGCCTAGTGAGAGGTGACAAGATATTTAATGAACCATGTGATCTATGTGAAATACTTGTACCACAAGTGCAATGAAAACCTTAGTCTGAGGACCTAGAGGTAATAGTTACATGTTGCATATGTAATAATGTTCAGTGATGATCTAAGGGTTTGAATACCCAGATCTAGTAATCATGATGATGATGATGATGTGAAGGGATAATAATTCCCAATATTGTGATAAGGGACTGAGATCCTGAGTGATATACATTCAAAATGTTCCAAAAACCTTAAAAGTTCCACTCCTTCCTTTATAGCATCTGTTATAATTCATGTTTGAAATTTGGCCGATGCTAAAAGAATACTGCAATGTACTTAATTAATCAAGTGAAATCTCATCATGTAGTTTCCATGACCATAGATCCATTCAGTGTCAAAAATTGCCGATGGTGAAATGAGTTTAACTCGAAGAGCATATTTTTGAATATGCGGGGGGGGGGGGGGGTGAAGGATGAATATATCTATAAGTTCTAATGAAGAACCGATGTAGCACCATCCTTATTTATCCCGGGATGATGTGAATCTCTCAACCAAATGAGGAATTGATGTGCAAATCCTTCTTCATTATTATTATGTGTTGTTGGGATTGATGATAATCTCCTGACCAGGTAAGGAATTAATGTATAATCTTCCTTTTCCTTATAAGGAGTACATGTTGCGGCTGTAACTCTATAGCAAAGATGCCACTATACCCCAACATGATATTTGCATATGACACGAGTTGTCCTACCAGTAGCTGACATGAGATGTCTTGCTAATCTAAGTGGTCTCGTACTGACCGAGACAGGTGAGGTATTGACATTCAGCTCTACCATTGACCTTGTATGGTACCGATTTTAACTTACTAGTGGTCGGTTAGAGCATGAACAATATACTTCATCTCCTCAGGGCATAAGTGTGATTATAAATATGTAATCAATTGTGTAGCATATTTGCTTAAGGATTGAATATGAAAAACACTGGTTGATGTTACATTTCTTTTATACATCTAAAATGGATAGATGTTATACATGTTCTTCATATTCCTTATAAAGTGAATAGATTATTTATTTCTCTATCATATAGAGATACATTACTTTAAGAAACGAGATTGCTCTATTCTACTTATCAATAGTGATTAATCTTACTTATTAATATAAAAGAACCTCTGCTCAGTTTTATATTTCTTACCTGTGATAATAATATTGTTAGCGGAGAGTTATATCTCTCGCTAGGACAATTGTCTCACTTTGTGGGATCCACATTTTTTAGGTGGATGTGTATGAGGGGGTAGAGACCATACTGCAGAGGGAGAACACCAACAACATGAACAACAATAATAGCTCAGGTTGAGTGTACTGTCTGTCATGTCTTGTAGATAGAAGTCCTATGTGTCACCTTTGTATTCTCAGGTCCTTGGAATCAGTACGTAAAGGTTTTATAAACAAAAGAAATTTTGTCTAGTATGCCTTGATGTTTTATGTTGGTTCAGTACATGTTTTGACAAAGCAACTATTATATGTTATACTCGAGATGCGATGGTACAATGTATGTACAATGTGAACCCAGATGTATATAAAGTTTTGGTTCTTTTAGTAAGAGTTTCCTAGAAGATGATATCTTTGCAAAATGGTTTTAATTTTTAGTGATTTTGTTAATCCACTACTTATGGTTACTCTACAATTATTTACTGGTCATGGCTTGATTTGATGTTGGGTCATCACAAAGTTTTGGTATCAGAGCATAAGGTTCACTGAGTCTACAGAGATATAGGACAAAGGTGTTGCGTCAATTCTAGTGTCCTCCAATATACCCTATAGTGACTTCTACTTATGCAGAAGAAAGGGTGAAGTTTAAAAATCACTGGAGAACATGAGGAACACATTGCTAAGAGCAATGTTGTTGCACCAGGAGACAGTGCAAGGGATTAGGCAAGAGAAGAATGAGTGCCTGAGAATTCTCATCTTGACCCAATCAGGATAAAGAATCCTACTTTTTATGCTCTTATTGGGCATGTTAGGACAACAATGATGCATATAGTCGACTGGATACTAGCATTACAACCTAGGTTATTAGTCCTCAATGCAGAGACTTTGGGTTCTGAAAGAGTTCCTGAATGACATAGTCATGTTGGAACAATGGAAAATGTGGGAAGGATTATCAAATGGCAAGAAAATAGACCTTGCCATAAGTATAGATAGATAGAACATCTGTGATGGGAATTCCCAAGGAGGGGCAATAAGATGAGAATTAAAGACAGGTCTCTAAAATTCTAGAGACGTTTTCCTAGTTGTCTAAAAAGCCAAAGTTTTTTGTGCCACCAGTGCAATAAATGCCTAGTGCACTAGGGAAGTAGTCACTAAGTAAAGGCAAAAGTCCTAACTTTCCACCTGTAAGAAATCCTAGCATAGCTTCTACATCGGTAATAAGACCGATAAGACCATGGTACGAGGACAATTCATGTTATAGATATGGACATGTTGAGCATACTAAACCCTATTATTCAAAAAGAAAGGAGGAAATGACCCAACAACTGAGGCAGACTCAGTAGGGCTTACGAAAGTTACAACCCAATAGTGTAAAAAGGCAAAAGCAACAACATGAAACATCTAGACTCTATGTTTTGAGTCAACCTGAAGTGGTGGATGACCGTGATGGGAGACAGTCAGATAGAGCTTTTTCATTCTAATATGTCTTCTCTTGATTTTATCAGATAATCATAAGAAGGATTGTTTTTTTTACTTCCCTTTGGTTGTCCTATGGGAACATGGGGAAGGAATGATGAGGACTAGAATTTATATTCTGTTTAGTATTCTTTTAAATGCTTTATAATTGCTTTTGTCCATATAAAAGAGGTAGAGATGTAAATGAGATGCATGGAGAAATCCTGGGATATTAAGTCGTGTAACTTGGATGATATGAAAAGTAAGGTATATGATACAAACAAGGTGCATACTACCTAACCTCAGTACTTGTATACCCTGGCCAGATATTCAACTATTGAAGGTAGGGTAGGTATGGAACTCTTAGATTGCTATCTTTCTGATTAATCTGATCAAGTAATCATTTTGAGACAATCTAAAGAGAATAATGAAATTGAAAATATGGAACGAATGTTTCTATGACATCCTAAGTGCAATAAAATGAAGTTGAGATTATCTAAGATCAACGTGTGAGTATGAGAAAGTACAAAGTACAATTCTCATGATAAGAGAAATGGAACAAGGAAGATGATCCCTGTTCAAATAAAGAATATGTGAAGAATAATGATCTCTCCCATAATGTGAAAATGAGAAATGTGATAAAATCATAAAATGTTCATGAACATGTTAGAAAATAACAACGAAAGAAGTGATGACATGTAATCATCCTTATAATTCCTATGCTGATGGCAAGGAACCTAGGATGAAACAAGAGTAAATGACTCATGAACATTTGAGATTTCATGCAATAATTAGAGGAGATGATAATCTCTTCTCTTTGATAAACAACCCTGGGTGATGATGGGGGTGATAAGAGGAATATGTTTCTTTGTGTTCTTTCCTTTTAGGGACATGGCAATCAAGTGAGTCTTATGACACTTGATGTGCATGAGTTAGAATTTGATCTATTGATGGATACTTATAAAAGTATCAGCTAGTCATGGATTTTGGTTCCAAGATAGAGTTATATATGATAAGTAATGTCCCAAGATGAAAGAAAGGTCCTATCATATGTTTGGCTTTGGTAATAACAACAGAGAGATGGAAATGATAAGGATGTGATGTGTTTTTGGCACATGTAACAGATACCAAGATACAAAATCCTAGTATGCAAGAACTTTCAATGGTATGAGAAAATGAGAACATGACTCCTGATAAGATGATTAATGTTTCATTAATTAGAAGGGCCAACTTTGGGATCAGTTTAGTTATGTACCTATAGTATGGATGTCATATGTTAGGGGTTTATGCTCTGCATAAACATGACATCGATAAGGATATGATGTATCAATTGAAGGAACAATTGTAGAATCATATTGGGAAAAGCTTATCGAGCTAAAATAATTCCTTATAATATCCCTATCTAGATCTATTAAGGAAGCTTATAAATAACATCTAGAAATACCTCTAAGATAAGTTTGCCTCTCCTTATGACAAGCAAATAAATAGCTAACGGGATAGTTGGTATAAGACATAAGAAAGTTTAGTGTTGTGCCAGCAGATTAGAGTGGTACAACTAATGTATGATAAGACTTATAGTTCCAAGTGGGTGACCGAACGTAACTCTAGTCTTTCCTTGGAGGTGAAATGTTAAACTAAGTGAGGAGTATGGTAGACTCCCAAGGTCAAGGATCTTATCACATAAGTTCTAAATTGAGAAGGTGACAAATCAGTATGGTTTGACACCTGAGTTAAATAAGGTATGTATAATGCTTCTCTGACTAAGAGAAATGTTACCTGACACAGAGTTGACTCCGCAGTCAGTAATGGAAAGGACAACTGAGTATGTGCCATGTGGGACAGATCTTACGATGAACTTTAATGGAAGAACTTTGTGTTGGTCAAAGTTCTATAGTGTTCCCATGACATCAAGGATATATGTGAAGGCTTGAATATGTAATAAATAAATAATATATGTCTTCCTTCATCTGGGATTTCAGGGACGAAATCTTGTTAGGGGTTTATAACATGTAATGACCCTGACCTGGGTTATGAGTTAACCCTATTTTTTTGTCTAAGTAAGTTTCTTCGAACTTAAATATAATCCTCTAAGGTGTTATCATGTGACACACTTATGTTTCAAGTTTGGTCCTAATTGAATGTTGTTTGAGCAATGTTCCTTTATTTTGGACCAAAGTGCAATTTACCTAGGATGAAGGGTTATATTGCAAAATGTCACATGTTGAATGTTCCTTAAGTTTTTAGCATCATAATAGAGAGAATGATGCTAAGTTGTGGCTTGTGGAAAGCCTAAATGCCAAGTTTGAACTTGTTTGAATAATGCTAGTACCTTGTACACCAATTTTGGTACAAAATGTAAATTGCCCAAAATGTAGGGTTGATATCAAAATTACCACCTCTAGAGTGTTCTTACTGCCTTTATGTATCATTTATAGGAGAGAGAACGAATGAGACACCATGTTTGAATCATTTATGAGTGGTAGTATTCTTGGTGATGAAAAGACCAAGAAAGGGGTTGAATGTGAAACCCTAACTTGAGTTGTATCGAGTTGTAGACTTGATATGGGAGTGCCTATCAGCCAAGGAGCCATATAGGGGATCCCATATCGGTTTGTGGACTCTTGGAAAAGTCCATGACGAGCTAAGCACCTCAATAAAGCAATAGATATTGGCTTGCAACTTTCCTTTGGAAAGGTTGTATTGAATTGTGAATATAATAATAATGTGAGTGGAAGTGACTTGCCTTAGAAGATAACCAAAGGGGGGCCGACCCTTATCCCTTGCATTATCCTCAAGTATTTTATTTTTCATGGAAAGATAAAGATGGAATGCATGCAAGTAAATGTGTCAATCCATGCATGGCCATGTGGCACCTACTAGTAGTAAGGTGATTGTGAGAACCTGTTACACTAAATGAGATTACTCAAAACATAAAACACAATCAATCACTAATCAATCACATACCCAAAAATATGGGTAAATTAAAAATGATTTCAACATCAACACCCACTCAAAAACGTTTGAATAAGATCCCAACATCTTTCTTGTATCCATACTATGCGAAGAATTTGATACAAATAGTTCTATCTCCTTAGCTACAACATATACACACATGAGAACAATATTCATATATGCCACACAAACAAGCATTAACACACTAAGAAAAGTTTGATTTGTTTGAAACACCATATACACACTTTTTCTTTCCCGGACCTGAGAGTACAAGGATGACTCTAGGGCACACTAGACATCTAATCAACTTTATCAAAGATTCATTACTATAGCTCCTCTTTGTTGCCACATGTTTATTTTCGTCACTTCCGATTACCTAAAAAAATGTGGCAAACCACAAGGGTGAGACCCATGTCCCAGCAAGAGATATAACCTCCAACAACGCTTATTGATCACAACATTTTAAGTAATTAAACAATTTAAGCAGTTTAATTAGATGTAACAAATAGGCTCAATAGCCGGGATGATTGACAGAATACATAAAGGAGTAGATAATAATTATCATCATTAGCCAGACTATCACACTTTGTCTTGTTGACAATATAAGCAATTCAGTACCATATGCATATCTAGCATCATGAGCAAGTCTAGTAACATAGAATCTCTATCATTAAGAATAAGTCTAGCCACATAAGCATATCTAACAACATTAGCATGTCTAATAGGTCAAACATATTAACATAATAATAAGAGCTAAAAACATAAGCACAACTATCTGCATAAGCATGATTAGCAATATATGCATCTCTAGTAACAAAGGCATGGCTAGCATGCTAAACATAACTATCAACATGAAATATCTAGCATCATGATTATAATAAAAAGTAGTAGTATAGTTATCAACATAAGCATGACTACTGTATGTACACATCTACAATCTTAAGAATATCCACAACATAAGTATATCTACTATCTCTTAATTGCACTAAGCATCATTTTTATGTAAAGATAACAAATAAGGGTTATCATCTAATGTGAAACATTGTGTATAACCCTAAACAAATATGCTACTTGGATGTATTACATCTTTTATTAAGCCCTAGGGAATTAGAATCATATCATTCAAAGTCCAACCGACCCCTGCGAAGGGATATTCAGTTTTGTATAAGATCTAGGAGTGTTGGTATCCTAAGATCTCTTCCCCTCGATCAGTACAAGTAAAAAGGTAGTGACATATTAGTCAAACATGCCACCACAATGACATATAGTCAAGCTTCTAACCACTAGTCTACCCTTGGTACAGGTCACAACACTAGAAAATAGGGTTTACAAACCCAATCACTGAGGTACAACTGCAGTTATCCCCTAATTACATCATGTTATAATCACCGAGACACGACCACAACCATTCTCAATCACATCAGATGTATGAGGCATGACCATATCCAACCTCCACAATCTACATTGTGGATGACAAGGATATATCCTCAACCTACCACCCCCACATACTCAATAGTATGTGCTCTAAGTTTCTCTTAGGAATACTCGTTTCACCATCTAGCAAGTTCTGACACTGAAGATGGTTCTACGGCACAGGGCACTACATGATTAGAGTTGTACTTGATTAGTTATGCCAATTGTGTGAATTAAAGCTGCATCAAACAAGTGGACATACAAAACCTAATTCACTTCTAGAAAGCATATAAATATCACAACTTTGAAAAGATATAAAATGTGTGAAACATAATTTCTCATCTCATCATTGCATGGTACTATTCACTTGCCATTCATGAGACCACAGTAGTCATCATACTATCACAAGATATAAATCCTTTTCACAATATCACAGGGTATCAACCCTTATCAACATAAGAGGATTACAACTCATTCAGGGCTCAACCATGCCCAAAGGTCATAAAGACCATCATACTATTCCCTACAAGATCATCATCATCTTTGCATGCCTTATAACAACGCTCAACAACATCACTTACATATAATACACCAAATCAGCACAATATTACATTAATGTGCTAGGAGATATTCATAAACAATCATAGCATGGTTATATTAACATTAAGAACATTCCTTTATTGCATCAACATGCAAGGAATCTAGATATGATTAACCCTCATCATATTCATAATGCACAAATTTCGCATAAACAAGTATCAATCATGTGGCTATGACAACCACCAATTAACACATTAAGGTTATGATCATGTAAAGGAGGTTATTTCACCATCATGCCACCATATAAGAATGTTAAACATGAATACTCATCTTTATCTATTTGCATTAGAGTTAGGTTCAACAAGATAAATTATATTAATGTTACTAATTATCACTTATACCCAAACCCTAACTCACGACATCCCCATTGGATCATGGATGCATAAGGTGAAGCATAACCATCACATTCCATACTATTCTCAAGTATGAACCCACACATAAATCAAGGTGTAACCATTGGTTAATAGCATGCTAGGGTTTCAACAACATTAACATAGTACTTCATGATTGTATAGTCATTCAAGGACTATTCATACCCAATTACCATCATTTAGTTATATTAAAGCTAAGTATAACAAACTATACCTCATTAGGGTTATATATCAACACAATATGATTATCATCCATTCTATTCATATGAGTGAATAGGTAATAGTAACTTATTAAGGGTAACCATCCATTTGTTCCATCATCATTCAACCCATATCACCATACCACAATGTCACCCAGAACCATTGGATGTTTAAAAGGTAAGACTATTGGTTGTTTACATAAGTAAACACCTTGTATAAACCACCTATGAAGTTATTGATTTGTTCTCTATAAAGATTCACCATATAACCCTAGACATCCCTTGTTTAACAACACAAAAAGTTCCATTGAAAGTAGGGTAAAACCCACAATCGACTGTTCATTTAAAACAAGCCATCCATTGTCAACAAGTAAGATCCTTAAGTTGATTATATAAATGAAACCATATAAATCACATTATTAGGACCAACATATTACATTAGCCATCATTCCACTTTATTGGAGGAATAAACATTATACGTTGACTATTGGGTCAAGTTTATATATTAAAACCATCAATTACATTATAGGTCTGACCATTACATCAAGTTACCCAAGAAACCATTGGTCTAAGGCTTAATTGATGCTAAAACTATATGATGAACGCATCATAGGTTTTATAGACATGATCCACCATCATTAGTGACCATTATGTCACCATAGGTTGTTAGATCAACACTATATTCATTAATCAACATCAAATATCAAACTAATATCACCATTGATTGATAGCATCACTAGGGTACTTAGTTGTTAATCACTAGGCTTCTAATTAGGCCAAAACATGACCTAAGGGACGAATTTCAGTTAACACCCTTGGATACCACCATCAATTGTCATGAAGACAACACCATGGGGTTGTTGCAATGGTGCCATCATCAGGTCATGGGTTTATAGAAGAAACCGACTTAAAACCCTAAAATTGACCATTGGTTGATAGGTGCTTAGCACCATAGGTTGTCAAACCAACCTGATACAAGTCATATTATACCTTAGTAATAATGTACACATGATCACAGGTTCATATATAACTGAAATCAAAATAGGTAACATTATAAAAATTGAAATCCAAGTCAAGCATAGCTTTTTAGTGCATGGATCATCATTTTCAAGCAAGAACATGATCTAGAAAGCTTATGGTAAGAAATAAACATGGAACAAGTTATAAAACTTTCCTATAATGAGAAGATGAAACCCCACACAAAGTCCAACATGTGCATAAAATTACATAACTTGCTCAAACAATGTCCAAATTGGACCAAATTTGAAACTTAAGCTTATATTATGATTTAAAAGCATATAACAAGGTCATTTTAGGGTTATAAGAATTAAATTATGGACATTAATCTTATTCAACTCATTAAGTAAGTTCAGGGGCCTTACAACTATAAACCCCTAATTGGGACTTCGCCCCCAAAATCCAATACTTCCTTTGCACCTCATCCTATTACCTTCACATGATTAATTGAATATCATGGTTATGTCACATCATTCATACATATATCCTCTTGGGTCATCACAAAAACTCCCACCTAAGAAGACATTCTCAGTATGGAATGTAGAAACTTGTTGTGTCACCTATACAAATCTAATAGTAACTTTCAACTTTAAATTCTAGCTATCATCCTAAATTATATCTATTCTATCAACACATTACTCAAAAGTCATACTTTCTAGCTTTTTACCAATCATGGCATGTGTCCCATACCATTCCTTGAAGCATAAAAAAAGGCAATGTATCCATCTTTTTTTTATACACTGACACTGGAACACTTGTCAGTTCTTTTTTAGCATCAAAAGAAATGTTTCCACTGGCACCTGTCATTCCATATAAGGAAACATCATTCCTAGTCAAACTTGCTAGGGGTGAAACAACAACACTATCTTCACCTTACTAGGATTTACATAACCTACTTAGAAGACATATCATGATCCCATAAAGAAATTTAATCAACCCCATCTCACTCTTGTTCAACTTGTCTCATAGATATTGCTTCTTCGGAAACCCTAAGGTTTTTGAAGAAATACTGATTATATTTTTGACCATATTTGAAATAATTTGACATGTCATCATTTAAAGCTTGATATAACTTGTATGGCATAACTGGACCACTCTGTTCCTCCTATTCATAAATTCTATTTGTATATTGGTTAGTCTAAAGGACATAATTTTAATCTCATCATGGTCATGTGAATTATGTCATCCAATCTAATTCTTATGCATTGATATTTGATCATAGGTTTATCTTAAAGGAACACAATATCACATATCTATTGACCAACAACCATCTATCCTTGATAGTGGTCTTACCCATCTATCACTGAACCATACACAACATTATAAAATCACTTTTGTTTTTTGTTTTTTTTCTTCCAAACAACATTTATAGGATCATCATCAACTCTCTCTCTATCTCTCTATACGGAAGAGGAATACTTGGAATGTTCATTTAATAAACATCTCCAACCTTCACATATTTCTCATATTATTAATAAATCTTGGATACTAGGATTCATTACCTTGGTATCCACCTTGTGGCAACACATCCCACTATCACACAGACAGCAAGATGTTACGCGAAAACATGCAGAAATCACCATAACCACAGATTACCTAAAACATGGTTTAATTAAAACCGATTGCGGAAAGCAGATAAATTGAGAAAAATATTACATTTAAGTCCACATCCTGCAAGGAAACAGGTTATACAAACATTTACAAGCCTTGATACGTGTCCACAGCTCAGAGGTACAACTGTCTAACCATCACATGAGTTCATCACCTATTTATATGTACATAAAGGCCCACATCTGGCCAGCAGTAGGATATACAAAGGATCAACATTTATACATCGTGAAACAACGTCAAAATGCTCCCAAGGACCTGAGAGTACAGGGTTGACTCTAGACTCTACTACAAAACAACCAAAATAGCAACATATCCATCACTTGCCTTCTACTGCTCATCTTGCTTCTCAGCCGCAACTCCGCGACCACCACCACGTCTAGCTTGGACACCTAAAAAGAGTGTAAACCAGCGGGGTGAGACACACAGTCCTAGCCAGAAACATAACTTCCCGCCGAAACTATAAAACCAAAGGAAGATCAAGCAACAACGACATATAACTGATAAGAAGTATAATAAGAGCGTTTATATGAACAAGCTATTCATATCATCAAGCTTACCAGGCTGTACAGAAGGCATATACCCAAGTATTTCTTTATGAAACATGATTGACAAGATAAGATTTATAAGATCTTATCACATAACATGAGGAACATATAAGTAACTGCATGTGTAACAAGGTTAACTACACAAGCAAGGCCTCAACCAATGTTTCGTGTTTTGCCTTAAGCAGTAAATACTATTTGGCTGGATTACATATTATTATGCCCTGAGGAAGTGAGCCGTACCACTCAAATCCAACCTTTGGTTGTGAAACCCAAGACGGTGCCATACAAGGTCAATGGAAGAGCCGGACTCCACGACCTCCCACCTCATGGTCAATGCACGAGAACCAAAGAAGGACCGCAATCTCATGCTTAAGTGGCCTCAGCCACAGGGTCAGCTCCATAGGCTACCCTCCCTCTAGCCCGCCTTGGTACAGGTCATGATGCTAGTATATCTGAGCCATGGGCCTGCTCACCGTGCTCTGAGCCATGAACACATTCATGCTCTATCACTCTGAGCCATGGGCATGTTCACCATGCTCTCTCTCTCTCTCTCTCTCTCTATATATATATATATATATATATATATATATATATATATACATATATATATATATATCTGAGTTTGCAACCATAGCTGCACTCGATTCCCTCTCTATTTAAGGCTAGGAGAAACCAGATATATTCAACAATATGCACTTCCAAGTTAACCCATAGGAGAACCTGTTTCACCATCACCAGCTACTGACGATGATGGATCTATGGCCAGGGCAAACTACATGATATGTTCCACTGTGATTAGTTAGTATATTTTAGGTGGATTGCAAGATTCAACCAAGTTATATAACATGAAAACTTATAACCAAAATAAACATTATGAAACTTAATATTATGCTTTTATGGTAATCAACATCATTCTGATCCATCACAATGATTCAACATTACATGTTACCACTTGGCCTCTTGCAAATCATCTAGATCCATCTCAAGGATCACCACATTGTCATGGGATCTCAATCCCTGATCTCATAATGCCACTTCCTCTCAAGACATTCTCATCAACTTAAGCACTTTAGCCAAACTCAAGTCTTCTGACCAAAATACCTCATGTATGTCATCTCATCATCAAGAGTAACTATCAATGCAATGTTACTCATCATATATACCTCATAGCCTTTTACTTGTCTATGCATCACCTGCATGGTTAGTATACACAATAATCATGGATTAACAAAAAGATCATATTATTGATATAGGTCAACATTGATGATTAGGTGTTGTGATCATAGATATAGTTGATGCAAAGCAATCTTATATGCTTACCATTTCTTAGCATTATCCATATCATCAAGATGATCACATACATATGTAAGGTCATGTCAAGTTACTTAGATGAGTTCTACCATAACGATTACCATCAAGCATATAAAGGGCCACCATCATGACTAAATGTGATAGCAGGAACAACGTCTAACATATTGTTATCCATAAGGAACAAGACCCTCACTAGAAACACCCACTACCCTCACCAAAGGTAGTATCGGGCAGGGTACTCACCCTATCTCCCACCACATAACGGTCAACACATGTATCAGCCAGGCACACCAGCTCCTATCGGCCAAGCATAAGGGTGTAACGTGCAACGCTACGTCGTGCACGGTGCGTTATGCATCAGGGAATCAAGCCTACTGTGCAGCCATACCTATCGTGCACCTCAAGACGGGCAACATTGTGTCAGGTTAACAAGGAAACAACAATCAAGAAGCCTATCAGGCAACTAAGCCCAAGGGCGTGTCGTGCAAGGTGTAACGGGCAACACTCTGTCGTGCAACGCTCTGTCGGGCATCATGGTGTCGGGAAACGCAGCGTCGCGCTCAGCTAACCAACCTGAACCTATCAGCCGACACACAGGGCAAGGATTAACGCAATGCCCGTCACAACATCATAGATCTAGCTAACAACTCCACACCTCAAGCCATTGACACCAAGCCATTACACATGTATCGGGCAAGTTACTCTTCAAGGTGGAATTTCCCGACACACACAAGGCAAAGACCAAGGGTGATGCCTACCACCGAACCAGATGTGACACACAACACACAAAAGATCAAGAAATTGGGTGTATCTCCCAACACAGCCACACAACATGACGACCAAGGCTCTAGGCCAAAGAAGGATGTCGGGCAACCACACCACCAGCCTCATATCAGGCAAGACACCACCTGACAGGGTCACCGCCAACCTCAAGCACAAGGGCACCAAAACCCTAATGGATCAAGAAGATGGCCCACCTCTCCACTATCAAGAGAGAGGGGACTTGCCAAGATTCATATCACCAATCGGGCAACACCAAGAACGACCACAACCAAGGTCTACAACCACTACATAGCTCACCTTTCAAGTACATGGTGAGAGGAGGGTGTTGCTCAAGCAACTAGAACACAAGCTCACCTCTCAACTTAAATGAGAGAGGAGTGTTACCCATAATACTAGAACTCAAACTCACTCCTCTAGACCAATGAAAGGAAGGAGTATTGCTCACCAAGAAACCCTAGAACATAGGATGAGCCAACAAGGTGCAACTAAGAAAGAAACTAAACTAACATCATACCTAGCCGATCATAAGAAATATATAAACAAGAACATAGAAGATGGTAATGTAGTTAGGGTTAGGAGTTATGTAACCCACCTTACTCAAGATCCAAGCTCCTAGCTCCAAGCTCCAAGCACCACCAAGGAAGAAGTGTAAGGCACTCTAGGGTTCGGCCACCACTAGAGGAAGAAGGAGACTCCAAGGCAAGGATCGGCTACCAAGCTTGCAAGGGAAGAAGGGTGTCGTGCACCAAGGAGAGGAAGACTAAGGAACTAAAGGGATCCTTAGCAAGGAAAAGGAAACACATATATAGAAGGGGATGGAGGAGAAATCAAGGGAAGGTAAGGCAAGGTGTCGCCCACCTAGGGACACTTGTCCATGAGCAAAGCCACATGCCCTAAACACATGTTCAAGGCCATTGCCACATGCAAGCATCAAGCACCAAGTGTCCACTAGTGGTGACATAAACAAGGTCAAAGAAGGTCAAAGGGGTCCATGGGCGACACACCTCCAAGACATGGCCGACACACCCCCACCATGGTCGACACAACCCTGGGCGACACACCACTGGCCGACACACACCTTGGGCGACACACCCAGGCCAACAAAGGGCTATCTTGCCTGACACAAGGTCCAAAGAAGTAAAGGCAAGGCACAACAAGGCCCAACAAGCTCAACCAGGCCCAAAGGAACTCAAGCAACGAGCCCAACCCTTCCTCTCAACACTAGAGGAAGAAAGGAGAGGGAGGATCACCACACAAGGTGACAAACTTTCCCACAAACCCTAGACTTGGGTTAATTGCAAGTAGCACCTCCAGCTCTCAACAAAGCATCAACAAACCCTAATCACCACTGAAGGTGATTAGCAAGCAACAAAGCATCAGGGTTAAGCAAGGCAAATAGGGTAAACCCTAAACGTAGGTCAGGGTCCTTACAACCTAACCCCCTACAAAGGGATTTCGCCCCCGAAATCTGAAGAGAAAAGCGAGGGATCCTTCCTTCTCTTCTCTTCCTCAAGCTCCCACATGGCTTCCTCAATGCCACGATGTTGCCAAAGAACCTTAACAAGAACCATGTCCTTCCTCTTCAGCTTCTTAAGTCTTCTGTCAATGATCATCACTGGACCTTCCTCGTAGGTCACATCTTCATCAAGCTCAACTTCGTCTGGATGTATCATTGTTCCTGAATCCAGATGAATTTTCTTCAGCATACTGGCATGGAACACTGGATGTAACCTGTGCAACTCTGGCGGCAACTCTAACTCGTAAGCTACCTTGCCAACCCGTGCTATGACCGGGTATGGCCCCATATACCTGGGTGCTAACTTACCCTTCCGGCCAAACCTTAGCACGCCCTTCCACGACGAGACTTTAAGATACACTTTGTCTCCTACCTGGAACTCCAAAGGTCATCGGCGATTGTCTGTATAAGACTTCTTCCTGTCCTGTGCCGCTTTCAACTGTTGCTATATCACCTTAATCTTTTCTGTCATATGTTGTACTAACTCAGGACCCAAAAGCTGATATTCACTAGACTCATACCAACACAAAGGAGATTTGCACTTCCTGCCATATAAGGCCTCATAAGGAGCCATGTCAATGCTCCGTTGATAACTATTATTGTAAGAAAACTCTATCAAACTGAGGTGTACGTCCCTACTGCCTAGGAATTGCAAGACACAAGATCAAAGGAGTCCTCCAGAATCTGAATAGTCCTCTCAGACTGTCCATCTGTCTGTAGGTGGAAAGAAGTACTGAACCTCAACCGTGTTCCCAACACTTTGTGCAACTATTCGCAGAAATGACTCGTGAACTGAGGACCTCTGTCAGAAACTATCGTTGCTGGCACACTATGAAAATGCACTATCTCATCCACATATACTCGAGTGAGCTTCTCGGCTGTATATGTCATCTTCATAGGTATGAAATGGGCAGACTTCGTCAATCTGTCCACTATAATCCAAATGGAATCATGATTCCTAGTTGTCCTGGGTAGACCAACTATGAAATCCATGGTTATATGATCCCATTTCCACTATGGTATCAGCAGGGGTTGCAACTTACCTGCCGGCGTCTGATGTTCAGCCTTGACTTGCTGACAAACCGCACACCTAGCCATGAAATCAGCTACATCTTTCTTCAAGTCGGGCCACCAATACAAGTCCTTCATACTATGATACATCTTGGTGACTCCTGGATGCATAGCATACATCGACGTGTGTGCTTCCTTGAGCACTAACTTCCTCAGATCATCAGCATTGGGAACCACCATCCTATCACGATAGCAGACTAGTCCATCCTCAGACTCATGGAACCCATCACACTTTTTGCTGCCGAACTCTGATATGAACAACTGTATTGTATCATCTGCTTGCTGTGCATTCTTGATCTGTTGTCTCAACGTAGGCTTGACTTGCATCTGTGCTAAAAGTCCAGTTAACAAGGAAACTTCCATATGTACATTCATCTGCCGCAAGGAAACAAGCATATCCTGTCTATGGCATACCAGGGAACTCAACTGTGCCTTCTTTGAAGAAAAAGAAGAAGACTTTCGGCTAAGCGCATCAGCTACCACATCCGCCTTACCAGGATGATACTCGATGGTGTAGTCGTAATCATTGATCAACTCCATCCATCGACGCTGTCGCATGTTTAACTCATGCTGCGAAAAGATGTACGTCAGATTCTTATGATTTGTAAAGATCTAACACACTTCCCCGTAAAGATAGTGTCTCCAAATCTTTAACGCATGAACCACTACTGCCAACTCCAAATCATGAGTCAGATAGTTCTCCTCGTGTTTCTTGAGTTGTCACGAAGCAAAAGAAACCACATGATCTTCCTGCATTAGCACACAACCTGAACCGTTCTTGGAAGCATCACAGAAAACAACATAGCCCTTCCCAGGCTCTGGCAGCACTAGTACTGGAGCGCTAGTCAGTTTTTCCTTCAAACTTTGGAAATATTACTGGAAACGATCATCCTAGACAAAAGGTACATCCTTTCTAGTCAACTTTGTCATAGGTAACGTAATCGCACTAAAGTCCTTGATAAACCTCCGGTAATAACCTGCTAAACCCAGAAAACTGCAAACTTCTGTCGGCGTCTTCGGCTATTCCCATTCTGCAACGGACTCCACCTTCTTTGGATCCACTTTGACTCCTTCTGCAGATATCACATGACCCAAGAAAGGCACTTCTCCCAACCAGAACTCACACTTACTGAACTTGGCATACAACTGGTGTTGGCGAAGAAGAGTCAACGCTCGTCGAAGATGTTGCTCATGCTCTTGCTTGTCCCGACTATAGATCAAAGTGTCATCTATAAAGACTACGACAAACTGATCTAGGAATGGAAGAAACACTCGATTCATCAGATCCATGAAAGCAGCAGGTGCATTGGTTAGCCCAAACGGCATAACCACAAACTCAAAGTGACCATACCTCGTCCTAAAAGATGACTTTGGTATGTCATCCGCCTTAATCCTCAAGTGATGATATCCAGACCGTAGATCGATATTCAAAAACACAGTAGCACCATGCAACTAATCAAACAGATCATCTATCCTCGGTAACAGGTACTTGTTCTTGATCATGACCTTGTTCAACTGCCGGTAATCTATACACAACTGTATCGCTCCATCCTTCTTCTTGACGAACAACACTGGAGCACCCCAAGGCGACGTAATTGGTCGGATGAAACCTTTCTCCAACAACTCTTGAAACTACTTCTTAAGATCTTCCATCTCTACTGGAGCCATCCTATATGGTGTTTGTGCAACTGGTTGTGTTCCTGGAACTAGATTGATCTCGAAATCAATCTCCCGGGGCGGAGGAATATCGGGAAACTCATCAGGAAACACATCCGCAAACTCTCGGACAACCGTCACCTCCTCCAGGCTAGGACCTTTTGCCTTGGTAGCCACAACGATATCCACAACGTGGGCTAAGAACGCCTCACATCCTTGTCGTAACAACTTCTCTGCCACCATTACCAGACATGTCGGAAGAATCTTCCTATCTCCTTGGAAGACCCACCTTTCTCCGTCATCATCAAACACAGCTTGCTTGGAACCACAGTCAAAAACAACCTTATACTTCTCTAAGGTATCCATCCCAAGGATAACATCAAAACCATGCATATCAAGTGGTATGAGATCCACTTGTATGCAGTGTCCTAAAAAAGATAAGACACAAGATGGACACTCTTCTCGAAGCATCGAGGAACCATAAAGAGGGGTTTCTAACAACAAGCTATCCTTCTTACAGCTAATAGGTAAATGACAGTTCTCAAGCATACTATAGGCGATAAAAGAGTGTGTAGCACCTGGGTCAACCAGAACAGATATAAAGCAAGAAGAAGACATATCAGAATGAAATAACTCCATCTGACCTGTCACCACTCGCGGGTTGACTATCGCCTCTGGCTGACTCATAGCATAGAATCGAGCCATTGCTTGCTATCCTCGTCCTCTGCTTCCTTGAGTAGACGATCCTTCTTGCGATGCTTGACAGCATCCTCACCCTCTGCTATCACTGGACTGCTGTCCATCTGACCTTTGATGATGCTGCCTCGGCTGCAGCGTCACTTCAACATCTCTACTTGGGCAGTTCAACTTGAAATGCCCCGTCTGACTGCAGATATAGCATGTCTTAACTTCAAACTGTGGCCTAGATGGTCCTATAACTGCCACAGAAGTTATACTATGTGCCTTTGACGGTGAAGAAACATAACCTCTTCCCTTACTCGGGGACCACTACGACGGTGCACTGGAACCTCTCATCACTGACGATGCTGCAAACCTTGGCTTCTTGAATCCACCAAACCTCTGTCCCTGGAACTGAGCAGACCTCTTCTTAGACATGGATTCTCTTTTCTCCCTTACTGACCGTTCGATCCTCCGGATGGATTCCACAAATGTAGAAAACTGCTCTCTTTTCTCCAATGCAGAAACAAGTGTTGTCAACTCAATGCTCAAACCCTTCTCAAAGTGTCTAATCCGCTCTTCATCTGTCGCCACCATGTGAGGACAAAACCTCAATAGATCCATGAACTTGGCTTCGTACTCGGTGATGTTCATCGTTCCTTGTCGCAGACTCTCAAACTGACTGATCTTCTCATCCAAATACGTCTTTGGAAAGTATCTGCTGACGAACTCACGCCGGAAAACCTCCCAACCGATCACCTCACCAAGTCGATTCTCCTCCTCGATGGTCTACCAGTGACCAGTACCACCTTTCAGAAGGTAGACATCATGCTTTACTTTGTCTGCTTCAGGGATGTCGAGGATCCGGAAAGCCTTCTCAAGACTTGTCATCCATATATCTGCATCCGCTGGATCAGTCGTTCCAGCATAATCCGAAGCTCCGACTCAGCGAAGCCGCTCAAAGGTCTTCCCAATACCCGATGTTTCACCATGGGGAGACTATGCTCTCGACGAAGGCACTAGCAATCTCTCTACCATGAGATTCATCGTAGCCATTATCTTCCCCATAAGCTATTGATAGGCAGGGTGTTCAAGAATGGCTGGGTCAGGTTGGGGGACCTTAGGCACCCGATCTTCATGTGCCTGCCCTATAGCTCCATCAACTGATGCAGCATCGCTATTCTTAGCAGCATGTTCTTCATGGTTTCCAGACATCTTGGCTTTTCTTCCGCTGAGGGTAGAAGATGATTGTAAGAAAATCTGGAAAACTCACAAGAACAGACACAACCTAGTCCTAAATCCCTATAGAATCAGTGAACCTAGAGCTCTGATACCAAAACTTGTGGCAACACATCTCACTATCACACAGACAACGAGGTGTTACGCGAAAACATGCGGAAATCACCATAACCACAGATTACCAAAAACACGGGTTAATTAAAACCGATTGCGGAAAGCAGGTAAATTGAGAGAACTATTACATTTAAGTCCACATCCTGCAAGGAAATAGGTTATACAAACATTTACAAGCCTTGATACGTGTCCATAGCTCAGAGGTACAAATGTCTAACCATCACATGAGTTCATCACCTGTTTATATGTAACACATCCGGCCAGCAGTGGGATATACAAAGGATCAACAGTTATACATCGTGACACAACGTCAAAACGCTCCCAAGGACCTGAGAGTACATGGTTGACTCTAGAATCTACTACAAAACAACCAAAACAGCAGCATATCCATTGTTTGCCTTCTACTGCTCGTCTTGCTGCTCAGCCACAACTCCGCGAACACCACCACGTCTAGCTCGGACACCTAAAAAGGGTGTAAACCAGCGGGGTGAGACACACAGTCCCAGCGAGAAACATAACTCCCCGCCAAAACTATAAAACCAAAGGAAGATGAAGCAACATCAGTAGATAACTGATAAGAAGTATAATAAGAGTAGTTTATATGAACAAGCTATTCATACCATCAAGCTTACCAGGCTGTACAGAAGGCATATACCCAAGTATTTCTGTATGGAACATGATTGACAAGATATGATTTATAAGATCTTATCACATAACATGAGGAATGTATAAGTAACTGCAGGTGTAACAAGGTTAACTACACAAGCAAGGCCTCAACCAATGTTTCATGTTTTGCCTTAAGTAGTAAATACTATTCGGCTGGATTACGTATTATTATTCCCTAAGGAAGTGAGCCGTACCGCTCAAATACAACCTTCGGTTGCGAAACCCAAGCCGGTGCCATACAAGGTCAATGGAAGAGTCGGATTCCATGACCTCCCACCTCGTGGTCAGTGCACGAGAACCAAAGCAAGACCGCAGTCTCATGCTTAAGTGGCCTCAGCCACAGGGTCAGCTCCATAGGCTACCCTCTCTCTAGCCCACCTCGGTACAGGTCACGACGCTAGTATATCTGAGCCACGGGCCTGTTCACCGTGCTCTGAGTCATGAACGCATTCATTCTCTATCACTCTGAGCCATGGGCATGTTCACCATGCTCTATATATATATATATCTGAGTCTGCAACTGTAGTTGCACTCAATTCCCTCTCTATTTAAGGCTAGGAGAAACCACACATATTCAACAATATGCGCTTCCAGGTTAACCCGTAGGAGAACCTGTTTCACCATCGCCAGCTACTGACAATGATGGATCTATGGCCAGGGCAAACTACATGATATGTTCCACTGTGATTAGTTAGTATATTTTAGGTGGATTGCAAGATTCAACTAAGTTATATAACATGCAAACTTATAACCAGAATAAACAGTATGAAACTTAATATTATGCGTTTATTGTAAGCAACATCATTATGATCCATCACAAGGATTCAACATTACATGTTACCACTTGGCCTCTTGCCAATCATCTAGATCCATCTCAAGGATCACCACATTGTCATGGGATCTCAATCCCTGATCTCATAATGCCACTGCCTCTCAAGACATTCTCATCAACTTAAGCACTTTAGCCAAACTCAGGTCTTCTGACCAAAATACCTCATGTATGTCATCTCATCATCAAGAGTAACTATCAACGCAATGTTACTCATCATATATACCTCATAGCCTTTTACTTGGCTATGCATCACCTGCATGGTTAGTATACACAATAATCATGGATTAATAGAAAGCTCATATTATTGATATAGGTCAACATTGATGATTAGGTGTTGTGATCATAGATACAGTTCATGCAAAGCAATCTTATATGCTTACCATTTCTTAGCATTATCCATATCATCAAGACGATCACATACATATGTAAGGTCATGTCAAGTTACATAGATGAGTTCTACCATAACGATTACCATCAAGCATATCAAGGGCCACCATCATGACTAAACGTGATAGCAGGAACAACGTCTAACATATCGTTATCCAAAAGGAACAAGACCCTCACTAGAAACACCCACTACCCTCACCAAAGGTAGTATCGGGCAGGGTACTCACCCTATCGCCAACCACATAACGGTCAGTACATGTATCGGCCAGGCACACCAACTCCTATCGGCCAAGCATAAGGGTGTAACGTGCAATGCTACGTCGTGAACGGTGTGTTATGCATCAGGGAATCAATCCTGTCGTGCATTCATACCTATCGTGCACCTCAAGACGGGCAACGCTGCGTCAGGTTAACAATGAAACAACAGTCAAGAAGCCTATCGGGCAACTGAGCCCAAGGGCGTGCCGTGCAAGGTGTAATGGGAAACACTCTGTCATGCAACGCTCTGTCGGGCATCATGGTGTCGGGCAACGCAGCTAACCAACCTGAACCCATCGGCCGACACACAGGGAAATGATTAATGCTATGCCCGTCACAACATCACATAGCTAGCTAACAACTCCACACCTCAAGCCATCGACACCAAGCCATTACACATGTATCAGGTAGGTTACTCTTCAAGGTGGAATTTCCCGACACACGCAAGGCAAAGACCAAGGGTGATGCCTACCACCGAACTAGATGTGACGCACAATGCACAAAAGATCAAGAACCTGGGTGTATCGCCCAACACAGCCACACAACATGACGACAAAGGCTCTAAGCCAAAGAAGGATGTTGGGCAACAACACCACCAGCCTCATATCAGGTAAGACACCACCCGACAGGGTCACCACCAACCTCAAGCACAAGGGCACCAAAACCCTAATGGATCAAGAAGATGGCTCACCTCTCAACTATCAAGAGAGAGGGGTCTTGCCAAGCTTCATATTATCAATCGGGCAACACCAAGAACGACCACAACCAAGGTCTACAACCATTACATAGCTAACCTTTCAAGTCCATGGTGAGAGGAGGGTGTTGCTCAAGCAACTAGAACACAAGCTCACCTCTCAACTTAAATGAGAGAGGAGTGTTGCCCATGATACTAGAACTCAAGCTCACTCCTCTAGACCAAGGAGAGGAGGAGTATTGCTCACCAAGAAACCCTAGAACATAGGATCACCCAACAAGGTGCAACTAAGCAAGAAACCAAACTAACATCATACCTAGCCGATCATAAGCAACATATAAACAAGAACATAGAAGATGGTAATGTAGTTAGGGTTAGGAGTTATGTAACCCGCCTTAAGCAAGCTCCAAGCTCCTAGCTCCAAGCTCCAAGCACCACCAAGGAAGAAGAGCAAGGCACTCTAGGGTTCGGCCACCACTAGAGGAAGAAGGAGACTCCAAGGCAAGGATCGGCCACCAAGCTTGCAAGGGAAGAAGGGTTTCGTGCACCAAGGAGAGGAAGACTAAGGAACTAAAGGGATCCTTAGCAAGGGAAAGGAAACACATATATAGAAGGGGATGGAGGAGAAACCAAGGGAAGGTAAGGCAAGGTGTCACCCACCTAGGGACACTTTTCCATGAGCAAAGCCACATGCCCTAAACACATGTTCAAGGCCATTGCCACATGCAAGCATCAAGCACCAAGTGTCCACTAGTGGTGATACAAACAAGGTCAAAGAAGGTCAAAGGGGTCCATGGGAGACACACCTCCAAGACATGGCCGACACACCCCCACCATGGCCGACACAACCCTGGGCGACACACCACTGGCCGACACACACCCTGGGCGACTCACCCAGGCCGACACATGGCTCTCTTGCCCGACGCAAGGTCCAAAGAAGAAAAGGCAAGGCACAACAAGGCCCAACAAGCTCAACCAGGCCCAAAGGAACTCAAACAACAAGCCCAGCCCTTCCTCTCAACACTAGAGGAAGCAAGGAGAGGGAGGATCACCACACAAGGTGACAAACTTGCCCACAAACCCTAGACTTGGGTTAATTGCAAGTAGCACCTCCATCTCTCAACAAAGCACCAACAAACCCTAATCACCACAGAAGGTGATTAGCAAGCAACAAAGCATCAGGGTTAAGCAAGGCAAATAGGGTAAACCCTAAACGGAGGTCAGGGTCCTTACACACCTCATGTGCTATAAGCAACTCACATCCTTATCATCTGCTTTTGCCAACATGACAAATATCAAGACATATAAGAGGAGTCTTCCTAATTATTGGAAGGCTCAAAAGAAAAATCATCAAAAACTTTATGAACTTGGAACCATAGTCCAAACAACCTTATGCTATAATAAGCTATCCACCCTCATGTTTACACCGAATCCACACATACCAAGTGGCAATGATCCACTTGAAAGTTGTGCCCTGGAAAGAAACGACACAAAGGGAAACACACTTCCCACATCATAGCAACATTATTCAAGGTCACTAGCAAAAAGGTAACCAATTCTATTTTCATTATGCAAGTTACAACTTCTTATGTATCATTTTACCTTTTTCATTTCAGGTTCCTTGCCATTAGCATAGGAATCATCATGATTAACATATCTCATTACTCCTTCCTTGACGACTATTTATCAAACTTGGTATGTTCTCTTATTTTATTATGTTTTTCAACCACTTATCAACAGGTAAATCATCATATTCTTCATTTTCTTCATTAAACAGGGATCATCTCCCTTAATTTCTTTCACATGCCATGTTGATTTTACATCAACACTTCCTTACACACATAGGTTGGTCTGAGATTAACTCAACTTCCACCATATTTCTTTGTCATTGTTCCCATTCATCTTCTCATTTTGTACTTGTTATAGGAGTTCTCTCTATCTTATGTGGATTTCATACCTTGTTTCACTTTATAAGCATAGACTTGTTTGTCTTTTACTTTATTATCTTATTGAATCACATCTTCAAGAACTCCTCTTTTTCTTATTTGTATTCAGATTTAGATTTCATGGTGTTGTATATTTCTCTTATATTTACCAAACATTCAAGTTTTGATAGATAATGATGCAATTATCATCTTCTTTAAGGTAGGATTGAGATATTCACACCATGATTTCTTATTCATTATGCTCTTTAGATTGTCTCAAAATGACTACTTGATTAGAGTAATTAAAAAGATAACAATCTAAGAATTCCATACTAACCTTTTCTTCAATAATTGAATACCTCGCCAGGGCACCCAAATACTGAGATTAGGCAGTATGCACCATATTTTTATGTCATATTCCTAACTTAGACATCATCCTAGTCCTAAGTCCTAGTGTCCTTGTAGACTCAGTGAACCTAAAGCTCTGATACCTACTTATGAAAACACGTTAAACTAAATGAGATTACTCATAACATAAAACACAATCAATCACTAATCAATCCAATACCAAAAAATATGGGTAAATTAAAAATGATTTCAACATCAACACCCACTCAGAAATGTTTGAATAAGATCCCAACATCTTTCTTGTATCTGGTGCGCTCCCGCCAATGGTGTTACACGCTACTCAATTGGAGTTTTGAATAGATGTAACCCTGCGGATGGAAGCACATGAGTGGATTCACTTTGATATTTATAAGACCTAAAATGACACACCTACATCTACTAAAACACTACACCTACAAGCACACGGGTCGTGTCGTAGTATAGGAATGTGGCAAGTATAAGGTCGATCCACAGGGAAAAGAGGGGGAACTAGAGCTAGGTTAGTTTGGCTATTTTCCTACTACGGAGACTAGGGTTAATGGTTTGAAGGTTGTTTTGATTGTTAAACTACTATGAATAGACGAGGAATTAAAGGCAAGAATGAAATTTACTTTAACCCTAGACTAGATTAAGGCTAAACAGGCAAGAAAGGATTAAGCTAGGTATGAAAGTGCAAACTACACTAAGGCAAGCAAGAGAAGGGCAAGAGAGCAATTAAAGAGATAAGATAGCATGAACAAGGCAAGAGCAAGGCAAGAAGTTAACTACGAAAGAAAAGAACTAATTAAGCTAAGCAAGCACAAAACTAGGGTTTTAAGCAGTAAAGAAAGGTATGGGCTGTTTAGGGGTATGAACTTATCACTTAAGTTGGGGGTGACATATGAAAATTATGATTCCATTTAGATTATCCAAACCAAACAACAAGTTGGAGTCTAATGAATTAACCTAAGCTACTAACTGGACATGGATATGCTAGGTTGTGTAGGGGAACTAGTCCCTAACACCCCCTACTACCCTTACGAGGCTCAATTGGGTTAGGGATTAGGTTCAATTCAAGTAGAGTTTAATAAAGTTTAGGTTTCTAGATTAGACATTCCTAGGGCAATTAGGGTACGAGGGTAGTAATGGGGTGGTGAAATTAGGGTTTTAGACCCCAATTCCCCCACATTCTAGCCTTAAGAAGGCTCCATGCTAATTGCACTAGAATTATCTAATCTAGGTACTTAGATCTCTCACTTAGTGGGTTAGGGATAAGGTTCAATTCAAGTAGAGTCTAATCAAGTTTAGGTTTCTAGATTAGACATTCCTAGGGCAATTAGGGGCTGAGGGTAGTAATGGGGTGGTGAAATTAGGGTTTTAGATCCCAATTCCCCCACATTCTAGCCTTGAGAAGGCTCCATACTAATTGCACTAGAATTATCTAATCTAGCTACTTAGATCTCTAACATAGGTTTAGGGAGATTGATTAGGATGTATGAAGATGGGAGGAAACCTAGGGATCCAAGAATTGGACATAGGGGCAAATCCTAAAATTCACACATATAAGCACTTTGCCTAAATTCCTAGGCGATTTCACACACAAACCAACAAGCAATTCATGGAGAATGAGATGAAAAAACAATATAATCATTAACAAATGGAATTACAAAGTTTACATGTCATTTTCCCTCAACATGGTATCAAAGTAACATAATTTCCCCCAAACAGCCCACCCAAGGGGGTCTAGCTACTCATGGAAATGGAAAATACAAAAAGAAAGGAGAAAGAGGTAGAAGAAGCCATGGAGCTCAGTGTAGATGAAGGAATCCTCCTCTCTAGCTACTACAAGATGACCTCCTCTCTCTTCCAAGGTGCAAGGGTGTAGAATGAAGGGGATTATGGGTAGGAACTAGTATAAACTAGTGTTTTGGTGGTGGAAATGGTGGAATGGAGCTGAATGGAGGTGAAAATGGAGTGGAATGGCTAAGGGGTGAAAATGGGGAGCTAGGAGGTAGTGGAAGGTAGCTAAACTCGTGCCCCAACCGCCACCTAGGTATATATAGGTATGGCGGGAGCACTAGGTCAAGTAGGGGAAAATCGGTAAAGCAGTAAAAAATGGGTAGGTTTTCTGAGTAGCGCGTTTGTAGTGGGTCACTAAGGCCATGGTGGGTGGGGGTGAGCATGACCGTGGTAGGATACAACGGTCTGTCAATTAAAATGGAAAAATTACAGGGTTTTGGTCAGTTTTGGGCTGAAACTGGCACGACCGTGGTGGTCTAAGGTTAGCACGACCATGCTTGGTGGCACAGTCGTGGTAGTCTAGGTGATGGTGGTCGTGGTGCTGCGCCACGCCCGTTCTGCTTCTATGTAGCATTACCGTGGTGGCTGTCTCTGGAATGACCATTCTTGGCTGCACGGCCGTGGTGCTTTCAGCTTGACTTGGGGTCGAACCTGTTGATTTACAAGTAACCTAGCATGACCGTTCTATGGTGCCACGACCGTGCTGGGTCCTGGATCAACACTTTGACTCTGTTCTTTGGATTTTCTTGGACATATTTACTTTAATGGATCTTTGGCCACTAGGGGTAGGTTGAGGGAGCAGTAGACTTCACTTTGGGCCTCTCCAAGGATAGAAAAACCGTAGGATCACTCCTCTCTCTTCCATCAAGTGTGGTCCAAATGCTTGAAAAACATGCAAATAATGTCCATAAGTGCATTTTACATAAATAAGCATATTGGGAGGAAAAACATGTAATCTAACAAGTATAGATGTGATTGAAGAGCAATATAACACAAGATGAAGCCCTAAAATAGGGTTGAAATCACACCCCAAACTTGAAACATACTTGTCCTCAAGTATACTCTAACTCAATCTCTCTACAAATTTTCCACAAATAAGAAATGACAAATGCAATGTAAAAGATGATTATTGATGAATGGGATCAAAGATGACTGAGTACATGCATTTCACCTCTCTCCTCTCCTACTTTCACAATCCAATCATGAAAAGAGCACAAAGCATATGAACTTCAAATATAGCACATATAATACACAAGTTATCCATATTTCTTCCATAAATTTTCGGGTAAACCATTTTCATGGTAGAGTTCATTAAGGAAAACTAGGAGTATTGTTTCACATTCATGCATTCAGTCTTATGTTTCAAATCACACCAAATGACCATGTGGCTGCAGAAAAGGGAAAAATGAGCTAGGTTTGATGTTTCCTAGCTCAATAGGTATGAAAGTGGAAGAAAGGGTTGCAATAAGATTTTTAGAGTGCTATTATGTAGAGCACTCATCTTTTCTTTATTTGAATGCTCTTAAATAGGAGCATCCTTTTATTTTATTTTTGCTTTTCTTTTTCTTTTCTTTTTTCTTCATCCTTGGAGTAGATGGGGCATATGGTGATGAGAGTGAAGCAGTGAGATGTAGATATGGCCACCCCAAACTTTTAGAGGTGGCCACGGCTGATATGTGCACTTTGGCATCCTTTCATGAGGCAGAGGGGTAAGGAGATGGTGAGTGAATAGTCGGGTCAAAGAGGGGTCATTGGTATGATTCTCCACATAATACATCATGCATTAAAATTAATCCAATACTTCATCCTAGACATCACACCACATGAATGAACAAGATTAAATTCATATATCAATCAAGTGATTCCACAACACTAAGTGTTCAAAGCTTGCTCAACTCACAATTCAACCAAATCAATCACAATCCTAAGAGAGGTGAGGCACATGTAAAAAGTCAAACATTGATACCACTTAGAAACAAACAATGGTAATTCACTTGCATTTGTCAAAGGCTATCATTTTTACTCAAAACAGTAGAGATTGGGTCAAAACACACTTTTTAGACAAGAAATCTCAAATTTGGGAAAAATTGTCCAAAACGGTACCAAGTTGCCTCCAATCACATATACTCCTATATTATTAAACTTAAAGCAGCAAACAAGCAAATCCTATCTAAAACATACAAAAATTACCAAAAATATACATGATATGCAATGCATGGCAAAAGAGCAAATTTTTTTTTTGAAAATTACACAAAAATGGCACGAAAGAAAACTACATGGAATGCAGGTATGCAAAGCAGTAAACTCTAAACTAGAAAGCAAGACAAGCAGACAGGATAAAAACAACAAACAAAAAGTAAACAATAGGTGAGATGCAAAATGAGTGAAAATGGAAACAAGGGCATACCGCCCTACCACCCCAAACTTTTGAATCATGATGTCCTCAGCATGACACTAAAGTCTAGGATGATAGGGTAGGCGATCACTGTGGTGGTGGTGGGGGTGCTCCTCCATGTCTATAGTAGGCACCCCAGTAGTCTGACTATGGAGGTAGATAGATGTCCTGAAAAGATGATATAGAACTCCACCAGTATTCACCCCACTGTGGGTTCCTCTGGGCCTGGGCATTCTGAAACTAGTAAAGATGGTTGACCTGGTAATGCATTGATGAGTGCATACTCATCATGGAATTCAATTACCTTTTTGGAACTATTTCAACTACATTTCACACTGTTTCATCCTAATATGAATCATAATGTACAAAACTACTTAGCCGATTCAATAATCAAGGTTTTAACTAAATATCATTCATTTAATGCAGGTAAATTAAGCAATTCCACGCATAAGGTCCCAAGACTGTTTGCTGGAATACGCGAAGAACGAATGACAAAATCGGTCGCCAAAGAAAATTGCACGGTCCCAAGACCGTTTGGGTCCATGCGGTCCCAAGACCGATTGGGTCCATGCGGTCCCAAGACCGTTTGGATCCATGCGGTCCCAAGACGTTTGGGTCCATGCAGTCCTAAGACCGTTTGGGTCCATGCGGTCTCAAGACCGTTTGGGCCCATGCGATATCAAGACCGTTTGGGTTCATGCGGTCTCAAGACCGTTTGGATCCATGCGGTTTCCCAGACCGTTTGCCGCAAGTGCAAAAACCGATTGAAGAACAGAAGCCGCGCGTTCACGCCGAGACCAAGACCGACCTCAAGATTGATCGACGCCAACCGTTCAACACCAAAACGGTCTCCAAACCGTTTGACACCAAACAGTCTCCAAAGTGTTTGGCACCAAACGGTCTCCAGACCGTTTGGAGAGGATATTTCCAGCAACTTATCCAAACCGTTTGGGATCAGATTTGAGCCTATAAATAGACCCCTAGGGTCCTCATTTGGGTGGATGGGATCCGGATGCCGATAGGCTACCAGAGAACCACTCTGATCAAGTTCCACTCCACCTACTACTGGTGTTGCATCCAAGGAGGAAAAGAAGAGAAGGAAGACAGAGCAAGGAGCACATCTACTTCACCGAGCTGCGTCCACCCTCCGCACCAAGCTCATGGTGGATCTTTCTTTCTCTCTCATCCTTCTTGTATCTCGCATCATGAGAAAGTAGTCCACTTTCGCTGGGGTGCGGGGACTAGCCCCGCTGCCCATGCAAACTATATTCTTTTGTTAAACTTTCCATGGCAATGTATATAGCTCTTCATTTTGTCGTTTATCTTTAAGCTCGTAGGTTGGTTATGTGCTCATTTTCATCTTTGTGCTCCCTATGTTGTGAGAACTTCAATGCATGGGTATGAACGTCATTTAGCAAGTTTGACTCCTTGACGAGAACTTCTGATAGGATTCCTTGAGGTCGTAAGTGCGTGATCCGTGAGGGGACGAGCCATCTAGCCTTCAGTGATGCTTCTGTGCGCCTAACGCCCGTACGGGGGGTTCACAACCTTAGTTGGATTTTGTATCTTCTTGTTAATCATCGATGTTCACTTGTACTATAATCGCTTATGTGCTTATCGGTTGACGCGGCTGACTCCTTGATGAGAACTTCTGATGGGATTCCTTGAGGTCGTAAGTGTATGATCCGCGAGGGGACGAGCCATCTAGCCTTCGGTGATGCTTCTGTGCGCCTAACGCCCGTATGGGGGGTTCACAACCTTAGTTGGATGTTGTATCTTCAAAGCTGTAAGAAATGTGATCTGGATGGTGACGAGACATCTGATGCCTATGGTGATGCTTACGCGGACCTAACGCCCGTATGGGGGGTTTTGCAGCAGCTCTACTTGGAGTGTTATATCTTGCCTGGATTGTTTACAATCGAGTATGTTTGTGTGTGTAGCGGTGGTGAAACTCGGTACCATCCCAGCGTTTCCATATCATTGATCTAAACCTATCTCTAATTCTGCTTTTTACTTTCCTGCAATTAGTTTAAACAAACCCAAATCAACCTTTGTTCTAAATATTAGTTTTATTTGAGCTAGAACCAGCTGAAAAAGATTCTTAAAAACGTTTTCCTTTGGGTTCGATCCTCAACTATACTACGATAAGACTCGTTTGCTTGCGGGTGGTATTATTTCACTTGGTTTTGGTAAAAACTCGGGGATTTCAACCATGGGTGAATTTGTTAGTGCATTCAAATACACACGTCAAATTTTGGCGCCGTTGCCGGGGACAATGGAATCAGTCAGTCTAATCTAGTTCTTTTAAGACTAATCTAGGATTTTGCTTTTTATTTTTGAAACTATCGCTTATCTACTTGAATTTGACTCTACCTTGTGGATCTCATTTTCAAAATCTTTCAAATTTTTAGGTTCTACTCAACGCATAGTGCATGCACCGTTCGGACAGTCCCGGACTTACCGCAAACTTTGATCCTGAAATAGATAGAACCTTCCATCGTCAGATCAGAGAGAATCAAGAAAGGATGGCGCAAGAAGAAGAAGTAGCTCGGAGAGTGGCTCAAGCCATCAATGCGCAGAGAGAGAGGCTCATGCAATAAGCCAGAGCTACAGTTCAACAAGAGATCTTAGCAGCACAAGCAGCAACACAAGTAGCAGAACTACAGAAAGATCTTAGAGAATTCTCAATCCCAAAAGCTGCAAATGTGTATCATCCAGTACAGCCTCCTCCCATCGAAGCTACCAATTTTGAGATTAGATCACATTGGATCACATTGCTTCAAAACAACCCATTCTATGGCAAACAAGGGGAGGACAACCAAGGACATCTTCTGAGATTCATTGACTTATGTGCTATGACAAAGCAAAATGGAGTCTCCGATGATGCCATTCAACTTCGTCTCTTCAAGTATTCCCTTGTTGATAGAGCCATCAGTTGGTACAATTCATTGCAAAGTGAAGTACCCATCACCACCTGGGAGCAACTCCAAAATGCATTTCTGGAAAAGTTCTACCCTCCATCTCTTACATACGAAATTAGGGGCCGAATAACCAATTTCACTCAAGTCCCCGGAGAAACTCTCGCTGAAGCATGGGATAGGTACAAAGAGCTCCTACGCAAATGCCCACACCACGGAATCCCCAAGAATCAACTCATAGAAATTTTCTATAGTGGTGTGGAGGACGATGTCAAGATGTTTCTAGATTCTTCATCTGCAGGAAACTTCATGCGACAGAGTTATGACAGCGCATGGAGATTCGTCACCCTAGGAGCAGAAAATCAAGCCAATTGGGGCAGATCTGTAGGTAAAGGAGTTTCGAAGGTGGCTATGGCTAAAGCTATTCTAGAATACAAGTCTATCGCTGAAACCTTGAAGGTCTTAGTTGCCAAGCAAGATCATATAGAATCATCTCTAGCTGCTATTGGAAGAGGACATTCACCCATTAGGCAACAAGAACAGGTCAAGTCCACATCTCTGTTCTGTGAAGCATGCAAAAGCACAGATCATTCCACTCTATCCTGCAATGTTCTCTACGATGTAGTTCTAAGCAATGCTTGTGGACAAGGAGATAATTGCCAGATGGAAAATCTAATTGCTATCAACACCATCTTTGGGCAGGACTATTACAATACGAATCAAAATAGGAATCACCCAGGCTTCCAATATGGAAACCCTTTAGGAGCTATGAACTCACATCAATTCGGTCCCAACAATCAATCAAGAGGCCCACCAGGAATCCAATATAATCAACAACAGAACTTTGGGAATCAAGGAAACTTCAAAGGAAACTTTTAGAATAGGAACTACAATAACTATCAATATCAAAACCTAAATCAACAACAAGGACAAGCAGGATCCATCCCTTCTGATGACAAGCTATCGGCCATTGAAAAGATGTTACAAACTCAGCAAACTATGATATCTAACCAACAAGCCCAGTAGAAAGCTATTGAAACTCAACTAGCTCAACTTGCAGCTAGCATAAAGCCACCAGCTGGAGTCTTTGCCGGCCAACCTGAGAACAATCCGAAACATCCTGAAAAGTTGAAGGTTGTCACCACCAGATCAGGAAAAGATTATTCAGATCCCCCAGTGAAGACACCTGTGGTTATCACTGACGAAGATGAACCTGTGACGGTCCAAAACTTGACAACACCATAATCACAACCAAAGGAAGATAAGACTGACAAGGAAAGTCCTGAGAAATCTACTGGTGAAGAAGCTGAAACACCAGAGACGGATATTCCTGTATATAAGCCTCGTATACCCTTCCCATCCCGCCTAAGGCAAACAAAGCTTGATACGAGATTCATCAAGTTCAAAGAGGCTATGAAGAAACTCCATGTTGATATACCCTTCTTAGACGCTCTTGCTGAGATACCAGCCTGGACTAAGTATCTAAAGTCACTTCTCACCAAGAAGTACATAACTGAAGAGTATGAAACTGTAAAACTGGCTACAACCACATCAAATATTATACTGAGCAAGATGCCAAAGAAATAGAAAGACCCAGGATCCTTTGGAATTTCATGTCACATTGGTGACTCATCATGCAAGAAAGGATTGGCAGATCTTGGCGCAAGCATCTCTATTATGCCATTTAGCCTTTGCAAAATATTAGGGTTTGCAAAATTGCTTCCTACTGCTATGACTATTCAACTCGTAGACAATTCGATAAAAAGACCGTTAGGAATCCTCGAAGATATACCGGTTAAGTTTGGCAAGGACGCATATGTTCCATGTGATTTTGTCATTATGGATATAAAAGAAGACACCAGATATCCTCTTATATTTGGTCGTCTGTTCCTCGCCACTGCAAGAGCCCTTATTGATGTTGAAGCCGGTACCTTACTGCTCAGGTTAGACAAAGAGACTCTGGAGTTCAAGGTTTTTGAAAGTATGAGAAGACCAAGTATACAAGAAGAAGTCTATCTAATTGACTGCATTGAGCAAATGTCACAACTGACCCAAGAGTATCACGAATCATACGATCCCTTGGAAACTGCTTTATCTGACCTATTGATTAATGAACATATTGACAAACGAGCAAAGGATAGCATCGAATCCCTCGATTCTAGTGAAGAAGATACTGAAGCCACTTATGAAGAACTCAAGGGTACTGAAACTGTAGAAGAAACTAGCGAAAAATTGGAGGCTCCCGAAATGAAGTCCCTACCTGAAGGACTGAAGTACATGTTTTTAGACGATCTCAAAGTCTGTCCAGTCATTATAAATTCCGATTTAACAACTGAACAAGAAGAGAAGCTTCTGGAAGAACTAATAGGAAGAAAGAAAGGCATCAGCTATAAAATGAGCGACCTCACAGGGGTCAGTCAAGCTCCGTGTATGCATAAGATCCCTATGATGGAAGATCACAAGCCGACTATCGATCATCAGAGGAAGTTGAATCCAAATATGAAAGAAGTTGTCCGCTGCGAGATCATCAAACTTCTCACATCTGGAATAATCTATCCGATATCAGATTCACCATGGGTAAGCCCAGTACACGTGGTGCCAAAGAAAGGTGGAACAACTGTTATGAGGAATGAAAACAATGAGCTCATCCCCACTCGAACAGTCACCGGGTGGTGGATGTGTATTGATTATAGGAAATTAAACAAGGTGACTCGAAAAGATCATTTTCCCATGCCCTTCCTTGACCAAGTTTTAGAAAGGCTGGCCCACCAAGAATATTTCTGTTACCTTGATGGTTACTCGGGATTCTATCAGATTCCCATACATCCAGATGATCAAGAGAAAATGACTTTCACCTGTCCCTTCAGAACATATGCATTTAAAAGAATGCCATTTGGACTCTGTAATGCACCCGCGACTTTTCAACGTTGCATGTCTGCAATTTTCACGGGGCTTACGGAAACTATTATGGAAGTCTTCATGGATGATTTTTATGTATATGGAGACTCATTTGATTCATGTCTAAAGCACCTCTCCCAGGTCCTCAAACGTTGTGAAGATGCACATCTGGTGCTAAATTGGGAAAAATGCCACTTCATGGTAAGGGAAGGCATTGTCCTGGGCCATAGGGTTAGCAATAGAGGAATTGAAGTAGATAAAGCCAAGATTGAAGTGATATATAAATTGGTTATTCCCACGAATGTGAAAGAAGTTTGTGCCTTCCTTGGTCATGCTGGATTCTATAGAAGATTCATAAAAGATTTTTCCAAGATAACTAAGCCGATCACAAACCTGCTACTAAAGGATGTTGATTTCAATTTCAATGAAGAATGTGTCAAAAGCTTCGACACGCTGAAGAAGGCACTTACAACAACCCCCATCATCAGAGCTCCCGATTGGGACCATCCTTTTGAAATTATGTGTGATGCCAGTGATTACGTTGTAGGTGATGTTTTGGGGCAATATATAGAAAAGAAACATTATGTGATTGATTATGCATCAAAAACCCTCGACGAAGCCCAGAGGAATTATGCCACTACTGAGAAAGAACTTCTAGCAGTCATCTATGCCTTCGACAAGTTCAGGTCATACCTTATCGGTTCGAAAGTCATTGTCTACACAGACCATGCTGCTATTCGTTACCTTCTGGCAAAGAAAGATGCAAAACCAAGGATGATAAGATGGATCCTCTTACTACAAGAATTTGATTTAGAGATAAGAGATAAAAAAGGGACGGAAAATGTTGTAACAAATCACCTCAGTCGCATCCACACTTTGGACGCTGAGAAGATTCCGATAAATGATTCCCTACCGGATGATCAGTTAATGAGGGTTTTGGAAGTTACACCATGGTACTCTGATTTCGTAAACTATCTTGCTGCTGGAGTCATCCATCCCCAATGCACCGGGAATGCACTGAAGAAATTTATGCACGATGTGAAGCATTATTACTGGGATGAACCATATCTCTTTAAACTTTGCACTGACGGGTTGTGTAGATGTTGTATCACCGAAGAAGAAGTTCCATCTATTCTGGAACAATGCCACTCAGGACCCGTAGGTGGGCATATGAGCTCTAAAAAGACTGCACTAAAGGTTTTGCAATGTGGATTCTTCTGGCCAACCTTATCCAAGGACTCTTACGATTTTGTCCTATCCTGTGACAAATGTCAAAGATCTGGCAACATAACCAAAAGAGACGAGATGCCACTAAATCTATGATAAGAAGTCGAGATATTCGATGTCTGGGGAGTGGACTATATGGGTCCATTCCCATCTTCTAATGGATTCTCTTACATCCTAGTGGCGGTGGACTATGTCTCAAAATGGGTTGAAGCTATTCCAACCGTCAACAGTGATTCAAAATCCATCATCAAATTATTCAAAGATATCATCTTCCCACGGTTTGGAATTCCGCGAACCGTGATATCTGACAGAGGCTCCCACTTCATTGAAAGAAGTTTTGAAGCTTTACTAAGAAAATATGGTGTCTCACACAAGGTAGCTTCACCTTACCATCCACAAACTAGTGGACAAGTAGAGGTCTCTAACCGACAACTAAAGGCTATCCTTTAGAAAACTGTTGGACGTAATTGAAAAGACTGGTCGACAAAAATCAACGACGCCCTATGGGCCTATCGTACTGCTTATGAAACTCCCCTTGGGACTACCCCTTTTCGATTGATATATGGAAAAGCTTGCCACCTGCCAGTCAAATTAGAACATAAGGCATGGTGGGCAATTAAACAATTGAACTTCGATATGAAAGAAGCGGGGCAAGCCAGGATTCTGCAACTCAATGAGCTGGATGAACTAAGAATGACTGCCTATGAGAACGCATGAATCTACAAAGAACGTACAAAACTTTGGCATGATGGACTTCTGAAATGAAAAGACATACAAGTAGGAGACCAAGTTCTAGTATTCAACTCCATATTAAAATTGTTCCCAGGGAAACTCCGCTCACGTTGGTGTGGACCTTACATCATCAAAAGCATCTCTCCACATGGTTCTTTCTCTTTATGGAGTGACAAGTCAAGAGAATTTATAGCAAATGGTCACCGCTTGAAAAGATACTTCGCTTCAACTGACATAGGCACTGAAATAATGTTGGAACTCGCCAATCCAAAGGACCCACCATGATACTGAAGGACTCTGTCGAGCCATCAACAAAAAACAAAGGCGCTTGTCGGGAGGCAACCCAATCAATAATTTTGTTTTACTTTTCCTTTTCAAATTTTGTTTTCTAGTTAACTTTTCCTTAAATACAATTTTCCTTTCAGATAAAAGATCGGAGTCACGCTGATCAGAATGCAATCACACTCGGCGATCATAACCGGTGTAACCTTTCCCCTCCATCTTGGATTTAGGGTTTGCTCGGGACGAGAAAATTTCTAATTTCGGGGTGGAGGGTGGGTGGTACGTACTTCACTTCCTCATACACCCTCTTTTCATACTCAAGTTGTCTCTATCACAAAAATTTTCAAAATTTTCAAAATTTTTGAACAGATATTTGATGAATTTTTGACACTTGTTGATAAAATGTAACTAACTAATTTGCTATGCATCTTCTATCATAATATCCTCCTTATTCGAAGTAAATCCTCAAGAGGACTGATTTTTGAAACTTGCCTTTTACCTGAAATTGTCCTGTGAAGCTTATGATTCCTAACATCATAATACTTTTTACAAAAATGATAAGTATCTGTCAAACTGATAGGGATCAAACATGTCGAGTGTCCTAACTGACTAGTGGAACAATGGCTCAGAGTCCCCACTGGATCCGCATCAAGTCATTATTTGAGCAGAATATGACAAAGAGAACAACCCGGCACATTGAATTGTAAATCAAGTTGCATTCTGACCTGAACTCTCTTCTACACTTCTTCTATCATCTTCGTACCCCTCCATCCATCAAAAGTACCAAAATAGCCGAATATGTGCCAAACCCTAAGTTTGGGGTGCACGCCACTTCCCCCTTATCTGCTTCTTCCATACCCCTCGCAATAAAAGAAAAGGGGCGTACCACCAAAAATGCAATCTCGAGTCGAATAGAGGAGAGATCTGCAAACAAAAGATACCGAAGTGCACACAAAAAGAAATGCAATCTTGAGTCGAATAGAGGAGAGATTTGCACAAAATGTAATAAATGAAATTGCAAAACAAATAAAAATCTCGAGTCGAATAGAGGAGAGATTTACTTCTTCTTTCCATACCACCTTTCACTCCTTTTTCTACCTAAGGGCACAATGCATGCCCCACCATCCCGAAATACACCAGTGTCGGATCAGATGCACACTTTTTGATTCTGCGGGTATCTCTGGACTCTTACAAAACTCTTTGACATGCTTGTTGTTGGAAAAAGTGAGGAGGAAGTGATGTTGGAAAACGAACTCAGGAACGAAGCTATGGTAAGATTTATTTAGTGATCCCCGGAGGTTGAGATATTGATTCATACTGAGCAGAAAGAAAACATTCGTGATGTGAAGATGAAGCAATCACACGGGTTGAAAGTATTTCATTGGGCAACAGTTTCAAATTTTATGTTACTCTACGACGAGCAACGTTTAAGTTTGGGGTGTTTTGATGAGTGCATACTCATCATGGAATTCAATTACCTTTTTGGAACTATTTCAACTCCATTTCACACCGTTTCATCCTAATATGAATCATAATGTACAAAACTACTTAGCTGATTCAATAATCAAGGTTTTAACTAAATATCATTCATTTAATGTAGGTAAATTAAGCAATTCCACGCATAAGGTCCCAAGACCGTTTGCTGGAATATGCGAAGAACGAATGACGAAATCGGTCACCAAAGAAAACCGCGCGGTCCCAAGACCGTTTGGGTCCATGCGGTCCCAAGACCGTTTGGGTCCATGCGGTCTCAAGACCGTTTGGGTTCATGCGGTCTCAAGACCATTTGGATCCATGCGGTTTCTAAGATCGTTTTCCGCAAGCGTAAAGACCAATTGAAGAACAAAAGCTACACGTTCACGCCGAGACCAAGACCGACCTCAAGATCGATCGACGCAAACCATTCAATGCCAAAACGGTCTCCAAACCGTTTGACACCAAACAGTCTCCAAACCGTTTGGCGCCAAACGGTCTCCAAACCGTTTGGCACCAAACGGTCTCCAGACCGTTTGGAGAGGATATTTCCAGCAACTTATCCAAACCGTTTGGGATCAGATCTGAGCCTATAAATAGACCCACAGGGTCCTCATTTGGGGGGATGGGATCCAGACGCCGATAGGCTGCCAGAGCACCACTCCGATCAAGTTCCACTCCACCTACTGCTGGTGTTGCATCCATGGAGGAAAAGAAGAGAAGGAAGACGGAGCAAGGAGTGCATCTACTTCACCGGGCTGCGTCCACCCTCCGCACCGAGCTCATGGTGGATCTTTCTTTCTCTCTCATCCTTCTTGTATCTCGCATCATGAGCAAGTAGTCCACTTTCGCTGGGGTGCGGGGACTAGCCCCGCTGCCCATGCAAACCATGTTCTTTTGTTAAACTTTCCATGGCAATGTATATATCTCTTCATTTAGTCATTTATCGTTAAGCTCGTAGGTTGTTTATGTGCTCGTTTTCATCTTTGTGCTCCCTATGTTAGGAGAACTTCAATGCATGGGTATGAACGTCGTTTAGCAAGTTTGACTCCTTGATGAGAACTTCTGATAGGATTCCTTGAGGTCGTAAGTGCGTGATCCGTGAGGGGATGAGCCATCTAGCCTTCGGTGATACTTCTGTGTGCCTAACGCCCGTACGGGTTCACAACCTTAGTTGGATTTTGTATCTTCTTGTTAATCGTCGATGTTCACTTGTACTATAATCGCTTATGTGCTTATCGGTTGACACGGCTGACTCCTTGACGAGAACTTCTGATGGGATTCCTTGAGGTCATAAGTGTATGATCCGTGAGGGGACGAGCCATCTAGCTTTCGGTGATGCTTTTTTGCACCTCACACCCATATGGGGGGTTCACAGCCTTAGTTGGATGTTGTATCTTCAGAGTTGTAAGACATGTGATCCGGATGGTGATGAGACATCTGATGCCTATGGTGATGCTTACACAGACCTAAAGCCCTTATGGGGGGTTTTGCAACAACTCTACTTGGAGTGTTATATCTTGCCTAGATTGTTTACAATGGAGTATGTTTGTGTGTGTAGCGGTGGTGAAACTCGGTACCATCCCAGTGATTCCATATCATTGATCTAAACCTATCTCTAATTCCGCTTTTTACTTTCTTGCAATTAGTTTAAACAAACCCAAATCAACCTTTGTTCTAAATATTAGTTTTACTTGAGCTAGATCCAGCTGACAAAGATTCTTAAAAATGTTGTCCTTTGGGTTTGATCCTCAACTATACTGTGATAAGACTCATCCACTTGTGGGTGGTATTATTGCACTTGGTTTTGGTAAAAACTCGGGGATTTCAACCCCGGGTGAATTTGTTAGTGCATTCAAATACACACGTCATGCATATGTTGATGGTTCAACCACATGGCATCTTGTATCTACTGAAAGCCCTCCTGTACCTGTGGTATTCTATCCTGCATTGCGTGAATGCCCTCTAGCTGTGCATGAATGGTGGCCATGTCATATGCATTCACTGAGGGTTGTTGTGCCTCTGACGCCCCTATCCTCTCCTCCCTTTTCCTCACTCATCATGCCGCTCTTTACTCTGTCTCCTGCCTCATCTCAACTACATGTGAAGGTTCTCCTAGACTCCCCTGCAAAAACCACCTCAGAGATGTTATCTCCTCTGGGGTTCTCCTCCTCATACTTCCTCAATTTTTCCAAAAAATCATGTGTTGGTCCATATTGTGCCATGAGGGGTGGAGTATGGTAGGGAATCTCTAAGGGGACTCCTAGTTATGGTGGGTTGATTTGGTAGATGATCTTCTGCTCCACAACTATGATCATGGAAGAGTGGGCCAAGTAATGCAAGTCAACCAACTTTCCTCCATCTTCCTTTGTGTAGCTTGTCATGTCATGTCCTAAGGCAGTGGCTATGGATGTCACAATCCCTCCCATTACAAATGGTTTTGTTCTCTTGAAAGGGATGAATGGGATGTACTTGCATGGGGGGTGGTCTATAGAAAATGTGGGAAGAAGGCATAGGTCCACTTGCTTCATGGTGGCTCATGATGGGTTTTGAAGACAATTTTTCTTCTTGGAGAGCAACTATAGAAGATAGCTACTCTATTCTCTATTCTAACCTTGCAACATCTCTTTGAACATCATCAAACACTTTCAATATAGAGAGAGCCTCTTCTCAAACCTTGAGCTATATGTTGGACTTTGGGGTTCCTATTAGCTATAGGAGTGAGGTGTCTTATTTTCTTCACCATAGAACTCAATAGAATTGATTAGGTGGCAAGGAACATTTGTCACCTGGTTCTTCATGAAGCTCACCATGTCACCAAGAATCTTCATCACTTTCAAGCTTGAGTCATCATGAGTAGGAGGTGTCACACCAAAGGCATACCCTCTTTCATTCATCACGCTAGAAGCTCAAATTCTTGATCCTTCAGCCAATTGCTCAAGCAAAGGCCATATCTCCTTAGGTGGTCTAGCCATGAAAACTCATCCATAAGAGGAATCCACTGTTTCTTGGTACTTTAGCGACAAACTAGAGTAGAATGATTTAACTAGCTGTCACAAAGGGATCTCATGGTACAGACACTCTCTCAAAAGCTTCTTAAATCTCTCCCATGCATTATGAAACTGCTCATTACCCATTTGGCTAAAACTTGTCACGACACGCTGCATTTGTGTCAACCTTGCTATAGAGTACAATTGTCTCAAGAAGTCATTCTTCATTGTTTCCCAACTCATGATGTCCCTTCTTGAGTCATACCAATCTTTAGCTGTATCTTTGAGGGAGAAAGAGAACACAGTCAACTTGTAAGGCCCCTAAGCTTGCTTAATGAGTTGAACAAGCTTAATTATCATAATTGAATGCTTATAACCCTAATATAACCTTGTGATATGCTTTGAAATCATAAGACAAGCTTAAATTTCAAATTTGGTCCAATTTTGACACTGTTTGAGCAAGTTATGCAATTTTATGCACATTTTGGACTTTTCTGCAATTTACCCAATTGAGAGGTGTTCTTTGCAATTTATAAATTGAATTATGTTCCTTGGGTATTCTATCATCATTCTTGAGCTTGTTGATCCATGGGGCACCTATTTAAACCTTAGTTTGAAGGTGTTTTCTCCAAGGATATTTTAAGGTTTCCCCCCTTCACGGATGAGCTACCGTTAGTAGCTATCAACTAATGAATTATTTGATTGGCTGAGAAATTAGATAAAGGAAATCTAAGTAGGCCTATACACATGATGGGAGAGCTTCTTGTGTACGTGCTTTTATATACTTAATAAGTTAAGGCTATGGATACTTGGATAGATTCTAGAACTTCAACTTTTTCTTTTTCTTTATCTTAAAGTGTCATATACTTATCCCCAAGCACCAAAACGATCCATTTACCTCCCTACTTCTACCAAACTCATTCTCCCTCTGTTCAGATGCTAATTGTTCTGTCCAAGGAAGAAGAAAGTTGGGATCTTCTTGGAGAAAGGCTCTAAGGTTGAAATTGACTTCATTTTAGGGTTGAAAATGCTTCCTTCTAGTGATCTTGACCTAAAAGTGTAAGAATTCCCTTCTTTCCTCCATCTATTTCTTTTTTATCCTTCCTCCTAGATTTCTCCATTTCTAAAACTTGTTGTTCCATGGTAGAAATTTCTCTAAAGCCCTAAAACCCTACCTTTCTTGCTCCTTATGCTTAGGGTTTTCTCATTTGATGAAGAAAGGTGCTAGATGGACAAATTCATAGCTTATTCTTGGATTTTCTACCCTACCTTCTCGAGATTCATTCTGTGTGGGGTTCCATATTATCATTAAATGCAAGTTTTATAACTTGATCTACGTTTATTTCTTACCATAAGCTTTCTAGATCATGTTCTTGCTTGAAAATGATGATCCATGCACTAAAAAGCTATGCTTGACTTGGATTTCAATTTTTATAATGTTCCCTATTCTGATTTCAGTTATATATGAACCTATGATCATGTGTATTTTATTACCAAGGTATGATATGACTTTTATCAAGTTTCTTTTACAACCTATGGTGCTAAGAACCTATCAAACAATGGTCAATTTTAGGGTTTAAAGCTGATTTCTTCTATAAACCATGACCCGATGATGGTACCACTACAACAACCCTATGGTGTTGTCTTCATGACAACTGATGGTTGTGATCAAAGGTGTAAAATTATGATGAAAACCTATGGTCATCCCCTTAGGTCAGGTTTTGGATCCATTAGAAGTTTAATGATCAACCATTAGGTACCCTACTTATGTTATCAAATAATGTTGACATTAGCTTAATATTTGATGTTGATTAATGAATATAATGTTGATCTAACAACCTATGGTGATTTCATGATCACTAATGATGGTGGATCATGTATCTACAACCTATGTTGAGTTAAGCATTGTAGTTGTATCATCAATTAAGCCTTATACTAATGGTTTCTTGGGTCACTTGATGTAATGGTCGGACCTATACTGTAATTGATGGTTTTAACATATGAACTTGACCCAATGGTCAAGATCTAGTATTTATTCCTCCAATAAAGTGAAATGATGGCTAATGTAATATGTTGGTCCTAATAATGTGATTTATATGGTTTCCTTTATATGATCAACTTAATGATCTTACACAGGATGAGCTATTCACATGATGTTTAAGAAGATCAACGGATTAGATTTTTTTGAAAAAAATATTGCATCATGTAAAACTACTTGAGTGTATTCTAGCCTGACTATATATATATATATATATATATATATATATATATATATATATATATATATATATTGGCAATTCGTTACCCGTGGCACTCGATTTAATGAATTCCCGCTCATCTAAATTACAATTTGTGCCACTTCGTCCCTTAAGCTTTTATTCCTTCTCGTTGTCTCTGTCACAAGCCCCTATCTCACCTTTCTGCAACCGGATCGGGTCTCAGATGCATTTTCATCAACCAACCATCCCTCTGATGCCTCCTTCTCTTTGGTGTTGTCCGTCTGCTCATATGTGAACTTTAGGAAGGAAGCGATGATGTCTTGGCCAAAGCTGATCTAGGGTTGGTGTTAATCGATGGTGTCGGGAGCTCCAACTAGAATAAAGTGAGTCTATTGGCAGCAAAGCATGCGGTAGGTGTAGAGGAGGATGGCCGTGTAAGATCATTAAGTTGATCATATAAAGGAAACCATATAAATCACATTATTAGGACCAACATATTACATTAGCCATCATTTCACTTTATTGGAGGAATAAATACTAGATCTTGACCATTGGGTCAAGTTCATATGTTAAAACCATCAATTACAGTATAGGTTCGACCATTACATCAAGTGACCCAAGAAACCATTAGTATAAGGCTTAATTGATGATACATATATATTCTAGCCTGACTATATATATATATATATATATATATATATATATATATATATATATATATATATATATATATATATATATATGGCAATTCGTTACCCATGGCACTGGATTTAATGAATTACCACTCATCTAAATTACAATTTGTGCCACTCCATCCCTTAATCTTTTATTCCTTCTCGTGTCTCTGTCGCAAGCCCCTGTCTCACCTTTCTGCAACCGGATCGGGTCTCAGATGCATTTTCATCAACCAACCATCCCTCTGATGCCTCCTTCTCTTTGGTGTTGTCCGTCTGCTCATATGTGAACTTTAGGAAGGAAGCGATGATGTCTTGGCCAAATCTGATCTAGGGTTGGTGTTAATCGACGGTGTCGGGAGCTCCAACCAGAATAAAGTGAGTCTATTGGCAGCAGAGCATGCGGTAGGTGTAGAGGAGGATGGTCGTGGACGTCAGTTTGGAAGATGACTAAGGTCACGAGGACAGTGCTGATTAATATTGTTGCGGTCTCGGTGAATAACGATCGTGGAAAGCTGACGAGGGGGTCGAAAAAGAATTCCTATCAGAGGTTGTCCTACTCTGTCGAAGAACATGTTTAATAAGGCCACACACGAAATATTTTCTCCTAGGAGACGGAGCCCCTGCTAGTACAATGATGACAGGGTAGTTAGGAGGATAGTGCTACCACTGGGATTAAGAATAGATGATCTTAGAAGAATATTAAAAATCAGATCAGTGTGAAAATGTTTATTTATTAATGCTTATCTATACACAGGTTGTGGATTAAGTATGTAAACATGAAGACGTGTGCTTTGATTTTCACTGTTAGTTAGAATGAACATCACATGTTTGTAAAAATGATGATCATATGTTTTGTTGTATCATCGTGATATGTCCAGATTTTGTAAATGTGATAAAAAGATGAGATTGTCAAAAGAATTAACAGATCTCGTTCAATGAAGAGATTGCTCATCTCTGTAATGACATTTTGACACGTAGCCGGGCAGTACCACAATATTTTATTAAGGAAATACTATGTACAACTGGATATTGTATGTCCTCATGTCACCGTTTTGGTGGATTCCATTGAATTTTAGTTAAAGCAAGCATACAACCAATATAAAATTATTTATATAGAAAGAATAAACTATAATATGTTACGAGGAGCAATCTGTAAAGACCCATGACTATGACGCCCATCAAGGTTAGAACAACTATAATATGCATGATCAAATTGTAAGGTGAGTGGTTATATTGTTGTACATAGAGAAATTGTAACATGCATGATGAAACAGTAAGGTGAGTGGATATTTTGTAATGGCTATAAAGAAATTGTAATGTACATGAACAAATTATAAGGTGGGTGGATATTTTGTAATGTGCATAGCGAATTTGTAACACACATTATTAAATAGTAATGTAGGTGGACATTGTATAATGTATATAAAGAAATGGTAATTTGTAGGAACAAATTATAAGGAAGGTGGATATTTTTAATGTACACAGAGAAATGACTATCCATATTACAAACTGGCACCTACATTACGGTTGACTCTTTCCTATTACTGTGCATATTACATATGACACTTGCTTATTACAATATGAGTATCCATATTGCAAATTTGTCTCCTACATATGGTTGGCTCTTGCCTATTACAATGTGACTGTCCATGTGGCATATGGCACTTTCTTAATACAACATGACTATCCATATTACAAAAATGTCACCTACATTACAGTTGCCTCTTGTCTATTACAATGTGACTATCCATATTACAGATGACACTTGCTTATTACAATACGAGTATCCATATTACAAAATTTTCACCTACCTTACGGTTGGCTCTTTTCTATTATAATGTGACTGTCCATATTACAAATGACACTTGTTTGTTACAATATAAATATCCACATTACAAAACTATCACCAACATTATGGTTGGCTTTTTGCCTATTTCAATGTGAATGTCCATATTACAAATGACACTTGCTTGTCACAATATGACTATCCATGTTACAAAACTATCACCTACATTATTGTTGGCCCTTGCCTATTATAATGTGACTGTCCATATTACAAATGACACTTGCTTATTACAATATGACTATCCATATTACAAACTGTCACCTACATTATAGTTGACTCTTGCATATTACAATTGGCTGACCATATAACATATGACACTTGAAAATTACAATATGACTATCCATATTACAAAATTGTCACCTACATTGCAGTTGGCTCTTGCCTATTACAATATGATTGTCCATATTACAGATGATACTTGCTTATTACAATATGACTATCCATATTACAAACTGTCACCTACATTACAGTTGGTTCTTGCCTATTACAATGTGACGACCCATATTACATATGACACTTGCTTTTTACAATATGACTATCCATATTACAAATTGGTACCTATATTATAGTTGGCTCTTTCCTATTACAATGTGTCTGTCATTACCTATGACACTTTCTTATTACAATATGAGTATCCATATTACAAAATTGTCACCTACATTACGATTGGCTCTTGCCTATTACAGTGTGACTGTCCATATTATAGATGACATTTGCTTATTATAATATGACTATCTATATTACAAGTTGTCACCTACATTACGGTTGGTTCTTACCTATTACAATGTGACTGTGGCAACACATCCCATTATCACACAGATAACGAGGTGTTACGTGAAAACGTGCGGAAATCACCATAACCACGGATTATCGAAAACACGGGTTAATTAAAACCGATTGCGGAAAACTGATAAACTGAGAAGTATTTACATTCGAGCCCATATCCTGCAAGAAAACAAGTTATATACATATCCACTCAAGCCTGGATACATGTCCATAGCGTAGAACAATAGCTGTCATGACGTCCCCTCAGTTCATCACCTGTTTATACATACATAAGGCCCACAACTGGCCAGCAGTAGGATATACAAAACATCTGTAGATGTACATCGTGAAACAGCGTCAAACACCGCCAAGGACCTGAGAGTATAGGGATGACTCTAGACTCTATCACAAAACACCCAAAAGCAGCATATCCAATGCTTGCCTTCTACTGATATTCTTGCTGCTTGGCCACAACTCCGCGACCACCACCACGTCTAGCTCGACCACCTAAAAAGGGTGTAAACCAGCGGAGTGAGACAATTGAACATTGTCCCAGTGGGAGGCATAACTCCCCACCAAAACTATAAAACCTCATAAGATCATATACGTTAAGCAGCTAACTGATAGAAGATATAGCAAGAACAGTCTATTGAAATAAATCTATCTAAGCTTACCAGATATATCCAAGTATTACATGTGAAACATGATTACCAAGACAGGATATCCAAGTTCTACTGTCATAGAAGGACATATAAATAACTGCAAGATGTAAAAGAGGGTAACCACACAATCAAGGCCTCAACCAATGTTCCGTGTTTGTCTTAAGCAATAAGTACTAAACGGCTGGATTACGTTTTATTATGCCCTGAGGAAGTGAACTGTATCGTTCAAATCCAACCTTCGGCTGTGAAGCCCATAACCGGTTCCATACAAGGTCAATGGAAGAGCCGGAATCCACGACCTCACCCCTCGTGGTCAGTACACGAGAACACAAAGCAGGACCGCAGTCTCATGCTCAAGTGGTCTTAAGCCACAGGGTCATCTCCTCAGGCTACCCTTTCTCTAGCCCGCCTTGGTACAGGTCACGGAGCTAGTAAAACTAAGCCACGGGCCTAATCATCGTGCTCTGAGCCATGAACGCATTCATGATCATCATATCACATATCGGAGCCATGGGCCATGTTCACCATGCTCATCACATACCCGAGTCTGCAACCACAGTTGCACTCGTTTCCCTCTCTATTTGAGGCTAGGAAAAACCTCACATATTCAAAAATATGCGCTCTGGGTTAACCCGCAGGAGAACCCATTTCACCATCACCCAATCCTGACTGATGATGGATCTACGGCCAGGGAAACTACATGATAGATTTCACTGTGATTAATTTGTATCTTTTAGATGGATTGCAAGATTCAACCAAGTTGTATAACATGCAAGCTATAGAAGGAAATAAACAACATAAACTCAACATTATGCTATTATTGTAATTACGTCAACCTGATCCATCTCAAGGATCCAACATCACATGTTATCACTTGGCCTCTTTCCAACCATCCAGATCCACCTCAAGGATCATCACATATCATGGGATCTCAATCCCTCATCACATAGTACCACTGCCTCTCAGGGCTTACATCATCATCATGGATCATCATTCATAATATACATGTCATCTCATTATTCACATATAACCATTCTTCATAGCCTTTCATTTGGCTATGCATTACCTGCATGGTTAGCATCAATCAATAATCATAGTTTCAACATAAGGACTATGCCTACTATCATGAGATGTCATACAAGATGCTATAATTATTAATTATACATCAACTGGGGATCATGTGTGCAAGACATGTTATTAAACAACTATTTATGTACTTCATCTTTCTTTAACACCATGTTAATTATACAGAACAAGCGTTGTTATTACCACTACCATTATTACTATAATTATCATTAAGTGAGCAAGGAGTCACCAACGTTATCAAGAACATATACAATTCAACTTGTTTCCATGATACAAGGATCCCTCACAAAAGATACCAAAACCCTCACAAGAAGAGGTGTGTCGGGCAAGGCTCACTAACACAGTATCGGGCAATCCTGCCCTCACCCAAAGCTCATCATCTAATGGCTAACACACGAGCCATCTTACTACTAAGGCCACCCGCGTGCAGCAGTGCAACGTGCACCTAGGCGTGTAGGCTATCGAGCGTGCAAGGTGTATCGGGCGAGCAGAGTGCTGTCGGGCGTGCAAGGTGCATCGGGCGAGCAGAGTGTTGTCGGGCGTGCAAGGTGCATCGGGCGAGCAGAGTATATCGGGCAAGCAGGGTGATGTTGGGCGACACGGGCTGATGTCGGGAAAGCAGGGCTGTCGAGCGTGCAGGGCAGTGTGTTCACTCGCGCGTCACGGTTTATCTGTGCAAGGTCCTACACTCAGTTAGGCACACATCTCTTGTCGGGCAAGCAGCTCCAAAGCGTGCAGCCTACCGGGCAACTAAGGGTTGGCTCGTGCGCTCCACACAAAGCAGAACTCTCAACCGATTCAAGGTGAGAAGACCGTGCAAAGGAAAACTAGATCAAGGGGGGGCTGTGGGGCAGCACCTCCACAAGAACCAAAAACCCAAGGTTCATCTCAACAAGGTCACCTAATACCTTACTCGAAACCCTAGAGAAAGGTTACCACCAAAACGAGCTCACCTTCTATCCCAAGGTGAGAAGAGAGTCTTGCTCAAGCCACTAGGTTACAACCTCACCTCAATCGAGTAGGAACGAGGGGTATTGCTCAAGGCACTAGGACCCAAACTCACCCTTCTAGACCAAGGGGAGAAAGGAGTGTTGCTCCTTAAACCCTAACTCACATGGATCGGCCAACATGGCTACTAAGCAAGAACTAAGCTACTCACATGCATATAAGGAAGATTATGATCATAACAACATATATGAAAAGAGAGTAGGGTAGTTAAGGTTAGAAGTTATGCAACCCGCCTTAAGCTCCAAGCTCCAAGGAAGAAGAAGAACTCCAAGCTCCACGCACCACCAAGCAAGGAGGATGGAGAGCTCCAAGGGATATCGACCACCACCAGCTTCTCCAAGGGTGTGTCGGCCTCCAAGCTCCTCCTTTAGGGGTGTGTATCAGCCGACACAAGCAAAGAAGGAAGGAGTGTCGTGCACTCAAGGTGGAGGAAAGACCAAAAGATCAAAGGAAGTCAAGGCAAGGGAAAGAACCACCTATATAGAAGGAAAGGTAGGAGAAAACAAGGTAGATCCATGCTAGGTGTCGTCCACCCAAGGGACACTTGTCTTAGGGCTCAAGCCACCACTCTATCAGGCCTTGTACACTTGTCCAAGATATGTACCAAGTGTCCACCAAACAAGGTTAAGGCTGGACCAGGCATCATGGGAGACACAACCAAGCACTCTGGGCGACACAACACTTGCTCCTTGGGCGACACACTCCATGTTGGGTGATAAAAACACCCTAGGTCAACACACACCTCACCTTAGGCGACACAGGCAACACTTGGCCGACACAAGGCTCAACCAAGCCCAAACAAGGCACCTCAAGGCCCAAACAAGCTCAACCAAAGCCCAAAGAACTTAAGCAACAAGCCCGAGCCTTCCTCTCAACCCTAGAGGAAACAAAGAGAAGAAAACATCTCACAAGATGGCAAACTTGCTCACAAAACCCTAGACTTGGGTTATTTGCAAGTAGCCCCTCAAACTCTCAACAAAGCACAACCAAACCCTAATCACCACTAAAGGTGATTAGCAAGCACCAAAGCACCAAGGTTAAGCAAAACAAACAGGGTAAACCCTAAACGAAGGTCAGGGTCCTTACAGTGACTGTCTATATTACACATGACACTTGCTTATTACAATTTGACTATACATATTACAAAATTGTCACCTACATTATGGTTGGCTATTGCCTATTACAATGTGACTGTCCATATTATAGATGACACTTGCTTATTACAATATGACTATCTATATTATAAATTATCAACTACATTACGGTTGATACTAGTACATAACCGACCTTTAGTGTCGGTTATTTAAGGCCTTTGGCGTCAGTTTCAAAGTGACACCCAAGTGGACGCTGCTAAAAATTGAAACTTTCATCGTCGATTTTAACACCGATGCCATAACCCTTCCCACCACCAAAAACACGCCAGCAAGGGCACTATAGGCGTCGGTTATTTAATAAAACTAACACTATATCCAGGTCAAAGACGTCGATGTTTTACAAAAACTGACACTATATAACCCTTCCCGCCACCAATAAAACGCGCCAGTAAGGGCACCATCGGCGTCAGTTTTTATATATAACTGACACCCATATCCACATAGACGTCGGGTTTTTGCTAATAACTGACGTTGTATGTCTTTGTTGTCGGTTTTATACTAACAGCTGAAGCATATGTTCTGATTTTTTTTCTTATCAGTTTGCAGGCCTGCTGTATGGCTGGTTAGCAGGATGCAGAACCTACAATTCAGTTCTGAACTATAGGTTTAAAACATATATTGATATCAGCCAACAATGGGCCACAAACCTAAAAAATTAACAAGATGGATAACAATTTATGATCACACACATGTATAAGTATATTTAATTCATATTATTTTTCATCACACACATGTAGAAACCAGTAGTTCCATTTCAAATTTCCTCCATTTTCACACACATTTAGCAACCTGCAGTTCCATTCATTTCATCTCTTTTCACATTCAGACACCTGGAGAAACATTCATGTATTGATCATCTTCACATTCACACATATGACAATTAAGAAAAATTCATTCACATTCACACAAAAATAATTAAGAGAACAAAGTTTAGAAATATCATTCTTTATTCATCATCGTCATTATCGCCATCACTATCCCAATCATATTTAAAAATTCCCACTACTTGTAGGGCTTTTGCCCATTCTTCTCTTACATCATCTAATTCTTCCCTCGTATAGGGACTTTGTATATCTAATAACTTTCCACCTGTAGTCAAGTCAGTTTTAAACACCTGCAAAGAGAATGACATATATATATAATTAATAATATATAATAAGATTGATATATTTCATATTATCTAATGAGACTATATGTAATACCTTATGTATAGTATCGATTTCCATTGTGGCATGTTTGATGATTATGTCCATAAATTGCATCACATAGTATGCACATGCCCAACCATTGTCTTGTGTAGCACACTATAAATTGAAACATACAAAATATTCAAAAATACAAATAAGCACAATTCACATAAATAATATATACATTGGAGTCGGGAATTTACTTTCACATTCTCCCAAATTAGTGGTTGATTCTTTTTCTTGGGGACCTTTCCTCCATCTCTTTTGAACTCATATAAAGCCCTACATATTAATGTAACACATTAAATTACATAATTAAATAGTAATGTAATAACAGATGTTAATAGATATAAAAATATGAAATATTTCTCATGGGAATAATAGCCTTTTCATTGTGTGTCCATATAATGTATTCAATTCATTCCCCACATGATCTAGATAATAGACAGTGAACGTCTTGGGGGTAACTAGTAACTCCCAATGCCTACCACTACAGGTAAGAAAGTTAAAAATTAATTGCTCAAAATCAACAATAGAAATGTAATTTTCTTAAGTCCAAATTATAAGCAAAGTAAACTTACTCGACATTGAATGGAGCTATTATCATTGTCTTCTTTTTTTACCAAAATATTTAAAAGCAGCACAGCAGTATGAAGTAGCTGAAGAAGGGTCTTTATCTACAAGACTAATCAAAGATGGAACCAAAAATCCCACATGGAAAAATGAAAAATCTGTACATATCGTGTGTAAGTGGCTGCAAAACATGTATTATATATGCATTAATATATAAGAAACCAGATCACAGTATATAAAACAAGGTATATTGATGTATAAATAAGATCTCACCATATCCATAGCTCTATCATAGATGTATTCAGCTAATCATAATGAAATAACTCCAAAATATCTTGTATAAATAGCTTGTTATCGTATGATTGACCTACAACATCCTCCAAAATAGAAACATTTATAGGAAAATTTGGATCATGTTCACCTATCCATACTGCCATACCCCTACAATTAGGACCTAACGAGGTGTGTAAGTCCCTTAGAAGCCAACTTGGTACTTCATGAGGTGGAGGTAGAGACCGAGATGTAGCGGGTGTCTTCCTTTTGACCTGTATATATAATTTCAGATCAACTGACTCATATATACACACTAACAAATTAACATAATGTAAATTTACCATACAATATTAGTATAGAATACATCCACTTTGGGCCACATTATCACTCTGCCTTCTGCCTCACCAAGCATTTCAGAATCTGGGTGGACATATGGCAATGGAAGATCCCTCCAATCAGGGAGTACATGTATCGGGCTCACACGAACCACACCAGCTGGTACTGGAGTTCGATGAAACATGTCCCTAGGAAGGGTTGGGTAAGCATGTACCTCTGCAATGATATATTCTTGACTTTTTAGACGGCATGGCTTCAACCCCTATAAATTTACGTAAAGAATGTTATATACATATATACATAAACATATCTTCTTGAAAATACTAGCTACTATACATGTTATAAAAATACTTACAATGGACGTGCTAGGTGGTGGGTCTACAGGATTACTCCCAACCACCCCTACAGTAGGAGAAGAGCGGCACACCACAAGTATTGTCTGAGTGGCAGGCTGAGACGCATGCCACTTACTAATTGCTTCATGGAGTCTCTTATCAAGTGCTTCCTCGACTCTCCTATTAATTAACTCATCTACCTATACATGGACAAAAGAAACGCTAGCATTTAATTATTGAATTCCCTTTCGCAATAGCATTCTAAAAAAAGAACAGGTTACCTCAACATTTGATAGTCCCGCTTTTGGGACAGATTTGCGATGTGATGGCCCAAAGAACGCTTTTATGCCCAAACCAGCGCCTGCACCCCTAACACGTCCAGGATGCTCTGGGCAAGAGCAACTATCAATTCATCCCCTGTGCCCTCCGGGATGAACTTGCCTTCCTTCCTCTACTCGTGAAGCTCCCGCTAACTGCCATCAATAGAAATTGGTAAGTAAACATAACAATAATCAATATCGATTGCTCTAAGAGTTGAATTTTACCATTTTTGTAGCCGCCTCAGTAGTTGCGGGCTTCGTTATATCTCCCTTCTTGTTTTGCCTCCCTGCTATCCATATAGCATGGTGAGGCAGAGGTGCGGGACCAATAGTAGAGGACTCTGCAGTCTCCTGCGTAGCAGCAGACTGAGTAGTAGACTCAGCATGTAGTCTTTGGCGAACGCCTGCATAGCCTCTTGGACCCATTGTGTGGTCGTGCACATTCATTGCACGCCTTTCCCTTTGAGCACTGTTGATAGCCTTGTTAGTAAGCACATTGATTTGGTTAGTAACACTAAAGGTTAATCTTGAATAGGTGAATACATAAGAATGTATATTAATTAAATTGGGAGTGGCACTTAATACCTTGAATTCATCCGTTTTTCTTTGGTTAACAAACTCCTCCCAGTCTTTGGGGTCCAAGTAGTTCCATTGCTCAGTGGTTGTCATCTTCCTAAATTTATTTATTAAAGAGAATACAAACAAAAATTATTAGTGTAGAGTTAGTCAAAAAGTGATCAATGTCTAGAATTAGAAATCAATCAAGAACCTCTTCTCATCATTGCATATGTAATCTCGGGTGAGATTTGTCCTATAGTTCCTAAGGACCCTCCCACAACGTTGCATCACGCATTTACGATGCATCTTTTCATCCAGATCAATTATACTATGCAAAATAGAATTTCTATTAACTAGTATCCTAAAAATTAGTAATTTACAAAAATAAAATTGTAAATAATAATAACTCACACATAGTTCCTTCCATACTAAGTCTTTCTTCCCCTTAGGAACTTTATGCCAAGATTCAAAATTAGGACTACAATGGATACGAGTAAGAACCCCAAGATATGAAATAAACGAGTTGTGGTTCACTCCAACTAGATTTCCTACATGATTAAAATCCACAGCCAGTTTGGGTCCATTGCCCCTTTGTTGTAGTAACGTGTTCATCATAGTGATGCCCCTCACTTTTTCAATTTTTTTTGTTGCTCATCAAGTGCCCCAAGTTCTTCAGGGGGTACATCATCAACCTAAAATTTTACAAAATAAACACACTTATAGGATATAACTATAAATGGACATATAGATAGAAATATAGGATATATTGTTAAAACTTACATTATGAGGTGGCGCATTGATATCCTCACCCTCATGATAATCATCATCATGGTCATCATGCTCATGCTCAGCCATCTGAAAGTGTCATCAAAAAATCAAACATTTAGCATTTGACATAACTAGAAGATAATAAAACATTGTAAAGTTCACATTCAGAAAAATAAAACACTTAAAAAATATAAACATGCATGCCTCTAATATTGCGATCTTTTATCAATGAACAATCCTTCATTATGATCTTCGCACACATACAAGTCATCATTAGCTTCAATATTTGGTGGTGTTGGCAATCCAACTGAGAATGGACTGGAGTCATCATACTTATCATAGTACTCTTCTTCATCTATAGGATCTTCAATGAACTGTCTTTTACCATGAAGAACAACCGACCATTTATCATTTGCAGGATCATCGATATAAAATACTTATTTCACTTGTGATGCCAATATGAATGGTTCACCCTTCTCGCCAATCTTTTCAAAGTTCACTAATGTGAAACCCAATTCATCCACTATAACTTCTTTCGTGTTATCAAACCAATTACATTTAAAGAGTAGAATTCCCATCTTTAGTCTTACCTGATATATTTAACAGAGTACCAATGACGCTATCACAGACATTTTTCTCAATGTGCATGACATTGATACAATGCCTGACTACAAAGAACTCCAATAAGGAAGATCCCAAAATATTGACTTCTTCTTGAATAAAGATCTGTCACTCCGTGTGGCCATGGTATATTTTGATCTCTTACCAAATTCATTGGCAAAGTCTTTTACTCTTTCATAAACAACCTCCCCTGGTATAGGTTTAGGTGCAGTCTGTTCCTCATTCCGTCCATTGAATGATTTGTGCAACCTACGATACAGATGGAATTTTGGAAGAAACCTTCAATGACCAAGATATACAGTCTTGCCACCATGTTTTAGTCATATTGAATCAGTGTTCTCTTCACATATAGTATGCTTTAGATCCTTTGACACTATATCCAGACAAATTCCCATATGCTGGAAAGTCATTAATAGTGAAAAACAACATAACGTTCAAACGAAAATGTCTCTATTCGTGAAGCATCATAGGTCATCACACCTTCACCCCAGAGTTTCTTTAAGTCATCAATCATAGGTTCAAGATAAACGTCGATATCATTTCCAGGTTGTCTAGGGCACGATATCAACAATCACAGCATAACATACTTATTTTCATACATAACTAGGGAGGAAGATTGTATATAATAAGCATAACTGGCCAAGTGCTATGTTGGTTGCTCAATGTCCCGTACGGATTCATCCCATCTGTACAAAGCCCAAGTCTTAGATTCCTAACTTCTTCACCAAATTTAGGGTATAATAAATCAATCTTCTTCCACTGTGGGGAATCAGACGCATGTCGTAGGATCCCATCATTATTTTTCTTAACATCTGCATGCCACTTCAAATTCTTCACATCTATCAGATTGGAAAACAAGCGTTGAAGCCATGATATTATAGGTAGATACCACATCACCTTGGCAGGAGAACCAGTTTTGGACTCCCCTAAAGTCGTCAATTCATACCTTGACGCACTACATTTTAGACAATCTTTCAAATCCACATAGTCCTTTTGAAATAATATACAATCATTTGGGCATGCATGTATCTTCTTGGCCTCCATTCCCATTGGACACAAAAATTTCTTTAAGTGGTATGTTGAGATTGGCAACTCGTTTCCTTCAGGAAAAATTTCTTTCAACAAAGACAACAATGACATGAAGTTTTTGTCGCTCCATCTATTGTTAGCTTTTAACTTATATAATCTCAACATAGCGTTAAGCTTCATAAACTTAGTACAACCTGTGTATAATAGTATCTCAGCATCATGCACAATGTTTCTAAACATGGGAGGTGGATCGGTGTGCTCTACCCCACAACTATCCAGCATCACATCAATGATGTCTACTAGAACTGGTTCATTCACATCTACGTCATCGGAGGCAATTTCTTCTTCCACATAAGCACTGCTATCGACATCCATTGATTTCAAGTTTGAAATCTCTCCATGCCAGTGCCATTATGTATAGCCTTGTACAATCTCGTTGCACATGACATGACTTTTGATTTTGTCACTAGTGTTGACTTTCAAGTTATTACCACAATGCCTACATGGACAGTAGAACCTATCTCCAGGTTGTTTCCTATGTTCCTCGGAAAATCTAATAAATTGATCAAGACCAGAAATAAACTCTGGGGTGCAGCGATTTGGAATGGACATCCATGATCTATCCACTTTGTGATCAAAGAGAAAACAAGTATATATTAGGGTTTAGGGTTAAAAGATTAGAGTTTATGGTTAAAAGTTTAGGGTTTAAGGTCTTATATATAATAAATGTGTACCATCTATCCCATTTTTGAACACCTAATCTCACTAGTAAGTGTATAATGTGTATTGGGTTTTCAAGAAAATTTTGACAACATTTCCCCGTTGTTCTCCAAGTACATATGTACTTAGCGAACAAACGGGGAAATGATACTAAAATTTTCTTGAAACCCCAATACACATTATACACTTACATCCTAAGTGAGATTAAGTGTTCAAGAATAGTCCCAAACTGGGGACTATCTAAGATTTACTCCTAATGAGTAAATCTTGGATGGGTTTCTAGGCCAAAAAATACATGTATGTTGTCATTCTTATACCTACAATCTGAGTACCACCTATCCCATTCTTGAACACCTAATATCACTAGTAAGTGTATAATGTGTATTGGGTTTTCAAGTCATATTTCAAGTCAAAACTTAGGCATTTAATCACCTTAGGATGCATACATGATTCACAAGGTATTTGGGTGCACAAAGAATAATATATGTTACTGATTTAGGAGTTCACATAATCATTTTAGAAATAGAAGACCCACATGTGAGTTAAGTTTGAGATTCAACATCAATGTATCTTTAACACACATGTTTCAAGGTTCAAAGCACATAATCATAATCAAATTAGGATGCTAGAATGGACAAGTTTGAATCTTATTTCAACATGCATCAAAATTTACTGAATTAGGTCAAGCATGAGGATTAGAAGCACAAATATATGCAAGAACAAGATTTGTTCATATCCTAGGTTGATTTACAATAGCAACATCTTGTAATCTTAATCATACCCTACTCTAGGTATCGTATTCTATAACATTGATTTCAACATCTCCAATGTACATGCATGTTCATCATCAAGATAATCATTACACACAAATGTAGGTATCCTATCATTCATCATTTATTTCAAAATTTCAAACTAACATATCTTCTCTGATTTTTCATCATATTTTCATGACACAAAATCTAAAAATAAGTCTCATTTCATATAACTTACCTACCAAAATTGAATTTTTTTATGTTCCTAACATATATGATTGACATCGTCACATTAAAATGGGAAACTCACAGTAGCAACATGAACGTCATCTTCATAGTTTAAATTAATAGCAAGTATATAAAGTTACAAACCTGATGTTGTTGCAAAATTTTGAAGATACAAAAAAAGATAGCAATCATGTACTTCTTATAGTAAATTATGAACAATTTATCGATATATCATTCACATACATTCACAATTTCAGACCTTACTTGGAATTTTGCCAACTCCTACAAATTGTAATCAGGTCGATGCGTCGAGCGATCATCCTCCTGCTCACAGTTGCCTACATACAGAGGGCAACCTGATAATATCAAGTTTCACCAGCAAGCCTTATCGGCTCTCATTCTAGTTCTCATTCACAATTTCCTTACCTATAGCAGTAGGGGAAGCAGTTTGGCGGCGTTGAGCACACGAGCAGGTGGCAGCGGCATTGAGCACATGAGTAGGCGGCGACGTTGAGCACACGTGTAGGCAGCGGTGGTGGCAGATGGCGGCAGACGAGCGACAGGTCGACCAAGCTCCTTGGGATGGTGGCAGACGGCAGCGGTCGAGCAGACGGCGATAGGCGGCGACGGCAGACAAGTAGAATCGCCAGAGACCTAGCGGTGCTGGTGAAATCACGATGAAACAGAGAATGGGGAAGAGTCTATTTCGCGGGTGCTGTTAAGTTCACCATCATCGTCAGTTGTTTCAGAAACTGACACCTAAGTTCAATAGTCGCCTGTTGCCATAAAAAACTGACGCCAAAGGGGGGTAAAATTTTTTGCGGGGACAGCGCGTGAAAACACATCAGCATCAGTTATTGTAAGCAAACTGACAACAAAAATGGGGTCGATTTCCATCTTGCAAAAAATCTTTAGTCGTCAGTTTTTTGGTAAACAACTGACGTCGTATGTGAAATTTTGGAGGTAATTTTTTTGCACTGGAAAAATTGGATTTGGCAGGCGATTTTAGGCGTCGGTTTTTTATTGAGCAACCGACGCTATATAAAAAACAATACTTGTGTTTGGCCAGTCTTCACATATAGATGTCGGTTTGTGTTTTCACCTGACGTTGTAGGGTTTAGGCGTCATTTTTTGGATACAACTGACACCTCTAAATGTGATGTTATAAGCTATTTCTGTAGTAGTGTTAGTCTTGCCTATTACAATTAGTTTTGTGTGATGGTGTTACATTTAGTGTTGGTTAGACACTTTTTTTTGTCCTGGTACTAACTCTCAGATAGTTACTTTTTTATCGTGTTGTTACTTTCCATGCCATATAGTTATCTTATGTCTTGCTTGCAATTCTTGTATAAAGTTCCACACACGCAACTTACAAAAATAAATTAGTTCTGGCTGTTTGTCTTGAACTCTTTCAATTTACCAAGATGATGACTGATTCTTATTGTCCAATTCAAACTCCATTGAAATCTACATTCTACCAGATGATCTGATTGTAACTTTAATTTCCTGAATAGATGTCACCCCTCCATACAAGATGTTCTACTAAAACTTAACTCATTTGACCATGACTTCTTCATTTTTGACTTGTCGTATTTGAAGCACTGCTTCTACTTATATAGGAAATCAAATAATTCCATTAATTTTTTTGAGAAGAATATGTTATGTGTACAAGCTAGGATCACGTCATGCATTCAACGGGGGGGGGGGGGGGGGGTTCCTATGGGGAATTTTCTCAAATAAGCAAACGTCGCATATATAAATCCTCATCTCTTAAACACAGACAGTACATATGTTCAACTCATCTCTTTACCACAGTATAGTACAGTCCAGGTGTTCAATGAGGCACTCAACGTTCACGTATAAACAAATCCTCATATAAATAAATGCTTAGTACTTATAACCCTCTATGCTGGCACATCACAATGGCCTTGGCGAGTGTCATCAACACCAGCAACAAGATCATGGAGGTCATCAAAAGCACACTGACAATGCAGACAACGAGTCCCCCCCCCATCAACTCGTAGTCGGAGAACATGCGGCTAATGATTGTGAGGATCGGGGCTTCAGGGGGAAGAAAGAGGTAAATAACACACCAGGCACTAAGAAGAGCCATGAAGGGGACGAACAAGACTGGGTGGGACAACAACGACAACACAAGGTGACAAGCGACGATGATGGCATAGATGGCACAAAAGTAACTCAGGTTGTGCAACGCCCAACTTATGTCATCAGAGAAGGAGACTGGTGGGATAGGGAGGACTGGTCGAGGATCCCCATCCATAGGATTGCCTCAACGACCAAAGTGATGGACAACAATGATCAGGCACCACATGAGGGTCGGAGGACGGTCATGAATATCAGTAGGACAGAGGAACAGACCAGTGTCTACACTTGCACGGTGGTGAGAGGATGGTGGTGGGCAGAGGAGGGATTGCAACCAACTCCATCATAAGTCCCAAATATTGAATTCTGGGAGGTGAACCTACAGACAGTCGTGCTGGTAGTTGACGCGGCTATCAGGAATAGAGATATGGGTATCGAGAGTTATTTACTAGTAGTACCACCACTACTTTGGGCATGGTTAGAAGAAGTTCAATACCCACGTGGGCAACAAAGACATCCTCTCTCTCTCTCTCTCTCTATATATATATATATATATATATATATATATGTAGAGAGAGAGAGAGAGAGACTCAGATTGGAATACACTCGAGTGTATTTGAAGTAGAATACACTCAAGTAGTTTTTAATGACAATATTTTTTTTAAATCTAATCCATTTATCTTTTGAAGCATCTTGTGAATATCTCATATCTAAAATTTGAGCCAATTTGGACACTTATAGGTCATGTTATGAAGACCACAAAAATTATGCATTTCAAATTAGTTTTGTGCGTTGATTTTGTTTCCCTCAGATAAGTGACTTATACTCATTCAAATGAGATCAAAATTTGTATGTAGCCTAATTATAGTAAGACAATGAAGATCAATGGTTTAGATTTTGTAAAAAATAGTTTTGATATAAAAATACTATTTGAGTGTAGCGTGCAATATGTACATGAGTGTATTCCAGTCTGACTATCTCTCTCTCTCTATCTCTCTCTCTCTCTCTCTCTCTCTCTCTCTCTCTATATATATATATATATATATATATATATATATATATATATACATATACATATATATACATATATATACATATACATATACATATATATAGATATACATATATATACATATATATATATACATATATATACACACACAGAGATATATACATATACATATATATACACATATACATATACCTATACACACACACACATAGATATATATATATATATATATATATATATATATATATATATATATGCATACATATACATACATATATATATGTGTGTGTGTGTATGTATATATATATGTGTATATATATGTATATATATGTATATGTATATATATATATATATATATATATATATATGTGTGTGTATATATATATGTATATATATATATATGTATATATATGTATATGTATATATATGTATATATATATGGCATATATGTAATTTACATGTGTCGCTATAAAAGCAGTTTTGATGGTGGATGTGAAGCGTGGTTATGGCCAATACACAATATCTGTGTATGGTTAGATGGTTTAGTTCTTGTTTATCTCGGTCTCTGTACCAAGCCTCTACCTCCGTCTTTTTAATATAAAGTTAATTCTTTCCTACCTTTTCTCCGCTCGAATGTTACTCCAGGTTTTTCTTATTCAATGTAATAAAAGTAGCAATTGGATAGTTTCTTTTCTTGCAACGACGAGGAAGACGATCATTACTGAAGGAGATGACTAGTTCGTGAGATGAGATGACCGTCTGAAGGACCATGGAGGATAGAACAATGGAGCCCGATGACCGCCTGGTGGACCCAACTGACTATTTGGAAAGAGTCCAAACATCAGTTGGACTGGAGGCTAGATGACATCTAAGATGACCAACCAATCGGCCAAGAGGCGATATGTTCAGTTCAAGGGTTGAACCAATCTACCCAGATTGCAAGTATAGATCTACACTAACATCAGGCTTCATACATGTGATGTGATGATTGTCCTAGGTGGTAGTAATTCCTTATGGCTCCAAGTAATTACAAGTAGACATGGTCATAACTGTAGCTTTTTGTTTATATTACATGTTTACATCATGGGACATAGCATGTATATGATATGCACTATATATGTGGTGACTAAATATAGTGTATGTATATATATATGATATATATAAAATCCCTCAATCAAACATATTAAGTCTAAGATGCTTTCCCATAGCAATACACATAAAAATCTTAATCAACCAAGCATATATTTGCACAAAGCATGGTGCATAGTCTATCTTGTAGAAGTGTGATGGTAGATATGTAGATTTACACCAAGCATGGTGCATATGTATCATATTAGCTATTGGGTCAGGCTTAACTGGTGACTTGGAGAGCCCAAGCCCAGAGACATGTATTGATCATGGCAAAGAGTTGTGCATATCTTCTATCTAAGAGTTGCATATGATGCAATTGGCATGGTGACCTACCTAAATAATTAAGTTGTAAGCAATTAGCAAAAGTTGACTCATGATTTGATGAAATATGGATATTAGCTCATTAAAAAAGTGTTCACTACAATTTTCCAAATTGATACTTGAGGGTTGTCAATTTGATCCAAATAATGAGAAGGATAATGAATCAAAGACCTAATTATTATCACCCAAATTTAATCAAATCAAATCAAATCAAAAATGAGTTTTTGACAAAATTGCAAACCTTTTGTAGAATGAAATGGCAACAAACAACAATCATTTTTCTCTGTGACTGGTCCTTGAGAAGGATAAATTAATTGGGAACAACTTCCATGACTGGTTGAGGACGTTGAGAATTGTTCTCACACATGAGTGCAAGTTCTCTATCTTGAAAACAACAGAACCATAGGAACCACCTCAAAATGCACCAAAGGATGACAAGGATGCTTATAAGAATCTCATTGAAGACATCATGGATGTCAAGTGTCTGATGCTATGCTCCATGAACTATAAGTTGTATAGGGATCATGAGAACATGGATGTGATTGAGTTGGTCACACATCTCAAGAACATGTTCCAAGATCAGGCAAGACAAGAGATAGATGATGTCTCTAAGGCGTTGTTCAAATCTAACATGGTAGAAGGAGATCTAGTAGGTCCTTGTGTGATCAAGATCATTGTGTATGTGGAGAACCTAGCAAGATTGGGATTCCCCTTGGGTCAAAAGTTGGCCACTGACATGATTCTGTAGTCTCTTCTAGAGTCATAAAGTTTGTTTATCATGAACTATAACATGAAAGACTTTGACAAAATATTGACATAATTAGTGGGCATGTTGAGAACAGCTGAGGGATAGAAGAAGAAAGACAAGACCAAGTCTATGATGATGATTAGTAAGACAAAGGGGAAGTCTAAAGGAAAGAGCAAATCTAACAAGGGTTCTAAAGCTAGCCAGAAGCCCAAGTCTTTAGATCTCAAAGCAAAGGGAGGAGTGAATAAAGTAAGAGGTGATTGCCACCATTGCCACCAGCCTGGACATTGGAAAAGGAATTGCCCACTCTATTTAAAGGAATTAAAGAAGAAGAAGGAAGGCACTGCTGTCTCTAATTTAGGTACGAATGTTATGAGATAAATTTGATTACTTCTACAGTTTGGTATGTGATACCAAACAAGAGATCTAACAAACTAATGTGCAAGATCTGACAAGAAGTAAAAGCCTTCATGGAAGGACAAAGATGGACAAGGTAGAGCAAGAGTTGTGGAAGCCATAGTCTAGATTTAAATTTAGCCCAATGGGCATCTAATAGAGTTATTAGAACTACTACTTCATTATGACAATAAGTAGAAACACTTACTTTAAAGCATGTTGCATGATAAGGATGATGGTTCAATTAAGTGATATATTAATATTTCTGTTTCAAAAGATATGATGTCGCATGGCAATGCCCAAACATCTAAAGGGTCTTTATACAAAAGATATTGAGATTAACGTTTATACCATTAATAACAAAGGATTATAATTGACAAATGAAGATTATCATTAGCAATAGTCACCTTGGACATATATAAGAAATGCATGTCTAGAATACATATTGATATTAACTAGATTCCTTTGGTTATTGAACCTAAGGAAACATGCAAGACCTTATTTATGCACAATGTGACGTCACATGCTTCACTAGATGTAGTGGGAGTATAACCTTTCCATTAGACCTCATGCATATGATGCATGCATATCTTATGGAATGAATGCTATAGATAATTAATTATACTTCATTTTATTTGTTGGTAGTATGATGATATGTACCAAGTAAAATAGAAGCATTAATCTCTTGAAGTGTTCAAGGAGATTATAAATGAAGTATGGCTATGATGAAATTATTAAGAAACTTTGATGAGATCAAATGTTGAAATACTCTACATCAATACCTTGAGTACCTTCAAGCCTTCAAGGAAAGGACTGTGATACGGTATCACGAGTCAGTTCCATATGAACATGATGATGTGTCAAAATGAAGGAATTATACCATGATGAGTTGTTATATAATTATCAATTAATCTAATCTTCTTATCCTCATAAATATATAAAGCTATCACTAAACAATGTATCGTCTGAATGGTTTATATATCATATGACTTGGGAATGTCCCAATATGTCTAAAACATTGAGACCTAAATTGAGAAAGCAGTTGCTTAGAAAAGTTTTATCCACAAACATAATTGGTGAATGTTGCTATTAATCCCAATCCAATAACAAAAGTTTTTTGTTGATAGGATAAATGAGTTCCAAAAGAATCAGTGGGAGTCATAGTAGAACTCAAAATGTTCAAAGTCAACGAAGAGGTACAATGAGAACTAAGAGAATCACATGTTGTTGTGGAATATCGAGTTCGTCATATATGATAGAATAAAATAGTTCTTGTAGAACTTATCTGAGATTGAAGGGTTGTGAATCCAACGATTCAGATAGGTTGGTATGATAGGACAAGCCAACTAGTCAACTAGAAGCTATTGAGAGCCATAATCTGAGTATTATGGGATCCATGCAAGCTAACAAGGTAGGACCTTGATAGAACCACCTAAAGGGTAATACCTAAAGAGTGAAATAGGGTCTTGTATCAAAGACCTACATTGATAACATAAAAAGACAAATTGCTTGAATAGGTTTTCAAATCAGTTCAAATTGTTGAACATGACAAAAATTCCTTTACCAATTGGCAGGCTTGTTGTTGTAGTTAAGATAGACTAAGAGATGTGGCATATGAAGATATCAACCGGATTTCTTAAAAGGTAATACTTTGAGGATGTGTACGTGACACAACCTAAAAGGTTGTATAACTTCAAGAATGCAAATAAAGTCTATAAACTACAAAGTTCAATCTGGGATTGAAACAAGCATCTCAGAAATGAGATCTTTTGACTTGATTAGATAGTCAAAGAGTTTCACTTAAATCAAGATAAAGGATGAAGTCTATGATTACAAAAGATTTAGTGGGAGCATATATGAGTATTCCAAAAATGATGAGGAATAGCATCTCAATATTATGAATATTAGGAGCTGGCACGAAAAACACCTTCAACAATGAAGGATAAAATGAAACGTCTTATCAAATAAGGATCAAGGGCTATGAGATAGTTCTTGAATGTTTCATAATGTAATTTTAAGCACATACAATAGCAATATGTTGAAGGATTTCAACACAGAAGGATTCAATGAGAGAGAATCAGGATTTGTCTCTCATGAACCATATATTCCAATTCTTGTGAATAATAGAAATGACATGATTAAGATGCCAAAAGGTTGTAGCAATGGATCTATCATGAATGCTATTATCCCATATAATCTTTATGTATTGGACATGACAAGATGATGGTAAATTCTAATAAGGGTTATTGGAATGTCATTAAAATATCCAGTAGTACTTGAGAAGTATTTAAGGATAGATTGCTAGATAGCAATAATGGAAGAGTTAGATGTAAAGAGTTACATCGATGCAAGCTTCCATAATGACAAAAGTGGTCACAAATTTAAACATGTTTGACTTAAATAGAGAAATGTTGTTAGTTGGAAGGGTTTCGAACTAATAGCCATTAATTCTATTTTATAATAGAAGTTGAGTATACTTGTGTTATGTACATAGGGTGTACTATATGGATGTAGAAGTTCATATGATGAACTTATAGATGTTCCATCCATTGATGACTCATTATAGATACTGTAACAAAGGTTGAGATCTATATAAGAAAAGTGTTGCTAACCCACTAAATCAGCACTAGCACAACAAAAGCATGTTGGACATGTTTAAGTCACTAAGGATGATATCTATTGGTGATTGGCTCTAAGTGCAAGTGGGAGTTTGTTGGTAAGGTATGCCCACAAGAGACTATCATGTAATGATTGACATGGCATATACCATAAAGGATTCGATTGATACTCATAAAGGTAAGCTTCTAATTCATTTTGTTTTAGTCAGTTATGAGATAATGAGGAAACACTATGAATGTCTAAAGAATAATTTTACTCAATGAAGTATGTCTACAAGTATTAGCCTTCTGAAAATGAGATCATACGGATGTTAAGAATACATATACATATTCTCATTATGTCCCTAATTGATTGTTACTATGGAAGGTAGATAGACACCATAACACATAAGACTGGAGTGTGAGTTGGTTGATGATTGAGTCTCATTAAATCATGATATGGCAATATCAAACCAAGCACACATATACATGTTAGGGAATAGTGTATCAGACACACCCACCTTGAGAGTGACACATGGAAACCATCATATGGTAAGTCATAGTCAACTCTCGTAGTGAAAGGTGGTGATTGTGATTCTTAGACCTGAAATTTGTGCACTCGTCACATGTCATTGGGTGCGATTTGACATCATCAAATGCAGTCCTAAAAATGGGTTATTATAATTGTGATGATTGGGTGAATTTGACACATGGGGATAGACTACAAGTGATATATGGGATTTGTCCCTCCTAAAGGATTATGATATCTTGTCCACTTGATAAGAGAGACTAAGAAATGCTTGCAGATGTACATGTGAATCAATATACAATATTGAAGTCACATTATCTCAGACAATATGCTCTTGGTTCAAGGAATATGGGTTGAAAATTGACAGGGTGACCATCCATACCTCGAGTTCATCCTAGATATCAATGACAAAGGAATTATACAATCACTACAACACCTGACACAAATTTTAGGTTGAAGTTGTTCTCCAACTTTCCATTCACTTGTGTAGCACTGATGTGTGACTAGCACCACTCTCTGCTTGTGATGTCATAAGCCACTTATAGACATTCACTGCCAATGTGACATGGGACCTATAGGGTCATACACATAGGAACTCATCTAGAGGAGTTTATCTTGAATGACGATTGGATTGATTACTAAAGTTTTTAGGTATTCAATTCCAACAAAAAGTCAACTAATTGGTTAATTGGTCTTCCAAAGTACCATCTCAGTGAGTGAGATGGTTGATTGGGCATGCCAGATGGACATATCAAGTGTTGAGATAGTCGTTTGGGCTGTCAGGCTAATTAGAATTTGAATTGGCTAAGTTCTACCCTTGAACCGAGTGGTTCAATGTCATTGAACAAATCGGCTCATCCCATACTCACCAAACAGTCATATGGGTGAGTGATACGGGCACATCGCTTGTGTGAGATGGCTCGGTTGGTCTGAATGAATATTGTGGATGTTTCTTGAATTTTTTGATTGCACAATACTTGTGGTGCAAGGAATGAATATGTAATATTAATTGGAATCGAAATTTGCCAAATTCGTGTGTGATTGGGAAATTACCAGACGACCGTATGGAAGTATGAGATGACCATCTTGAGTGACCATATGATTGTCAGGGTCACCAGACGATCATTTTGGATGTCGCATGTTGTGAAAATTAAGATCTTCTTATCCTTTACATTTTTGCACAATCCCGTACAGATTGGGAACCCTAACCCTAATCTTGCCTATAAAAGGAGGGATACTAGGGGATTCCAAGATACAATACAGACAACTAAAACTCATTTCCTCTAACAACTATTTTCCTTTATGGTTGTGGTAACCAAGAGAGCCTAGGAAAGTCCTACCTGACAGGGAGGGATAGCCAACGAGAGAGAACCACTGAGAAATTGTTGTTGTAGAAGAGCAGGTTGGTGACTAGTACACCAACAGAAGAGACAACTCCTTCCTATCCATTCTTGGTGATGCCATGGGTTCTAGTTGGTCCTTGTGGACCACTCTAGAGGTGGGAGTCCTTTGGCTGCTGCTCGAAGAGCAAAATCAACATGCAGTCAGTGGCGAGACCATTGGAGTCACTACAAAGGTTGAGGAGATAGTTATTCGTGGTGAAGACCACGAGCTGCACAACCACTATCCAAGAGCAACAAGTCAGCAATTACAAAGAAGTAAGTTTTGTCACTGAACTTGCTCTAGGACCATGTATAAATCGCTAAAACCATCTGTCATATTTCATTGTAGTTGATGCAGCCTTGATGTTATAGGAATACAGATAGATAAAAAATTTATTTCTTCTTCTATACTCTGTGCCCGTATTTCCTGACAGGTGCAACTTCTCAAACTATGCTGTCTTCTTGTCCAGATAAGTCTATGGGAAGTAACAACTCACGAACTCTCGTTGAATCTCTTCCCAACTTACAAAAACTCCTAGTCTTTATTCTTCTTCCATGGCCCACCAATGGCTAACACTGCCCTTTAACAGGTAAACATTATGTGCCACCTTGTCCTCTTCTAGGATGTTCAAGATCTTGAAAACCTTCTCAAGCTCTCTCAACCACATATCTACATTGATCGGGCATGTCGTACCCACGTACTCGATACCTCCAACCTGCCTCAACCTCTAAAATGTATTCCCAGAACCCAAAGATTCCACATTAGGGATGGCTACCCTAGCTTGAAGCATCGGCGCTCTATTCTCTAAATGCATAATCATCGCCATGAGCTATCTAAACACAGACTGGAAAGAAGGGTTTGCAATGGTTGGAGGGTAGAACTGAGGCATTGTGGGTTATTCTGACCCTATCACATGCACTCTTCCATCATGTGTTGGCCTCCTACCACCACCTCCTGACGTGACATAGCTACTCTCTGCATGCTCTTCACGTTCTCCAGACATATCTGCATATGCATAAGCTAGAATTAGATATTTTGGATTACATAAGAACAAAAACAATCATAAGACCTATGTCCATGTAGACTCAGTGAACCTAAAGCTCTGAAACCAACCAAACTTTGACACCCCTCATGGTAAACGATATTACTCAAAAACCCAAAACATGATTAGTCACTACTTAACCACATAGTTAGAAGAGAGGGATAATTAAAATAAAACAATATAAATATGTCCAAGAATATTTACATAAAGTCCAATAAACCTGCACAAGAGAGCATACCATATTAGGTATTTACATATCTATCTTGTGGTCTTAGCCACAACCCGTACAAAAAAGATATTGTTCCACATATACATGCCATATACAACCATTGACATACTGCCAAAAACTCGATCTGATAGACATATTAACTACAAAACATCCCATGTCTAGACCTAAGAAGTATAGGGATGACTCCAGGACACACTAACTACTAGCCAACCTTCTACTTCTACTACTCTTCATATTTCTCTTCCTCACCACCACGCACCTAACAACTTTGTTGATGATCACCTAAAAAATATGTGGTAACCCACGAGGTGAGACCCATGTCCTAACGAGAGATATAACTCTCAACAATGATTATTAATTACAATAGGTTATTTAATGAGCAAGTTAAGTATATTAAACATATAGTATAACATCAAGGATGATTAACATGATATGTAGAGGAATAGATCAAACTATCATTTCTAAGCAATTGATTCCTCTTACTGCAATATGTAACAACCAAACATTTTAAGAAGAAAAGCAAGGGTTATCAACCAATGTGAATCGTGTTTAACCCTAAGCATATAAGCTACACGACTAGATTACATCTTTTATTAATCCCTGGGGAGTTTTAGGTGTACCACTCAAACTCCAACTGACTATTGCTAAGATGAAACTAGTTCCATACAAGATCTAGGAGAGCCAGAATCCTAAGATATCAACTGCCCTCGGTTAGTACGAGTCGTCTGCATCGACATATAAGTTAAGTTGCAAAACAACCTAGTTTGTCCCTGGTATAAAGGTAATGTCACTAGTAACTAGGGTATAAAAATGCTAACATCTAAGGTACAATCACAGTTGTCCGCAACCACATCACATATATAAGTATCTGAGATACAGTCGGAGTTGTTCTCCTACCGAGGAATGACCACAACCATCCTAAAAAACATGCATATACTCGACATTATACGACTCCAAGCTTCCTTTAGAGGAATACCCATTTCATCATCTAGCAATTCTTGACACTAGAATGTATCTACAACATAGGGAACTACATGATTAGGGTTTTCACTTGATTAGTTTATGCCAATTGGGTGAGTTAAGTCTGCATCAATCAAGTTATATACAAACTCTAAAATAGTTCCACAAAAACATGGTATGCTGCAAATTCATAAGGTATAAAAGGTATGAGATACATTACCTATTACATCATCACAGGATACCAATCCTTGTCGCATAGTGAAGAGGGCTACACCTTCATTAGGGCTTAAAACATGCCCAAGTGTCATTAAGACCATCACATCATTCCCTTCTAGAACATCATTATCTCCCCATACCTTATAGAAAGGCTCAACAACCATCACTATGATTGTGATACATAGGTTTAGCATAACATTGCATTAAAGAGTTTACGATGTTCATATGGAAACATATTAAGGTTACCACAACATTGAAATAGTATCCCTTCATCATACAAATAACACAAGGAAGCTAAGTATGATTAACCATCATCACTTACTTGTATTTTAGGGTTATGTTCAACAAGATAACTTGAGTTAATGTTACAAATCAACATTTCAACTAACTTTAGGTTGTTGTATGAACTAGACTATCGGATTCCATACAATCAAAACTCTTGACTCATACTCATAGAATGAAAAACTCATTGACCATAGAGTCAGGAAAATATAGAGACCATAGAGTCAGAAACCCTAGCGACCACATAGAGTTAGAAACTTTGGCGACCACATAGAGTCAAAAATCTTAGCGACCACATAGAGTCAGAAATCTCATCGACCATGGAGTCAAAAACCTTGGCGACCACATAGAGTTAGAAACATTGGTGATCACACAGAGTTAGAAATCTTGAAGACCACATAAAGTAAGAAATCTCATCGACCATGGAGTCAGAAACCTTGGTAGCCAAATAGAGTCAGAAATCTTGGCGATCACATCGAGTCAGAAATCTTGGCGACCACACAGAGTCAAAAATTTCATTGACCATGGAGTCCGAAACCTTGGAGACCACATAGAGTAAAAAATCTTAGCGACCACATAGAGTTAGAAATCTCATCGACCATGGAGTTAGAAGCCTTGACGACCACATACAGTTAGAAACCTTGGTGACCACATAGAGTCAGAAATCTCATAAACCATGGAGTCTGAAACATACCCACAGACTAGGAGTTCTACCCTCAAGGAATAAACATGCATCGGATTTAGAGGTACATCAAGAAGGATCATCCACTCAGGATCTACCATCTTATCTCAAACCTAGGCAAAGATAGCATCTTTGTACTTAAAACCACATTTTAGAGAAAGATGGTGTACATGTAAGATAAGAGTAAGCAATAGATGTGGAGACGGTTATATAACTCACCTTAAATAAGATGAAGCAGTTCCAAGCAGTAAGGTAGCTCGAAAGGAGAGAGAAGAAAATCCTACCTTGAACACTCCACACGGTTAAGCTAGCTCCTTTTCTAAAAGCAAGCAAACCCTTGGTCAAGTAAGAAAGAAAGAAGGTGTCTTCAACCTCTAGCTCAAACACCACCATGGATTTGACCAAGAAGAAGAGAGAGAAAGGTCAGACAATAAGGAAAACAAAAGAAATGAGAAATACCTTACTTTCTTAGGTTAAGATCAAGCTAATGAAGCTCCACTAGCTTGAAGAGAGGGTAGATCTTAACCCTAGGTGCACATCCAAGCAAGATCAACCAAGCTTTTTCTACCTTAACTACTTATACCTAACAAGCGGGATGAGATCCAGGAAACATGAAAGAAGAGAGAGAGATAGGTGTGTAAAGAACTCGTTACATGTAAGGAGGGAGGTATATAAGGCTTAAGGTGAGAAAGAGAAAGGAAGGGAGAGGTGTATATCCTTGTCGTTCATGTGTCCAAGGTCAAAAACATCTCATCCATGCAACCAAGATGACCATTCTATTTTAGAAATCCAGGTGACCACTTAAAATATTGGTGACCAAAATGAACCACATAGAATCTTGGCGACCAAGATGGACCACATAGAATCTCTATGACCAAGATGGGTCACATATAATATTGGAAACCAGTATTTTTTAGAAAAACAATTGACCACCAACATTAGGTGGTCCATCGGGTCCCAACATTCAAGGATCAACCATTGGGTTAGGGCATATATGAGAGAAAACCCTAATCACAAAACAAGGCAAGATGTCACCGCTTAAAGCAAGATGTAACAAGGTGACCCAAGGTTCAACTACATCAAACATGATATGGAGACCTAGGAAGCACAACATACATGTGAAAAATTTCAATAAGAGCCCTAGATATGGGTAAATTGCATAAAATCCCAAAACAGACATATATAGAAAAACTCGCTCAAACAAAGTCCAAACTGGACCAAACTTGGAACTAAGGTTTGTCACATGATATTCAAGAAACTCTTAGGGTTTGATTAAAGTTTTAAGAAAGTACATAAGGTAAGAAAGAACTTTTAACCATAAATCAAGGTCTGGGGTCTTACACTATCTTTGACTATGGGCATAGCAGATGGTGGTATAAAAGAATTAGCTTCAAACAGAAGTGCATCCATCTTGTCACTTTAATTCTTTGGGTTTTGCTCAGTATTTGAAGTTAAGTGTCCACTTGGTCCCTTAATCAAGGTAGTTATGGAGGCTAATTACTAATATATCATTCAATTATGTTGTTTCAAATCACTTATTTGGATATTCAGAGTCACCAATTGTTCTTGTATGTTGGTCATCAAATTACTATTACTCACCATACATTCTCCCAGTCTTTCAGTCAGGGAATGTAGTTCAGTGGTGGATTTTTGATGTTGTTGAAACAAGATCCCCCTTTGTTGTCCATTGAAGTTGCCTTGTTGCTGTAAGAATCTATTCTGCTGAAATCCAGGAAGAGTTCCTCTTCCTACAAATTGCCCCAAACCCATAGCTGGTGATTTTTGATTTAGATGTAAGGAGTTTTCTATAGAAGAGGAGTTTCATATAAGACACATTTCTTCTAGAATCAACTGAGTGTTTTCAATTTCATGAGTGTAAATGTAGTGATCTATTCCATGACCACCCTCTCCACAAGTGACACATCTCACTGTTGCTTCAACATGATATTTGGGTCGCACGTCTTTCATGTTCTATACATCAGTTGGCATTCTATCAAGTTTGTTATTCAAGCTTTCAAGTAACTTTGACTCTGTAGAAACACTTGTTGCAGAGGCCACGATGACAATATTCCTATCAGAATCTCAACTTGTTTGTAGTGCAACCATATTTTTTATGATCTCCTTGGTTGTTTCAACACATGCTACATGAAATCGTTTCTTGGTGTTGCACTGAGCGAGGTTCTTTCAATGGAATTCAGTCCTTCGTAGAAGGTGATAATGAGGAAACCTTCATCATAGTCATGATGTGGACAATATCTCAAACATTCTTGATATCTCTCCCATTCCTCATACAAATTCTCAAATGGCTTTTGTTTAAAGTTGGTGATTTTATGCTTGCATCGGAGAATATTTTCAATAGGAAAGAATTTGTTTATGAAAGCTTCTGATAGGTGCTTCCTGGAGGTGATTCCCTTTTGAGATAGGTTCCAGTGAAGAGCCTTGTACCTTGGATAAAAATGGAAGCCTTTCGTATAGATGACTTCTTAAGGGACCCTATTCATCTTAAGGGTGTCACATATATTTTTAAAGGCATCTATATGATGGTATGTATTTTCCTCAATAGTATTTCCTCTAAAAGTTTGATGTTGAATGATACTAAGGAGGGTAGGTTTCAACTCAAAGTTTTCTACATGAATGTAGGGTATGATGAAAGGCTCCCAATTGTCATTGGCAAGAGTAGTGGATAATGATCGGAGTGAAGGCCTATTTTTAAGAGCATTTCCAGCAGGTGGTAGAGCAGCTATTGGATCGTCGAAGAGATGTTACAACTCTAGAAATTTAGCAAAAAACTCTAGTGTTGAAAGGAAAAGATAGTTGACTACCTGAAATAGGATATCGAATGAATTAGAGTCTAAGTTTGGAAAGATAATGGTACTTTTCATGTAAATAGTTAGAAGAAAAAAAGTGCTAATAAACTTTTTACCAAATTTAAAAGCAATGGCTAAAGATAAGTAGACCAAAAAAATTTAGAGGTTATACCCTACCTTGTCCCCAAAAATGGCCCCAAAAGTTGATCTCTCTTTTGTTGTGGGTCAAAAGTATAAATATGATTGTCCCGTCAAAGATATCAAACTTTAAATTTATACCCGGCTATAAGAGACATACACAACTCAATATAGAGTCTATTCTAGTAGTGCAGGGTTGAACACAGGGACAAGGAGAATTAAAGAATGAAAACAAATGGTCTTAACTTAGTTTAGTCAAATCAATAATCGAAGTTGGTGTCCTAATTAAGGAATAATTTAATATAATTAAGAAATTAATCTAAGTTATGGAAAATTGAAGAGAAGAAATAAAAATAAGTTCAGAAACAATAAAAGAAGAAACTTAGATTGGGATTCACTATTCATACAAACAACAACTATGTAAAACCCCTTCACTTCTAATTTATATATGTTCTTAACTTGTTTTGCAAACAATCACAAAAGATATTCACTTCTTCATTCTCTTGAGATCTGAGTAGATTTTTATTCAAAGGTTTTCTCTCTCTCAAGGTAATAGCTAAATAATCAACAATAACCATATGACCTTTTTTATAGTAACTCCTCACTCTATGGTCTCATTACTAATCTATACTCCAGATCTAGATGATACCATTCTCTCAAATAAATCCATATCAGACATCATAAGCATGTATCTAATCAACAAGAGACACAATAAAATAAGATATAGAAACAAAATTGTAAGAACATATGTAATAAATAAAAGAATGAACAATTGCATAGTTGGGAGGGCTTGACGACTACTCTCAACCCAAGTTATGGAGTTTAGCCACTCATGGAATAGAAAAGAAATGGATTACAACTTGAGTAAGGCATGATAAAGGAAAGAGAGGGAAGAGGTTGATACAAAGGTAGATCGAGTGATCCATCTACCAACCTTTTAGGTTGATCAAACACAGAGGTTGATATCTAGTTGTCGATGACCATAGGTCGATGGCTCCATTCTACCCTTTGACCTAGAATTGGTGCAAATAGGTTCGTAGATTTGTAAATGGAACCACAAGGCTAGAGGTCAATGGTCAGCTAGGTCAATGACACTAGATTGGTCGATGACTCTAGTCTTGGGCTCTAAACTTGGTTGCAACCACAAGGCTCTTTGAGGTTGTCAATATTTTGGGGATCGAGAGAGAGTCTATTGATAAAATGGTCGACATTTGTTCTCTTGATGAGGGTACCTTTGGTTGTTCCATTTACGGGAACATTAGGATTATGTTTGATGGATTTAAAATGATGGGAATCTATCAATATAAATGTTGATGGGTTGAGTTAGTCAATGAGAGCTCGATAGGACACTATTGATCCTTCTTATTCTTGTGAAAAGAAGTTGAAATGTCGATGAATTTGGTTGATTGATTGAAATCAACCAAGCATCAGTAATCACTTTTGAGTTCTGATGGTTAATCCATCGATCTTTATGATTTTCTACTGAATTCCTTAAATTCCAACAAAACTTAATAAAAACCTAGTATTTGATAAACTAAAAGTGAAATGAACAAAACTACATATCCAATCACTAATTCAACTAATCTTATTTATCAAAAGGAGTATAAAATGTGCATCAAACATGATGTCATCACCCAATACACCCAAAATATTCATATGGATATATTCATCTATATGTATGGTAGTAAGTAGTATTATGCTAATACATGAGATGATAATCATGGGGTCTATGTAATAACATTTTCTATGGTAGTGACCTATATTAATGTATATGGGTCCTTATTTCATGAAATAACATGGATAAGCAAGATTTTTCATGTCATGAATAAATGTATTTTTGAAAATAATTTATGTTACATAAGGAACTATATATAATATTTCTTCCTTTCGTGCATCTAAGTGAGTAGTAGAACCATATTTTTTTAACATATACGTAATTGAAATCTGAACACTAGTATATGAGTTTTCATTTAAGGAAGTAAGTTTTATTTCAACCATGGATCTCTCTAAAGAGGCATATGCATAGATAATATCTCAGGTAATATATACTTTTACCATAGTTGACCAAATTGAAGTACATAATATTGGGATATATAAATTTGAAAATAAATCATATTGTTGGAATTATGGATAAATTCTCTTACAAGAACAAGTGTCGTTGATTATATGTATACATATGTACAATATGACTAGAAATATGATATGTAAAGATAATTAGAGATTTATAAAATATTAATAACCCTATATGGGAAGTAAAAAAAATAAAGTATAAAAAGAAAAGAATACACAAACCATTGATTACATGCCAAGGATAACACCATTATACTACTTTGTAGAATTTTCCTCCTGGAGCATTGTTGAGATTGAGTTATCTATGGAGCTTTGAATGAATAGAGGTACACGATTCTCAAGTTACTTATTAAGCTATTTTGTTTCCCTCTTGAATTCCATGCATCTTGTTTGGTGATGAACCCTAAACTTTTTATAAGCCATTCTTTCCTTTTGAAAGTTCTCCAGCCCTAATTTTTTGGACTTTACTAAATATTAGGATGGCATTGGAATTCATCTATTGGAGTTTTTGCTCCCTATACTTTGGTTGCTTTGGGCTTTGTCCCTTTAAAGCGTTGGATCCTAGAGGTTGCGTACGTCCTGACGCCCTACATGTAGGTTGTAATGGATTAGTGTTCCCCAATATACTAGTTGAAATATCAAGGTACCTTGTCATTCTTTCATATACGATTGAACACTTGACATTGTAGTCATTGATTAAGAAATGACATGATAGTGCTTAATTGTAACATTTTAAGTTGATCATTTTCTTGCATATAATCTTACATGTTTTGATATCTTAAGCATGGACAATCTTGCATGATTGATAGTCACGCAATATTTAGAAATTTCCATCTTGAATTGTGAACATCAAAAAATATATACTTGTGATCCTTATTTTGCTAAACTAACTCCACAAAGTAGTTCCCTCCTAGAATTAATATTATACTTGAATCATATTGTGTACTTACTTTTCAAATAGCTCAAATAATTGAATTTCATGCCAGTCTTGCAACCCGTATTTTCTCTTTTTGAGATCCATGTGTGGTTCTTTTCCCTTTGGGAACTCATGGACATGTGAAACAAAGGACTAGAAGAGACGTGCAGGAGTTGTCCACTATTGAAGAGTAGATAGGACTTTTTCATATCCTTATTTTGTAGTCCCATGTATAAGTAAGCTTTTGTGGATCTGATGTAAACCTGATTGTATAAAGGTTTTTCTATACTTTTGATACAACTTTTTGAATATTTTATCGTAAAGATCATGTCTTTACAACAATGCATCAGAGCCTATAAACAATCGACAATCATGCACATCTCAAAAAACTAGAATTAATTAGAAATACAAATGGAGTAGATAGTTGACAATAAACCCTAGTATAAATTGCTACATTATTGGGATATACTTATACTACAAGTAGGAAACACTAAGAGTCTAGGATATATGGTATATACCTCAATAAAAAATCATGAAAGATACCTAGCTTGTCTACTATTTTTTGGATTCCCTTATGTGTAGATTTAGTTGTAGATATTATTGAAGAAGTATTATATATATATTTATATATATATATATATATATATATATATTATGATAAATTACATGTATGTATAATCACTTTTGATAACTTCTATCTGGAAATCTCAAAATATAATGTTTTTATTTATGAGAGAACCCACCCCAAGAAGGGCCACTACTGGACCCTACCCAGCATAGTAAACTCTTGGGGCCTGAGTGGGTGTGGTTCGGTCACTCCTCTCATGCACCCAATCAGCATGAAATGTTGTTAGTAAAAAGCCTTTTGGTGTGATTTGAACTCGGGTCCTTCATTGGGACTTACCGAGCTCTTACAAGTCAAGCTACTGGTCGGACTAATCTAAAAACATAATTTATAGTGATGTAACATCAATATTTTACTTCAAATTTATTAATCAAGTCTGTATTCATCACCATGTAAGTGGAATGAGCCAATGTGTCTAAGGAACAATGTTTCGTGAAGTTTGTGGCATAATTACTCCCAATCCACTTAGGTGGTGGTGGGATTTCCTCACATTGCATACTGACCTGGCCAAAGAGATGTATACTACTTGGGAAAACCTTATTCTTGAACTTAGTCACTAACAAAAAGAATATTTTTGTATCTTTAATTACATTTAATAAAGAGGAAATAATTGATAATATGTTTGGACCTATATGAAAAACACTAGCAATGTAAAACATAAAAGAAAAAAATTCTCATGATAACTTTGACACGGCCCCTATAGAACATGATGATTGAGAGTTAAATAATAGGTTCCCCTTTTGTATATATAATTATAGTATTTGCAAGAAGAATAATACACACACACACACACACACACATATATATATATATATATATATATAGAGAGAGAGAGAGAGTCAGGCTAGTGTACACTTGAGTGTACCAGAGGCACCGTACACCTCAGTCATTTTTGAAGATGCAATAAATTTTTGAAAAATCTAAACTGTTGATCTTCTTAATTATGATAAGAACATACTATATAATAAATTTTATCTCATTTGGACACTTATAGGTCATGCATCTAAAGGAGGCAAAAATCATGTATTTCAAATTAGTTTTGTGCGTCGATTTTGTTGTCCTCGGATGAGTGACTTACACTCATCCAAATGAGTTCAAATTTTGTATGTGACCTATTATTATTGTAACCATGAAGATCAATGTATTGTATTTTGGAAAAACATGGTCTAGATAGGGAAACACCATTGGGGGGTACGGCGTGATCTGTACACTCAAGTGTATTCTAGCCTGACTCTCTCTCTCTCTCTCTCTCTCTCTCTATATATATATATATATATATATATATATATATATCACAAATTATACATTATACCTTTAATGCAAGAAAATGAACAATATTTAAAAAAATTTGCATCTCAATCCATAATAAGATAATTGGAGGGTAAATGTGATGAATTTCAAGACCTACAAAATTTTTTAACTCCCAAATTTTTTGAGATATATTAAATTATACAATTAATGTTGAACTAAGCATTATATTGATGTAAATCTCTACCCACTGAAAATGGAAAAATTATCTAAAATTTTGACCCAATAAAATGTCACACAAAATTAGTGATAACAATATTAAATGTTTTTTATAAGGTTTTAAGTTTGTCGATGAATATAGTTTTTCTAAAAATTTTGGGGTGTAAATAATTTTTTTAATAATTTTGATTCTTAACCAAGAAATGTGTACATGTTCCTAGAAGAATTACATGGACTAGGCATCAATAAGTACTCAAAGGACTCTTTATTAAAATTGAATTCGCAAAATGTGTCAGATAGTTGGAATGATGAGTAACAATAAATAGAATGTAGTCATGAAGTGATTGTGACTTGGTTCTCGCATTGATTTTGGCCACTTTTCAATTTTTCATCGAAAAGTTTTCCCATCTAGAAATTATTTTATTTATGGATTTATTGATGATTTATTGAGATAAGTCACAATCAAGGAAGTATAAGCAAACCCTAGAGGAGAATCATATGAAACCCTTAAAACCTAAAGATTGGTGTAGGGTAAATGACTCAGAGAATGTGAAGGATGCTACATTATAGTTGACATACCTACTTTATATTTCTAGTTGAATAATTTTAAGGGGTGGAGAGTAGTATCTAACTAAACCAAGGATATATTGAGTTCGAGGAAGAAATCCTCTTTAAGAAGTGGAGAGTTGTAACATACTGGATTTTGGGTACTAGATTAATTTTGAGATATTATTCATAATCTTATATAAGTTGAGTCTATATAGATACTTCATATCAAGTTCCATTGAATTATGTTTTACAAATAGCATGTACTTTGATACTAGTCACCATGATAGATTTCATTTCCTTAAGTGGTCTACTGGTCTTTGTAAACAATGTTGACAATCTAGTCCCTCATTTGGGTATCATTTCTTGTAATTTAAAATCCTCTAGTACAAAATAATATTAACTACCTTTATTAGATCTCAAATTCATTTGGTTCTCTCAATTTGGTTACTATTGGATCTGGAATCATTAGTTACATCAAAAGAAATGGATATTAGAGTTACTTATGATCGTGATTGAGTTAGATGTGTCATATTCGTAAATAGTGGCATTCATATTTCAATATTCAGTTAAATGGAAATTTAACTTATGTCTAAAACCTCATAGCAATTGAGTTTTCCTTTTAAAAGTAATGAAATAATTAGCAACTATGGGATTTTATGTGCAAAATCACCAATAAATACCTTGGTCATGGGAATAGTAGTGTCTCCTTCCTACCCTAGAATGTAGCTATTGTAGTTAAGTAGAGAAACAAAAAGGCCATTCTCCATGAACCAGCAACACCAGGCCCCAGAATTAAGGGTTGCCCTCCCTCTTCTCCCGACAAGAAACAAAATGTGAAACTGCCTTGGCCTCGCATTCAAGAATCTCCACCCCCAACAACAACATCCACTTTCTACAAACTGACCAGCCATTACAAATCACACCCTACTCTAGGACTCGCCTTGTGTCCAGTCTCCTCAACATTGAGAAGCAACAATGACATCAAAAGGCGCTCCCCCTAGCTCACACAAAACCCTAGAGGACCCCTTAGGATATATAAGATCCACTGGATCTCAGGCCCGGATCAAGGAACCCTGACGCAACCTACTACTAATGAAGCCAGGAAAATTGCTCCTCAACATTAACCCTACAACCACCCCTATCATCCCCTCTAGATCACCAATCACCACTGCCTATAATCTCCCCCTAGTTCCACCTTCCTCGATCACTGGAAGCCTACGAACACCGTGGTGTCCCTCCAGCCAACATACACAAACCTACAACCATCACTACAGGGCACTCAGTCATTGTACCTTCTACTCTTGACCCCCCCTCTTCCCTCATAGAATTTGCAACAAGCCCAAGTCAGGGTCGTTGGCCTCCAAACCTTTCCAAGACCTATTTCATCAATGCAATCTTGATCAAAAAAATCACCATTGCCACCCACCTATTTAGACCTATGATGTCAATAGCAACCGGCATCAACAACTGCCAGACTCATGCCACTAACCCCGACGAGTCCTGAACAGACTAGTTAATGGCTCCTCTCCCCGCTTGTCTCCAACCTTCTCAAACCCTGCCTACCTCACCAACAATCAATCATGGTGACAATTATGACTTCCTCATGAGAATCAATAAGCGTAATCATGGAGAATAACCTACAACATTGTAGTGTCATGATTTCATGATCGCCTCTGGGTATCAACGCTAAGTCCAAAGCCAATAGACTTCATCCCCCATGCCTTAATATGTCGCCCCATATCCACATGCACCAATCTCATCCTCTAAACTCCATGCAACCCCGTCAACCTCATGTTGGGTTCTTGGCAATGCAGGACAAAGAGACCAGTTTTCCCCTACCACCAATAGCAGAGCCATCATGCTACCACAGTGACAAAACCCATCTAGGAGAGCAGTGAATCTGGCCGTGTTTTAAGCAAGCTATGTTTTTTACTAGGATCAACTCCATCACCTTTCCCACTACCAAGGTACCTCGATACCTTCCCTATACTTATCCTATCCAAGACAGTTTTAGATAAAGGAGTTAACGACCCCAAGTAATAATCCACATCGTTACATTCACCCCTTAAAGATGGACATGTAATTATATAAACTAGATAACCATTTAACCTATATTGTATTATATATAGTAGTTTACTTGAAATGGATACTTCCTAAAATATATAAAATAAAAATCTATTTCATTAAACAAGTTACATTGAATAATATGTCAAATGATAGTGTAAATGTTAAGGTATCAAATGAATTCCTATAAATACAATAGATTAGCCATCCCAGTACATCCAAGAATATTATATGGATATATTCATCTATATGTATGTTAGAGTCATATGTTCCTAGAATTATAATATTATTCTGATACATTGGTTGATAACCATGGTGTCTATGTAATAACATTTTCTATGTTAATGACCTATATTAATGTATATGGATCCTTAGTTTGAGAAAGACAAGGATAAGAAGGATTTTTCATGTCATGAATAAATGGGTTTTTATAAAAGAATTATGTACATAAGTGTGGCGACTGTCTCGTGAAAACCAGGTCAACGAATGTGGAAGCAAATTATTAGCAGCGGAATTACTGAAAATCACTAAAAATTAAAACTTTTTGCAAGAAGATCCACAAACTGTGAAACTTTGACATAAAGAACCAAAGTAAGTTATTTACAAACTGATTCATCATTACATCTCTGTATCATTTCATCTCGAGAGTCATAACATTGTCAGCCCTGTTAAACTATACATGAGCAGGATACAAAAATCTCGAGGCTTCAAGCCAAAATCTCCGATCAACATCAAACACTCTACTGACTCCTAGGACCTGAGAGTACAGAGACGACACATAGGACTCTCTATTTACAGAACTTCACAGACAGTGACTCCACCTGAGGATCACTGTTGTCCTTGTTGTTGCTGTTGTTGCTGATCACCCTCTGTAATAGGTTCCTTGCCTTTTTGTCGGCGGTTACCTAAAAATTTAATCCCACGGGGGTGAGACAATTATAAAAATTTTCCCAGCGAGAGATATAACTCTCCGCCAGAAACATTGTTATTGCAAATAATAGAATAACACTGAGCAGTAGAAATATAAACATTTATCAGTAGGTAATTCATTAGATAAACTAAATAGAGCAGCATTCTCTATGCAATCATTTCAGTTGTAAACTGAATAAGTAGCAAGTTATCCATTTAGGAAGAAATATAAAGATAATGTAAATCATTTATCCAACTAGAACATGTTAATCAATGTATTCTCAACCATTGATTCTCGTAGTTCAACCCTAAGCAAATATGCTACACGGCTGATTACATATTACAAACATACTTATGCCCTGAGGAGATGAGATATACCGCTCATACTCCAACCGACCACTGCGAAGTCGAAATCGGTACCATACATAGGTCATCAGAAGAGTCGGATTTCTATGACCTCATCCTCCTCAGTCAGTGTGAGGAATAACATGCAGGACATCTCGTGTCTCTACTATAATAGCTTTCCAGGGTATGTTGGCAACTTCGCTATTAGAGTTACGGTGGCATTCTGTACTCTCTTCTCCATCGAGGGATTTCTTGTTTATCTCTCATCGATGCGGCATTAACAACATCATCGGGAGATTAGTGATACATTGTCCCGGCATATACATATAATGAATAATTGAGAGATTTAGTGTTTATCTCACATCAATTCCTTCATTAGGGCGTAAGGATATTCGCGCCCATAACCCCCACATACTCAAAAGTATGCTCTCCAGGAGTTCCCTTAGGAAAACCTATTTCACCATCACCTAACTACTGACGATGATGGATCTATGGTCAGGGCTCTACATGATATCATTTCACTTGATTATTTAAGTACATTACAACATTCTTTTAGCATCAGGCATGTTGTCAATCATATAACATTATAACATTTGCTATAAAGAATGAGTACTATTTCTATCAAGTTCATTTCACAGCTTTGCTAACATTGGGATCTCAATCCCTTATCATCTCATCATCATGATTCAAGAATATGGGTGTTCAAACCCTTAAATCATCAAGACACATGTTACCACTTTAGCAGGTAACTTAATGCCATCAAGTCATCTAACAGTGTAAACATGATAAATGTAATGCAGGTATTTCACATGGCTCTTAAAGCCTATCAAACTCTTTTGTTACCTTTCACTAGGCAACATGGCATATCATTGCTTATAGAACTTATAAAGTGTTTTCAATACACAAGGCATCATAGCTCATACCTGACTATGTTCAATACCTCATGAAACCTGCATGATTAGTACAGATGATAACAACACATCAATTTCATATCAGTACAATGCAAAATAATGATAACATCACTATTCAAGGATTACCCCACTATGCCCTTACTAGGGTTAGGGTTTCCTTTTTAATTCAATTAGAGTAACCATTCCCTTAGCTCAATTAGGGTTAATAACTTATCACTTCATTATCCAACCTTGGGGATTTACATTATAAAGAATAACCCAAAATTAGGGTTTCTCTCATAGTTTCACCTTATTTGGAATTAGGGTGTACTATACATTCAATTTCAAATCAAGAGTAATGTACCACAGCCGTGCTGCCAAAAACGGTCGTGCAAAGGGGAATCACCACGGCCGTGCTACCTTGCACGGTCGTGCAAGAGGTATCCACCATGGCCGTGCTGCCTAGCACGGTCGTGCTACAACAGATCCCAATTATTTTACATTTGTGAATTTAATACTCCAAACCAATTAGGGTTTATTGTTATCCCTAAGTGGAGATGATTAATAAGTACCTTTAATTTTTAAGCTTGCCATGTCATCATTATGAATTAGGTTTATATCATCATCATATAATAGAACTTCATCTATCAATACCCTCAATTAGGGTTATGATTCATTAACCTTCATAACTAGGGTTTCATGATCTCACTATTAAAAATCATGCCCTTACTAGGCATTCATACATGAAGAATATCTTATCCCTCATCTTCTATAAGATGAAGTTACTTCAACCTTGATTAATCTAAGTCAACTCAATCTTGAAAGAAGAATTGACATCATAGGATATGTTATTATATCAAGATCATTAAGAACTCAATCTCCCTTGGATTACATCATGTGATTGATTACATAAACCACTGACCTTCATCCAATTTGAGAGTTCATACTCTTTGGTTGATTACCTTCCAAGTGATCTTGGAATAGGTGAAACCATTTAGTAGAATAGCAATTGAAACCACTTAACAAAATTGAACTTCTGAAACTGTTTAAGCCTCAACTGATTTGGGATCGTTTGGTCCCAAACGGTCTTGAGACTGTTTGGTCCCAAACGGTCTTGAGACCATTTGGACTCAAACGGTCCTGAGACCGTTTGGTCCAAACCACCTCAAAACCGAAAGGACCAAATATGGTTTCCATCAATCACATTGAATTAGGGTTTTCAATGTTGAACCCTTCAATCGATCTTGCACATGTTAGACACTAATCAATTGAGTTAATTAGATCAACCCTCAACTGATTTGATACTCAATTGACCCTCAATTGATCCTCAATTAGGGTTGGAATCAATTGAATTAGGGTTTAGAATCAATGAACCTTCAATATTCATCAATGTGTGACTAGTTACTTCATAACTATTGAACCACCATTCAAATGGGGTATGACCTGACCCCAAACGGTCTTGAGGTCGTTTGTATGACCTCCAAACGGTCTTGAGACCGTTTGCCCATCATATCACTCAAAACCAAGCAATCCAATTAGGGTTTGGTTCATTGAAGTGCTCACCAAATCAGCAATTTATTGCAGATCAACTTGATATCTTTAGACCTTAAACCACTGAACTATACCCAACCCTAGACCTACAAACGGTCTTGGGTGACCACCAAACGGTCTTGAGACCGTTTGGATGAGCTCCAAACGGTCTTGAGACCGTTTGGCCCATCCAACCTTTGGACTTTAGTGAAAAATCATCATGGATTGGTCTATCAAGTTGATCAACAAATCAGCACTACCTTGCAATATGATTAGTACCTTTGGACCTTCAATTGGTCAACTATACTTGCACCCAGACCTCCAAATGGTCTTGGGGTGATCCCCAAACGGTCTTGAGACCGTTTGGGCTAATCAACCCAAAATCTCAACTTAACTCATTGGAATTTCAGCACTATTTTCAATTAGGGTTTGCCTAATTGATTAGGCTTCAACTCACGATTCCTTGGGAGTTAACCCATAAAATTTGGTGGGTCATTAGCCAACATAATAGGGATCAATAATCCCAAACGGTCAACTCTTGGTCAACGCACTCAAACGGTCTTGAAACCGTTTGCCCAAACAGGTCAAGTTAATCAGGTTGAAAATCAGCACTTAATTCAGTTCGATTTGCCTAATTGATTGGCCTTAAAACTATGATTCCTTTGTAGTTAACCCCTAAAATTTGGAGGGTCATTAGCCTACATAATTAGGAACGAGATTCCCAAACGGTCCACGCTTGGTCAACTCTTTCATACGGTTTTGAAACCGTTTTCCACCAAACGGTTTGCAAACCGTTTGGTCACCAAACGGTTTTGGTGAAACCGTTTGGTCCCAACCAATGAGATCATTTGCTCCCAAGATATTTGGTGAGGTGCTTGCTTATGATGATGTCATCATCATCTTCCTTCGTTAACCCAAGAACAGCAACCGTTCTTGATGGAATTTGCAGCAAAGAAGCAAAAGTTTATCAAATTGAAGAAATCAATCAACAAAGCATAGAAGATTGATGCAATAGCAATGTTTGAGGGTTTAAGTTATAAAACCCGCCTCAAATTTGATCTCCAAGCTCCAAGATCCGTGGCTTTAATGGTGGATGGAGCTCCAGCAACTATCCAAGGTTCTTTCTTGAGCTTTTGGATGAAATGGATGGCTAGAAATGGAAATTGAGTGAAGAAAACCTAGAATCAATCATTGATTTAGGGTTTTCACCATGAATCCAAGGTAGAAGATGATGAAACCTTACCTACAGGTGGTGTTCGTCCTTATCCTAATCCTTAGCTTCCCCTTGGTCGTCTAAAGCAAAAGGAATAAGTAAAAGACTAAGGGAAACGTTCCTTATGTGTTATTGAAATAAGGTATATATAAAGAATATGTATATGGGTCTTTAATGAAAGAGAAAATGAAATCATTTTCCTTAAATAAATTCCATACTAATTTCCCCCTAATCCTCCTCCATTACTTGATCACTAAACCACCTTCAAACTTTCGTAAAAGCTCTTCATTATCCAATAATTAATGGAAAAGAATTTAAGCACCTTAATCCATTATAATAATAATATATATTTTTGAGTGGAAATTCTTTTCCTTATAATAAGGTGAGTGGAATTTCACCTCCTTAGGATATTTTTGATCCTTGAAAGCTCAAGGACGTCCACACACACATCTGAATTCCACCATTCAAGTTTTGATTGAAAGCCCTTCAATTATTTTTATTTATTTTTGCATTAATTGCATTAGGGTTTCAATTATGCTTATATCTTGATTATTTTAATGTCAAGATTCTCTCTCCTCCAAGATAATTCAAATGAGGTGCCCATCTCATTTTCTTTGCTCTACTTGATGCCAAAGATTAATAGGGACCTTATTGAAGTGGTAATTTGCATATTGAACCCTAGGTTTCGGGTAAATTGCACTTTACACCAAAACTAGGTTTTAATGTACAAACTTTGCTTTATCAGCACTTTCTTGGTATTCAGGCTATCACAAGCCATACCTCTGCATCATCTTCATTATTATGATGCATAAACACATGAGGAACTTATTATCATACACAATTTGCAATCTAACCCCTCAACTTGGGTAATTTGCACTTTAGTCCAAAATTAACAAAACAATGTTTCAACATTATTCAAAAAGGACTGAAATTGAAATATAAGTTCCTCAAGAGCCTTAATTACATTTCAAAAATTAACCACAAGCATCAAATCACATAAATTTAAGCAAAACACCTAGGGTTAGTTCATAACCCAGGTCAGGGATGTTACAAATTATCCACCCCTTATAAGGATTTCGTCCCCGAAATCATTACAAAACATATTAAGAGAAAAGAGCATGGTATTTCCTTCTCATCTCTTCCTCTAGTTCCCATGTGGCTTCTTCAGTACCACGATGATTCCAGAGGACTTTCACAAGACTTATGTCTTTCTTTTTCAGCTTCTTGATTCTTCTATCAAGAATCAACACAGGTCCTTCAACATATGATATATCATCATTAAGCTCAACCTCCATAGGTTGTAGAACCGTTTCTGTGTCAGGGTGACATTTCCTTAGCATGGAAATGTGGAACACTGGGTGTAACTTTTGCAATTCAGGTGGTAACTCCAGCTTATAAGCTACCTTTCCAACCCGTTCTATAATTGGATAAGGCCCCATAAATCTAGGAGCTAACTTTCCTTTCCTTCCAAATCTAAGAACTCCTTTCCAAGGTGAGACCTTGAGGTATACTCTGTCTCCAACCTGGAATTCTAAAGGTCTATGACGCTTGTCAGCATAGGATTTCTGCCTATCATGTGCAGTCTTCAACTGTTGTTGTATTATTTTAATCTTCTCGGTGGTTTGCTGCACAAGATCAGGGCCCAAAAGTTGATACTCACCAGTTTCATACCAACATAGGGGAGATCTACAACGTCTACCATACAAAGCTTCATAAGGTGTCATGTCAATGCTGTGCTGATAGCTATTGTTGTAGGCAAACTCTATCAAGCTTAGATGTAGATCCCAACTTCCCGTAAACTAAAGGACACATGCCCTAAGAAAGTCCTCCAAGGTTTGTATTGTCCTCTCAGACTGTCCATCTGTTTGAGGATGGAAGGCTGTACTAAACCTTAATTGTGTGCCTAAGGCTTTATGAAGTCACTCCCAAAAATGACTTGTAAACTGGGGACCTCTGTCAGAAAAAAATGGTAACTGGGACCCCATGCAGCCGCACTATGTCATCTACATATAGCTGTGCCAGCTTCTCAGAAGAATAGGTTGTTTTGACAGGTAAGAAGTGTGTTGTCTTTGTCAACCTATCAACTATTACCCAAATGGAATCATGACCTTTGGCTGTTCTGGGTAAACCAACCACAAAATCCATGGTCACATGATCCCATTTCCACTGTGGTATAGGCAGAGGCTACAGTGTTCCTGCAGGCTTTTGGTGTTCAGCTTTAACTTGTTGACACACTGGACACCGCATCACGAACTCAGCAACATCCTTCTTCAAACCAGGCCACCAATACATATCTTTCAAGTTATGATACATCTTGGTGCTTCCTGGATGCATAGCATACATAGAAGAATGAGCTTCTTCCAGGACTAACTTCCTTAAGTTATCAGCATCAGGTACTATCATTCTACCATGATAACAGGCTACCTGATCATCTGAATCATAGAAACCTTCTCGTTTCTCAATACCATACTCTGATCTAATATGCTGAACTACAGTATCAGATTGTTGTGCCTCCTTAATCTGTTGTCTCAGAGTAGGTCTTATGTGCATCTCAGCTAACAACCCGGCTAACAACGATACTTTAAGCTGTATGTTGTTTTGCCTCAAGGAGATAAGCATATCTCTCTTAGAGCACACTAAGGAGTTCAACTGTGTTTTATCTAGAGCTGGTGTTGCTGATTTTCTACTTAATGCATCAGAAACCACATTATCTTTCCCTGGATGATAATCAATTGTACAATCATAGTCCTTGATTAATTTAATCCAGCGGCGTTGCCTCATGTTAAGCTCATGCTGAGAAAAGATATACTTTAGGTTCTTGTGGTCTGTGAAAATCTGAAATGTTTCTCCATAGAGGTAATGTCTCCAGATCTTCAAGGCATGAACTACAGCAGCTAGTTCTAGATCGTGTGTTGGATGATTCTCCTCGTGTTTCTTAAGCTGTCGGGAAGCAAAAGAAATCACTTGCTTATCCTGCATTAACACACATCCTAGTCCATTCTTAGAGGCATCACAAAAAACTATATACCCTTTCCCTTGCTCAGGTAACACCAATACAGGTGCACTAGTCAACCTTTCCTTCAACAACTGGAACGATTGTTGACACTTGTCATTCCACACAAAAGGAACATCCTTTCTGGTTAACTTGGTTAAGGGTAAGGCTATGGAACTGAAGTTCTTAATGAACCTCCGATAATATCCTGCCAACCCTAAGAAACTACGAATCTCGGTTGGTGTTTTCGGTTGCTCCCACTGTAGAACAGATTCTACCTTTTTAGGGTCAACATGAATACCTGAAGCAGATATTACGTGTCCAAGGAAAGAAACTTCTGGTAGCCAGAACTCACATTTGCTAAACTTAGCATATAACTTATGCTTTCTTAGCAAAGTCAGAGCCTGACGAAGATGGTGCTCATGCTGCTGAGCATCTCTACTGTAGATCAGGATGTCATCTATAAGGACGACTACACATTGATCAAGAAAAGGTCGGAAGATTCTATTCATGAGTTCCATAAATGCAGCTGGTGCATAAGTTAGTCCAAATGACATAACTGTGAACTCATAGTGACCATACCTTGTCCTGAAGGCAGACTTAGGTATGTCACCCTCCTTAATACGTAATTGATGGTATCCCGACCTCAAATATATCTTTGAGAAGATGGTTGCACCACGCAACTGGTCAAACAAATCATCAATCCTTGGCAGAGGATACTTATTCTTTATAGTCACTTTATTAAGTTGTCTGTAATCAATGCATAACCGCATTGACCCATCCTTCTTCTTAACAAAGAGGACCGGAGCACCCCAGGGTGAAGTACTTGGTCGGATAAAACCCTTCTCAAGCAACTCTTGTAGTTGTTTCTTGAGTTCTGCCATCTCAACAGGCGCCATTCTATATGGTTTTTGTGCTATTGGTTGTGTGCCCGGGATTAGATTAATCTCAAAATCAATCTCTCGGGGTGGAGGTACACTTGGAAGTTCTTCAAGAAATACATCTTGAAATTCCCTGACTACAGGAACTTCAGTAGGATTAGGACTCTCCATGGTGGTATCTACCACATGGGCCAAGAATGCATAACATCCTTGCCTCATCATCTTCTCAGCTACCATGGCTGACACAAGACAGGTTAGAAGGATCTTTCTGTCTCCTTGAAAGATCCATGTGTCACTGTTATCTGTAAACACAGCTTGCTTGGACTCACAATCCAAGACAACCTTGTACCTTTCTAAGGTGTCCATCCCAAGAATTATATCGAACCCATGCATCTCAAGTGGTATAAGATCCACTTGGATGTAATGTTCAGAAAAGGAAATAATACAGGGAGAACATACTTCCCACAACATAGCAGATCCCATTAAAGGAGTTTCTAACAACAGACTATCTGCTCTATAACTTGTAGTCATGTTGCAGTCAAGAATCACTCTCTGAGTGATAAAGGAATGAGTAGCTCCTGGATCAATTAAAACAGATACGATGCAGGATGTAGACATATCAGAATAAAATAGTTTCATCTGACATGTCACAACCCGAGGGTTGATCACTGCATCAGGTGGATTCATCGCATAAAATCTCGCTGTTGCCTGTGGTTGATTTGGTGCTCGATGACTAGGTGCTGATGATCCAGCTTGGGACGCTTGTTCACGTCCTCTAGCTCCACTTGGAAACTGCCTCCTTTGAGAACCTTGCTGACTCTGCCTTTGAGGTTGAGTCACACTCACCTCTTGGGCTCTACAATCCTTCATCAGATGTCCCACCTTTCCACATATTAAAAAACTTCTGATCCCCTGTTGTGGTCTGGATGGTCCTGTAACCGATACAGATGCTAAGTTGTGAGCTCTTTCTGGTGGTAAACTTCATCCTCTACCCCTATTTGACGTCCACTGCGTCTGGGTATTGAATCTAGGTGGTGCCATTGGTGCAGAAAACCTCGGTTTCTTGAAACCTTTGGATGAAGATCCTTGGAACTGGGGGTACACCTTCTTGTTCTGGGTCTGTCTCTTCTCAGTCACAGACCTCTCTATCCTTCTAACAGACTCTACAAAAGTAGCAAATCTTTCTCTGTTCTCCAGAGAAGACACAGGGGTGGTCAACTCAGCATTTAATCCTTTCTCAAAATGTTTTATCCTTTCTTCATCAGTGGTTGCCATATGCGGACAGAACCGCAAAAGCTCCATGAACTTAGCCTCATACTCGCTAATGTTCATTGGTCCTTGTCTTAATCTGTCAAACTGAGAGATTTTCTCATCCAGAAAGGTCTTAGGAAAGTATCTATTGACAAATTCTCGTCGAAATACTTCCCATGCAATCTCCACACCTGGCCTTTTTCCCTCCTCTATGGTCCACCAGTGACCAGCACTCCCCTTAAGAAGGTACACAGCATGCCTGACCTTCTCAGCTTCTGGGATGTTAAGGATTCTAAAGGCCTTCTCTAGCTCAGTTAGCCACATGTCAGCATCTGCTGGGTCAGCTGTCCCAGCATATTCTGTGGCTCCAACTCAGCGAAGTCGTTCAAACGTCTTGCCGACTCCTTGTCCTTCTTGATGAGTAGGTGCCCTGGGTGCAGGCATGGGCATCCAATTAGTCATATGTGTCATGGCAGTCATGAACTGCCCAAACATAGCTTGGAAGGCTGGATTCCCCATGTCAGCTGGGTTGAACTGGGGTGGTTCAGGCACATGCTCCTCCCTATGATGGTCACTTGCACCTCCTTCGTGTGCAGCGACACTACTTTCAGCAACATGTTCCTCGTGTGATCCAGACATCTTTAGTTTTCTCTTCTCCTCCTATATGAGCAGAAGACACTATTCAGATATACTGGAAGACACTAGAACAGACTCAACAACCCTAGTCCTATGTCTCTGTAGACTCAGCGAACCTAGATCTCTGATACCACTAAATTGTGGCGACTGTCTCGTGAAAACTAGGTCAACGAATGCGGAAGCAAATTATTAGCAGCGGAATTATTGAAAATCACTAATTGCAAGAAGATCCACAAACTGTGAAACTTTGACATAAAGAACCAAAGTAAGTTATTTACAAACTGATTCATCATTACATCTCTGTATCATTTCATCTTGAGAGTCATAACATTGTCAGCCCTGTTAAACTATACATGAGCAGGATACAAAAATCTCGAGGCTTCAAGCCAAAATCTCAGATCAACATCAAACACTCTACTGACTCCTAGGACCTGAGAGTATAGAGACGACACATAGGACTCACTATTTACAGAACTTCACAGACAGTGACTCCACCTGAGGATCACTGTTGTCCTTGTTGTTGCTGCTGCTGCTGATCACCCTCTGTAATAGGTTCCTTGCCTTTTCGTCGGCGGTTACCTAAAAATTTAATCCCACGGGGGTGAGACAATTATAAAAATTGTCCCAGCGAGAGATATAACTCTCCGCCAGAAACATTGTTATTGCAAATAATAGAATAACACTGAGCAGTAGAAATATAAACATTTATCAGTAGGTAATTCATTAGATAAACTAAATAGAGCAGCATTCTCTATGCAATCATTTCAGTTGTAAACTGAATAAGTAGCAAGTTATCCATTTAGGAAGAAATATAAAGATAATGTAAATCATTTATCCAACTAGAACATGTTAATCAATGTATTCTCAACCATTGATTCTCGTAGTTCAACCCTAAGCAAATATGCTACATGGCTGATTACATATTACAAACATACTTATGCCCTGAGGAGATGAGATATACCGCTCATACTCCAACCGACCACTGCGAAGTCGAAATCGGTACCATACATAGGTCATCAGAAGAGTCGGATTTCTATGACATCATCCTCCTCAGTCAGTGTGAGGAATAACATGCAGGACATCTTGTGTCTCTGCTATAATAGCTTTCCAGGGTATGCTGGCAACTTCGCTATTAGAGTTACAGTGGCATTCTGTACTCTCTTCGCCATCGAGGGATTTCTTGTTTATCTCTCATCGATGCGGCATTAACAACATCATCGGGAGATTAGTGATACATTGTCCCGGCATATACATATAATGAAGAATTGAGAGATTTAGTGTTTATCTCACATCAATTCCTTCATTAGGGCGTAAGGATATTCGCGCCCATAACCCCCACATACTCAAAAGTATGCTCTCCAGGAGTTCCCTTAGGAAAACTTGTTTCACCATCACCTAACTACTGACGATGATGGATCTATGGTCAGGGCTCTACATGATATCATTTCACTTGATTATTTAAGTACATTACAACATTCTTTTAGCATCAGGCATGTTGTCAATCATATAACATTATAACATTTGCTATAAAGAATGAGTACTATTTCTATCAAGTTCATTTCACAGCTTTGTTAACATTGGGATCTCAATCCCTTATCATCTCATCATCATGATTCAATAATATGGGTGTTCAAACCCTTAAATCATCAAGACACATGTTACCACTTTAGCAGGTAACTTAATGCCATCAAGTCATCTAACAGTGTAAACATGATAAATGTAATGCAGGTATTTCACATGGCTCTTAAAGCCTATCAAACTCTTTTGTTACCTTTCACTAGGCAACATGGCATATCATTGCTTATAGAACTTATAAAGTGTTTTCAATACACAAGGCATCATAGCTCATACCTAACTATGTTCAATACCTCATGAAACATGCATGATTAGTACAGATGATAACAACACATCAATTTCATATCAGTACAATGCAAAATAATGATAACATCACTATTCAAGGATTACCCCACTATGCCCTTACTAGGGTTAGGGTTTCCTTTTTAATTCAATTAGAGTAACCATTCCCTTAGCTCAATTAGGGTTAATAACTTATCACTTCATTATCCAACCTTGGGGATTTACATTATAAAGAATAACCCAAAATTAGGGTTTCTCTCATAGTTTCACCTTATTTGGAATTAGGGTGTACTATATATTCAATTTCAAATCAAGAGTAATGTACCACGGCCGTGCTGCCAAAAACGGTCGTGCAAAGGGGAATCACCACGGCCGTGCTACCTTGCACGGTCGTGCAAGAGGTATCCACCACGGCCGTGCTGCCTTGCACGGTCGTGCTACAGCAGATCCCAATTATTTTACATTTGTGAATTTAATACTCCAAACCAATTAGGGTTTATTGTTATCCCTAAGTGGAGATGATTAATAAGTACCTTTAATTTTTAATCTTGCCATGTCATCATTATGAATTAGGTTTATATCATCATCATATAATAGAACTTCATCTATCAATGCCCTCAATTAGGGTTATGATTCATTAACCTTCATAACTAGGGTTTCATGATCTCACTATTAAAAATCATGCCCTTACTAGGCATTCATACATGAAGAATATCTTATCCTTCATCTTCTATAAGATGAAGTTACTTCAACCTTGATTAATCTAAGTCAACTCAATCTTGAAAGAAGAATTGACATCATAGGATATGTTATTATATCAAGATCATTAAGAACTCAATCTCCCTTGGATTACATCATGTGATTGATTACATAAACCACTGACCTTCATCCAATTTGAGAGTTCATACTCTTTGGTTGATTACCTTCCAAGTGATCTTGGAATAGGTGAAACCATTTAGTAGAATAGCAATTGAAACCACTTAACAAAATTGAACTTCTGAAACAGTTTAAGCCTCAACTGATTTGGGATCATTTGGTCCCAAACGTTCTTGAGACCGTTTGGTCCCAAACGGTCTTGAGACCATTTGGACTCAAACGGTCCTGAGACCGTTTGGTCCAAACCACCTCAAAACCGAAAGGACCAAATATGGTTTCCATCAATCACATTGAATTAGGGTTTTCAATGTTGAACCCTTCAATCGATCTTGCACATGTTAGACACTAATCAATTGAGTTAATTAGATCAACCCTCAACTGATTTGATACTCAATTGACCCTCAATTGATCCTCAATTAGGGTTGGAATCAATTGAATTAGGGTTTAGAATCAATGAACCTTCAATATTCATCAATGTGTGACTAGTTACTTCATAACTATTGAACCACCATTCAAATGGGGTATGACCTGACCCCAAACGGTCTTGAGGTCGTTTGGCTGACCTCCAAACGGTCTTGAGACCGTTTTCCCATCATATCACTCAAAACCAAGCAATCCAATTAGGGTTTGGTTCATTGAAGTGCTCACCAAATCAGCAATTTATTGCAGATCAACTTGATATCTTTAGACCTTCAACCACTGAACTATACCCAACCCTAGACCTCCAAACGGTCTTGGGTGACCACCAAACGGTCTTGAGACCGTTGGGATGAGATCCAAATGGTCTTGAGACCGTTTGGCCCATCCAACCTTTGAACTTTAGTGAAACATCATCATGGATTGGTCTATCAAGTTGATCAACAAATCAGCACTACCTTTCAATATGATTAGTACCTTTGGACCTTCAATTGGTCAACTATACTTGCACCCAGACCTCCAAACGGTCTTGGGGTGATCCCCAAACGGTCTTGAGACCGTTTGGGTGATCCCCAAACGGTCTTGAGACCGTTTGGGCTAATCAACCCAAAATCTCAACTTAACTCATTGGAATTTCAGCACTGTTTTCAATTAGGGTTTGCCTAATTGATTAGGCTTCAACTCACGATTCCTTGGGAGTTAACCCATAAAATTTGGTGAGTCATTAGCCAACATAATAGGGATCAATAATCCCAAACGTTCAATGCTTGGTCAACGCACGCAAACGGTCTTGAAACCGTTTTCCCAAACAGGTCAAGTTAATCAGGTTGAAAATCAGCACTTAATTCAGTTCGATTTGCCTAATTTATTGGCCTTCAACCTATGATTCCTTTGGAGTTAACCCCTAAAATTTGGAGGGTCATTATCCTACATAATTAGGAACGAGATTCCCAAACTTTCCACGCTTGGTCAACTCTTTCATACGGTTTTGAAACCGTTTGCCACCAAACGGTTTGCAAACCGTTTGGTCCCAACCAATGAGATCATTTGCTCCCAAGATATTTGGTGAGGTGCTTGCTTATGATGATGTCATCATCATCTTCCTTCGTGCACCCAAGAACAGAAACCGTTCTTGATGGAATTTTCAGCAAAGAAGCAAAAGTTTATCAAATTGAAGAAATCAATCAACAAAGCATAGAAGATTGATGCAATAGCAATGTTTGAGGGTTTAAGTTATAAAACCCGCCTCAAATTTGATCTCCAAGCTCCAATCTCTGTGGCTTTAATGGTGGATGGAGCTCCAGCAACTATCCAAGGTTCTTTCTTGAGCTTTTGGATGAAATGGATGGCTAGAAATGGAAATCGAGTGAAGAAAACCTAGAATCAATCATTGATTTAGGGTTTTCACCATGAATCCAAGGTAGAAGATGATGAAACCTTACCTACAGGTGGTGTTCGTCCTTCTCCTACTCCTGAGCTTCCCCTTGGTCGTCCAAAGCAAAAGGAATAAGGAAAAGACTAAGGGAAACGTTCCTTATGTGTTATTGAAATAAGGTATATATAAAGAATATGTATATGGGTCTTTAATGAAAGAGAAAATGAAATCATTTTCCTTAAATAAATTCCATACTAATTTCCCCTTAATCCTCCTCCATTACTTGATCACGAAACCACCTTCAAACTTTCGTAATAGCTCTTCATTATCCAAGAATTAATGGAAAAGAAATTAAGCACCTTAATCCATTATAATAATAATATATATTTTTGAGTGGATATTCTTTTCCTTATAATAAGGTGAGTGGAATTTCACCTCCTTAGGATATTTTTGATCCTTGAAAGCTCAAGGAAGTCCACACACACATCTGAATTCCACCATTTAAGTTTTTATTGAAAGCCCCTTCAATTATTTTTATTTATTTTTGCATTAATTGCATTAGGGTTTCAATTATGCTTATATCTTGATTATTTTAATGTCAAGATTCTCTCTCCTCCAAGATAATTCAAATGAGGTGCCCATCTCATTTTCTTTGCTCTAATTGATGCCAAAGATTATTAGGGACCTTATTGAAGTGTTAATTTGCATATTTAACCCTAGGTTTGGGGTAAATTGCACTTTACACCAAAACTAGGTTTTAATGTACAAACTTTGCTTTATCAGCACTTTCGTGGTATTCAGGCTATCACAAGCCATACCTCTGCATCATCTTCATTCTTATGATGCATAAACACATGAGGAACTTATTATCATACACAATTTGCAATCTAACCCCTCAACTTGGGTAATTTGCACTTTAGTCCAAAATTAACAAAACAATGTTTCAACATTATTCAAAAAGGACTGAAATTGAAATATAAGTTCCTCAAGAGCCTTAATTACATTTCAAAAGTTAACCACAAGCATCAAATCACATATTTAAGAAAAATACCTAGGGTTAGTTCATAACCCAGGTCAGGGATGTTACAATAAGTAACAATATATAATCTTGTTTCCTTACATACATCTAAGTGAGTAGTACTCCATATTTTTGACATATATGTAAATGAAATCTAAATACTAGTATATGAGTGTTCATTTAAGGAAGTATGTTATATTTAAACCATGGATCTCTCTAAAGAGGCATATGTATAGATATGATATGAGGTAATAAATATTTTTACCATAGTTGACCAAATTGAAGTACACAATATTGGGATATATAATCTGATAATAAATCTTGTTGTTGGAAATATGGATAAGTTGTCATATAGGACAAGTGGCATTCATTATATGTACACATATGTATAATTTGACTAGAAATACTATATGTAATGATAATCAGAGAATAGCCCTAGATGGGAAGTAGATATAACACAATATTAAAAGAAAATATTAGACAAACCATTGATTCCATGCAAAGTGATAACATCATTATTCTAGTTTGTAGAATTTTCTTCATGGAGACTTATTGTGATTGACCAATCTATGAAGATTCGAATGAATTGAGGTACTAGATTCTCTATTTACTTCTTGAGTTATTTTGTTTCCCTCTTGAATTCCATGCATCTTGTTTGGTGGTGAACCTTAAACTTTTATAAGCCATTCTGGCCTTTTGAAAGTTCACCACCCCTAATTCAGTTTGTTGGACTTTGTTAGATATTAAGATAGAACTAGAATTGATCTATTGGAGTTTTGACTTCAAGGACTTTGGTACCTTTGAGCTTTGGCCCTTTAGAGTTTTGGATCCTAAAGATTGGGTACAACCCGCCACCCTGCACACATGTTGTAATGGATTAGTGGTCCCGCAGTATACTAGTTGAAATAGTAGGGTGCCATGATGTTCTTTCATAGATGACAGAACACATGGAATCGTAGTCATTGATAAAGAAATGATATGACAATGCTTAACCATATTATTTGAAGTTGATCATTTGTTGCAAATAATCTTGGATGTTTTGATATCTTGAGCATGGAAAATCACATAATTGATAGCCACACAATATTAAGAAATTTCCACCTTGAATTTTTAACATCAAAAATTAGATACTTGTGATCCTTGTTTTGCTAAACTAGGTTCAACATATAGTTCCCTCCTAGAATTTATCTTATGATTGTATCATATTGTGTACCTACTTTTTAAATAGCTCGATAATTGGATTTAGTACCAGCCTCATTGATCCATATTTTCTCTTTTTGGGTCCATGTGTGGTTTTGTTCCCTCTGAGAACTAATGTATAGGTAATACAAAGGACTAGTAGAGACGTGCAAGAGTTGTCCACTATTGAAGAGTAGATGGACTTTTTCATATCCTTATTTTATAGTCCAATGTATAAATAAGCTTTTGCGCTGCTAATGTAAAGCATCAATGCAAAAATATTTGTTTATACTTTTGATACAATTTTGTTAATATTTGATCTTAAATATTGGATCTTCACACATACAAAAGTGGATAGGTTCCCTCATATGGTCCAAGCTAGGGGCAATAGCTAACACCAAAAAATCATAGGTTCCTTTCCTTGTAAGAAAAATGTGAGAAATCTAGGAGTATCCCTTAGACACACCTCCTTCACCAAGGGGAGAGACTTTTCAATTTTTTGTCTAACACAATATGTGTAGAGGGGATCTATCATGGAACCATTTATTATCCAAATCCTAACTCCAAATGACTATAATTCAATGACGATAGGACCTAGGAAACTGTACCTAGAATGGTCTTACCAAAGAACAAATGTAGAAGAATAAATGTTAGCATACATGGACAGATAACAATATGAAAATACCAATCATAATATCAGCATTCAACAAGTATTATTAAGAAACATCCTTTTATTACAAGTTTTCAATTACAAGTTGAGAGTCAGATTTAGACAAGTCTTCTCATGTACACTAGGGATCTTACAACAAGTACACATGACATAGCTCACCAAGCCCATCAACTTCTAGCCATCTTTGAGCCTATAAAATATGCAAAACAAGGCAGGTCAACACACGAGGTGTTGATTACATGGCTAAAAGATGCATATACATAAGCTTTGTATAATTTGAAAAGACTTGCAGAAGTAAATGAACAAGAATAAACAAGTTAAGTATTTATCCAAAAGAGAGTCTGTGTTTTAAATCATTTCAGTCCAATTATACCATCATTTCATTCATTCATCAACATCATGTATTTGTAAGGACTTTTATGGAGAAATTCTCATTTGAAGAGTCTATGAGGGTGCTCAAGATTAGCAAACCCTTTTATCGACATGGTCCACCCTATCTTGATAACTCAATTAGGATGCCCAACCTTATGTCCTTCCTCCAAAACTTCAAAGGTGCATGAGGTTTGTATAATGGAGTTTCTATATTATGTTTGGAAGTTATAAAATAACGACTCGAGACAAACATCAAGTACAATACTAGAATACTACATGGCAATGTTTTAGCAAGTAAACAAGCTTACATACATATCACATTTCAACAACAATGCCATAGTCATTTAATTAGTAAATCCCATACTTGATTTAGAGAATCCATAACCTATCCTTAACCATCTAGATCTCAAGCAACAACTGGTTAAGTACCATATTACATACATGTATTAGATTCTCATCATTAACCCAAACTAGTTCCATTTTAGGTTTTTGGCCAAGTTAGGTTCCAAAGTGGTTAATGGTACATTTGATGAGGTTTTCTAATTTAGATTCCATCATGAAGGTGTGATTCAAGTTTCATGTCATTTAGATGTTTTCATTCACTTTATATGAACATTTCAAGATTCAAGCCACTTACTTGCATTTTTGGGTCAAAAACTCATAATGGGGAAAATAAGGCAAAGGTTCATCAAGTCAAAGGGTACATCAATAAAGATGATCTATATTAGAAATATGAGGACTTAAGAAGCATATTTAAATATAGGTGGATGTCCCCTAGGGTCTAGGCATCAAACCACCAACATTGGTATCAAACTATCCACATACATTCACTCATTAAGATAGTTCATACATGCCATCAAGGTTCAACATGAAATTAAGGTGGGACACCCACATCCAAGATATCATGAGGGATAGAATAATCCTTGATTTGAGAGAGGGGAACAAGGGAAAAGTATCCACATAAGCTTTGAGGTACAAGACCCATAATTCAAGTCACATAGGTCATATTAGGCAAACTAGGATTTCAAACACCATAAGAGAGAATGAGGGTGGATCATAGGCATTAGTGTCCCCAAACATCTTATTATTAGTGATCTAAAGGAATTAAAAGAATTAGATTCATAAGTTTGATCAGGCTCATCATTAGTTCATGGTTTACCCAAGTATTCACATAATTGGGGCACATACATACATTATGTGTCAAATGAATCAACCAAAGCAAGGAGTATATCAGGGACTGATATTAAATTCAAGGAGAGACACATATTACTTATTTGAGGTTGTTAGGAATTTCCATTATTAAGTAGCAAGATTTTACCAAATTAGGGAAAGGTACATCATTAGTGTCTCAACACTAGTATATATGTACAATTGGAGTTATGTATGAGAAATAAGGATTATTATGACTCCCATCAAATTTAGATATGTGTAGAAGTTATAAATTTCATGATTAGGATGGAAAATTGTCATTAATTTTCCAAAATTGATCATACTAGTACATTAAATGTATTCAATATAATAAAGTTCACATCTTGTAGGAAAATAGGGAACAAGAAGTGGAATTAGGGTCTGGAACAATCCCAAAATGTAGGTCTCATTGAGATGATGACTTTTATATATAATTTTGCTATATGTGGCCTTAAGATAGGATAGTTATGCATTTATAACATTTCCATCCAGAACTATAGGGATGAAGGTGACTTACATCACATTATTTTAGGGATGATTTGTGCCCTTGGTGCTAGATTGGGAAGCTACATCTGGCTTCTCACCTTTGCATGTGCTTGTAGTTCACCATTGCTGACTGCCACTCCAAACACAGTGGGGGTGGTAGTGGTTGTCTCCTACATGTCCCTATCTTAGACGTTGCTCACACATAGAATGATTATATCCCCAGTCTCCTACACGTACCCCAATTTTGTGATTCCCCTACTCTATCCCTGAAACAGGAGAAGAACAGGGGAGTATGGTCCCCCACTCCCTTCCCAAAAAGTGTCCACTATTGTAGGCCTAGAGCTCGAGAACGTCCAGGTAGTGAGGGTGGCACCAACCGCTAGTGGTTGCCTCAAGATCACCTACGAGGTGTGGGCATGGGGTTGCTTTGGTAATGCCAGCTCAGGCAGAAGGGACGACGGCTGTTGAGGGTGTTTGAGAACCACAAGAGGTGGATGGGATAAGAAAGGAAGAGGAAGGATAATGGAAAGAACCAAGGGTTGGAAGGAAGGGGATTATAAACAGAGTAACTTAGGGTTCAATTCAATCTTTAGCTCCCCTCTATTACCAGATTCAGGAGGGAGGTGGAAGAATCCTTCCCCAACCCCACAATCATTTATTGAAGAGGAAGGGGAAGGGGGAAACAAGCGGCTAGTTCGTGTTGCACTTAGGCCCATGAAGGCCGGCCCAAGGCAGAGGAAAAGGGAAAAACGTTGAATAAAACATGCAAAACTTCATAATACCCAAACTTGAGTTATATATGTATGATTGAAATTTTTTTTGCATTGGTAGATTCAAATTGAGTACTCTACAAATTGGCAAACATCAAGGTTTCAAATGAACATAGTAGTAGTGATCAGTTTGATTGTAAGAACATGATATATGCATAGCTTAAAACTTGGTTCAAATCTTGATTTTAGTGTCCCATTCTGGAATCTAAATGGCATGTGATACAATCAAACATCAAATCACTCAACTATGCAATTGAGATCAAATTGGGTGAGATGTGACACCAAAAAGAAAGAGAACAAATACAAACAAGGAGAGAGGAAAAAACTAGGGTATCACAGACCCATCCCAAAGAAAATAATATTTTCTCATGATGTGACACCCTACTTGTGAATCCATCTAGTATTTCTTCAGGGCATCACAAGAGAAGCAAGGATCCTGTACCTCACCTGATCTTGCCAATGATAAGTATGAATGGTCAGGAGTAGAAGTACAGACTGACAATCTAATGGTATTTCTAAGGGAGAGACTGTCCACAACAAGGAAGAAAATCCAGGTGAGGTATAGAAAAGAAAGGAAGCCATTCTCATGCCTGGAGCCATAGCTGCTCTAGAAGGTCATCCCTTTAAGCAACTCTCCAACATGCCTTACCAATATCAGCATAAATAGGAGGATGGAACTATCCACAGTTCAATGGAGAAGGAGATATACACATAGAGTCGTTTGTGCCATTCTTCCCATATAACATGTGGGGTTCTCATCCACCTCAGCGGGAAGCATTCCCGTCAAGTCTCTATTAGATCTCACCATTCAGGAACGTAGGGTCACTCCCAATTTCTAAGGAAGAAGTAATGACCTTCTAAAATCCTAAAGGAGAAGTTGAAGGAAAGAAGAAAGGAAGTGAAGATGCATCCATGCAGGAAGAGCCTTAAAAAACTCTCAAAGGTTCAAATGCAATATGTGAATGGTCAAGGACCAGTCCCCAACCTACAGTCCATGTATCCACCACCCCACTTATGTTAAAATCCATACATAGGAGGAAGGTATGGATTCCCACCACTAGCATATATGGTTTTGCCAATGACAATCAAACTGTCAGTTATAGCCGAGGTGGCGACACATCAAGAAGCTATCATAAAAGAACATGTTTTGAAGGATCCCCAATTGCTCGAGATCATGTAAGAGATTAGGCATCTAGAGGGGAAGAGGGATAATGGGAAGAAATTCAATGAATTCTTCCACTCTCCAGATGCAAAGCTCTCTGCCAACTACACTATGCCAAAATTCCATGAATATGCCGGAAAGGGGGACCTCATGGCCCACTTCAAGGCATGTTTCTCAGACATGGTGAAGGTCCAGAATGATGACAAGGTACTAATATGTTGTTTTGCACAGACCTTGACTGGTCCCATGTTGACCTGGTACAACAAGTTGTATATGACCGCCATCACCACATGAGCCAAGATGGTTGAAAATTTTAGCATTCAAAATGCTTAGAATCCATACCAAGTCCCAACCAAGGAGGATTTGGAAGCACTGCAGCAAAACACCAATGACAGTTTATTTGAGTTTGTTGGATGATGGAGGGATCTTATTGTTCAGTTGGAATTCAAGCCCACGAATAAGGAGGCTCTAGACACAATGATCTGAGCTGCCATGCAGAGCTCTCACTACCCACTTATCCTTACAAAGATACAATACCTTCCCAAAGCGCATACATGTAGGTGTGCATATTGATATATATATATATATATATATATATATATATATATATATATATATATGAGGTTAGGAAGTGTGTACCAGCTGGTACATGTAACTTATGTGTACCGTCCATTAAAATAGCACACATGGAGCATTTTGATAAAATCCATCCATATGGATTGATTCAACATTGTATAGATTGAATGTATTTAAAAAATCATAACCATATCTCATACAGATCATGAGATATAACAATATATCATTCAATGGTTTATACAATTTCTACAACTTACCGTTGATTAGAAAATACACATTTTCTTTTGTTGGATGATCTATGAATTTCAGATTGTGGTGATCTTTTGTACACATCTTATCTAAGGGGTATACTTTACATCCCTAAGGTTGGATTATTTAGTAGAATATATATATATATATATATATATATATATATATGTGTGTGTGTGTGTGTGTGTGTGTGTGTGTGTGTGTGTGAGGAGGTTTGTGAAAATATAGGCCTCACTTTCCAACCATTGTCTTCTTATTCAACGACCAATCAAAAGTCCAAATTGGCAAAAGCAAAGACATCAAATGCCACAGTGGGAGCAGTACGTGTCCCTATTGGGATAAAAACATGACAACCACCAACTATACATGTTTCATCAGTGCCGACATCAACAACTCCAGTTGTCCGAGCTTTGATACTACAACTACAACAATCTCAGGTGAGGCCACCCAATTTTTAGGCTTAGTGCATGCCCCCATAATATGCATGGCCACCAAAAAACTACTATAGGTATGCACGACCACCTTTCTAGTCATCCCTGCAATAGAAAACCACAATCAGTCCTCTAATAGAGAGTAATTCGACATCTCATGTCAATCCAACAACAACCAATCCATCAAATGAGGAGCCTCCCAAACCAAAGAGAAAGTTCACACCCTTGGGAGCTTCTCTTAGCGCTAGATATCAAGCATTTGGTCAAGTTTCCTGACATAAGGGATCCATTGAAGCTCTTACCTAAGATCTATAATGCCAACACCTTTAGTGACTACCACAGAGTACTACATCACACTGAAACACGCCTTGCAAAATCTCATACATGCTAGGAAAGACCACACATTCACATCAAAAGAGTCAACGTAATCCTCCAACATGGTGGTTGTGATCTCATTATTAGTGGACTCGCCCTATGGATTGGTTATTCCACTAAAACAAGATATCAAAAATTGGTCTCAAAGTAATTGGATCATCACCTCAATCCAGGAATGGAAGTTGGTGATTCCAATGAATGTCAAAAAGTTGACTAGCATGCCAAGAACCTGCCAGAGGCATAAAATGCAATGAGTAGTCATACTAGGGGCACGCTAGGGGAAGAAGAGGCAACCAATTGATGAATCAAAGGCAAGTCCGCATCCAAAAGTATAGAAGGTTTGGCTTCCGAAGGTGGAAATCCCTACATATTCTCACCCTACAATTGTGATATCATCCTTATCGCCTGTCACTACAAAGGAAGATCAATGATCTTCCTCGCCAGAGGTACCAATGCCTTTTTATAAGGGGAAAGAGAAGGTGACTACTTACATAGGAGTCCCTACTAAGAAAACTAAAGAGGAGGCCACCAAGGTCTCCATTTTTATCGTGGATACCAGAAAGGTATTGTTGATGCCTAAACTTTGGATGGAGATTGAACCCAAGGATTCAGACATTGTCTAATTCCTCAATGAACCAAAGTGGGAAGTATTGTAGCCACAAGTGGTGCAAAACTTTTTGGCACATGATATGTTGTCATAAATACTTTTGAAGGGGCCTACGTCTCCATGGACATACTGCCAAAATATCTGGCAGTGACCATTGGGTTGATCACGACCCCACACCTAATTTCATTTTCTAAAAATGAGATTATGACTAGTGGGAATCACAACAGGCCCCTATTGATTACTCCAATATACAACGACCTCAAGATACCCTCTTGCTTTGTTGACAATGGCACATGCATCAATATGTGTCCCTTAAAGAAGCCAATTAATGGGGAAGGATCCTTCCAACCTCCAATTAAAAACAAAGAAACAACCTCCTTCGATGCAGTATTCAAGGATTATCTGAGAGAAATCAGGCATGAGCTTCAAAATAGACCCCAAATATTCACCATCACTTTTTTAATCATGGAGGTGAGTGTCTCCTTCAATCTCCTCCTAGGGAGATTGTAGATTCATCAAAACTAGGTAGTTCCCTCAATTCTACATCAGAAGTTAAATTATTGGTTAGGCCATGCAATCGTCACACTTTAGGCTAATGATCCTGGTACCATACCATGAAACACAAAAGATGATCTCATGCTTCACTTTGAGATGTTATACATTGCCAACATCAGTTGGGTTCCCAGATGAAGGAGTAGACTTCATTTGCACTATAACCCCATAAAGTTTGCACAATGGCTACAGAGATGAATATCCATCCAAAAAGAGGACTAGGAGCCTAATAACAAGGATGCAAAAAGATCATCCATGTCACTACCAAACAGAAAAGGGTGGGCCCTGGTTTATGGCCCATCCTACACATGACCTCAGTTCAGTATGTGATGCCATATTGGAAGCCTATATCATTATGGCCCACTAAGAGGGACTTAACCCAAATATATTACCTTAATAACCTACCAATGACCCAAGATTCGATCCACGAAACCTGGCGCCTCCAACTAGAAGTAGAGAATCAACTTAGGGTGTTGTTTTAGTGGGAAATGGCCCTAAGCACAAAGGTCCCCATCCATACTTCCCTTATACTGTGCCATCACTGAAGACCCATTAGATGTAACTAAGGCAATCATTCCCATGACATTGCCTTACATTGTGAAAGAGGTCAATGATGAAAACCAAGAGGAATATCACATAATCACTACCAGCATTGAGGATATCACCCTCATCATCGATAAAGAATAGGGCATCCAAACTGCCTAGAACAATCAACAATATGATATCAAAGTCATCCCTTCAAATGAGGATGCAATCAATAGGATGCCTACTTCTGTTGTCTGTAAGTCATTCCATGAGCACTCAGACATTAGTAGCAGCATCACACACCATTGAGATGACCACGTTGGCCAGAATGAAAATCATTGAACCAACAATAGAGAGGATGGAGACACCACCTAAAGCATATTTCTACAATCCTTTCTAGGTCTGCCCCAGATGTCCCAGTCAAGATGATGTCGACACTATAGATGTTAGAGTCATAGATTAAGATTTTGGTGTCATGTGGGATGACTACAACGATTCCTATGACATTATTGAAGGATGGGGTGTCAATGCCATCTTTGATTCAAGGTCATACAAGAAAAAAAATGCTCATCAGTCCTCACCAGAAAGGAGAAAAATTCAAGAACTGGTGTGTGGATGATTGCAACGTCCTAAGGACTAGGTCTCCCCTCACACCCAAAACAACTCATTAGAAGAATGGAACCTTGATGTGGTAGATATTCAAGAGTGTTTTTTCCAGCACACTCTACCTCATCCCCACTCGTCACCACATAATCCAAAAAAGTTGCAAAATGCAAAAAAATAAAAAATAAAATCCAAAAGAATCTAAAGATGACTAGGCTCTCCGAGAGTTTGTGTCTACTTCATAGCGGTTGGTTAGATCTGCAATGATAAAGATGCAAATTTTGAGGAAGTTCTTATCCCCGAATATATGATAAAGGTGCATCAACCTTTTCATATTCAATATGAGACAGAGACGATCAACCTCAACTCAACCCCAAGCCATGCAGAGTCAAAGTTGGAGTTTGTATACCTCAACACATCAAGAACCAACTGATAGAGCTTCTATTCCACTACATTGACAAGTTTTCCTAGAGTTAAGCTAACATGCATGGGTTGGATGAAACAATCATTGTCCATCAACTAGCCATTACCCCTAATGTTCACCCCATCAAATAGAAGGCTATATGGCTACTGCTAAAGTGGAGCATCAACTTTATGGAGGAAATTCAAAAGCAATATAGTGTTGATTTCTTAGATCTAGTCAACTATCCTATATGTCTTGCCAACATTGTACTAGTTTTAAAGAAAGATGGTAAGGTACGGATGTGTGAGGACTATTGCAACCTCAACAAGGCATCTCCAAAAGACGACTTCCCGCCTCCACATATAGATGTACTCATTGATAACACATCCAATCATCCACTGCTCAACTTCATGGATAGATTTGTGTCTATAATTAGATTGGGAGGGCTAAAGTAGATATAGAAAAAAAGTCTTTCATTATAGAATTGGGTGTGTTCTATTATCGATTCATGCCTTTCTGTCCCAAGAACATCAGAGCTACATATCAAAGGGTGATAGTTTCCCACTTCCACAACACGAAGCCCAAAGAGGTGGAGGTCTAAGTGCATGACATGATCTCTAAATCTAGAAATATTGAATACCACCTCAATGACCTTGAGAAACTATTCCAACGACTATTACAGTTCTCCCTATGCCTGAATCTCGCCAAGTGCACCTTTGGGGTCACATATGGTAACCTGTTGGGATACCTCGTCAACTAGAGAGGGATAAAAGTACATCTTGGGAAATCATAGTCCATTCGAGAAATTCCATTCCCAAGAAGTGAGAATGATATATGAAGCCTACTCAGACGTCTCCAATACATGATTTTCTTCATTGCCAAACTCACGTCTGTATGTGAGCCAATGCTCAAATTAAAGAAAAATTGTGATTCTGCATGGAAAAAAAATCTGATGTCACATTCTAGAAGGTCAAAGATTACATTGTCAACCCTCCAATATTAAGGATAGTTGTGCCTAAGTTTCCTCTCATTTTTTGCCTATCAGTCTGTGAGGTGTAGACAGGTTGATTCTTAAATCAAGCAACTACCAATGGTGAGCACACTATCTATTAGTCGTCCAAGAAGTTCAATGACAAAGAGGCTCGTTACAATGCAATTGAAAAATATTAATTGGCCTTGATCCATGCCACTAGAAACCTACACAACTATATAATGATGTGTTTTCTATATCTCATCGCCAAGAACAATCCATTTTGGTATTTATATGATCATCAAACCCATACCATATGGGGTGCTAAATGGCAGGTGATGAAGTTAGCGTTCAACATTACCTATCTCCACATGAAGGTAGTCAAAGCACATGCCCTCACATATCATATAGTAGATCCCCCACTACCTGAAGAAGTTACTCATGAATATGAGTTCCCAGATTTAGATATACGGATGATCAACCCACCAAACATGGGGATCCCTTTGTATACTAACATGTGGACAATCTTCCTTGATGAAGCTGTAAATTGAAAAGGATCCATAATAGGCGTAGTATTACAAAACCCCAACGAGATCAGCTACCCATAGTAAGATGGTTGGAATTTGACGCCACAAATAACATGGTTGAATATAAAAGTTGCATTCTAGGTATACAACTTGCCAAACAGCAAGCAGCATGATGACAACAGGTCTATGGTGACTCCCTCCTTTTCATCTCTGAAGTTCAGAATAATTGGAGAATCTGTCATCAGATCCTGGTATCATAAGAACACATATGCTCTCTAGATTGTGGCTTCGAGCACATCTCCTTCCACTTCGTTAGAAGAGAGAACAATGCCTTTGTGGCACACTAGTGAATATTGCTTCTTGGATTGACATCCAGGAAGGTCACACCTTCTCTGTATAAGTTAAGGCAATTACGCAACTAACAAATTGCATGGTCATCGACAATGCGCCCAATGACAAAGAAAGGGCTTGGTTTCACAATATTAAGATGTATCTATCAAATTAAGTTGGGGTAGAAGAGCAATTAGAGCTCAACTGATAAGCTGGGGTAGAAGAGTCATACTGGAAGATCCTACAACCATACTCTCCTTTGATGAATTGACAAAATATAATGTGAAGCTCTAATTAAGGAAGTCCATGCAGGGTCATATGGGATGCACATGAATGGGGTTATGCTAGACAAGAAAATACAACTCTTAGGAGCATGGAAACATATTATTTCCAAGTGGTCTGCAAATGTTGAGCTTGTCAAATCCATGGGTACTATATCCATTTGCTTGCAAATCAATTCTACAATATGGACATTCCTTGGCCATTCTTAACTTGCAGCATCGACATGATTGCCAAGATAAACCCTAAAGAATCAAACTACGATTACTTTACCAAGTGGGTTGGGGAAGTTTCCATCATTAACACATCAACCCAACAGGTCATCAAGTTCCTCAAGAACAATATCATAATCTGGTATGGGATACCACACAAGATCATTTCAGATAACAGGACAAACTTCATCGCCAAGACCGTCAAAGAGTACTTAAAACATTTGGGGATCAAATATCACCAAACGTCGCACTATCGACCACAGATGAACAGAGCAGAAGAAGTTGCCAATATAAACCTGGTCAAGATTGTGAAAAAGATCATTAGCTCCAATGCCAACTGGCATGAGCACCTTCTTATGGTTTTGTGGGCCTACCACACTTCCATCAGAACATCAACAAGGGCTACACCATACTTCATAGTATATGGGATGGAAATAATCCCTCCAGTTGAAATCCAGATCCTTTTTCTCTGCATATTATAAGAAGTCGATATTCTGGAGACCGAATGACTCAAGACCGAGTCTACTACCTCAACACTCTTAAAGGATGACAGAAAAAATACATGCACCATGTATAGTGTTACCAAGCAAGAATTTCTTGAGCATTCAACAAGAAGGTTCAACCTTGCAACTTTTAGGAGGGATACTTGGTATTACAAGTCATCAAAATGTTGATTTCATTGTCAAGTTCAACCCTAAATGGGAGGGACCCTACATCGTCCATGATATCTACGATTGGGGAAGCATATCCCTAAAATACATGGATGGAGATGTTCATCTTCATCACACAAACACCAGTCATGTCAAACAATACTACTGCTAATCAGATTGTCATGACAAGCAAACATGATGTAAAGAAGCCAAACACTCATGTCCTTCCAAAATTAAAATCTACTTAAATACCTAAACGTGTTCCCCCATACACCCTGAAGTGGGAAGGTCAAAGTAGAACCTAGGGCCTAGGATGGAAGGAACATGGACATTATCCCGAGGCCCCAACTTTTCACCAACCTAAAAAATAACTACTTAAAAAAGGCCCAACCTAAAAGAGTTCATTTATGGCTAAAGCTAGGAGAAGCCCCATAATAAAATATAAGTATGGAAGAGGTTGTGAGTCCCCATAGCACAATCAAACATCCTGACATCTCTACCCAGGGAGATGTCATAACCTTTTTATCTATTAGAGTTAACCTAGAAAGGAAGGACCATCAGGAGAAGGAAAAAGGTTGAAACCCCCTCGTAGCTACTCTCATATCCTTGTGATGAAAGGTGAGACCAAGCTCTGAACTAGCTAACTTGGGCGTCATGAGATGGGAAAACCTCAATAGGCAAACCCCATTCATTCCCCATGGAACCCTTGTCTCTCCTACTAATGCCCTGAGCATCAATGTCAAAGAAAAACTTTAAACAAAAATCCCCGCAGCCGGTAGACACCTTCAAAAAGAAAAAATGTAATCTTAAATCCCTTTAAACTAGATGACACACGCTTGTGGTCAGTTTATACTCTAAGGCATTTCAAGAGAAAATCCCACCGGGACGTCCTCAACATCTGGCAACTTGTCCACCTAGGTAGGGAACCACCGCTAATACACCCACTACATGATGTAGATTTATCTCTTAGCATGACACCCAAGTCCAGTAGAGCTTATTCCATCTTTCCTCCTAGAATGAGGACTCCCCTCATTATAGAACAAGACTAGAATGTTTGAAGGGAGGAAACATCTATCATCCAAATAGGATAAGAGGTAGCTTTACACACTTGGGGTTTTAAGCTTCCAACTTCATGCAATGAGGTGGATGAGAAGGAGACGACACTGAAACATAAAAACCTATACAATTATTGGAGTCCTAAAAATGCATAGATAGGAGTTTTGGATTGTCCCAATTAGAAATTTTGACCAAAGGAGCTCACAATAGTATGCACCTCAAGGGCCCAAGTCTAAACGCATATTTCCAAGTATCATGAAGGGAGTACCCACAACTAATGCCACATTGCATGAACTAAAACTTTTATTCTAGAAATCAAATCATTACAAAACTCTAGCACCTAATGCCAATAAACAAATAAAAAAATAAGACGTCATTGTGGTTCTTCAGAAGAATCACAAGTCACTACTGCCGAAGGTGTTGATGCAAGACACTCCATCTACTTGGGAGATCAGTCCTAAACCATAGGCAAGGAAACTTAGATCAACCTCCTTCAATTCAACTAGATCTCAGCAACCTTCTCATGAACCTTTTGAGAATCTAGAATCATCTTCTTGAAGAAAGGGGGAAGAGTTTCAACTTGATACACACATTACTAACGATTGAACTTCTACAACATTGATACATGGAAATATACAACACAACTCTCCAGACTAGGCAAGATGATCAGACACTGAAAAGTATGCATGGCCATGCCACAGGTGGAGTTATCAAGGCAAAATTCCATCCATTCCCAATGCACATATGCATCCTTTAGACCAGAAAGACAATGAGCCAGATCTCCACACAACCAAAAAGGCTCACCTATATGAATGTGCTTCGACAGAAACTCCTTTGCCACACTATAATGAGGATATAAATATACCATCAATTTGGCAGGACCTATGTGCATTCCCAGCTATATCTACAAAACTTGGAAGGGTCCCCTTATCTTTCTAGTTAGTTGTGCTTCATCCAATCACTTATACAACTCAGGCAATATCAAAGGAACAATGGTTTCCTTTCTCCACATAGCGGTCGTGATTCTTGAAGCAACAACCATCACTTGTCCCATACTTTTTTTGAAGGATGATCAATGTATAAACCCACAGGTGAGGCATGTCAGGAGAGGCACCATCATGATGTGCCTCACTCTTGAATGACTCCCATAGGGAGCCCATTTGAATAATGTGACCATCACCTAACATCCATCAAACCTCTTGGGATTTATTCCCATCTAGAAAATACCCCACTAAATGCTCCAATCTGATTTCCTCTATACCGTAGGCCATTAGTAATGAAGAGCGGTGAGTGATCTTAGCAATATCCTCTGAGGTCAAAGTCTGAACATTGTCACCAAAATGGAAAGTCTGGCTCAAAGGATCCCATAAGTGGATTGTTGTCGACATCAACTCCCTTTCCACAGGGATGCATGCTACATGATGAAGATGATGAATCGCACTAAAGCTTCCCAACTCGACTTCTTCAGTCATAGAAAGATCATAAATGCAATGTTGCACCATGGAGAAATTGATGGGAGGACACTGCAAAAGCAGGATCTCATAAATTCCCATTTCTCCCATGACCCTGAATCATGCAAGATAATTTGTGTTGAAAAGATGAAGGGCACAATTCTATTTATATGACAAACTCATCTTTAGAAACTAGGGACTATGTGTCCTTTTCCCTAATGGAATCACAATACATCCATAGCCAATGCCGACTCACATCTGGAGACAGACAAACTCTGAGTCCAGGCCAACAAATCATCAGAATACACCACCTCAGCTCAATACAGGGATTAAGGAAATATGTTGATCAACCAATCATCTTCTAAAGTCTAACTCAGAAATATGATCATGAATCAAAGATTACAAAAACACACAAGTACTTATAAACTTGAATTCAAATATTTATTTAAACTATAAAATAGTGTACAAAAATGCCAACATACTAATACATGATTTTTCTTGTAGAAAAGGAAAGCACCTCATGAAGTGGAAATGCTAAAGTCAAACATCTACTTCTTCAACTTCTTCTTCATCCACTCAATGAAATGTTGGGCCAAAGGTTTATGATCTATGAAATAAGACCCTAAAGAATTATGCTCACCACTTATGTTAGAGAGAATACTACTAGTAGACCACCGATGTCCAGAAGAGGAACTCCCATAATTTACCTTAACAACTAGGGTAGCATCTCAATGCTGAGAAGAACCTATCCCTACACCTACTGAAGTAGAATCTATTGTTGGGTTTTGTGGGATAAAATAGGCAGTGGAAACAAAAATTTTATCTAACCACAAACCCATAACCAGTAGATCACATCAACAACTATGCAATAGGAAAGATGGTTTAGTGAGATATACCTAGTCCTAAGGCTTGCTCAGCGACAATACCTCACAACTAGTGTGGCCTCAACCACCTAGTCTTTGAATGGCATCTGTATAGCTCTTGGTATAGACTTGGACTGTGGTTGATAGTTGTCCTCCTGAGCGGAAGAAATCTCCCACCTCTATAAATAGTCCACACAGACCACTGGGAACTCTAGTCATCCTGATGGACAAACTAGAAGGAGTTGTCCCCTTCTGTCGACGTACTAGTCATTGATATACTCTCCCACCACCAGTCACTTTTCTGTAGTTGTCTCTCCCTCGTTGTTCCTTCCTGGACGGGTAGAAATTGCTTGGGATCTCTCGGTTACCACAACCAGCGAGGAAAACTACTTTGCAGAGCAACTGATGTTCTGAGATGTGTGTTCTGAGAAGCCCCATGCACCCCTCTATTTATAGTAGAGGGTAGGGTCAAGGTTCCCAGTCTGCGGAGTAGAAGGGTCCGGATTTTCCACAAAGTGATTGTACTGCGGCATGCGAATCGGTCCTTTCACAACTCAACCGGTTGTTTAGGCAGGTGAGCCGATTGGTTCACTTTTGAACCGATCGGTTGGGAGTGTGAACTGTTCGGTTCACTTAATGAATCAGTCGTTTCACTTCCCACACTTGCCCATAATTGACTTTCCGTATTGGTTTCTAATTAATTCAAAGATTAATTCTTGTCCTAATCAAATTGAATAAGTGAAACAAAAATCTTCTCACAAATCGAGAAACCCAACACCTACTCAGTTGGTTAATGTGAACCGATTGATTCGATAGTGTGAACCGGTCGTCTCACTAACCATGAGTCGATCAGTTCACCCAGTGAACTGGTCGGTTTGTGGTCCAGTTTGTGTAGAACTCAACCAATGGAGTTCTCAATCAATCTGACACTCTAATAAATTGGTTCAACACTTCAACTTGATGATTCTGAGTCAAGTCTATTGATTGAATGTTTAATTGAGTACCTAAACACTTTAGTAATCAATCTAAACATCATTCATGGATAAACTCATCTTCCTGGTTAATCCAATGTGTGTGACCATGTAGGTTCCATCTCACATTGGCAGTGAATGTCCATAACTAACTTATGACTTCACAAGAAAAGAGCAGTGCCTAGTCGCACATCAGTGCTACCCAAGTGAAAAGGAAAGTTGGAAAACAACTTTCAACCTACAATCTGTTATTGGTGTTATAGTGAATGTATAGTCCCTTTGTCATTGATATCCAGATTGAACTTGAGGCATGGACTTGTCATCCTATACAAATGTTCAATCCATGTTTCTTGAATCAGAGTAGACTGATTGAGATATATGCAAGCTCAATATCATATATTGACTCGCATGTACATGGCCATGTATTTCTTAGTCTCTCTTATCAAGTGGTCATGATATCATACTCCCTTAGGAGGGACAAATTCCATATCTATCACTCACATTCAAAACCCCATGTATCAAAGCCACCCAATCATCACCTTTATAACAATCCATATTTCAGGATTGTGGTTGATGATGTCAAAGTGTACCCAACAACATGTGATGAGTGTAGTGATTTTAGGTCTAAGAACCACAGTCACCACCAATACTATAAGAGATGATCCTGACTAACCAAGTGTGGTTTCCATGCATCACCCTTACGGTGGGTTTGTTCGATACACTGTTCTCTAACATGTATCTATGTGCTTGGTTTGATATCATATATCATGACTGATGACATTATGTCATCAACCAACACACACACTCTAGTCTTCAGTGCTATTGATGTCAATGGATATTTCCACAATAATAACCAACTAGGGACATAATAAGAATGTATACTCTTAACATCTGTATGATGTCATTATTCATGTCCTTAACCAGAAGACATACATCATTGAGTAATATCATTCTTTATACATCTAACATCTTATATCATTATCTCAATAGATTAAACATATAGAAAAAAAATTGCCTTTATTATTATTCAAATCATTTACAAAGTATGCCATTAAAATCATCATATGACTGGCTGTATGGGCATACATACCAACAAACTCTCACTTACACTTAGATCCAATCACTCAGTTGGTACTCTACAAATCTTCACATCTCCTCATTGTACAATCTCTCGTATGAGATGAAAGTGATGTTGTATGTGCTTGAACCGCTGATGTGATCTGGGTTCTTTAGCTTGTGTAATAGCTCCATTGTTGTCACAATGAAGCTCAATTACATCACAGATGCTAGGAACCATCCCAAGTTCAGAGATGAACTTTTTAATCCACATAGCCTTCTTTTCCACATGGGATGCAGCAATATACTCAGCCTCTATCGTAGAATCTACAACTATCTCTTGCTTGGAACTCTTCCATCTCAGAGCTCTGTTGTTAAGGCAAAACACAAATGTTGACTGTGATCTATAATCATCTTTATCGATTTCAAAGTTTGCATCGGTGTAACCCTTTACCGCCAACTCTTCCTCACCGCTGTAGATGAGGAATTGATCCTTAGTCCTTCTCAAGTACTTTAGGATGTTCTTCACGACTGTCTAGTGAGCATCTTTAGGATCTGACTGGTATCTGCTCGTCATGCTGAGTGCATACGAGACATCAGGAGGGGTGCACAACATTACAAACATGATGGATCCAATTGATGATTCATATGGAATCCCACTCATGTGTTCCCTCTCTTCACAAGATTTAGGACATTGAGCTCTAGAGATGGGAACTCCATGAACCATGGATATGTTTCCTCTCTTTGAGTTCTCCATGCTGAACCTCTTCAACACTATCAATGTAAGTGCTTTGACTTAGTCGAAGAAACCTTCTAGATCTATCTCTATAGATCTTAATTCTTAAGATATAGGATGCTTCTCCCAAGTCTTTCATTGAGAATGTTTTTCCAAGCCATGCCTTTACCTTTTGTAAAGTAGGGATGTCATTCGCCATCAACAATATGTCATCTACATACAATATGAGGAATGTAGTCATGCTCTTACTAACCTTCTTGTACACACAAGGTTTGTAACGAACCCGCCTTCCAGTAACCCCCAATTAAGGGAGACCAAGAGGTCAGAGCCGTTATCCCAATTTCCGGATCAAAGGTTCAACAAATAAACATTATAAATTATCAAACTTTACCAGACTATACTGAAAAGCTGTAATAAATAACATTTTGCATACCTTTAAAAAGTTTGGATTTCTAAACTTCTATCCACGTAAGAATTCTAGTCTAGTTAATCCTCCTTACACTTTAATTCATGTATTCACAATGTGAAATTTTACTATTTGTCCTTTTGGGTTTGTACCTAAAATGCTGACAAACAAAACGTCGGTCAGCATAAAGCTGGTATGCGGGGGAAACAATAATCATGCAATTAATATCAACATATTGCAGTCAATTATAGTTTAACAAACAACTTTATGTTTTAAACATGACTACTCAATCCATACATACCCTAGACTCTGTGTTGTCCCTACAGTGGACCTAGATGCAACCTTCCCTATGGTAGATCCCCATTAAACCTTGCATGATCCTACCTAGCAGGTAGATCAATATCTAGGGTTGAGTCGCATGGCACTACCCATAGGTAGCCCAATCCCTAACTCACGGTGTGCTAAACATTCGCATGGCACTACCCATAGGTAGCCCAATCCCTAACACTTGATCATCTGATGGTCTCACTTATCAGGTCAACCCTTTACCAGATTACCCTTTTCATCATTAGCAAAGCCACTGAGGAGGACCAGGATCTGGGCCAGTCATCTACACATATTTATGGTGATAATCATAGTCACTTTATAATTGCATGAAATAAAAGTCATCCAAGTAGTTATTTTAGGCAACTGATAAAAACGTTCAGGAATCTCCGTGAAACTAAAGCGATTATTCATAAATGGAACCACATACCTGTGATTGCAGATTTTGAGACAGAATCAATTAAATAAAGAAATCTCAACCAAGCAACCAATTATGCACAGAATTCTTGAAATAAACATACAAACTTCCTTTTATCAAAACTTTATCCAACTTCATCTTGTTCCTTAGGATTCTATTCCAATTTTACGGTTTCCTTCAAAATTAGGGTTTTGCCTCCACGTTTAGTTTTATGATCCCTAATTCATCAAAACTACATAGATTAAAACCCTAAATTAGTCAACTTTGTATGCAAAACGAATTGAAACTCTATTTTAATATGCAACAGGTTAATACTTCTCAAATTCACCTATTAAACTACAAAGTTTCATCCTTTTTACTCAATTAGGGTTTCTAATTACCCTTTTAATACCTTTTTCTATCAAATTAATGTACTTTTGCAAAACGAGATAAAATCAGGTTACCAAACTATTTTTATATTGTTCCTCATATTTTTCTATGCAACTTTCGTGTATAAAGTTTTCTCATTGGAGATTTCTAGCTATTTATATGAATTTAACAAGGAAAAACCTTTTTCTGAATTATTTGAGCAGAGAGAGCTAATTACCAAAATTCAGTGGCCGCCTGATCGTTGGTACGGTAGTCTGCCCTTTAAATCCAACTGCGTTGTGAGCACCCTAACTTATCTGGTCGATCTATGTATCGTCGGATCTACACGCGGGATCACCATGGTCCTTGATCGAACGATGGATGTGCTTCATCCTCTTCCTTTTTTGCTGCTCAAGCTGCTGCGGCGCCGAGGCAGAGCCCGTGCCGAAGAGAATGTAATTGAGCGAGAGAGAGATCTAGGGCTTGGGAAGTAGCCACCAGGGTCCATGAGGGTGAGAAGAAACATATGGGGGTCTATTTATAGGATATGGGGGTCCCTTTTAGGGTTCTTGATCCCCGTTGTAACCTGCTTCCTAGCCAATTGGGCATTTTGTGTACACACTTCCAGAGACCAACAAATTGGGGTTGCGATGGTTCGGGATACTCTCCCAGACTCAATGGAATAATTTCCATGCTCGCATAATCACTAATTTGATCAAAAATTAAAGGGGAAAGTCCCCCTGTACATGCCTACAGTTTGTGTCCCGCTGGGACTTTGACGATGAGTGGTGCCTGTTGGATTAAGATCCAACGGCCCACATCCATTGCTCTCAAATAAAAGGAAAAGGATTTTCCTAATTTTCCATGATAAATCCTATTTTGAGGATAATTTGAAAAATCAACAACTCCCAATTTATAACTCCTTTTTATCTCAAATTTTAAGGGAACCTCGTTTATGATTTTATATCTCATCATGCAAAATTAGGATCATTATCTAAAGAAACAAGTCCTTTTATTCAGTTGCAAGTTAACACTTAATTGTTCATATTTTCCACCTATTTTCTCTTTCCCTAGCCTTTATATTATTATCCTGAGTTCATTGAACCTCAAGGAACCTTAATATTTCAAAATTCCATCTTGGAAAATATTCCTTAGCCTTTTATTCTTCTTTTATCTATTTTCTTGTTTATTCCTTTATCCAATTGGATTCCTTTTTCTTTTCTTTTTCTTTTTCTTACAATTGGGCTTAATTAGCTAATAAGGCCCATTAAGAAAACATACAAGGCTATTATACCCAAAATTCATCCAAATCAAACCATTAAATCAACCATTGATTTCATTTATCTTTTAAAAGGAGATTTACAATCTCATTACATAATTTAGAAAAGTGGGGTTATAACATCCTCCCCTCCTTATAGGAATTTTTCCCTCAAAATTCAACAATCAAACAAACAAATCAGGATATGCCTTTTCCATGTCCGTCTTTAGCTCCCATGTGGCTTCATCCTCTCTATGATGCTTCTAAAGAACCTTTACCATCTCTATATTCTTATTTCTGAGCTCTTTTACCTTGGTTTCTAGAATCCACAAAGGTAACTCAGGATAAGTTAGCTATCCTTGAAGCTCAATGGGTTCAATGCTCAGCACATGGCTCGGATCTTGCACATATAGCTTCAAATTGGACACGTGAAACACATCATGCATCATACTAAACTGAGAGGGTAACGCCAAATGATAAGCGGCCTCACCAATCCGTTCTAACACTTCAAACGGACCCACGTATCAGGGACTCAACTTTCCTCTGTTCTTAGATATAGCTTGGAGCGGTCAGATTTTCAGAAAATCATGTTCTCCTACAGTGAAATGCACACCAATCTGCCTCGCATCAGCATATGACTTCTATCGATCCTAGGCTCTCTTTAGACTTTGCCTGATCAAAGTGACTTTATCAGCATACACTTGGAGTTCATCTGAGCTCAACAAGGTCCTTTCACCAAAATCATCCCAGTGAAGTGGTGACTAACACGGTCTTTCATATATAGCTTCATACGGAGGCATCCCAATACTGGTTTGATAACTGTTGTTGTAGGCAAACTCAGCTAATGGTAAGAACTGCTCCCATGATCCACCCCAATTGAGCACACAAGCTCTCAGCAGATCCTCTAAGGTATGAATTGTCCTTTCTGACTGACCATCTGTATGGGGGTGATATGCGGTACTGAATTTCAACCTTGTACCTAGTTCCTCTTGAACTTTCTTCCACAACTTGGAAGTAAACTTTGGGTCTCTATCAGAGATGATGGAACCGGGTACGCCATGCAAATGCACTATCACTCTGATATACAACTCAGCTAAGTCTAACACTTTGGCAGTGGTCTTCAGGGCAAGGAAGTGTGCTGACTTGGTAAGGCGATCTACCACAACCCATATAGCATCATGACCTTTCTTAGTCTTAGGTAGACCCACAAAATACATGGTGATCTGCTCCCATTTCCACTCTGGAATCTCTATAGACTATAAAAGTCCACCTGGTCGTTGGTGTGCAGCCTTCACCATTTGACACGTAAGATAGCTGGCCACATATGCTACAGTCTCTCTTCATTCCTGGCCACCAAAAAAACCTCTGCATGTCCTTAAACATTTTGGTAGCTCTCGGGTGCACCATCTTAAACATTTTGGTAGTTCTCGGGTGCACCATGTACTTAGAACCATGAGCCTCTTGTAGGATACTTTCCTTCAACGGTGAGTCTTTAGGAACCCATATGTGATTCTCAAATCTAATCCCTCCGTCTATTCCCAATGAAAGACGGATCTGAGGCTTCTTCATGAAGCCTTTTATCTTGTCAAGTTCCCCACTGGCCAACCGCACTACTACAATCTCACTTAACAATTTTGACGGTATCTAGATATTGGCCAATCGAACTTGATCCTCAACGGTTGTTGGTCCACTTCACAAGTTCTTCTAAACTCTTCCACTGGCTGGACAAAACAGTTGCACATCTGAGCTGCTTCTGACTTAAAGCATTAGCTACGATGTTTGCCTTTCCTGGATGATAGGTGATGGTGAAGTCATAATCCTTCATGTACTCCATCCATCGTTGTTGTCGTAGGTTTAAGTCTTTCTGAGTCAGGAGATACTTCAGTTTCTTATGGTCAGTGAGGATCTCAAAAGTAGCACCATACAGGTAATTCCACCAAATCTTCAATGCATGGATGATAGCAGCCTGTTCTAAGTCATGCGTCGGGTAATTCACGTCGTTGGGCTTGAGCTGTCGGGAAGCATATGCAACCACATGTCAATTCTGTTCCAGCACACAGCCAAGTCCCATCTTTGATGCATCGGTGAAAATCATGAAACCCTCACTGCCTGATGGTAGAGTCAAAATCGGTGCAGTGGATAGCTTCTCCTTCAGCTCCTGGAAACGAGCCTCACATACCTCAGACCATACAAACTTCACATCCTTCCGAGTCAACATGGTCAAAGGAAAGGTGGTCTTTGAGAAATCATTGATGAAACGTCGATAATATCCTGCTAACCCCAAGAAGCTTCATATTTCGGAGGGGTTCTTTGGCGCGGGCCAGTCTTGAACTGTCGACACTTTAGCTGGATCTACGGCGATTGTTCCTCCTGAGATAATGTGTCTAAGGAACATGACTCGGTCTATCCAAAACTCACATTTAGAGAATTTACCATAAAACTTCTACTTTCTCAAGATATCAAGGACTTTACCTAGGTGGTCTCGATGTTGATCTAAGTCATCTGAATAAACTAGTATTTCATCTATGAACATTATGACAAATGAGTCAAGGAAGGGTTGAAACACACTATTCATAAGGTTCATGAAAACACTGGGTGCATTGGACAACCCAAAAGGCATAACCACAAACTCATAGTGGCCATAACGTGTTCTAAAAGCTATTTTCGGGATGTCCTCACTCTTAACTCTCAACTGGTGGTAACCTGATCTTAAGTAAATTTTGGAAAAGACTCGTGCTGACTTCAACTGGTCAAACAAGTCATCTATCTGGGGTAAAGGATATTTTTTCTTAATGGTAGCCTGGTTGATCATCCGGTAGTCTATGCACAATCGGAGAGAGCCATCCTTTTTTCTTTACAAAAAGAACCAGTGCTCCCCATGGAGATGTGCTAGGGCAGGTAAAACCCTTGTCTAGCAATTCCTGCAATTGTTTCTTCAACTCGAGCAACTCCGCAGGGGCCATTCTATAAGGTGCTCATAAAATAGGGCTTATCCCAAAAGCTAGCTCTACGGAAAAATCTACCTCTCTCTCAGGAGGAATCCCAGGTAGATCATCTGGAAAAATGTTTGCATAGCTCCTAACTACCTCGATTTCCTCTTATGGTTGTACCCTAGGTTCTGGCTCAGTGACTATTGCCAGGAAAGCACCACACCCTTTACTCATCATCCGCTCTGCTTTCAAGGCTGGCACATATAGGTTGGTGGTGGCATCTTACCTACCTCTAATGACAAAAGGTGGGTGACTTATTTTCTTAATGATCACTTTCTTCTCCCTACAGTCAATATTGGCCCTATAAGTATAAATCCAATCCATACCAATGATCACATCAAAGTCATTCATATCAAGAAGAATAAATTCTGTAGGAAACTCCTGATCTCCATATTTCACAGGTATCACCAGAGTTTTCAAAAGAGATGTAAAGATCTGACCACTCGGGGTTGTAACATCTAAGACATACCCAAAATCCTTGACATCCAAACAAAGCATAGTTGTGAGATTTCTCGAAATGAAAGTATTAGTAGATCCAGAATCAAACAAAGCTTTTACATTGTGTCCCATAACTTCAAGCATGCCTACATTGTTTTTCACCATACATTAGACCATTACATGCTTATCTTAAAACATAAAAGGAAACTCTAAGGGTTATTACCCTCGATCAACCGATTAGCATTAGCTTGAGCCTCCTCATTGTCAATGGCAAACACCCGAGCTTGTCTTCTCTCTCCAGTAGGTGGGGTTGTAGCTATAGGTGGAGCTGCCATAGGTGGAGCTACTACTGGAGGGGCTGCTACATGTCCTGGTCCTCTTGGATCTGGCAGAGGACAAATAGCTTGGATGTGTCCTTCTTGGTGGCATCAGTAGCATGTCTTCTTCTTGTTGCAGCACTCACCGGTGTGCCACCTCCCGCAGGTGCGGCATTGAGGTCAGTTGTTCTCTTGATGGGGTTTCCCTTTTCCTCCATGTCTTCCTTTATCATGATGACGCCCTTGACCTTTCATGTGGTTGTTCTTCTAGCCTTGGGTTCCTTTAGTGAAACCCAAATATCCCCTGGGTGGATTCTGAACTGGCATCACTGTCCTCTCCATGTCTAAAGCAATGTTGTAAGCTTCAGCGAAGGTTTTAGGTTTACTTTCCATCACATGGGGCTTGATGGTAGGGTGAAGACACTTTATGAAGTGATCCACCCTTCTTTCCTCATCCATCTTGTACCCAAAATGCTCCAGGATTCAGAACTTGCGCCCAAAGTCTGCCATAGAGGAGTTTCCTTGAGTCATGTTGGTGAACTCTCTTTCCTTTTCCTTCTTAACTGAGACAGGGAAAAATCTGGCGGTGACGATTGTCTTGAAGTCTGCCCATTCCATTGGTTCCTCAGTCAAATCTCGGCCTATGATGTGTGTCTCCCACCATATCTTGGCTGCTCCTTCAGGAGGTGTGCAACAAAGAGGACCTGCTTGCTCGACTGTGCCACAAGCATGCATAATCCATTCTCGACTGCAATCAGCCAAGCTTCTGCCTTGTCGACTACCTCAGATTTATCTTCTCCCCAGAACTTCTCAATGTTCAACTTGACGAAGTCCAAGATGGTGGCTCCCAGTCGAGGATGAACAGGAAGTGGCTCTCTATTCTCACCTCTAGCTAAGTCTCGAAGGGCAAAAGCACTAATGGCCTCTGTCGACTTCTTCTGTTGTACCATCCACAAAGCATCAGGGGTGTGGATTATCACGGTTGGTTTGGGACCACTGGATTGGTCCTCTTCCATCTGGCCTACCTCCTCGTACACATGTTGCTCCTCGTACCCTTTGTCTTCTTCTTGATCAAGGTTGCTGAAGAGTATTGAGTCAGGGTTAGGGACCTCATGAGTGGTTTCTTCAAGTCTCTTTCTCTTCTTTGAGGAATCTCCACTGTGGTTCCTCTTTCTCTTCTCGAAAGACACTTTTCCCTTGCGTGAAAGTCCACCACCATTAGTGGCATCTGGGACAGCCACTGTCTTCACGCGAGCCATATGCATAAGCATACACCTAGACCTTTTAGTCTATACCTTTAAGCTAATTATACTTATGTCGATGACGTCTTATTACGTATCTTTTATTAATTTGATGGAGGATTCCTTAATCCTTAACTTACTTACCCATACCACAGGAGGGTGAGGAAGACAGAGAAAAACCCTAACTCTTGACATCCTTAATAGAATGTGTGATGAGAAGGGATGAATAAGATGAGAAAGTCCTAAAGGTATCTTATTTCGAATCATACCCTAGGACTTTGGCCAGGCAGTCACATGGATCCGGGAGTCCTCATATTCTGACTAGCGGTGCGGAGGAAAATATTGCCATCCCTCAGTTGTGATCCTTTTCTAGACACCACTATCTTTCGAATAATCCTCTAATAACTCCCTTGGGTTCTATAGAGTTTGTAAAATTTAAAAATTATTAATGGTTAAGTGAGGAACCTTAGCTATGATACTAAATGTAATGACCCCACCTTCTAGTAACCCCAAATTAAGGGAGACCAGGAGATCAAAGCCGTTATCCTAATTTCCATATCAAAGGTTCGACAAATAAACATTAATAATTATGGAACTTTACCATACTATACTGAAGAGCTGTAATAAATAAAAGTTTGCATAACTTTGAAAATTTTGGATTTCTAAACTTCTATCCACATAAGAATTCTAGTCTAATTAATCCTCCTTGCACTTTAATTCATGTATTCACAATGTGAAAATTTACTGTTTGTCCTTTTGGGTTTGTACCTAAAATGCCGACAAATAAAACGTCGGTCAACATAAAGCTGGTATGTGGGGGAAGCTATAATCATGCAATTAATATCAACATATTGCAATCAATTATAGTTTAACAAACAACTCTACGTTTTAAACATGACTGCTCAATCCATACATACCCTAGCCTCTACGCTGTCCCTGCAGTGGACCTGGATGCTACCTTCCCTATGGTAGATCCCCATTAAACCCTGCATGATCCTACCTAGCAGGTAGATCAATATCTAGGGTTGAGTCACATGGAACTACCCATAGGTAGCCCAATCCCTAACTCATGGTGTGCTAAAGAGTCACATGGCACTACCCATAGGTAGCCCAATCCCTAACTCTTGATAATTTGAAGGTCTCACTTATCAGGTTGACCCTTTACGAGATTACCCTTTTCATCATTAGCAAAGCCACAGAGGAGGACCAGGATCTGTTCCAGTCATGGACACATATTTATGGTGATAATCATAGTCACTTTATAGTTGCATGAAATAAAAGTCATCCAAGCAGTTATTTTTAGGCAACCGATAAAAATGTTCAGGAAACATCATGAAACTAAAGAGATTATTCATAAACAGAACCACATACCTGTGATTGTAGATTTTCAGACAGAATCAATCAAATAAAGAAATCTCAACCAAGCAACCAATTATGCATAGAAATCCTGAAATAAACATACAAACTTCCTTTTATCAAAACTATATCCAACTTCATCTTATTCCTTAGGATTTCTATTCCAATTTTAGGGTTTCTTTCAAAATTAGGGTTTTGCCTCCACTTTTAGTTTTATGATCCCTAATTCATCAAAACTACATAAACCCTTTAAATTTCTCATCTTAATACTCTTAAAAGACTTAGGATCATCATTTAGCAACTTATTTCCTTAATCTGGAATAAACATAGTTTTTCTCTTCTTTTACCCTAAATTAGGGTTTCTATATGTATTATTCTTCATATATAGATTAAAACCCTAAATTAGTCAACTTTGTATGCAAAACGAATTGAAACTCTATTTTAATATGCAACAGGTTAATACTTCTCAACTTAACCTATTAAACTACAAAGTTTCATCCTTTATACTCAATTAGGGTTTCTAATTACCCTTTTAATACCTTTTTCTATCAAATTAATGTAATATTGCAAAACAAGATAGAATTAGGTTATTATACTATTTTTATATTGTTCCTCGTATTTTTCTATGCAACTTTCATGTATAAAGTTTTCTCATTGGAGATTCCTAGCTATTTCTATGAATTTAGCAAGGAAAAGCCTTTTTCTGAATTATTTGAGCAGAGAGAGCTAATTATCGAAATTCGGTGGCCGCCCGATCACTGGTCTGGTAGTCCATCCTTTAAATCCAATGCTCCGCGTTCCGAGTGCCCTATCTTAGTCGGTCGATATATGTATCGTTGGATCTATGCACGGGATCACTGTGGTCCTTGATCAAACGATGGTTGTGCTTCATCCTCTTCCTTCTTTGTTGCTCGAGTCGCGGCGGTGCCCTCACTGGAGAGAACGTAATTGAGCAAGAGAGAGAGAGAGAGATCCAGGGCTTGGGAAGTAGCCGCCAGGGTCCGTGAGGGTGAGATGAAACATATGGGGGTCTATTTATAGGATATGGGGGTCCATTTTAGGGTTCTTGATCCCCTCCGTAACTTGCTTCCTAGCCCAATTGGGCGTTTTGCATAGACGCTTCCAGAGACCAAAAAATCAGGGTTGCAATGGTTCGAGATACTCTCCCGGACTCAATGGAATAATTTCCATGCTCGCACATCCACGAATTTGATCGGAAATCAAAGGGGAAAGTCCCCCCTTGTACACGCCTACAATCTGTGTCCCAATGGGACTTTGACGATGAGTGGTGCCTGTTGGATTAAGATCCAACGGCCCACATCCATTGCTCTCAAATAAAAGGAAAAGGATTTTCCTAATTTTCCAAGATAAATCCTATTCTGAGGATAATTTGAAAAAGCAATAACTCCCAATTTATAACTCCCTTTTATCTCAAATTTTAAGGGAACCTTATTTAGCCCACATACATCAGTATGTATGAGTCCTAATAGATCACTCACTCTCTCACCTTTTCCTGAAAAGGGAGTCTTGGTCATCTTTCCCAATAAACAATATTCACATGTCTCTATTGATTCATAATCAAAAGAGTCCAGATATCCATCTTTATGGAGTCTAGATATGTGATTCTCATTTATGTTCCCTAGATGACAATGCCAAAGATATGTGTTGTTTGAGTCATTGAGTTTTTGTCTTTTGGTGTTTATGGTGTATACACTTGTCTGTAGATCTATCAAATATAGACCATAAGACATTCGGGCACTGCCATAAAAGATCCCATCTTTAGAAATGGAACATTTTCCATTCTTAATAAGAAATTCAAATCCATCCTTGTCCAAACAAGATACAGAAATGATATTACTATTAATGGAAGGTACATAATAGTAGTTCTATAACTCTATTATCAACCCACTTGGTAGAGATAATTCATAGGTTCCTACTACACTGGCAGCAACTCTTACTCCATTAGCAACACGTAGTTCAACCTCGCCTTTTGCTAAAGGCCTACTTCTTTTCAGATCCTTCACATTTGAACATATGTGTGATCCACATTTGGTATCTAGTACCCATGACAAAAAAGTAGTAAAGTTAATCTCAATTATGTATACACCTAAAGTAGAGATCTCTATCCCTTGCTTCATTTTCCTTGATTCCCTTAATCCTCTCCATATTTTGAGTGCAGAAGATTTGGACTTCAGCTTGGCGGGAGAACGCTTCTCTGCCTTGCTTGTGTCCTTGGATTCCATTCCACTGATCACTATCATGGAACTATCCTACTTCATGTGTGCTTCAACATTTGTCAAAATGTCAAGTAACTATGACAGCGGTTTAGCCATGTTACACAAGTAGTAATACTTGATAAACATGCTATATGATTTTGGAAAATATTGCAAAATTATATCCGTGGCCAAATCTTGACCCAGAGGAAATCCCAACTTCTCTAGACATCCTATATACCCAATCATATTAAGCACATGGGGTCTAACTAGATCTCCCTCTATCAGTTTGCATTCAAACAACACATTCGGCATACATAGAGAGTATTCTACAGCCACTGGTATCTTAGGAATATGCAGTACACTTCTCATTGTCCTTAACCGATTATGGAAATTCTCAATTATATTGTCTGATTTCAATGATAATTTCTTTGCCATTTGATTCTACAAGAAAAATATTTGCATTTTGTCAAAAATCATTTTGATTTGATTTGATTTGATTTGAATAAAGTTGACAATATTTAATTAGGCCTTTAATATTAACTATTGCTCCCACTATTTTGTCAAACGGATGGCCCTCACTATCAATTCAGAAGATTGCAGTGTACAACCTTCTAGTGAGCCAAGATCCATATTTCATCTAGTCCTCAGTCAGCTTTGGCCGATCGCCCACAACTAGATTATTTAAGTAGGCAACATTTTCCAATTGCATCTGAATGCAATTCTTGGATAGATGGTGTGCACAACTCTTTGTCACGATCCATCTTTATTTTTCTAGGTACTTAATCTCATTAAGATCACCTAGTTAAGACCAACCCAAAAGCCAACATAATAGACTATGTACCCTACTTTGGCAGACCTACATATCTACCATCACACTTTCACAAGATAGACCGTGCACCACGCTTTGGGGTAACCTACGCTTGGTCGATCAAGCTTTTCATGTGTGATACTTATGGAAAGCATCTAAGACTTAATATTACATTGAGTGGTTTGGTATTTATATACATATACATATCCAATCACCACATATATAGTACGTATCATATACATGATATATCCCACAAGAAAACATGTCAAGCGATAAAGCAATGATTATGGCCATCCTATTTGTAATTCCTTGAGCCACAAGGAATTACGGTCATCTAGGTCTACATCACATGTAGCGACCTGTAGTTGATGAAGATCTGTACTTGGGCTGTTTCGGGTTGATCAGCTCATCCTATGACTGATCGGCTCGCCTCCTAGCCAGTCAGTTGGTGACATCGTCTGGCGCATCCATACAGTCAGTTCATTAGGTCGTCGTACTCCTCGTGAGGCCACCAAGTACTCATCTCACACCATCAGCCAGTCATCTCGGTCCCTTACCCGCTCGTCTGGGCACCCGCCATTCTTCGATATAACATTAAATAAAACTATCCTACTTTTACATATTTCTTTGGGAAACCCTGAGTTACATTTGGGGGGAGCAAAGGTAGAAGAGAAGGCTCGAGTTATCTCAAGTTACATCTGGAATAGAAGAAAGGACTCGACACGTAGACCGAGATGCAAACAACCACAACCAACCAAGCACACACATAGGAGTTTATAGGCCATAACCACACTACACATCCACCATCAAAACTATTTTAGGGTGACACGTATCGATTGCATATATATCATACAGGTATATAGGGATTTGTGGTGTTTAATCAGATATGCACATTAGCCAGTGAAAGTATTCACATCGCATGCAATAAATAAATGGAGAAAAACTAGAAACCAATCATATCAATTTATCCTAAAACATAGTATGTTGATGTGGCTCTGATTCCACTGTTGGGTTTTGTGGGACATAACAGGCAGTGGAAACAAAAATTTTATCTAACCACAAACTCATAACCAGTAGATCGCATCAACAACTATGCAATAAGAAAGATGGTTTAGCAAGATATACCTGATCATGAGGCTTGCTCAGTGACAATACCTCGCAACTAGTGCAGCCTTCAACCACCTAGTCTTCAATGATGTTTGTGCAGCTCCTGGTATAGACCTGTAGTGCGGTTGAAAGTCATCCTCTTGAGCAGTAGAAATCTCCCACCTCTATAGATAGTCCACACGGACCACTAAGAACTTTAGTCATCCTGATGGACATACTAGAAGGAGTTGTCTCCTTCTGTCAGGGTACTAGTTACCAACACACTCTCCCACCACCAGTCTCTTTTCTACAGTTGTCTTTCCCTCATTGTTCCTCCATGAATGGGTAGAACTTGCTTGGGCTCTCTCGGTTACCACAACCAGAGAGGATAGCAACTTTGTTGAGAAACTGATGTTTTGAGTTGTGTGTTTTGAGAATCACATGTACCCCTGTATTTATATTAGAGGGCAGGTTCAGGGTTCCCAGTCTGTGTGGGAGTAGAAGGGTCCAGATTTTCCATGAACTGATTGTACTGTGGCATGTGAACATGTCATTTCACAACTCAACCGGTCGTTTGGGTAAGTGAGTTGATCGGTTCACATTTGAATTGGTCATTTGGGAGTGTGAATCGGTCGGTTCACTCAGTGAATCGGTCGTTTCACTTCCCAGACTTGCCCACAATTGACTTTCCTTATTCGTTTCTAATTAATGCAAAGATTAATTCTTTTCTCAATCAAAATGAACAAGTGAAATGAAAATCTTTACACACAAATCGGGAAACCCAACACCTACTTGGTTGGTCAATGTGAACCGATAGTTCACTAGTGTGAACCAGTCATCTCATTAACCATGAGCCGATCGGTTCACCCAGTAAACTGGTCAGTTGGTGGTCCAGTCTCTGCACAACTCAATCAATGCAATTCTCAATCAATCTGACACTCTAATCAATTGGTTCAACACTTGAACTTGATGATTCTGAGTCAAGTCTATTGATTGAATGTTTAACTGAGTACCTAAACACTTTAGTAATCAATATAAACATCATTCATGGATAAACTCCTCTTCTTGGTTAATCCTATGTGTGTGACCCTATAGGTTCCATTTCATGTTGGCAGTGAATGTCCATAACTAATGACTTCACACGCAAAGAGCGGTGCCTAGTCGCACATCAGTGCTACCCAAGTGAAAAGGAAAGTTGGAAAACAACTTTCAACCTACAATCTATTATTCATGTTGTAGTGAATGTATAGTCCCTTTGTCACTGATATCCAGATTGAACTTAAGGCATGGACTTTTCATCCTCTACAAACGTTCAATCCATCTTTCTTGACCAGAGCAGACTGTCTCAGATATATGCAAGCTCAATATCATATATTGAGTCACATGTACATGGCCATGTATTTTTCAGTCTCGCTTATCAAGTAGCCAGGATATCATACTCCCTTAGGAGGGACAAATTCCATATATATCACTCACAATCAAAACCCCATGTGTCAAAGCCACCCAATCATCAACTTTATAACAATCCATATTTTAGGATTGTGTTTGATGATGACAAAGTGTACCCAACAACATGTGATGAGTGTAGTGATTTCAGGTCTAAGAACCATAGTCACCACCAATACTATAAGAGATGATCCTGAATAACCAAGTGTGGTTTCCATGCATCACTCTTACGATGGGTCTATCAGATACACTATTCTCTAACATGTACATGTGTGCTTGGTTTAATATCATATATCATGACTGATGAGATTCTGTCATCAACCAACACACACTCCAGTCTTCAGTGTTATTGATGTCTTTGGATATTTCCACAATAATAATGGACTAAGGGCATAACAAGAATGTATACTCTTAACATATGTATGATCTCATTGTTCAGGTTCTTAACCTAAAAACATACGTCATTGAGTAATATGATTCTTTAGACATCTAACATGTTATATCATTATCTCAAAATAGATTAAACATATAGACGAAAATTGCATTTATTATTATTCAAATCATTTACAAAGTATGCCATTACAATCATCATATGACTGGCTCTATGGGCATGTATACCAACATCTATACCCTAAACGAGGACATCCAAAGAGGGATCCCCAGCATCAAAAGATCATCCAAGTGTTGATAATGCCCAGAGTCTGGTGGGATACTCGAGCCAAAGAGTCTTCCTACCACATCCAAATCCTCATCCATCTCTATGAAGGATGAGGTTTAGCCAAAAGTCACATGGGAAGTGACATGAGCCTTCAATAATGAAACCTCAATGGGGCCGCAACCTGAGAAAGTCCTCAAAGGCACAAGCATCAATCAACAGAGAAGGTGGATCCTCAGTAGAAGATTTTGTCTCAAGTGAAGAAACTACCTCAAGAGGGGGTGGATGATGAAACTCAAACCCCTGATCATCCCACTACTCACTCAAATCCCAATAAATCACATGCAAGAAAAAACATGTCAAAGATAATGTAACAGATACAAAAAGCAGCATCAGAGATGATCATACACCTCTCTAGAAAAGACAATGGAGTGGCCATGCACAAAATACCAACTCAGGTATTCTTCATCTGTCAACTATCCATACATTAGCTCCCAAGAAGCCTAACAAGTCCCAAGTCCATGAGGGACTAACCCGTACAAAGGATCGAAAGGGATGTTCCAGCCACTAACCCATTCATGAGAAATACACTCTACCATATACATCACTCTCATATGGAGACACAAACTAGATTTGTTAAGAATCCAAAACCAATTCCTCATAGTAGGTTGGACAAGATGTGGCCACCTTATTATGATGAAACATAGAGAAGATCTTCTCCTTTGATGTCTGACACAATTTTACCGTGCGTAGAACGCAAGTGCACGTGTCAATGTAGTATAGGCCCTTGTGAGGCCCGAGTCGAACTCAGGGACACTAAATTATCGGTAGACTACTACTAACTACTCGCAATCAGCTAGACCAATAAAAAGGTTATGAGGGTTGTTTTAAAAATAAAAGAAAATAAAATAAAACAAAGCAATCGATTAAGGGTTTAGTTTAATCAATTCAAATGGAGATCTTTAGGATTGCAGTTTCACCGCGGGTTTTCATTGTATGAATTTCCATATAGTAATTCAGGTTCATCTCTCAATCTAGATAGTGGCATGTAGTCAGAATTGCCCACTGTCGTGGTACAATTCACTACCTACGTCTAGGTCGGTTCCACCATCGTAGTAACATATACCCTAAACTAGGTGCATTAGAATCTACCTCTGGGTTTCCACCATTAACCGTACATCACCTTGTTCAAGGGATTTGTTAATTAACGTGAATTTCGTCTCTTTTCAACCGTTAATTCTTCTTTCAAAGTAATTAAAGGCATTAGATTATCATTATGTGATCAAGCATAACAATATAATTGAGAAAACGAAATCATACCAAAGATTTAAGAGTTAAATTATGAATTAATATGATAAAAATGTCATACAATGCTTCCCCGAGCTACTCCCGGTCCTAAAGATAAAGGGGATTAGCCCCGCATGTTCATCTCAGAGCAAAACATGGTTGAGAAAAGGGGAAACATGGAGGAAAACGTGAATAAGTAATGAAACCCCTGAACGGAGAAGATCCAAGCATTCCTTGGTGTAGAATGCACGATCTATAGCCTTACGGTGGTGGAAAACATCTTCTTCGGCTTCCGGAATGGTTGGGGCGTGCTTCTGGGCTCCGTTCTTCTCTCCACATCTTCTCGGGACATGTGTAGTGGCTAATGATGTGATTCCCTGCTTTGGTCCACCGTCATTAGGTATAATCACCGAGTTAGGTTGCAAAAATATCACAGTCATCGGATTTGGGTCGATCTGAAGCAAACTATAATCTGACGGTGTCGATACCATCAACGCGGGTCGATGGTATCGACACTGCATGATACCGGCAAGTCTTCTTTTCTTTTCGTCATTGCGCCTGATGATGGCTCGATACCATCGACGCGGGTCGATGGTATCGACACCCTGAGGCATTAGTTTTATCCCTTTTCCGTCGTTGAAACTCCACGTGTCGATAGTATCGACAATGGGGTCGATAGTATCGACTGTCTACTCACCAGCAACCTGATAGTTCATCGCTACCATCGACTACCCTGTCGATGGTATCGACTCTGCGCTGCTCCTTACGGCTGACTTCCTGTGGTTGTGTCGATAGCATCGACGGCTGTTGATGGTATCGACAGCTACAAATATGCATTTTTCCTGAAAATGCAAAACAAAACCACATAAGCCAAAATAAAACCTATAATTGTAATCATTTATGTTCAAAACGATAAAATAAGGGAGGTTTGACACTGAGAAAGATCATAGACTAAAATAAATGAATTATGCAATATTAACCACCAAAATGACCATTAAAATCATAAAACACAAGTAAAACTAGTCTATAAATGTGACTCAAAATCATCGCATCAAACTCCCCTAAGCTTGAACATTGCTCGCCCTCGAGTAACTAAACTTTAGAATAGAATTGTGATGGTCAACTAAAGAATAGATTATCACAACAAACATCACCATATGATCCCCGCCAGACATTCACATTTCGGCCCTTACTAACCACGAAATGATAATTACCCTAAAGGCGACAGTAATCATCCATAAAAGATATCTACCTCAAAATTGATGAACACTATCATATAAGGCAGTTAACGTAATAAAATTCTCCGGTTCAGACTCAGTGCATCTTGTGATCTCCTATTCTACGTTGCTCACCCTAACAACCATCTACATGGAAGCATCTCTCCTAATATTAATGAGTGAGGAGAAAATCACGGTGACCTACCAAATCGAGCAACGGGTGGATGGAATGGGTGGCTAGTGGAAGAAATGGAAGCATTATACGGTTTTAACATGCACAAAACAATAATGCCCTAAATGATGCATATACAAGTAAAAATGCCCTAATGCCTACATTTGGGTGGAATGATGCATGCACTATCATTCCGTCTCAAGGTGACATGGAATATCTAGGTGAACTGCATCATGTACTTATTCATCTTAAAATGCAGGTGAGACTATGTTCCTTTCTCCCTCTCAATCCTACTTTCTTCTCACTACTCTTCTTTTTTTTCCTTTTCTCTTTATTTTCAAAACTTTTTTTATTATATTTTTTTTTCTTCAAGCCCTTATTTTCATAGATGACAATGAATTATTTGTCGGGCTCACTTCTTACTGCATAACTTATATATTTGAAGCATTCAGAAGATATGGAACAAGTTAATCACCCTTACTGTTCAGAAGATATAAGACGCATGATGTACTCTATGCACAAAAATGTGAATGCAACTACTACATGATAATTATGCAACTAAATGACATGCACTTAAGGATAATGTGCATGTATAACTAGTTTATTTTTTTCTTTCATGCAGAAATATGTAAAAATAATTTCAATGCATAACCTATCTACATGGAATGCAATCAACAAGATTAAAACCGTAATATACTTCCAATTCCTATGGTGGAGTATGAAAACAATGGGGTGGATAGATCACAAAACTAATTGACTAAACCTTTGAAAATTATTATGTGTCCCTCCTTACTGACCTGTGTGGTAATTAAGAGGTTTCTCTCTCTTATTTCAAATTAAGGTCCCATTATCATTTGATCAGTTTAGGCTCAAACAACCATTTCCGTCCACTTTTCATGAATCATAGGAATGTACAGTTGTGATTTCCTATTCTAGAGTTGACAAGCCCAATCATTTCCTTAAGTTATGTGCTCAAAGTTAAACAACACAAGCTTGCAAAAACACTAAAATTTTTAAATTTGCCCCTAATTCCCATGTACAAGCAATGAGATGACACATGACTTAAGACATCCACAATTACACTAGATAGAGTGTGGAGCCTACAAACAAACTAAGAACTAATAAAAACAAATGACAAAAGACAAAGCAATAAAACTAAAAACTGAGAAAACTAAAGGATAGAGTTGTTCCAACTCCCCCCCTAAGCTTGAATTCGACTATGGCCTCATAGTCAAAAACAACCTTAAAAGGTGGAATAGTGATACCGATCATTCTTTCGGAGGAGGCGGGTACTGCGGGGCCGTGGGGTCCCAAGATGGGTACTGCCCCTGAAAGCTCGGATCGTACTGGGGCATTGGTGGAGGTTGTGGATACCCCCCAAAATAATTCTGGCTCCAGTAATGATCGTAGAAGGGTTGCTGCTGCATCTCCATCCTATGCAACCTGTCGTGGATGTGTTGTTGGTTTTCAAGGAGGAGGCACTCATTCTCAAAAATAGCCCTCTAGTTATCTAGCAGCCGGTTCGCCGTATCCTGAATATCGGTGTATGAAGTTGTATGCTGCAGCTGGGTGTGCTAGATCTCTTGCAGCATCGTATACATCCCTTGCATGGAGTAGACATCCTCACCTTGCTGCGAGGGTTGTGGTGGCGGAGGCTGTGAAGATGAAGATGCACCCGAATGCATGTGAGGACGCTTCTGGGGTGCTACTCGTGCCCGAAGAGGAGTGAAAGCCTCCTCTTCCTCTTCATGCTCATCGCCGTCATTGTCGTTGCCGTCATCGTTGTCGTCTTCATCCGAGTCATCAATGGCTATGATGGGCCATCGAAAATGCTGACCACCCTCAATGTGGAAGACGGGTTCGGGAAGTGCACATTCTTGATAAGTGTGATTAATGTGGCAATGTGCATATGCCAAGCCATCACGAAGCAAGATGAGGTTGGAGCAGTGTAGATGTTGGAGGTTGACCTTGCTCCTGTTAGAGAGGGGAGTGAGCTGGGAAATATCCAACCCAAGATAGACGGCCAATGGTGTGATTATCCCTCCAAAATGGATAGGAACTTTCCTCGTACTCCTCTTCACGGCCACCATGCGCGTCAAGAAGAACGTGCCCCAATTGCACTCCTCGCGCTTCAGCAATTTGTACAGGAAGAACAAATCTGTCTCTGGCAACTTGCTAAGAGATAGGTCGCCGCGCATGAACAATGTGGTGCAGAGCATGTGGTGAAGAACCCGCACAAACGGATGCTCAAAATATGCAACTGCCGCATTGTGGTAGCTCACGGATTTGCCAGGCGGTGCAGTCACCAACTGGGCAAAGATGGCGTCGTAATCCATCCTGTTGTCTGGCCTCCGGTGCTGGTAATTGTGATGAGCCCAGTTATAGATAGAATTGAACTGGTCAAGGGTAATGGTGTAGTTGTTGTTGAAGAGTCTGAACAACACCCGCCCTTTCTTCCATTCTCTGTCGGTGGCGACCAAGTCATTGGGCAGCACGTTGATGTCTAGTGATGCCATGAACTCCGCCACGAGCTCCTTGTAGGTTGGCCACTCACTGAAAAATGGATGGCCCTCAACGTAGTATTGGACTTCATCTGGCGTCCTGTTGGTTTGGTGCACTTGACCTTGGAAAACATATTGGAGATTAGCCTTGAACCCTAGGTAGCGAATCATATCCCGGTCGATGTAGCGGGTCAACTCGATCTTGCGCTTCATCAGTTCCTCATAGACCTTCCGGACCTCCGTGGAAGGATGGACTATCCTCGGATGAGGAATAGATGCAGTCGGTGGAGGAACAAACTCGGGGATCTCCATAGGATCCGCCCGTGAAGAAGAAGCACTAGCTGTACGCACCATCGTCGTAAAGAAAGAAGGAATAGAAGATGGAGCTCGGTGAAGATCGGAGAAGACAATCTCCATTCGGTGAAGGCTCGGGGAAGAACACGCTCCTTGGATGCTCGTAGTTGGGCTCCGATTGCACAACAAGACGCACGACACAAGTAGAGGAGAAAAGCTCTGAAGGTGTGACACCATATGACAACAATCCCTCCCTTTTATAACTGTGGTCGTTGCTGTTGTGTGCCTGTCGATACCATCGACGCAGGTCGATGGTATCGACACCTGTAGCACAATCCGGTCTTCCGCTAGTATCGACGGTTGTCGATAGCCTGATGTGGGGGCCCGGATCGATGACGCATCGATACCATCGACATGTTTTGATGGTATCGACCCATCCCACAGATCGACTCTCTCGATGCAGCGATCGTCGTGGATTTCCTCTCGCGGATCGGTGACATGTCGCGTCGATACCATCGACAGGCCCATCGATGGTATCAACTTCACTGAGACAATTTTTGTCTGAATATCTCCAGAGATCTCGCGAGTATCGACACCTATGTCGATACTATCGACCTCATTTTTGCGATCAACCTGATGGTGTGTCGATACCATCGACAAGGTCGTCGATAGTATCGACTCAGAGAAATGTTTGCAGCTGCCTAACTGTGTCCATCTCGATACCATCGACACAAGGGTCGATGGTATCGACCCTGCCTCAGTCCTGCACATTGAACAAATGATCAAGGTATCATTTTTACACTAAAAAAAAATCAAATCAAACTAACTTACAAATGTGAAAGAAACTAAACGAAACTACCAATGGTTGGGTTGCCTCCCATCAAACGCCCTTATTTAACGTCTTAGGCTAGACGAAATCAAGCTCCTCATGCATCCGGAAGCGCAATGAGTTTGACCTCATTCACTTTCCTTGTGTAATCCTCACCGAAATACAACTTCAATCATTGTCCATTAACCAAGAATGTTGTCTCGCCATCACGCACCATGATTGTGCCATGTGGCCTGACCTCCTCTACGGTGAACGGTCCACTCCATCGGGATTTCAATTTCCCGGGATGCATCTTCAACCTGGAGTTGAACAAGAGTACACGATCTCCCTTCTTGAAGACACGCATCTGAATATGTCGATCGTGAATCAACTTTGTTCGCTCCTTGTAGAATCGCGAGCTTTCATATGCATTCATCCTCAGCTTGTCAAGTTCATTCAGCTCTAACAAATGTTTCTTTCCTGCTTCATCATAGCTCAAATTCAGCTTCCTTAGCGCCCAGTGCGCCTTATGCTCCAATTCCACCGACAAATGGCAAGCCCGACCGTAAGACAACCTAAAAAGTGTAGTGCCTATAGGTGTCTTAAACGCCGTCATGTACACCCACAAAGCGTCTGGCAGCAAGGTGCTCCAGTTCTTCTGCGTCGAAGCCATAGTGCGCTCCAAGATCTTCTTAATCTCTCTATTGGAGACTTCCACTTGCCCCTGTGTCTGCGGGTGGTACGGGGTACCAATGTTGTGCTTAACCCCGTACTTTCTCAACATCATCGTGAACTTATGATTTCAGAAATGTGTACCTCCATCACTAATGATCATTCTTGGTACACCAAACCTGCAGAAAATGTATTCTTTGACGAACCTGCACACTATAGCGACATCATTAGTCCTAGTGGGTATTGCCTCTACCCACTTCTATACATAGTCAACAGCAAATAGAATGTACAAGTTAGAATTGGAGGACACAAAGGGTCCCATAAAATCAATACCCCATAGATCGAACACCTCGACCTCTTGAAATACATTGAGGGGCATCTCCTGTCTTTTTGAAATGTTACCTTCTCATAGGCAGGAATCACATTGCCGCACATAGTCATATGCGTCCCTGAACAAAGTAGGCCAGTATAGGCCACTCTCAAGTACCTTGGCCGCGGTTCGAGAACTAGCATGGTGGCAATGACGAAGGACACTTTCATATTCCACTTCCGGTACACACCTGCGCAACACACCATCCCTGCACTGCTTCAACAGAATAGGGTCATCCCAGAAATAATAATGCAAAGAGTGGAAAATTTTCTTTTTCTCTTGGTATGTCCAATCATCTGGGATAATTTTGCAGGCGAGATAATTCACAATATAAGAAAACCAAGGATCTTTAGATTTCACAGATAAAAATTGTTCATCAAAAAACGTCTCGGTAATGGGTATATGCACGTCCTTCTCATCTACCCTTTCCAACCTAGACAGATGGTCCGCAACCACATTTTCTATTCCCGCCTTATCTTTGATTTCAATATCAAATTCTTGTAACAGTAAGATCCACCTAATCAGTCTAGGTTTGGCATCTTTCTTTTCCATTAAGTGCTTTATGGCGGTGTAGTCTGTCCATACCACGACTTTAGATCCAACAAGATATTGTCGAAATTTTTCAAAAGCAAAAACGACGGCGAGAAGCTCTTTTTCAGTTGTTGTGTAATTTAGTTGTGCTTCATTTAAAGTTTTGGATGCATAGAAAATCACAGCGGGTTTATTGTCCACATGTTGTCCCAAAATAGCTCCTACTGTGAAATCTGATGCATCACACATCAGTTCGAACGGCTTTGTCCAATCTGGTGTTTGCACAACCGGTGTGGAAATCAATTTTTCTTTAAGCACATTAAAAGCATGTAAACATTTTTTGTTAAAATCAAACACAGCATCCTTCTCCAGCAACTCAGACAATGGTTTAGTGATTTTTGAGAAATCTTTTATAAAGTGGCGATAAAAACTGGCGTGACCTAGAAAACTTTGTACCCCTTTAACCGAGTTTTGTGGGGGTAATTTGAAAATAACTTCAATCTTCACCGGGTCTACCTCCAACCCCTTGCTAGACACTTTATGTCCAAGCACGATCCCTTCGCTAACCATCATATGACATTTCTCCCAATTGAGGACCAAATGTGTGTCCTCACATCGTTGCAAAACCTTATCCAAATTGTATAAACATTCGTCGAAAGACACACCATAGATGGAGAAATCGTCCATAAAGACTTCCAAACAACGTTCAACCATATCAGAGAAAATGGCAAGCATGCAACGCTGAAAGGTTTCCGATGTGTTACACAAACCGAAGGGCATAAGGCGATATGCAAAGGTTCCATAAGGACAAGTGAAGGTGGACTTCTCTTGGTCCTTAGGATCAATGGAAATCTGATTGTAGCCCGAATAACCATCGAGAAAACAAAAATGAGATCGACCTACCAATCGCTCTAAAATATGATCGATGAATGGGAGAGGAAAATGATCCTTAAGCGTAGCGGCATTCAATCTAGGGTAGTCTATACATACACGCCACCCAGTTACCAGATGGGTCGTGACTGGCTCATTCAACAAATTATGTGTAACAGTAATTCCCCCCTTTTTAGGGACTACTTGTGTAGGACTCACCCATGTCGAGTCGGATATGGCATAGATGATACCTGCAGAAAGGAGCTTGATCACCTCATTCTTGGTGACCTCCATCATGCTAGGATTTAGTCGACGTTGTGGCTGAATTACCGATTTGGCTCCCTCCTCGAGCCAGATCTTGTGCTGGCACAATGTAGGGGAAATCCCTTTGATGTCTGCGACCGACCACCCAAATGCACCTCGGTGGTTCTTCAACACGATCAGTAGTTGATCCTCCTCTTCAACACTTAGATATGCCGAAATAATCACTGGAAGCTTCTCACCCTCAGCTAGAAATGCATATTTCAAGTGCGGTGGCAATGGCTTCAATTCTAAATATGGCGGGATGATCAAGGATGACTGAAGCGGTGGTGGGAGTTCTCCAAGGTCTTCATAGTACCTAGCGTAGAAACACGATAGCACCTGAAGCATCTTGGCACATTCTTGTAGTGACTTGCTTCTCATCCAATCACGTGTTATATTAACCAAGCAAGCTTCAAGAGGCAGTTCTAGATATGCATTGAAAATAGAACTTGCTATGGCCTCATCTTCAGTAGGAGGGATGTCTTCCTCTTCATCATTGGGAAAACCCACCGCCTTGCTAAGAGATACAACCTCGGTCTGCTCCATGATGTCCATAGCCAGTGTCCCCTTCTCCACCTTAGTCATTACATGAGCCATATCTAAAAATGGCTTCCCTAGATAGAGAGAAATATTCTAATCAAAGTGCTTCACCATGCGGCATTGCTCCTTAGCTTTTGATTGCGTTGTGCTGGAGGGCATGACCATCTCAAACCTATCATCAGCGATGCCCAAGGTCAACCGACCTCTCCCATCTCAAGTATCATGTCAGTAGTGGCTTGGAAGGGTCGTCCAAGAAGTAACTCGTTACCCTGTTCATCTTGCATTTCCATCACAACAAAGTCTGCTGGAAATACAAACCGATCAACTTTCACCAACACATCTTCGCAAATACCATACGGTTTCACCACTGAATTATCTGCCAACTGTATTGTCATATTTCTTGTCCTTGATTCTTTCAATCCCAATTTCTTGAACGTAGAGAGAGGCATCAGATTTATACTTGCCCCTGAATCACATAGTGCTTCACTGAATTTCACCTTACCAATATAGCATGAAATATTGAAGCAACCCAGATCCTGCCTTTTAGGTTGTAATGTGCCCATGATGAAGGCACTCACCTGCTCCTTGAGAACCACTACCTCAGTATCAGGGATTTTCCTTTTCTTTGTGATGATGTCTTTCAAAAACTTCCCATAGGAGGGTATCTGCTTGATTGCTTCTAAAAGTGGAATATTGACAGAGAGCTTTCTAAAACTATCCAGAAACTTTTTGAATTGGGCGTCCACCTTCTTTGCTTTCACGCTATTTGGATACAGGACTGGGACAGCCTGTGCCCTTTGATGCGGCGGCACATATGGCGTCCTCTTCTGTGTCTCCTCCTCAGCAATAACTGGTTCTGCTGTGACATCCTCTGCTATATCCTCAACCGACTCTTTGGTTGGAATTGGAACCTCCTCTGTGGCCTCACCTATGATCTCTGACTGGGGTTTGCTTGGTTCATCGGCCCTAGGGTTTAAAATCTTCTTTCCACTTTGTAGCAAAATTGCCTTTGCCTGTTGGTTTCCTCCTGGAATGTTTGTATTACCCGGAAAACCTTGCTATGTTGGCTTCTTTAAATTTGCTATTTCTGCTGCCATCTATGCCAAAGATGTCTCTATTGTCCTCATCTGAGCCCCATGGCTTTGTGGGGTCTGCCCAAATTCGTTCATGAATTCCCCTTGTTGCTTGATCTGCTGACCAAACGTGCTCATTAGTTCTTGATTTTGCTTGATCACTTGGTTGAGCAACTCAGTGCTCTTATCCTCTGCCACTGGTTGGGGTTTTGCGTCGGGGTCCTGCAAGAAATTATTTGGATCCTTCCAGGAAAATTTCTTGTCTTTCCTCCATGAATAATCGTTGTTTCTGTACCCCTGCTGCTGGCGCATGAACTTTACTTGAGCCTCATCGTCTGATTCTGCGTCTTCTTTTGCAAGCAGTTTCTTTGCTAGAAGGTCCATCTTCTCATTCAGCTCTTTGATGGCCTTCGACTCCCCCGCATCCCGAACATGCTCTACGGCGTCTCTATCACCCTAGGATTTCTTCTTGGCCATGTTCTTCAAAATTTCCCAACACCTTGTTCCTGTGTTGTTCAAGAAGAAACCTGAACCTGTGGAGTCTAAGTTACTTCTATCATGCTCAGAAAGAGCAAAATAGAAGATTTTCACCTGCTTCTCTTTGTCCAGCCCATGATGTGGGCACCTCCTTAGCATGATCTGAAACCGTTCTCAGGTCTCAGAGTAAGTCTCTCCTGCCTTCTGGCTGAAATTATGGATTTTCCTGATCATATCATTTGTCTTCTCAGGTGGAAAGAATCTTTCAAAGAACACTTCCACCATGTAGTTCCATGATTCCACATACTCATCGTCAAGATTATGCAACCATTCTCATGCATTTCCCTCCAGAGAGCTTGGAAACAACTTCAGGTAAAGTGTCTCTGCGGGAACCTGTCTATTTTGATCATATCGCAGTTCTCCACGAATTGACTTATGTGAGTCACCGGATCTTCATTTTTAAGCCCGTGAAATGCATTTGACTTGATCAAGTTGATTAATGTAGGATCAATCTTATAAGTCGGAATGTTGATCGCCTGCTTCTTTATTGGCCCCTTTGAAGCGGATGAGATAGAAGCCTTTATCTTCTCCCATATCGTCTGTTCTTCTTCCATTGCTTCTTGTTCAGAGTCAGAATCTATATCTTCCAGTTGGAGTTGAACGTTGTTCTCCTCGTCGTCAGGTCCCGAAAGTGGAACCACTGGTGATTGCTGCGTGTAGTCAGTGCTACGCGTCCTCACCATGCACCAGTACCTGCAAAAAGGTAATTTCAGTTCAGTATCGTGCTAGACGATTACAAAATGTGAAAAATAGATTGTGAATTTCAAAAATCATTACAAAATAATAAAAATTAAAAAGTGGCCTAGAATGACCGCTTGCAGAACTCGTAGTGCCGACAATTGTCGTGTCCCCGGCAACGGCGCCAAAAACTTGACACGATTTTATCGTGTGTAGAACACAAGTGCACGTGTCAATGTAGTATAGGCCCTTGTGAGGCCCGAGTCGAACTCAGGGACACTAAACTATCAGTAGACTACTACTAACTACTCACAATCAGCTAGACCAATAAAAAGGTTATGAGGGTTGTTTTAAAAATAAAATAAAATAAAATAAAACAAAGCAATCGATTAAGGGTTTAGTTTAATCAATTTAAATGGAGATCTTCAGGATTGCGGTTTCACAGCGGGTTTTCATTGTATGAATTTCCATATAGTAATTCAGGTTCATCTCTTAATCCAGATAGTGGCATGTAGTCAGAATTGCCCACTGTCGTGGTACAATTCACTACCTACGTCTAGGTCGGTTCCACCGTCGTTGTAACATATACCCTAAATTAGGTGCATTAGAATCGACCTCTGGGTTTCCACCATTAACCGTACATCACCTTGTTCAAGGGATTTGTTAATTAATGTGAATTTCATCTCTTTTCAACCGTTTATTCTTCTTTTAAAGTAAATAAAGGCATTAGATTATCATTATGGTGATCAAGCATAACAATATAATTGAGAAAATGAAATCATACCACGGATTTAAGAGATAAATTGTGAATTAATATGATAAAAATGTCATACAATGCTTCCCCGGGGTACTCCCGGTCCTAAAGATAAAGGGGATTAGCCCCGCATGTTCATCTCAGAGCAAAACATGGTTGAGAAAAGGGGAAACATGGAGAAAACGTGAATAAGTAATGAAGCCCCTGAACGGAGAAGATCCAAGCGTTCCTTGGCGTAGAATGTGCGATCTACAACCTTTCGGCGGTGGAAAACGTCTTCTTCGGCTTCCGAAATAGCTGGGGCGTGCTTCTGGGCTCCGTTCTTCTCTCCACACCTTCTCGGGATGTGTGCAATGACTAATGACGTGATTCCCTACTCTGGGCCGCCGTCATTAGGTATAATCACCAAGTTAGGTTGCAAAAATATCACAGCCGTCGGATTTGGGTCGATCTGAAGCAAACTGTAATCTGACGGTGTCGATACCATCGACGCGGGTCGATGGTATCGATACTGCGTGATATCGGCAAGTCTTCTTTTCTTTTCGGCATTGCGCCTGATGCTGGTTTTATCCCTTTTCCATCGTTGAAACTCCACGTGTCGATAGTATCGACAATGGGGTCGATAGTATCGACTGTCTACTCGCCAGCAACCTGATGGTTCATCGCTATCGTCGACTTCCCTGTCAATGGTATCGACTCTGCACTGCTCCTTGCGGCTGGCTGCCTGTGGTTGTGTCGATAGCATCGACGACTGTCGATGGCATCGACAGCTGCAGATATGCGTTTTTCCTGAAATTGCAAAACAAAACCACATAAGCCAAAATAAAACCTATAATTGTAATCATTTATGTTCAAAATGATAAAATAAGGGAGGTTTGACACTGAAAAAGATCATAGACTAAAGTAAATGAATTATGCAATATTAACCACCAAAATGACCAATAAAAGCATAAAACACAAGTAAAACTAGTCTATAAATGCGACTCAAAATCATCGCATCAATGTCACCCACCAGACATCTTCACAAGTGAGTTAGAAGATGGGCATACATGGAACCACCGAAGCTAAAGAAAGAACTACATCCAGATCCAGTAGAAAGGAGAACCAATTGACATCTCTTGTGTTCCCTGAGTAGGTGCTAAACATGCAACCAGTGATCAGGACAAATAGGAACACTTGAACCCTTAGGGTCACATGCAATGGATCACTACCAGCATACAATGGATCACTAGCACCTCTTGGTCACCCTCATGAAAGAAGGTGGACCTCAGTCATGTAAACCTAACTTCATACTTTAATGCCATCTCAATATCTTCGGAGTTCACTCCTAGAATCCCATACATGCAGTGATGACCCCGCTCCTATCGGTCAGGAAGAGAACTAGTGGGAGTTGCACCAAACCCTAATCTAGTCATCTCGACGAACTCTCTAGGGGTGATGGCCAACTCACCAAAGGCAAAATGGAAAGTGCCAGTCCCCAGATAGAAGTTCTCAATCATAGGAAGGGGATGGGGTCTATCTATGGTTCCACATCAAATAATGCTACTAAAGAGGATCCTTTCCAACAAGTCCATCTCCTTAGCCACCTGGCTCTCATACAAATACCCTAGTTTGTTCCAGCGAGTTCTTCTAGTATATGTTCAACAATCTAGTACCCAAACAGAATAAAGTAGGAAATTAAGTTAAAATCATTGCTACAAGGAAGAAAAGCCCAATTCAAGCACGACAAAGAAGAGAGAAAAAAAGGATCAAAGTTTCCAAGTTATACCTTATCGCCCGCTCGACAACCTTGATGATGTAGATTCATCCACAACATGTCCAAATTATGGATGAATCTCTCAGCATGGAGACGTTACCCCTGAATCATGTTTTCGCTGCCATGACGCCTGCTCAAGCAAGACTTCAGTCAGAATATTCGTAGAGAATAAAGTGCAATCCAAATGGCCGATACATACCATGGATATATCTTAGCCTTGACATCATCAACTCCACCTTGTTCATCTACAAGAGGGTCTACCTCATGCTAGTCATGGGCATCCATCAGCATGACCATCACATCGATGTCAAGTGCTTTCCATAGCATCTGAAATCAGCTCAATCAGACAAAAAACAACTGAGAAAATGACAAAACAACATAATTGACTGGGTCACGATACAAAAGGTGCATCTAAGTCATCTTCTGATTTTGCCATCAAGGGACAAAATGGTCAAACGAAAGTGCATAAATAAAAGTTATACCTTTGTTGAGACTGATGTAGCTAAAAATTGCACTAAAGAATCGTTAGAGAGGACCACCAGAAGTCCTCCTACCTTCACGATGCTGCTCCTAGGGAATGTCAGTTTTAAGATGGTGGAATGCCCCGATCTACGAGCCCCCTAGCTGGTGAATCATCATGATCTTTTGTTCCTCCTCCCTTCTCTCTCCACCATCGTCATATATAAATTCCTTGAGCTAATCGCCTCCATCGCTGCTTGTGTGGGTGAGGAAGACATGGGAAGGGTGCTCAACCTTCCTCCCATTCCCCTCTTCTAAAGGCTAAAAACTAATGTAGAATTTACAAACACGTCCTATTTTTGAACAGATTTCCAGAACCCTAAAATTGAGAAGAAAAAAAATACAAATGGGTAAAAAACCAAAAGTGTCAAATCTTGACTGCAAAACCAAAAATCTCTTTTTTATCAAAGTTGTTTACTAGATTTTTCCCTACCTTTTCAGATCCCAAATTATGACCCTAAACTAATCCAACATCTTTTTCATTTTAAAACCTTTTCTTGGTCCCAGATTATAACCCTAAACTACTCAAAAAAAATGAATTTTCAAAACTTTTTAGGTCCCAAATTATGACCCTTAACTCTTCCAACCATATTTTCAATTTCCAAGTCTTTTTTATGTCCTGGCTCATGACCTTAAACTGAACCACATAGAACCTCATTGCTAAGTCTTTCTAGGATCCCAGATCATGACCTAAACTTAACCAACTCAAAGTTTCATTTTAGATCTATTTGGGTCCTGGTCCATGACCTAAAACTAGACCATGAGCCTCATCCTAAACATGCTCCTTGTCCTTCTTCTATTTTCATTTATTGGGGTCTCTACTCATGACTTTGGATCAGAATCATGATTTCCTTTCAATCCAATTTTTTTTATCAATCTTTGGTTACAACTAGGGCCCTCAGCTTACTTTCAAGAACACATCTTCTGACAATCAAAGTTCATGACTTGAACCAGATTGTTGACCCGCCTCATGATCCTGAGTTATGGATCAAAACTCCAGATTCTTTTATTGAGACCTACAAATTCAAGGAGCATCGACACTCTAGAGGATGGAAGATGAATTGGTAAAGGAACATGTCATGGAGGGTACCTTTCTTTGGATAATAGTCTAAACCTCCAATCTCACTTCACTCTTAGATACATTAATCAATGATTCAACAAATCAATATAGTCACTAGCCAGAAAGATCATCTTAAATCTAAAAGCTTGTCTAAAATGAAAACTCCAATCTTGACGATCCAAGCCCAACCCCGGTAGGAAAAATTATCATATTGTGTCTTTCAAGAGTTTTAGTCCTGACTCTAAAGTGACCCACTCATAAAAATATACCAAAACTCAAGATGTATAGGAAAGGGGGTGACTACTCTTTTTTCTAAGATCTATTTTTAGGTGTAGTTTCCACTATTTCTCAATGAATTACAAACTCCTAATCTTAATGTCTCACTAAAAAACCACACTGACATTTGCTTTTTCACATTTCCTTTTTCTCACTAAAGCATGAGTTAGTGGGAGAATCAGTAACATTGATTTCCAAACTAGATATATGATGGAGACACTCATCAGAACATCAAGGGAATAGATGATTTCTTAGATATAAGAAGCTCCCAAAGTCATAGGATGTCCTTACTATGGATAAATCATTTATTCCCAATCTTTTTCTCACTAATTCAACTTTAGAAGGAAGAGACGACACCCTCATTTCCACCCTCCACAAGGTTCGTCAGAACAGCCTTGACGAGTCCAACCTTTTTGTCCTTTCATGACAAAAAATGGGGCCCAGACTTGGCTCAAGACTGTGGTTCTCACTCTTATCTTGAACCTTGTATTGAGAGGGGAAAACTGTTGACACCCCATTTTTGCTCACTCAGCAAAAATTCATAATTAATATCAATTCTTTGGCTAATTATGGAATTTGTTCCACATCCTACCCAATTTCCACTTTTTCCTACAATTTCCCATATTTCTTCACATATTTAACACACCCTTTTATCAACTTTCACCAAGTTCGGGCTCTTCTGTTAAGGAACTTTCTTTCAAACTAAAAGTTCAATTGTTCTTTAATTATGCCTTGAATATGATTTCTTTTTGTAAATTGTCCAGTTAAACTGTCTGGAATGAAATATTCCCTTTCCAACTGCCTTTTCCCAAAAAATGTAAGAGATAACCCAGATTTATCTTTTTATGCAAGTCTTCTTCTTTTTTTCCAGAATATTATTGAAATTACCAGAAAAATGAGAAAATTCATTTTTTTAACCTGGGACACTAGGCGTGTCAAATATATCCATCGGTGACACATGGGTGGATAAACTCGATCCATGTTCTATGTGTGGAACATCAGGACAATCATTAACCTCTTCCCAAAGGTTCTGACCAGAATCACGAACCCTAATCCTAGACTATAAATAGCCCCCATACCCAACATATTGAAAAACTACTAGAGGGGGGGGTGAATAGAGTTTTTGAATTATTTTAACAATTTATTGAATTCAAACAACCACAATTGAAATTAGAAGAAAGAGACAGGTGTTTAGAGTGGTTCCAACTATAGCAAATACTATAGTTGTCAGTCCACTACCCGGTTGCTTACCCAACCGGGATTTGAAAGTATTTATTTTATTACCTCTCGAGGATTTATACAAAATACAATACTTTCCTTTACACCCTTTGAACAGCCTTCACCCTGAAGTAGGTGCACCAACTTTGAGGTAGCCTTCTATGAAGTAACTCCAAGCTCCCCCTTGAAGTAGCCTTCCTCTCTAGAAGTAACCTCCCGTTGCACCAGCCTTCTGAAGTAGCTCAAAGTCTCCTTCTTCGCCAAGAAGATCTTCACCCTCTCCAATCCGCAACCTCCAACCTAGGAGTAGCAAGGAGAGTACAAACAATAATAGGGAACAAGAAAGGAAATAGAAATTACAACTTATCCTTTAGAGCCCAAGGCTTGATTTGCCTAGATCAAGCGTATAGATCTCCTAACCAAGTATGTGAACTTGTGATTGCAGTGGGTAGGAGATACTAGCCTATAGGACACGAATTATGAGCTAAGGAATGAAATGGCCAATTGTCACAATGCTCAAATTGCTCACAAACAGATTACGCAAAGTATACTCAAAGGTTTCTCAAGTGTAGCAAGTGTAAAACAAGTGAGTTTAGGTGTCCTATGGCTTGTCCTATTTATAGGAATGGCCTAAGGATGCTTAAGGACGTTCTAGACAACTTCTAGGGGTTTCTAAGTGCTTAACTAGCCGTTAGGTACAAAGTTGTTACTTTAATAATGGCTAATTAATTAATTCTGCAGTTGTTGTCAGAGACCATCTCGGTCGACAAATGGTCGACCGAGACACCTACTCGGTCGAACTTTTGTCGACCGACAGGCTCTCTGGAACAAGTGATTTGCAACGTCTTTCATCAACTGCCAACTAACTTGTCTGTTGTGTCTAACGGCTACTTTGGATCTTTCTCGGTCGAGAAGATTGTCGACCGAGAGTGTCTCGGTCGAGGAGTTTGTCGACTGAGATTGATCCTATTTCAAGGTTTCAATTTAGGCACTAATTATGTGTGTAAGTGTGCATAAGTAATCCTATTTGAATGGGATGACTTGTCTAACTGTGGTGTTTAGCTAGGGAGAATCTAACGCTTGATTTACATGCATTTCTAAGTACTTGTACATTATATTTTTGTACAAGTTTTTACAACAGTGATTACATTGCATGAAATTATAAATATGTAAGCTTGTAGATTTTCCCTTGTTGCTTTGTCATCCTGCACACTCAAGTAGCTCATTAGATTAATAGGAATGAAATGTTTGTCATAATCAAAACAAAGGGATTTATAGATGTCCATTTAGCCAACAATCTCCCCCTTTTTGAAGATGACAAACATTTCCAAAATATAAATAAAGGAAATATAAAACATATGAGTTTCATACCTTTCGATTACCTTTTGTAGCTTTTTCTCTTGTGTATAAAATGTGTGCTTATTATTCCCCATGAATTATGGAACATGAAATCCAGATCATTTGGGAATATAGCAACTTTCAATGTAAAGCCAAGAGTTTATTTATGAAACTCATTAATTGAGTTTTACATAATTACTAAATTTTAGTTTTATATTTATCTCTCCCCCTTTGTCATTTCAAAAAGATAACCGTTAAGAATAAAAACTCCCCCTTAATTAGATATCCCATCAAATCTAAATGAAAAAGATGTCCATTTAAAAGCCAAAAATGTAAACAAGAGTTTTTGTTTAAGTAACACAAATATCAAAGAAAACATCCTCCAAAGGAGTGATAAGCAATTGCTTCCTAATGTTGTTAAATTGATCTAGTGGAAGCGGTTTTGTAAAAATATCAGCCAATTGATCTTCCGTATCAACATGATGAAGGGAAACATGATTCTTGGTTTATTGATTTGCAAATATATTCAGTTTTATTGCAGACTTGACAACAGAAACCTGCTCGGTCGACGATCTTTCGACCGATAGTGTTCTCGGTCGAACAGTTTCTCGACCGAGAATGTGTCTGGATTTGTTTCATAACTGTTTTAAGTGATTGTGTCATAGATCCTTGTCAATTTTGCCACAATTTTAAAGGTTGCATTTTTTATTTATTACTCCTTTTATTTTGTATGCTCTACAATGATGATCTTATAATCCATATTTTGAAGATGTCTCACATGCTCTTTATAAAAATATCCATTGGAATCAAGTAAAGATGACCAATTTCATTAAAAGCATGTATTACAAACATAGAAAGATAGACACATCATATAGAGATGACTCATTACAATTATTCAAAAAGATATCATTACAATAACTCCAACACTTACTGGAAAGACTTAAGAATTACATCAATGTCAGGGTCTTTCCCAAGAAAAGGCTCAGTTCCATAATATTGGACCAAGGTTTGCCAATCTAGAGCACCTGTCTTAGTTAAAGCATATGCTTCCAAGAATGTAGGAACTCGGTCAAATCGGAAATGAGCGGCAATATCTTACAGTTGCATGGATGAAAATTGAGTGTGCGTAAGATCCACAGATGGTGGAGGTGGAGTTTGATAATAGTTGTACGAAGGATTGTATGGATTGAGCATGCCAGGATTTAAAGAATACGGATATTCATCAGGTTGGTTTGGTGAAAGGGTTTGCATTCTTTGGTTTATATAAGTCATGGCATGATGGTTATAGTCTAGTTGTTTGCTAAGGTGATATTGGGAGCCAGCAATATAAGTAAGAGTGTTTTGAATGGGATCATGTGATAGGTTAGTAGGAGGAGGGGGTGGTGGTATGTCTTGATGAGATGTTTCTCCTTCTACTCTAGCCCTTTTATGACCAAAATCAATTCCCATTTTTTCTACTGTATTCTTACTTATTTTTTGTGGTCTACGCTCCCATGTATATCCCATATCCTCAAGTTGGGTCTTAAGGAAATGTTGAGTAATTTGGCATACAAAATCGGCATATGGAGGATTGCCAGAAAACTCAAGCATGTTTTTAAGAATGATGCGGATAAAATTTGTGGGAATACGTTGGATAATGGCATATATTAGACACATACGAAAAATAGGAACTTCAGACTTATTGGCTCTAGGATGTATGTTTGTTGAAACAATAAGGTTTATAATCCTAGCAGCTGGTTTGAGATTTATAGCATAATATGTGCCTCTATCTTCGTGACAGGTTGTATTAGATTGAAAAATGGTCCTTTTGATGTCACTAAGACTAATGGTATGGTCATCTTGGAGAAATTGGTTAAGGGGGTTTCCAGAAGTAAGGTCAAGGGTGTCTTGATATTCATCTATGTCAATATTTAGCATGTCAAGAATATCCCCTTCAGTAAATCGGAAGCTATGCCCATTGACCATAGTATAGAAGAAGATGGTTTCATTTTCAGAGTGAGAAATGAGGTTTGCATAGAATTCATTCACTACCTTGATGGAATAGGAAGGAAAAGAAGGGTTGATGAATTCTTTTAACTTTTGCACTTAGAAAAGGTCCTCCAAGTCGACGATGTTGATGAAGTCCATAACTTCAATTGGTCGTCGTGGGAGAGGAGCTTTGGAGGAAAGCCGTAGATATTGATCACCAGCATCTCCATCGACGAAGGCAATGTCGTTGATGATCGTCAGTGGTGGAGTAGCTTCCCGAGCTTCCCTTCCTTTCCTGCCGGCGACCTTCTTCTTTCCACGAGCAGATGATGAGGCCATTGTGTTGCTTGAAGGTGGAGAAGAAGCAAGGATGGCTTGTGGATGAGGATGCTAAAGAGTTGCACAAAAATGCACTAGAGAGAGCCTATGGAAGCAAGAGTATGCAAGTGTGAGGAGGTGACTCGTTTTGGGTTCCTTTTATAACAATCCAGCGACATGGTCGGTCGACGATTCGTCGACCGAGCGTCCACAACGGTCATGTTGCAGACGCGCCACTCGGCTCCCCAACGGTCATATAACGGTCAGAAACGGTCATAACGGTCAGTTTACAACGGTCATATCCAACGGCTATTTCTCGGTCGAACAATTGTCGACCGACATTGTCTCGGTCGAACATTTGTCGACCGAAAGTGTGTCCGATACTAAATCTGTCTAGATTCTGTCGGTCGAGAGAGAGGGGCTGACCGAAAGGTTTTCGGTCGAAGAGTTCGTCGACCGACAGACTTACTGAGTACGAATTTGAAGCTGATTTTTAATGTAAGTGATAGACTATATTTGTAGAGCACATATATAGATTTTCTAAGGGAGTAATATTGTGTTTATTATTGACAATATTGGGACAAGTTGTGATCATAAATTATTCTTTTAATCATAAAAGGATATCCAAATAGTTATTATGTCAAACTTATTTTAGGTCGAATTTGACTACGACCATAGCGCCCCTTGGTCAAATTTTATTTTGACCAAGAGGCAGATTTTGCAGATATATTGAGTATAATATCTGCATAAAATTTAATTAAATATCGAGCTGAAGCATAATACTTAATATGATTCTTAATTGAAGGCACAATTAATTATCTCGAATCTTCAAAGATACCAATTTATGGATTTTTATTTTTATGTGTTACAAGCAATAACATATAACCAATAAATCATTTTGCTTGCCTATATATTTTCATGAATCCATGCATACACTTATCATTATCTATGCGCACCCAATGATGAAAGCATGGTATAATGATAATAACAGTCATACAATGATAATTCCATCACATGATTAGTATATGAATAGACCAGAAGATACTTTTACGAACAATCATGTGAAAATAGGAATTTTCTTTTCATTTGACTAAGCATGATTTCAGTTTAAACTTCATTTACATTTGTAGAGATGATTTCCAAAAATATATCCAGTCATCAATCATAAGTAGATAGCAATTTCATCAGAAAAATAAATGCAGCAATTTTGTAGTAGACTGGAGAACAGTGATGTGCTCGGTCGACAATTGTTCGACCGATGGTCTTTCGGTCGATAGTTTTTCGACCGACAAGATTCCTGGAACTGTTAATAAAACATAATTGTCTGAGTTAACTATTTAGATATTTATTTGTAATCTCATTATGTTGAGTTGAGATAGACATAAAATATGCAACTAATGTCTCTGGTCATATCTCAACATGATTCTGTTTATTTAGTTTGGAGGTTTTGGAACCCAAACTAACTCGACATCTTTTCTCTTATAAGGACATGAAAAAGAGTAATGTCCAAGACGTGAGCAATAATGGCAACATATAGAATCAACCTCAAGTCGTTTTCTATGATTTTGTTCTAGGTTGTTCTTTGGTACAAATGTATTTGTTCCTTTAGGTACATATATAGATTGATGGGTTTGTGACCTTTTCCAACTAGGTTGATAGGACTTCCCTTTAGGCTTATAACCTAGTCCTCTTCTCCCAATTTGATGATAGGAATTATCTAAGATTTCATCAAGAATGCCATTATTATTTAAATTACTAACTTTTTGTTGTAACTTGGCAATCTCTTCCATTCTCTTCTTAATATCTAGTTTTGCTTGATCTAGATTGGATGACAATAAATTTCTTTCATTGACAATAGAATCATAATCTAGATGGTTGCACAAAATGGGTTGTTTTTGAAGATCATTCACTTGTCTTTGCAAATTATTCTTCTCTAAAGAAAGTAGATTACAATTTGCCTCTATAGATTTTATATTAATATCATGATCTTCAATGATCTTTTTAAGATCTTCATTTTCGGATGTAATAGCAAGAAGTTTAGCATGTAATTCATCATTTGCTTTATTTGACTTCTTTAATTTCTTCTTGCATTCAACATATTTAATATGTGTTTCTTCAAGGCTAGCAACTAGTTCTTCTTTAGATAAATCAAAAAGACTTACCTCTTCTTCTTCTTCCTCGCTAGTTGTAGAAATGAGACAATCTTTGTTCTCATCATCCTTCTTAGATCTCCATGGGCATCCAGTTGTTGGGTGGCTTGTACCTAAGCACCAATTGCAATATGTTGTAGTTTTGTCCAAGCAGCACCTTTTGTTGTGATTGTAATCACCACTACCCTCCATTCTTCAAGACCTTGTTAGGGTTCCTTGAAGCCTGCTCTGATACCAATTGAAAAACTACTAGAGGGGGGGTGAATAGAGTTTTTGGATTATTTTAACAATTTATTGAATTCAAACAACCACAATTGAAATTAGAAGAAAGAGACAGGTGTTTAGAGTGGTTCCAACTATAGCAAATACTATAGTTGTCAGTCCACTACCCGGTTGCTTACCCAACCGGGATTTGAAAGTATTTATTTTATTACCTCTCGAGGATTTATACAAAATACAATACTTTCCTTTACACCCTTTGAACAGCCTTCACCCTGAAGTAGGTGCACCAACTTTGAGGTAGCCTTCTATGAAGTAACTCCAAGCTCCCCCTTGAAGTAGCCTTCCTCTCTAGAAGTAACCTCCCGTTGCACCAGCCTTCTGAAGTAGCTCAAAGTCTCCTTCTTTGCCAAGAAGATCTTCACCCTCTCCAATCCGCAACCTCCAACCTAGGAGTAGCAAGGAGAGTACAAACAATAATAGGGAACAAGAAAGGAAATAGAAATTACAACTTATCCTTTAGAGCCCAAGGCTTGATTTGCCTAGATCAAGCGTATAGATCTCCTAACCAAGTATGTGAACTTGTGATTGCAGTGGGTAGGAGATACTAGCCTATAGGACACGAATTATGAGCTAAGGAATGAAATGGCCAATTGTCACAATGCTCAAATTGCTCACAAACAGATTGCACAAAGTATACTCAAAGGTTTCTCAAGTGTAGCAAGTGTAAAACAAGTGAGTTTAGGTGTCCTATGGCTTGTCCTATTTATAGGAATGGCCTAAGGATGCTTAAGGACGTTCTAGACAACTTCTAGGGGTTTCTAAGTGCTTAACTAGCCGTTAGGTACAAAGTTGTTGCTTTAACAACGGCTAATTAATTAATTCTGCAGTTGCTGTCAGAGACCATCTCGGTCGACAAATGGTCGACCGAGACACCTACTCGGTCGAACTTTTGTCGACCGACAGGCTCTCTGGAACAAGTGATTTGCAACGTCTTTCATCAACTGCCAACTAACTTGTCTGTTGTGTCTAACGGCTACTTTGGATCTTTCTCGGTCGAGAATATTGTCGACCGAGAGTGTCTCGGTCGAGGAGTTTGTCGACCGAGATTGATCCTGTTTCAAGGTTTCAATTTAGGCACTAATTATGTGTGTAAGTGTGCATAAGTAATCCTATTTGAATGGGATGACTTGTCTAACTGTGGTGTTTAGCTAGGGAGAATCTAACGCTTGATTTACATGCAATTCTAAGTACTTGTACATTATATTTTTGTACAAGTTTTTACAACAGTGATTACATTGCATAAAATTATAAATATGTAAGCTTGTAGATTTTCCCTTGTTGCTTTGTCATCCTGCACACTCAAGTAGCTCGTTAGATTAATAGGAATGAAATGTTTGTCATAATCAAAACAAAGGGATTTATAGATGTCCATTTAGCCAACACATATTTTAGGCCCCTTTCTTCTCTCTTAAAGCCAAAAAAGTGATGATCTCTTGCTTTATTTTCACATTGCATGTGATCAAAGGATCCTTCCTCTAACACCACTTCTTATACTAGATCTATAAAATGGTAAACTTCTCTAATTGCTGCACCTAATTGCTGGATCTATTATTTGTTTCTATTGGACCTATATGTTTCACCTAACCTTCTCTACTACTACATCTGATATGTTATCTGCTATAGCTACTTTTTTGCTATTATAGTTCTTAGTTTTTACTATTTCTAAAAGAATTAGATATAGTTTTTTAAATATACTCCTAATAATCATCCTCTAACATCAAGCGCATGGGGGGTGCTTACTAGTAACGGATCTCTTGCATGGGAGGTTCTGAGGTGGTTAGGACCACAACACAACTAAAAATTAGGATTTTTGAGATCATGATAGGAAAGTCACAGACATCGTCAACCATAAAAGCCTACTCACAACAAAATCAATTTTTATCTTGTTTTTTTAACTTAGCCATGTTGAATCGCTTAATCTTCTCACAACCCAATATTGTTTTGATACTGGTTCAACAGGTGATATTGGGCTGCTAACACTCATAACTCAATCGCCAAATTTAATATCTAGTTTTGCTTTTATTTTCTATTTTATTATCCAACACAGATAGCCACTTAGCTTGCATCGTGGCTCTCACGATACATCTTCTTTCCTCATTTCTCATACCAAATTTAGTGGTGACTCCAAACAACTTTTTTTGTTATGTGATAGTTCCACTATCAAAAAAGGATAGAGCTTTATTCCTTGAGTATCTATTTTTCCCCTTCTGGGTAGAGTGTGACAATAGGAACACATGATGATGGAGCTTTGTAAATGTCCTACAATAAATGCTTCATGTCAAAGGATAAGTCACAAAATGGTCTAGTAGAAATGTCATCAACACTCCTCCTGTGTCATGGGGCATATGGGTTGTGCTTTCTTCAAAAAATATTATACATTTATATAAACTAGAAACAATTATATGACCACACATTTGGTAGATGATGATGATGATGATGATAATGTTCATGGTAACTAATAAGAGATAGTCAAAGTGTAGCAAGTAAATCAGAAATTAGTATTAACTAGCAATTCAATAGTAAGTCAAAAAAAGGAGTTATAAAATTTCAACAAGGCGCCCAAATTTTCAAAAGACACTACTGTCATTTTGTAATAGACAAACCCTCCCATATAAATAGGAGGGAAACAAACAAGGGAAGTGACAAAAACCTAATGGGTTTGAGTCAGGGCCACTTATAGATTAATAAAATACGAAAATCTTATATAGAAATAAAATTAAGAAAATTTTTAATAGTCAATACTCCCTCACAAGTTGGGACATATATGTCAACCATGCCCAACTTGCAGCATAAATCCTAATCTCTTTTCCCTAATAGAGGCTTGACGAAGATGTATGGGGTTTGATCTTCAGTGGGAAGAAAATTGGTGGTGATCTTCTTAGTTATCATCTCATCATGAAGTAAGTGGAAAACCACTTTAAGGTGCTTTGTCCTTTCATCAAAAATAGATTTTCTAGCAATTAAGGTAACCTCCTGAGTGTCGTACTACATCGTGATAACATATGCACAGGAAATCTAGTCAAATAGAAAATATTTAATCACATATTCTCACAAGTGTGTGCCATTGCATGATACATAGAATTTGCATTAGGTTTGGCAACTACATTTTATTTCTTGCTTCTCCAAATAACCATCTTGCCTCCTATAATGTTATAATATTAAGAAGTAGATCTCCTATCAGATTTGTTCCTTGTACAATTTCCACTAAAATTTAAATAGTTAATACCACATGATTTCCAATGTCGTAAAAGGATCCTTATCTAGGAGCTTTCTTTAAATATTTTAGAACATGAAATGTTGTATCCCACTGACAATATCCATGGAAGTTCATAAATTGAATGAGTATACCAACAAAAAGTAGATATCAAGCCTAGTAATATCCAAGTATAAAAGCCTCCCAACTAAATTTTTGTATCTGAATTTCTCTTTCAACAGTTGATATGTCTCATATCATTAATCTTGTGCTTGGTTCATAGGAGAAATTGCAAATCTACATCAACACATTCCTATCCCAGTCGATTGATAATATTGTACTTTCTTTGAGATAAGGATATTCCTTTCTTATTGTGTGCAACCTCAATGATGTGCAACCTCAATGCCAAGAAACTATTGCAAACTATGTATCTCTTAGTAACAAAGTGTTGAATAAGGTACTTCTTTGTTTCATCAATGCATGTGTCATTACTATTAGATACAATTATATCATCCACATAAACAATGAGAATGAGGATGTCAGCACCAGTGGCTTTGATAAAAATGAATTGATCACATTAAGAGTGAGAAAAGCCAAATGTACTCACGATAAGAGATAGTTTACTAGACCATGTTTGGGGACTCTACTTTAGGCCAGAGATAACCTTTTTGAAAAGGCATACTTCATAATATTTAGCTAATGAACAACAATGACATACATTTGTTGCATGGAGCATTAATTGTTAATCATTCATTATGTTTAACAATATCAATTAGTTATATTCTAGCAATAGTAATAACAATGGTCGTTTATATGACTATATTTTAATAGAATAATAAAAATGCTTGTATACTATTCATTTATTGATGGCCAACATATGCATTCTTTTTATCTTAACAATGTTTATCACACCATCTCAACATATGCATTCATTTAAGAGCTAGTTTATCAAACCATCTTAACACTATTCATTTGATATATTTTTGGATGTTGTATTTTGTCAAACTCAAAAACCATGGTCATGCTTCCTATATATTTACTCTAGCAGCAATCTATTACTATCCAATGTTGCTTTTATTATTCACAAAGAAGATTTGAAAAATAGAATTCAATCAAACATTTGAAGAATTTTCTTTTTATAATTATGTTCCCCCATAAGGATTTAATATCATTTATGCATGACACAAAATAAGGTCTATCTTTTCATCAGAATAGTATCGGATTGCTTATTACTTTAAATAGCTCACTTATGTAACAAGGTGAAAATTACATTGCTAAGATGTTTAGAAACAACACTATATATCTTTCCCTAGATTAAAAATTATCATACATGATAATAATTCATGTAAAGTAATATAACTTCTATAGGAAAATTCTCTTTTCTTTTGGAACTTCATATTGAATATATTTGAGGCTTAAATCAAAGAATCAACTCTATCAATTAAGAAATTTGCAATGTCTAGTTGAGATGGGATATGATCAAATAGCATAGGTTCAAACCACAAATTAATTAAAGAGAAAAAGATATGACTAGATTGAATATTGAAATAACTACTTACCTCTTTCTTTTCAGCCCCATTCTTTGCTAACAACATTAGTGCTTCAAGGTGTCCCTCTAGATATTCGATTTCTTCAAACTCCAATTTGATAATAATTGTCATTATGGCAAGAAATGAAATTTATTGTAATGGATTAACAAGATGAAAGAAAAATGTAATCATCACTTTCACCTTGTACCTTGTCAAAGTGCACCCTTATAGAAGAGTCTCCTTGAAAAATATATCACAAAGAGGAATTGAAATGAAAATTCGGGTTCAAGCTCTCAAGATAACATAATAAGAGTCACCTAAATTTTTAAGTTGTGTTTTTCAAATGGAATATTTTTGGATTTATCATTCAGGTAGCGTAAGTGAATCACCGTAGGACATTATTTAATTAGAGAATGTCCTTTACCAACAACCCAGCTTCCAGATGAAACTAAAAAACAAATTCATCTATCAGGACGCACTCACTATTTATTCTATTTAACACATCTTAATATAAAATATAGTCACCACTTCTAATCACATATTAACACAAAGAGAAAAAAGTTTTCACCCAAACTGTTATTCGAGTTGTATCTTTGTCTATTTAAAACAAATAAGCACCATGTAATTGGGTAGGTTCACAATATTTTAAACTAAACTATAGATGATGGGGGTAGAGATGGAAATCCAACCATCAATAATTGCTAGAGCTTCCTTTGATTCTTCTAGTAAACTGCCAATAACATGTAGAGATATTGTATAAGCTGCTACAACATGCCAATAAAAATTAACCTATAGAAATAAGCTACTACAACATACAGGTAAACATGATTATAATCATTCCCAAATGTGTAATCTTTTTTTTGAACATCAGTTGCTATCACATTTATAAAAGTCATATGGCATCTACATAAAAGAACAATCTGCCACTCACGAGAAAAGAATGAAGAAGTACATTTAGCAAATGGGATTGGATACAAATAAAACGCTTCATACTGGATTCCTCCCTGACAAGCTTGCCAAAGTAGCTTTTAACCGAAATCAAACTACAATCTTAGGTGATCTTTGCATAGAAGATGACTCTTTTATTAAGTCAAGAGTAAATAAGACCATTATATGTGTATACACCATTCGATCTCTATGGACAAAACACTAAAAAGAAGTCCACAAAGCAACTTACCACCACAGAAGAAAGGGGGAAACCCCAGTCATGGTCGAAGAACATGAGTAAACCAATAGCCCTACCACCTCCACTCCAAAAAGACTAAAACTATCACATATCAATTTTTTATCCTAAGTTCACACTCCTAATGGCTACATAGCCAAAGGCGAGTGCATCAGGGCGTCCGTCCCTAGAATGAATTTCATAAAATAAATCACACATGCAGTATATATGTAAAAGCAATAACAACAAGACAATAAGATATTAAGAAGGGACAGAGAGGTATGTACCCATTTCTACTTCTAACATCCCATTCGTGTTTCATTTCATAGAATAGAGTCTTGAGTACAGTGTATCTTCATTTGGCAACTAAAAATTGGATAAAGAGAACATATTAATGATAAAGCATCAAGTACGCTATGAAAAGGTGTGTAAATAGTTTAAGAGTAATACAAAACTTGCTTGGCTAGAAACATGATCATAGTCAAGAAGAAGAAATAAAGCAAGAACAGTTAACAATATCACTTTATACAAGCATATTTTAGGTTCCTTTATCCATTATGTCAACATTAGGTTGCATAATGGTATTTTGTATATTGTATCAAGGTTTGTCAATGTAGAATACTCAAACACAAAAGTAGTAAACATAGGAACAATATCTCAACCATGTAAATAAGTATCCAAGCATTCATAAGAGCATACATACAAGCAAGCCAATATCAAAATAGGGTCAAGAGGTAAACGTACCTTAATAGTTATGATTCTTGAGCAAGATACCTAAAGAAGGCCCAAGACAACATGGACCTAGGATGTAAACATAAACAACATAATCTCTTAGATCACTAGATATGATTAAGATAAACATGATATAAGTCATGTGGATGTTCCCCTAGAACTAGGTTTCAAATAGATCAACTTAGGTCCAAAGTTCCATACGTGCATGTGATCAATCAACATAGTTTGTAGGTCACATCAACACCTTAGGTCTAGGTAATCCATTGAAATCATGAGTAAAACAAGATAAAGATAAAGTCTGACTTATGAGTAAGGTAAGCATGAGGTTTAGATTATCATCATGGTTTATTCATGTAAGATCATAATTAGCCATATAAGATTCATTTCATGCAAGAGAGTCACCATTAGAGTATAAGATAGACCAAGTAAGATTTTGTGTTATACCAAACATCAAGATACTTATTTGAAGTCATAAGTAGTATAGAATTTCATTAGATCAAGGTTCATGCGAGATTAGAGATCTAGTTAATAGCATGTCCATTAGGTCACAATTCAAGTCAAGATTAGGGAATTTAGCCAAATAAGTTCACAAGAATGTTCCATAAGGAACTTAGGGATGCAAGTCATGAGAAGTTACTAATTTACATCTAAGATATTGTATTCAAGTATCATTAGATCACTAAAAGCACAAGAGTTAACATTCATCACAAAATTGCACACAAAGCCATGTTAAGACACACTAAGTGTCACAAGATCATCATTCAGGTTTCAAGAATGATCATGATAGAAAAAGATTTCATTTGAGGGTGAATTTTACTAATTTAAAGCATTCACAAGCATTTGAAGTACACTGGAACAAGTTGTAAGATTAAAGAGAGGATATTTTGCATATAGATCCATTTTAGGTCATAAAAGCAACATTAGACCATTCTAGGGTACAAAGATGGATCAAGTTCGAATCTTTATACATAAATATGTACAAGGTATTGATATTAGGATATCATAGGGTTTTGAGCCATTAAAGGACAAAAGCATTAAGTAGGTTCAAACATGCAAGAAGGTATCAAAGTTATAATTTTTAGCATATCAGTCAAACTGCAAGAAAAATTTGCAAATGAAACCAGTCCCATAAGATAGATCTCATCGAGAGGATGAAAATTAATATATTATGTGCCATATTTGGCCAAAGATTGAGCCAGATATGATTTTTAGGAGTTTAAGACAACAACTATAGGGAAAATCAGAGTGTAGTTACCATTATCATGTGCATGATATGGGCCCCTAGATTGAGGCCCATGGTAGAGGTGCTCAGATCCATTGGCGCTCATCCATCGCACCCACCCACGCAAGCTAGGGTCACATGCTTGTGCGCGTTTGACGTTGAAGCCACAGCCTACTGCTCCTGATTGTGGTTGGTTGGTTCCAGTCACTTTCAAATGTCCCCAAATGCCACCTAGCCTCCTCTTCGCAAGCGCAAGTAGCGGCACAGATTGTGGCACAGAGCCTCATCCGAGGAGCGAGATAGGGGGTTCCATCGTGGTATTGGGAGGTGTCTGTGGCACTGGGAGGTGCATGTGGCACCTGATGCCATAGACCAACAAGATAATTCCAATAAAAACACGGAAACAAAACTAAACAAGTGGATTACAAGAAAACACTAAAAAATAAAACCAACTTCATTAAGCACCAAAGCTACAAAACCTTTACATAAGGACACCTGCATTAGTTATCATAATTCACAAGGTGCTTACATCAACATATTCTTATCACGTAGGCCATCATCCTGCTATAAGAGAAACATGTCCCAAGCATATACATATGTGTATGCATATCCTCCATATCTTAACATCAAAAGGGCACGCAAGTCTAAGCATGTATCGATAGCATGACTACAAAACACATCAAAAACACTCCCATGACCTGAGTGTATAGGGACGACTCTAGGACTCTACACTAAAAGACTAGTTGCACAATCTCTAACTCCTTGTGCATATTCACCTAAAAGATGTAGAGAAACCCACAGGGTGAGATCTGAATCTCAACAGGAGACATAACTCTCCATCAACGCTATTATTAACACAGATAAAGTAATTAAAGATAGCAGCTACAACTACAATAAGTAGATTCATCTAATGATAGCATCATTTCAATTATTGTCATCTAACAGTTCAGAAGGAATATAAAGAACATGTATATCTACTACCGACTATACTGTACAAAAGCAAAGCAAGGCCTCATTCAATAGTTTCATATTTGATCCTAAGCAAGTATACTACATGGCTTATTACGTATTTTTTTATTACCCTAGGATTTGGATCATACCACTCAAATCCAACTGCCCACTGCTAAGTAGAATTAGTGCCATATGAGGTCAATGGAAGAGCCGAAATCCATGACCTCACCAAACCTTGTGGTCAGTACATGCGTACATTGCATAGACATATCAGTCAACTACAAGAAGCGACATATAGTCAAAATATGAAAGTCCTAGCCCACCTTGGTACAAGTCACAGTGCTAGTGCAACTGAGCTACGACCTGTAGTCGCACTCATGTCGGGGTATGGCCTACAACCAATCCTATGAAACCTCATAAGCATCAAATCACTGAGCTATGACCCACATCCATACTCCTATCAGGGTATGGCCTGCAAACAATCATGTGAATGTATATACTCAATAGTATATGACTCCAAGCTTTCATTAGGGAAAGTCTATTTTACCATCCAACAAGTGCTGACACTGAGATGGATCTATGACACGGGTCCAAACTACATGATTAAGTTCCACTTGATTAGTTAAGTCAATTAGGTGTCTTTTACAATCGACCAAGCTATAATGTAAAAAGCCATAACAAACTCTACAAAGATAAGGACATGCTACAACTCCAAAAGATTTAAAATGTATAAGGTGTGAACTTGTCACACTATCACCACATGATGCCTGCATCACTTCCATTCACCATATCACCATGACCAAAGTCACATTCCGTGGGATATCAATCCCTCAACTCATCATTGGGAAATTTCATCTCATAATTGGCAATAAGCCACTACCAAGTCATAGGACTCATTCACATCATTCATGTATCACAAGTGTTTCAGCGTACCTCTTGAAGGCTCATTCAACTTGTGTCATATCCTAGTCACCATAACATACAGTAACTATGATTATCAAGCTCATAACACCTGCATGGTTAGAGGTTCATAAACAAGATTGATACCATCACACACCATAGATATTCTATGAAAGAGAACAAGTGTGATCATTGCACATTATTAGGGTTAGGGTTCTTTCTTAGAGAATTAGGGTTTACAAAGCTAGGTTCAACTATCAACCCTAGATTCACCACATCCTATCATCTTGGAGTATATTAGGGTTAACGAACATCATTAGGGTTTCTTTGATATTAATCCAAACATATATATGTATTATACATTACTCATACAAGAGTAACATTAAGGGCATGTTTGTTTACCTAGATTTGGACGGGTTGGGTTGCATTCGGTTATCCACCTATGAAAAAATTATGTTTGATTTACTGAACTGGATAAAAGAACGTTCTCCTACATTTTCGGTCAGTACAGAAAGTGTTGGATGAGGCCATCCAACTCAAAAGTGATGGGTGACAATATCCAGTTGGCTGCTCCTCACATTTCGTTGCTGCTCTGTGCAAATTAGCGGAATCCATTCTTCTTTCGATCAAAACCATACCATTGAACTAAACATAAAATTTCATTCTACATATTTTTATAAAATCTAAAACTAGTTCTACTAGGACTCTAACAATATTGCATTCCTATGAATTTACCCAGATATGATGAACCAAACATGCCCTAAGTATCGAATCATACCCCTCAACCACTATCATCATCAAGTGTCTTGACCACTAACAAACCACTAGGTTGCGACCACACCACCTAGACCATGTCGAGACCACGACATCTAGGGTGTCTCAACCTCATGGTTGTCTTGACCTCCTGCCTAGAAACATGTCACGACCCAACACCACCTTGTTGTGACCTCTCTCAAGGTCATGTCATGACCAAGACAAGGGTAGCAACCCAACCAAAACAAGGGCTAACTAGACCACCAACATCAAGTCTCACAACCTAAACAACACTAGGTCCAACCCATCAACATGAGGAGCATCTTGACAAAGACTACCTATGGTCATAACCAACAAGGATATGGGTGTCTCAATCATCCTAAGGAATGATATCTTGGTCTCAAAATAGGAACAAACTAAGGGGAAAACCATAATCATCAAGGAGGGAAAAACCCATGCTTCATATCATCAAGAACCCTAGGTCATGGATCATGAAACCACCAAGAAAGAATCTCATCCAAGGGATAGAAAGCCATGATCAAGGTATCCCAAATAGAACCTAACCTCCCTTCATCATCTAGGTACATGAACACCATGCATGAGAGTAAGACCAAGGTGAAAAGATAGGGAAGAACCTCCATAGCATATCGACCACAAAAATGGGTGCATGCAGATTAGGGTTTCATATTTCTACCAAACCAAGCAAGATATCTCCACTAAACAAGTTCTAAAGATTATCATTGTCTACTAGCATGATAAGGGAGAATATTTAGAGAGAATACAGTAGTAAACATGCATAAAGAGTGAAATAATATAGTAGGTTAAGTGTAATATAACCTGCCTTAAGAAGATCACCACCAAGAATTCCAAGCTCCAAGATCATGAGCTCCAAGCACACGATCCAAGTGTTGAAGAAGCTCCACCAAAAGCTCCACTCTTGGCTACAAGATCACATCAACAAGGAGAAGACACCAAGGTCAAAGACCATCCAAGGAAAGAGAGCCCAAATGCTCTAGTCTGATCCAAAAGAGAAAGGGAGAAAGAGAGAAGAAACCCTCCTCAAACGTGGGTCTACCTTGTCAAAACATGGTCTATGACCCTTGTGATGAGGAGTTTCTCTCCCAAAACGACCACCATGGAGGAACCATGGTCTAGGGCCGAGAAAAGAGATTAACATGGAGGTAGGAGATCAAAAGAAACATCATCAAGGAATTTAAACACTTACCAAGGGTTGAAGATGAACTATGGTCACCACAAGAACCACATGCTAGAAGAGTTCGGTCACTAAGCTCCAAGGTCAGATCTCCTTGCTCCACCAAGTTTCAAGAAAAAGCAAAAGAGAAGGAAGTAGATGGAGGACTGAAAGGGTTAAAAACCTAAAGAGATAAGGGGTTATATAGGTGGAAGATGAAAGAGAAGGTAAGGGATGATGTCTCAACACTCTAAGGTACCAAAGGGACACTTGTCCACTCAAAAGACCAACATGTACCCACATGCAACCACCCTGGCCTAACATGCAAGACATGGTGATACACTCTAGGTTGGGTCTCGACCACTTTGGTCACCCACATGGTCGTGGACGCGGCCCTCCCATGGTTTACCATCGATGGTCGTGACACACACACCACCATCACCACTTGGTCGAGACAAGGGACCAACTCAAAACCTAGGTCGAGACATCCTGTAAGAGGGAAACCATCTCAACCCAAGGTCACTACCTTGGTCACGACCCTACAATCTAGAGGGAGTGTCTTTACTATAACACCCACCAAACTACACCCTAGGTCATGACCCAAGTCGAGACAACACACCATATATACATAAGTCGAGACACTCAACACTCATAGAAACCCTAATCACCACTAAGGGTGACACTCCGTAACCAAGGATCAAACAAGGTGCTCACTTCTTTCACTCTCCTCTAGAAGATGTCAAGAAATAGAAGAAACACTCTAGAGGTGAAAAATTGCACATCAACCCCCTACTTTGAGTAATTGCAATTTGCACAAAAACTAATACATAAAGCTCAAACAACATCAAAACATGCTCAAACTTGAAACTTCAACTCTCCATAAGCCCTAATTACATATCAAAGATTAGAGCAAGGTTCTAAGCACGTGATTAAACCAAAGCAAATAGGTTTACCCCAAAACTCAGGTCAAGGGTCTTACAGTGTCTACCAGAGCCAACAACTCTCCAAGGACCTCCAATGGTGCTTCTCACTTATCAGGGGTGATAGAGGCAAGGGTGCCTCATTGGTTTCCATGGTGGTGCCATAGCAGGATGGAATGATAACCAGAGGGAAAATCCCCGAGTCTGAGTTTTTGAAACAAGAACAAGAGAGGGGGGAAAGTGAATGGAGGAAGGGAGGAAGGGAATGGTGGGATATTTGGCGAAAGGCATAAGGAGAAGGGGTTGATTGGTTGGGCGCAAAGGTGGGTTAGGTGAGGCTGATGCTACTTCTTCTGGTGAGTAGTATGGAGGAAGGGGATGAGGTCACAGTCGTCTAATTTTAGGCTTGATCTGTGGTAACGATATCGAACGGTCCCTTTCCACTTCCTCATATTTTGAGCCTCCTGATTGGTTGAGAGTGAGATAGCCAGATAACTTCCAAGGGAAAAAGGGGCACTACCCCAATATGGACCACGCAACAAATTTGGCCCATTAAGGCTCAAAGACTGATTAAGTCTAAGAATGAAATAGAAAATTTCAAATGTCCATATCTTGGGCTAGGATGGTCTGATTAAGATGATTTTTGCATAATTGAAGAGATAATTGAATTCTCCACATCATGGAATAAATTTTATACCAAAAGGACTTTTTGAATGGGTTCAAATTTTATCACAACTTGATGATACATTATAAGGATGGCACTTAGTTCAAAACCTAAATTATGAGCATATATGAGTACAAAGTGATGTTTAAACAAAATTGATTCATCAATTGGGTATAATGTGACTTAAAGTCTTCAAGGTCATTGTGAGGGAGGTTGTTGAGTATAATAGAGTATCTAAGGAGTCAATATGTGCATAAATTGATTAAGAGATAAAATCTAGGTTATCACATCTTCCCCACCTTAAAAGGTATTTTGTCCCCAAAATTAATTTAATTATTTTAAGTCATCAATCGAGATTGAGTTTTCCTATTTAACATCAAAATTGTCATAGTATTCTGATAGGGTATCATCACCACTTACAATATCTATCTCAATTGAGCATTGCGGTCAATTCATAGTCACATCGATCATCAAATTGGAAATATCATCACACGAGTCATAGTTTTTAAGTGGTTATCCTATATATTACCAACTTTAGAGAGGTCTAGTTTTTTAGTCAAACAAATAAATCTCTTATATTAAGAGTACAATGTGACTTTCAATCCCAACATTTAGGGTTCTAGCTTCTACATTGGCCTAGGTGGGGTTATACATCCATGATTGAGATTTTATATTTCAACAATTTGAGACAAACATCATATTTCAACATTGTAACTTTGTACTCAAAATCCAAGGAAGGTCCCACCCTAGTCCATATGGAGCTCACCCTTAAATCATAAATCGAGCAAATCAACATAGTTGTAATTTTAAATTTTAGGTTTGAGAACATGAAAGTCATGAGTCATATATCGTGGGTGATCTCAAGATCCAAATAGGGTGTTCATAGGTGTAACGTCCCAGGATTTGAGGCCTCGGATAAGATGATCTTAAAAGGAATGATTGGACTACCCATATCACCAAGGTGCACCTCCTTTTCCGGGAGCCCATCACTAAGAACTCCAGAGTTAAGTGTGCTCAGCTTGGAGTAGTACTGGGATGGGTGACCTATCAGGAAGTTGACCCTGGCATGCGTGTGAGTGAGGACAAAGCGTGTAGTTAAGGCTAGTAGTGGTCTGTGGGGACAGTTGTCATTCCTGAAACTCCACTAGAGCCTTGGGCAGTGGTCCCAGGTGTTACAAATGGTATCAGAGCCATAACCCCTCCAGTAGGTGGGGCCCACATGGGCCAGTGACATGCCAGTCTTTGAGTTGTGCGGTTCAGGCATGTTGGAAAGGGCTATCCGTGGTGATGGAGCCACCCTTGCTCTGGTAGCCATGGTCAGGAGCTAGGTGTACATGGCCATGTTGGGTCTGCATTGAAATGGGGAAATGTTATGAGGCCACATAGTTGAGCCTTGACGAGGACGTCAAGAGTCTAAGTGGGGGAGATTGTAACATCCCAAGATTTGAGGCCTCGGATAAGATGATCTTAAAAGGAATGATTGGATTACCCATATCACCAATGTGCACCTCCTTTTTCGGGAGTCCATCACTAAGAATCCATAGTTAAGCATGCTTAGCTTGGAGTAGTACTGGGATGGGTGACCTGTCGGGAATTTGACCCTGACATACGCGTGAGTGAGGACAAAGCACGTAGTTAAGGCTAGTGGTGGTCTGTGGGGACAATCGTCATTCCTGAAACTCCACTAGAGCCTTGGGCAGTGGGCCCGGGTGTTACAATAGGAGTCAAGTAAAAATCAAGATCAATGATCAAGAGTCAAGATTTCATACATCAATATCGAGAGTCAGGTTTGGATATCAAATTTGTAGGTCCCAAAATTTCAAGGCTAAGGATCAGATTCCTACTTTTGACCTTAGGGGTGATGTAGGGCTCTACCCTCCCTAAAGTTTTATTAATATTCCATACACATTCTACTTGAGGTTTCTCTAACAATATTTGAGAACATTAATTTATGTGTAACTCTTTAACCCATATTTTCTCTATCTCTTAGGGTGTGCCTCATTTACTTTATGTCCTAGAATTGAGCATATGAAGACCTTCCCTCCTGGGCTTGGTCTTCATGGCGAAGTTCCCTTTAGGGCTTGGTCTTCTCCGTGCCCTTCCCTCCTCGGCTTGGCCTCTTGGTGACCTTCCCTATTGGGCTTAGTCTTCATGATGAAATTCCCTCCTAGGCTTGGCCTCTTGGTGACCTTCCCTCTCGAGCTTGGTCTTCATGGTGGCCTTCCCTCCTGGGCTTGGCCTCATGTTGTTAGTCACTTCTTAAGTGACTTTTTCTTTTATCCCCCAGAGATGGCATAATTGGGTTCAATGAATTATACATCATGTATGTCCTTTCATGCTTTGTATACTTAATCCTTCAAATCTTTGGTGACATTCAAGGTTACTTCAGTTCTTAACCTGAGTGGTTCCTTCTAGGGGTGATCATACATCCATATACATAAATTGAGCAACATTTTGTGTTATCAATCATCAATTTTATTGTCATGGTATTGGACACTGATGAATGATCTAGATCTTAGTTGTTCTAGGAAATCAACCACGAGCTATAGTCAACATCATCATTTTTTAAGATATTTATTAAATTAAGATTCCAAGATCAGATATCAATATCATCATAGACTTGGCTTATTAGGGCTTAGGTCAAGATTTCAAAATCATGTGGAAGCGGTTACCTTCCAAAACTCTAAATGATCACTGTGTGAGAATTTAGAGGTAGTCACAATAGGGATATGACCTAGTTTAGGGGAGTCATAAGTGGACTACCAGTCTAATCTAGCACACTAGTCTATATTAATCATGAGCCACCAAGCATATCCAAATAGGGTGAGCAACAATTGTCAGATCATACTTCATAGGGTCATGATGTCAAAGATCGAGATCATAATAAGGCAACCACCATTCAAGATTTTGGGAGTTCAAGTTCATAATTACATACCCTTCCTTTCATCGTCAAGTTATAGCTAGATTTTTGGGATTTGATAAGTCAAATTGAGAACTTAAGAGTTTGAGCATAATAGTGCAAGGTTGAGATCTAGATCCATCATATAATTAAAATTGAGTCTACAAAGAGGAATAATAGTCAATAGGGGGTTTTCCTCTTGTATCAGGTCTTCACATACTGATCTAGGGGTCCAAGGACATGGACATTTCATGGCACGACCATGCCACATATCAAATAGGGGAAGAGTTTGCTTAACTATGTTTGCGGTTTGATCAACAATAGGGCAACATGGGTATAATCAATAGGGACCTCATCCAACTTGAGGTGTAAAACATAAGTTCCACTTTATTTCACCATATCAAGAATTTACCTCAAACATAGAAAGAACTTATATCTGATCGGGTAACATTGAGTTTCATAAACTTTAGACATGACTACATCACTTTCAAGAGTAATTTCATACACCATATAGGGTTTTCAATTTAAGATCAGATCATGGCATTATCATCTAAATCAAGTTTCACGTTTTCAAATGAGTTTTACTTTTCCCATAAATAAGCTACCCATAATCAAGATATCATGTGATTTATAGTCAAGGGAGAAGAATTACATGAGGCTAACTGATCATCATCTACTTCGGTGTCTTAGGTGGTCCTTAAAGAAGAGATGAGATGCTAGAAGACTCTCTAAATTTAAGGAAAGGATTATCGCCCTCCCTGGGTTCTTAAGATATGTTATGCGTTAAACACATATAGAGGCATGTGTGTATGGATCTGATACCATTTGTCATGGATCTATTTATTATCCTAAGTCCACACTACTAATGGCTACACAACCAAAGGCGAGTGGACCAGGGCGTATGTCCCTAGAATGGATCTCATAACATAAATCACATAGGAAGTATATATGTAAAAGTAGTAATAATAAGACAACAAGATATTAAGAAGGGATAGAGAAGAATGTACCCATTTCTACATCTAGAATGCCATTGGTATTTCATTTCATAGAGTAGAGCCTTGAGTGCAGCGGATCTTCATTTGGCAACAAAAATTCAATAAACAAAACATATTAATGCCAAATCATTAAGTATGATATGAAAAGGCATGTAAACGGTTTAAGAGTAATACAAAACTTGTTTGGCTAGAAACAAGATCATATTCAATAAGAATAAAAAAGTGAGAACAATTAATGTTATCATTTTATACAAGCATGTTTTAAGTTCCTTTATCCATTATGTCAACATTAGATTGCATAATGGTATTTTCTATATTATATCAAGGTTTGTCAACATTGAATACTCAAACATGAAAGTAGTAATCGTAGGAACAATAACTCAAACAAGTAAGCAGCCAAGCATTCATACATACAAGCAAGCCAATATCAATAGGGTCAAGAGGAAAATGTACCTTAAGAGTTATGATTCTTGAACAAGATACCTAGAGAAGGCCCAAGCCAACATGGACCTACGATGTAAACATAAACAACATAGTGTCTAAGATCACTAGATTTGATTGAGATAAACATGATATGAGTCATGTGGATGTTCCCCTAGAACTAGATCTCAAATAGATCAACTTAGGTCTGAAGTCCCATTCGTGCATGTGATCAATCAACATAGTTCATAGGTCACATCAACACCTTAGGTCTAGGTGATATATCAACATCATGAGTAAAACAAGATAAAGATAAAGTCTAATTGATGAGTAAGGTAAGCATGAGGCTTATATTATCATCATCATCTATTCATGGAAGATCATAATTAACCATATAAGATTCATTTCATGCAAGAGAGTCACCATTAGAGTATAAGATAACCAAGTCAGATTTGGTGTTATACAAAACATCAAGATACTTATTTGAAGTCATAAGTATCATAGAACATCATTAGATAAAGTTTTGTGAAATATTAGAGATGTAGTTACTAACATGTCCATTAGGTCACAATTCAAGTCAAGTTTAGGGAATTTAGCCAAATAAGTTCACAAGAATGTTCCATAAGGAACTTAGGGATGCAAGTCATGGGAATTTATTGATTTACAGATCACATAGTATTCAAGTATCACTAGATCACTACAAGCACAAGATTTAACATCCATCATAAAAGTACACACAAAGCCATGTTAAGACACACTAAGTATCACAAGATCATCATTAGGGTTTCAAGAAGGATCATGATAGAACAAGATTTCATTTTCGGGTGAGCTCTAATGATTTAAAGCATTCATAAACATTTGAAGTACACTTGAAAAAGTCGTAACATTAAAGAGAGGATATTTTGCATATAGATCCATTTTAGGTCATAAAAGCAAAATTAGACCATTATAGGGTACAAAGATGGATCAAGTTTGAATATTTATGCATAAAGATTTATAAGGTATTGATATTAGGATATCATAGGGTTTTGAGCCATTAAAGGGAAACCAAGCATTAAGTAGGTTCAAACATGCAAGAAGGTATCAAAGCTATAATCTTTAGCATATCAGTCGAACTATAAGAAGAATTGGCTGATGAAACTAGTCTCAAAAGATAGATCTCTTCGAGGGGATGAAAATTCATATATTATGTGCATTTGGCCAAATATTGAACAAAATATGATTTTTAGGAGTTTAGGCCAACAACTATGGGAAAATCAAAGTGTAGTCACCATTATCATGTGCATGATATGGGCCACTGGATTGAGGACCATAGTGTGTGTGTGTTGTTCGATGCTGAAGCCGCAGCCTATCGCTCCTGATCATGGTTTGTTGGTTCCAGTCACTTGGGCATGCCCCTAAATGCCGCCTAGACTCCTCTTCTTGGGTGCGAGTAGCCGCATGAACTGTAGCGAGGAGGGGATGTAACATCCCAAGATTTGAGGCCTCGGATAAAAAGATCTTATAAGGAATGATTGGACTACCCATATCAACAAGGTGCACCTCCTTTTCAGGGAACTCGTCACTAAAGAACTCCATAGTTAAGCATGCTTAGCTTGTAGCAGTATTGAGATGGGTGACATGTCAAGAAGTTGATCCTGGCATGCACGTGAGTGAGGACAAAGCGCGCAGTTAAGGCTAGTGGTGGTTTGTGGGGATAGTCACTATTCCTGAAACTCTACTAGAGCCTTGGGCAGTGGGCCCATGTGTTACAATGGTATCATAGCCAATTCCCCTCCAGTAGGTGGGACCCACATGGGCATGGCATGCCAATCTTGAGCCGTGCGGTCTAGGCATGTAGGAAAGGGATGTCCATGGTTGATGTAGCCACCCTTGCACTGGTATTCCGTGATTGGGAGTTGGGTGTCCATGGGCCATTGTGGGTCTGCATTGAAATGGGGAAGAAATTATGAGGCCTTATAGTTGAGCCTTGACGAGGACGTCAAGAGCCTAAGTGGGGGAGATTGTAACATCCCAAGATTTGAGGCCTCGGATAAAAAGATCTTATAAGGAATGATTGGACTACCCATATCAACAAGGTGCAAATCCTTTTTCGGGAACCCATCACTAAAGAACTCCATAGTTAAGCATGCTCAGCTTGGAGTAGTATTTAGATGGGTGACCTGTCGGGAAGTTGATCCTGGCATGCGCGTGAGTGAGGACAAAGCATGCAGTTAAGGTTAGTGGTGGTCTGTGGGGACAGTTGTCATTCCTGAAACTCTACTAGAGCCTTGGGCAGTGGGACCAGGCATTGCAAGGGAGGTTCCATCGTGGCACAGCCGCATAGGGAGGCTCTCTGTGGGCCTCCAATGGTGCTTATCACTTGTCGGGGGTGATCGAGGCAGGGGTTCCTCATTGGCTGCCACGACGACACCATAGAAGGATGGCAGGAGAACCAGAGGAAAAATCCCCAAGTTCGGGTTTATGAAATGAGAACTAGAGAGAGGGAAAATGGAGGAAGGGAATGGTGGGATAATTTGGTGAAAGGAATAAGGAGAATGGTGGGATTGGCTGGGCATAACGGTGCTACTTCTGCTTGGGAGAAGTATGGAGGAAGGGGATGAGGTCCTAGCTGTCTGATTTGAGGCTTGATCCATGGTAACGATATCGAACGGTCCCTATCCTCTTCCTCATATTCCAAGCCTCCTGATTGGTTTAGAGTGAGATAGCCAGCTAACTCCCAAGTGAAAAGGTGGAGCTACGCCAATATGGGCCATGCAACGAATTTGTCCCATTTCGGCGCAATGATTGATTAAGTCTGAGAATTAAATAGCAAAGTTCAAATGTCCATATCTTGGGTTAGGATGGTCCGATTGATATGATTTTTGTGTCATTTAAAAGATAATTGAATTATTCACATCATGAAATATATTTTATAGAAAAAGGTCTTTTGTAATTGGTTCAATTTTTATTACAACTTGAATATACATGATAAGGATGCCATTTCATTCAAAACTTGAATTATGAGCATATATAGGTACAAAGTGATGTTTAATTAAAATTGATTCATAAATTGGGTATAATGTCACTTAAAGTCTTCAAGGTGATGGTGAGGGAGGTTTTTGTGTATAAAAATGTATCTAAGGAATCAAGATATGCATAAATTGATTAAGAGATAAAATCTTGGTTATCACAAAAGCCTTTATTCAAAAAGACTAAAACAAATGCCAAATTGTTGACCAAATGCAGCATTGGTGTAGTAGATGACAATAGGAGACAAAATCTCTTTAATTACATCTAGTCAGTTGATAATGGATTTCCACACCCTACTAAGGATGGTGGTGATATCCTCCACATAGAAGCGCTTGCCAATGTAAACGCCCTTAAATTCCATCCCAGTGGAAATACCCAAGTTAGAGGGAGAATGTCAATTGAACGAGTACAGAAACCAATGACCAAACAATAATTAAAGTAGAGTTGGGGTCACCTGTAAAGTTGATAGTTATGCTAGAAGGAGTCGGATGAGTGACTGGTAGGAAGTGGCCGCACAATAGTTGAAGAGGAGGAAGAGTTTAGAATCTAGGTAGCAAATGGAAGTGAGGATAAAAATTTTGAGGGTAGTTTTTTAGGCCTCCATTCATATTGATATATGATCTCTAAGTGCTCGCAAAAGGAAATGGTCATTGCACTCATGTGAGTGGTGGTGATTATTAAAAATAAATGAGTGCTTACAAGCCTAACTGTGCTTCTACATTTGTGGAAGGGAGTGGAAATGAAGAAAATTATATAACATTCTTTTAAGGCCCAACACCACAATTTCATTATTGGATATCAAAGTTTGGAAGTGCACATCAATGTTCTCAAGAAAATCCTTAAAGAAGACCCAACTATTTTTATTACTAATAGCCAGACACGAGGCTTCAAGTGCAAAGCCCATGTTTGGTTCAGGACTTGGTCAGGATTAGGGGTTATCTTTTTTTTCCAGGTCAGTCTAACCCTCTCCAGGTTAGTCAAGATTACTATTTGGTTTAAAATACCATAACAACCTCACTTTGATATTTTTCAACCCCCAAATCAAAACAAAGTCAGTCTCGGTCCAGGTGGGATTACAAATCCTATATGAGTTAGTAAAGGATAGTCAAACTTCAACCCTGGCCTATCCCTCACCTATCTCCCTTGTGTCACTATATTGGCCCCTCTCCCTCACCCCTCTCTTGAGAATCCTCCCTCTCTATTGTTATCTTTTATCCTCCCATGTATATCATGTTCTCATCATTGTGTTGGACGTGGATTCAATTCTCGCCAGCTCCCTACCAACTACCTATCACTTCCAACAACTGAAGCCAGTAATAATGAGAATGGGGCTAGGAAATGGGTCGACAATGTAGCACTAGAACTAGGGTTTCTTAGTTGCAGCTCCAGCATGGCTTCACTGAAAAAAATGGTGTCTAGGTGGAAAAAATCTAGGTCATTCATGTCCTTTATAATCACCTTTCTCAACATGTTCTCTACCTTTCTAAACATGTGCTTTGAGCCAAGGTCTTGAACCCTTCTTCTGTGCTATTGTGTTATCTTGTCAAGCAATAGAAGAAGGAGAAACCCTAGGCAGCACAAGTGGTATGTGATGGCCATTAAATTGGTGTCCTTGTTGATTGAGTTGCTCCAACTATAGTTGCTTATCCTCCACCATGTATCCACAGAAGATGTTCCTATCAATCTAGTGTATTCTGAAGTGTGCTCATTTTTTAAGAGGCAAGTAACCATATGTACATTGCATTGCTAGATTCCTTTCATCCTAGTTGTATACTAACAAGATCCATATTTTCCTTGTTTTATTCCTTCTCCAGATAGAACTGTCCGTGGAGGATTTTGTAGTGGTTCACCCTCATCGCCAATAGGTATTTTCCATCCATTCCAGCATCCTCACCTTGTGTAACGTACTCAAATTTAGGTAATTGTCACCTTTTACTCCTTTTTATTTTGATCTTTTCTTTTGAACTCCTCTTATTAGATTGCACTAGAATTTTAATACCCTTCAAAAATAAGAGTTTTAACCAATAACACAATTATTTATGGTTTTATACAAGAAATAGGGGAAATGCACTAGTTTAGGATTAGTTGTGCAAAATTATCAAATTAAGGCATTTAAGTGTAAAATTATCCTTCTATCTTTTTCCTATTGATAGATTTAGTTAAGATTTACACACAAATTTTGGTTAATAAATAATAAAGGAGTGCATTAATATGAAGAAAATACACTTTCCCCTCAAAAGGTGTGTTTCCCATATTAATGTTTTGCAAAAGCCAAAAACAACTCAAAAATCGGATTCATTGAGTCCTTATTACCCTACCCACCAAGTTTCACCTTACTTGGATGGTATTTACTTATCAAATTTGAAAGGGAAAGAAATTGAAATGTCACCACTTTATTTGATTTGGATTAGGAATACATTAAGTGTCATGGATAATGTGCCTCTATATCCTAGGATAGGTGATCTCTCTCACTATCAGATCACAATCCATCAGTCATCAACCCATCTTCAACCTTGCACCTAATAGGAAACAGGCTGCAAGATATGTGTGCCATAAAATTAGGATTTTTTACTATATACTTAGCCTTTTCTTGAAATTTATTTTCCAAATGATCTCTCATTTGATTCCACACAGATCGATACCTTACTTACAATTTTTTTTCAAGTATTTGAGTTTCACCCAATTTTCTTCTCGAGGCTTCTCGAGCCACACCCTCAAACAAACCCTAATGGACCACCTTATAAATGTCTAAACCCATCCCAAGTTCTGCATCACCTCTAGCTTCTCTTTTATGGGCTCAAATTCATAGCTTTATGATTATTCGACCATCATGGATTGGGACTATGTCCTTAGCTTGCAGCTCCTCGCACCGACAACTAGCATCACCAATCTCCAATCGAGTTTAGTGGTAAGTTCTAGTAACTACATTCTTCATTTCTATATCTTCCATATGTCATATCGGTGACTCCCCTGTGAATTTCTTACACTACCTTGCCATGTTCCTTCTTTCTTCCTTTCTCATCAAGAGTATTATGGTATTTATACAACTTGTTATCATTACTCCGCCATGATCAATAGGTGTCAGGCTGACGAGGGCCCAAGCCATTGTGCTAAGCATGGTTGGGCCAACTCAGTGGAGTTGACCTTGTTTGACTGGGCCTTATCTGATGACGAGGATTTTTTATTTTTTCCAGTTGGTCCGAACTTAAAAATTTATAACTCTCTCTATTTACCCAAAAAATATATAAAAATATTTTTTAGAATACTGAGAATTTTCTCTACCATTTGGTATAGTTTTCATCTCTTAGTATACATTTTAAATTTTGAATTTTAGGGTTTTGAACATTCATGATACCACATTAATAATTAAATAGAGGTTTTAAAGGACAAAGTTGATATCTTGGAGTCAAATCCATGATCAATAACCTTGGAACTTTTCTATAAGATACAATCATCTGTCAATCTAGGTTTTTGTCAAAGAATTGAGTTTTTAGGGTTTTGCTTCCACTATGATCTTCATAGTAACTAAAGATAACATCATGATTCATAAAGTTGTAATTTTTAGTCAAGATATCATTAAGAAACTCGAAACTTAATGTTAGGTCGTTAACATGAGTCGAGCTAGGGTTTTGCCGATGGATTTGGTTTTCTAGGGTTTTCCCAATATATATATATATATATATATATATATATATATATATATATATATATATATATATATATATATATATATATATATGTATATATATGTATGTATATATATATATATTAGAACTAAACCCCTACTTGATGAACCTAATCCTATATGTATGTTGATTTGACTTTAGACTTATAGGGTTAGTATTCAATCTATGACTTAACAACTCAAGTTGAGGTATGTGCATCTTTCCCAATTATCTAGGCAATACTATGATGACTTCTAAATTTTCCCATATGAGGCATTCCTTGTTAAATATTTATTATCCTTGATCATATTTGCAAATTACTTATTTTGTCTTCAATTATTGTTGATGTTATCATTTATGATCATCTGACCTATTATGTGACTTGGATGATCTCATCCTCATTTATTTCATACTTACCATGACCAAACTAGAATCTTGCCTTTACACTGTTGTGTGTGCAAATAGACTAGGTTTTATTTATTCTAGTAGTACATTTGTACTTCCATAATAATTGGAAGTGTTTATTCCATCCTAAGTGTGTGTATTCCTTTCATATATCTACGGGGGCGCACGTATTCCACCCGGGGTGTGCACTTTCTACCCAAAATATTTTTAGGTTTGAGATTTATGGGTCTCAGCCCTACATAAATAAAAGTTGTCTAATTGTTTACATACACTATTATGAATTTGTGTTAATCGTCACTTTATATATATATATATATAGAGAGAGAGAGAGAGAGAGTTAGGCTAGAATACACTCGAGTGTATCCAGAGAAGAATACACTCAAGTAGTTTTCCATGATACAATATATTTTTTAAATATAATCCATTTATCTTCTTAAACATGTTGTGAATAGCTACAAAATTTGAGTCCATTTGGACATTTATAGGTCATGTTATAAAGACCAAAAAAATAATGCATTTCAAATTAGTTTCGTGCGTTGATTTTGTTGTCCTTGGATTGAGTGACTTACACTCATCTAAATGGGCTCAAAAATAGTATGTAGCCTAATTGTAGTATGACAATCAAGATCTATGGTTTACATTTTAAAAAATTTTAATTTTGATATGCAGACACAACTTGAGTGTAGTGTGTGATATGTACACTCGAGTGTATTCTAGCCTGCTCTCTCTCTCTCTCTCTCTCTCTCTCTCTCTCTCTCTCTCTCTCTATATATATATATATATATATATATATATATATATATATATATATATATATATATATATATATATATATCTATATATATAGCCTCATATATTGCCCTGTTATACTCTTAAACTTATCATCTTTAACATCCTTTATTTTGAAGTATTCACTATTTCCCTCCTTATTGTCCTATGTGTTGTCTAGTAGTTCATTGTTGCACATACTCAGCATTCACTGACGTCCTTGCTTTTGTTTTCTCTATCCTGGGTGTTGTATTCAACCCACCCAGAGATTGCATAGCCTAAGGACCAGGAGTTAGGTGGTGACGCCCAGATTTGGCTGTTGAGGACTTCTGAGATGGATAGGCTACCCACCACAAACCGGTCTGAGTAGTATAGGCTTTCATTTCCATAAGAAGCCATCTATCTCCCAATAGTTGAACGTGATATTAGATTTAAATTTTGTTGCAACAAAACTATGCTTTTGTTATCTTCTATTTAGAGAAGTATTGTGAACCCCAATTATTTGAATGGTTTTAATTTTTTTGATATGATCTATTAGAGGTATTTTACAATTATTTTGTTAAATTTAAGTAAGGAGTGGTTCCCATGGGCCCCACTCTTACAATAATGGTATTAGAGCATGTTTGTGCTCGGTAATATAAATATTTAAGACGTCCTTACTTAGTACGTATACCTAACCCATTACACCTATGTTTCAGGAGATCCAACCTATTTGGCAACACCAGTTTTGCCCATCATTCCAATGTTTTGCAAAGATTTTCCACACTGGAGAACCCCTTTTTTGGCATGGATCCCCCTCCTAGGAGCAACCCTAACTCTTCTCATGGGGTTGGCGACACCCTTGCCTCTACTTTGACTAGAATCACCAGTGAGAATAATTTAGCCTTCCTATTATAGTTTCTCACCACTGCTATGGTGGGAAAGTTAAACACCCCTCTTGTGCTTATATGTTGAAGGAGTACACACGGATTGATTTCATGAAAATGCAACCACCCTACTTGAAAAGTGAAGGGGAACAAGAGATGGTAGATAATGTTTATGACTGGGTCTTAGCCATAGAGCAGTCTTTTGGTGGTATGACATGCCCTCTGTACCAGAAGGTTAGGTTTTCTTCTTATGTGTTAGATGGACCAGCATTTTCTAGAGGAACGGGATAGCGCAGACTCATGACATCTCTACTTTGACATGGGGACAATTCTTGGTACTTTTCTATGAGAATTACTTCTACATAGATTTTCTTAAGAAGAAGGAAGTAGAATTTTATAGTCTGAAGTAGGGATCACTATCTATTCCTACCTATGAGCAAAAAAATTTGTTGCTCGAGCGTTATGTTTTGGGGTTAAGTGAGGACTGTAGGACCAATTTGTTCTTGCAAGGAACCAATTAGCATGTGGATCATGCTCTAGTCCCTCAACTTCCTCTCACGTTTTATATATGGTTGACGATTCCTTAACTGTTGAATCATATATCGATTTTCAATCCCACTAACAACACAGTAAGAGGAAGACCACTGACTATGAACAACATTGGGAAAACTGTAATTGTTGTTACCATCATCATCCTTCGTGCAAGTGCACACTACACATGGGAATGATAGGTCAATAATCTGCCATGAGTGTGCTCAGGTTGGACACTTCAGGCCACAATGCCCTGAGTTGTAGCAACATCATGCCCCTCCTCAACAGCCAACTCAGCAACCTACAAATCAGCCCCAACAAAATCTACCTCCAAGAAACAACAATAACAACAACAATCCTCAAGACTGACATCCTTTGGTAGAGTGTCGTGTGGGATGTGTTTTTTCTATGGATGTTGTTGATGCCCCTATTAACAATGAAGTAATAGAAGGTACCGTACATCTCCATATACATTCTATAAAAGCCATGTTTGATTCTTGTTCTTCAAATACATTTACATCTTGTAAGCTTGTTGAGATGTTAAACATAGAACCTACATATATGGATTATATTCTAGATGTTCAGACCCCTAGTGGTAGGATATGCTCTTCTTATCTGAAAAACCCACCCATGGAATAATGTATATATGGAAAGACATTTACAATCGAGTTCATATTCTTGAACATGACAGATTTCAACATCATTTTGCTTATGGATTGGTTGAAGAAGTTTAAGGTAGCCTTATTTTGCAATGAAAAAAAGGTTGGCTTACTTCACCCAGATGGTGAATGACTTTGTATAAAGGGTAGGAAACGTGAGGATAGGCAATTCATCATCTCAACCATAAAATCTAAAAAGTATATCTCTCATGGATTTCGAGCTTATTTGGCCTCCATTGTCCTAGGCCCTTCACCACCTCAGTTAGAAAATATTGAAGTGGTTTGAGATTTACCTAATGTTTTTCCTAAAGAGCTACCTAGTATTCCACCTTCTCGAGAAGTCAAGTTCACCATCAACCTTATATCGCATACCACCCCCATATAAAAATGTCCTTATTGTATGGCACTCACAGAACTTGCAGAACTTAAGAAGAAACTGCAAGAACTTCTTGACATGGGTTTGTTCTCCCTAGTGTCTCTCCATGGGGATCTCATGTTCTATTTGTAAACAAGAAGGATGGTTCTTTGAAGATGTGTATGTATTATAGAATTCTGAATTAAGTGACAGTGAAGAATCAATATCATCTATAAAACATTGATGATTTATTCCATCAGTTGAATTCTGTTATAGTTTTCTCTAAGATGGATTTAGGAAGTGGTTACTACCAAATGCAGCTAAAAGATGTGGATATACTAAAGATGGCCTTCCATATTCTTTATGGTCATTATGAGTGTCTAGATCCTCAAAGTCTAAGGGCACAACTTGAGGTTTCTCTGGAGGAGGAGGAGTGGAATGTACCTTCCCAGAATGGGTAGAGATAACCTTGAGTTGTTCAGGGTGTTTTGGATTGTTCTCAGGCTGTGCGACAAAAGTGTTGACATGAGGCTTTTGTTGGGTAAAGAGGCAAGCTAACTGAGCGTCAGTTGCCTTCTAGTGGGCTTGTTGTAGAAGAATGATCTATTCTAATGCTATAACCCTATCATTAGTCGAGGGAGGGGGAACATTCTGTTGAGCTTGAGGAGCTCTGCAAAAGATTGGGGTCTGTTGATATGCTTCCTAATGCTATCACCATCCAATTGGTAGATACATCCATGACAAAGCATGTGGGAATCATCAAAGATGTTCCTATTAAGGTTGGGAAGGACATTTATGTTCCATATGACTTTGTGATCATGGACATCATAGAGGACTTATGGTATCCACTCTTTTTTGGTCGCCCATTTCTAGACACCACCCATGCCTAAATTGATGTTGAGGATGAAACCAACCTTCTAAGGTTAGGAAAATAGACCCTAGAGTTTCAGGTGTTCAAGAGCACGAACTTTCTATTTTTCAAGAAGAGCTCTATCTCCTCGATTGTGTTGACAAGTTGTCGCAATTGAGACAATAATAGGAATTAATTGAAGACCCTTTACACACAGTCATCATGGCTTCATCTAAATGTGTCCTTGAACATGACCAATTAGATCAATATAGGGCTCACCTTAACAATTATGAAGAGGTGCATGATGATGAATTCGAAGACCTTAAGATGGAATCTCTCTTAGAAGGAAAACTTGAACCCCCTAAAGCTACAGAAATGAAACCTCTTCTTGAGGGACTAAAATATGTTTTCCTTGATGAGAATAAATTATGTGATGTTATCATTAACTCTGATCTTACACATGAATAGGAAGCCAAGCTCATGACAAAACTTAGGAAGACAAAAACTACCCTTGGCTATAAAATGGTTGACTTTCCTGGGATTGACCAATCCATTTGCATCCATAAAATTCCCATGGTAGAAGAGTACAAGCCTTCTAGAGACCCCCAATGAAAACTTAACCCCAATATAAAGGAAGTTGTACAATTAGAAGTAATTAAGATTTTTACTGTAGGAATCATCTATACTATCTTTGACTCACCATGGGTCAGTCATGTTCAGGTGTTCCCCAAAAAGGGGGGAACCACTATTGTCAAGAATGAAAAAAATGAGCTCATCCCCACCCGCATTGTCATAGGGTGGAGGATATGCATTGACTGTAGAAAATTGAATAAGGCTACTAGGAAAGATCACTTCCCTCTTCCCTTTATAAATCAAGTATTAGAACACCTAGACCATCAACAATATTTCTATTATTTCAATGGCTATTCAGGTTTCTATCAGGTACCCATTCACCCTAAAGACCAAGAAAAAACCACCTTTGTCTGCCCTTTTAGCACCTATGCTTTGAGGAGGGTGCCATTTGGTTTGTGTAATGCCCTAGCCACTTTTTAGTGGTGCGTGTCTAGTATATTTGCAGGGATAACTGAAACCACTATGGAATTATTCATGTATGACTTCTTTGTTTATGGAGATAGTTTTGACTCATGCCTCAAACACCTAACCCTTGTCCTAGAAAGATGTGAGGAGTCACACTTAGTTCTTAACTGGGAGAAGTGTCACTTCATGGTCAAAGAAGGGATTGTCCTAGGACACCATTTAAGTAATCATGGTATTGAGGTAGACAAAGCCAAGATTGAGGTTATCGCCAAACTTACCCCTCCCACTTTTGTCAAAGACATTTGTGCCTTCCTTGGGCATGTTGGATTCTATCGGAGATTCATTCATGATTTCTCAAAAATCACCAAGCCCTTCACCAACCTCCTTTAAAAGGAGGTTCTCTTTGTGTTTGACAAACATTGCATGACTAGTTTTTTATGTTTAAAAGATGCTCTCACCTCCACTCCCATCATCCAAGCTCCTGACCAGTCTTTACCCTTCAAAGTCATGTGTGATGCTAGTGATTTTGTTGTGGGGGCCATTCTTGGACAACGTGTTGACAAGAAGCATCATGTGATTTAATATGCATCCAAAACTTTGGATGATGCCCAGCAAAATTACATTGTCACTAAAAAAGAAATGTTAGCCATTGTTTATGCTTTTGACAAATTTCGCTCATACCTAGTCGGATCTAAGGTCATTGTCTATATTGATCATGCAGCCATCTGCTACCTCATGACCAAGAAAGATGCTAAGACTAGGCTCATTAGATGGATTCTCCTGTTACAAGAGTTTAACTTAGAGATCCTAGACAAAAAGGGCTCCAAAAATGTTTTTGTAGACCATCTCATCCAACTAAGCCTATGCCAGGATGACGACACACCCATAAACAACTCCTTACCCGACGACCAATTGCTTAAAGTTGACTCCCAATTTCCTTGGTTTTCCAATTATGTCAATTTTTTAGCTGCAGGTGTATTGCACCCTGAATATAAGGAACATTCGAAAGATTAAAAAAATTGCATGATGTTAAAAACTTCTATTGGGGTGACCCTTATCTTTTTAAGTTATGTTCGGATGGGCTTTATCGTAGGTGTATCACTGAGAGTGAAGCTCATAACATTCTTAATTAGTGTCACTCTGGCCCTTATAGAGGGCACCTGAGCTCTTAGAAGACTTCTAGGAAGGTTCTACAGTCAAGATTCTTTTGGCCCACCTTATTTAAGGACTTCTATGAGTTCATTCTGACATGTGATGAATGCCAAAGAACCGGTAACATATCCAAGAAAGACCAAATTCCCATGACCTCCTGGCAAGAAATTGTGATTTTTGATGTTTGAGGGATAGATTATATGGGCCTCTTTCCTTCTTCTTGTGGGTACAAATACATTTTAGTAGTCATTGATTATGTTTCAAAATTGGTTGAGGCAATCCCCACCAAATCATGTGACTCCAAACCGGTAAAGAAGCTTTTCAAGGATATCATCTTTCCTAGGTTCCGGGTACCTCACACTGTCATTTCTGATGGAGGTTCCCACTTCTTAGAAAAAAAGTTTTGAATCCTTGCTCAGACGTTATGGGGTCCACCACAAGGTCGCCTCTCCCTACCACCCTCAGACTAGTGAGCAGATTGAGGTTTCAAATAGGAAAATCAAGTCCATCCTAGAGAAAATAGTCAATCACACTAGGACATATTGGGCTTTGAAACTTAATGATGACTTGTGGCCATACAGGACTGCCTACAAAACCTCTATAGGCACCACTCCCTTCAAGTTGATTTATGGAAAATCTTGCCATCTTCCTATAGAGTTAGAACACAAGGAAAATTGGGCCATCAAAACTCTTAATTTTGACTTATCTACAGCAGGGGAAAATTGTTTTTTCAGATGCAAGAGTTAGATGAGCTCAGGATGACAGCCTATGAGAATGCTAGAATATATAAAGACAAAACTAAATTATGGCATGATGGTCATATTAGGAGAAAAGATGTCTGCGAGGGTGACCAAGTTCTTGTCTACAATTTATGATTAAGGCTTTTTCCTGGGAAACTCAAACCAAGATGGTATGGGCCTTACCTTGTTAAACAAGCCTATCCACACAGCCATTTTCTTCTTTGGGACAAGTTTTCAGGGGAGTTCAAAGTCAATGGACATAGGTTAAAACGGTACATTACTATTGAAGATTTTTTGACTTATGAGGCACATCAACTCTCATTACTAGAAGATCCAGACTTGAACGAGCTCCACCCCCTCCTAATCTTGAGCCTGAACCGGCTCCATGATACCCTTACGGCAGGCCCTCAACGTAAAACCATGTGTTGTTAGAAGGCAACCCAGCATTTTTCTTTGTTTGTTTTACCTTTGATTTTCTTATAATTGTTAATCTCAAGTTGTTTTCCTTTCCCTTTCCTACTCCCAGAAATTACCTCTGCTTGAGCAAACCACCGTTTTATTGAACTAGATGAGCGATTTTCTTCCGGTGAACTTCTTCCCTCCATCTCCGATTTAGATTTTGCTTGGGATGAGCAAAATTCTAGGTCCGGGATGGAGGTGGGTGGTATGTCTCTATTCCACCCCCCTTATCTTTTCCCTTCTTTCATTACTTTTTGCCATTTTATTGTAGTTTTCCTTAGCGCAAAAAACCATTATCTAGTCACTCAAGTTGATTAGACATATATCATTGTACCCTCAAATTGAATTTAGTAAAACTTTTTGCAAAATCTATTACAAATTGCCTTGTCTGGAACCATTATGTCACCTAGGACCCCTATATAACATCACTCCTTGGAATAGTTGGCAAGTCAAATGGAATCAATCAGAACCAAGCATAATTTTTCCCTATTCTCAAATAATGGATTATCTTGTTATAAAACTTGTATGATATGATTTATAGGAATATTCTAACTTTAGCAATGACACTCTCTGTAAAAAAACATATGAAAATAAAATAAAATAAAAGCACGAGAACATCTTTTCCTTCCCTCTACTTTTCTTCTAAAAAAGAGAAGCAAAGAATCACCACCAGACAAAAATCAAGTTTGGGGTGGCATGCTTCCCAAAATGAACTCTATACTCCACAAAGGGGCGTACCATCAAAAAGATGCAAAAGTACACAAGAAAAAAATTATGACCAATGTAGCCACAACTCCGCAAAATCCAAATCCCGAGTCAAATAGAGGAGGGATAAAAACAAAGTATTACTTTCTTCTTTGTTCACACCCCCTTATTCCTGTTCTTATGCAAATAACTTACAAAAAAAATCAGAAATTGAGAAAAACAACAGTAAGAGGAAACCTATTTTTCTACAAATTCTCATTTTAGAAGCAATATTTGACATTTATTTTGATAGGGAATAAAGAACTTTATGCTACGTGGTTCTAGGAGATTATGTCACTTGGCCAAAAATTAGAGGTAAGGATTATAGTGATGTTGAAAGGATGAGGAATGAAATATTGAGAGTATAAGTTGGACTTTCTTGAGGGTAGACAAAGATTTTAAGGCTAGGGTATTTTGGTGAATGTATATTCACCATTTATTTTTGTATCATTTAGGATAATTAATTAAGAATTTCTTGGTAATTTTAGTTTAATTCGAAAATTAATTGCACTTTCATCCTCTAGATATTCCTTTTCTGAATTCTTATGAAATTTCTTTCAAATTTTCATTAAATATTGAAACATTTAGCTAAAGAAAGATAGGAGGCTTTTCAGATTTCCCGTAGAGTTACATATACCTCATACCAAAACAATCATAACTCCCACGTACAAATTCCAAATTTGGAGTTTAGATATATTTTAAAAGATAATTTCAATTTCTACCTAGTGACTTTGGTAGTCATTTGACTGTCCAACCAACTGATGAAAGTGCTTATTTGTTTTCCCACAGTGCCTTATTTAAGTATATACTCTACACCAAAATGGGTATAACTATCACATCCCAAAGTGAAATTTAATGTGTAAGTATGCGATGGAAAGAGAATTTTATTATCTATAGGAAAATCATACTTTTGGGAGCACTTAAAATCTTTTTGACAGCGGAAATTCGATCAAAACTTTTGTGACAAGAATTTGCAGCAAAGAGAGCTTGAATTCAAATGGTCAAAAGAAGGCAATTAATAATTTTCTTTATTGTCTATTGAAGAAAGAAACTATTCTCTTGACCAAGTCTTGGAGTAGCTGTCATTCATTTTTCTTCCCCTCACTCCTTTCTAGGGTTGCTACCCCCCTCATTCTCTTATAAAAAGAGGGGGTCTCCACTTGTATGAATCGTCACTTTTTGTAGAGAAAAATCTTTGATCAAATAGTTGTCTCTTATTTATTTGCAATTGTACTCAAGTGATTAGCAATAAAAGTATTTTGTTGTTGAATTTGTAAATTGGTCCTCTCTTTTTGGTTGTTTATTTGCTAGATTTAGGATTCTAACTTCTCCTTTCTCCTTCTTGGCATTCTTGGGAGCAAGGACCAAAGAATACAGTCATTTAATCGTGCTAGCATAAGGGCTTGTTTCCTTTCTAAGACTAGTCTATGGCTAAGATTCTTTCTTCCTTTGTCTCTCCTTGTTCAAGAATTATGAGTGGGTAGTTTATTATTGAGGCAAAGGGGAGTAACCCCTTAGCTATGTGTTTCTAGATTGAAAATTTATATGATTCCTTGGATAGATGGTTTTTTGGTTGGAACTCGCAGGTTTAAGCGAAGTCATCTTTCATTTTTATCATATGTTAACTTTGTAGGATGTGACTGCAAAAACCAAAGTTTAGAATGACCAAAAATGACATGAGATTCAGATGAGACCTCGAAAACATCCCTATAAGGATGATAGGACTAAGATCTATGAACTCTAGGACCAATGGGTTCACGGTGAGTCCTTCTTTTGTGATTCATTTATGAATGTTTTACATGCCTTCTTTTATCTTTCTTTTTGAATGATTCTTCGATCTTGTTTTCACATGGCTATGGCGGTAATATTTGTAGCCTCAATTCTTTCCCCCTTGATTTATCTTTCTTTTTAAACCGCTCTTTTCAATCAGATTTCTCTTGTTTGAAATTTAATTTCTAGTCCTTAAATAACTTATTTCATTGTGCTAATAATCTTCATTTTGTATCCTTTTTCTTAGCATAACTTTTCCATGCTCTGTTCAGTGTAACTTTTAATTTATTACAACTTTTATTTCTTTGATTAGTGTAATCAAATCACAAATTCAGCAAACAGATCTTTACTTTCTTGTTCACCTATTCAAAAAAAATAAAGTTAAAAAATCAACTGGGTTTATAGAATATAATTCTTAAAATGTTGTCATATGGGATCGACCCTTCTATACTAGCCTTAACTAGAAAGTAAAAAAGGACTAAACTCTAGGATAATAATCTGAGTGAATTGGTGTGCTAAAGGACGCGTATCAACTAGCGCTTGGTCGCAATCAGTTCTGTATAAGGTCTAGGAGAATCAAAATTCCTAAGATGTCACCCCCTCGATGGTATGAGTCAATTGCAACAACATACCAGTCAAACTGCCCACAGTGACATATAAGTAAACTACAAACCAGCCTAGTCTGCCCTTGGTATATAGGTCATGGGACTAGTATCCAGGGTATACATAACCCTATCATCTGAGGTACAACTGCCTATCCTCAATCACATCACATATGTACAGGTATCAACTGTTCTTAAACCGAGGCCACAGCCATCCTCTAAAACCTTGAGATTAGGATGACAAGGGAACACAGTCTCATTGTAACCTGCATACTCAATAGTATGTGCTCTGAGCTTCCCTTAGTAATACTTGTTCCCCAGCTAGCCAGTTCTGACATTGAATGGTTCTACAGCATAGGGCACTACATGATTAGGGTTTCACTTGATTAGTTAACACCAATAGGGTGAGTTAAGGTTGCATCAATCAAGTTACATACAAATCCTATAAAAGTGTTCTACAAAAACATGGTGTATGTTGCAACTTCAAAAGATATAAAACGTATAAGATATAACTTTTATCACAAAACCACATGGTACTATTTCATTACCACATGTGAGTCCATACTCATCATCATACCATCACACGTTACAAAACCTTGTCACATCATGAAGAGGATAACACCTCAACTAGGACACAAAACCATGTCCACGGTCATAAGACAATTCACATCATTCCCTGTAAGAACATTATTATCATTCCATGCCTCATTAAGACTCATCATACTATCACCATACATGAGATGCATAAGTTTAATACAACATTATATAAGAGTTATGATGTTCATATGACAGAAAATTAGGATTACAATAAAATAGAAAGAGATAGTATTCCATCGTCATCCTAGTCACACAAAAAACTATGTATCTTCATCATATACTTGTATTAGGGTTAGGTTTAACAAGATAAGATGAATTAGGGTTACAAAATAGCCTCTAAAGATAAACCCTAATTCTCAACATCAACACCATATCGTGAAAGCATAACATCAACAATACCAATCATAATTCGGGAAACATAGCGACCATGAAGCCAAAAAAAAAAAATCATCGACCACTATGGGTCAGAGATGTCATCGACCGCTAAGGATCAATGAGGTTGGCAACCGCTAGGGTTACCAAACATTGGCGACCGATGATGACATAAAACCTGGCCACTGATTGAAATCACAACTCTTAGCAACCACTATGAATCCAATCCTTCATCGACCTCTAAAAGGTCCAAAGCTTGGTGACCACATAAAAGAAAGAACTTAGAGACCACTCATGTGTCAACGTCTTAGTGACCAACCAAGGGAATCAAAACATTAGCAACCAATGACATCAAAAAATTTGGCAACCACATGAAGTACAAAATCTTGGTGACCATCGTGCATTGAAAATCTTGGTGAATAGGGAGAGACAAAAATCTCATTGACTACTAAGAGTCCAAATAGGTTGGTTATCACCAAGGATCCAAAAGGTCATCAAGTTGCATCACAAGGAAGAAGATCAGTTCAAAACCCTAATTAGCAACCATCATTTTAGAGGAAAAAAACAAATGTTTCCACAAGTATACAAGGACAAAATATCCATCACCAAAGAAGGATTATTGCACAAGGGTTTAGGGTTCATCCAAGAGGATACTCTACTCAATAACTATTAAGTAAACACAAAACCTAGGCCAAGATATTATCTTCCTACTTTGGAACAACATTTTAAGGCAAGATCATGTGCATGCAAGGTAGAAGTGAGCAATAATCATGAATAAAGTTATATAACTCACCTTAGTGAAGATGAAGAAACTACAAACAGCAAGGTAGATTGAATAAAAGAGGGTTGAAAACCCCAGCTTGAGCACTCCTTTCGGACAAGCTAGCTTCTCCTCCAATAAGGAAGCAAACCCTAGGTCAAGGAAGCAAGAAAGAGAGAGTCTTTGACCTCTAGATCAAGATCCACCATGAAACCGAACAAAAAGAAGAGATTAGAGGGTAGATTAGCAAGGAAAATGAAGATAAAAAGGAAGATCACACTTAAAAAGACCACTAAGAAAAGCAAGGGAGCTCCACAAGCACAACGAGAGGGTAGATCTGAACCCTAGATCAACGTGTAAGGTAGATCAGCCACCTTCTCCTTCTTTGGCACCTCCTTCTCCACCAAGCACAAAGGGAACTAGCTCCAAGAAGAAAAGGAAGAAGAGGGATGAATCTAGGTGTGTAAATATGTTACTTGCATGCAAGGAGGGAGGTATATATGGCTTAGAGTGAGAGAGAAAAAAAAAAGGGTAAGGTGTTGAGCCAAGCATGTCATGTCCCTAAAGGATCTCATCCATGAAAGAATCTTACACATGCAACTAGGTCATATACAAACCAGGCGACCCCAACAAGAAAGCTCATCGACCAAGGTGGTCTAGAAAAACATAGTGACCACTAAAGCATTCTTGGAGACCGATGATGATCATAAACGCAAACGGTTACTAACCCTAGGATTGTTGGTGACCAAGAGAGGTACAAATCTCATCTACCACCAACCCTAGGTAGCTCAAGGAAAACTTCATCGACCACCAAGAATTAGGACCATGTGAAAACTTGGTGATCACCAAAATAGGTAGCTCACACTCAAGGCCAAACATGTGTCAAGCCATCCATACAAGCCCTAATTTCAACACAAGTTGTCACCACTCAAACCAAGATGTAACAAGGCACCCCAAAGCACAACCATATCAAAAATTATATGAAAACATGTGAGACGCAAAAATCATGTGACAAATTGTAAGGAAAATCCTAGATATGGGTAAATTGTAATTAGGTCCAAAAGAAGCACATATATGTATAACTATCTCAAATAGTGTCCAAATTGGACCAAACTTAAAATATAAGCTATTCACAATATATAAAAAGCATGTAACAAGGTTATATTAAGTTTTAAACTTCTTATTATGATAAGCAAGCATGTTCAGTCAGAAAGCAAGGTCAGGGGTCATACAGGCATACCCTAGGACTCATTGTTTAGTCATGTGTATCTTGTTTAATTAGATCTCTTTGTCATAATTTTAGAGCAACTAAATTTATAACCCACATACATACATATATATACCATTTTTTGCAATTAATAAATAAAAGTACATACTTACAAATTTATTTATTGCATAAACAATGAAAGTAATGATAAGTAATTATGAAAAATAGAAAATGGGATCATATTGGTGGTATATGTAATGTTTACATCTATAGGTGCTACTATGTATCTAGGGTTATTAGAATTATAAAATTATATAATGCATAGAAAATAAGAAATGTAGTTTTTGGTCGATACAGTTTAACAACTCATTTGAATTGTTCTTTAGTTTATCAAATATTGTTGATTGAGCCACGGTTAGTATTAATAAGTGAGGGTGTATGATAATATGAGAAGTCAATTTGATGTGTCAATGACTTATTGAAAGGTTAAAATAGTTAATATGTTGACTAACTGCACCACAATGACCTTGTAGATGTCACAAAGGTAGATCAACATTTTGTAAGCACAATAGCATTTTCCGCAAGTTGTCTAGATTCTATGAGCCAACAACTAAAATATTACAAGGAGTCTAATTTACTTTACCAAGCATATACATCCAAGCACATACACAAATAAAATATCAAGCATATATGTTCACCATCCCAACTCATAAAAAAACTATGCAATATCAAAGGGTGGAATATTAATGTTTTTTTATTTTTTATTTTTTATGTGGAAACATAATTTGGATTATAAACTATCAATTAATTAAAAATTCAATAGGTTTATGTATTGTTATATACTTACTTACCTTCTTTTCAACCCTTGGACAATTGTGAATGAATATATAGAGGGAGATTGTCAACTCTAGAATTTTATTTGTTAAATTCTTTACTTTCTTCTCAGTTCCTAGAACAGTTCATGTGAAGCGGAAGATAGCTAAAAGTAAAGACTTTTTGAGGATCTAGTAGTATATGAGTAGAAGCTTTTATCTCATTTATGTAATAAACTATGTGAATAGGTCCCTAATCACATGTGAATACAAAATTCAATAAATTAGATTTCATAAGATAAATATTATTTGTTTAAGACATATTTTGAATATTGAGGGGAAAAAAGGAAGCCAATGCTTATTTGTGTAGTTTTTTCAAAATGATGAAATATGTTAGTTGAAATATTTAGACTTTGCACAAGTCTTATCATTTGTAATATGGAATGATTGATCAAGTATTTAATGATAGTTAGATTATATGTCATGTGAGAAGAATTCTAATTCACTATGTGGAATATGAGATTAATTATTTTCTACTTAACATCATGTTATGATTAAATAAAATAATAGGAAATCCTAGATTCAAATATACATGAGGCTTCACGTGCATGAATTGGATAGTTGGTAAAACACATAACATATATGAATGAAACATAGTTAGTGCCAAAAGTAATAATCAAACAAGAGATAATAAAATATAAAAGTCCACTAACATCATAGACACATTCCCTAAGGTCTTTACTTGGAATAGGAAACATAATTTTCACTACTAAACTGTAGAGGAGAGTGAGAGAATACAAAGAACAACTAACTAGACTTGGCTTGATATGAGAATTTATTCTTGATCCAATCAGATAACTTCTTGAGTATTGACACAACCAAACCCATTAACCAAGGATTATGTCCATTAAAGAGGGATTAAACTACCATCCACTTTTAATTACTAACTCAAATAGATTTATTATTAAGTATTATGAAAGAATATTAGATAATAAATAGATAACACCTTCTTTATGAAAAACGTGAAAGGTTACAATAGAGTTTTACTTCTACAAAAGATAAGGGTTCTTGCTTAATATACATCGAGTTCAACTTATTAGAAATTGATCATGTTTCTTACTCTCTCATTTTTAGGACTTAGAGGAAGGATTAGAGACCGTCTAACTAACTAGATACTACTCTCCAGACCTCAACCAATCTACTCCTAATGAAGATAGCTTTTGGCTCCTCCTATAGAGGTGGACTATTTTAAAAAAATTCAGTATATTGTATGAGCTACTGGCTCAATTTGTAGAAAATCAATAATAAACCATGATACTTCAGTTGCAGACATCTATTAACCACTGAAGAATATAGGCATGACAATTTAAAATTGTAAATCATCCAACATGGCAATATATCCGATGACAACCACAATAAAAAATAAACTAAATCCACTCATTAAACCTTCTATTTATTTTATTATGATTTGGAACTACATTAAGTGTATCACAACATGTGGAAGTATCACTACAAGTAACAATCTCATTGTACAAGACTTAAATTAGACATTAGACTCTGAATCAACTAAATTAGCTCCCTAGTCTGTAACAAGACTCACCACATCTTGTCTCAATGGTTAAATAGCTAGTTGGATAAAGTAGACTCCTCCTATAAACTTGGGTACTAAGGTGGAGAGTCAAAGCACTTGGTTTAGCTACATGCATTAGTTGTTCTACAAGGGATGACCTATTCAGAAGTATCTAAACTCACTGAACTATGTTGGGTACCATTGGAATCTTGAATTAGTGTTTGGTACCTTGCTAATTTGAGGATCCTATCCTCACTGGGCTAAGTCCCCCATACCCTGGCTACCTCATCTTGGTCTTTACCAGTCAGCAGGCATGTTTCCTTCTTCATAGTGTAGACATCTATGATGGATTCTATAGTTTTTAGTGCATCTAATGTCAAATGATTTGTTAGTTTTCACAAATAATGTTTTCATATTGCTACTCTTATATTCTCTCAAATACAATGTATCAATAAATTATTTCCTTATATATTCTCAAATCTCTTTTTACTCTAATATGTATGTTATTACTACATCAACTAAGGTCAAAACCTTGAACTATTCACAACACATGTTTTCTTTAACTTATCAAAGAACACTATAAGCTAAATGAAAACTTAAATCAATTGTTTAATAATGGAAATAATATAATAAAGGTGTAATTAACACAAGAATTATCTTAAATTCTCCAATTACCAATAAAGTAATATATGGGTTCTAACAATCCCCCATCTAATACAAAATCATCTTGAAACTCCTAGAAGAGGAAAGGATACTTGTTACATACCTCTGACTCTAAATCCCATGTAGCTTCATCTACACCATGATTCCTACAAAGGACCTTTACTAAGGAAATATCCCTCTTTTTAAGATTCCAAATTCTATGGTTTAGACTTTGTATAGTGCCTTAAACATAGGAGATGGCTTCTCTTAGTTGGATTGGCTTTGTGTCAATGATCTTTTCTTTACATGGATGACACTTCTTCAACGTGGATACATGAAAGATATCAAGTAAATTCACTACCTAAGGAGGCAACTCAAGTTTGTATGCTATTGGTCCAATTATCTATTTGATCGGATAGGTACAATATATCTAGGAATTAATTTTTCTTGCTTTCTAAACCTCGGTATACATTTCCATGGTGACACTTAAAAAAATACATCCCCAACCTCAAACTGAAGCTTTCGATGATGTTTCTCAATATAACTATTATGTATGTCTTGTGCAACCTTCAACTATTACATGATCGTGTATCAGGATCTAGAATATGACTTTCTCCAACTTCATACCAATAAATAGGAGATATCCACTTTCTCCCATATATAGATTAATAAGGGGCCATTACTAGACCGGAATGACAACTATTGTTATATGCAAACTCCATAAAACTAAGGTGATTATCCAACTGTTACTAAAATGCAAAAGACATGCTCTCAGAATGTCCGCTAGGGCTTGAATTGGCTACTCTGACTAGCTATCTACTTGATGATGAAATGTTATGCTAAACTTTAAACATGTCTCCAAGACACGGTGTAATTGATTCCAGAATCTAGACGTGAACTTGGGGTCTCATTCAGATATAATAGTGATTGGAATTCTAGTGTGTTCTCCCTATGATGTGCACCCAACTGATTAAATTTTGAATGGATGCACCTCAGGGCACACAATAGGGTCTTTTGAACCCAAGGGAGGGAGGGACACTAGAGTTATGTTTGTTTACGCTAGGATCCTGATACATAGTCTAGGGTTGAATAGAATAACTTGGTTTGATTTAATTACACGGAGGGTGTCCAAACAAGTAAAAATAAGGAAAGAAAGAACAAACTCTACTTTAACCCTAGAGAGTTTAGTTATAATCGACAAAGAAAACAAGCTAAGAAAGAAAACAAGAAATTTAGACTAAGGCAAGAAAACCAAGAGTTAACATTAGCACTACATTAACAATGCAATTATACCCAACAACCTAGAGAGAACAATTATTTAAACTAAGAAAAATACTACACTAGACTAGCACTTAGCAACTAGGGAAAGCAAGAGACTAAACCAGCAACTAACTATCTAGATTAAGTACAAACAAGCAAAAGTGACACTAACTACACTAGCAAGATGTAACTATCATGAACAAGACAATTAAATTAGTAGGCAAGTAAAGCAACTAACTAAGCAAGCATAAACTAGTAAGGAAGCAATTAGGGTTTTAAGAGATTAATGGGAAGTGTGGGTCGTTTGGAGTAATGTGACTAGAACCTATGTTAGGGGGTCATAACATGCAAGTGATTTTCATTCATTTAGATCATCGAACCAAACAACAAGTTAGATGCTAGAGAATTTCCCTAAACTACTAATTAACCATGGATGGAATAGGGGTTTATGGGGGAACTACTCCCTGTAATTCCATATTCACTCTTGTGAGGCTCATTTGGGTTAGGGTGTAGGTGGAATTCAACTAGGATCTAATCAAGTATAGGTTTTGAGGATATAAGTACATAGGGAAATCAAGGGCAAGGGTAGTAATGTAGGGTGGAAATGAGGGTTTTACACCTCATATCACCTACCATACAGCCTTTAGGTAGATTAAATCCAATTACATAAAGTACCTCTAAACTAGATACTTAAATTTGTCACCTAGGTGTAGGAGGATGGATTAACATGAAGGAAGATGGGTAGCTAGCCAGGCATCCACTAGTTGGACCTAGAAGAAAATCCAAAAATGGCTATATATAAGCCATTTCCCTAGAACCTTAGGTGATTTCAAGCATAAACCAACAATATATCCATGCAAATCCAATAAAAGTATAACCTAATCATTACCAAATGAAATTAAAAAATTTAAGTAGTATCAAAGTCACATTTAAACTTCAAGCAATCCATCTAATGGGGGGGTTTATCTACTCATAGAAATGAAAAATAAAAAAGGGAGAAGAAAGAGGTATAAGAAGCCATGGAGCTCGAAGTAGTACCTAAAATCCTCTTTTTCATAAGCTAAAAGCTTGAAAACTTCACTCCTCCAAAGTGGAATGACATGGAAATGGAATGGAAAGTGGAAAAAACCTAAAAGGAAGGGTTTTGTGTGGAAGTTCCTGAAATAGGAGTGGAGTGAGGTAGGAAGGTGATACGAAGGTGAAATGAATACTCAAGGAGGCTCAAGAGTGTCTAACCTCATGCTCCAGACACAACCCATGTATATATAGGGGATAGAGAAGTATAGAAATAATTAGGGGAGATATGGGAAAAATAAAGCATAAAAAAGTGCTAGGGTTTGAGGCATGACGGTTGTGGTGGGTGGAGGGTAGCACATTCATGCTAGGGGATAATAGGTGTTCTAGTGGAAGCAATTTTATAGTTAAAATTTGGGATTCGGAGGGTTGGTATCATAGATGTGCTAGGTGGCACAATCGTGATGGTGTCTAGGTAACACGTCTGTGCAGGGTAGCACGGTTGTGGTGAGGGCGCACATGCGTCTTGAGCTTTAGGAAGTAAGATAGTTTTGGATGCCACGATCATGTTGAGGTATCTTTGTCACGATCATGTTGGATATAATAGACATGGTGGTGAATTTGTTGTAGTTTCTTCATTTATATTAAAAAAACCAACTCTAGACTTGTTGTGCTTATCATTTATGTGGAAAATATCATTATGTTTGGTAATGCTTCTGAAGGCATTGCAACTACCAACCGATATCTAGAACAACATTTTCTTACTAAAGGTCTGGGTAAACACAAATAATTCTTGGGAATTGAAGTATCCAGATCTTCCTATAGTGTCTATCTTTCACAACGCAAATATGTGTTGGACCTTTTGACATAAGCATGTATGCTTGGTTCTAAACCTGCTAGTACTCCTTTGGATCCCAATGCCAATTTGGATGGTGAATCTTCACCTCCATACCCGATAACCATCAATATTGATGAATAGTTGGTAAGATTATCTACCTCACCGTGACAAGAACTGATATTACTACTGTAGTTGGACTTGTCAATAGGTACATGGACAAACCTAGACAATGTCTTTGGGATGCTATTTGTCAAATTATTAAATATCTGAAATCTTCTCCAGGAAAATGTTTACTATATTGCATAAATGGGCACTAACTTACTGGGTATTTAGACTCTGATTATGCCAGTTTTGATGTGAATGAAAATCTACTTCTGAATATTGTTCCTTTGTTGGAGGAAATTTGGTTACATGGCATAGTAAATAGTAGACTGTGGTTTCCCGATCAAGTGCTGAAGAAGAATACATAGATATAGCTCACACTGCTTGCAAACTAATGTGGGTCCAAGGATTCATCAAGGAATTTGATATTTCTGTATCTGATCCTATTCCTATGCATTGTGATAATAAAGTTGCCACTTTTATTGCCAACAATCCTACTTTCCATGAGCACACAAAGCACATCAAAGTGGATTGCCATTTTGTTTGAGAAGTGGTTCTCTTTGGCCCTATATTAACTCCTTATCTTCAAACAAAAGATTAGGTTACATAAATCTTTACCAAGATACTTCGCAAGAGTCATTTTGCTACACTGGTGGACAAGTTGGCCATGATTGACATCTATGCTCCATCTTGAACGGGAGTATTAATGTATGCACTTATACATTATCATGTGATGTGTGTTTTGTTATGTTGTGTTACGTGTTTTGTTATCATGTGGTGTGTGTTTGGTTATGTGCTTAAGACCTATCTTGTCTTAACCTTTTCTTTTATCCCATATTGCATGGTTCTGGTTCTCCCTTACTATGTTGTCCTATAAAAGAGAGTGCATTGTAACTATTTCAAATCTTTAAAATAAAGGTTTTCCCATTGCATAAATAGCATTTCAATTACAGTTTTGATAGAGCCTAGTGTGACACATTCTTTACTCAGAGATCATTAGTTAGGGGTCTAAATCTTTTAACTAAGGATTTATATTGTGAATTGTTAGTAAGAGTACCATTTGGTAAACCAACAATTTTGAAAGAAGTATGCCATGGTTGTATATTGAGTTTTAGTGGATGTATCATAGTAGTTGATTTCATACCCTTAGATATTAATTCTTCTCAGATAATTTTGGGTATGGATTGCCTTGATACATACCATGTCCAATTAGATTGTTGGAAGAAAGAGGCTATCTTTCAGCAAGGTGGTTTTTTCTATGTCTTCATTGGAGACGTAGTATCAACTGTTGTAGCTGATTAGATGATGAGAAAAGGGTGTGAGTCCTTTTTAGAACACATGGTAGATGCAAAGGCTAAAAATAATAGTTCATATAGAGTATGTTCCAGTAGTGTGTGAGTCTCTAGATGTTTTACCAATTGAGATACGAGGTTTACCTCTAGTCCAGAGAGATGTTGACTTTGAGCCACAAATTCTACATGGTAGTCACCCAATAGCGTTATCGACATATAGAATGGAACCTATGGAGTTAAAGGAATTAAATATCAGTTGTTTGAGTTACTAGATAAGGGTTTCATTCAACCTAGTACATCACCTTGGGGAGATCCAATGCTTTCTTTGAAACAGAAGGATGAAACTATGTAGTTGTGTCTAGACCATAGGTAGATAAATAAGATAACTATTAAGAACAAATATCCTTTGCCTGAGATTGATGATCTATTTGAGTAGATGTGTGGAGCAACCATCTTCTCTATGATAGAACTCATGTCAAATTATCATCAATTGAGGATAAAGGCATCATATTCACCTAAATCATGCTTTAGAATAACATATGGACATTATAAAGTTATGAGCTTGTAGTTATGTCTTTTTCTTAACAAATGCCACTGCAACTTTCATGGATATGATGAATATAGTTTTCAGGTTGTGTCTAGATCAATTCATAAAGGTATTTATAGACAATATCCTTATATATTCTAGAGATGCTGAATAACAATAGCAACATCTAAGAATATCTCTACAGTTGTTGAGATAACATCAATTATATGCTAATTTCAGCAAATATGAGTTCTGGCTGACTGAAGTATCCTTTCTTAGACATGTCATATCAGGAGAAGGAGTCATTATAGACCCTGAGAGAGCGGAATATATTCTTTAGTGGGAGCAACCCACAATCCCTACTGAGATTAGAAGTTTTCTAGGGTTAGTCGGATATTATAAGAGATTTATAAGGAACTTCATTGTTTTAGCATCACCTCTTACACATTTCACAAGGAAGGATATGCCTTTTGTTTGGTCTGAAATGTGTGAGAAAAGATTTTAAACACTAAATTTTTTATTTTTCCAGAGGTAGATGAGGAATAGGTGGTGAATAGTGTTGCATCTGAGAAAGGTTTAGAATGTGTTCTTGTGCAAGAAGGAAAGGTGATGACTTATGATTTTAGACATCTCAAGAAGAATGAAGAGAATTACCCAACACATGATCTTGAGATGACAACAGTAGTACATGGCTCAAAGACATGACATCACTATATTTATGGTGAGTCATGTAAGGTGTTACTGATCGACCATGAGAGTTTAAGGTACATTTTAACACAAAAGGATCTTAACATGAGGTAGCGTATATGGTTAGAGCTTATAAAGGATTATGATGTGACCATTGATTATCACCATGGGAGGGCCAATGTTTTGGCAAATGCTTTGAGCTGGAAGTGTATATTATATGTAGAAATGTTTTCTATGGCATGTGTAAAAAGAGACAAATTGGTCAAAATGAGAGAGGTGAATTTAGATTTGAGTGTATCAAAACATGGTGGTTTGATTACATAGATGCAAGTCAAACCTACATTCTATGAGAAAATCAAAGAGCTTCAATAGAATTACAATGAATTGAAGCAAATCGTGCATGACATGACAAAAGGGAAGAGGATAGAGTTTAGATATTTAGATGATGGGATGTTGTGATAGTAGGACAAATTGTGTGTGCCAGATGACACTGCGTTAAAAATGCAGATTCTTGAGAAAGCTCACTCTTCTATGTATGCAATGCATCCATGCAGTTCTAAGATGCACAAAAACATCAAGAAATTGTATTGGTGGTAAGTAATGTATACAAATGTAGCTGAGTATGTAGCCAAGTGTGGTGTTTGCCAACAAGTCAAGGTTGAACAACAGAAGCCAGCAGGTACCCTACAACCACTCCCTATTCTAATGTGGAAGTGGGAACATATTACTGTGGAATTTTAGGTGTGGTTACCTAGAACATCACATGTCTATGACTCTGTATGGATGATTGTGGACAAACTAACTATATCCACTTGTGTCATACCTGCTAAGTTAACTTGGGATGCACCAAAACTAGTTAAAGTCAACATAGATGAGATAGTTAATTGCATGGAACATGATGCAACCCTATTTTGGAGATTCATCTTGTGCCTTTTCCCCCCTAAAATCACATCTAAACTTGTTAGAATGCATGGTGTTTCCCCATTATATGTATTACTATCAAATGCACTTATGGATGTTCCTTGCATGTTTTTTAGGTGCTTGGACCATGCTTTGCATGGATAGGAGAAAAGGAGGATGATCATAGGGTTCCTTCACCCATGGAGGAGTCTAAAGAGGGCATAAGAGCTTCCCCAACCTAACCCTAGTAGACAAGAGTCAAGACAAAGTAAATGAGTTCATGGATTGTGAAGTTGAAGATCAAAATGCAAGAAAAAGTCCCCAGAACAATCACGATGACACAAAACACTCATGTTTCCAATGCCAAATTCATAGGGAAGTTAGACTTGAAACAACTACAACAAAACCACCACCACAACCTTTATAAGTTCCTCAAATTTTGGTAAATTTAAATTCTATAAATATAAGACTTTGCTTGATACACAAATTCCCTAGTTATAATTGATAGAATAATGATGCTATCCATTTTGTGGCATGGGCTCAACTCATGGCCCAAGTAAAACCTATGAGACTATTTGCTTTATAAATAGGTCCTTGTGGCACAAGTTTAAGGAATATAAAGTAATTTGTGCATAAATGATGGATCATTTTATGTTTTGTTAGATAATTGAAATATGAGTTAATGGGCAAGTTTGCAAGATATCTTGAGATAATGTGTAATTAATGGTGTAATTGTCTAACCATGAATCACAACACAATATTTGAGGCATCAACTAAGGATATACCAGTCTGACTTTTGGGTAGTTGAATACAATGAAAAAACTAAAAGATTTATATAATTTTAGATAAAAAGGATTTTCCATGTGATGTGATATCATCGTGAGGAAAGATGAATCCCAAAAGTTGAAAGGAAATATACTAGTTATGATCCCGATAATTCTAATATATGTTTTCTTAATGTACAAGGGAAAGGTAATTATTGGATTACCTTTTGCAACAATTTATAATATTCACAATCACTAGAGAGAGAGACTAATGCAAAGATAGTAAATAATATCCTTAAAGACTTGAGATAATCTTTTGTATAATACTGTTGGTAAATCATGCCTTGGATTTCTCCTAATTTTATTTGTTGCCAAATTGTTGAATAAAAAGGGGTATCTTTTCAATACTTATGGAAAAGGGGGTAATGGTATGTTTATAGAATGTCATAATGTCAAAACAGTTCCTTGCCACTTTTGGATCTTCCTTATACGCCAAAGAAAAGAGAAGAAGGGGAAACAAGAAAGGAGATTATGAGAGGGTGTATGTATATATATGAAGGATCCATGCACAAGCCAACCTACCCTTCTTTCCCTCACCCTACAACATCCCTCATCAAATCATCTTATTTCCCCTTTCCTTCCTCTTCCTACATATATGCAACCTATAACTTGCCAATGGTGGTAGTGAAACACCTCTCTATAAAGATGACGACCTCCATCGCCAAGTTTGACCATATCTTCACTCGACCCGACCATGAAACAACCATAAAAAAACCTTGATGAGGAGCTTGGTCATGGTCTTCGGGCCTGACCTTCCTTGGAAGCTTTTAGTTCTTGGGGTAGATAGAGATCCTCAACTGCTTCTTCTAGCCCAATGTTTAGTTGCAACAGTGACACTGCACAACCATGGAGCCAAGTAGTTTGGTCACCACCCAAAACTAGACGGTGAAGCAAGTCGGGTTCATTGTAGTGTGAGCACAAGAGAGAGAGATTTGGGAGGTTAGGACAAGATGGTCATTTCCTCCTTGATCCTCCTAGCAGAGCCTGTTGCAAGAGGAAAGCAGGATAGGAAAATTAGGTTTTGATGCGAGAACAAGGAGTCAGTGGCTGGAGATTGTCGTCTGACTGTTGGGAAGCGTCAATGATCGTCAAGGTGGAGGCAAGCCCTAAATCTATTGGATTAGGAAACCTAGGTGGCTAGCACCTTTGACCACTGGAGGCTAGGTGCCAAAATATGGAAGTGACAGAAGTGCCAAAGGTGTCACGGTTGCGGTTGCATCGATGCTTTGTCTGCACATAGTAGAGAACCCTGTACGTTGACGAGGGCACGTGAGGGAGCCGATCCAAGAGCCAGGTCAACCTTAGACCGACTAGCTCAAGCTCATCCCAATGGCTGGTCTGTGCCCCACTTATACAGCTGGAAAATGGGTCCTAGGTGGCATGTCCAATAAGAGGCTTCCATGTCACCCATGTTGAGGATATTTTGCTTTTTATAATGTTTATCTTTGAAAAATCATAGAGGTTTCTAGGATTACCCAAATATAGGAAAATTATATATCAAATTAATTGGAGTAAACATTTAGAATGCAAATATTATACTTTCATTTCCTAATTATGCCTCTTGTTCCAAAATCATTGATAATACATGTAGTTAGGATAATTCATGCATAAAACCCTTGAATTGATGATAAATGTATCTAATACATTAAGTAAGTTTATTTGTAGATATAAACTAACGTTGTATGGAAATCCAAGATGATGATAATAATGACGATCACTAATTAGGATTTCTAATGTGAATAAGCATATGAATGGACAGTTATGGTTTTTCAACCAAAGATCATAACTTGACATGATATTAACACACCAAATCGAATATAGGCATTCACAACACAATGATATTATAGATTTGATCATTACAGTTTCACTTAATGTTTAATATGCGATGGAATTAGGGTTTGTACCCTTATTCCTTATCCAAACTTGAGTCAACCTAAATCCCATATCAAGACCCGAGTAGGGTTTATTCTGAATAATATGATGTTGACATTTTAGGACATACATAATGCAAATTAAATGTTGATTTCATGGATCCATCTTTGCTTGCTTTATTGGATGATATGCTTAAAATACTTGAAGTATGATTACATGGTATGCATGGAGGTATATGTTTATGATTATGAGTACTCCATTATTGACTGTCGATGTCTTTCGAGGATTTCTTGAAGATTGGTGAAATAAATGATTGGATGTTTATTTAAATTATTTTCAATTATAATGCCACTATGAGTATCACATTAAGTAAGATATCATATTCTAAACCCTAAGTTGACATATATCGAGGGGTGATGCACATGAGACTTGTAAGGGATAGTGATTACACCCAAGATAGTTTATCAAGTATGGGTTAGAATATGTAATGAAATTTCCAATTCTTATTTGAGAGTAATTGATTGATTATATGTTGTTATATTACATGTAAATTTTTGCATGCACCCCACATGCACAATATAGCAATATACCAATCCACATTTTGTTTGTCAACATTTTAGATAAATGTCATATATGAAAATACCAAGACATGATGAATAAGATGAAATCAATTGAAGGCATTAGAGCTAAGTAAAGGAGGATTAGTTAGATACTTCTCATATGTATTAGTTCCATGTTGGAATTCATGTAGCTCATTACAGGAGCATCATTATACATTTCATAAACAATATTTATGAAATAACATAAAATTTTCTATTATTTGTTATTTATTAAATCTTGATCTTGGGAATTTTAGGTAATGACTCCCAACTTTAAGTTCTTTCTTAATTGGGGACACTGAAAAGTGAGGTTGTTACATTTAGTATCAGAGCCCCAGATTTTTCAAATGATATTTAATAATTGATAATTTAACTAATCTATTGAAATATAGGGAGAATTATTAAGGCATGACCTGACGATAATTGTTTCTAGAAAGGATCATGACTTTTAGGGTTGGAAATATTTTCCTCCCCACCATCAAGTTGGTATATGAGGACTCCCTTAACCACAGTGATACATGCATTGACATAAGCTAGGTTTTTCCTGAAGTAATGCTTCCTCTAAGTTCCCAATCTCTAACTTCATCCACTTCTCATATCCTTACTTAATAAAACCTAAAAGAACTTCCCTACTCATATCAAGATTAGAGTTTTTTAGAAGAAGTGGGATTGAGGCATCCTCCGCCAATTAATGTACATGTAATGTGAAAATAATGATAAAGTAAAGAAAATTGGTTTTATGGGTTTTTCCTTGCAAGGGTAAACCCTAGATGGAGCTAGGGTTGGTTTAGCAAAACCCTTAGTGGGTCAAGGGGATCATAAAATCCTAAGGTGCAGGGGTAGTCCCTAACACGAACCCTAAACCCTAATCTTGGGAAATGGGAGTAGTGTGGGTGAAATAGTAACCCTACCCATATGAACAATAATTATGATAAAAGGAATAAGAAAATTCCAAATGAGTTTAGGTGATCTAGTCTCCCATGCATGCATGTTCGTGGAACAAGGATATCATGATTTCGGTGGGGGATTTTCAAGAAACATAAGCAACCAATGGTTACATAAAAATGAAGATATGAAAACCTCAGTTCAATTTTCATGGTTGGTGTCCCGACCAGAGGTGGGTCAACCCAATAATGGGAAAAGGACCAATGGGGGGAGGGAAAACCCTAAACCCCTGGGGTCAGGTTATGGCTAGAGAGATTAACCTCCTCTTGGGAGTCAAGAAGGAAACCCTAGGTTAGGAACTTCCCTACAAGGGTCAGTTTCATGAATTAGGTAACCCAGAATGTCACCTAAAATGTGAAGGATTAAGTATACAAAACACAAAATCACATACATTCTTTGAACCAAAGTATACCATCTCCGAGGGACATAAGGAAAAGTCATTGAAGAAGTGGTTGACAATACTGATCAAGCCCAAAAGGTAAGGTCACTAATAGGCCAAGCCCAAAAGGGAAGACTGCCAGAGGACCAAGCCCAGTAGGGAATGTCACTAATAGGTCAATCCCATAAGGGAAGACCGCCAAGAAGACCAAGCCCGAAAGGGAAGGTCACTGATAAGCCAAGTCGGAAAGGGAAGTTCACTATGAAGACCAAGCCCATAAGGGAAGGTCACTAAGAAGACAAACCCGAAATGGAAGGCCTCCATGAAGACCAAGCAGGTAAGGGAAGGTCACCATGATCCCATTGCAAGGACATAAAGTAAATAATGTGTACCCTAAGAGATGAAGGAAATACGGGTTAAAGAATTACATAGGAAAATAATGTGCTTGAAAATTTGTTAAAGAAACCTCAACAAAAAATGTGCAATGAAATAAAGTTGTGATATCTAAATAAACCCTAGGTAGGGTATATCCCTAGTAAATCCTAAGGTCAAGTAGGGAGCATTAAAGGTACATAAGACCTATGAGGTTAGGAGGTGATCATTCCCTAAGTGAATAAGATCATAGGGTCAGGAGGTGGCCATCTATGTTTGCCCGAGGCCCATAGGGTCATGAGATTGTCCACCTTCATGAGTTCATGAGGCCCAAGGGGTAACTATGAGAGTCACTCTAAAAGTGCATAAGGCCCACGAGGTCAAGATGAAATCACTCCAAAGGTACATGTACCCCTGGAGACCTTGAGGGAATGACTAAGGCTAATGATGCATGGGATGTAAATGTGAAAAATACAAGAAGTCATGTAATGTTGTTTAGAATAAAATCCTGAAGGGAGTTGTGCATAAACTCAAGGATTTTGGGAAAATCACTTTCCATGTGAGGGCATGGAAAATGTGGGATTAAAAGTAATTATGGTTTGGAGTCATTGTTGAAGTGATTCAATCTAAAACTAAAAATTTGAAGATAATGTGTGAGTACACCATCTCTGCTCTTGGAATGGGATGAACTTTGTATCTAGGTTGCAGACATATGCTTATTTCATCTTGTTATGAAGGTGATAGTTTGGATAGACGCATGTTATGCTAGAAAATTGACATATGAGAATGAATACCTAAGTTGAATTTTAATGACATGATCTAGGGTTGGAGATGTACCTCACCCTTATGTAAATATACATGAACCATAGATTGGAACCCTAGGTGAAAATATAATAACCAAGTGGAATTAAAAACCTCAAGAGAGATCACCATGTGATAATATCAGTCAATAAAATGAGGATGCAGAAATACCATGGAATTGAATTTGAGTCCCAACCTTAGTAATATGAGAATTTTTCATATCAATAAAAGTCAATAAAGATATCCAACGAGGGTTTCTAACCCTACGGTTTGAAGCTAAGTTGAGTAATCATTCACTTAAACTTACTAGGTGTGAAATTTAGGGACAAAATTCTATTTAAGGATGGGTGAATGTAAGATCCTCAGATATCAATAAATTTTAATGTTATAAATGTAAGACTTGGTTTGATAAGAAAATTCACTAACTATAATTGATAGAATACAATGATATCCACTTTGGGTCATGGGTTCAACCCATGGCCCAAGTAAGTCCTATGCGATTATTTTCTTTGTAAATAGGTCCTTATGGTATGAGTTTAAGAAATAAAAAGTAATTCATTCATAAGTGATGGATAACCACTTTATGGTTTGTTAGAAAATTTATATATGAGTTAATAGGAAAGTTTCCAAGAGATTTTGAGATAATGTGTAACTTAGATAATTAATGGAGTAATTATCTAACCTTGAATGACAAAACAGTATTTGAGGAATCAACTAAGGATATCTCGCTTTGACTTTTGGTTAGTTGAATACAATGAGAAAACTAAAAGAGTTCTAGAATTGGAGATAAAAGGGACTTTCCATGTCATGTGAGATCATCATGAGGAAAGATAAATCCCAAAAGTTGAAAGTAAATATATTAGTTGTGCTCCTAGTAATTCCAATATATGTTTTCTTAAAGTACAAGGGAAATTTGATTATTGGTTTCATTTTTACAACAATTTATAATATTCATAGCCACTGTAGAGAGAGACACTAATGAAAATGAAGTGAATAATATCCTTAAAAACTCAAGATAACTTTTGTATAAGACTATTGGTCAATCATGCCTTGCCTTTCTCCTAATTTTAGTTGGTATCAAATCGTTGAATAAAGGGGGTATCTTTTTAATACTTATGGAAAGGGGATAACGGTGTGTTTATAGAATGTCATAATGTCAAAATAGTGCCTTGACACTTTTGGATCTTCCTTGTATGCCAAGGAAAAGAGAAGATGAGGAAATGAGAAATGAGGTTATGAGAGGGTGTATGTATATATATACGAAGGATCCACGCACAAGCCAACCTAGCCTTATTTTCCTCTACCTACAACACCCCTCATCATATCATCTTCTTCACCTTTGCCTTCCTTTTCCTACATGTATGCAACCTATAACTTGCAGATGGTAGTAGTGCAACACCTCTCTATGAAGATGATGACCTCCATCACCAAGTCCAACCATATCTACTCACATCTCTCCTTCCGACCATGAAACAACAATGAACAAACCTCAATGGGGAGCTTGGTCATGGTCTGCAAGCCTGGCCTTCCTTGGAAGCTATGAATTCTTGGGGTAGATAAAGTTCCTTAGCCACTTCTTCTAGCCCAGGGTTTAGTTGCAGTAGTGGTTCTGCACAACCACAGAGTCAAGGAGTTTTGTTGCCACCCAAAATTGGATGAGGAAGCAAGTTGAGGCCATGGTGGTGTGAGCATAAGAGAGAGATGGGAGATCATGCCAATATGTGTCATTTCCTCCTTGATCGTCCTTTTAAATCCTATCGCAAGAGGAAAGTGGGATTTCAAAACTAGGTTACTGTGCAAGAACATGGATTTAGTAGTGGCTAGAGACTGTCATCTGGCTGTTGGGAAGTATTGGCAATCGTCAAGGTGGAGGCAAGCCTTGAAGTTGTTGGATCATGTGACCTAGGTGGCCAACACCCTCAACCACCAGAGGCTAGGTGCCAGAGAAGGAAATGATGGTAGTGCCAGAGGTGGCAGGGCTGCGGCTACATCGATGCTACGTCCATGTAGAGTAGGGCACCCCGTACATGGATGAGGGCACATGAGGGAGCCGAGAAAGGAGCCAGGTCAACCCTTAACTAGCTGGCTTAGGCTCATCCCAACGTCTGGTTGTGCCCAATAGATAAAGTTGGATGATGGGTCTAGGGTGGTCTAGCCAATTGGAGGATGGCAAGTCACCCATGTGAAAGGTAATTTGCTTTTTATGATGTTTATGTTTGAAAAATAATAGAGGTTGCTAGGATTACCCAAATATCAGCAAATTATACATCAAATTAATTGAAAAAATGTGTACAATATAAATGGGATGCTTTCAATGCCTAATTATGCCTCTTGTTAAAAAAATAATTGATAATACATGTAATTAGGATAATTCATGCATAAAACCCTAGAATTGATGATTAATGTATCAAATACATTATGTACGTTTACTTGGAGATATAACCTGATGTTGTTGAACATTATGGAAATCCAAGATGATGATGATAATGACAATGACTAATTGGGGTTTGTAATTTGAATAATCATCAAAATGGGTTGTTTGGGTTTTGAAACCAAAGATCATAACTTGACATGATACTAATGCACCCAATTGAGTCTAGGCATTAATAACACAATGATATTACAAATATAATAATCAAGGTTTCACCTAATATATACTTTGCGATGGAACTAGGTTTTTCACCCTTATTCCATATCCAAATATGAGACAACCCTAAATCCTAGATTAGTCCCGAGTAGGGTTTATTCTGAATAATATGATGGTGACATTTTAGGATATTCATAATGCAGATTAAATGTTGATTACTTGGATCCATCTTTGTTTGCTTGATTGATTGGATGGTATGCTATAAAGTACTTGAAGTATGATTGCATGGTCTGCATGGTTCTACATTGAGGTACAAGGTTATGATATTGAATACTCGTATTATTGAATGTCGATGTTTGCCAAGGATTTCTTGAAGATTGGTGAAACAAAATGTTGGATGTTTATTTACATTCTATTCAATTATAATGCCACTATGAGTATCACATAAAATAAGATATCATATTGTGAACCCTAGGATGACATGTATCAAGGGTTGATGCACATGATCCCTATAAGGGACAATGATTATGCCCAAGATAGCATATCAAGTATGGGTTAAAATATGTAACAAAATTTCCAGTTCTTGCTTTCAAGTAATCAATTGATTATATGATTTTATATTACTTGTACACTTTTGCATGCACCCCACAAACATTATAGCAATATACTGATATGCAATTTTATTTTTGACGTTTTAGGTAAATGCAATATATGAAGGTATCAAGACATGATGAATCAGATGAAATCAATTGATGACATTTAATCTAAGTAAAGGAGGATCAGTTAGATCTTCTCATACGTATTAGTCCCATGTTGGATATTCATGTAACTCCTTAGAGGAGTATCATTATACATTTTATAAACAATTTTTGTGGAATAATGGAAATTATTTGATATTATTTATTATATCTTCAATCTAGATCTTTGGAATTTTAGGTAATGACTCTAAACTTTAAGGTCCTTTTTTAATTAGGGGATGCTGAAAAGTGAGATCGTTACAGCCGTGCTAGCTAGAATGACCATGCCAAGAAGACCCCAACACAGCCATGCCAACCAGAACAACTATGCTACCCAAGGCTCAAGATGCATGTGCCAGTAAGAGAGACCATCGCCCAAGTCCCCGACCATAGTCATGCTACCCACCACGGTCGTGCTACCTAGCCATACCACAGCTATGCCGCCCAGCAAAGACGTGTTTCCAACCCTCTAAATCCCAAATTTTAACTGTAAAATCACCTCCACCAGCACATCTATACTCCCTCAGCACAACTGTGCTATCCTCCACCCACCACGACCATTCTGCCTCAAACCCTAGCACTTTTTTTTGCATTATTTTTACCATATTGCCCCACTTAACCCTATTCTTCCCTAGCCCATACCTATTTATGGGTGTCGGCTGGAGCATGAGCTTAGACACTTGTTAGCCTCCTTGAGCTTCATTTATCCTCCCAATCACCTTCCTACCTTACTCCACTCCCATTTCATCACCTCCCACCCCAAAACCCTTCCTTTTAGGATTTTAGACACTTTCATTTCCATCACATTCCACCTTGTAGGAGGGAAGTTATCAATCTTGCAACTGCTAGAGAAGATGATTTCAACCACTACTTTAAACTCCATGGTTTATTCTACCTCTTTCTTCTCCATTTCTAAATTTTCAATTTCTATGAGTAGATAAGCCCCCTAGGCGGGCCGTTTGGGGTTTAAAATGTAACCAATACCATGTTGGGGGGGAAGTAATGTGTATGTAATTTCATTTGATAATTATTTTGGTCTACTTTAATCTCATTTCCCATGGATTGCTTATTGGTTTATGCTTGAAGTCACCTAGGATTCTAGGGAAATGGCTTATATGTAGCTATCTTGGGATTTGCTCCTAGGCCCAACTTGTGACGACCCGACATCAAATCAAGCCATCACCAGTAAATAATTGTGGAATAACCATAAGCAGTGGATTAACAAAATCACTAAAATTTAAAACCATTTTGCAAAGAGATCCTCTTCCAGGAAACTCTTATTGAAAGAACCAAAATTCTATATACATCAGGGTTCATATTATACATACATTGTACCATCTCATCTCGAGGATAACATGTAACAGTTGCTTTGTCAAAACATATACTAAAGCAACACAAAACCTTAAGGCATACAAGCCAAAATCTCAAATTGTTTATAAAACCACTACATACTAACTTCCAAGGACCTGAGAGTACAGAGACGACACATAAGACTTCTATCTACAAGACATGACAGATAGTACACTCAACCTGAGCTATTACTGATACCCCTGCTATTGTTGTTCTCCATTTGTAGTACGATATCTACCCCCTCGTGCACGTCCACCTAAAAAAATGTGGATCCCACGGGGTGAGACAATTGTCCCAACGAGAGATATAACTCTCTGCCAATAACATTATTATCATAGGTAAGTAGTATGAAACTGAGCAGATGTTCTTTTATATTAACAAGTAAGATTAATCATTGTTATAAGCAGAACAGAGTAATCTCTTCTCTTAAAGTAATGCAACTATCTATGATAGAGCAATAAACCATCTATTCACTTTACAAGAAATATAAAGAAACATGTATAATATCTATCCAATTAAGATGTATAAAACATGTGTACATCAACCAATGTCTTCCGTATTTGATCCTTAAGCAAATACGCTACACGACTGATTACATATTTACAATCACACTTATGCCCTGAGGACATGAGGTATGCCACTCATACTCCAACCGATCACTACTAAGTTGAAATCGGTACCATACAAGGTCAATGGTAGAGTTGGCTATTAAGACCTCACCCGCCTCGATCAGTACGAGACAACTAGTAGGACATCTTGTGTCAGTTGCTGGAAAGACATCTTGTGTCAACTACAATTAGCTTACCAGGGTATACTGGTATCTTCGCTATAAAGTTACAGCCGCAACATGCACTCTCTTCAGGAGAAGACCACTGAGCTTTTCCCATATTATAAGGATAAGGAAGATTATACATCAATTCCTCATCTGGTCGGGAGATTTTATACTTCAATCCCGATACATATAGAATGAAGAAGAATTTACACATCAATTCCTCATTTGGTTGGGAGATTCTCATCATCTCGATATATAATAAATAAGGAAGGTGTGGCATCGATTCTTCATCGGTATGTATGGATATAATTCATCCTTTTACCCCCGCATATTCAAAAATATACTCTCCTAGTTAAACTCGTTTCACCATCAGCAATTTCTGACACTGAATGGATCTATGGTCAGGGCAACTACATGATGAGATTCCACTTGATTAATTAGGTGAATTACAGTCGCTTTTAGCATCAACCAAGTTTCAAACATGAATTATAACATATGCTATAAAGAAAGGTGTAGTACTTTTATAACATTTGGAATACTTTGAATGCATAACACTCGATATCTCAGTCCCTTATCACTTCACTAGGAATTCTCATCCCTTAACATCATCATTATCATGATTGCTAGATCTGGGTATTCAAACCCTTAGTTCATCATTGAACATTGTTACCTCTTTAATAGGCAATTATTACCTCTAGGTCCTCAAACCAAGGTATTCAATATACTTGTTGTACAAGTATTTCACATAGCTCACAAGGCCCATTAAACATCTTGTCACCTCTCACTAGGCAACAAATATCTTTTAAGATATTAAACATTATACTTGTTGTACAAGTATTTCTCATGGCTCACAAGGCCCAATAAATATCTTGTCACCTCTCACTAAGCAACAACTATCTTTTTAGGTCTTTAGACCTTTATACTTGTTGTACAAATATTTAACATGGCTCATAAGGCCCATTTAAATCTGTATCATATAAAACATCATAATTCATACCTAGATATGCTCGTCATTTCATGATTCATGCATGGTTAGCACTTCATGATAAAAACACTAGTAGTATATGACATCACCATGCAATGCAAGAGAAATACATCCTTCCCATTATTAGGGTTAGGATTTCCCATTCTAACCGAATAGGGTTTCATATTCACATCATCACTATGTGATATGAGAGAAATACATCCTTCCCATTATTAGGGTTAGGATTTCCCATTCTAATCGAATAGGGTTTTAAGTGCATACCATCACCCTTCATTAGGGTTAGGGTTCCCCTTACTAACCAATTAGGGTTTGAAATCATCTCATCTCCCTTCATTAGGGTTAGGGTTTTCCCCTTATTAACCAATTAAGGATTAAAGATCATATTATCAAGAATCAAATCCTAATTCATACTCCACTCTTTTTAGAAGTATCAATGTAAGCTTATAAACATGATTATCACTTGTAAAAGTTTCTCTCTTATCCTCAGTAGGATGTTGATTGCATCATACTTTATTAAATTGGCTCAATCCTTCTCTCAACGTACATTGGCTCGCAATTATCAAATTACATTAAACTCATTACATCTTAAGGTAGCATTTGGCACAACACACAACATGTATCACTCAATCAAGTACATTAGATTGAAGTATTCCCACCATATCAGACATCAAGGTGTGTGTTTGCTACCATATCATGCTTGAGATGCAACCTTATCATCATATCATGCATCTATATCGGGAATGTGGTGTTGCCTTATCACCATATCATGTTTAGGGTGTATCCCCTATTACCATAACATGTACCCATATCGGGTTGTCTATCATTTAGAATTTATCATCTCAAGTTAGAGATACTTAGCTTTATATCGTGTATGAGGTGAAAGTTTGCCCTCATATCGTGTATAAGGGATATACTTGATACTATATCGTGTACAAGGTGCGCACTTCATCCCCATGTCGTGCATAGGATATGTCCTTCATCATGGTATCAGTTTAGTGGTATATATACATAATACCATATCGGGTTACTGTATTGGGTTTTCATATCATGTTAGCATATTGGCCAACATATCGGGTTAGCATATTGGGTAGACCATTATGATCATATGTTTTCATACCTTCAAGGAATCTGTCCTATCATATGTTTGAAATGACAAGCTGGATATCTGGTTGAGCTTTTTCACAAACAACCCATTACACAAAATGACAAGGGTGTGGGGTTCAAGAGCATGTCGGGTTTCATTTCTTCATCTAGGGTTTCAACCCATATCAGGTTAGGGTATACACCTAACACCATATCGTGTATAAGGTGAATACTTGACCCCATGTCATGCTCAAGGTGTGTATATGTATTACTCATATCGCCCATGAGGTATACACTTCTCACTATATCGTATTTGTGGTGTGTTCATATCAACATGTCGGCTTACTTATCACCTAGGGTTTGCTATATTGGGTTGGAGTATATGCTTGACTCCATATCATGTATAGGGTGTGGGATTGACCTCATATTGTGCACAAGGTGTGTGTATGTTTCACTCACATCATACATAAGGTATAAATCATCACTATATCGTGTTAGTGGTGTATTCATATCACCATATCGGATTACCCATCATCTAGGGTTTCATTTCATTATCTCAGGTTTAGAGGTGCTTCAACTCGATATCGGGTTGTACCTTGATGATGTCATCATCATCAACATCTAGACTCATGATCTTACTGTTCTAGTTCATGGAAAATAGTCCTAAACAACATTTATAACTCATAGGATCATAAATTATTCAAGATAATTTGGAATTGAAAATAGATCAACAAGTTCAATAGAATTGAAGGTGAATAATAACATAATTGGGTTCGAGCTATATAATATGCCTCAAGAGCAACTTCAAAGCTCCAAGATTCAAATCTTCACATTTCCAAGATTGAATATGATATTATAAAAGGTCCAAGACTTGATATCCTCAACACTATGCATGATACCTCACCACTTGTGACCGATATTCCTCACTTGTGGCTGATATCCTTCACTTGGCCGATATCACTTTGCTATGGGCGATATCACTTTGCTATGGCCAATACCAAGGATCTGTGCACGATACTCCTTCACCTATGCATTATACCAAGACTCTATGCATGATATCGAAGATCAAGGGGGTGGTAAGATTTGAAAAAATCTACAAATAGGTGTAAGGAAGGGTATTTATAGTTGAGGTTAATGAAAAAGAGTGAATATGAGGTGTCATCACTTTAAGCTACTAGGTGCCATGTGTCCATGCATGGTTGACATGTGTACATGCATGAACTAACATTTATCTTGACATTAAAAACACTTTAGGATAATCTAGAGATAATATCTCGGCCATTACTTATCTCTTTTGATAAGATATATCAACTCTATCACCACTTTATTCACAACCCGATACAACTTTTTCAAGGAAGTTGTAACCTGATACATTTCACCTCCTTGAGGTTCTTTTCCCATCATGACCTTTTCCAAGAGTTGATAAAACAATATGGGACCTCCTCTATGGCTCCTTGGCCGATAGGCATCCCCATATAAGCTCTTCAACTCGATACAACTCAATATAACTCAAATTAGGGTTTCACATTCAACCCTTCTTGGTCTTTTCATCACCAAGAGTACCATCACTCAAAGATGATTCAAACATAGTTTCTCCTTTTTTATATCTCCTCTAAATGATACATATAGGTAGTAGGGACACTCTAGATGTGGTAATTTGCATATCAGCCCTATATTTTGGGTAATTTACAATTTGTACCAAAATTGGTGCACAAGGCACTAACATTATTCAAACAAGCTCAAACTTGGAATTTAGGCTTTCCACAAGACACCACTTAGCATCATTCTTTCTATTATGATTCTAAAAGACTTAGGGCACGTTCAACATGTGACATATTGCAATTTAACCCCTCATCTTGGGAAAATTGCATTTTAGTCCAAAACCCAAGAACATTGCTCAAACATTATTCAAATAGGACCAAAATTGAAACATAAGTTTGTCACATGATAACAAAACACTTTAGAGGATTATATTAAAGTTCTAAGCAAATCAATTAGCCAAAAAATAGGGTTTTCTCTAAACCCAGGTCAGGGATGTTACACAACTAGTGCATCCCTAGACAACTACCCATATTCTTACATGTTAATCCATTCTCCTACACCTAGGTGGGAGATATAAGTAGATAATATAGAGGCACTTAGTGTAAGTGTCTTCAATATACCTAAAGGCTAGATGGTAGGTGATGTGAGGTGTAAAACCCTAATTTCCACCCTCCATTACTACCCTTGGTCCCCAACTACACTAAGATCTTCAATCCTAGAAACCTAGACTTGATTACATCCTAGTTGAATTCCATCTAAACCCTAATCCAAATGAGCCTTGCAAGGGTGGATAAGGAGTGATATGGAGTAGTTCTTCAATATACCTACTATCCATCCATGGCCAATTAGTAGCTCAGGGAAGTTCTCTAGCATCTAACTTGTGGTTTGGTTTGATGATCTAAATGAATGATCGTTGCTTGCATGTAATGACTCCTCAACCTAGGTTCTGGTAAAATTACTCCAAATGGGGCCACACTTCCCATTAATTACTTAAAACCCTAATCACTTACTTTCTAGTTAATGCTTGATTAGTTAGTTTATTTACTTATCTACTTAGTTAATTTTCTTGTTCACGATAGTTATCTTTTGCTAGTGTTACTTTGTGCTTGTTTGTACTTGATCTATCTAGTTTGTTGCTAATTTAGTCCCTTGCTTGCCCTAGTTGCTAATTGCTAATCTAGTGTACTTTCTTGCTTAGTTTAACTAGTCATTCTCTCTAGGTTGTTGGGTAGATTTGCTTTGTTAGTGTAGTGCTAGTTTTAGATCTTGATATTCTTGCCTTAGTCTAAATTGCTTATTTTCTTTCTTAGCTTGTTTTCTTTGTCAATTCGAAGTAAATTATCTAGGGTTAAAGTAGCGTTTGTTCTTGCATTTCTTTATTATTTCTTCAAGCACCCTTAGCGTAATCAAACCAAACCAAGTTAAACCCTTCAATCCTAGACACCACATTAGGAACCTAGCTTAAACAAACATAGATCTAGCTCCCCCTCTCTCCCTCGAGTTGGAACCTAACTTACCACTCCTATACTTGAGCCCATGCACTTGCAGACTTTTATAAAAGTGTGTCCAGGACCTATAAATTTGAAAGACATGTTGGCTAATTTGGACATTATTATAAACCCTTTGTTTTGATGATGACAAACATTTCATTCTTGTGGATCTAACGTGCTACTTTGCAGGAACTAGGTGGATGACACAACTTGGAAGATCTATATGCTCAAATTACTTTAATTCATGATTGTAATCAAATGTAAAAACGTGTACAAGTATATAATGTACAAGTACTTAGATATCATGTAAATCAAGCATTTAGATCTTCCCTAAACAATCACAACACTTAGTTAGGTCATCCCTTACAATAGTGTCACAACTGCACACTCATACACACACTTAGTACTTAGTTTAAAACATTGAAACAGAGTCATTCTCGGTCGACAAACTTCTCGACCGAGACACTCTCGGTCGACAAACTCTTCGACCGAGAATGACCCAGGTAGCCGTTTGACACAACAGACAAGGTAGTTGGGAGTTGGATCAGACCATTATATACACTTGCTCCAGACAGTCCCTCAGTCGACAAAGACCTCGACCGACTGGGATCTCGGTCGACAATTCCTCGACCGAGAATGTCTCTGTCTGCACTTTTAGAATTAATTAACTAGCCGTTGTTAAAGCAACTAATGGATACCTAACGGCTAGTTAAGCACTAAGAACCCCCTAGAAAGTGTCTATAATGTCCTTAAGCATTCATAGGCCATTCCTATATATAGGACAAGCCTTAGGACACCTCACACACACTTGTGCAACACTTGAGCATAATACTTGCAATTGGTTATTCATTCTAGTGAGCAATTGAGCAACTCCAACATTGATTATACATTTCCATTGCTCCAAATTCGTGTCCTATAGGCTAGCATCTCCTACCCACTGCACCAACACTTCCATATACATTGGTTAGGAGATCAAAATGCTTGATATAGGAAATCAAGCCTTGTGCTACAAACGGTATTGTAATTTCTATTTTCCTTCTTGTTTCTTTATATCTTTTGTACTCTCCTTGCTACTCCTAGGGTTGGAGGCTGCGGATTGGAGAGGGTTTGACTTCTCAGGTGGAGAAGGGTCTTCTCGGTGGATAAGGTGGACTTTGGACTACTTCAAGAAGGTTGTCTCAACGGGAAGATACTTCAAGAGGAAGGCTACTTCAAGGGGGAGCTTGAGGTTACTTCAAGGAAGGCTGCTTCGAGGTTGGTGAGACTACTTCCAGGTGAAGGCTGTCTGAAGGGTTTGGTGAAAGTATTTGTAATTTTATGTAACATCCTTGTGAGGTAATAAAATTTAAGTACTTTCAAAATCCCAGTTGGGTAAGCAACCGGGTAGTGGATTGACTGCCTTAGTATTTGCTAAGGTTGGAACCACTCTAAATCCTTGTCCCCTTGTCCAATATTTTTGTGGTTGCTTGCTTTGGTTGAATTATTATTAAAATATTATAAAACCCTATTCACCCCCCCCCCCTCTAGTGGTTTTTTCAAGACCATGTTTTGTGCTTTGAGGCACATCCATTCAAAATTCAATTGGTTGTGTGTACATCCCTTATACAAACACATAAAGCTTTCTGTCTTTGTTGTCAGGGAGAAAGACGCTCGACCTAGCTAGTTAGTTTAGGTTTGACTTTTCCTACTTCCCTCACCATTGCTATTTATTATTCTTTGTGTTACTTGTGTAAACTTGTTTATTAACTTGGCTTCTTTTAATTGATTGTGCCATGTTTAGGTGACCATTTGTGCATATTCGGGCACCGCTCACTTTCTATTGATTCTTCCCTAGAAGATCCCAAGATAGGAAGAATAAGGCAAATAACTCGACACTAAATCTAGAAGAAAACATGGCAAATAGGGATTACCATGACCACAAGGGGGTGCCCCTCCAATTCCTCCACCGAACAAGACATTGTGTGACTACTTTATGCTTGGAAACTACACTTCTCCAATTGCCACTCAAGTTGATCAGATGCCAGGACATCAATTCTCAATCCCATCGACTCTTCTTGGATTTATCCCTATGGTATGTGCGTTTGAGAATGAAAATATGTACAAGCACATTGACGCCTTTATGGAGACTTGCTCTACATTCAGGCATCATGCATCCACAAATGATTCGATTTGGCTCACCTTGTTCTCCTTCTCTCTATGGACAAGACAAAAGAGTGGTATTCATTAAGGATCAACATTGTCACTTGGGAGCTAATGAAGAATGATTTTCTAAAGACGTTTTAACCTATTTCCAAGCTGAGATGAGAAGATACATAACCTCCTGTAAAGGAGGCGGGATCACCCCCTTAAGAATTTTTTTTTGAAGAATTGACATCCATTCCAAACACACTCAAAGGTATGTTGGAATAGGTATAAATATTCCAAATTTATTATAATGGTATGCAAAAGACCAAAGTGTAGCAGCGGAATTAAAAAAAATGACTATATTCAATTTTCACAAACGATTACAAAAGTACATCAAAATCTCCCATTAGGGGTTTACAACAAGATACAACAAAAAGGATCTAGATACAAGGAAGTCTAAACTACTTCAAATCTTGTCTTGAGAGCAACATCTCCAAGTGCTAGGTCCATGCCGAAATCTATGTCCTCCTGATTCAACTCAACAGCTTGTCCTAACTTGGGTGGTTGGGAAAAACACCCAACAAAAGGGAAAAGAAAACAAAGTATGTGTCAACAAATATGAATAGGATATCAAGGTAAAGAAAACATGTAAATAAAGGCTAGTTTTCATCATAAGATAAATATTTCAAGAGTATCAAGCTATTTTTAAATAGATGCTTTCCATAAACAAAATATAATAAATGGTTGCATGCATGATAATTATTGACTACATTAACTAAGTAGGGTTGAGGCACCTACCGGACCTCAACCTATAGGTGAGGGGAAATTAATACTTTCCCAGTCACCTACACATATTTTTATGGGGAAGAATAAGACATTCCCCAGGGTAAATTAATGCATGCCCTATCTATGGGTGGTTGTACATAAGTACCACTACTATAGCTAAATAGTCCATAAAATCAACATGATAGAAAAGAATTCATGGTAAGTAAAAGCATCATATCAATTAGAACATGGCAGTGGGGTACAAGACCCAAACAAAAGAGGAAAAACATACTAATTTAGAGGCATTTATAACAAAGGATTCAAGAATAAAAGATTTAGGGTTCATTTAAGCCTCATTAGGGAAATATAGGGTTTTGTTGCAATTATCCCAACATAGGGTGTAAGGAATGCACATACATAAAAAGGGATTGCACATACATAAATAGGGATTGCACATACATGAATAGGGATTACACATACATAAAGAGGGATTGCACATACATAAAGAGGGATTGCCATACATAAATAGGGATTGCACATACATGAATAAGGATTGTACATACATAAAGAGGGATTGCACATACATAAATAGGGATTGAACATACATGAATAGGGATTGAACATACATAAATAGGGATTGTACATACCTCTCTTACTGATATCAATTACTAACTTTCACCACTTTAATTGACTCCAAGTTCCACTTTGCCTATTTTCAATGTATTAACAAGTATTAGAGTACATAGTGCACATTAATGTATAGAAACCTTAATTTCAGAAATTTTTAGAAAAATGAGGATTTCGATTTTTAAAATATGACCAATGACCTAATTAGGTTCTCCTGATCAAGAAAACATATTTTAAGTTAATTTTGGAGTTATGAGGATTAAGATGTACTTTTTTATGGTTTTTATGCATTAAATTCATTTTATGAAAACCACCCTTTTTCAAACCATGAAATAAAACCTTGAAAATATTTTTATTAGATAGAGATATTTTCCAATTCCAAAACATATTTATTTGTCAAATTTGGATAAGCGGATTAGAAGATATGAATTTTTCAATATTGACCAATAGATAATTGCCTCATCATCAAACCGATCGAGATAATTGAAGAGAGAGGGAGAGGGAGAAAACACCATTTGACCCAATACAAGGTTTGAAGTTGCATAGGTAACCAAACTAGAGCTTCTAGAGAAGGTAAAATAGAAAGAAACCAAAACCCTAGAAGAACATGGTAGATAGATATGGAGATCGTCGATTTTAAACATAGAAGCATGAGTTTTAAGCATGTACTAAGAAATATATGAGAAGGGGGTTAACAAAACTTACCTATAGGAAGATAAGAAGGTCTAAACAAAAAGGATATGGAGATTAGAAGGTCTAGTTGCTCTAGGCCAATCTCCTTTCTTGAGCAAAGATCACCTTCTCCACTTTAGAGGTGCAAACCCTAGCAAAAGAGCATAGAGATGAGATGTTTTAGGGCTCTAGGTGGAGTTTTACCATGGAAGGTCACGGTTCTAACCTGGAATAAGGTTGGAGGAAGACTAACAACATGAAAACAAGGAAGTAAAGGAGGATACTTACTAGTTTTGGTCAAAATAACCAAGGAGGAGCTTAAGAAATCCTAAATAGAGAAATTTGGAACCCTAGGAGCCTTCTTCACCAAGGTAGGCACCCTCTTTTACCTTGGGACAACAACTTCATGTTCAAACATATAAGGAATGATGCTCTAAGATGGGGAAAAGAGAAGGAGAGGATTTCTTCTTAGATTGGGAGGTGGGAAGGGGTAGGCATGGTTTTATAAAGAAGGGGGCAAGCATGAGGTGTCTATGGGACTTTCCATGTGTCTTTAGCCTAGGGCTTCATGGCCATGCAAGAGGAAAGCTCATAGAGGCTTCTTGTATATCAAAGGTTGGTCCTAGAATCCCATGGATACTTCTAGGCCATACCCACCGTCCTCCAATCAAAGAAATAACCTCATTGGTTGATAGCTTTTAAAGATAAGCTCCTTTATAAAGAGGGTAATCCCTAAAATGCCCTTGGTAAGAAACACCTTCAAACCAAGGTGCAACCAGGTGCCCCATGGTTCAAAAGCTCGAGAATGGTAAGGGAGAATCTAAGGATTATAATTCACATGATAATTTGCAAAGAAAACCTACCAATTAGGTATATTGCATAAAAATCTAGAATGTACCTAAAATTGCATAACTTGTATAAACAACATCCAAATTGAACCAAATTTGAAAATTAGGATCATTTTATGATTTATAGACACATCAAAAAGTTATATTAAGGATTAGAGAACTTAATTATGGTAATTAATCTTATTTAATACATTAAGCAAGGTTTGGGGCCTTATACAAATTTATTTACCATTGTTCCACTGAAGTGATGATTTTGCATTTTAGATCCTTAAATAAGATTTCACTGAGGTATTTGTGCATAAACCCTTCCATTGGTATAACTATTGAACAAATGTTCACCAAACCACTATAGATTCCACAATTTAAGCATCAGGGACAAAAAGGATAGAAATGATAGGAAAATATTGGGAAAGGGCCAAATAGAGAATAAGTCGAAGTTTCGGTATGTTACACCTCCTTTAGTAAAAAAGAAAATGGATAGTTTCATGAGATTTGGGAAAGGTTTAGAAGTTGATTTGATATTGTCCTCATCATGAGGTGCCTATTTAGCAACTTATCCAGTCCTTCTACATGGGTCTTTCTAAAATGGTCAAATTGTTGTAGACTCATCTTGTGGTGGAGAATTCATGGACAAACCTCCCAAGGACTATTGGCCCCCTTTACACTTGACAAAAAAACTCCCACACTGAGCTTCTAGTGTTGATGTGCACTGTAAAACTGGGTTGATTAACCTCCTCTACACCAAAGATGAATCCAACCCACAAATGATGAAGATATTGGCATACATGGTGAATCTCTTAAACACTCGTGTGGGGGGGTTCTTGTAGCCACTACATCAACTCCATGGAGTCTCCTTGTGAAGAAGTTTAAGCTCTGTAGTCCTATGTCAGGTGAAATGACCAAGGCCCTATGTAAAATTATTATACTCCAAAATGGAGGAATCATCCTAATTTCTCTTAAAAATAAGGAGAGGAAGGAAAAGGATAGACTAGAGAACACAAAGGGTCAAAATACAACTCCAAGTTTGAAGAGGAAGTTCTTGGGAGATTGACAAGCCTTGCTGATGTAAAGAAAAATGTGTCCACTCAAGGGCAAAACATATTCCGACTGGAGCAAAGAATTGACCAAATTTCTCTACCTCTTGCTCTCCATGAAGAGGGTAGGATTCCCTCTCAAAACTTGGTGAATCCAGATAGTGTTGGTGGATCCATGGGTGCTCCTCAAAGAACTTATGTCCCACTACAAGTACCCACCTTGTAGAAATATCAAGCTCACCCCCAACCCTAATGCTCCATCACCACCAGAACCTCCATTCAACCTCCACTACACTTCAGAACCACTTCCTCAATAACAAAAACCACAACATCAATACCCACCACCTCCACAATATCAACTACCTCCACAAGCTTCCTTATCTTCTACTCATGAGCAAGTGAAGGTTGTGATTGTGTTGAGAAATGGGAAGACTTTTTAGTAGCCAAAGGGCAGAGTAGTTGATGGCTTTGTGAGTGAAGAAAGAGCTGACTCTGTGATACAAGACAATGATATTATGATTGGTAGTCAAGGTGATATCGTGACAATGGATGATTATATTGTGATTCCATCAATATAAATTGATGATTTGTGGATATTGACAAGGTAGGTGCACAACTACCTCCATTTCCCGATGCACTTGAGGAGCCTTCCCCCTACCAAAGGAAGAACAAGAATACTGAGGATATCATGGGGACCTTAAAACAATTAAGAATCAACATTCCTTTATTTAGATGCCATCAAGCAGATTCCCTCTTATGCAAAATTTCTGAAAGATGTGCACTTTTAAGTGGAAGTTGATAGGAAGAATGCCTAAGAAAGTCAAGCTCATTGAACATAGGAGCTCCACTCTGCAACACACCATGACAAAGAGTAGAAAAGCACTTGGTGCCCCTATCATTCCTTGATACATTAACACACACTGCATAGACCAAGCCCTTCTTGACTTGGGTTCTAGTGTGAATCTAATGCCTTCTTCTATGTATGTTTAATTGAACTTGGGACAATTGGAGCCAACTAATTGCACCTTGGAATTGGTTGACCGTTTTGTGAAGACACCTCAAGGTCGAATTGATGATGCATTGGTATGACTTTATTATGACACTTGTTCCTTATTTCCTGGTAATTTCAGTCTATTGGATATAGATAAAGACACAAGAAAAGTGCCCATCATCTCGGGGAGACTATTTCTAATGACAATCGATGTCATGATACATGTCAGAACTGGAACCATGTGTGCGACCTTCATACACAAATATCCACTTGAACATTTTCAAGGCATCTGCCAAAGCCGAGGTGATATGCACTACAGAAGAGGATTGCTATCTAGTTGATTGTCTTGAGGAATTTTTTGAGGAATGCCTACTTCATGGATTGAGACTACCATAAAGGGAAGAGGCCTAGAGCCTATTGTTGAGATGCTTGATGAGGACATTACTGAAAAGAATGAGCTTGATTTAGTTGCTTCAAGTGAAGATCTACCATTTATATCTGAAAAGACTTCGAAGAATTCTATTGAGGAATCCCCTATTCTTGAGTAAAAAGATGCTTCCTAAAGGTTTGAAGCTTACATATCTTGGTACCAATGGAACTCTCTCGTGATCATTTCTTTTATTCTTTCTTTAGACCAAGAAGATGCTCTCATTTTTTGTCTGAAGAAGAACATTCAGGCTATAGGGTGGTCAGATTCATGATTTGAGGGGTTTTGACCCCTCCATCTATGTCCAAAGAATTTATCTTGAGGATGATGCAAGACCAAGCCACCAAATGCAAAGAAGATGTAATTCCAAGCTAAAAGAAGTTGTAACCCAAGAGGTAGTAAAGTTACTTGATGTTGGGATCATCTATCCCATTTTTGACACCCCATGGGTGAGTCCCATCCAAGTTGTTCCCAAGAAGGGTGGGATCAATGTTGCACCCAATGAGGAGGGTGATGTGATGACACAGAGAGAATAATCCAAGTGGAGAATGTGTGTAGACTATAGAAAGTTAAATGAGAAGACAAAGAAGCACCACGTTCCTATAACTTTTAGTGATCAAATTTTGGAAAGACTTGCACAACAAAGCTTCTATTGCTTTCTTGATGGATACTCTGATACTTCCAAGTGGTAGTGCACCCTACATATCAAGAAAAAACCATATTCACCTGTCCAAGTGGTATCTATGCCTATAGAAGAATGTCATTTGGGCTTTGCAACACTCCATGTAATTTCCAGATATGTGTTACATCCATCGTTATTGGTATGCTTGATTCCTCTATTGAAGTGTTCATGGATGATTTTTTGTGTGTTTGTAAGTCCATTCATGAATTCTTGTTTCACCTCACCATTGTTCTTGAAAGATGTGCAAAAGTTTGTGTAGTTATGTCACATGACAAGAGTCACTTAATGGTTGCTAAAGGCATTGTTCTTGGTTATCGTGTATCTAAATCTAGGATTGAAGTTGATAAGGCCAAAGTGGACCTTATTTCTACCTTAACTATTCCTTCCACTGTAAGACATGTCTATTCTTTCTTAGGGCATGTAAGTTTCTATTGTCACTTCATAAGATTTTTTTAATCAAGATTTCAGGACCTTTGTGCCACCTTCTGGATAAGGATGTTGAGTTTAAGTTTGATGATAAATGCATTGAAGCCTTCAACCACTTAAAGCACAAGCTAATTTCTACCCCCATTATGTAGCCTCCTGACTTATTTTTGCCATTCGAGATCATTATGGATGCATTCGGCACAACAGTAGTGGCTATGTTTGGCTAAAAGATTGGCCGGATACCACATGCCATTTATTATGCCAGTCAAACGTTGGATGAAGCCAAAGGAACTACACCACCCATGGACAAAGAACTACTTGCCTTTATCTTTTCTCTTGATAAATTACATTCTTATGTTCTACATAATAATGTGATTGTCTACACTGACCATGCAACTCTTAAGTATCTCATGTCAAAGAAAATTCAAAGCCTAGATTGATTCAATATATTCTATTGCTTCAAGAATTTCACATGGAAATTTTTTATAAGAAGGGATCAAAAATATATTGTAATGCTCGGGCCCACTTCCATAGGCTCTAGTAGAGTTTCAGGAATGACGACTGGCCCCACAGACCACCACTAGCCTTAACTGCGCACTTTGTCCTCACTGAGGTGCAAGCCAGGATCAACTTCCCGACTGGTCACCCATCCTAGTACTACTCCAAGTTGAGCACGCTTAACTATGGAGTTCTTAAGTGATGGGCTCCCGGAAAAGGAGGTGCACCTTGGTGATATGGGTAGTCCAATCATTCCTTATAAGATATTTTTATCCGAGGCCTCAAATCCTAGGATGTTACATATATAGACGACCATCTCTCCCACATTGAGCCACCTTATGATGAAGTTACAAAGACCAAGGAGACAATGTCCCATGAGCAACTCCTTTTTCTTGATTATACTCAAAGACCATGATACAAGCACATAGCCAACTTCTTGGCTAGTAGGAGAGTACCAAGAACATGGACTACATAAGAAAGTATCAAATTGTTTACTTCAGTGAAAATCTATATGTCAGATGACCCACATGTTTTCAAGTATTACTTCAATTAACTCATAAGAAATTGCATTATAGAAAGTGAGCAACAATAAATTTTCTCCATGTACGACTCTGGAATATATTGAGGACATTTTAGTGGAAAGAGGATGGCTAAAAAAGTTCTTTAGAGTGGCATCATTTGGCCAACTTTCTTCAAGAATGATCATGATTATTGTAAAGCTTGCTTGAACTGCCAAAAACTGGGTAACAATCCCCAAGAGGGACATGATCCCTCTATCTCCTATTCTAGTTGCAGAGGTGCTTGATGTTTGGGGTATTGACTTCATGGATCTGGTCTACTCCTTCTTTTGGGTTTATATACATCTTGGTGGTTATAGATTATGTCTCAAAATGGGTTGAGGCCTTTGAAACAAGGACCAACAACTACAAGGAGGTGTGTGATTATGTCAAGTCAAATATTTTCAGCCAATTTGGTGTGCCAAGGGTAATGATTAGTGATGGTGCAAGCCATTTCAACCATAGAAGTTTTGAAAGCTTGTTGAAGAGACATGGTGTCAATCATCGTGTGGATACTCCTTATTGCCCTAAAACTATTAGTCAAGTTGAGTTGGCCAATCAGGAGACAAAACTTATTCTTGATAGGCGGAGAGAACAGACCATAAGGATTGATCTTAATGTCTCAATGAAGCTTTAGGGGCTTATAGGACTACATTCAAGAACCCGATTGACATCACACAATTCAAGCTCATATACAACAAAAGCTGCCATCTACCGGTGGAATTGCAACACAAGGCTTTGTGGGATTTGGAATCTATGGAGATTGATATGGAATCGCTGGAGTGAGAAGAAAGCTAGACCTCAGCGAACTAGAAAAAATGAAGCATGAAACCTATGAGCTGTCAAAGAGGTACAAAGAAAGGTCAAATTCTTGGATGATAAGTTAATCAAGAATAAATCTTTTAATCCCAAACAATGGACATGGTTGTACAATTCTAGGATGAATTTGTTTCTTAAAAAGCTAGGTCAAGATGGGAAGGACCATATCAAGACAAGCATGTATATCCATCTAGAGATATTTGATCAACGAGAAGGAAGGTGCCAAAGAGTTCATAGTCAATGACCAAAGGTTGAGAGTTGTTGTTAATGTTGTTCCAGACAAGGCCAATCAAAATTTTGACATTATTATGTTGATTGAGGAAATTCTTATTGATGAAGAGATGTGCTTCAATGCACATGAGAAGTCAAGTTATTATGGTGATTATGCATTGAGGTTTCAAGAGGTTAAATTAGTCAAGTATTAAGAAGGCCCACTAAAGGCATAAAATTTAGTACTAGTGGGAGGCAACCCACCTAGATTTGAGAACTTTTGCACCCAAAATTTCCTTCTCGATAGGCTATTTTTCACAGATTCCCAAACACACACACACACACTTATGCTTAATAATTTTTGTTTGAGTTTTGAGTTGTGATAGTGGAACATGGAAAGATTGAGAAAAGGGCTCAAATCAGTTTAAAAAAATAGATAATATTGTCAAGTGGATCACAAAAATTATTTGGAATATGTATGAATGAATGAGTTGAGAAAAATAAAGTTTTTTGGGCCTAATGTAACCAACACAACTGTGCTACCAAGAAACAAACATGATGGGAGCGTCAAAGTTGCAAGGGATTTTCATGTTTTGGAGATCAGCCAACATGACTATGCTTACTAGAATGGTTGTTCTGGCATCTCTCCGGTATGACCATGATAGCTTGGCCTGCCAACTTAAGTGATCAATTCTTTTTTTGAAAGACACAACTCCAGCTCATTCTATCTCATAGAACGGACATTTAACAACTTTGGTGACCTTGGGAGACTCTGATCTTCTCCCAATCCTCCCAAACTTCATCCCCAAGCTCCATTGAAGCTTCCTTGAGCTCCTAAAGGTCTTATGCTACCTCCAACTCCCTATTCTAACCCTTTTATACCCCCCATTTCTCCACCTCTAAGGGAAATCCTCCCCACCTCTCTAGAAGAGCAAAAAAACTAATTCCACATCCATTCTACTCCAATATCAGTGCAAGATGAATTAGTTGGGCAAGACATTGATGGACAGAGTCCAAAGTGGCATTCAGGCCATCAACGACACCAAGGCCCACATGAGGAAAGCTTCACATGTCACCCACCATCCCACAACCCAAATTTGTCATCATCAAACTCCATTTTGAGGTCTCTTTCATGTTCAGTGTTAGTGAGCAGCTCTTACCTCCATTCCTCCTCTAGTCTCCACACTACAGATCCAACTTATAGCCAACAAGGAGAAGAAGAAGCTCCATCAGATCATGAGATGGAAAAATTTTCTAGATTCTATCGACATTTATGCTCTAGCCTGAGAAAGGAGGAGCAAGAGAGACGTTGCTGCCTCGTCGTTGCGCCTGCCTCTGCAAACTACTCCAATGAGGCACTCCACATCCTCATTACAATCACATGTCACACAACAATTCATGAGAAGGAAGTTCTAATTGAAGAAGAGGAGGAAGGCGATACACTCTTTGAGATGGTGCCCCTCAACTTTGATACAAGTTTAGGGTCCCATGATTATCAAGAGGAGGAAAGTGAGGGAACTGAAAGTGAAGAGGTATAAGACAAGCTATTTGATATGATTTCAAGATTGGAGGCAGAAAGGATGAAGATCTTGGGGAAACAACCTGAAGGAGCCACGTTTGGTAGGAAAGCACCAACAAAAGTGTTTGTGAAGCCCCTCCATCCCAAGTGTATGATAAGAAGAGTGATTCCTATGAGATACGTGTGCATTTCCACCATGCAGGCCCTACGGATCCACTATCACTTCAAGAACTTCTTAACTCCATTTGGGTTGTACGAGTTGCTAATTGAGGTCCAAGAGACCTACATTAAGAAAACCCATGATTTTTTTGGGTCACTAGAGAAGGTGTAAAATAAAGGTGAAGATACCCTTTGGTTTAGACTCAATGATTCTCCACATGTGCTGATAACCTCCCAACTCAACAAGATCTTTGCGTTGATGCTTGAGTTGGCAAAGAAAATTTGAGTATGGATGGTTTGATAAGAATGGAAAATGCAAATATTAAACAATGTGGAAGAAATCAACCAACCAAGACAATTTTGCTACAGAAAAGTCTAAGACGAGTAAATTGCATAATCCCTTCATAAGGTACCTTAAAAAGGTCTTAGCTAATACTATTTTTCGCTGATATGATAATTAGGGGTATTGCTACTGAAAAGATTTGTCTGTAATAAGCATGATGGTAAATCTAGAATATGACAATCTGGGTGCAATGATGATTTCTCAAATGAGAACAATCCCCTACAAGATCAAAAATCCTTCCATTATGAGAAGAATGGTATTGCAATTTCCAAAGACTTAGATTATGATCTAGAGGGCCTTGCAAAGACAAAGGGGACAAATTTTATTGACTTGACTTATCTCACAAGGTCCCAAATGATCTCCTTACACAATGATAAGATAATGTACATTATGAATCATGGGTATCTAGGTCTCACCATTGAGTTGTCGTACCACACCGATGTTTTGATTTGTGAGGTAGGACTGATGAAAGGCTTTAAGAAGCTAATTGCACAATGGGAGGGGGACCATCCTTAAGACATCTTTAGAGCACCACCTGTATATTTACCTAAGGGAGAGACTAATATTCTAGAGCAACAACATATACTTGAGAATCCTCACCACATTAGGTAGAGGCATGATGATTTTGATGCGTAGCCACTTCCAACCAATGTCGTATGGCATGTCAGCCATCCATGCATAGTTGGAGGGGATCCAACAGGCTTGACATGCCATGTGATTGGACCAACAACATATGCATCACCAAATCAACCATATGTACCACTTGCAGTACACCCAGGTTTAGAGAAAACCCCAATGGGAGGGGATAATTTTTGGGGTGCATTGTTTGATCCAGGAGATATATCTCCCTCCACATGCAAATTATTCGGGAAGGTACTACTCAGACCTCCACAATATGGGGGACCACCATAGGATCCATCTCAACATCAATGGCATATACCATATCATTAGTAAGCTTTAGTTTCATTATGAGGACAACATAATTCAAAAGTCTAGGGTGGCATGGCCGTACACCCCCTCTTTTCTCAGTTTCATTTTTTTCACTTATTTAACCATGTGTCATCCTATTTTTACGATTGATGAATGCAACACCCCTATCTAGTATAGAGTTTTACTTGTTTTGCATACATGCATATCATGTAGTTTATTTTTCTACATTTTTATGTAATTCTCCAAAAAAAATTCTCTTTTTGCCACTCCATGTCATGCATTGCATATGTTTTCATAATTTCTTGTGCGTTTTCATATAGAATTTTCTTTTTTGTTGCTTCTTGTTTATTAGGATATGTTTATATGTGATTCAAGGCAATTTGGCACCATTTTGTCCAATTTTTCCCAAGCTTGAACCTACTTGCCTCATGATACATTTCAACAAATTGTCTACCTATTTTGATGTGAATTATTAGAATTGGGATAATGCATCTCCTTGATGATGTTTTTGGGTAGATGAGTTCCATGATGGAATTTTGCATATGCTTCAAGTCTCTCACAAGTAATTGACTATTTGAATAAAAGTGTGATTCTTACAAGCCTCGAGTGCTTGGGATTATTCATTCCATGTAGAAAGAATGTAATATACCATACTATTCATTTTATGCATGGTTTGTCTTTTTGGTGAATGTCTATAGACGAACTTGTTTGGATAATATCATACATGAATCTCTATCACCTATGACCCCTCTTTGACCCAACATTTCTTCTACATCTTCTGACCTCTCTGTCTCATGAAAGGATGCCAAAAGTGCACATATTAGCCTTGGCCACCCTCAAAAAGTTTGGGGTGGCCATATCTATATCCCCTACTTCACTCTTATCACCATATGCTCTACTTACATGTGGGGTAGAGAAAAAAATTAAGGGATGGCTATATGTAATAGCCTCTCAAGAAAAGATAAAAAGATGAGTCCTCCTATGTAATAGCACTCCACTCCCTTCCATATCCATTTATTCTCTTCTTATGCCCAGTAGGGCTAGGGAAATTCAACTCGAGCCCTCACATCCCTACAAAATCCAAGTGGGTCATGAGAGGTGAAGTGTAGTGTATGATGGAGTCATAAAAAATGAAACAACAACTATAACTAATTTGATGTATGCCATGCATGATATGGTCTATTCAGAGCATTATGAAAATTGCATCACTTACATGTGTGATTGGTATACCATATTTGAAGTTCTTGTGGTATGTGAATGGAAAGTAGTGGATTGCATTCCTAATTCCACATGTAACCTTAATTTAGCCAATGAACATCATTATGATTGCATTCTCCCATGTTTTTCTTGAATGAAGATAAAGAGAGATTAAGTTGGTACACACTCAAGGACAAGTATGTTTTAAGTTGTGGGGTGGTGATGAATCTCTATTTTAGGGTTTCATCCAATGCCTTTTTTTCCTTTACTCACGTCTAAATTTGATAAAATGCATTCTACTCCCCTTAATATGTGCATTACTATCAAATGCACTTATGGGCGTTCTTTGCAGGTTTTTCAGGTACTTGGACCATGCTTTGGATGGAAAGGAGAGAAGGAGGATGATCCTAGGGTTCCTTCACCTATGGAGGAGTCTAAGGAGGGTCCAAGAGCTTCTTCAATCTATCCCTAGTGGTCAAGAATCAAGCCAAATCAAAGGATTCCATGGATTATGAAGTTGAATATCAAAGTGCAAGAAAAGCCCCCAACACGACCATGGTGACACGGAACGTCCGCGCTGCCATTGTCGTATTGACATGGGAAGTATCAGAATGTGAGCATCAAAAATAAAACTTGAGAAGTATTGGCTTAATTTATCAAACCATGCCCGTAGGCTTTGTTTTAGGCCATATATGGCATCCTTGAGTCTACAAATTTTGGAAAACTTCCCATGACTAGAAAAACTAGGTGGTTGATCCATATAGACTTCCTCATGTAGGTCACCATACATGAAGGCATTTTCAACATCAAGTTGATAAAGGGTCCACTCTTTATTGACATCTATATAGATGAGTACCCTCATAGAGTTGAGGCAAGCCACATGAGAGAAGGTTTCAAATTAGTCCACTCCATAGGTTTGAGTGTAGCCTTTTGCTACAAGGTGAGCCTTCAGATATGCAATAGAACCATCTGGTTGATATATAATAGTGAAAATCCAACAACAGCCAATCATTGGATATTTTTAGGACAATCAATAAGATCCCAAGTCTTATGATATCTTAGTGCAGTCATTTCAATTTCAATAGGTTGATGCCATGTAGGATGTTAAAAAGATTGTGTAGCATTCTTTGGCACAGTAGTTGCAGAAAGAGCAGTAGTGAAACATGCAAAGCTAGCACCATAATTAGTAGAAGAGAAGAAATTACTAATTAAATATTAAGTATATGAATGAACACCTTTCCTTAGGATGATAGGAAGATGTAGGTTAGAAAATACCTAGAGATTTTTTGACCCGTCAATGAGGGAGGAATTGGTTGTTGAGGATCCAGTGGGGGGTCTACAACTGTGGGTCTTCACATGGACACCTCTTCAGTTTCATCAATGTGATCATGTTCTACTACCTTAGGCAGAGGAGGAGGAACCACCAAATCACTAGATAAGGCAGACCCTTCATTATAGTAGTACGGTGTGTTTTCAAAAGCACAATATCCACACTCACAAACCATTGTTGTTCGGTAGGGTCATAACATTTATATCCTTTCTGACTGGAATAACCCAGAAAGACATACTTAATGGAGTGGGGGTCAAGTTTAGATATCCTAGGGCAAAGATTCTTAACAAAATTGGTGTTGCCAAAGATGCATGGTAGAACTAAAAACAAAGGTGTGTTAGGATAAAGAAGAGAGACATGGACATGGTTATGTAACACAAAGAAGGAATATGGTTGGTTAAGTAGCATGCTATAGAAATATCTTCATGCAAGAAAGGTTTAGGAGAACGATAGTGAAGATGAAGTGTGTGTGATACTTCAAGTAAATGACGATTATTCCTTACTTCCAGATCATTTTGTTGGATGTGTAAGAGTAGGAAGTCTGATGAATGGTACCTGGAGGACTGCAAAGATGATCAACAAATTTTTGAATAAACTTTGAGGCATTATCAGCTATAAGATTTTGATAGCAGTATTGAATCGGGTTTGGATCTCAGTAGAAAAGGTGGTGATAGTTTTCAAACTAGTGCTACGATCCTTTAGTAGAACCAATCAAGTCATCATGGAATAATCATCAATAAAGGTCATAAAATAGCGATATCCAGACAAGCTATAAATAGAACCTTGACCCAAATATCAACATGAACAATGTCAAACAGATTTTAAAACTTATTTCTCATTTCTTATGAAAAATAGAGTTTGTTTGCCAAATTGGCATGATTCACACAAAAATTGTTTCTTAGAAATATTTGGAAATAAACAACATAGTTTAGCAGCAGAAGGATGCCCCAACCGATAGTGCCATTACAGACTAGTCATGGAAGTAGATAGAAGAGTGGAAGCAGATTGTGGCACATACAGATAGTACAGTCCATTTGGTCCCTCATGGCCCGAACCAATCCTCTTCCTCGTACGGAGATCCTAAAACACACAACTCTCAGGATCAAAAGTAATCGATCACTGAAGGCTCTTAATAGTTTTACTAACATATAGCCAATTAAGAGGAAAGTGTGGAACATATATGACATATTTTAAGGGTATATTTTTAGATAGAGATATATTTCCAATGCCATGGACAGCAGACTGAGTCCCATACACAATAGTCACAATAGGGACACTTGTAGTCTTAGATAAGTCACAAAAAGTTTGGAACATCCAAAAATATGGACAGATGCACCATATTCGATGACCTATTTATATATACTGTAAGTAGAAGGAGATGTAATTAAAGCATATGAACCTCCTTCAGTAGAAACTGTTGGCAAGGATAGATGCATCTCGGGGAGTTTTTCAAACTCAGAGCAAATCCACTCAACTGTGGGTTGGGTATAGTTGAGGTGGTAGCAATTGAGTCTTCACAGATGTGGAAACCCTCCATGCTAAACGAGATCAGTCAAAAGCAAAGCACAATAGATCACTAATTAATCACATTAAAAAGGTGAATATTCAAAACTAAATTAAGCTTCTTAAACATGTCCAAAAACATTTACATATAGGTCCATCATCTTACATAAAAGCATATACCATATCGGGTATCTTTACAACTATTTTGTGGCCTCAACCACAACCTGTATACAAAAGGCATGGTGTACATATACACATCATTTACAAACATCAACATATTTCCAAAAATGTGAGTCGATAAACATCATCTACAAAACTTTCTCGCCCAGACCTGAGAGTACAAGGATGACTCTAGGACACTAAACAACTAGCCAACCTCTTCCTCTAAGGATCTCCAAGATGATTCTCCTCGCTACCACCATCCAGATGATGCTTCTGACGATCACCTAAGAAGATATCGTGACCCACAAGGTGAGACCCATGTCCCAACGAGAGATATAACTCTCAAAAATGTTAATTTCTAGCAGTAGATTATGCAATTAAATAGATAAAGTAGATAATTTCATAGGGCTAAAAGATTAAAATGATATTAGAAAGAATAGACAAAGCTAACACCATAAGTATAAGTGATTTCTTATACCACATTATACATCATCTAAATATTTAAAAGAAATAATGCATGGGTATCATCCAATGTGAATCGCCAAGTAACCCTAATAGATATGCTACATGGTTGATTTACATATTTTATTAAGTTGTGGGGAGTTTGAGGCATACCACTCAAACTTCCAACTGAGCACTCCAAAGTCGCAATTAGTTATGTATAAGATCTAGGAGAGCCGAAATCCTAAGATCTCATCCCCTCACTCAATATGAGTCTTCCGCATGACATATCAGTCAAATTGCAATCAACCTAGTATGCTATGGGTACACATGCCACAACGCTAGAAATCAGGGTATTCAATTGTATCATACCAAGGTACGGCCACAGTCGTCCTTAATCACATCACATACATATATATGTATTCAACCTAGACATGGCCTCGCCTCTCTCCAAAAACCTTAGAATCAGGATGACAATGATACACCCTCTTTGCACTTGCATATAATCAACAATATCGACCCTTGAGTTTCCCTTCTAGAATACTTGTTTTACTACCCAACAAGTCTTGACATTGGAATAGTTCTATGGCATAGGGCACTACATGATTAGGGTTTCACTTGAGTCAAGCCAATTGGGTGATTTCAAACTGCATCAATCAAGTTACATACAAACCCGAAATTGTTTCTAAAAAATAGTGGTATATAACGACTCTAGAAGATATAAAACGTATGAGACATTTTCCTTATCACACATCATAATATACCAACACATTACCACCCATGAAGAGGGTTAAACTTCCACTAGGGATTGAACATGCCCAAAAGACATTTTGACCCTTCACAATACTTTCCTATAAGGGCATCATTATCACTGAGATATGTAGAGGGTTCAAAATGTCACAAGCAAACTTGCTACATTTAGATTTTAGTGAAAGGGAATTATCAATTGTAAGAGATAGGACATATCTAAGAGTTACATAGAAGTGTGACCTTTAGCATTGGAACGTAACTACTTAATCTTTCAACATCAATCATACTATTAGAAACATGAATTATGTCCATAGATCATTTAAACATTAGAAGAAGATAGATATATTAAACCATTACCACTTAACCATTATAAGAAAGATTCAACAATGTAGATTGGATTGGTATCACAAATCAACACATACAGGTAAACCATCAGTTCATTAACACACTTAGGCAAATACTTAGACAAATCATTGATTCTTTAACACATATAGCAAAACCACCAGCTCATTCTTAATCTTAGTCAAAACACAAAATATTTATACCCAACATACCCGTCGGTTCTTTGATGCACTTTAGCCAAGTATCAAACCATCGGATCATTATGGTATTTAGCAAAAGTATCATTTCATTGACTCTATCATAACCATCGTTTCATTGTTGTACTTAACTAAAAACAAGACCATCAAATCTTTGGTAGATAGCAAAACCATTGAATTATGTGTTAGGTAAACATTAGTTTATTCACCAAGTAAACCCATCCTTTTCTATACTTAGTGGAACCATTATTTCATTCACCAAATGAAATCATTCCAAAACTAAGTAAAGACCATCGATTTATAGACCGTGTAGAGTCATTTCTTCTAATCATTAATCAATACCATAGTTTCTTACACTTAACAAAACATTGTTTCAAGGTCAAAGCAAAGCCATAGATTTAGTATCACTATCAATTTCAACACCAAGTAAAACCAATGATTTCTACACTAAGTGGTGACCACTTCTTTACACTAAGTGATCTTGTTTCATACCATCAAAACCAAGTAGTCCATGTCCATTTAGAAGGAACGTTCATATGATCTAAAGATAGCTTAACAACACAAAATTATCATGCATGTATGTAAAGTAGTGTAACTAAGATCATCTTTCACCATAATACCAAGTTCTAGGGTATGATCTATATAGAGCAAGTTAAAAGCAAGCAAGAAACGGGTTGACAATTATATAACTCACCTAAAGGATGAAGATGGAAGTCCAAACAAAAAGGTGTCTCAAGAAGAGAAGATTAAACTCTAGCTAGTTCTCCTAAAGCTCCAAAATAGCTCATCTCCTCAAGTAAAAAGTGAAATCTAGGGCAAAAGAGAGAAGAAAAGGGATTCCGCAACCACCTACACGAGATCCACCATGAACACTAGGGTTCCACCCATGGATTAAAAAAGAAGAAAGAAAATAACAAGAAAACTAGTTTAGAGAAGAAGATCTTACTTGGTTAGGACACAGGTCAGGAAGCTCTAACCAGCCCTAGAGAAGCTTGATCTAAACCCTAGAGCATCATGCATCCAAGTTCCATCCAAGCTTCAGCCTTAAAGATATCTCTCCTTCACAAAATGATGGTTTTGAGTCTATATAGAAGCAAGAACAAGATAAAAGGTACAAAGGGTTCGTTTGGGAGAGTGGTGAAGGGTATATATCTAAGAAGAGAGAGAAATGTCATCAAAAGGTTGAAAAACTAGCTTGCTATGTGTCAAAACTCGAAATCCATCTCATCCATGCATGTTAGAATTCCATAGGATTTTTACCAAAGTTATCAATTGATTCATTTCTTAGTGAAATCACCAAGATGTACTATCATAGGACCCATCGGTTGTGCATATGTATCATTAGAAAACTCATCAGATTCTAGGGTATACTTGGCCATTTGCAAACCCTAATCTTCCATCAGTTTGTATACTTCAAATTGGATATCCATCGGATTTGAGACCTCAAATGAAAGCCATGTATCCTTTTATACAAGTAAGGACCATAGGATTCTTCACCTACTAGGTGATACCATCGAATTATCAACATGCATGGTGAACCATCTATTCCAACACTTTGTTAAAAATCCATTAGTTTTCAACCTTTAAGAGAGAGAAGCTAACATCTAATGGTACATTAAACCATCCCAAAGGTGAAACCATATGTAACATTATGAAGAATAATATGAAGAACAACATTGCATGTGAAAATTATAGATAAAACCCTAGATATGGAAATTTTGCATAAAGGTCCTTTTAAGCACATAAATTGCAAAACTCAATCAAACACTGTCCAAATTGGACCAAATTTGAAACATAGCTTAGTCACGTGATATCAAAACATAAGATAGAGTTTTATTAAGGTTTTAAGAACCCAATTAGATTAATAAATAATGTTTAACTAAAAATCCCGATCAAGGGTCTTACAACCATAAACCCCTACATGGATTTCTCCCCTGAAATCCTAAGCCAACAAGGACGAGTACTTCCTACATATCTCATCCTATAACTCCCATGTAGCTTCTTCCACACCACAGTGATGCCACAACACCTTCACTAAGGCTATGTCCTTCTTCCTCAACTTTTGTACTCACTTACCCAGGATCAACACAGGACCCTCAACATAACAAACATCCTCATATAACTCAACCTCCACTGGCTGTATCGTCTAATATGTATCAGGGTGACACTTCCTTAGCATTGAAACATGGAAGACATTGTGCAACCTATGCAACTCTGATGGTAACTCCAGCTTGTACACCACCTTTACAACCTCGTGCCAAGATAGGGTAAGGTCTCATAAACCTAGGAGCCAACTTACCCTTCTTACCAAATCTCAGCACTCCCTTCTAAGGGGAAACCTTGAGGTATAAGTGATCTCCAACTTGGAACTCTAGAAGTCTATGGTGGTTATCAACATAAGACTTATGTCTATCTTGAGATGCCTTCAACTGTTGTGGTATCACCTTGATCTTGTATGTAGTGTATTGAACTAATTCGGGACCCAAAATCCGATACTCACATGTCTCATACCAAAAAAAAGGTGATAGGCAACGCCTTCTATACAAATCTTCATACATTGTTGTAACATCCCTGACCTGGGTTATGTGTTAACCCAAGATATTTTGCCTAATAAGGTTGAGTAGATGCTTAATCTTATCTTGGGAAAAGTAATTAGGGCTCATGAGAAACTTATGTTTCAATTTTGGTCCTATTTGAACAATGTTGAAGCAATGTTTGCTTGTTTTGGGCTAAAGTGCAAATTACCCAAGTTGAGGGGTTAAATTGTAAATGTTGCATGAAAAGATGTTCCTCTGATGTTGAGACATCATAAGAATGAATATGATGTGGTGGTACGGTTTTCACAAGCTTGGGCACCAAGATTAAGCTTGTAAAGCAATCCTTGTGCATTAGAACCTAGTTTTGGTGTAATGTGCAATTTACCCAAAAACCTAGGGTTCTATATGCAAATTACCACTTCAACAAGGTCCCTAATGTCTCTTGGCATCTTGTAGAGCAAATAAAATGAGAGGGGCGCCTCATTTGAATTAATTTGGAGGAGAGAGAATCTTGATATTAAAATAATCAAGATTTAATCCTAAGTGAAACCCTAATTCAATTTAGGGCAAAAATGAATGTATTAATTAAAAGGCCTTCAACCAAAATTAAAATGGTTGGAATCATATGTGTGTGGATGATATTAAAGCCTTGCAAAGGCACGAGCATATCCTAAGGAGGTGAAATCCCACTCACCATTATTATAAGAAAAGAATTTCCACTCAAATATGGATATTCTTATTATAAGGGTTAAGGTGCTTAATTTCTTTTCCCTTAATTCATGGATAATGAAAGGGATCTCGGTGGGGATAGAGATGCCCTTGCATGAAAGAAACCAAGGGGGAAGTGGTGGAAACAATTTTGGAATTAATAGACTTTTATAAGAAGATTTTCTCTCTCATCAATTTTCTTATAAAAGTACCCTTTCTAAGCCAAAACAAAGGCTTTTTCGGATTTCTTTCTTTCCCCTAGCTTGGAAAACGACCAAGGATCTGTGGAGGATTAGTAGGACGACCCCCGACCTGTTGGTAAGCCCTTGACCTTCGTTCTTCTTGATTCTGTGGTGGAAATCGAAAATAAATCATTGATTTCTTCTTATTTCGATCTCCTCTTCAACCCTAGCTAAACTTTTCAAACAAAAGCTTGAGGACGAGCCTAGGGGGAGTTGCAAGAGCTTCATCCACCATTGTTGCCGTGATCTTGGAGCCTTGGAGCTCAATTGGAGGCGGGTTTTATAACTTGAACCCTTAATTTTATTATTGCAATCAATTCCTTATCAATTGGTGATCATTTCTACATTTTCGAAACTAAGTTTGGTTGATTGATGCAATCTCCATGGAAATCACAGTAGATTTCGTGAGTTTGGAGCTTGATGATGATGAAATCATCATAAGCACACACCTCCCCAAATATCTAGGGCAAACGGTTTCAAAGTTGGGACCAAACGGTTTCACCAAATTGTTTGGTGACCAAACAGTTTGCAAATCGTTTGGTGGTTTGGGTCCCAAATCATTTGGGATGGTTGACCATTTGAGATGGTTGACTGTTTGAAGATATATGATGTGGTGTTTGGATTTTGATCCAATGGTTTCAATTGGTTTGATCTTGAAGGTTTCAATTGTGAATGATTACTTAATTGCAAACCCTAATCGCCTAAGTGCTTATTTTGCAATTGAATAAGTTGATGGTTTGGGTTGATTGACCCAAACGGTTTCAAAACCATTTGGGGATCACCCAAACGGTCTCAAGACCATTTGGGGGTCACCCAAGACCGTTTGGAGGTCTAGGGTTAAGTATGTCTAAGTGTTTGAAGATCCAAAGATATGGTATCAACCCTAATCGGCTAAGTGCTGATTTTGCAATTGAATAAGTTCATGGTTTGGGTTGATTGACCCAAACGCTTTCAAAACCATTTGGGGATCACCCAAATGGTCTCAAGACCGTTTAGGGGTCACCCAAGACCGTTTGGAGGTCTAGTGTTAAGTATGTATAAGTGTTTGAAGATCCAAAGATATGGCATCAACCCTAATCGGTTAAGTGTTGATTTTGCAATTGAATAAGTTGATGGTTTGGGTTGATTGACCCAAACGGTTTCAAAACTGTTTGGGAATCACCCAAACGGTCTCAAGACCGTTTGAGGGTCACCAAAGACCGTTTGGAGGTCTAGGGTTGAGCATGGTTGGGTATTTGATGATCCAAAGATGCCAAATTGAATTACAACTAAGTGTTGATTTGATAATCAATCCAATGGTCCAAAACCCTAATTGAATGTCATGGTTTTTGATAATGGAATGGGCAAACAGTCTCAAGACCATTTGGAGATCAACCAAACAGTCTCAAGACCGTTTGACCGTTTGGTGGTCATCCAAGACCATTTGAGGTCAGGTCATATCATGTGATGATGATAGTTCATTGATTTCAATTGATTTGATTCCACAATGTCAATCATTGATGGATCCTCGATTTCAAACCCTAAGTTATGGTTTCTTGATTATCAAACCTAGTTCAATTGGGTTCAAAACCCTAAATTGAAGGTCTAATTGAATGGTGATTCAGTGGTCCAATTGATGAATGCTTTAGTGGTTCAATTTATAATTGGTCCATGGATTGAAACATTGAGTCGATTGAGTGTTGAAGTGCCTTTTTGGTCCATGCGGTTTTGAGAGTGTTCGGACCAAATGGTCTCAAGACCGTTAGGGACCAAACGATCTCAAACCATTTGGAGACCCAAAGTGCAAATGGTTTCAATACCAACCTTGTCCAAATGATTTCAATTACAACTTGTTCAAATGGTTTTCAACCAATTGATGTATGAGAACCAAGATCATTGAGGGTCCAAGAAATAAACTATGTGAAGATCAACATGGTTAATCCATTTGAATACCTCATGTAATTGAAGGTCCAATATGGTGAATCTATTTAGATACTTAATGCAATTGAAGATTTCAATAGTTAACCCAATTGATCACCTTGTGGAATTGAAAGTCTAATTGGTCAATTCTTTTGAATTCCTTATATAAATGATGGTTTAATTGATTAGACCATTTGGACATCTAATATGATCAAAGGTTAATCAGCTATGTGATTATTAAAGATATAGACCTATGATGATTGTGAAGGTTAACCCTAGCTATGTGTACTCAAGTGAAGAGTTGACCTAGATTAATCTTGGTGTAGTTAACATCCTAAAAGAGGATGAGAAAAGGAATGAGAGAGATGAATGCTTATATAATTAAGCCCTAATTCTCTCATTATGGGTAAAGTATGTGATAAGGGTTGATTCATAATAATGAGATCATGAAACCCTAATCAATGAGCCCTAACTCTAATTAGAACAATGCTATGTGTGAAACCCTAATTAGAGCAATGCTATGTGTGAAACCTTAATCTAGGGCAAAGCTGAGTGTTATCATAAATCCAGGGTGATGATGTAACCCTAGCTTAGAGTAACAATGAAGGAAACCCTAATTTAATGGGAATTGTATATCCTTATCCTAATTTGGGTATGAGGAAAGAGAAACCCCACTTGGATGTGAATGATAAACCCTAATCCCTAAAATGGGATAAAAGTATATGAAACCCTAATATAGGGTTGTGCTACTAATTCTATGTGAAGTCCTATCACTGGGTGATGTGTTGTGATATCCTAATTACACATAATACTAGGTGAATCCTTGATATAGAAGGATGATTATATTGGAGAATAATATTATGTGAAATCCACAAATGTATGGAATATTCAATGTGAATTCTCAAATTATAAATATGGAGAATACTATTCCTAATTAAGCTAAAGGGGTTGGATGATGGCAGCCACGGTGGTGCAAAATGGTCGTGGTGATCTTCTATAGCACGACCGTGCAAGGTAGCACGACCATGGTGGCTTCCTCTTGCACGGCCATTCTTGGCTGCACGGCCGTGATGCTCTATGCTTGACTTGGAGTTGATTTGCAAGTGACCTAGAATGCCCATTTTATTAGTTCCTAACTTAAGGATGAGTCCATAGTATTGGCAATGGTTGTATATTCTAAGTGAGTGACTAATGATCACTACCTTACATGATAAATGTGATGAACTAGTGCATAAAAGTATTAGGATGGGTAATACCCTAATACAAGCTAAGTGTATGAACTCAAGTAAGATAAAGGTGTTGAGGGAAGTGATACATCAAGATATGATAGATATCACATCCAACACCCCAAATACTGGTATACCTTGATGTGTTATAAGTCCAATATAATTGGATTAATGATACATGAGATGTGTCATGTCAATGGTTACATTGAGATGTAATGCACTTTGTTGAATGTAGGCTAATATACTTTATTAAAAGGTTAATCCAAACCTACCAACTATGATGAAATCATATTCTGGCAAAGATGAGAGAGAAACTCATGTTGTGTGTTGATAATTAATTTATTGATAAATGACAAGAGTATTTCTATGTGAAACTTTAATACAAGTCAATGCTATGTGATCCCTAATACAAGGTAATGCTATGTGAAATCCTATGACAAGTTAATCCTATGTGAAGCTCAAATACAGAATAATGGGTTATGAATGTAATAAGATAACCCTCAAATTGCATGATATTGATATGTAATTATGTCATGATTACTAATCATGCAGATATGTTGAGAAGATGAGCATAGCCAGGTATGGGTTATGATGCTTTGTTATTAAGAATGTTCTATAGGCTTTATAAGCCTTCATGTGCTTTGTGTAGTAAGAATCATAGAACTTTGTGTACTGTGTGCAATACATTATGTAGCAAGATTCAGGATGTCCTTAGTTAAATGATCTGAAGGTATTAAGTTATCTAATAAGTGATAATAAGTATCCATGGTGAGTTCTGGGTTCAAATACCCAGATTCTATAATCATGATAATGAACTTGTTAAGAAGTGGAAATGTACTTGATGAGTTGAGGGATTGAGATCCCAATAATTTGTGAAAAGAGTATGGCTACAGGCCATGAATCCCCAATGACAATGCCAGGCATTAGATATATGGGCTAAGCCTGAAGAGAATTAATGTTCTGGTAATGATTCTATAGTGAATAAACATTATACATGTTCTTCATATTCCTTAAAAGATAAGTGACATGTTGATCCTATCAAGTTATAGCTGCAATGCTTTTGATAAGAATAATTTTCTAATCGGTTAGACATTAAAATATATGTTGTCAAATAAATATGATTCCTCTATTCATATTTATCTTCTTAAGGTGCAATAATAATGTTTTGGCAGAGAGTTATATCTCTCGCTGGGGCAATTTACAATTGTCTCACCCCTGTGGGAATCACATTTTTAGGTGGACGTGGACGAGGAGGCAAAAATCCTTCAGTAGGTGAAGGGCAGCAACAACAGCAGCAGGGACAACAGTGAAGTCTCAGGTGGAGACACTGGTTGTTATGTATTGTATAGATATAGATAGAATCCTATGTGTCGTCTCTGTACTCTCAGGTCCTCGGAGTAGTAGTTAGTGCTTTCGAGTTTATGGCTCAATGCCTCGAGATTTTATACTGCCTGTGTTTAGCTTTGACATGACAGTTAATGCTTGTAATTCTCATAAGGAGATGATACAGAATATGTACCTTTGAACAAAAATGTAACTATGTTACTTTGGTTCTATGTGAGAAAGTTTTCCTTTCATGGATCTCTTGATAAAAATATTTTAATTTTTAGTAATTTTTGGTAATCCGCTGCTTAGTGAACGCTTCCGCATTAGTTAATTATGTTTTCATGAGTTGTATGCCACAATTACCATGTCTATAATTCTATAATAGTTGTTGTTGTAGGCAAACTCAATCAGACTCAGATGAAATCCCAATTGCCAAGAAACTAAAGAACACATGCTCTCAAAAATTCTCTAAAGTCTGAATGGTACTTTCTGACTGACCATATGTTGTGGGTGAAAAGTTGTGTTGAACCTCAGTTGTGTCCCCAAAGTTGTATGCAAATGTTCCCAAAACCTGTTCCTGAACTAAGGACCTCTGTCAGTCACTATGGTAATTGGTATATTGGGTAGGAGAACTATCTCATCAACATAGACATGTGCCAACTTCTCCAGGGTATAAGTGGTCTTAACTGGCAAAAACTGAGCTAACTTTGTCAATCGGTCAACGATCACCCAAATAGAATCATGACCTTTGATTGTCCTTTGATGACCAACCACAAAGTCCATGGTTATGTGATACCATTTCCATTATGGAATTTGCACAAGGTTTCAATGTCCATGTAGGCTTATGATGCTCTACCTTGACTTGCTAAAAAATTGGACAATTGGCAACAAACTCTACCACATAAGGTTTCAAACCTGCCAATCAATACATATCTTTCATATTACGACACATCTTTGTGCTACCGGGATGCATCATGTACATCAAGGAATGAGACTCCTCAAGTACCCTCTCTCTGAGTATGTCAGCCTCAGGAATCACTATATGGTTGTGAAAACACATTTTTCCATCATCTAACTCATGAAAGTCATCATGCTTCCTACTGCCAAACTCTGATATGATATTATGTATCACAATATCATTCTGTTGTGCATCTTTGATCTATTGTAACAATGTCAGCTTGACATGTAATTGTGCCAACAATCTTGCCGACAATGAAACCTCCAACTGCCCGTTCATCTATCGAAGTGACACTAGCATGTCTTGCTTGTTGCACATCAAGGAATGTAACTACATTTTATCTATAGATGATGACAAAGATGACTTCCTGCTCAGTGCATCAACTACCACATTTGCTTTTCCAAGATGATACTTATCGTGCAGTCATAGTCCTTGATCAGCTCCATCTGCCTTCTCTGCCTCATGTTCAACTCCTGCTGTGAGAAGATATACTAAAGATTCTTGTGATCTATGAAGATATAACACTTTTATTCATACATATGGTGCCTCTAGATCTTCAAGGCAAGAACTACAATTTCTAAATCCAGGTGATGTGTTGGATAGTTCTCATCGTGTTTCTTAAGTTGTCATGAATCAAAAGACTTGTTTAACATCAACACGCATCTCAAGCCATTCTTTGAGGCATCACAAGAAATTTATGTAGCCTTTCCCTTGCTCTGGCAACACTACCACTGGGGCACTTGTCTACTTCTCCTTTAGAAACAAAAAAGAACACAGACACTTGTGAACCCTAAACAAACGGAACACCCTTCCTACTCAACTTGGTCAAGGGTAATGCTACAACAGTGAAATTCTTTATGAACCTCATGTAGTAGCCATCTAGACTTAGAAAGCTTCAGATCTCAGTTGGAATCTTGGGATTCTCCCACTCTAGCACTGATTCCACCTTATTAGGGTCTACATAAACACCCTTTGAAGATATGACATGACCAAGAAAAGACACTTCGGTTTGTCAAAACTCACACTTACTGAACTTGGCATACAACTGGTGTCACCTCAATAACTCTAACACTTGGCAAAGATGTTGTTCATGATGTTGACTATCTCTGGAATATATAAAGATGTTATCAATAAATACAACTATGAACTGATAAAGATGTGGTTTGAACACTATGTTCATCAAAAACATAAATGTTGTTGGTGCATTGGTTAGCCCAAACGCCATAACTACAAACTCATAATGCCCATACCTAGTCTGAAAAGTAGTCTTAGGTATATCATCCACCTTGATCCTCAACTGGTGATATCTTGACCTTAGATCTATGTTGGAAAACACTATAGAACCTCTTAACTGATCAAACAAATCATCAATCCTCAACAACGAGTACGTGTCTTCACTGTGACTTTGTTCAACTGCTAGTAATCTATGCAAAGTCTCATAGAACCATCCTTATTCTTCACGAACAACACTGGAACACCCCCAAGGTGAAGTGCTCAGTTGTATAAAGTCCTTATCCATCAACTCCTGCAACTACTTCTTCAACTCCTATATCTCAGTTGGTGCCATCCTATAGGGTGTCTGGTGTATGGGTTGTGTTTCAGGAACTATATTTTTCTAAAATTCAAACTCGGGGGTCAAACACTAGGATAATCTTCTAGAAAGACATCCTCAAACTCACACACCACTAGTACAACCTGGATACTAGGACCCATCACCTTGGTATCCACAACATGGGATGAGAAAGCCTCACACCCTTATCTCATCAACTTCTCTACTATCACAACTGACACCAGACATGTAGGGAGACTCTTCATATCACCTTGGAGAGTCTATATCTCCACAAAAAAAATGTCACAGCCTTAGAACTACAATCCAGAACAACCTTGTACTTCTCTAAGGTATCTATCCCTAGGATAAAATCAAATCCATACATACCAAGTGGCATAAAATCCACTTGAATGTTTCATCCTAAAAAACAAAGAACACAAGATGTAAACACCTTCGATAACACAACTGAAACAACCAAAGGGGCTTCTAGCAAGAGGTTATCAAATCTACTACAATTAGGCATATTACAACTACTTTTCACCTTTCTGGTGATAAACGAGTGTGTCGCACTTGAGTCAACCAAAACATATATGAAAGAAGAAGTAGATAAGTCACAATGAAAAAGTTCCATCTGACATGTTATGACATGTGGGTTGACCACTCCTTCTACATGACTCATTGCACAGAATCTATTTGTCATCTATTGTCATCCTCGACCTCTGCTAATCGTTCTGGATGACCATGCCTGTGATTTCTAGCCACATCCTCTAACACCACCACTGATGTTGTAACATCCTTGTCCTGAGTTATGAGCTAACCCTAGGTGTTTTGCTTAATTGTGTAATTAGATGCTTGTGATTATCTTTTGGTATGTAACTAAAGCTCCTAAGGAACATATATTTCTATTTCTGTCCTTTTTGAACAATGTTGTAATATTGTTTTGTAATACAGGAACCTATGTGCAAATTACCCAATTAGAAGGGTTAACTTGCAAATTGCACATGCATGGATGTTCCTCTGATGATGAGACATCATAAGAATGAATATGATGAAGTATGATGGATTCTCCAAGCTTGGGCACCAAGATGCAGCTTGTGGAACAATCCTTGTGTTCTAAACACTAGTTTTGGTGTAAAGTGCAATTTACCCAAAACATGGGGTGCAACATGTAAAATATACCTTCTAGAATATCTTTAATGACTCTTGGAATCATTTAGAGTAAGAATTATGAAGAGGTCACTTCAATTTATTAATCAAATAAGAATGATAACCTTTGTAATTAAATAATCAAGTTGTAAGCAAAATGATCCTTTATATGTGTACAACTTAGTTTTGATGTTGGCTTTCTTTACCTTTAGACCTTGGGTTTAAGATGAGTTTTGCTTATGTATGGAAGGGAGAAACGTGTCTTAGAAGAAGGGAAGGACCTAGTTGAGAAAAGGAGAAATAAGTTGTCTTTATTTTGGAAATAACCCCAAAGGTATATATACACCCTTCCTTTGCAAACAAAGGATCGTTTCCCCTTTCTCCTCACTTATCCCCTTGCTTAGACCAACTAAAGACAAAGATATGGAGCAGAGGAGAATGGCCAACCAGTTTTAGGTAAGGTTTGATCATCATCTTGCTCGGATTCATGGAAGAAATCATGTTGCAAGGTTGGTTCTATGGTCTTTCTTACTTAGTTCTTCTTTCTAGCCATCCCTCCCAACCAATTCTTGGAGAAATGACTTTGGACAACCTATGGAACTCAAGACGCCATTAAAGCTTGGAATCTTGGAGCTCTAGAGTCAACCTTAAGGTGGGTTTTATAACTCTAAACCCTTAAACTTTGGTATACATCTTCTTTCTATGCAATAGTTGCTTGCTTTTCCTTCTTCCACTCTTCTACGAGTTCTTACAACTAAAACCATGGAGAAACTGACCCTGATCTGAGGTAGAAGAAGAGGGGGCATGAATATCTATGTAACTTTACCAAACGGTCTTGCACATTTGGTCTAAACGGTTTTGCAAAACCGTTTGGAACCAAACGATTTCAAAACCGTTTGGATTCATGCGGTTTGCAAGACTGTTTAAATTCAAACGGTCTCCAAGACCGTTTGGGAGGTTTGACCAGACGTTGACCATTTCTGGGTCTTCTGGACATAATATGAATTAATCACCTACAAAGAATCATTATCTAATTGCAAGTAAATCCCAAGTTGAATGCACTTTAATCACCTAAACCCTAATCGGGTTTATTTGCTGATTTCAAGGACCAATTCTGTTGAAGTTTGGGTTGAGTGGCCCAAATGGTTTCAAAACCATTTGGGGATCACCCAAACGGTCTCAAGACCGTTTGGTGATCACCCAAGACCGTTTGTAGGTCTAGGGTTAAGGGAATTTGATCAATTGAAGGTCCAATCATCATAGGTTGTTGAAATAATCAAAGTGCTGATTTTATGACTTAATTAGGGTTCAACCCTTAACAAATTGACTTAGTTTTTTATGAGACTTTGGGCAACGGTCTCAAGACCGTTTGGAGGATGTCCAAACGATCCCAAGACCGTTTGGGGTCAGGTCATGGCCCAATTGGGTGATTGTTCAATAGGTTCAACTTCAATTAGACTCATGTTGATGGATGTTGAAGGTTGATCGATTTCCAATCCTAATTCAGTTGGTCCTAACCCTAATTAGTGACCTATTGAGGATAAATTGAGTTTCAAATTGATTAAGTATTAACCTAATTACCTCAATTGATAAGTGGATAACATGTATGAGATTGATTGAAGGGTTCAACATTGAAAACCATAATCAATTGCAAGTGTTGATGCACTTTTTAGGTCCATGCGGTGTTGAGATGTTTGGACCAAACGGTCTCAAGACCGTTTGAATCCAAATGGTCTCAAGACCGTTTGGGGTCAAACGGTCTCAAGACCGTTTGGACTCATGCGGTTTCCAAACCGTTTAGACTTATGCGGTTTCAAGGTTGATTTATTCAAACGGTTTCAAAGTCAACCTTGGCTAAATGGTCAACGTGATCAAACGGTTTCAAGACCGTTTAAGGGAAAAAGGTCTTGAGTGTGATCTTGTCCATGCGGTCTTGAAGGTCAAAGTTACCAAACGGTCAACCCTTCCAAACGGTTTCAAAACCGTTTGGAGGTTGAAAGTTCAAAACCGTGTGGGGTCTTTTAAGGTCAAGATTTCTTAATGATTAAAAGGCTTAGATGGATCAATGGTTGTTTAACCTAAACCCTAATTATGGTGATCAATGAATCTTAACCTAATTTGAAGGCATTAATGATAATAACATTCATACATAATGATGGTATGAGTTCAATTCACTATGAAGTGAATAGTAAACCCTAATTTTAGGGTAATAACATGTAAAGTGAATAGTAAACCCTAATTGAGGGTGATGTGATGAAATGTACACTAATCCCTAATCCCAAGTCATGCTTTTAAGCATGAATATTCATGGTTGAAGTATGAGATGAGGAATCTTTATTCCTAATTAAAGAAAAAGGGATTGAATAACCCTAATTGATTTTAATAAGGGAACCTAGTCTTAGTGAAGGTATGAAGGTACAATCCTTGAATTGAAGGTTTATTTCTGCTTCATAAATTATTGATTTGGAGATGGATTGTTTATTATTATCAATTGAATTGACCATGCATGTTCTATTAAGGAAATGATCATAGCCAGGTAAGGGTTATGATATCATATTCACTGAAAGTATGATATATACTATATGAATAGTGATATATGCTGTGTTGCCTAGTTTAAATGGCACATATGAGATTGATGGGCTGTAAGAGCCATGAGCAACATCAAGGTCATGCTGATTAGATGAATTATGTTAATTTAAAGGTTTGAATACCCCAATTCTTGAATCATAGTAATGAAATGGTTAAGAATTGATATCCATATGATAACTGATGTGAGTTAAGCTTGATACAATTAGTATTCTATATTCATAGTTGTTGTTCTAATGATTAAATGTTTGAGAACATGCTTGATGTTAAAAGAATGCTGAAATGTACCTTAATAATCAAGTACAATCATACCATGTAGAGCCCTGATCATAGATCCATCATTGTCAGAAGCCAAATGATGGTGAAACAGGTTTTCCTAAGGGAACTCCTGGATCACATACTTTTGAGTATGTGGGGGATTATGGATGCAAATATCCTTACGTCCTAGTGTAGGAATTGATGTAGATGTACCTTAATCCATCAATCCTTCATTATATGTTTATGTCGGGGTGATGTATCACTAATCTCCTGAGAGAATCTTTAATGCCGTATCGATGAGAGATAAACAAGAGATCTTTCAATGGCGAAGAGAGTACAGAATGCCACTGTGACTCTAATGGCGAAGTGCCAGAATACCCTGGTAAGCTATTGTAGCAGAGACACGAGATGTCCTGCATGTTGATCCTCACACTGACTGAGGAAGATGAGGTCATAAGAATCTGGCTCTTTTGATGACCTATGTATGATACCAATGCGACTTAGTAGTGATCGGTTGGAGTATGAGCGGTATACCTCATCTTCGCAGGACATAATAATGTTTGTAAAACATAATCAACTGTGTAGCATAATTTCTTAGGTTGAACTACGAGAAACAATGATTGATGTTACATTGTTTATTAGTATTCTGTTCAAGTATCTAGTATACATATTCTTCATATTCCTTAATGAATTGATTGCTTAAGTAGAAGTTGCCTTACTTAAAATCAAACTTGCTGTTGAATGATTTAAGTTACCTTGTTTATGTTATCCCTTCTTTGCTATAACAAAGCTTCTGGCGGAGAGTTATAACTCTCACTAGGACAATTATTTAAAATTGTCTCACCCCATAGGTTTCAACTTTTTAGGTGGTTGCCGAGGACGAAGGAACCAATATGAGGGTGAGCAGTATCAACAGCAGCAATATTAGGGGCAGCAGTGAATCTCAGGTTGAGATACTGACTGTCAAGCCTTGTAGATAGCATGTCTTATGTCGTCTCTGTACTCTCATGTCCTAGGAGCCAGTAGGTCTGAGGTTTTTGGCTTTAAGCCTCGAGATTTTGTATCTGGATGTATATAATCACTCGAGAAGTGATTTCACAAGAGATGTATTGTCAAAACATAATGTAAACTGTTTATCTTGTTTCTTATAAAGGAGTTTTATGGTTTAAAGATCTTTCCTTAAAAAGTTTTAGTTTCTAGTGATTTTTCATAATTCCGCTATCAGTTAAACAATCGCTTCCGCTGAGTTTATCCCGTGATTTATGGATCGAAGCCCACAGATGTATTGTTGTTGCTACTGTGATCCCTATTGACTCTTCCTCGACTACTGTGTCACCTCCCTATTCTTTACAGGGCACAACCATCTCACATGCCTGAATAGTCCACAATTTAAACATGTCCTTGTATCATACTACAAAATAGACAGCCTTGTCACTGAAACTAAAGTTGAACTATTCGCCCCTACTAGCGGAAAGTTGTGGCCTTTCCCTTTACTAGGGGAGCATTGTGGCTGTACTCATGCTCTTGACTCATAAAAAGTCGATCTTTGCAGTGACTGTTGGTACTATGGTGAAGAGAACCTTGGTTTCATGAAACTACCAGACTATTATCCTTGGAATTGGGTTTGACCTCTTCCTTGCTTTTGGCTTCTCACTTCTTCACAGTAGACCTCTCTATCCTCCTCACTGATTTCACAAAGGTGGAAAACTTCTCTCTATTCTTCAAAGTAGATGTTTTTGTAGACAACTCAGTATTCAAACCCTTCTCAAACCTTTTGATCCTCTCCTTGTGCGTCATTGTCAAGTGAGGACAAAATCTCAATAGATCCATAATCCTCACCTCATAGTCATTGATATATAGTGACCCTTGCCACAACCGTTCAAACTGGGCGATCTTCTCATCCAGATACGTCTTAGGAAAGTAACAACTCACAAACTTCCGCCAGAACTCCTCCCAACTTACTACAACTCCTAGTTTTTTTTCCTCCTCTATTTCCCACCAATGGCCAACACTGACCTTTAAGAGGCAAATCACATGCTTCACCTTGTCATCGTACGGAATGTTCAGGATCACCTTCTCCAACTTCGTTAGCCACATATCAACATTATGTAGGGTCTACTGTACCCGCATACTTGGTGGCTCCCACACACTTCAGCCTCTCAAAGGTCTTCCCTGGACCCTGAGATTCCGCATTGGACAAGTGCCCTTGGTTGAGGTATAGGTGTCGTATCCACTAAATGCATAATTGCCACCATGAGATATCCAAACATAGACCAGAGGGCTATATTATCCATGGTTGAAGGGTCAAACTGAGGTGGTATGGGTTGTTCTGGCCCCATCTCAAGTACTCTTCCATCTTACCAGCCTCCTACTGTCACCTCCTAGTGCCACATAGATACTCTCATCATGATCTTCATGTTCTTCAGACAATCTGCATAACCATAAGCTATGATTAGATATGTTAGATCACATCAAAACATACACAAAACCTAAGTCTTATGTCCATGTAGACTCAGCGAACCCTAAGCTCAAACTTCCAACTAACCACTACAAAGTTATAATTAGTTCTGTACAAGATCTAGGAGAGTCAGAATCCTAAGATCTCTTCCCCTCGGTCAGTATGAGTCTGTCGTAGTGACATATTAGTCAAACTACAGTCAACCTAGTTTGCCATGTGTACACATGCCACAACACTAGAAATCAGGGTATTCGACCCTATCATCCAAGTACAACCACAACTATCCTAAATCATATATATATATATATATATATATATATTGTCGTAGATACAACCTCGACCACTCTCTAAAAACCTTGGGATCAGGGTGACAAGGATATACCCTCCCTGGACCCGCATATACTCAATAGTATATGACCCCAAGTTTCTCTTCTGGAATACTTGTTTTACTATCCAACAAGTCCTGACAATGGAATAGTTCTATGACACATGGCACTACATGATTAGGGTTTTACTTGATTAGTCAAGACAATTGGGTAATTTCAGACTGCATCAATCAAGTTACATACAAACCCTAAAAATTTTCTACAAAAATAGTGGTATATAACAACTCCAGAAGATATAAAACATATGAGAGATTTTCCTTATCACACATAAAATGATATCTATCCATTACCACCCATGATGATGGTTAAGCTTCCACTAGGGCTCCAACATGCCCAAAATCCATTTAGACCATTCACAATACTTTCCTATAAGGGCATCATTATCATCTGAGATATGCAGAGAGTTCAACATGTCACAAGAAAACTTGTTACATTGAAATTTAGTGAAAGGGGTTTATAAATTATAGGAGTTATGAAATCTCTAAGAGTTATGTAAAAGAGTTACCTTTAGGATTCAAATGTAACTACTTAATCTTTCAACATCAATCATTAGAGCTAGGACATTCTGAAGAATAGCATAGTCGTGTTACTATTAACAACATGAATTATGTCCATACATAATTTAAAAATTAGAAGAATATAGATAGATTAAGCAATTACCACTTAACCATTATAAGTAAGATTCAACAATGTGGATTGGATTGATATCACAAATCTACACATACATGTAAACCATCGATTCATTAACACACTTAGGCAAATACTTAGACAAACCATTGATTATTTAACACATATAGCAAAAGCATAGGTTCATTCTTCACCTTAGTCCAAACACAAAATTCTAATACCTAGCATAGCATATGTTCTTTGATGCATAAAAGCAAAGTATCAAACCATCAGATCATTATGGTACTTAGAAAAAGTATCACTTAATTGACTATATCATAACCATTGTTTCATTGTTGTTCTTAACCAAAAGCAAGACAATCATATATTTGGTGGATAGCAAAACCATCAGATTATGTGTTAGGTAAACATCATTTCATTCACCAAGTAAACCCATCGGTTTATATACTTAATGGTATCATCATTTTATTCCCCAAATGAAATCATAAACCAAACACAAAGGACATCAGTCTATAGACCATGTAGAGTTATTTATTCTAATCATTAAGCAATTCCTTTGTTTCCTGCACTTGCAAAACATTGTTTCAAGGGCAAAGAAAAGTCATCAATTTATGGACTAAGTATCACTATCAGTTTCAGTACCAAGTAAAACCAACGATTTCTACACTAAGTGGAGACCACTTCTTTACACTAAGTGACCTTGTTTCATACCATAAAAACCAAGTAGTCCATGTCCATTTAGAAGGAACGTTCATATGATCTAAAAATATCTTAACAACACACAACTACCATGCTTATATCTAAAGTATTGAAATTAATATCATCTTTCACCATAATACCAAGTTCTAGGGTATGATCTATATAGAGAAATTTAAAAGAAAGCAAGAAATGGGTTGAAGGTTATAGAAATCGCCTCAAGGATGAAGATGGATGTCCAAATAGCAAGGTGTCTCAAGAAGAGAAGATGAAACCCTAGATAGTACTCCCAAAGCTCCAAAAAAACTCATCTCCTCGAGAATAAGGTGAAATCTAGGGCAAAAGAGAGAAGAAAATGGATTCCTCAACCACATGCACGAGATCCACCAAGAACACTAGGGTTCTGTCCATGGATGAAGAGAGAAGAAAGAAAAAAAAGCAAGGAAACTAGTTTAGAGAATAATATCTTACATGTTTAGGGTAAGAAACTAGGTTAGGAAGATTTAAGTAAACCCAGAGAAGCTTGATCCAAAGCCTAGAGCAGCATGCATCCAAGGTCCATCCAAGCTTAGGACTCCAAGAGCTCTCTTCCTCCATAAAATGATGGTCTTGAGTCTCTCTAGAAGCAAGAAAAATATAAGGGGATGGAAAGGGTTCGTTTGGGAGAGAGGTGAAGGGTGTATATATCTAAGATGAGAGAGAAAGGTAGTCAAAAGGTTGAAAAACTAGCTTGCCATGTGTCAAAACTCAAAAACCATCTCACCATGCATGTCAGAACTTCCATCAGATCTTTATCAAGGTTATCCATTGATTCATGCCTTAGTGAAATCACCAAGATGTACTATGAGAGGAACCATCAGATTGTGCATATGTATCATCAGAAAACCCATCAGATTCTAAGGTATACTTAGCCATTTGCAAACCCTAATCTTCCACCAATTTGTATACTTGAACTAGGATATCCATCATATTTGGGACCTCATGAGAAATCCATCAGATCCTCTTCTACAAGGAAGGACCATCAGATTCTTCACCTATTAGTCAATACCATAGAATTATCAACATACATGGTGAACCATTAGAATTATCAACATACATGGTGAACCATCTATTCCAACACTTAGTTGAAAATCCACTAGTTTTCAACCTTTAAGGGAAAGAAGCTAGCTTCTGATGGTACATCAAACCATCCCCAAGGTGCAACCATATCAAACATTATGAAGAGTACTACAAAGAACAAAATGCATGTAAAATTATAGATAAAACCCTAGATATGGATTGCATAAAGGTCCTTATAAGCACATAAATTGCAAAACTCAATCAAACAATGTACAAAATGGACCAAATTTAAACATAGCTTAGTCACATGATATCAAAACATAATTAGAGTTTGATGAAGGTTTTAAGCACCCAATTAAATTAATCAAGCATGTTTAACCATAAAGCCAGGTCAAGGGTCTTACAAAAAACACCAGTTGAGACCCGATTTGCCCAAGCAAGTGCATAGTGATTTTTCCAACATCGATCCTCATTGTGGTTCGTGCACCCATAGAAGTTGCATAAGAGGTTGGCATGAGTATGTTGATGTTGACCTCATCTAGGGCCAATAGAAGGACCTCATCTAGGAGAACGTCCACTATGTCCACTACTATGGCCACATCCACGTCCTTGACTAAAATCATACGAGCAGACCAAAAAGATCAAATGATCAGAAGAAGTAGTACACATAGAAGAAGGGGTTGCACGTGCTTGAGAACATCCCTTAGAGTAGGTAAGGTATCACTGTATAAGGTTTGGTCTACACGTGCAAAGGAATGAGGCAAACCGATCAAAAATTGAATGAACTGAAGTTCGTTGCGTTGTCGTTGAACTTCTTTGATATCAGTAGAGAGTGGATGATATACTTCAAATTCAGCCCAAAGTGTTGAACAGGAATTGTAATAGTGTTCTATAGAATCTTCAGCAAAATACTCCTTTTTGGCTAAGATTTTAAAGATCTCAAAGACCTTCTTTGGGTTTTGTTGATGTGAGTACACATGGGATAGTTAATCCCACATGGCTTTGGCATTTTGCAGGAAAAGAAGAGACTAACTGATATTTGGTTCAACACTATTCACCATCCACATCATGAAGTTGGAATCATCTTTGGCCAATTGGTCGTAGACATGTTTGACTTGTCATCCACTGAGTCATCAGGGGGGTCCTTATAAGTAGAAGGGATATGAGAGTAACGTCCTTGGTCTTTGACATAGAGTTTGAATGATGTTTCCCAAAGATTTAATTTGATCCATCAAGTTTCATAGTTGTAACATACAAGGTTTGTTAATGATCTGTGGTCACCATGGAAGCCAACAAGATGATGCACACAAAGAATAAGTAGAAGTAGTACATACAGGAAGATTTGGATGACTCAATCTGAGAAACTCGTAGTGGGTAATCAATAGCAAAACAATATCAATAGAAGACAACAACATATGAGTAGATCCAAACAACCTACATAGGGATAGAGGAAGCAGCAGCCAGATCCAAATAGATCTAAGAAACCCACATAGGGGCAGTAGATAGCAGCAACACATATCTGGATCAATTGATCTGAGAAAATCACATAGGGGCAGTAGATAACAACATTAGACCTGGATCAAATATGAGAAACCCACATAGAGATAATAGAGAGAATGACCTACAATGCCACAATGTGAGAGTCATTCCACCATGTGGTGTAGGTAGAAAAAGAGGCAGTACTTGTAGGTTTTCAACTTGCTATTTCGGGACTAGATGGAAGATGGATCGATGAGATGGAGGGTGTTGATGGGTGGAGGTCGATGGTTGGAAGATGAAGGGTTGATCGATGGGTTGAGGTCGATGGGTGGAGGTCGATGGAGATCTATGGGTGGAGGTCGACGACTGGAGGTCAATCAGTGGAAGGTCTAGGGAGGTCGATGGCTAGATATCGATGGTTTGAGGTCAATGGGTGGAAGGTCGATGGGTGGAAGATGAAGGCTAGGTCAATGAAGGTGATGGAGGGAGAGGATGACTAGGTGGTTGGAATGGTGGAGATGGTTGAAATGGTGGAGGTAGTGGGGGTCTATGGTGGGGGAGGGGGTAGATGGGGTGGCTTAGGGAGGATCGACGTGTCTGATACCATATACAATGGGAAAAACTAATTTTTATAGTATCTGAAATAGTTATAATTCACTATCTTTTATAGGACAAGAGAGTAAGGGAGAACCAGAACCAAACAATATGGGATAAATGAAAAGATAAAGCCAAGACTAGTCTTCAGTACATAACAAAACACACACCATTGGATAACAAAACACACAACACATGATAACAAAACTCACATCATAGGATATTGCATAAGCGTATATACTAATACTATTAAAGTGAAGCATCTCACATGTTATAACTTTAGGTGAGATCACTCCTTCAAATTGAGTCACAGAAAAGAAACATCATGTATCTCTCTGTGGCAACACATCCCATTATTATATAGATAACGAGGTGTTACGCGAAAATGTGCGGAAATCACCATAACCACAGATTATGAAAACACGGGTTAATTAAAAACCGATTGCAAAAAACTGATAAACTGTGAAACTATTACAGTCCAGTCCTCATCCTGCACAAAAACATGTCATATATATACATACACGAGATCTGATACGTGTCCACAACTCAGGAACATCTGTTCATCCATCACATGAGTTCACCACATGTTCATATACATAGAGGCTCGCATCCGGACAACAGTAGGATATACAAAACATTATCGATCGTTCATCGTGAAACAACGTCAAACACTACCAAGGACCTGAGAGTACATGGATGACTTTAGACTCTACTAAAAAACATCCAAAACAGCAGCATATCCATCACCTGCCTTCTACTGCTCGTCAAGCTGCTCGTCCGCAACAACACGACCACGACCACGTCTACCTCGACCACCTAAAAAGGGTGTAAACCAGCGGGGTGATACAATTGAACAATTGTCCCAGCGGGAAACATAACTCCCCACCGCAACTACAGAACCTCAGTAGGACAAACGATAACAGTAGATAACTAGAAATAGGTATAACAAAAGCAGTCTACATGAAGCAAAGCTATTCTTACCGACAAGCTTACCAGCTGTACAAAAGCATATAACCGGATATCTTTCATGATTTACAAGATAAGATATATCACTATATAACATGATTATCAGAACAAGATATAATGCCACATAACCTAATTATCAAGATCAGACATATTTTCACATACCTGTTAAATATAGAAGTAAGTGCAAGATATAACAGAGATATTACACAAACAAGGCCTCAACCAATGTTTCGTGTTTATCTTAAGCAGTAAGTACTAAACAGTTGTATTACGTATTATTATGCCCTGAGGATTTGAACCGTACCGTTCAAATCCAACCTTCGGCTGTGAAGCCTAATCCAGTGCCATACCAGGTCAATGGAAGAGCCGGACTCCATGACCTCCCACCTCGTGGTCAGTACACGAGTACAACACAAGTAGGACCGTAGTCACATGCTGAAGTGGTCTAAGACACAGGGTCAGCTCCATAGGCTACCCTCACTCTAGCCTGCCTTGGTACAGGTCTCGGCGCTAGTAAAATTGAGCCACGGGCCTGTTCACCGTGCTCTAAGCCATGAACGCATTCATGCTCCTCACATCACATATCCTGAGCCATGGGCCTGTTCACCATGCTCTACACATACATATATCTGAGTCTGCAACCGAAGTTACACTCTTACCTCCTCATTTTCAGGCTAGGAGCAACCTACACATATTCAACAATATGCGCTTCCAGGTTAACCCGTAGGAGAACCTGTTTCACCATCACCAAGTCCTGACGATGATGGATCTATGGCCAGGGCAAACTACATGATATGATTCCACTGTAATTAATTAGTATATTTTAGATGGATTGTAAGATTCAACCAAGTTGTATAACATGCAAGATATAACAAAAAGTAAATATCATTATATTATTATTGAAATCACATCAACCTGATCCATCTCGAGGACCCAACATCACATGTTACCACTTGGCCTCTTGCCAATCATCCAGATCCATCTCAAGGATCATCACATACCATGGGATCTCAATCCCTCATCATTAACTGTCACTGCCTCTTCAAGGCTCACATCAACATCATGGGACCAACACATCATACATACAACCTCATAGAATAATTATCAAAGTGATGTTACTCATCACATATATCTCATAGCCTTTTCATGGCTAATCATCACCTGCATGGTTAGGGTACACAATAATCATACTTTCAACATAAAGACTATACTTACCATCACAAGATGATATTCAAGATACCGTACTTGTCATTTACACTATTTGGTGATCAAGTGTATTAAGCACATCATTAACAAGCCATATACATGCTTACTCTTATCTCAAGATTATACAAATAATCAAGGTGTTTTCTTTATATAGAAAGTCATGTTGAACATACAGAACAAGCACTATTGTTACCACTATTATTATGTCACCATCCGCTATCATCATTATTATCATTATGCAATTTACTAGTGTAACTACCACCATTCTTATTATCATTAACAAAATAATTATAAGGATCACTACATGTATGTCATTACCACTACCTTCCTCATCATCATCATCTACTACTATCATCATCATTGTGCAAACTATCATTACATTATTATTGTTGCAAGGCATCATCATCGTTTGTGCATAAACATTTACTTCCATAACGCATGAGACCGTCACTATAGGATCACCTATCCCTCACTAAAACCTATCAAGGCCTATCGGCCGACACACACCAAGCCAAGGATGCAACACCCGACACAACTCAACCCTATCGGCCGTCACCACTCAAGGTTGTCGCCCACCATGGCTATCGGCCACCAAGGCTATCGGCCACCACTCATGCATAGCCTATCGATCAAAACAACCCACTCATAGCCCTAACATCCGACACCAACAAACCACCAAGCTCAACAAAGATATATCAGCCAACACCTCACTCTAGCCTATCATCCAACCCAAACACACATGCCATACATGGCCCTATCGTTCAACTCAAGCCAACCACCAAGCCACACTTTGTCTAACGTCTATCAAGAGAACAAGGGTGTCGTTCAACTCAAGAAGAACCATATCGCCCAACATGGTCACCATATCGACCAACACATCTTCCATCTTAATCTATCGCCCATCACAAGAACAAAGGTGTTGCTCATCACAAGGACCATATCGCCCAACATGATCACCATATCGTCCCACACTCATACTAGCTCAACCTATCACCCAACACAAGGGCAAGGATATCGCCCAACACCAAGGACACTCACCATGTCGGCCATCACAAGACACTCATGTCGCCCAACACAAAGACAAGAGAGGATGTCGCCCAACAGGGGTCATCATCAACCTCCAGCACAAGGAACTCAAACCCTAAAAGCAAGGTACACAAGGAAACCCTAAACCCTAGGGGGGGAACGGCCATCAAAACTATCAAAGCAAGGTACTAAAACAAGGTACTAAGCTAGACTACTAACATGCAACAAGATCATATCTAGAGGAAAAGGAGTTAGGGTTAGAAATTATGCAACTCGCCTTAAGCTCCAAGCTCCAAGGAAGAAGAAGCACTCCAAGGTCCAAGGGATATCATCCACCAAGGCTGATTCAAGAGGGTGTATCAGCCACCACTGCTACTCCAAGGAAGTGTATCGAACGACACAAGCAAGAGAGGGAGGAGTGTCGTGCATTCAAGGTGGAGGAGAGACCAAGGGATCAAAGGAAGCTAAGGCAAGGGAAAGAACCACATATATAGAAAGAAAGGGAGGAGAAAACAAGGTAGAACCATGCTATGTGTCGTCCACCCAAGGGACACTTGTCCTAGGGTTCAATCCAACACTCTAGAAAGGCATGGGACACTTGTCCAAGATATGCACCAAGTGTCCACCAAATAAGACCAAGCAACATGGGCGACACAACTAGCAGCTCTGTTGGGCGACACACCACCATGTTGGGCGACACAAAACCTCCTTGGACGATACACTCTACTCCTTGGGCGACACAAGCTTCACTTGGCTGACACAAGGCTCAAGCAAGCCCAAACAACAAGCCCAAGCCTTCCTCTCAACCCTAGAGGAAGCAAAGAGGGAAACATCTCGCAAGATGGCAAACTTGCACCCAAAACCCTAAACTTGGGTTATTTGCAAGTAGCCCCTCGAACTCTCAACAAAGAACAACAAAACCCTAATCACCACTAAAGGTGATTAGCAAGCATCAAACCACCAAGGTTAAGCAAAACAAACAGGGTAAACCCTAAACGAAGGTCAGGGTCCTTACAAGCTAACCCCCTTTAAGGGATTTCGTCCCCGAAATCCGAAGAGAAAAGCGAGGGATACTTCCTCCTCATCTCTTCCTCAAGCTCCCATGTGGCTTCCTCAATGCCACGACGCTGCCAAAGAACCTTCACAAGAACCAGGTCCTTCCTCTTCAGCTTCTTGATCCTTCTGTCAAGGATCGCCACAGGACCTTCCTTGTAGGTCACATCTGCGTCAAGCTCAACCTCAACTGGCTGTATCACTGTACCTGAATCCGGATGACTTTTCTTCAACATACTAACATGAAACACTGGATGTAACCTGTGCAACTCTGGAGGCAACTCTAACTCATAAGCTACCTTGCCAACATGTGCTATGACTGAGTAAGGCCCCATATACCTGGGAGCTAACTTACCCTTCCGTCCAAACCTTAGCACACCCTTCCACGGCGAGACTTTAAGATATACTTTGTCTCCTACCTGGAACTCCAAAGGTCATCGGTGATTGTCTGCATAAGACTTCTGCATGTCCTGTGCCACTTTCAACTGTTGTTGTATCACCTTGATCTTATCTGTCATCTGCTGTACTAACTCATGACCTAAAAGTTGATACTCACCAGGCTCATACCAACACAAAGGATATCTACACTTTCTTCCATACAAAGCCTCATAAGGAGCCATGTCAATGCTCCGCTGATAACTGTTGTTGTAGGCAAACTCTATCAAACTTAGATGTACATCCCAGTTGCCCAGAAACTGCAAAACACAAGCTCAAAGAAGATCTTCCCAAATCTGAATAGTCCTCTCAGACTATCCATCTGTCTGTGGGTGAAAAGTTGTACTGAACCTCAACTGCGTTCCCAACGCTCTGTGCAACTGTTCCCAAAAACGACTCGTAAACTGAGGACCTCTGTCAGAAACTATCATTGCTGGCACACCATGCAAACGTACTATCTCATCCACATACACTCGAGAGAGTTTCTCAGCTGTATACGTCGTCTTCACTGGTAGAAAATGGGCAGACTTAGTCAATCTGTCCACTATCACCCAAATGGAATCATGATTCCTAGTTGTCCGGGGTAGACCAACTACGAAATCCATGGTTATATGATCCCATTTCCACTGCGGTATCGGAAAAGGTTGCAACGTACCTGCTGGCTTCTGATGTTCAACCTTCACTTGCTGACACACCGCACATCTTGCCACGAACTCAGCTACATATCTCTTCAAACCGAGCCACCAATATAAGTCCTTCAGACTATGATACATCTTGGTGACACCTGGATGCATCGCATACATCGATGTGTGTGCTTCCTCAAGCACTAACTTCCTCAGCTCATCAACATATGGAACCACCATCCTATCACGATAGCAAACTAGTCCAACCTCAGACTCATGAAACCCATCACGCTTGTCAGTGCCGAACTCTGATCTGATCAACTGTACCGCATCATCTGTCTGTTGTGCATCCTTGATCTGCTGTCTCAACGTAGGCTTAACTTGCATCTGTGCGAAAAGACCAGATAACAAAGAAACTTCCATATGCACATTCATCTGTCGCAGAGAAACAAACATATCTCACCTATGGCATACCAGAGAAATCAATTGTGCCTTCTTTGAAGAAAGAGAAGAAGACTTTATGCTAAGCACATCAGCTACCACGTTTGCCTTACCAGGATGATACTCAATAGTGCAGTCGTAATCATTGATCAACTCCATCCATCGTCGTTGTCGCATGTTCAACTCTTGCTGCGTAAAGATATACTTCAGATTCTTATGATCCGTAAAGATCTGACACACTTCCCCATACAGATAGTGTCTCTAAATCTTTAACGCATGAACCACTGATGCAAACTCCAAATCATGAGTCGGATAGTTCTCCTCATGCTTCTTGAGTTGTCGTGAAGCAAAAGAAACTACATGATCATCCTTCATAAACACGCAACCTAAACCTTTCTTGGAAGCATCACAGAAAACAACATAGCCTTTCCCAGGCTCTAGCAAGATCAACACTGGAGCACTGGTCAGCTTCTCCTTCAAACTTTGGAAAGCTTGCTGACATCGATCATCCCAAACAAAAGGTACATCCTTCCTGGTCAACTTCGTCATTGGCAACACGATCACACTGAAGTCTTTGATAAACCTCCGGTAGTATCCTGCCAAACTAAGGAAACTACGAACTTCTGTCGGCGTCTTCAGTTGTTCCCGATCCGCAACGGATTCCACCTTCTTTGGATCTACTTTGACTCCTTCAACAGATATCACATGACCCAAGAAAGTCACTTCATCCAACCAGAACTCACACTTACTGAACTTGGCATACAACTGATGTTGACGAAGAAGAGTCAACGCTCGACGAAGATGTTGTTCATGCTCTAACTTGTCCCGACTATAGATCAAGATGTCATCTATAAAGACTACAACAAACTGATCTAAAAACGGACGGAACACTCTATTCATCACATCCATAAAAGCAGAATGTGCATTGGTTAGCCCGAATGGCATAACCACGAACTCGAAATGACCATACCTTGTCCTGAAAGCTGACTTTGGTATGTCATCTGCCTTTATCCTCAACTGATGATAACCAGACCATAGAACGATCTTCGAAAACTCTGTAGCACCACGCAACTGATCAAACATATCATCTATCCTTGGCAACGGGTACTTGTTCTTGATTGTGACCTTGTTCAACTGCCGGTAATCTATACACAACCGCATCGAACCATCCTTCTTCTTAACAAACAACATGGGAGCACCCCACGGCGACGTAATCATTCTGATAAAACCTTTTTCCAAAAACTCTTGCAACTGCTTATTCAACTCTGCCATCTCTGCTGGAGCCATCCTATATGCTGACTGTGCCACTGGCTGTGTTCCAGGAACCAGATTGATCTCGAAATCAATCTCTCGGGGTGGAGGAACACCAGGAAACTCCTCAGGAAACACGTCTGCAAACTCTCGAACCACTGTCACCTCCTCGAGGCTAGGACCTTTCGCCTTGGTAACCACAACGGTATCCACCACGTGAGCTAGGAATGCCTCACAACCTTGTCGTAACAACTTATCTGCCACCATAGCTGATACCAGACACGTCGGAAGAATCTTCCTATCTCCCTGGAAGACCCACTTCTCTCCAGCAACATCAAACACTGCCTGCTTGGAACCACAGTCCAAAACAACCTTATATCTCTCCAAGGTATCCATCCCTAGGATAACATCGAAACCATGCATATCAAGTGGTATGAGATCCACTTGAATGCGGTGTCCCGAGAAAGACAAGACACAAGATGGACACTCTTCTCGAAGCAAAGAGGAACCATCAAGAGGGGTTTCTAACATCAAGCTATCCTTCTTACAGCTAATAGGTAAACGACAGTTTTCAAGCATACTATAGGCGATAAAAGAGTGTGTAGCTCCCGAGTCAACCAGAATAGATATAAAGCAAGAAGAAGACATATCAGAATGAAATAACTCCATCTGACCTGTCACCACTCGCGGGTTGACTATTGCCTCCGGCTGACTCATGGCATAGCATCGAGCTGTTGCTTGCTGTCCATGACCTCTGCTTCCTTAAGAAGACGATCCTGCTTGAGACGCCTGACCGCGTCCTCATCCTCTGCTACCACTGGCTTGCAGTCTCTCTGACCTCTGAAAACTCTGTCTCGATTGCTGCGTCACTTCAACATCTCTATTCAGGCAATTAAGCCTGAAATGCCCGACTTGTCCACAAAGATGACATGACTTGTCCTCAAACCGTGGCCTAGATGGCCCTGTTACTGCCACAGAAGCTGAACTATGCACCTTAGATGGTGAAGAAACATAACCTTTCCCCTTACTTGGAGACCACTGAGATGGTACACCAGAACTTCTCATCGCTGACGGTGCTAAAAACCTAGGCTTCTTAAAGCCACCAAACCTCCGTCCTTGAAACTGAGCAGGTCTTTTAAGAGACATAGACTCTCTTTTCTCCCTTATTGTCCTCTCGATCCATCGAACAGATTCTACGAACATAGCAAACCGCTCTCAGTTCTCCAACGCAGACACCGGGGTTTTCAACTCCGCACTCAAACCCTTCTCGAAACGTCTGATCCGTTCCTCATCTGTTGCCGCCATGTGAGGACAAAACCTCAACAGATCCATAAACTTAGTTTCATACTCGGTGATGTTCGTCGTTCCTTGTCTCAGGTTCTCGAACTGACTGACCTTCTCATCTAGATACGTCTTTGGGAAGTATCTGGTGACGAACTCGCGTCGGAACACTTCCCAACAGATCACCTCGCCAGGCCGCTTCTCTTCCTTGATGGTCCACCAGTGACCAGCACTACCTTTCAGAAGGTAGACATCATGCTTTACCTTGTCTGCTTCGGGAATGTCAAGGATCCGGAAAGCCTTCTCGAGACTTGTCAGCCACAGATCTGCATCCGCTGGGTCAGCCGTTCCAGCATACTCCGAAGCTCCAACTCGCCGAAGCCGCTCGAAGGTCTTCCCAATACCCGATGCTTCTCCATGGGGAACCTGTGCTCGCGGAGGAGGCACTGGTAATCACTCGACCATGAGATTCATTGTAGCCATTAACTACCCCATAAGCTGTTGGTAAGAAGGATGTTCAAGTATGGCTTGGTTAAATTGGGGAACCTCAGGCACCCGATCTTCATGTGCTTGTCCATATGCTCCATCAACCGATGCAGCATCGCTGTACTCAGTAGAGTGTTCTTCATGGTTTTCAGACATCTTGGCTTTTCTTCCGCTGAGGGCAGAAGATTTTTGGTAAGAACACCTGGAAAACTCATAAGAACAGACTCAACCTAGTCCTAAATCCCTGTAGACTCAGTGAACATATGGCTCTGATACCAAAACTTGTGGCAACACATCCCATTATTATACAGATAATGAGGTGTTACGCGAAAACGTGCGGAAATCACCATAACCACAGATTATGAAAACACGGGTTAATTAAAACCGAATGCGGAAAACTGATAAACTGTGAAACTATTACAGTCCAGTCCTCATCCTGCATAAAAACATGTCATATATATATACATACACGAGATCTGATACGTGTCTACAGCTCAGGAACAGCTGTTCATCCATCACATGAATTCACCACCTGTTCATATACATAGAGGCTCGCATCCGGCCAACAACAGGATATACAAAACATTATCGATTGTTCATTGTGAAACAACGTCAAACACTGCCAAGGACCTGAGAGTACAGGGATGACTTTAGACTCTACTACAAAACATCCAAAACAGCAGCATATCCATTGCCTGCCTTCTACTGCTCGTCAAGCTGCTCGTCCGCAACAACACGACCACGACCACGTCTACCTCAACCACCTAAAAAGGGTGTAAACCAGCGGGGTGAAACAATTGAACAATTGTCCCAGCGGGAAACATAACTCCCCACTGCAACTACAGAACCTTAGCAGGACAAACGATAACAGCAGATAACTAGAAACAGGTATAACAAAAGCAGACTACATGAAGCAAAGCTATTCTTACCGACAAGCTTACCAGCTGTACAAAAGCATATAACTGGATATCTTTCATGATTTACAAGATAAGATATATCACTATATAACATGATTATCAGAACAAGATATAATGCCACATAACCTGATTATCAAGATCAGACATATTGTCACATACCTGTTAAATATAGAAGTAAGTGCAAGATATAAAAGAGATATTACACAAACAAGGCCTCAACCAATGTTTCGTGTTTATCTTAAGCAGTAAGTACTAAACGGCTGTATTACGTATTATTATGCCCTGAGGATTTGAACCGTACCGTTCAAATCCAACCTTCAGTTGCAAAGCCTAATCCAGTGCCATACCAGGTCAATGGAAGAGACGGACTCCATGACCTCCCACCTCGTAGTCAATACACGAGTACAACACAAGCAGGACCGTAGTCACATGCTGAAGTGGTCTAAGCCACAGGGTCAGCTCCATAGGCTACCCTCACTCTAGCCCGCCTTGGTACATGTCTCGGCGCTAGTAAAACTGAGCCACGGGCCTGTTCACCGTGCTCTGAGCCATTAACGCATTCATGCTCCTCACATCACATATCCTGAGCCATGGGCCTGTTCACCATGCTCTACACATACATATATATGAGTCTGCAACTGAAGTTACACTCTTACCTCCTCATTTTCATGCTAGGAGAAACCTACACATATTCAACAATATGCGCTTCCAGGTTAACCCGTAGGAGAACCTATTTCACCATCACCAAGTCCTGACGATGATGGATCTATGGCCAGGGCAAACTACATGATATGATTCCACTGTAATTAATTAGTATATTTTAGATGGATTGCAAGATTCAACCAAGTTGTATAACATGCAAGGTATAACAGAAAGTAAATCTCAATATATTTTTATTGAAATCACATCAACCAGATCCATCTCAAGGACCCAACATCACATGTTACCACTTGGCCTCTTGCCAATCATCCAGATCCATCTCAAGGATCATCACATACCATGGGATCTCAATCCCTCATTATGTACTGTCACTGCCTCTTCAAGGCTCACATCAACATCATGGGACCAAAACATCATACATACAACCTCATAGAATAATTATCAAAGTGATGTTACTCATCACATATATCTCATAGCCTTTTCATGGCTAATCATCACCTGCATGGTTAGGGTACACAATAATCATACTTTCAACATAAAGACTATACTTACCATCACAAGATGATATTCAAGATACCGTATACTTGTCATTTACACTATTTGCTGATCAAGTGTATTGAGCACATCATTAACAAGCCATATACATGCTTACTCTTATCTCAAGATTATACAAATAATCAAGGTATTTTCTTTATATAGAAATTCATGTTGAACATACATAACAAGCACTATTGTTACCACTATTATTATGTCACCATCCGCTATCATCATTATTATCATTATGCAAGTTACTAGTGTAACTAACACCATTATTATTATCATTAACAAAATAATTATAAGGATCACTACATGTATGTCATTACCACTACCTTCCTCCTCATCATCATCTACTACTATCATCATCATTGTGCAAACTATCATTACATTATTATTGTTGCAAGGCATCATCATCGTTTGTGCATAAACATTTACTTCCATAACGCATGAGACCGTCACTATAGGATCACATATCCCTCACTAAAACCTATCAAGGCCTATCGGCCGACACACACCAAGCCAAGGATGCAACGCCCGACACAACTCAACCCTATCGGCCGTCACCACTCAAGGTTGTCGCCCACCATGGCTATCGGCCACCATGGCTATCAGCCACCACTCATGCATAGCCTATCGATCAAAACAACCCACTCATAGCCCTAACGTCCGACACCAACAAACCACCAAGCTCAACAAAGATATATCAGCCAACACCTCACTCTAGCCTATCATCCAACCCAAACACACATGCCATACATGGCCCTATCGTTCAACTCAAGCCAACCACCAAGCCACACTTGGTCTAACGTCTATCAAGAGAACAAGGGTGTCGTTCAACTCAAGAAGAACCATATCGCCCAACATGGTCACCATATCGACCAACACATCTTCCATCTTAATCTATCGCCCATTACAAGAACAAAGGTGTTGCTCATCACAAGGATCATATCACCCAACATGATCACCATATCGTCCCACACTCATACTAGCTCAACCTATCGCCCAACACAAGGGCAAGGATATCACCCAACACCAAGGACACTCACCATGTCACCCATCACAAGACACTCATGTCGCCCAACACAAAGACAAGAGAGGATGTCGCCCAACATGGGTCATCATCAACCTCCAGCACAAGGAACTCAAACCCTAAAATCAAGGTACACAAGGAAACCCTAAACCCTAAGGGGGGGGGGAAACGGCCATCAAAACTATCAAAGCAAGGTACTAAAACAAGGTACTAAGCTAGACTACTAACATGCAACAAGATCATAGCTAGAGGAAAAGGAGTTAGGGTTAGAAATTATGCAACCCGCCTTAAGCTCCAAGCTCCAAGGAAGAAGAAGCACTCCAAGGTCCAAGGGATATCGTCCACCAAGGCTGATCCAAGAGGGTGTATCGGCCACCACTGCTACTCCAAGGAAGTGTATCGGTCGACACAAGCAAGAGAGGGAGGAGTGTCGTGTATTCAAGGTGGAGGAGAGACCAAGGGATCAAAGGAAGCTAAGGCAAGGGAAAGAACCACATATATAGAAAGAAAGGGAGGAGAAAACAAGGTAGATCCATGCTATGTGTCGTCCACCCAAGGGACACTTGTCCTAGGGTTCAAGCCAACACTCTAGCAAGGCATGGGACACTTGTCCAAGATATGCACCAAGTGTCCACCAAACAAGACCAAGCAACATGGGTGACACAACTAGCAGCTCTGCTGGGCAACACACCACCATGTTGGGCGACACAAAACCTCCTTGGACGACACACTCTACTCCTTGGGTGATACAAGCTTCACTTGGCCGACACAAGGCTCAAGCAAGCCCAAACAACAAGCCCAAGCCTTCCTCTCAACCCTGGAGGAAGCAAAGAGGGAAACATCTCGCAAGATGGCAAACTTGCACCCAAAACCCTAAACTTGGGTTATTTGCAAGTAGCCCCTCGAACCCTCAACAAAGCACAACAAAACCCTAATCACCACTAAAGGTTATTAGCAAGCATCAAACCACCAAGGTTAAGCAAAACAAACAGGGTAAACCCTAAACGAAGGTCAGGGTCCTTACACTCTCCCTCGACCATGATGTCCTCATTGTACACTACTGCTACAAGGTGCTCCCCACTATAGATCTTGAAGCCGTTAAGGAGCTTGATCTTCTATCTGGGGCCTGCCTCTAGGCAGTTTGAAACTAAGACTATGAACTTTGTGCTGGTGTGACATGAATCATATGACAAGTTCTCTTAAAATGTCCTATTTATCTATCATAACCGTCATTTCATTGTTGTACTTATGCAAAAACAATACCATCATATCTTTAGTGTACAGAAAAATCATCGGATTATGTGTCAGGTAAACATCATTTTATTCACAAAGTAAACCCATCAATTTCCATACTAGTGGAACCATCATTTCATTCACCAAATGAAATCATCAACCAAAAACTAAGTAAAGACAATTGGTTTATAGACCGTGCAGAGTCATTTGTTTTAATCATTAAGCAATACCATATTTTCCTACACTTAACAAAACATTGTTTCAAGGGCAAAGCAAAGCCATCGATTTATAGAGTAAGTATCACTATCAATATTAGCATCAAGTAAAATCAACAATTTCTACACTAAGTGGAGACCACGTCTTTACACTATGTGACCTTGTTGCATACAATCAAAATCAAGTAGTCCATGTCCATTTAGAAGGAATGTTCATATGATCTAATCATGCATGTATGTAAAGTAGTGTAACTAAGATCATCTTTCACCATAATACCAAGTTCTAGGGTATGATCTATATAGATCAAGTTAAAAGTAAGTAAGAAACGGGTTGAAGGTTATATGACTCGCCTCAAGGATGAAAATGAACGTACAAACAACAAGGTCTCAAGAAGAGAGGATGAAACCCTAGCTAGTATCCCAAAGGTCCAAAATAGCTCCTCTCCTCAAGAACGAGGTGAAATCTAGGGCAAAAGAGAGAAGAAAGGGATTCGTCAACCTCATGCATGAGATCCACCAAGAATACTAGGGTTATGCCCAGGAATGAAGAGAGAAGAAAGAAAATAGCAAGGAAACTAGTTTAGAGAATAAAATCTTACTTGGTTAGGGAAAGGAACTAGGTTAGGAAGATCTAAGCAACCCTAGAGAAGCTTGATCCAAACCCCAAAGCAACATGCATCCAAGGTCCATCCAAGCTTTGGCCTCTAAGAGATCTCTTCCTCCACAAAATGATGGTCTTGAGTCTCTCTAGAAGTAAGAAAAAGATAAGGGGGTAAAAGTGTTTGTTTGGGAGAGATATTAAGGGTCTATATCTAAGAAGAGAGAGATAGGTAGTCAAAAGGTTGAAAAACTAGCTTGTTGTGTGTCAAAACTCGAAATCCATCTCATCCATGAATTTGAAGAGTGGATGATATACTTCAAATTCAGCCCAAAGTGTTGAATAGTAATTGTAATAGTATTATATAGAGTCTTAATTGGAATACTCCTTTTTAACCAAGATTTTGAAGATCTCAAAGTCCTTCGTCGAGTTTTGTTGATGTGAGTACACATGGGAAAGTTGAGCCCACATGGCTTTGGCATTTTGTAGGAGAAGAAGAGATTGATTGATCTTTGGTTCAACACTATATACCATCCACATCATGATGTCGAAATCATCTCTGCCTCATTGATCGTAGGTATGTTTGACTTTATCATCCGGCAAGTCATCTGGAGGATCCTTAGTAGTAGAAGAGATATGAGAGTAACATCCTTGGGCTTTGACATGGAGTTAGAATGATGCGGCCCAAACATGGTAACTTTGATCCATCAAGTTTCATAGTCATAACACACAAGTTGCGTGAACGATCTATAGTAATCATGGAAGCCAGAGAGATGATACACACAAAGAAGAAGTAGAAGTAGTATAAACAGGCATATCTGAATGACGAGATCTGAGAAACTCATAGTGGAGAAGCAACAACAGAATACGATCAGCAGAAAACAATAGTAGATGAGTAGATCCAAACAACATGCATAGGGACAGAGGAAGTAACATCTGGATCCAAATAGATCCAAGAAACCCACATAGGGGTAGTAGATAGAAGCAACACCATATTTGGATCAACATATATGAGAAACTCGCATAGGGGCAGTAAATAATAGTAGAAGATTTGGATCAACAGATCTGGAAAACCTACATAGGGGAAGTAGAGAGAAGGACCTACATTGGCAAAATGTGAGAATCACTCCACCATGTGGTGTAGGCAGAAAAAGAGGCAGTGCGTGTAGGCTTTCAACTTGCTATTTTGGGACTAACTGGAAGATGGATCTGGGATGGAGGGTGGTGGTCGATGGGGTGGAGGTTGATGGGTGGAGGTTGATGGGTTGAGGTCAATAGATGGAGGTTGATGGATGAAGGTTGATGGGTGGAGGTTGATGGGTTGAGGTCAATAGATGGAGGTTGATGGATGAAGGTTGATGGGTGGAGGTTGATGGGTGGAGGTCGATGGGTGGAATATGAAGGGTTGATTGATGGATGGATGTAACGTCCCAGGATTTGAGTCCTCAGATACAATGATCTTGAAAGGAATGATTAGACTACCCATATCACCAAGGTGCACCTCCTTTTCTGGGAGCCCATCACTAGAGAACTCCATAGTTAAGCGTGCTCAGCTTGGAGTAGTACTAGGATGGGTGACCAATCGAGAAGTTGACCTCGTCTTACGTGTGAGTGAGGATAAAGCGTGCAATTAAGGCTAGTGGTGGTCTGTAGGGCCAATGGTCATTCCTGAAACTCTACCAGAGCCTAGGGCAGTTGGCCCGGATGTTACAAATGGCATCAGAGCTAAAACTCCTCTAGTAGGTGGGGCCCACATGGGCCAGTGACATGCCAATTTTTTAGCCGTGCGGTCCAGGCATGTTGGAAAGGGCTATCCGTGGTGATGGAGCCACCCTTGTGTTGGTAGACGTGATCGAGAGTTGGGTGTACATGGCCATGTTGGGTCTACTACCCATATCGCCAAGGTGCACCTCCTTTTCTGGGAGCCCATCACTAAAGAACTCCATAGTTAAGCGTGCTCAACTTGGAGTAGTACTAGGATGGGTGACCAGTCAGGAAGTTGACCCCGACTGGTGCGTAAGTGAGGATAAAGGACGCAATTAAGGCTAGTGGTGGTCTGTGGGTCCAGTCGTCATTCCTAAAACTCTACTAGATCCTAGGGCAGTTGGCTCAGATGTTACAATGGAGGTTAATGGGTGGAAGGTCGACAGGTGGAAGATGAAGGGTAGGTTAATGAAGGTGATAGAGGGAGAGGGTGACTAGGTGGTGGTAATGGTGGAAATGGTGGAGGTAGTGGGGGTTGATGGTAGGGGAGGGGGTTCAATGGGGTGGCTTAGGGAGGATCGAACATGTCTAATACCATATAAAATGGGAAAACGCTTATTATATATATATGAAATAGTTAAAATGCACCCTCTTTTATAGGGCAAGAGAGTAAGGGAGAATCAAGACCGAGAAATTTGGGATAAAAGAAAAGCTAAAGACAAGATAGGTCTTCAGCACATAATAAAAAGCACACACCACGAGATAACAAAACACACAACACCATCATAACAAAACACACATCATAGGAAATTGCATAGGCATACATATTAATACTATTGAAGAGAAGAATCTCACATGTAATAACTTTGGGCGAGGTCACTCCTTCATATTGAGTCATAGAAAAGAAACAAGTTGTATCTCTCCCTCAGCCACAATGTCCTCATTGTGCATTGTTGCTACTGGGTGCTCCCCCTATAGAGAATGAAGCCACTGAGGAACTTGCTGTTCTAACTAGAGATTGCATCTATGCAGTTTGAAACTGAAACCGTGAACTTTGTGCTAGTGTGATATGAATCTTAGGACAGTTTCTCTTAAAATGTCTCGTTTGTCCACAATAATGACATCCTTGAAATTCAGTTCCCCAACACTGACTAGAGTGTACCATGCCACAAATTTCACACACTTTCCAGAGTGTTCCCTAAGGAGTTTGAAACTAAGATTGTGAACTTTGTACTGGTGTGATATGAAGCTTTAGACAATCTCTCTTAAATTGTCCCATCTATCCACAGTAATGACGTCCTTGAAATTTAGTTCCTCATCACCTACTAGAGTGTTCCCTATTACAAGTTTCACATAATGTCATATCTTGTCTCTGCGCACCTGTCACTAATGCTTATGACCTTGAAGGCCTTGATAAAGGTGCCCACCTAGGTGGTGCATTCCATTTTCTAGGGATAGATCATCCCCTGTATGAGAAGATACAACATCACTTGCACCCAATCCTTATCTTCCAAAACAACCAAGACCTCATCCTATTTTTTAAAAGAATCCACCTCCTCCTCTATATTCAATGATACTCTATCCTCCTATACCAAAATCTCTAGATATTTTTCTACCCTCAAAACATTCATATACATTAACTAACCCTTAAGTACTTCTTGCTACCTCCAAAAACTCCTCAAATGTTTCATTATTGCTTCAACCAACACCTGATATTCTATGTCTAATATATGGCCTTAAACCCCCTTGAAACCTCATACATTTCTCTTTTTCATTTGATACAAGCTACATATAGAAGTTAACCAACCTTGTAAAATATGCCTCATACTCGACCAATTGTTATGTTTCCCTATTGAATACTCTCTAGTTGTCTGGTTTATCACTTAGTAAGGTAGGAGGAAAATATTTCAGGTGAAACTCATACACAAAGTCCTTCCATATAATATTGTATTTTTTCCTCTTATCTTATACTCCATGACACCATAACTCAACATATCCTTTTAAGTGGACATATAGCATGGTCTATATGCTTGTCCTTTGATAACTCCATTATGCGGAAAACCTTTTCTAGTTGTCGATACCACACATATGCAATAGTTGGATATATTATTCTAGAAAAATTAGTCTCACCAAGCTTCTTCAACAACTCATAGGATCTCATCAGATCCTTGTTAGAAGATGAAGTCATCTCGTCCATATTATATTTCTCATTTATCTCTAAAAAGATGTGATACATCTTGGCTGCCTCATCTCTATCCTATCCACACTAAGAAATCTCCTGAGAGTCAAGGCCAAAATGGATCTCATCATGTTCCTCATCATTTTAATATCCAAAATAGAACACATCTCTTAGAAAGTTGTAGTTTAAAATGAAAACATCCTAACCTATCAGTCTCCCACCAACTCTGTCCCAAACCTAAGCTCAACCTATGACTTGATACAAATATATGATGCAGCCCAAACCACTAACCATGATCAACAATACCAAATAGGGATTAAACTAACCATCCACTTTTAATTACTAACTCAAATAGATTTATTTTTTTATATATTATGTGAGCATATTATTAACTAAATAGATAATGCCTTGTTTATAAAAAAAATTGAAAGGTTACAACATAGATTGAATTTACATGAAGTAATATTTCTCATTTAATATGCATCAACCCAACTTAATACAAACTTCTCATATTTCTCTTTCTCATTTCTAAGATCCATAAGAAGGATAAGAGACCGCCTAACTATCTATCTACTCCACTCGAGACCTCAACTGATATACTTCTAATGAAAGCTAGCTTCAAACTCCTCCTACGAAGCTGGACCCTATCCTAAAAAATATTTCAATACATTATATTAGCTACTAGCTCAGTCCACAAAAAATAAACAAGAAACCATCATAGATTAGTTGTACACAATTAATTGAATTTAATACAGAATAATATAGGCACAAAATTCGAAATATGTTAACCATCCAACATGGAAATATATATGATAATAACTATAATAGACAAATAAACTAAATCCATTCTTTAATTGTTTATTTATTTTATTATGTCTTGGACCCACATGAAGTGTATCACAAAATGTGAAAGTATTGCATCAAGCCAACATCTTACCGTACAAGACTTAGAGTAGACACTAGACTCTAAGCCTACCAAACTAGCTCCCTAGTCTACAATAGGGTTTGCCAAGTATGGCCTTGGTGGCTAAATAGATGGCAATCAAATCACTTAGCTTAGCTATCTGCATTAGTGGTTCCATAAGGGCTGGTATATTGAGAAGTATCTGAACTAACTAAACTACATTAGCTACCACAAGAATCTCCAAATAATGTTGGTAATTTTATAATTTAAGGAGATCATCCTCATTGGGCTTAGCCCCCAATAAGTGTTAGTATGCTCCATCTATCTCATGTTGAACTCTGCCATTCGGTAGGCATGTTTCCTCCTTCACGATGCAGACCTCCCTGATGGATTCTACGGTATTTAGGGCATTTAATGTCTAAAAATTCTCTAGTTTCCACAAATAATATGTTAATCATGCTACTCTTATATTTTTACTGTACTTAAGGTTTATTTTTTCACTTACGAAATTCTGATAAAGGACAATTCATAGGCTTCAAAGAATCTACTACAACTGATAGTTGAGTGTATTAATAACCAGAATTAAAAGTATTCATTGAACTCGATATGAATTGGATAGCACCACTATCAATAAGCATCAAGGTTGTAACACACATCGTTAATGTACAAATTATGGCAAATAGGGAACGACTTTGCTAGTCATTCCACCACTACAAATCACCATGACCTTTCTATGGTAAAACTTAGGGCTAAGAACATCCATATTGCATCACAGGTATATTGAATCATTTAATAGTTCAACTTAAACTACATATATAAATCTATGAAAATTTTGAATCATTTATCAATAGAAAAATCAGTACATACTAATGCTTAAGCTTGATTACTATAAAAATCAAGGTTTAAAGGTGATTTTACACTAATATGTATAAGATTCTAGCTTATTGATCTCTTGCTTGAACTTGGACATGTCGAATTCCACTCCACTAGTTTGGACTTGAGCTCAAATCTACAAGGACTAGTTCTTGCCAGCCTAACAATGGGTCAATGGTCCTAACGACGCCTGTTGAAGGTAGGAGAAGAAGGAAGAACATCAAGTAAAACCTTCAATTAATGAATAGGAAAGCTTCAAGCAAGGGAACACAAAGAGAAGAAGAAATCTACAGCTAAAACCTACTTACCAAGGTTGATATATGCTAAAAGATTGTTTCCTCCCATTCTCCTTATTCTTCCTCAAATATCACCTTTGAAGTTACCTAATAGTTTATCTTTTCTATAGTTTAAGTCTTTGGTTGTATAGAGGATCAAAAGATGAATTCAACAAAATAATTTTTATTGGACTATGATATATATAACAAAAGTTGTGGATATTTTTGTGATTGGTTGTGTTGGGCAGCAACGCAACTCAAAATCATCAATTTGTGAGTTTGCCGAGTTTTGGTATGTGAGTCAATTGAATCTCTAATTATTGAACCTTCAATTTGTAAGTCTGTTGAGCCTTTTCTTTGTGAGTATATCGAGCCTTCGATTATTGAACCTTTGGTTTCTAAGTCTACCGAGCCTTCAGTTGTTGAACATTTGATTTGTGAGTTTGTCAAGTCTTTAGTTTGTGAGTTTGTTAATCCATCATTTGTTGAGCCTTCAATTTGTGTGTGACACATTGTCAGGCTAAATGAGATTACTATAAATCACAAACTCATAATCAACAACTAATTAACCACATAGCCGAAAAAATGATAAAATTAAAAACAATTAAAAGATTACTAATAAGAGTGGAAACATTTACATAAAGGCCCATAAACTTTGCATAGCAGCATATACCATACTCAGCATTTACATATCTATCTAGTGGCTGAGGCCACCACATGTATACAAAAGTTGTGTTCCATAATTACATACCATGTTGTTACATACCATATACAACATCAACTCATACGAAAAACTTGAGTTGTTATACATATCATCTACAATGCATCCTTGCCCAAACCTGAGAGTACAATGATGACTCTAGGACTCTACAACTAACAACTAGCAACTAGCCAGCCTTCAACAACTATTCCTCTCTAAGATGATCCTCTTCAACACCTCGAACCTACCCACATCATTGACGACCACCTAAAAAGATGTGGTAACCCACGAGAGTGAGACCCATGTCCCAACAAGAGATATAATTCTCAACCAACAGTTATTGATTACGACATGTTATAGTATTAAACAAGATAAGCAATTTTAAGTAGTTTAAGCAAATAAACAAGTTAAGCAAATATAATAGATTAGGGAGATAATGTATCAGCAGGCTTGTTTAACATGATATCTAATGGAACCAATAAAGTAGTCACTTATCTAAGAAGTTTCATGATATATATAACAGTTAAGCAACATAGGCAACAAGGCAAAGGTAAACAACCAATGTGAGTCATGTTTAACCATATAAAAATATAGTACATTGTTGAATTACATCTTTTATTAGTGCCCTGAGGAAATGAGGTATACCACTCAATTCCAACTGTCCACTGCTAAGTCAAAATCAATGCCATACAAGATCTATAGGAGAGACAGAATCCTTAGATCTCATTCACCCTCAGTTAGTCCGCATCAGCAATACATGTGGCCAAGCTGCAAAATAGCCTAGTCCTCTCTTGGTATATAGGTCATGGCACTAGTGAACAACCTAGTCTACCCTTGAAGGTCACGGTACTAGTGAAACCTGTGTATCAACCCAAACATCTGAGGTACAACCAAAATTGTCCTCAATCACGTCATATATACTGAATCATAAACATATGAGATATGGTCTCAACCGTTCCCCTGCCAAGGCATGACCACAACCATCCTTGTGAACGTACATATACTCAACAATATACAAATCTGAGCTTCCACTGAGGGAAAACCCATTTCATCATCTAGCAAATCCTGACAATGGAAATGATCTATGACTAGGGCAACTACATGATCAAGGTTTCACTTGATTAGTTAATGTTAATTGAATGAATTAATGATGCATCAAGCAAGTAGACATATATACAAACCTTAATTTATTTCTAGCAAGCATTGATAGGTAACAACTCCAGAAGATATAAAATGTATGAGATATAACTTTTGTCACATCACCGCATGATTCCAATCCCTATCACATAGGTAAGAGTATCACACCTCCATTAGGGCTCATACCATGCCCAAGGGTCATTAAGACCATCACATCATAATCACTTGAAAGAACATCATTATCTTTTCATGTCTTACCAAAGGCTCAACAAACCATCACCATACTTGTAATACACATGTTAGCATAAAGTTGAATTAAGAAGCTTATGATGTTCATATAACAGTATGTTAGGGTTGCAATAGCATTGAGAGACTCTTCCATCATTACACTACTCATCAAGAGAGCTAAGTATGATCAATCACCATTATTGGATTACAAAAAGGGTTAGGTTCAAAAAGATAGATTAAGTATTACTAGCCATCACTGCTTAGTTGTATTAGAATTTGGTGTATCAAGGTAAGTTAGATAGCTTTACACATAATCTCATTATGGTGATCATAAGTTTGCAATCATACAAGGGCAAAGGTAATACTACATGATTAAGTGTACATCAACATCGATTTTACATCATCGCATCCCAACCAACATACCATGAGCATCACCCCAAAACCATCAGATGTTGAGTAGGTAAAACCATCGACTTTACACAACCAAATACATTGAACAAACCATCTAGTGAAACCATCAAATTGTGATCTAGAAGGAGTCATCAACTTAACCTAGTCAAGCCATCATTTGATAACATAGAAAACACCATCGGTTGAAGACTTAAGAAGCACCGTCAGTTGTGGGCATGCAACCCACCATCTATTGTAGCATAATGGATCACCATCAGTTGTGATGTCTAGTGCCACCATCAGTTGTGGTGTGCAGGACCACCATCGGATCTCAGAGTCAGAACCTCCATTGGTTGACACCATCGAGTGTTGAAGCTGCACCACCATCGATTGATGATCATAGGTCAATGGACCATCGAGTCTTGGAGTCAAAAAATCCATTGGTTGATGGACCAAAAGAGCCATCAATTGTCAGACTCAAAACCTCCATCGGTTTTCATCAACAGGTGGTGAAACAAGGTAAAACACAAGGAAGAATAGTCGAATGGTGGAGGATAGGGAGCCATCAATTCAAACCATCACTAGGGCACTATGACCATCAATTTTTTAGCACTAAAAGAGTCAAAACAAAACTTAAGGTAGGAGCATTGATTGGCATGAGAAACACAAGCAAAACAACACCAAAAGCAAGTCCATGGGTTCTAACAAGAAGGCAAACCATCGAGTTATGCACAGGGTAGAAAACAACTCAAAAACCCTAAGCAAAACCCATCGTCTGAGAAATACCAAGAATCAAGGCCTAAAGCTTCCTATACCACAAGAAGGTCATGAATAAGGTTTAGAGCACAAACAAGAAGATAAAACTGTTGGTATGAATGCCCTGAGAGCCAATCAAGGGATGATTGATGGGATACATTAAGATTGATTTGATAAACATCAAAGGGAAGCTTCCAATTCTTTCTGGTTCAGTCATATGAGATAATGATAGAACAGATTGAATGTCTAGAGAATGACAGTACTCAATGACGTATGCTTTCAGGTTGAGGACCTGAACGATGAGATCATAAGGATGCTAAGAGTTTGTACATTCTTATTATGTCCCTAGTCGGATGTCATTGTGGAAGGTAGATGGACAACAATGACACACAAGACTAGATTGTGGTGTTGGTTGATGACAAAATCTTGTTAGTCATGATATGGAGATATCAAACCAAACACATAGGTACTTGTTAGAGAACAAGTTTACCGGACAGACCCACCGTGAGTTTGACACATGGAACCATGACATGGTAGTCACAGTCAGTTCTCACAGTGATGGTGGTGAATGTGATTCTTTGACCTGAAATCACTACACTCAACATATGTTGTTGAGTACACTTTGACATCATCAAACGCAGTCTTGAAACATGGGTTGTTATAAAGGTGATGATTGGGTGGCTTTGACACATGGGGCTTTTGAGGGGTGAGTGATAGATATGGGATTTGTCCCTCCCGAGGGAGTTTGATATCCATGGCCACTTGATAAGTAGGATTGAGATAGGCGTGCACACATGTGTGAATCATTATATGATATTGATGTCATACATATCTCCTCCAATCTACTCTGAGATCAAGAAAGTGAATGAACGTTGAAAGGATGATTGTTCCATGTCTTGAGTTCATTCAGGATATCAGTGACAAAGGAATTATACATTCACTGTAACACCATTCATAGATTGTAGTATTGAAAGTTATTCTCCAACTTTCTATTTCACTTGGGTAGCACTGATGTGCGACTAGGCACCGCTCTTTGCTTGTGAAGTCATAAGTTTTATGGACTTTCACTGCCAACATGAAATGGACCTGCAGGGTCACACACATATGATTTAACCTGGAAGAGGAGTTTATCCACAAATGATGTTTAGATTGATTACTAAAGGAGTTTAGCAGTTCAATTAAACACTTAATCAATTGATAGCTCGAAATCATAGTGTTCAAGATGTTGGACCAGATGATTAAGAGTATCGAATTGATTGGAGCTGCAATTAACTGATTTGCATAGTCTACTACCCCAACCGATCGGCTCACAGGGTTGAACCGATCGGCTCAGGTTGATGAACCTATCGGCTCAAGTGGTGAGTCGATCAGCTCATGTTTCAATGAAACGATCAGCTCAATTGTTGAACCGGTCGATTCATGGACCAACCGAGATCGTTTGGAAAGACAGAAGAATATTTTGCAAATATAATTTGTTTCACTTGTACAAATTCGATTTGGACAAGGATTAATATTTGATTAGTTGAAAACAAATATAAAAGTCAATTCGAGTTGGACCAGGACCACAAACCGATCAGCTCATGCTTGAACCGATCGACTCTGGTGTCCCAACCGATCGGTTCAGGTGTGAACCGATCGGCTCAGGTCCCCAACTGATCGGTTCATGCTTGAAATGATCGTTTCAACTGACACAATTGGTTGTTTTTGTGAAAAATCTTGAACCCATATACTCCTACTTTAATCCCGCATTGCTCGGGGTAGAGAACCCTGTCCCATGACCCTCCTATATATATAGGGGTATTGGGGGCTTCTCAGGTACAACAACTCAGAACACCAGTTACTCTGCAAAGTTGTCGTTCTCTCTGGTTGTGGTAACCGAGAGAGCCTGAGCAAGTGCTACCTGATAAGGGAGGTATATCAAGGGAAAGACAACTGTAGAAAAGTGACTGGTGGCAGAAGAGTGTGTCGGTGACTAGTATGCCGACAGGAGGGTATGACTCCTTCCGATTCCTTGTACGACAAGGAGATCGGAGTTCCAGGTGGTCCGTGTGGACTACTTCAGAGGCGGGAGACTTCTACCGCTCGGAGGACAACTGTCAATCTTGATAGTCCCGGTGAGACCAGGAGCTGCACAAACACCATCCAAGACTGAAGGAGAAGACTACACAATCTGCAAGGTAACGTCGCCGAGCAAGCCTCGGGACAATGTATGTCTCTACAAACCATCCTTCCTATTGTATAGACGTTGACATGATTCCTTCGTTCTAGGTTTAGGAGACTTTTTTTTTATTTCCACTCCCTTCTCTGTCTCCCCTAAAACCCAACAAAAACACCCAAGAAGTAACACCTAATCTCAAACCCTAAGTAAAGATGCCATCTTTCCACTTAGAACTTAGTTTTAGAGCGAGATCTAGTACATGCAAGCTATAGGTAAGCAATAACATGGAGAAAGTTATATAACTCACTTCTAGGAAGAAGAATAAGCTCTGAACAACAAGGTAGCTTGAGAAAAGGAGGAAGAAGCCATAGAATAAGCTATTCACACAGCTAATCATGCTCCTTCTCCAAGAAAAAGAGCAAACTCTAGGTCAAGTAGGGGTGTAAACAGTGCGGGTACGGTGCAGGTATGGCCATATCCATACCCATACCCATCTAATTTAGCGGGTCCAGTTCCGGTTCTAGACTCACATAATAAAAAATCTAGACCTGCACCATACCCGTACCCGCATTAATAGAGGGTTTGCGGTGCGGGTATGCGGGTAAGCGGTTCTATATAGAACATCATGTTGTTATTGTAAGAAAATTATGATTATGTTACATTTATATTAATACTACAATATATTGCTATCATATAGTACATTAACCTGCAATAGTTATATTAAATAACTTTGTAGATTGAAGATTACTTAAGTTAGTTTGTATCATATTTGTAGTCATCGTCATAATGTTTTAATTATGTAGCTTATCTTGTAACTATTTTGATTTTAAGTTTACATATGTTGCTCATGATTGAAATTAGAATAGTTAATTCTCTATTTGATGACTAATCTCAACCTTATTAAAATTAAAGTGAGACATAATCAAAAGTATTATATTAGTTAGATTAGGAAAGTATGATATATATACCATAATATCTAAGTAGTTATTTATGTATAGTGGGTCTACGGGTCTAGCGGGTCTGGGTCTAAGCATACCCATCATTGGACCCGATTATATGCGGGTCCAAGGGTATGCAGGTACAAGAATTTAGACCCATGATGGGTCTCTAAAGGGTTCAGATTTGTGGGTCTGCAGGTTTACCCGTACCCATTTACAGCCCTAAGGTCAAGGAAGCAAGACAGATGGATTTTGAAGCTCTAGAGCATGCTCCACCATGGAACACCATGGTCACAACCAAGAAGAAGTAATAAGGAGGTAAGACAGTAAGTAAAACAAAGGAAAAGAAGGATGGCCTACTTGCTTAGGTCAAGAACTAGCAAGGGGATCGACCACCTTCTTCTACCGTAGGCACCTTCTTCTCCACCTAACCAAAGAGGACGAATCTATAGACAACAAGGGAGATAAAGGAGTCCAAAGGGTTCATTTTCATGGAAGGTACGAGGTTTATTAAGCTATGGGAGAGATAGAAGACAAGGTTTAGGTGTTCTACCATGTTTGCTAAGTGTCAATGGCCAAGGGACATCACGTCCATGCAAGAAGCAGCTCCATCAGTTGTGGAGTCTGTAGGTCCACCACATCTTGGCCTTCTTAGGGTGGCCATTGAGTTTCATCACTTGTGACCATCGGTCTTGAAACCCTAGGTCACAAGGTTGAAAACCATTGATTGGAGCACCCTTCCAAGAAAACCATCAGTCCTAGGAGCCTCAAGGGAGAAGACCATCAACACTCACCATACAAAGACCACCTCGGTTTTCCCCACCTAAGGAGGACCAATGGATGTCACCCATCTAGGGAAACCATCGATTGTTGGCCTCCAAGGTAGTTCATCTATGAGAGCAAAACCCTAACTCGCCCTATAAATATGTCACCATCAAACCAAGGTGCATCCAAGTGCCCCATGGCACAACAAGCCCAAGCATGATATGAAAACACGTAAGGAGCAAAAAGTATGTGACAAATTGTAAGAAAAACCTCAGGTATGGGCACATTGTAGAAAAGTTCAAAATGCGCACAAAATTTCATAACTTGCTCAAACAATGCCTAAAGTAGACCAAACTTGAAACTTAAGCTTGCCACATGATATCAAAGAACATATTATGGTTTAGTTAAGGTTTTAAGCACCCATTTATGATAAATAAGCATGTTAAACTTATAAATCAAGGTATGGGGTTTTACATTGTGATTCTACTGAGTCTTTGGTTTGTGAGTCCATTGAGCCTTCAGTTGTTGAACCTTCATTTATAAGTCTGCTGAGCCTTTGGTCTGTGAGTCTGTTAAGCCATCGGTTATTGAACTTTTAGTTTGTGAGTCTATCAAACCTTTGGTTTGTAAGTCTTCCAAGTCTTTGGTTGCTTAACCTTCGATTTGTGAGTCCGTCAAACCTTTGATTTATGAATCTACCACCTTCGATTGTTAAATCGAAGGTATTTTTGTGTGAAAACTAAAAGTATCATAACTCTCCCATTTTAACTATGATTTAGTTCATTATTTTTTATTGGATTTATATTTGAATTTTCTACCATTCTATAGTAAAAGTTTTGCAAAACTTTCTTATAATATTTTTTTGATCAATTTATTTGTTAAATATTCTTAAATTTCTTTCTATTCACATGTATGTGTTGTTACTATATCAACTAAGGTTTAAAGATTGAAGTATTCACAACACATATTTGTTAACTTATCATAGAACAAGTTTAAGCTAAATCAAAATATAAACCAATTGCTTATTAATATAAATCATTTAAAATTGATGTGTAGTTAGTACCCAAATTATCTTTAACTCTCAAATGACCAATAAAGTAAGATATGTAACAAGTATATTTTAATATCCCTATGACACCTGATCAATTAGCTGGAGTGTAATTTGGGAGGATATAACCTATATGACCTCTTCAAATTCCCATAGGGTGAGAAGTCCATCTTCGTCACAAGTCCTAGGGCATTGGTCATGGAGTAAATATTCTTGAGCATATGCAACCAGACGTGATAACCTTACGACATTCCAAGGCATTTATAGTTAGTAGTCTCAAGGCCCTAGGACAACCTTAAGGCTACATTTGGTAAGTGGTGACAAAATACATGGTGACGGTGACAGTGATAGTGACGATGGTGGTGAAATTGTTAAAAATTGTTGTTTGGTAAAACTTGCATGGTGATGAGGAAAGAGATGGAAAAATACTTAAAAAGTGTTGTTTGTCAGATGGTCATGGGATGGAGAAAGGGGATATTTTTTATAGAGAACACCTCATACAAGTATACACTCTATTTATAAAACACCTCATACATGATGTTTTTACATGAATAACACAAATATTTTATCATCAAATTTTAGCATGGGTATGAACTATTTAATTTAAAGAAATATAAATGAGACTCTTTCACATGCAAGTTTTATTTCTTAACAATCATTGCAGATAAATACATTATTAAAAAATTATGAAAAAAATATTTTATCATAAATATTTTCTTAATAAATACAACACGATCAAATTTTCTCAATCATATTGCATATAACTTGACGTAGCTTGTGGCGGGAAATATTGTCTTGGAGAGAAAAAGATATCTTGGATGAAAAAGGTAGGCTGGAAATTGTTTCTTGGAGGAAAGAAAGATTTGATGGAAAATTTTGTCTTGTAGAAAAAAAAGGTTTAGCGGAAAACTTTATCTTAGAGGAAAAAATATGTAACAGAAACATTGTCTTGGAGGGAAACATCTGTCTTGGAGGAAAAAGTGTGGTGGGAAATTTTGTGTTGGAAGGAAAAAAAATTGTCTTGTAGAGAACGTAGTGGTGCAAAATTATTATGCTAGAAGGGAGATTTTTAACGAAAAGGAAATATTTTTAGTTGGTAATGAGTACAGTAATAAAATATAAAAATAGCGGGAGAAAAAAAATTTCTTGGAGAAATAAGATACATAAATACTATTTAGAGCAAAATAAGTTTTATGGAAAATCGAAATTTGTTGGAGAAAGAAATTTTTGAGGGAAACATGTGGCCTAGATAAGGGAAAATATAATGGAATTTTCTTTGCACATATGTCTATATATTAATGGAGACTTAATTTTCTTGAAAGAAACTTTTTTCACCGTCATTCACCATCATTTACCATACTTTTCCACGGGGACAAAAATAAGCCAAAATTCACCATGGAAAAATTTCCTATCACCATAACTATGCTTACTAAACAACCTTTTCCATTTCAACATGATTTCCCTCCCATGATTCACTACGTACCAAACACAGCCTAAGGGTTAAAAAATGAGTCACACGCGTCCATGTGATTCATGTCCCGAAGAAATGGTCTTGACACACAACCAAACGGATCTGGGTCAAATAAAAGTAACTAAAATGATAATTAAACAAATATAAATAAATACTTATTTAAAAAAAATCAGATCTAATTAGTTCTTTGGTTAAATATAATTATTCAAACAAGCGCGACCTTGATTCGCTAGATCAACAAGGGAAACCACACATACAGAAAGTCCGGACGGGACATATTGGAGGTTCTTAGCCTCTACATGGTATAACAATTTTTTTCTTCCTTTTCAGATCTTTTTGAGCGTGGAGCCTCTAGAGATAACATAGATAGGCTCATAGAACACTTTTTGTAATGCTTTATTGATAAACTCGTATGGGGAGACCGGATGAATACAAGCACTCCCAAACTTTAATATACCTTTCCTATAAGAGGAGCAAGTACCAACAGTCGGTCTAGCATTTCCTCTGTTTGGTTGTGCTCTTTGTTTGTGAGCTAAAGAAGATTATAAAGCAATGCGTTCGTTATCTTCGGATGTTAATTTGCATCTGTTTCCCCGGTTATCCACTCGCTTGCCGGCCCGATTCCGCTGATAGTTTGCTCATCTGATTTGGATCGCTGTCATGTTTATCCATAAGACCATTTTACTTTCTTAGAATCACCAATATTTATCTACTACACCAGCTTGCTTGCTTCCTTAGGGTCGCAACCCAATTTTAAGTTATTTAAGATGAGTTCTCAACTGTCTATTCGCCGCTTCAATACAACGACCTACTTACTTTCTTAAGCTTTATTTTTCATTTTTTAAGGAGTTTGTGTGCTATCTTATTGTGTCATTGTGTTGAGGGCTCTTTCTTTCTTGGGGTTATCCAACTACGCCTTCAATATTAGTAGTCTCTGTGAACTCTGTGATTCAACATGTATATGTGCGTGTCGGTCTAGCGGGCTGTTTGACTGTTTCACTGATTTCAGCTGTCGTCCTACCATTTCTAGCCACTTGGCATGTATGCGGTTTGCTATCTAAGCCATTTCGTATAGTTGTAGTATGTTATTAAATAAAAAAATAAAGGTTAAATGATGCATTTAGAACAAAACAAAACAAAATAATTATCCATTTGTAATTTCATCTGTAGCACAATCTAAAGATCATTTGAGAATAACTTTATTATTATATAATTGACACGCTATGGACGAAGTCTCATGTCACTCGGCTTAATTATTTTTTTGCTTGATTTACTTAGTCATTAATCTGTTTCAAATGGTAGTCTTTGGGATTAATCACAATGTGCTCCACTTTTTTTGTTTATACTCTTCCACTTATTTCCGGCCATGTCACAGATCGTGTTTTTCCTTGTGAGGTGAATATTTTGTGGGTTTTGTCTTTGTGTTTCACCATCCCACCTAGTCTTCCTGAGAGATCATTAGTCGAGTCTCAATTTTAGCAAAATAATTGTGTACAATGTGCCACATATATATTTATAATACAACGACACATTGGACGGAGTCAGGTGGGAGTTAATCCAAATTGTGCCCTTTTAACAATTTGTATTTAAACTATTGTGAATATTAACTATATATTGGCAGATGTCAAAGAATGTGAGCACAAATAATTCTGGTAGTAACATGCTAAATGTTTGAAGGAGGTCAATTCGCAGTTAATTGAGTTGTTACTTTATTCATACGTTTTATGTAATTTAATGTGAGTACTAATTAATGAACTTGGCAACACAAAAATTGATTTTTATGATCGACTTTCAACTCGTCGACATTCTTAATCTCTTTTGTTATTTATATTAATACATTTCATGTTGTTCATTTACTTTCTTACCATTTTATACTTTTAAATAAATAAATATGCATATGCCAGTTACACGCCGTGTATGTAATTTTAAAAATCATGCTATAGACTAGAAGAAATCTACTGAATGTTAATGGAGCCATTCTTCTCTAACGGGTTATAGATAAGTTTTTATAAGAATTAATCATAAATCTAAAGAAAATTTAAATTTTAAACTTTTTCAATTTAGATTTACTTGCTCTACAAATTTCTGCATTTTTTATCTATTGCATGTTATGTTGTTTATTTTTTACCTGCTTTTTCTATTATTTTTTCTTAACAATTATTATTCACATAGAAGGGGTAGTGATAATCTTGATATTAGAGTCAGTCAACTGAATTTTAATCGAATTATTAAGTATTAGTGATTATTAATTATAAATTGAAATAAAATATCAATCTTAGACTTAATTATTGAGTAACTAATCAAATATTTTTATCATGTGTGCAGTAATATATGTAAGATTTTATTATGCTGACTCAACCAGAAATCACGTGCTTAGCACGTGCGTTCAGCTAATTTTTTAAAAAAGGGAAAAGAAAAAGAAAAAAGTAAGACCGTGGACACCCTACACAAGCATCGCTTTCCCGCAAAAAAAAAAGACTATTGGAGCACGGATAAAGATCAAGGCCACCAAAGCAACCACTGTGGAACGTGGGTTTCTGAGGGCCCGTTTGGTTGGGCCGTAAACGAAGGTGTCCGGTTGCAACTATTTACTAGTTGGAAAGTTTTACGTTTGATTAGACGTGCTTGCAGTTGGTGGTGAGGGAATCAACTGCACTGTGATCCATACAAAACTAAGAAAATGAACCGCAAGCTGATCGGGCGCGGTTTCATTTCTGCAACTGGCGCTGCATCAATTAGAACGTCAAGTTGTCATTTGCAATTATGAACTTGCATCCAACGAGACGTTAACAATTCAACATTCTGCATTCAATCTACTAGGTATCAGACGGATATGTTGCAGCTTCTAAGTCATCCTTTACCATTTCCTATTTTACAACTCTTGATAACTCTTGATGTTGGTTAGTATTACATCCAACCAAACTAGCCCTGACTTCCCTTCCTCACCGTCTTTCCCTCCAAAATTTCCCATTTCCCTTACCGATTAATTACAGCTTTTGATCTGAATCGCTTCCTTATTCTCCCTTCCTTTCGCACAGTTAATCATCTAACGCGCATAGTGTACTCCACAAGCTCGACTACTCGACGATCGTAACTTGTAACTCGCAATGGCCTCAACATCAGCCCTGCGCATGATTGGTAGGAATTTTTCTCCTCTCTATTGCTTCCCAGTTTCTGAACTTACCTTTTCTTACGTTACCTCTTGGCCACTTCCCACCGGTCCCCCATCCGCCTCCTGCAGACATCGCCGTCAATTTTACAGGTGACCTCAACACTATCAGATTCGTGTTCGGTTGTTAATTCTGTGATCGTTTGACTCGCATTCTCCCTCTAACTTGGAGATTCTCACTCAGATGGGATGTTCAAGGGCGTTTACCATGGCAAGCGCTACCATCCGGAGGACATCGCCGCCGTCCTCAGTAGGGCGTGGACCGCCGGTGTCGACCGAATTATCGTAAGTGCGGACGTTTTGTTTACTGCGACTGTCTACTTACCAATGGCGCATTTGGTCGAAAGCCTCAGGCGCATCCGGGAATACTTGTATGCCATGCTTATTTGCACGCTGTAGCAGCTTATATAATTCTCTGCAGGTTACTGGCGGTTCACTGGAAGAATCGAAGGAAGCTCTAACCATTGCGGAGACTGATGGTTGGATTTCCCTCTGTACTCCCGTCATCTACCTCATTTGTCTATGGAAGAGCTATGTTTTGGATACTTTTTGGGTTTGAGTGCAAAATGTTGTGAAGTGACCCTAACTATTGGGTGCTTATTTGTTTTAATTAGCCAAAGATAAAACTGGATTAACTCTTTGGCTGAAAATTCATTGTTCTGTGTCAATAATCTCTGAAAAGAGTGATGCTTCAAGATCAGAAAAAAAATCAGATTAAGAAATGAAGTGCCGAGATGACTGTGTCATGATAGCTGATTAATAAATTCGAAATATTATACTCACAGCCTCAACTTATCAGGAGAAAACATAACTCTAGAACTGAGATGGCTCTGATTATGTTTTCTGGATGGTGCTTTTAAACAGTTTTTTTATTTACTGTTTCCTCTCTGTGGGATATTTTGCAGGAAGACTCTTCTGTACTGTTGGGGTGCACCCAACAAGGTGCAAGGTGAAAGACATGATCACATTTTGCTCTCATCTTGCTGGTCTCACATATATTTTTGTGTATGCCGTAGTGACAGTTATTATCAATTTGCATACATACAGGAGTTCGAAGAAAGTGGAGATCCAGAGGGCCATCTTGAAGCACTAATGTCGTTGGCAAAGAGGGGAATTGAAAAGGGAAAAGTAGGTAGTTGTTTTGATATTCAAGCTAGTTCACATTTGTTTCTCTTTAATATGTTTAAACCTTTAATATTCAATCAGATACTCTCTCTACTGGACATTGCAAATTTCCTTATAAATGGAGTCGATTTTGAAATGAAATCTCAGATATAATTAAAGGTGAATTTCCAAAAGAAAAGATAGTATGTCTTCAGAAGTAATGTTTCTTTGAAAAACTAATTATCATGTATTTTAACATTTGATCTAGGAAATACATATGAATGCAGGATGTTTCTGAACTTCTTAGCAGTGTACTTTTCCTGTTTTCCACCTCTGTGTGCTTGATTCAACTGTTTAAATAATAACTAATAAGCAATCTAATACTGTTCTGATACAAATGCAAACCTTATATAGTGTGCTTCAGACATGATATTAAACCTTTGTAAGGGGAAGAATCATACGGAGAAACTCCTTAAAATCCCCTATTGTATTTTTTTTTTAAATCAGCTCGATGAAGAAAAAAGGACTTAACATGGGAGGTATTAACGGATTGCTGCTAGAGTGAAAATCTAAGAAGCATGACCATAATTGCTGAGGCATACACCAATAATATCCGAAGATGTACGGCATAACAGGGTGGTAAGATAAAAAAATTGTATATGCTTAGACATGGGTAAAATGAATATACTTTTATAAATTTATGTTTACAATAGTTATATAAACGCCTGCTGTTATCTCTATTGCAAAAGTCTAATTAGTTGATGTTGATATTCCGTCTTACTATATTCAATCAAAACGCAATGAACGACTTACAAGTTATAATCCAAGCGATGATTATGAATGCATGAGCTATAACATGGCAATGCTGGTCATTGGTTAAATGTGGCTTCGCTTGTACCACCGTAGCTATGAAACAAGTGAAGCTAATTTATTATGTTTCTTGGATTAATTCATTATATTCTTTGACATTAGTATCTCTAAAAACCTAGCAATGATTAAGAAGAAATAATAGTCTGACGTTTTGATAGAAAGAATTGCAATGGGTTCACCTTTCATCTCTTTCTGCAAAAGCTGATTATTTTCCTAAAAAATATAGGATGCTACTAGGTATATTCAATACATTTCAACATGTCTTGCAGCTGGGTCAATGTTTAATACTTGTCTTAAATGAAGACAAGAGCTCCGGGGTAGTGTCCATGCATCCTAGGAAAAAGATTTGCTGGAAAATAGTGAAATATAATAACCTGTTTTGAAATGTGTCTTAAGTCACAAGTATTTACCCTAAGATGTTTGGTTTTGATGTGACAAGCACTTCTTTAATAGACATGTGAAAAATAAGATCGGAGGCTATAAGATGATTTCTTAGGCAAAACCCTACTCCTTTAAATTATGAGAGTGGGACACTTACAACTTGGACTAAACCCCTAATGGGCCAAACATACTTAGGCCCATATACACAATAAACTTTATGTTAGTATAGTGGTTATTGGGCTAGGCCCATTAGTTTTAGATTCTTTATATTGTTCACAATACACTTAAGCGAGGATCCGTTTACCCACTTAAGTGTATCACTTTTCCTTTGTACTCCTATATATATGAGTACCCTTGTACCCATATTTTTAACCTAATGAGTTCAATCTCTTAACATCTGTTTTCATGGTATTAGAGTAATTTGCTCTTGAGATCTAGTAGCCCCTCTCCCACCGCTTCCCCTTGTTAGTCGTTATAGTAGGCCCTCCTCGTGGGCCCAGTTGCAGTTGCCAGCGGAAGGCTTAGTCGGGTCTGCCCCCCGACGCTGGTCAAGGTCGCAACAGTCGTCAGCCCAGTTGACTGTCATTGCCGGTGAGGCCACAACAGTTGCTGGCCTAGCCCGCGGCCATCACAGACGGTTAAGACAACAACTGCCACCAACAAGGCTAGTGCCTCCGCCGACCCCTGGGGTAGGAACATCCACAAGAATTGCATGCATGGGCTGATTTTTCGCATGCATATCTTATTCTTATGGATATCTTGTTCTGCTTATAAAAAGAGAGAAAAGAAAAGAAAAGAAAATATCATGTGCTACTCTTATAAATCACTAAAAATAAGGGGCACCACACTTGTTCATTCCTCTCCATGTGGCTCCCCTAAACCACATTGCTGACTGCTTTTGCTACAAGTAGGGGCTTATACGCTTTTCATACCGTATCACATTATTGTTGTATTTTTCTTTCTTACTGTGCCTTATATTCCGGTAGTGCCCTCTATTTCTTCTTTCTCTCCTACCATGCATTAACAACCGGTAGTGGTCCCCTCCTACGCTGTACCATACCTTCAATCTGGTATCACCTTTTATTATGGTTGACGAAATGACTTCGGGTTCACCTACTACCAATTACAACGATATGCCTAATGACTCTATTCTAAAGTTGAATGGGGACAATGTTTTGCTTTGGATGAATGTAGTTCAAACCTTTCTAGAGTCGCGCGACACACTCAATCTCTTCAAGAATGCCACACCAGAAGAACCCGATGACACCCGGGCCATCGGAAACAACCAGGTCCTCACTTGGCTATGGGGCTGCATGGAACCAGATATAATAGTCAACCATGTGGGATCACAACGCTAAGCAGTGGAATGAGATGGAGCAATTCTACTCACAGGAGGACGAGACTGGACAATTGTCTTTGTCTCCTACCACAAGATGGACAAGCTCTTCTCCGAGCAACAAAGTGACTATCCATTTGTCCAAGTACACACAATAGGTATTGTAGCAAGCAGAGTCACGTTGAAGATGTTTGCCATCCCAACATGGATATCCTGCCTACTACAGTTGAGGATGTGGCAGGGTACTGCACGCTACTATGATCGGCTAGGGATACATGCACCTCCTTCCTCTTTTAGCAACTCCTCGCATGTGTCACTGACAAATGAGGAATATGCACTATTGCTTCAAGCTTAACAACAATATGATGACTCTTCTATATATGTGCCATCTACACAGTCATCTTCTGATTGACGCATTGTTGATCCACCAAATGCCTCACCATTGGCTCATCTAGAACAACCAATCAAGATAATCCGTGGACTTCCATGCTCGCCGCCCAACGCCCACTCCAATTGGATCGTGGATCTCGGGGCTACCCTACACACGACGGGTATGCTACACCTCCTTACCTCCTTGACTCTTAATCATGCAGTCCACTATCACATTGGCAGATGGTTTGGTAAAACTCATCGTTAAGTGTGACACTTTTCCACTTTCCCCTATCTTAGAATTATCATCTGTTCATTTTGTCCCTAATCTTACTTACAATCTTATGTCTGTGACTAAATTAGTTGACTCCCTCCTCAGTCTGATAACTTTTGAGCCTTCTGGTTTTGTTTCAACAATAGCAACCAAAGATAAGAAAATGCAAATAGAAGCCATTTTGCCACATGATAGAAGGTCTTTAAGTAGTCCTCGCCATGGACCTGAGTGCAGCCCTTGGCAACTAAACGTGCCTTGAGCTGATCAACACAACCATACGCACCCACTTTGACAGTGTAAACCCAACATTATACAACATCAAACTTCCCATGCGGGGTTGAAACAAGAGACCATCTTTCGTTATGATGAAGAGCTGATATCTCCTCATCCATAACATAATGCAAACTAGGTGATCAAGTGCAACTAAAACAGACAAATGTATACAAACATAAGATGTAGAAGAAATAAAGACATAGTATGAAGGTGAAAGATGGCTATCTGAATCAAAGTTAGAAATGGATGCTGAATATTTTTAAGAGTGCAAGATCTGACACCTTTTCGTAAAGCAATAGGAAGGTTTTGCTGTAAAGGTGGGGAAGGAACTATCTCTACATGACCCTTTAACAAGGAAGCATCTGGAGAAGGAGATGAATTGGTAGGAGCTGTGTTCCAGATGCATTAGTACCTATACCGCACTGTCCACATGTACTTGTACAATGAGTATAGACCCGAGTGATTGGGGGTCTAGCAGAGCTGGGTGAAACTACATCACTAGGGCCATCCGTGCTAGGGAATCAACGACAAGAGACTCGTCAATGATAGGAAGGGGCAAGAGCTCCTCTATAACTACGAGTGTCACTGAAAAATTATCATCAAAATAGGATGTGTCCTTAAAGAAGGTGATGTGTAGATACAAAGAGAAGTGAAGTAAGGTACAATTGTAGCACTTGTACCCTTTAAGAACCCAAGAATAACCTAAGAAAACACTTTTCACAGACTTTGGACTTAACTTACCCATACCTGGACCAAGACCATGAACAAACTAAGCACATTAAACACTCCAGTGGAGCATTGTACAACATATTCATAGGATGAAGGATTGAACATATATGCGGTTTTGGAGCACGAATTATGGCATATGGTTGATGAGGTAGGTGACAGTGAGAACTACATCCCCCAGAACTCTCTAGGAACATGCACATGAAGGAGAAAAGTGCGAGCAGTCTCAAGAATATGACAATTTTTTCTCCCAGCCACCCCATTTTTCTTTGGAGTATGCGATCAAGATGACTGATGGATGATCCCATGTTTGTAGGTGAGATGGGTTAACTCACGGCTGAAGTACTCTCTGGCATTGTCAGGAGGAAGAATACTAATTTTCTTTTTAAATTAGGTTTCCACTTTTGCACAAAAGGATCTAAATATGGACAAAAGCTTAGATCGTTCCTTCATCAAATAAAGCCATGTAGCACGAGAATAATCGTCTACAAAAATAGTTAAATATCTAAATATAAGTTTAGATGTGATATGACTCAACCCCCATATATCAGAATGTACTAGCTCAAAAACACACTTTGTTCTTTGACTCTCCCTTGACCTAAAGACAAACCTTGTATGTTTCCCCACTTGACATGAAAGTTATGGCAAGTAGTAAAGTCCAACTAGTTCATATCCTTCACCAATCATCTTCCCTATCTTCAAGCCTTACATAAGTTAAGCATCTGGTAAGAAAGTATTAAAGGTTTGAAGTGAACAAGTTAATATGCTAATTGATAACAAATTAAAAGGGAACTGGGGAATGAACAAGATCCATGGAAGGGATATATGTGGAGTTGGTGACATTGTCCCAATTCCCTTTAAAGAGATATGTTATATTTACTATTTACATGTGCTCTAATCTACTTGTTACTTGTGTTATTTATCCCATATTGCTTAGCCGTGTTATTGTTTTATTATCTTGTCCTATGAAAGAGAAGGCATTGTACTCTATTTTATCACTTAATAGAAAAAACTCTATTCTTTATATGGTATCAGAAGACTATGATCCCCCAACCCCTCCATCCTAATGCTTCCCTTCCCACCCTAACCCCAACGCCCCCTTCCCCTCCCACCGCCCTTCTTCTCCTTGAACCTGCCTCCACCAGCCTGTCCTCCCACCTCCTTAACCCCCCTCCCTCCTCACCAGTAGCCCGCCGCCACCCCTCTCCTCTCCCCCCGCTGCCGCCGCCTTTTACCTTCAGGCCATCGTTGCCGACCTTCAGGCCGCCGCCCACCATCTCCACCCAAACTGCCCGCCGCCCTTTCTCTCCACCCCACCAACCCCTCCTCCCCTCCTCCCTATCTCCCGTCCATCAACCTTGCCCCTTGCCTCCACCATTCAGCTATAATCCCTTCCATTCCCTTCATTCTACGTCTTCCGGTCTTTTTTAACATAGCACATTGACGATCTAAACAGACTACACTTCTTTCTTGCCTGCGCCTCATGGTGAAGTAGCTCTCTCCCTATGATGGCGTAGGTCTGTCTTCAATCTATACTGCCCCTTTTGTAGGTTTCTAGGATCTGATGCGTCAAATCTACTTCTGCCCTCTTCTACCCCGCTGTGGGCTTTGTCAGATCTACTGATTCCGGTTGTCTTCTGTCTGTGCAAACGGGTACTCTGGCTATCTCCTAACTACTTGCTTCTACTGTCTTTTGATATCTGCTACTGCTTTCTGCCCCGTCTACCGATCTGTGCGTTATGACATCTACCGAGCCTCCACGTTCTCTGTGTGTCACCACGGTGAAACTTGATGGCTCCAATTACCACCTCTGGTCCACATCTTTTATTTTGCATGTGAAAGCACAAGGTCACTACTCACATATCACCACGACCCTCAATCTGCTTCTTATGCATCAGCGGATGATAAGACTAAGCAAGCATACACACAGTGGAGTAAAGATGACTCAGGTGTTATGTCTTAGATTGTTAACAACACCATGCCGAGGTTCAGTCAATCCCTGCTCTGCCTCTTATGATGCCAAGGTTATGTGGGATCAGCTTTCCCATGTCTACTCCCAGCAACAAAACCCCAAGAAGGTGTTTGAGATTTTCACAAACCTGACAAATAAGGAATTCTCGCCTGATGCGTCTGTCAAAGATTACTACAACCAGTGCTCTGCCATCTGGAATGAATATGAAATCTACCATCCTTTATCTTCTGACTTCAAGGAAACTCCGAGACAACACAATGAACTACAACTTGTCCAGTTTCTTACCAGACTCCCTTCCTCGTTTTTTGAAGTTGTTGACCAAATTCTTTCTAGTGATCCTCTGCCTACTCTTTGAGATGTGTTTAAACGTGTTTAACATTTACCATCAGTGACTTATGTTCCTTCTATTGAACACCTTGCTCTTGCTGTACGCTCTGCTGATAATAGTCACGGCCGTGGCCGTGGTCCTAGACGTGACCGTGGTGGATGTCACCCTCCTACTCGGGCCACACTTCTTCTACTAAACAAGGTCGCGATCAGCCCATTGGCCCTCGCTTCTGCAATTTCTGTGGCCGTGACAATCATAATGAAGACTGATGCTGGATCAAACATGGAAAGCTCGTTTGGGCTAACCAGGTCACCTCTGATGTGGTTGAAGTCTCTTCTGCTAATGAACACTTACTAGCTCAATCCTCTTCTGCCTGGATCCGGTCCGAGTTCGAGAAGCTCTTCCACGAGTGCATGTCCAATCTACCATCTACTTTAGAGGTCGGCTCGTCTGCCTTGCTTGGTGCTCCATTTATTGGTAAAAATAAATGGTGTATTGACTTTGGTGCTTCGGTCCATATGGTCGGTAACTCTGATTTATTCCCTGCTCTAACAATATTCACCTGTCTACCTCCGGTAACGGTAGCTGATGGCTCTCAGATAGCTGTCCATGGCATTGGGACAATTCCTTTACTTCAAAATATGCATATGAAATTTGTCTTATATGTTCCGAGATTTCTTGCTAATCTACTTGTTAGTAAAAATGTGAATAGCCTTCAGTGCTCTATTACGTTTGACCCTTCGGGTTGTGTTTTTCATGATCTCCGCACAAAGACGAGGATTTGTTCGGGCCATGAGGGACCAGATGGGCTCTACTACCTGGATGGACTGACATCAGTGACTGCTATACTCTCGACATCTATGACCGGGATTTAGTGGCATAACCGCCTTGGCCACCCGTCTGCTTCTAAGTTAAAACATTTATTTCCTGCTTCAACTGATAAGAGTTTTTCTTGTGAATCTTGCCAATATGGCAAACAAACTCGATTTGTGTTTCCTGCAAAGAAAGAAATTAGTTCTAAATGCACTTGATATTGTTCATGCTGATATATAGGGTCCCTGTTCTATTGCAAGTCATTCTGGTGTTGAATATTTTATGACATTCATTGATGATTTTTCTCGAGCTACATGGTTACTTTTACTTAAAGATTGCAACAATGTTATGAACACCATCACCACCTTTTTTTTAGAAATTAAAACTCAATTCAATAAACCCATTAAAACCTTTCGCACCGACGACGCTCTTGAGTTCATGCAAAAACCAGTCACTTACTTTAGCTCATCCCGTGGGACGATCCATCAAACTTCATGCCCCTATACCCCACAACTTAATGGGGTTGCTGAACGCAAAAATCGACATCTTCTAGAGGTTGCTCGCACCATTCTTCATTATCATGTTCCTTAATGTTTTTGGCCTGATGCTGTTTCTACGACTTGCTACCTTATCACTCGCATGCCGTCCTTTGTTTTGCAAAATCAGATTCCATATAACATTTTCTTTCCTGATGCACAACTTTTTTCTGTTCCGCCGCGCATCTTTGAGTGCACTTGCTTTGTTAAAAACCTTCATTCGGGGATGACGAAACTCAACCCTCACTCCACAAAATGCATTTTTTTGGGATATTCCAGAACCCAAAAAGGATATCGGTGTTACGATCCTATCATGCGACGCTGTTATGTTAGTGCGGATGTAGTGTTATTTGAACATCTGCCATACTATTCTGATAACGTGGCTTCCTTTTCCTGTGATATTTTGACACCCTCTATGTTACCTGACATTGTGGATATTGATCCAACTTTTGAGCTGACACCTGAAGAACGACCGTTACAAGTCTATAAGAGAAGATCCAAGCCGACTATCCCCTCCATGGCCCCTCAACAACCAACTCCTCATTCGGCGGAAGATCACAACATAACTCAGGTACACTCTGACTTACACCTTCCTATTAGTCCAAGCCGACTATCCCCTCCATGGCCCCTCAACAACCAACTCCTCATTCGGCGGAAGATCACAACGTAACTCAGGTACACTCTGACTTACACCTTCCTATTAGTCTTTAGAAAGGTACCCGCTCCTGTACTCAACATCCGATTAGTCATTTCTGTTCCTCTACTAATCTGGGTGCTAGCTTTGCTTGCTTTACTGCTGCAATCTCTCCTGTGTCTATCCCAAAAAATGCTACAGAGGCACTTCAAATCCCTACACGGCGACAAGCGATGGAAGCTGAAATGCAGGCGCTCTCTGATCGCAAGACATGAGATCTTATGGATCGCCCTTCTGCCTGTCATACGGTTGGATGCCGATAGATCTTCACTATCAAATATCAGCCCGATGGCACGATTGAGCGTTTGAAAGCACGCCTGATATACTCAAATTTATGGTGTAGACTATCTTGAGACCTTTTCTCCAGTAGCTAGACTCAATTCTGTTCGTCTCCTCATCTTTGTTGCTGCGAACAAAGATTGGCCTTTATTTTCGTTGGATGTCAAGAACGCCTTTCTTTATGGAGACTTACAGGAAGAAGTTTACATGGAGCAACCGCTTGGCTTTGTTGCTCAGGGGAGTATTTTTCCCGAGTTTGTAGATTGTGGAAAGCAATTTATGGCGTAAAACAAAGTCCTTGGGCATGGTTTGACAAGCTCAGTTAGATTCTCATAAAATTTGGCTTTCGTCATTCTCATTCAAATCACTCTGTATTTATCAGAAAAACTACAACTGGTCTGGTCATTCTTATTGTCTATGTAGATGACATAATATTATTTGGTAGTGACACCTCTGACATTCAGGCTACAAAAACATATCTAGAACATCATTTTGTCACCAAGGATCTTTGTAAATTGCGATATTTCTTAGGCATTTAAGTATCCAAATTTGTAGGTATATGTCTCTCCCAATCAGTGAATTAAAAATCGGCCCAGGCGGCCGCTTAAGCGGTAAGACCCCCAGCCGCCTAAATTAGCCCCTAATCGCCCGCTTAATCTTGTTGAACAAAATCGCTCGCTTTTTGCCCGCCTCACCTGCTTTTTCCCACTTTTTTCCCGCTTTTGTTTAAAAATCCTAATGTAAGCATGTAACATTAATTAATTACATAGTCCAAGTAGTGTTTACTATAATATATGAAACTTGTATACATTAAATGTTCTATGATATAGCTAGTCCTAATTTAGAATGCATACTTTGTGTGTAAGCTGTAATAATTGGGTACTGCTGTAATGCATCTAGGTAAATATCATATTGCTCTATTATACTTTAATGCATGATTAGTTTTACAAATTTCCTTGCTGCTTTCAGTGATTAATGATTGGCACTATTGGTTAGTATTACTTTAGTGATTACTTTAATTCAATAATTCATAGTTTGTTATTTACAATTATTGATCTGCTTGCTGATTTTAGTGATTAGAGATATTGATTAGTAGTAAAGTATTGATGAATACTTAGTTAATTACTGATTTGCTGATTAGATATGTATAAAAGTTCCTTAGAAATATACTTTTTATATACACATACATGCAATTTTGTATAAAAATATATAAAATTTAAGCACCCGCTTTTTCAAAAATCGCCCGCTTAATCGCCTGCCTACTGCTTAATCGGTTACATGGTGCTGTCTGCACGCCTCCCGCTTCCCGCTTTCTAATACATTGCTCCCAATGCAAATATGTTCTAGATCTCTTGCAGAAAACTGGTATGCTTGGTTGCAAGCCAGCCAACACCTCTCTAAACCCAAACACTGATTGGGACGATGAATCTTCTCCACCTTATGCTGATAACCACCAATTCAGGCGATTGGTTGGTAAGCTCATTTACCTTACCATCACTAGAGCTTATCTTACCGCTGCTATCAGGTTTGTAAGCATGTACCTTGATAAACCCCGACAGTATCATTGGGATGCCATCACATTCTGAGATATCTCAAAAGCTCTCCAGGGAAAGGTCTATTGTACAAGAAACATGACCATTGCAATCTTCTGGTTTCTCAGACTCTGGTTATGCACGAAGTAGATGTGATCAAAAATCTACATCCGGATATTGCACCTTTGTTGGAGGCAACCGGTTACATGGCGTAGCAAAAAGCACGTAGTGGTAGCTAGATCAAGTGCAGAGACAGAATATAGAGCTCTGGCTCACACTGCATGTGAACTTATGTGGGTTCAAAGCCTTCTCAAAGAATTTGATATATCTGATACTAGTCCTATTCGGATGTTCTGTGACAACAAAGCATCTATTTTTATTGTGAACAACCCTACCTTTCATGAGCGCATGATGCAACCCTATTTTAGGGCTTCATCTTGTGTCTTTTTGCATTATAATCACATCTAAACATGGTAGATTACAAATAAATTCCCCCAATATGAACTATCATATCAAATGCACTTATGGCTGCTTTTTACATATTTTTCAGGCTTTTGTACATGCATTGGATGCAAAGAAGGGAGAAGGATGAGATCCTTGGGTTTCTACGCCCCTGGATTGGACCTAGATCTTCCCCAAGCACCCCTTGAGTGGACAAAAGTTGCTCCAAAGCAATTAGTAGTCGTTTGATGAAGTTTGAAGCTAAGTCCGACGACTGGACCCTCACCATGGGTCATGGTACTTTGCCGCGGTCGTGGCGAAAACTGTCCAAAATTAACGAGACATGCAATTTTGAACGTCAACTATCATGATCGTGGCTGTCGAAACGACCGTGGTACACTTAGTCACCACGATAGTGGCCATCATTACGGCCGTGGACGATGCTCTCCAACACCCCCCGTGGCACCATGCTATGACCATGGTGAAACGGTCCAAAAATCAACAATGAACCTGCTAAAATATGAAGGAACTGACACGGTCGTGACCAGCGCAACGACCGTGGCAAATGAAGACCTCTACGACCATGGCAACTGCCACGACCGTGGCCAGTAGAAGAAAGAACGAGCACAAGAAGCAAAACGACCGTGGCACCTTCCTCCAACACGACCGTGGCCACTCAGTACATTTCCTTCCACCTCACAACATATCTCTACCTCGGCCATTCCAACCCCCATGACAGTGTCACTCAACCCCCACCACGACCGTGGCGCATCACCATGACCATGGTGACCACCTAACCCTACCCAACTTTTTCACTGTATATCCATTTCTACCCCCACTTAACCTAGTGCTTCCCCACCACCTATATATACATGGGTGGCGGCTGAGGCACGAGGTTAGCCTCTCCTTAGCTACCTCTTAGCATTCATTGCCACATTCCTTGCATTCAAGAGCTTCACCTACCTCCCACCTTCCATTTCCTCCTCATTTCCACTCAAAACCTTAGTTTTCTAGGGTTTTCCACCATAATCCCCTATTTTCTCATGCCATTTTCAACCTTGGAGGGAGGTGCTTTGTCTTCTACAACAAGGAGGTGAAAGAGGGTCTTCCACGAGCTACCATGATCTTCTGCCTCTTTCTTCTTTTCTTTTTGTTCTTTTGCTTGATTATGAGTAGCTAAGCCCCTTGTGGTGGGTTGTTTGGGGCTAAAATGTTACTTTGATACCATGTTAGGGGAAAATAACTTGTAATGAACATATTTTCATTCTATGATGATTGTCTCTTGCTTCTATCTCATTTCCCATTATCTTACTTGTGATTTGTGCTTTTAAACATGGATTGCTTGTTGCATGATGCTTGAAAACTCCCAACTTCTAGGGGAAAATGGATTGTATGTGGCTATCTTAGGAATTGCTCCTAGGTCCAATTAGGGGACCCCTAGGTAGCACCCTATGTTCCTACATACAAAATCCCTTCTCCTACTAGTAGGTGTGATCTCTAAGTAGCTAGGTAAGAGTGATTAGTACAATTGCCTAGAGTTTTCTAAAGGTTAGATGGTGAGTAACATGAGGTGAAACACCCTGATCTCTACCCCCATTTCTACCCTTGGCTCTCAATTTCCCTAATGCCACTTATCCCAAAAACCTAGACTTGCCAAGTCCTATTAGAATTACAACTAGCCTTAGTTTCTCAACTAGTAGCATAGGGTAGATTCAAATAGCACTTGCCTTGTTTGGTTTGGCAATCTAGATTGAAGATATAAGACTTGCATGCTATGTTAACCCCCCGAATAATATCTTAGTATCATTTCCCAAATGGCCCACCTCTCATTAATATTGCTTGAAACCCATCTTTTTCTCTTAGCTTGTTAATGCTAGTTTAGTTAATTGCCTTTATTGCTTCTTAGTCAACTGCTTAGTTCTTGATAGTTAGGACTTTCTTGAGTAGTTAGTGCTCTTTTGAGCTCGCTAGTGTTAATCTTGCTAGTTAGTGATAGCCTAGGTCCTTAATTGCTCTAGTGCTTAACTTATCTCTTAACTCTTTAGTGTTAATTAGCATTGGTAGTGTAACGTAGCTTTAGTCTTTTGTCATTGTTTAGTTAATTGCCTTGTTTTGTTAATTAGACTTAACTTGTTTAGGGTAACTTAGGTTCCTGCAACGGAGTGTAGGGTTTTTAGGGTTTGATTAACAAAACAAGGCAATTAACTACACAAGGGCAAGAGACTAAAGCTAAGTTACACTAGCAATGCTAATTATCACTAAAGAGACAAGCTAAGCACTAGAGCAATTAAGGACCTAGGCTATCACTAACTAGCAAGATTAACACTAGCGAGCTCAAAAGAGCACTAACTACTCAAGCAAGACCTAACTATAAAGAACTAAGCAATAAAGGCAATTAACTAAACTAGCATTAACAAGTTAAGAGAAAAAGATGAGTTTCAAGCATAAATTAATGAGAGGTTGGCCGTTTGGGAAATGATACTAAGATATTAGTTGGGGGGTTAACATAGCATGCAAGTCTTATATCATCAATCTAGATTGCCAAACCAAACAAGGCAAGTGATATTTGAATCTAGCCTATGCTACTAGTTGAGAAACTAGGGCTAGGTGTAATTTTAATAGGACTTGGCAAGTCTAGGTTTCTAGGGTAAGTGGTATTAGGGCAGTTGAGAGCCAAGGGTAGAAATAGGGGTAGAGATCAGGGTGTTTCACCTCATGTTACTCACCATCTAGTCTTTAGGAAACTCTAGGCAGTTGCGCTAATCACTCTCACTGTGAAATAATATTGTATTGAATTGATTCAATTTATAAAAGAGGTACAATCCTATCTTATATATAGGAGCAAGGGAGAAACCCTGAGACTTGTGTCCCAAGTAATCTAAACGGGCCGAGACACTAAAGGCCCACTAACTAATTAACCTATTAACTAAATAGGCTAATGTATACTCTTTTAACACTTCCCCTCAAAATGGATCCGATTAGCCAAAGATAGATCCGAGTAAGGATCCGAATATCAATAGAGATAGAGAAGTTGGGGGCAGTGAAAAAATATAGAGGATGCCACTCATACTTGGGAGAAGACAAACTGATTAGGGGGTGATGGCATGGTTGAATATGGTGGAGTGCCTTGGCCAGGGATAGGTGGTGGCGTTGGGGCAACAACAACGAGGACTCAACAACGATGACGATGGATAATGGATGTCAGAGACTGCAGGATGGAGCAGAAGCCAGGGGCCTGGATGATGGCGAAGATGGTTGTTGTGATGTTGTTGAATTTCAACAGCGATAAGATTATGACAGACTACCGTAGGACTTGGTCATAGCGAAGGAGATGATAACGAGCTCCTGCGCGGCTCCGGAGATATTGCAGGCCATGAGGCTGCAGGCGGAGCCATGTGCGAAGCTTCTCCATTAGCTACGACAAAGGCTGGATAGACAATGGCAACGAAGACGAAGCCGGCTGGGTGGATATGATGTCAACAAGGGCGACTAGTGCTCCTGGGATCAACGGAGATGGCTGCTTGCTGCCGTTGGCGGTGGCGCTGATAGCCGTGCGCTGACGGCGCAGGGCGTAGGGCCAGCGGTCATAGGCGGCGCATGGGCAGGCAACGACGGCTGCTGACTTAGTCAGCGATGCTGATTGCTGCATCTGGCGGCGATTGCGGCGGCGCTGCTGCTTGTGGCTGGCAACTGCTTGCTGCTGGATACGACGATCACGTGATGCGGCGACGGGAATGATACGGCGGCAGATGGATGGATAGATAGGCGATAGCTGGGAAGGATGACGTCTGCGTACGTAAAGAAGATTAGATCAATTAAGAAAGAAGAGGATGAGCTATGGAAGTCGGGAGATGCCTAGTGGGTAGTTGGCCTAAGCCATGGCAACGGCGGCTGCTGCCCGCAGGCGGTGGTTTCTCCCCCTCGGTTGCTTTCTAGAAGAGACAAGTGGCGGCTGCTAGGGCTGTTCTCGGCGGCTACGAGAGAATATGGGAGCGGCGGCGGCTAGGGTTCCCTAGGAGCGAACGTGCTCTGATACCATGTGAAAGAATATTGTATTGAACTGATTCGATTTATAAAAGAGGTGCATCCATGTCCTATATATAGGAGCAATGGAGAAACCCTGAGACTTGTGTCCCAAGTAATCTAAACGGGCCGAGACACTAAATGCCCACTAACGAATTAACCTATTAACTAAATAGGCTAATATATACTCTTTAACACTTACACTAGCTACTAAGATCTCACACCTACTTGTAGGAGAAGGGATTTTGTATGTAGGAACATAGAGTGCTAGCTACAGATCCACTAATTAGACCTAGGAGCAATTCCTTGGATAGCCACATACAATCCATTTTCCCCTAGAAGCTAGCTGTTTTCAAGAATCATGCAAGAAGCAATCCATGTTTAAAAGCACAAATCACAAGTAAGATAATGGTAAATGAGATAGAAGCAAGAGACAATCATCATAGAATGAAAATATGTTCATTACAAGTTATTTTCCCCCAACCTGGTATCAAAGTAACATTTTAGCCCCAAACAGCCCACCACAAGGGGCTTAGCTACTCATAATCAAGCAAAAGAGCAAAAAGGAAAGAGGTTAGAGGTAGAAGATCATGGTAGCTCTTGGAAGACCCTCCTTCTTCACCTTCTTGCTGTAGAAGACGAAGCACCTCCCTCCAAGGTAAAAAATGGCATGAGAATATAGGGGATTATTGTGGAAAACCCTAGAAAACTAAGGTTTTGGGTGGAAATGAGGTGGAAATGGAAGGTGGGAGGTAGGTGAAGCTCTTGAATGCAAGGAAGGTGGCAATGAATGCTAAGAGGTAGCTAAGGAGTGGCTAACCACGTGCTCCGACCGCCACCCATGTATATATAGGTGGTGGGGAAGCACTAGGTTAAGTGGGGGTAGAAATGAAAATACAGTGGTAAAATTGGGTAGGGTTAGGTGGTCACCATGGTCGTGGTGATGCGCCACGATCGTGGTGGGGGTTGATTGACACGGTCGTGGGGGTTGGAATGGCCGAGGTAGAGATATGCTGTGAGGTGGAGGGAAATGTACTGAGTGGCCATGACCGTGGTAGGCGCCACGGCCGTGTTAGGTAGAGGGTACCACGACCGTGTTGGGTAGCACGACCGTGTTGGAGGAAGGTGCCATTGTCGTTTTGCTTCTTGTGCTCGTTCTGTCTTCTGCTGGCCACGGTTGTAGAGGTCTTCATTTGCGACGGTCGTTGCGCTGGTTACGACCGTGTCAGTTCCTTCATATTTTATGCAGGTTCACTGTTGATTTTTGCACCATTTCACCACGGTCGTGGCATGGTGCCACGGGGGTGTTGGAGAGAATCGACAACGACCGTAATGATGGCCACGACCGTGGTGACTAAGTGTACCAGGTCGTTTCCATGACCACGACCGTGGTAGTTGATGTTCAAAATTGCATGTCTCGCTGTTGATTTTGGACAGTTTTCGCCACGGCCGTGCTGAAGTACCACAACCCTTGGTGAAGTACCACAACACGTGGTGAGGGTCCAACTGCCGGACTTAGCTTCAAACTTCATCAAATGGCTGCTAATTGCTTTGGAGCAACTTTTGTCCACTCAAGGGGTGCATGGGGAAGATCTAGGTCCAATCCAGGGGCGTAGCAACCCAAGGATCTCATCCTTCTCCCTTCTTTGCATCCAATGCATGTACAAAAGCCTGAAAAATATGCAAAAACAGCCATAACTGCATTTGATATGATAGTTCATATTTGGGGAATTTATTTGCAATCTACCATGTTTAAATGCGATTATAATGCAAAAAGACACAAGATGAAGCCCTAAAATAAGGCTGCATTAGTGCACAAAGCATATCGAGGTAGACTGTCACTTTGTTCGGGAATCTGCTCTTTCTGGCCGCATCTGTATCCCACATCTCAAATTGAAAACCAAGTGGCAGACATCTCACCAAGATTCTACCTAAAGCTCGATTCAAGATTCTAGTGGACGAGTTGGCATGTTCGACATCTATGTTTTAGCTTGAGGGGGAGAAAAGAGATATGTTATTTACTATTCACCTGTGCTCTACTCTACTTGTTACTTGTGTTATTTATCCCATATTGCTTAGTTGTGTTTTTTTATTCTTTTATCCTATAAAAGAGAAGGCATTGTACTCTATTTTACTCACTTAATAGAAAAGACTCTATTCTCTATACCCTTAACATAAGCAACAAAGCCATCTGCAAGGGTGACACCATGTTGGTTGGGCTTATGAATGTAGGTGGTGAACATCTCATCCCGATGACGTGATCAGTTGCACTAGAATCTAAGACCTCGTCTGTCTTGGATGTTAATGCCTTGGATGCTTGTGAAATGTAGGCTGACAAATAAGACCTCTATGCAATGGAGAGACTAAAGTCATTGCCTGCTAGGCCTCTAAATGGATGTCCGAAATCCGCACATTCGATCCGGATTCGAGTATGAAATTTTGAAAAAAATCCGACGTCCGCATAATCTGGATTGGTTTTAGGATATCAAAGTTCATATCCGAAAATTTCGGATAGGATATCGAATATGGCTGTATCTGCTCCGACAAAATCCACATCCGATAAATATATACATATATTATTATCAGTGTTCTCATATGCCCCGCATGAGGTCGCTTATGCGACCCTTAGCCGCTCCGCATACAACTATGCAGTGCTATTTTTGAACATGGACTGAATATGTGGCTTGTGGTCCGCATATGCGGCCGCTTAGGCCCCGCATTTCATTTGGTGACTTAACTAAAAAAATATAAATAAAAATTCAAATAAAATCAGCCAAATTAAATGAAAACTTCTATATAGTTGGTTTTAGATCAGATATTGAAATTTTTCTATCTCAGAATTAATTCTGTTTTGAATGAGCGGTGCATAATATATTATTACATTTTACAATTATCAATATTTCATTATGCTCTTTCCTTTGCTCTTTTTTTCTCTTCTATTTTGCTCTAAGATTAAAACATGTTGCACTTCCAACAGTTCTTATTTTGTCTTGTATAAAAGGGGAATCTATTAGAGATACTAATTGGATATGATACTTTCTTTTACAAAGTATCAAATTTGTGTGCTGCCTAGGGAGCAATTTCTATTCCCTACGATTTTTTCTTCTCTATTTATTACTGACTTGACTTCTTCATATCATTTTGATGTTTTGATTTTGTTTTTGATGTTCTTTTTCTATTTCTACTTTGAACTACCATGTGTTGTGTTGCTGTGGTTATTGCTATTGCGTTCATTCAATAAATATTCTGCTCTAAAACTGTATGTGTTAGTGTGTTGTGTTACTTGTATATTGTAGCACATTATATAAACTTAGGGTTTTGTTGGTTGATTTTTCTTCTTAATGATTGGAAAATATGTGTTTTTTTGTTGGGTTTTGTGGAGAAAACATGCACGGCGGAAGCAACAAAATAAAATTTTCACGCAACCCGAAACAGGATGTCGTCGACAACTGCGTATTTAGGAGTGTTTGTGGGATATACCTTATTACGGAGCAAGTCTGGCGATGTCCCGTTGCACGATGGTGTGCAACGCTACTGGCCTACATGGATGGTACTTCTCTCCCGTTTGCTGAGTGCATCGCGGGAAGATCCAGCGTGCTCCTTTCGTGCAGTGATGTACGCCACTCGTAGCGCGTATGGATGGTCGTTGACGTCCTCTGAACGCAGACGTCTCATCGTCTGCGCCTCTACTTTATCCACGCAGATAGACTGGAACTCCACGTCGCGCTTCCTAAGCCGGCGGGGAAGGAGTTGCCTCTGTGCGGCGACGTGCTAGCGTCGCAGTGCTCTCCTTTGTCTCTGAGGACGGTGACGGCTAGGGTTTACGTGCGTGAGCGTAAACTGAAAAGCCTATCTCAATATCTCTTAAAGATATCGGCCGTCAACCCCTTTAAATAGGAGACGAAAGGAGACAGTGTTTCCTAAACCCATCGGTATACAGAAAGACTGCGTTAATTAAAACGCTCGTGGATTAATTAGAATATTCTAGAATTAATTAACCAAATAATCGTATTAATTGATTAATTAATATCTGACTCCATGCAAATGCGCGGGATGGCTCTATGGGCATATATACCAACACTTTTTTCATGAACGATCGGTTGGTACATTCAGCTATTGGGCTATGCAATCAGATAGTATGAAATTTATGGTTATGATTATATTTTTTAAATAAATATATGTATAAAATATAGGATTTATTAAAAAATTCAAAAATGCATATGCCCCGCTTATGCTCCCGCATTCCACTTATACTCTATGCGGTACCCTGACCGAATGCATACCACATAACGCATTTCAGGACATTGATTATTATATATATTATCTATATATAAAAATATGAAAATATAGATATTTTATCATATATATTAAAATAATATCAATGTTTTCAATATATAATATATTTATTAACAATAAATTTATGACTTAAGGTTCGGATCGGATATTATTTGTTCGATCAGATTCATATATTATTACAGGATATCCGTTGGATATCGGATCGGATATCGGATTGAATATTTTTTTTTTGGATTCGGGTATCGGATATAGCACTATCCGCTCCGTATTCGACCATTTACAGGTCTATTGTCTTCTTTGAAGCTCGAAGATGCATCAACTTAGCATGTTCTTCTTTAGACAAAGACATCTGATATGTAGCCTCTCTTAGAGTATCATCAGCAACTGTCATATTGGTGGACTTAACAAGGAATCCATATAACTCATTATGGATTGTCGCACTTGATTGGTGAACCGCGACTCCTTATCGGCCATGTTGACCACAAATGCTCCCAACCAAAGAAGATAATATTCAAATCAGCAAAAAACTGACTAGGGGACAACAAATTAAATTTATGGCAAAGATCCAGACTTTTCTTTAAGAAACCAAATTTTTTCTTCAAGAAATCAGACCAACGGACAATAGAAGACTTTGAAATCAGGTTTTTCACACTTTGTAGAAGTTGAGAACTGATAAAAGACTTTGTGGCCTTGAAACAGACTTTCGCAAACTTTGGAACAGCCATGTTACAGTACTCCGTGGCTACAGTAGCTAGGGAGAATGACCAATGCTCCTTCCTTGGATTACCAATGCCTGTGACCTTCTAGGGCAAGGTAATAGGGTCAAGGGCATCCCCTATGGACCAGACTTGAGGGAGGAAAATGACCCTTAAACCCTTTTGTTTGAGCCAAACTACTTGCAGCAGTAAAAGATTATTGACAACAGCCTGATGCAAGCTGATTTGGAGAAGAAATAGAGACGTAGCAGCCAGCCACCGCCACTGTGGAGCTGCTAGGACCAAGGGGATACAACACCCAAAAGGGCTGATCCAAAATCCAACTAGAGGAGCAACAGCCACTCCAATTGCCACCGTGCTACAATATGGTATTGTAACGACCAACAAAAGAACTTGGGATGTTGCTGATCCTAATGGTTGTAGACCTTAAGTTGGGGATGACAACTCCCTACAACTATCTTGGAGAGATTGACGCCTCTCCTAGGGTTTTTCCTGTGCACGTGAAAGCTACAGAAAAGTGGGAGAATCCCTCAACTTCTTCTCATGATCGGGGTGCTTGTATATTTATATACAAGAGTTTTTATAGACTTTACAAATAGTCCCTGACCTTTTTTCACTCTTACAAGCAGGTCCATGAACATACATATCATATGTAATATATGATATATGTCATATATATGTTTTTGTACGTGCTTGAGTGAATGAGAGAGATAGACAAACATAGAAAGGGAGGCTTTTACGTATCTACTTGATAGCCAATGCGCTAATTACTGTAAGCATGAAGTAGAAGCCTAAAAATGCATGAGAGACATTTACACATGTCAAATATGAGTTCCAAATGACACAAAATTAATAATTTTAAAGGCACTGCCTCTGCTTGTATTAGTATTTATGCAAACTAATTTCAATTCTTGAATTACAATTCATTTGCTAATTCCTGATGCTAAATGCACCCTTGCAGGATGACACATTCTCATTTAGCATTGTATTTTGTAAATAGATATGAGATTTTGATTTTGTAGGTTTGGCTATTGTTCTAAAAAATTAAGTATTCCTACACCTCATGACAATATGTAAAAATTCTTAATAGCATTGTCGACTTTTCAAAAGGCCCTCTTCTACCTAAGTGAACTAGTTTCAAGTGTGTTCTTAGCTATGATTGTCACGAGCAGAGTAGGGAAGGTGACAATTGCTACAACTCTCAAATTTCAGAGCCCACATCTGGCCTTTGCTCAACTTAGTGGGTCAACTAATGAGCTTTCATCGATGGGCCTCAAGGTTTACCCTTTTTTGGTGTGTCACTAAGTGTCTCTGTCTAGGAGGGGTTTCCTGCCACAAAAAAGGTTACAACCTACTAGTTGCAGGCTCGAAGTAACTCTATGGAATGAAGGCCAACTAACAATTCCTCAGCCTTGGGTGTTAGCTTTTGCTATCTTGCTGAGCTTTTTTTGGTCATTATGTTCAAGGACAATGTTAGTCAGGAGTTTGTGGGAACACTTGGGCCTAGTTTGGCCGACCATATTACGAATCCCACAAAATCATGTTGTAAACGGCAGTTATAATCACCGCGTTGCCGTGGCTTGAGACGGCAGAAGGTGTTGTTGGAGGTCAGACGGCAGCAGCTTGCGTGAGTCTCCAGTCCCACCTGTTTTACGTGAATTTGAGATCACCAGCTGTCTCCGCCGTCCCCACTTCGGACAGTGTTAATCAAAGGCATCTTCTATCCGGCAAATCATTTGCGGTGATTATTACTACTACCTTACTGCTAAAACTTCTGGGATTTTAAAAAGTGTTACCCGAACGGCCCCTAGAGGTTGATGACAAGATGGGGTGGCTTGGAGATAGTTGGTGGTTATGTTAGTTGCAAAAGCATGGCTATGTATTTTATTAGGATATAATTTTGTTTTATTCTAATAGCAAATTAGGAGTTCCATTTAATGAATTTCTATACGATTTCAAAGTAGTGCCAGTGCTAAAATGTGTATCAAGGTAGATATTACTGAAACCTGCGACTCGATCAGGTTGGATCATCTTCTGCTTCTCCTTGCAAAATGGGTTTTCATACGTTTTCGGGAGGAATTGGGTTTTCACTCTCTTAAACTCTGTCAGCTATTAGGTCCTTATAAATGGTGAACCTTCGACCCATTTCAAGCCCACTAATGGGCTCAGGCAGGAAGATCCCCTATCACCTCTACTTTTTGTCATTTGCATGCAAGGTTTCACTAGTATTATCCATCATTATGTTGAGGAGTCAAAATTTACTCTCCTCAAGGCCTCAAAATAGCCTACATATCTTACATATCATCTTTGGATGACGACCTTATGATATTTGGGAAGGCCTCTAAGGAAAATGCCATCATGCTTCATGAAGTTTATGAACATTGTGGGAATATTTCGGGGCTCTATTTCAGCCATGACAAAAGATCCGTGTTCGTGAGTAAAAATGCTATAAAAATGAAATATGTGATGCCATAAAAAGTCGATGAATGGACTATGCTTGTCAGATATCTGGGTATTCCCCTATTCAGTGGAAGACTTACAATGAACCCTTGCTACCCTCTGACTGGCAAGTTAAAGTCTAAACTCGAAGGGTGCAAGGCAAAAACTTTATCTGTGGCTGGCGGAATTAACTCATCAAATCTACTTTAGTCAATTCTGGAGTTCTTCCTTTTCTATTCCTATCTGTGTCAGCAATGAAGTGGATATGATATGCAGGTCTTTTCTTTATGGAGAATAACGTAATGAAGCTCACATCCACCTTGCTGCCTGGGACAAGGTGTATAGAACAAAGAAAGAAGGGGGTCGTAGTATTAGAAAATCTGCAAATATAAGTAATAAAGGGCTTGTGGTTAATTTCAAGAACCTTGTTGATAAAAAAGAGTCTCTGTGGGTTCAGTGGATACACTCCATATATCTTAAAAATATTGACTCTGTATGGAAAGGGACTTCATAACCTAATTGTTCTTGGATAGGGATGGAAGTGGTTTAGATATGGTGCGGTTCCTACCAAAACCATAACCACACGGCGAAGAAAAACCAAACACCATACCACACCATTCCACACCATATCCACTATGGTTTTTTAGTATGAGAAACCACAAGCGCACCGTCAAAAACCGTGGTTAACTTCATCGCACCACACAGCACCGCACCAAACCATATCTTGAATTAATTTCTATTAATCATAGAGTATTATACATAAAACTTATGAAGTTGTACACAAGCAACGGAAATTACAACATAGACATTCTGAAACAACAATGTTCAGTTCATGTTAAATAACAAAAAAAACTAATTTTTGATTTACTTGAACGAAAATTCTAACTAGTAAATATGTATAGAATTTAACTACACACTCTTTCTCATGCACGGTTCAAACACCATCCTCTTCTAAAATGGCTCATTAAGTCTCCTCCCACTAATATACATTCTTCTTTTTTTAACGACATTGTTCTTTTTTAAAACCACTCAAGTCTTTTCATATTAAGTTCTCCTCATTTTTAAGAATGTAAGCTATGTTTCTTTCTTCTTTATATATATTTTTATTGAGAGAGAAGTAGGATAGTATTTAAAATTAAATATACTGAAATATTCTCTAGGAGAAGAGTAAGGTAAAATTATTTTTATATGGGGGTCGTAGAATATTGGAATTAATTTTGAAGAAAGATTATTAATAATAAAGGATATAATTATATCTTCTTGACTCTTTCTCTGTTCTATATTCCATATTATTTTCACATTTCTTTATTTTTCATAATTTGATTTTATCTTCACTAATTAACTATATCTTTGTGTAGTCAAAGTACAATAGTTCAGTTAAAATAGTGAACCCAATTCTCACCTTAATTATCTATCTCCCCTTTTGTAATGTTTGCATGTTTATATTCGATATCTGCATAGAATAAGTCAATAAAAAATAAATATAATATATAAGATGACATTTGAGCCCAACTATCTCTGTCACCATTATACAAGCGATTTTATATGTTTGTGAAAATACATAAATATTCAATATAAAACATACAAAAATAAAATATTTTTGAATATATTTTCACATGCAAGGGACACATGTATGTTTACTAGTTGTACAAAGAGGACAACCATGTGTGCAATAATTACAAAATAATAAAAGTTTACTTCTCTATACATTAGATTTAGATGCAATTAAAAATAAAAAACTAGCTATCTATGTGAGAACAATAACAAACAATGTACTTAGGATAATATACATTTAAATATATTTAATGTGAATTATTTGCGGTACGATTTTTATCCATGGTTTTATCTCTAGACCATAGCCACACCAGACTGTGGCGGTTTAAATTTTTTAAAGCCATATCCGTACCATCATAGTGACAAATTCGGGATTTTGCAAATTTTTGGCTGGCCGGAAAAAATTGGAATTTTGAAAAAAATCAGAAAAATTCGTGTAAAAGTCAATATATTCCGGTCAAAAAATAGGTCAACTATTTGGAAATAATCAAGAATAAGTCGGCTATATATACACAATTCAACATGCATATACATACACACATACTTATATATGTATACACACATATATCAGAATGGGGATCCTTGGTAAATAGTATGCACACACATATATGGGATTAAGAGAGGCATTCTCTCCCCCTCTCCCATGCCCGTGACGGAGGCCGAACGTTCGGAAGAGTGGTAAACCAAGGCGGCAGTTGGGATTCAAACCCGGGTCTGTTTGTTAGGGGACACCGTGCTAGACCACTTGAGGGACTCCTTGTCGACGCATGCACACACATATATGTGTGTATGTATGTATATACATATATATCAGATACTCATGTAACTATTAAGGTCAGTTGACATATGTGAGAAGAGGTGAGGAGGAGAGAAGACGAAACACCGAGAGATTTGTCGGCTGCAAGGAGCAACTCTCTTGAGAGGGCAATAGCCGTCTCTCTTCTTTTTATATATTAGGGTAAGATACATTGTGGTACAAAGGAGAAAATAATTGAAAAACAATAACACAAATAATATAATAAAGATAGAACCAGGAAGCAGATCGCCAATTTCTGCCACTGTTCGACTGTCGATACCATCGACAGGACTGTCGATGGTCAACATAATCAATCCCAATAGCAGATGCGCGTGCCTACTTAGATAAGTGGGACAGACAACACACATTTGTAACAGGATGTCTAATAGTACAAGAACGGGTACCTTTCTGAACAACAATAGGAAGATCTAGATCTGATGCTTCTGCAGGAAGCTCGTGAGTAGAAGACGATGAGGAAGGCTCAGGGACTGGTGTTACTACCTCTTCTGGATCTTGTCTGTCTCGCCTACTATAAACATATGGGTATTGTTGAATAACAGGCATGTCAGCTGCTTGCTCGTCCTGAATAAAAGTATAATCATGAATGATAGGTGGCGCTCCCTCACTCTGCACAGATGGTGCCACTCTCTCACTCTGAAAAACTGGTGGCACTCCCTCTCTCAACTGCTCCCCCTTACTCATAGCATCAGAGAAATATGGAGTGGTCTCATGGAAGGTAACATCCCTAGACACAAACATGCGACGAAGACTAGGACAGTAACACTTGTATCCTTTGCTAGTACTAGAATAACCAAGGAACAAGGTTTTAATAGACCTAGGAGAAAGTTTGTCAGTCTTAGGGTCAAAATTATGGACAAAAGAAGTGCACCCAAACACTCTAAGGGGAACAGAGAATGGCTGATCCGTGGGTCGTAACACAGAGAAAGGAGTCTGTCCTTTAAGAACAGATGATGGTTGTCTATTAATTAAGAAGCAAGCAGTTAAAAGAGCTTCATACCAGAATTTCTTAGGCACATTGGATTGAAACATGATCGAACGAGCAATATCAAGAAGATGGCGATTTTTCCTCTCAGCCACCCCATTTTGCTGAGGGGTGTGAGGACAAGACGTGTGATGGATCATGCCCACAGAACTGCAAAAATCAGACACAGCCTTTTGAACATACTCTAAAGCATTATCAGATTGGAGAGTTTTTATATTGCAGTCAAACTGAACCTTTATTTCTTTATGAAAATGTTTCACAATGGATAACACAAACTCTCTACTTTTGAGAAGGTAGATCCATATCATGCGGGAAAAATCATCCACAAAGGAAATAAAATAACGGAAACCATTATAACTTTGGTCTTTAACAGGACCCCATACATCACTGTGGACTAACTCAAAAGGACAAGATGCCCGCTTATTGACACGACTGGGATAAGACAACCTATGATGCTTTCCCAGCTGACATGACTGACACTCTAAAGCAAGGAATAAGGTTTCGCCGAAACCGGCGAAATTTCGCCCCCAAATACCGATTTCGACGTGACCTGATACGAAACCATGCAACTGTGTCGATACCGTCGCATTTCGCGAAATTTCGATGCAATTTCGCCAAAGTTTCGATGGTTTCGCTAATTTCGCCAAATTTCGAGGGGTCCAGTGCAGTTTTTCCATCTTATCGGTACGCAGCCGAAACCGGCGAAACCTGCCGGTTTTTCGAGCTGCTTTGCTGCTGCTGCTGTTCTTTGTGGAGACAAGGTGATTTTGAGGGGGATTTGCCATTTGGAGCCAAAGATCGACTACATTAAGGTAAATAAATATATTTTCTTCCATTTTCATTCATTTCCAACCTCTATTTCTCCTAATATCATCTATTTTGAACACATATTTCTCTATTTCACATAATTTCGTATTTTACACTAAAATATTAGATCTACTCCACTATTCATCAAATTTGTGTGTTCTAAACATAGATCCACACATCTAAGCCATGGATCTATATATATCTTCAATAAATTTACACAAATAACTAATTTTTATATCTTTTTTAGATTATAAATACTAATAATAGTATATATAATATATATTCATCATAACTAGTTATTTCACTTAGGTTTAGTAGAAGAAGTTGTTACAAACACTAATATGAACACAAGGAAAATAATTTTTGTAAAAAATAAGATATTTTTTATATATACACTATTTAAAAAATCCGAAAATTAAAAAAAATCATAAAATATTCTTTTTTTTTTAGAAATAAGATATTTTTGTATTGTTTTAAATATCCTATTACAGTAGTACTCCTAATCACTTACATATACGCATAAATTATTTGTTAAATATGCATTTATCAATTTAAAAATATATTTTCAGACCTAAAAATACAAATAAAAAATAATTCTAAACCTTTTTTCATATTGATTGATATCCTATTACAGTAGTGTACCTAATCCATTACATATATGTACAAATTATTGATAAGTATGTGCATTTATCAATTAAAAAACAATTTTTAGACCTAAAAATACAAAAAAAAAATTCAGACCTAAAAATACAAAAAAAAATAATTCTAAACCTTTTTTCTTCCTTGTTAATTTCCTATTTTAGTAGTGTACCTAATCAGTTACATATCTGTATGAATTTTTGCTTATGTCGTTTATTGTTTTGATTGCTAATGGCCTAATGCATTGCATATTCTATGTTGTTTTTGATTTATTTCAGTGTTGACAATGTCTTCTGATGGAAATTCGTCTGGGAATGAGGGTGCTAGGCAGAATGCACCCAAACCCAAGGAAGTAGATTTTGCTTGGAATTATTGTGCTCCTGTTCCCGGGGTCAAGGGAAAGGTGGTTTGTAACTTCTGTAAAAAGACAATTGGTGGAGGGGGCATCACCAGGTTTAAGCGTCATATTACTGGGGGAGACAAGAATGTTGCCTTATGCCAGAAGTGTCCGCAATCTGTTAGGGATGATTTCAGAAAGATCATAGCATCCAAAAGGGAGAAGAAAGACAAATGTATTGAGGCCAACAAATCTTACACTGATACTCTCTTCAATGTACAAGCCACAGGTTCATCTGCCGAGTCTGATGATGACATGGTGTATCCTCCAGGTTGTGGTGATACTGCTTACGGTCGGCATATGTATAGGCGGGCATATAGAGAATCAAGAAGAAGTGAGTGGGAAAGGGAGGAAGCTGCAAGAATACTACGGAGGTATGGGCCATCAGGAACTGGAGGAGGCAGTGGGACTGGAGTCACTGGACTAGGACTAGGTCGCAGCAGTCAACATGTTCCTCCTGTTGTTGATCTGGATGATGAAGATGATGTGTTTGCTCAAACAAAAAGGAAGAAAGGCACAGTTGATGTTCTGTTACGTTCTGCTAGTGCTAGATTGAAAAATATTGATGAACCAGGGGTTAGGAAGGCTGAACCTAGGCAAAAAACCCTTAAAGGCATGTTCAGTGGGGCAAAGGAGAAAGTGGGAAAGGCTGTAGGTAAATTCTTTTTTGCTCACGGAATCCCGGCACATGTTGCAACTGAACCCTATCTACAACATATGGTTGATGTGATAGGGGAGTCTGGTAGGGGAACTAAGGCCCCCACAGCTTATGAACTTATGCATAAATATCTTCCCGAGCAGAAAAAAGAGCTAGAACAGTGGGTTAAGGAGCAAAAGATATTGTGGGCTGAGTATGGGGTCACACTCATGTGTGATGGGTGGACCAGTGGCAACAGGAAACAAATTATAAACTTCCTTGCTCATTGTCGTGGATCTACTATCTTCCTTGATTCTGTTGATGCTTCTGGTGAGGTTAAAGAGTACACATATTTATACAAGCTGATGAAGAAATACATGAAAGTTGTTGGGCCTGAGAATATTGTGCAAATTGTTACTGATAATGGATCAAATTTTAAGAAGGCGGGGGGAAAGATAATGAAGAATTCTCCCGTGTACTGGACGCCGTGTGCTGCCCATTGTATAGATCTCATATTAAAAGATATGGGAAAACTTGAGTACATCAAATCTGTGACCATTGATGCAAAATTGATTACAGGTTTCATATATAATCATTCTTTTCTGTTGAATGCAATGAGACGCCCAGAATATTGTGGAGGCGATCTAGTTAGAGTGGGGGTAACAAGATTTGCTACCAACTACTTGGCTCTAGATTCACTGAAGAACAAAAGAGATGGACTGAGGAGGTTATTTAATGGAGTAGAGTGGACCTCCATGAAGGAGCACAATACCCCACTTGGTCGACGAATTGAAGAACTAATTGCTAATAGGGCTTTCTGGGACAAAGTTACCAAGGTACTTAAGGTAATGGCTCCTATAGTAAAAGTGTTGAGGTTAGTAGATGGTGACAAGGCTACAACCATGCCTTGGTTATATGACGCAATGGAAACAATGGTGGAGAATGTGAAAAAAGCCGCTCCAACATCCAATGCACAATACACGAGCATCATAAAAAAGAGATGGACTGATATGCTTTTGCATCCACTACACAAAGTCGGTGAGCATCATAATCATTGTAATTGTATCATGTATATAATTATTTAACTGGTCTATGTTAAGAAATTAACAGGTTTTGTATTATTTATTTACAGCATACTATTTGAACCCAAGATACCATTACTCGCAGCAATTGGGTATGAAACCAGACTTGATGAATGCGGTTAGGGATGTGCTCAATAAGTTGCTTACATCCACAGAAGAACGGATGCAGGTTTTGGATCAGGTATACAAATAGTTGTATAATTGTATTTCATGTTTATCTAATATCTATAACCTAACAACTATTAATGTGGTCTTTCATGTTTGTTGGCTTTTTTGTAGCTACGACAATTCCGTGAAGGCCTTGGATGCTTTGGCCACCCCAATGCAGTAGCCGACCGTGCAGAGGGTGATCCTTGTGAATGATGGGTGTGGAATGGGAACGGTGCCCCTCAACTTAGAAAAATAGCCATACGCATTCTTTCACAGACAACTTCTGCAGGGGGGTGTGAAAGGAATTGGAGCACTTTTAATTTGATTCATTCAAAAAGAAGGAACAGATTGGGGGCTCTCAGGTTAAGGGATCTCGTGTATGTCCACTACAACATGCGTTTGAGAGCTAGAGCCATAAGAGAGGCCAACTACAAAGAAGTCCAATTTGCTGAAATGCATGATCCCATTGACACAGCATACTCGTTCCAAGAAGATAGATTTCGGGGCCTTTATGATAGTGATGATGAGGGTACCGGTACAATAGAAGATCCCTTGGAAGAATGGATGAATGAAATAGGCCGTCCAGTTCTAGACAATATTTCTTCTGGCCGTCCAGATCCATATGTGGAGGAGCAATTTGAAGATGTTTCGGGTGTTGTACTTGAGGAAGAACTAAGAAACAGAAGCCCACCTGAAAGACTTGAGCCAGAGCCTGAGCATGTAGATCTTGATATGGAAATTGATAGAGCAGTGCAAGATGAATTGGGTGGAGCATCTAGTGCTTCAAAATCTATAACTGCTACATCATCTGGGTCCAAGTCTAAGAGTGATGACGACGACGACGATGGTGGTAATGCAAGTGGTGGTCAACGTTCTCCAGAGTATCCTCCAGCAGTTGATCCTCAGAATGATGATCGTCCATATATCACTAGGGATCCTATATATCCACAGGAAAGAAATGTCACAATGGCTGAAAAAACCTTTACGAGGAAGAAAACTCGAGGTGGAAAAGACTACAGTGGTGCACCACCACGGCCACATGAGGATACATGCTATAGGCCTCCTACAGCTACAGCTACACCTATAGGATTCCAATACTATCCTACTTCACAATATTATACTGATTCCACTTCTGATATTGCTGAATCCATGGGAAACATGAGGCTTTCTGATTCTCTATATCCTCAACAATCTTTTGGTGATACGTTGTTTGGGCACCCACAAGCGTACTATGGGTATTCTGGATATCAAACTCAGCCACCACCACAACCAGAAGCAGAATTAGAGCATCATATTGGATATACATATAGTGCAAATGTCTCTGGCCCGCAAGGAACATATCAATACAACAATACTGTATTTTCTGATGATGGGGGGCAATCATGGAGCGGTGGTAGCTCAGTTATTCCTGTTGCTCGTCAACCTCCATCTGATTCTGAAAGCAGGAGTCGATATCTTAGAGATCTGGAAGATCACTTTCCAAGGTTTGGGATGATGATGTTCATTTCTGCTGATGTGCACGAGGAACATGTGATTTCATACAACAAACTTTACAGAATGTACATGACCTGGGAGCAATATGTCGACCATATCAACACTGTACAGTATGGTGAACAACCATCTCAATCAGCACGACACTCAACATACAATTGATTTGAGTTGGTAAGTTACTATATTATTCATATGTTGTAAGTTTGATATTATTGGAGAAGTGTGTGTACTTATGTTTATGGATTGTGCTAGTAAAATTGCATAACTTAATTCCTATATTTTGTCATCGAAATCCTTCATCGAAATCCTCAATAAACAGGACAGTTCCCTTACATCCCACATGAAGCCCCCCCCCAACCTACCCCCACATAAAATTTTATTGCATAAAACGATGCATTTAGGTGTAGAGATCACGCCTGTAAAATTTCATAAATTAATTCGTTCATTTTGGCATCGAAACAGGCACTGTTGCATTTATCGAATTTTTTGTCGAAATTTCCATAAATTTCGGTTTCCATGCTGTCGAAACGGTATCGAAATCGGATACCTCGTTCCTTGCTCTAAAGATGACACTTGGGACAACTCATGTTACAACTTCCGCAGGCTCTTTAACGACGGATGTCCATATCTGCAATGCCATAGTAAGGGGGAACCACTCAACAAGATGGATGGAGCTTGAGCAGATACTGGGCGAGGCAAACTGTCACCGTGAAAAAGGTAGAGATCACCTTTCCTAGGCCCCCCATCAATCGTCCTCATACTCTTGAGATTCTGTAATACAAAACAAGAAGGCCCAAATGTTACCGTACATTTTACAGTGTCAATCAATTTTGCAACAGAAAGAAGATTAAAAGGAAACTCAGGCACAAAATGTACAGATTTAAGATCAATCTTGGGTGTTAGAGAGACAGATCCACTAGCTAACACTCTCCTCACTGAACCATCTGCCAGTGTGACAGATTGGTGAGGGATAGATAAGTCAATAGAGTGGAGCAATCTCCTCATACCAGTCATGTGCTGTGACGCGCCAAAGTCAACCACCCAAGATGAAGTAGAGCCAGAAGCTATGAGAGATGTAGCCTGATTACCCACAGTAGATGCCAGGTTTGCTGACGATGATGATGACGATCCCATACTCATGTGCTGTGTAGCCTGAATGAACCGATCATACTCTTCTTGAGTGAGAGTGATACCGGTACCAGAAGTGGTGCCCACAGCTGAAGACGGAGAGGAATATGTAGAGGTGGCACAATGTGCTGCCCCCACAGGAGGTGCAACATGTCTCCCATGTTTCTTCCAACACTTCTCCACTGTATGTCCCGGTTTGTCACAGAAAGTACACTTAGGACGTGTGCCACGTCCTCTGCCCATACCAGGTCGTCCTCCTCTCACCGCAGCAGCTACGAATGCATGAGACTCCCCAGAAGATATAGTAGAGACATGATTAGCAGACTAAAAAACAGACTGTTGAATTCTTGAATAGGCTTCCACTAAACTTGGCAATTTATCAGATGCCAGAATGATGCTCCGGGCAGAACCGCAAATGGGATTAAGCCCGGATAGAAATTTAGCAGTAACCAGGTCGTCTTTGTCTTTGATCTGTGCAGCAACAGTCACAGGATGATAGTAGCTCAGCTCTTGAGCAAGTGCCTGAATAGCTCTAAAGTATTCCTCAAGAGATCTATCACCCTGCCTTTTAGCAAATAGACGATCATAGATCATGAATTGCCGAAGAGCATTCTTCTCCTGAGAATAGTGCTGCTTCACTGCGTCCCATATCTCTTTAGCTGTACTATAGAACATAAACCTAGCCGCAATTGCAGGTTCCATACTATTCCATAACCAAGTCTTCACAAGACTGTCATGACGCTTCCATTTAGCGTATCCTTTATCAGTAGAGTCCAGGGGACCCGAGTCAACATATCTCGCCTTATCACGAGATTCCAGGACAGTATGAACAACGTTCATCCATAGTAGATAGTTTTTCCCATTGAGCTTGATGGAGGGGATAGGAGACGCCTCGCTATAGGGTAAGATACATTGTGGTACAAAGGAGAAAATAATAGAAAAACAATAACACAAATAATATAATAAAGATAGAACCAGGAAGCAGATCGCCAATTTCCGCCACTGTTCGACTGTCGATATCGACATAATGCTGTTCTGTCGCTGTGATAATCTCGATACCATCGACCCCATGTCGATGGTATCGACGGGGATGCAGGTTGTTTCACAACATACAATCTGATTGAGTGAAAAGAAGTAGGAAGAATTAAAGAATAGTTGAACAATATCAATGGATTGTCGGGAGAGTGTGGGGTTGGAGGCTTAATGTATATGAGGAGTTCCGTGTCCATGGTTTAGTAAAAAAAGAGCAAGCGACTTAAGAGAGAAAAATTGTGAAAAGTCGGGAAGAATCATGAAAAGTTGTACAAATCGTGAAAAAGCGGGAAAATCGTGAAAAGTCGCAAAAAATCGGCTATTGGCGTATTGATCGTGAATCTCGTGATGAACATTCGGGAGCCTATAAAATCGTGAAAAATTGTCGATTTTTCATAAAGTTAGGAGTACTATGCGCACCATAACCATTTGGTGCGGTTATGCTGTGCAAAATGTGGTGTGGTTATAGCAGATGTGATTTTTTTTCAACCCCATTGCCATCCCTATTCTTGGATGTGGAATCATCTTATGAAAGTTAAGGAGTTTGTTCTTAGCCACACTGATTTCAGAATTAGAGATGGCTCTAGAATCCAGTTGTGGATAGATCTTTGGCTAAAAAGTAAACAGTTACCAACTGATATGGTGGATAAGTCCATGTGTCTGAAGTTGAAAAAGGGAAAGTTCTGTTTCCTTCGCACTATCATTGAGAATAATGAATGGCATCTCCCTAATAACAGAATGCTGGATCCTCTATACTACTTCCTACAGGAGAAGTATAAACGTAACGAGGAAGTGGATAGTATTACCATTAATGGTAAAGATAGCATTAATGAACTATGCATAGAAGATGGTTACACACAAATATCAGAAAGTTGCTTGGTCAAAGTAGGTTTGGAAATCTGGTATTCCTGAGAAGTTCAAGATTAACTACTGGAAGATTTTCTCTGATTGTATCTGTACTGTTGACAATCTTCATAAAAGTGGTTTCTGTTACCCTTCCTACTCTATCCTGACGCAATGGTGAATCCAGTCATCAGCTTTTCTTTGAATGCAACTTCTCTACCGACATCTGGGATATGGCTCAAAGTGATGGTCTTCTCAGTAGTGTCCCCAACTGTATGTTGAAGCTCCTGGAGGCAAACACTAAAAGGGAACACGTCCACATTAATGTCATTCTTTTTCATATATGGAAGCTCAGAAACCAAGTCATTTTTGAAAATTTTATTCCTAATACTTCCAAACTCTGGAACAAAATTCTTGCTGACCACAATCTACTTATGCATATCCTCCCCCCTGGATAGCTTAGCCTGTTTTCTTCTGTTATACTTCCCTTGTATAGGACCTTTTATTCTTTACAGTCCTGTCTCTTTTCTTGAACTGTTGAGGGAATGGTGTTTGTACCCTCTTTGGACTTGCTTGATTCATTTTAATAAAGAGGGCAACATGATTGGGTAATAAAAAAAATCTTGGAAGTTTCATTTTTGAATGCTAGCGGAGTTTTTAAATTGGTTTATTTCATTTGAGAAAGTTGAGCTAAGTTAGGAGTATTCTAGTCTCCTTGGAGACATCAATCAAATTGGAAACATAAAGAGAACATTAGCATGACTCCGATACAAGGACAAGACTCATATACATGAAGAAGTTAGCAGTATTCCATGTATGTGCCCTCTTGAGATTATTATATATATACATACATATACATATATGTATGTATACACACACACACACACATATATATGTGTACACACACACACACACACACACACACACACACACACACACACACACACACATATATATATATATATATATATATATATATATATATATATAGGGCGTTCATTCATTGCCCGCGCGGGTAGCCTGCTATTTCGCTACCCGACAGCCAAAAAAGTAACTCTTCAGGCCACAAAAGTAACTCTGCTGTCAAAAAAGTAACTATGGTGATAAGAAAGTAACTACACGACTAAAATAGTAACTCTGTACAAAATATACAACAGATATATATAAGGACGGGTTTTTTGATTTTGGTGGGGCAAATGATATTATTTTTGGATAATTTTTTGGGGAGCTAGATAAAATGCTCCTCTGCAATTGCAATTTTTTTTTCTTTCAAAAAAAGTGGTCGGAAGGGTGGGCGGGTAGCTACCCGCGCGGGCAATAAAGATGGGCCCATATATATATGTGTGTGTGTGTGTGTATACATACATATACATATACATACATATACATACATATATATATGTGTATATATACATACATACATACATACATACATACATATATATATTTATATATACGTCATGGGGAAACGACCCTACTATTTCCACCTGATGGCTTGGATCAAACGGATGTGGAAACCGAAAGGGGACTTTGATCTGTTATCCAAACCAAACAAGTTCTTTCTTGTTCGATTCAATAACGGAGAGGATAAGAAGAACGTGATCGGATTGGGACCAAGATGGTTCGATAAAACACTGGTCGTTGTAAAGGATTACAAGGTCGGTGATGATCTTAAAAAGGATCTATTCAGCACCATCCCGATGTGGATCAAGATTCCCAGTATGGGACGCAACTGGTCGCAACGTGCGGTGGGGATAGTAGCCAGCGTAGTGGGCAAACTCCTAAGAGTTGATCTGCGTTCACTAAGCCAGGAATCACTGGGCGAAGCAAGGGCACTCGTGGAGGTCTCGGCAGATGAGGAACCACCCAAGGAAATCTGGGTGAACATGCCTGGTCGTGATCCTTTACCGGTGGAGATACAGTATGAACATATACCTAAACGATGCTGTGATTGCAAAGTTTTTGGTCATGATGATAAGGACTGTCCTGATAAGGAAGCGAAGGAGATCGCAAGGAAGGAGGATACGACTGGACCATCAGAGGGAGATAACCCTGTGAAGGAGAAAGAAGTGGCTGATACCACGGAAAAGGATGGATCTGCAACTGTAAGTACAGAGGCTACGGAAGTTGCAGGTGATCAGGAGAAAAGATCTGCAGCTGTAAGTACAGAGGCTACGAAAGTTGCAGGTGATCAGGAGAAAGGAAAAGAATCATCTTCGTTAGGAGGTGGTTCGGTGGATACTGATAAAACAGTGGGGCAAACTAAGGAGACATCTGAACCTCCTACTGATGAGCACACTGGATTTCAGTATTCAGGAAAGAAGAAGAAAGGTGGAGGAGGCAAGCCTTCGGGTTCTTCTGGAGTGGACGGGTCACGCAAAACCCGCTCCTCTGGAAGACCCAAGTAATGTCCTTCTTCATGACTAATGTTCGTGGCTCTGGGAAGCCACGAAAGAAAAGGGAGGTTAGGGATTCAATTCGATATGTCAACGCCTCCATAGCTGTCCTTGTTGAAACTAAAATCAAGAAGGATAATAAAAATTCGATGGGAAGGCTGTTCCCAAATGGTTGGAAGCATACTTCTAATCATAATCATGATCCTAATGGGAGAGTTTGTGTTGGTTGGAATCCTAAATCATGGGATATCCAAGTCACTGATTCTGACGATCAACAGATCACTTGTCTTTGTGTTAATAAAGGAGGTCTTAGTCTTTATGTCACTGCTGTCTATGCAAGGAATCTGATGCAAGAACGCATTCCTCTGTGGAGTAAACTTGAAGATCTTAGTCCGAGCATATCTGAACCTTGGCTTGTTATTGGAGATTTCAATAACATCAGAAAAAGGGAAGAAAAAGCGGGAGGTAGAGAGGTTTTGAATGCTGTCATGAGCTCCTTCAATGCTGCTATTGACAACTCGGGCCTTACTGAACTGCCTACTGTAGGCGGTGAAATTTTCACATGGAGTAATCAACTTGCTAAGTCTAAACGAATTGCTTGTAAGCTGGACCGTGCATTAGTTAATGATGCATGGTTGGACAAGTTCCCTGGAACTAAATCCAAACTCCTAACTTATAAATTTACTGATCATGCTTCTATTGCAGTTTCCTTAAAGGAGATAATTCGAAGACCTCGTCCGTTTTGTTTTCTGAACCTTTGGCAGGACTGGCCGGGATTCGATCACGTCCTAATGGAAGCATGGAGCAAACCGGTCTTTGGTAACCCTCTTTTCTGCTTTGCCCAGAAACTTCGTAATGTGAAAACTGCACTGAAGGACTGGTCGAGGAAATACATCAATCTGAAGAACCTGATGGATCAGGAACTCGCTGAGCTACGTGATATTGCTGCAGCTCTAAGAAGACATCCTCTCGATGAACAACTTATAGAGGCAGAGAAAATCACCAGAAATAGAATCAAGACTCTTGAAGTTGCCGAGGAGAAGTATTATTGGCAACGTAGTAGACTCCAATGGGTGGAGAATGGTGATAAAAATACCAAACTTTATCATTCTACTGTCAAACGTAGAGATGCGATTAATACCATCACAGAACTTTATGATGCTGAAGGTAACTTTATCAATGATGAAGATACGATTAAAGAAGAAACTACCAAGTTCTTTGACAACCTGTATAATCAAGAACCTGCGGCTGAATCTATAGGGGCTGATAAGAGTCCGGGTCCTGACGGCTTCAATGGATTCTTCTATAGAAATAATTGGAAACTCATCAAAGATGATTTATGCAATGCTGTCCGCTGGTTCTTTGCTGGTGGAAACATGGTCAGGCAAGTGAACCATGTGTTTCTTGCCTTGATCCCAAAGAAGGATATTGTGTCGTCTGCTGCAGACTTTCGACCAATCGCATGTTGCTCAATGTTATACAAAACGATTACTAAGATCGTAACAAGGAGGCTGGCTGCGATTATGCCCAGGATTATATCTACAAACCAGGGTGCATTTGTTAGAGGGCGTCATATTGAAGATTGCTCCCAATTGGCAGCTGAATTTACTTTGAACTTCAACGTACAAAGGAGTACTCCTTCTGCTTGTTTGAAGCTTGATATCACAAAAGCCTATGATACTGTAAATTGGAGTTACTTGTGGAACTGCTTGGCAGGTCTGGGTTTTAGTGAACGGTGGATCACATTAGTCAAACAATGTGTTTCAACACCATCTTTTTCGCTGCTGATCAATGGTTCTTCTAATGGATTCTTCACCAGCTCTAACGGGTTAAGGCAGGGAGACCCTCTATCCCCCCTCCTTTTCTCAATTGCCATGGAAGGATTATCTAGAAGAATTGAAAGTGCAGTAAAGAATAAAGATATGAAGACTTTCACCATCAGGAAATGTCCAGTAATGTCTCATCTAATGTTCGATGATGACGTTCTTGTATTCATTGAAGCAAGAGACAGGAGCTTCAAAACTTTAAAAGAAATCCTAGACAAATTTGGGAGGATATCCGGGATGAAGATTAGTGAAGCTAAAACCTTTGTCTATTTCTCCAAATCCAGCAAAAACATACACAATCTGGCAGCTGCTCTTGGCGTACAGATTGGTTCCTTTCCTACAAAGTACCTTGGCTTTCCATTAGCTGGGGGTAATCTGCGAAGAAAGCACTTCCATGAGTGCCTTGATAGACTAAAAGATATGATTAGTAGATGGCCCGGTTCCAAACTGTCCATTGCAGGTAGGGTAATTCTGATTAAGAGTTGCGCAATGGGTTTAATCCGTTTCTGGATGACTCAAGGGGAAATCACTGGCTCGACTCTTAGAAGAATGGAAATCATGCTTGCTGACAATGTGGAGACGCATGACTGATATGTGGGACAGATTTATTCCGTCAGAAAATAAGGAAGCTACATGGGAGCGATGTAGACAGAAGCAAGAGACTGACGACATTGCTAAATTGATTTGGGGACAGCATCATCATCCTAGATGGAGCTACTCAGCCTTCAAAGCTCATATGAACTATATGGTCACCTCAGACAGAATTTGCAGCTGGATACCAGGAGAAACGAAAGCCTGCTACTTATGTGAAGAAGGTGTCGATTCTGTTTCACATCTCTTTGGTGAATGCAAAGTTTGGAAGTACATCTGGGCTAGATTTGGGCTCAAACTAAATCTACCTAGAGAGCTGAATTTCAGACAAGCTATCTCGCTGATCAGTAATTTGAAAGAAGGTGACGCTGCCGTAGCTCGATGGAGCATCACTGGATGTATCCATTATATATGGCAAGACAGGAACCAGAGGAAACATGGAGGCAAGGGGAGTGACTCGCTCGTCTTGTTTGCAAAAATTGAACATGAGATGGGGGTCCTATTTAGTGTCTTCAAGACTAAAATAGGAACTGTGTCAAAAACTAGCATTAGAAACTTGGAATTTATGTAACCTCGGTTATCCTTTGTAACTCACACGTTTGTGTGTGATTTGTATCTTTGTGCCCATTTGGGTTCGGAAATATATTTACCATAGTTCCGATATATATATTTATATAAATATAGAGTTTGGCTAAAATACACTCAAGTGTATAGATTACACCATACACCTCAATGGTGTTTGCCTATCTAAACCATATCTTTAGAAAATCTAATCCATTGATCTTCATCGTTACAATAGTAATGGGCCCCATACAAAATTTGAGCTCATTTGGATGAGTATAAGTCACTCATCCACAAACAACAAAATTGACTCACATAACTAATTTGGAATATATAATTTTTGCCTCCTTTGGATGGACGACCTATAAGTGTCCAAATAAGCTCAAATTTGTTATGTAGTATGTTCTTAAGATATTTAAGAAGATCAACTGTTCAGATTTTCAAAATAATTGCTTCATGATGGAAAACGACCAAGGTGTATAGCGTCTCTACGACACTCGAGTATATTCCAGTTCCAGTTTCTCTCTCTCTCTCTATATATATATTATATGTATAATATATAATTATATATATTATATGTATAATATATAATTATATATATATATATAATATAATATGTATAATATAATATATGTAGCCTAGTTATAGTATGACGGTGAAAATCAATAGTTTACATCTTGCAAAAAATAGTCTTGGTATGCAAACACACGTGAGTGTATCCGTACGATCTGTACACTCGAGTGTATTCTAGCATGACTCTCTCTCTATATATATATGTGTGTGTGTGTGTGTGTGTGTAATATATATATATATATATATATATATATAGAGAGAGAGAGAGAGAGAGAGAGAGAGAGAGAGAGAGTCAGGCTAGAATACACTCGAGTGTACAGTTCGCACGAATATACTCAAGTGTGCTTGCATGTCAAGACTATTTTTTTGCAAAATGTAAACCATTGATCGTTACTGTCATACTATAACTAGACTACATACAAATTTTGAGCCCATTTGGATGAGTGTAAGTCACTCATCCAAGGGCAACAAAATCGACGCGTGAAATTAATTTGAAATGCATAATTTTTGTGGTCTTTATAACATGACCTATAAATGCCCAAATGTGCTCAAATTTTGCGTATGATCTATTCACAAGATGTTTAAGAAGATCAACGAATTATATTTTTGAAAAATATATTACATCATGAAAAATTACTTGAGTGTATTCTTCTCTGAATACACTCGAGTGTATTCTAGCCTGACTCTCTCTCTCTCTCTCTCTCTCTCTCTCTATATATATATATATATATATATATATATATATATATATATATAATGAGCTTGGGACATTTTTCAGCTAACTGATTGATTAGTTGACTTAGTTTAGAGTTTGTGTTCAATCTTAGCCCCGAGCAAAAAGCTTTCTTCCTCCTCCATGTCTATTAGTATCAGTATATTCGAACCTAAACTGGCTGGGGCGGATGGGTCCTCCCTTCCCTCCTAAATTGTTAACCTGTCAAGTGTCAATCACTATTGGTCTGTTAGAACCTAAATTGGCTGGGCTAGATGGGTCCTCCTTTCCCTCCTAAATTCTTAATCTTTGTGTAAACCTTCTTACCGTCACCTGTTCCTCTTTTGTCATTTGTTTCAGAAAAGGAAAGCAAAGCTAATTCTATTTTGTAATCTTCGTTGAACTCACAGCGCATCCACCTGCTGGTGCACATGCCGTCTTCTCATTTGGTTACCTCATCCAAGCTTTCCACGTTATACACCGTGCATATAACAATTACTTGTAGTATCCACCGCAAGCACCCAAGCCCTTCAATCTAGAAACAACGGGAAGTTACTCCACCTGCCACCAAAGCCCAACAAGGCACGAACCATGAACCTGTCTAGGAGAGACTTTTCTTCTCTGCATCTTTGTTAATATCATCAAGCTGCTAAATAATTGTAGGATCCTGATTGCACTTCCCGCTGCACTTAATTATATCTAATGCGATTTCAGATAATCCTAGATCTTTTTTAGAGATATATTCTAATCCTACTGTTTAGGGATTTAATATTTCTTGATGACCATAGACCTGAAACCCCCTTTTCAACTTTGTGCTGTGCATAGGTCGTAGCAATTGGTGAATGTGGGCTTGACTATGATAGACTTCAATTTTGCCCTGCTGAACTACAGAAGAAGTAAGTGTTGTGCTTATTAACATTGTAAGATCACTGTCACGAAGAATGTACCTACACAACTTTTCATTCTTGTATTGTTGTCTAAACTAGGTATTTTGAGAGACAATTTGAATTGGCAGAGTCACTGAAACTTCCCATGTTTTTACACATGCGAGCTGCTGCTGAAGATTTCTGCGACATCATTGGTCGAAATTCAAACAGGTAGGACCTCATTTCATAAAAAAATGTGCCATGAATGGGTAATTTCTTGTTCACTCTTGATCATGTCTTCTTTGGGTCTAACTTCCTCATATTGAATTCACATGATTGCGTCTGCTTTGGTGTAAATTTGCTGATTCAGTCCTGTAGATGGAGAACACCTCCAATAACGAAATGAGGATGTGAACCGTGACATTTATCCCATCCAAATTGTACGTCAGTAATTACCTCTCAGTATTAGATACCATGATTTCAACTTGTGAGAGCAAAACCCCTTGCTTAATTAACTTGATGTAGGACTACCCAAAACTAGAAAAATTTAAGGTTTAATGGAACAGGTACCAAGTACTACGACCTGTTGGCAGTGTGGTCTCAGTTGCAGAGCTGGGACTAGCCTGTTACATGAGTGAATCATACTGCACATCTTATAAATTAGATTTCTTCTTACATACATAAGTTTTTCTAGATTTCATGCATTTGCAAAATGTCAACTACTAGACTGCCCATCATGATCTCCCAGGTTAAGAACTGCATTGGAATGAGGAGACCTTCAGGTGAACTTTTTTGACTCATTCCTATATAGGAATTGTGCAATTTTACCAAACATACAAAAAAAAAGTAGAACTCATTTTTGTCATTGCACTAAGCAAGCTTTCCTATAGACCAGTCAAAACATATATCAATGTAATTTGGCCCTTTTTGTTGATCGAATATTTCTTCTCATTGGTTTTGGTTTCCAGCACCTTATACATTGTATCCTTTAAGAATTTATTCAACATCCTTCTGTAGATTTGTCATTTACATGTGGCTAGTCATCATTAAGCAGGTGATAATGACCGTAAAATCACGCCTTATCTTAATTTACCTATGATTGTAGAGATCCATTCAATGATTGCCATCAAGGGCATAAGTAATCATCATATCCTTTGAAAAGTAGTAATTTTTAGTTTGATATGCTATCTTTATAAAGGGTGTAAGAAACCATCATATTTGTAAACCATTAAGATATATTTCATGAATTACACCTTCGATTAAATACCTCAATAAATTCTACCAATAGTTCCAGATAGGTATATAACTGTAAAAAATAAGATGTGTTGTATTTCTTATTGATAGACGGCAAACTTCCCTCTTATATCTTAGTTATCAAGGCACCCGCCTAGGCGCCTCAAACTAGGCGCCCAGCCTATGACGTGCATTATGTGGGCGTCGAAGGCATTTTAGGCCCAAATTAAGCCATTTAAAGGATAAATTAGCATGAATAAAGTCTGGATTTGGTCAAATTAGATCATATTGAGTCAATTTATGGTTGAAATAGGTTTGATTTAGGCAAAATCAGGTCAAATTTTGGAAAATTAGGGGAAAACATGTCTGATTTGGGCCAAATTGGTAAGTCATCATAGCTTGTTTGTTAAAAAAAATTACTTCCTCATATGTCTGTTGTTCTTGTTTGTTTTTCTTTTCTTTTCTATCCTTTCTCCTGCATTTTATTCCTAACTCCTACTGCTGTTGTGTTTTTTTTGTGATTTATTCCTCCTATATCCCTCCTACTACTAAATCCTACTACTGCTGTGTTTTTTTTTTAAATTCTGTTTTCTTCTAATCCTCTTTTACATCACCCGTGCTTCGTGATGTTGCTGATGTTGTACTTTCTGTTTTCCTCTTTTACACAACCTATTCCTCGTGATGTTGCTGCTGTTGTTGATATTTCTTTTCTTTTCTTTCTCATCCTCCATTTCCTCTCTATTGAGTTACAACCTCTTCCCACCTTTTTTCCCCTGTTTTCTTTTATTTCTTTTCTACATCTCCTGCTCCAATTGTTGTTTTGATATTACTTCCCTTTTTTCTTTCTACTCCCATCTCCTGTTACTGCTGTAATAGGCTCATTCTGCCCTCTTTTTATGTTTCCTATATGATAATATATGTAGTATATATGTATAATAAGAAGCAAATTAACATACTGAAAAGAAATACAAAAACAAAAAACGCCCGGAACAGCATAGGTGCCTAGGCGGGCTAGGCGTCCCTTGGGACATGCTGACCGCCTAGCCGCCTTGACAACTATGTCCTATATATAGGAGAGGAGGCAAGTACAAAGGAAGCACGACCTTAAAGGGCCAAGAATATTAGCCCCATATTACAAATGAACCTATTAACTAATAATACTTTCTAATATCTAAGATTCTAACACTCCCCCTCAAGGTGGAGTTTGGATGAAACACATATCCAGCTTGAACATCTAAGATACGGCAATAAGAGAAAATCGTCACTCTTCGTACTAGAATTTTCACTCCCTCTTAAACATGACCCTCCAACTAATAAAAGAACATATGATAACACCTCTGTTGAAGATGTGTTCTACATGTTGGAAAAACTTGAATTTTGGAGATCTTCTAAAGTGCATCTGGAATGAAGAAAATAGATGGAATCCAAGCACCATAGCAAAAAGTCACCACTATCAATCAGGAATAGATGATAAAAACATACGATTACACCATATTCAATGGAAAAGAATCTATGATGTACTTAAGCACAATCAACACATCCCATAATGTCGATGTAGAAGTAGAGGTAACTGCAAAAGCGTCTGAGAAGTGTGGCCAATTGAACCAAGTACAAAAGACCACAAACATGCGTAACGTGTCACGAACACAAACATAATGAGGTAAGGATGATGTCATGCTGGATCCATAAATTTGGAGTGTGTATTTCGGGGGCTTGATAGGAATGAAAGCACCATCAAGGAAAAAGCCCAAGTAGATCACTAGAAGCACTTGTTTGAACACTTGATAAAACATCATATGAAGCTTGAAGAAGACATTGATAAAGTAGCTCAGATTAAATTTGGAAGAACATCAACCTTGCAGTTGTAGTATTTGCAGGCTAGATATTAACGAGCTTCTGATAAATGTGATGTGAAAAAGTAAACATCCATCTCTCTATAACGCAACAAGATCGTCACAACACTTAACACCAGTGGGAAGAAAAGGCTAGAATGAGCACAACAAGCTATGTTCCAACGTGTCAATACTGCAATTGAGATCCTTCGACGTTGTATGAATGTGTTAGCATATTGAATAAATACAGACAACCAACCTATGTGCATATTGTGACACATACACGAAGAAACACAATCTTAATAGGAAAGAGATACACCAATGATCACTGGAAGCACGATGCTTAGTGGGAATGAGACGTCGAAAGACATCAGAAGACGAATGCCCAGAATAATAAGAAGCTTCATGAAGACCAGAATATCTTGGATTGATACATGTTATCTTTCTCCTACTCTTTCTCCACATACTCCCTCTTCATACTTTCTCTCTCCCTCATACTCTTTATCCTGTATGCCCCCCCGACACACCAATTACGAAGTGAATGGGTCGTTGGTGTGAATAGAGACAATAACCTCTTGTACGTGGAAAGGGATGCACATATGAGGGGTGGTATAGGGAACAATATTGTTAGGAGGGAGTCTTAGTTTTTGGAAGTAGAAACAAATGGGCTCTTTTTTAGATGGTTGCTGTACTGTTGGGGGTCTGGGGGATGCAGTACCCCAATTGGGGGAGTCCCACTGTCCCTTAGCGAGCGACAATCGAGGAAAGGCCGCCCTTACAAGGGTTTGGGGGCAGAGCCTCGAAAAAGCTCTACAACGATTTTTAGTGGGAGATCAAGCATAACATTTGTGAAAATAGGGTGGGAGCAAGGAGTTTTGGACACATGCTCAACTTTGTGGTGATGGTCGACAATGAACAGTTTGCGTATCAGCCCAAAGCCTTGGTACGCTGTGCTGGGCTTGGTGCAGCCAACTGGGGAGGGCAATCGTTGGCTTCAACAACCTGACTGTCACTGCGTAATGTCTGTTAGTCCCTGCCTGCGTAAGCGCTTGTTTGCGGCAGCGCCTGCGACTATGTCTGTCGGCAAGGGGCAACGACCCTTGTGGATCCTGCCTGTGGCTCCCACGGCCGACGATCGCTGATATGATTGACGACGGCTGTTGGTCGTAGGGGTCAGCGACGATGATTAGCTGACCACTGTGGATGGCTGCTGCTGCTTCCGTTGGCATGCGGTGGAGAGGCAACAAGATGAAATTAGAGAGGACTTAGGAAAAGTGCGACTGACGTGAACTAGGGGAGGTAGATAACGTTGGTGGTGGTAAGGAAAACAAGCACCAACGTTGGGATTTTTTGCAAAGGAGGAAGAAGGGAGGAGATGACCATGGAGGCTGTAATGAGGCTTGACGGGTGGACAAGACAAGAAGAGGTCGGTCACTCACAGGCGGAGACTCTCTTTTTCTTTCCTCTCTAGGATTTCCCAAGAGCGTGCTGCTCTAATACCAAAATAGGATGAGTGTCGTATTCCTTATTTATAGATGGAAAACTCCCCTCCTATATAGGATAGGAGGCAAGCACAAAGGAAGCGGACATAACCCTAATGGGTTAAGACAATTAGGCCCATATAACATATTACGAATGAACCTATTAACTAATAATACTTTTTAATATCTAACAATAACTAAGTATTGTTATAGTTTGTGGCAAGCTTGTGATGAACTGAAAATTTTCTCAAGCACATTTCTCATTTATTCCCTCTTTAAGATTTTAGTAAATGTGAATAGTAAATTCACATTGTTCCTCAAAATATTGTACTCTAAAAGATGAATGGTCTTACAAATCTTAGACTGTATGTATGTGTTCTTTATTTTGCCAATATTACTACTTCACTATTGTAGTTTGGCTTCAAGTAGCATATTAGGCTATCTATCTGTAGGGACCTCAGCATTAATGTCAACCAGTAGACATAATCTCTAATCCCAAACCCCATTTAAGACACGAAATACTAGATTCTCACAATTGAAACAGTTTACATGATACACAAGTAAATTTTTCTTTTTTCTTAAACTTCAGAAACCATTGCCACATCAATGGACCCATATGTATAGTTATCACAAAACTCATTCAAATCCGTGAAAACCGAAACGAGATCTTATTATTTATATGCTGTTCAATTTGCGCCAGATTACATGTACTTGAAAGAATCAAATTTGATATACAACCCGTCTCGGAAAGTGAGACTACAAGGACATTCTAGACTAAATTATTATTTTTACATCTTTGTCACGACATCTCCATTGGATGTCATCAAACCTAAAGATATGTGAAATAACCTCATGAGAGTCATATAGAGCCCCAATGAGTAAAAATCTCTCATTCAGCCACGTAACATGCATCAACATCAGGTTAAGTATATTGTAGTTATTTTTTTTACAAATATTGAAAAGTCTAATAGATAATTGTAGCATTTAATACATCTAGCTTATGACAATAATCTAATTAATTATAAAGGTATTCATTTAGTCAAATTCCAACTTACCATGTTGGAGAGCGCATATCTATTCACAGATCAATACGTGCTAATTAATTTTAGAACTACAATCATATTACAGTAGTAACAAGGTCAACATTTGAACATTTATAATCCAACGATAATTTAACCATGTTTCTGACACCCACACTTGCAAAACTAGGAATATATCCTATAGTCCTGGTGAACAATAATTTGTGACACCCTACCCCGGTGAACAATAATATTTGTCACCACGAGATAAGATCCGTTTCGTTTCTCCAGTATGGTCCTCGCGAGAACTCACGGTGTTTAGGATACCTAACTAGATGCATTCATCGTTTCACTTGTTATTTAATATTCTTACTCATTTTAGGGAGATTTGAATCCATCATTTATCATGTGACTGTATTCTCGCACAACTAGAATGATATAAATCAGATTAGGATCATCAAGAAAAACAATCATTCTAACAAGAAGCACAACATTCAATTATTTACAATATACAAGTTTCTTTGCCATTCTCACACTATTTCATATTATTCATCATCACGGGCCTATCACTCTCAGATATAATCTCATTCTCTTGTATTTACCTTAACCACAGTTTCTCAAATTAAAATCATTATATGCTATTTCAATGTATCACATTTTCCATTAATTCATTCCATCTCACAGTATTTCAGTATATATATTCACAATAACATGAGGGCCCACCATAAGATCAATGCATAAGCATCTTTTATTATTCATTATGCCCAAATCATGTTTATAATACAATAAATGAATTATGCCACTCAGATTCCCTCAGATATAGAATATCTCAAAGCATACACATTCATAGCACATAATTCGTATTTCATATTGAATTCTTATCAATACCAATCAACATCCATGCTTACCTCTCTTTAGTATGGATCATAATCGTCTCATACCATATAGAATGAGAAAATCTTTATTTTATACATCTAAAACAAATACAAGACACTCTCTTTTATAGGATAAGAGAGTAAGCGAGAAACAAAAGCAGGCAATATGGGATAAAAGAAAAGCAAAAGACCAAGACAAGTCTAAAGCATACATAAAATATAAAGCATAAAGCATATATACTGATATTGACAATATACTTTAGTTGGTTATCCTCATTGAGACTTCATGGTAGATGCCATCACATGGCTGGTGAAGATATAAATGTCAATTAACATTACTCGATACATTTTTAAATGTATTAGCAAGGCACAAGAAGTATCAAAGGGGCTGAATAAAAATGCCCATAGCAATTAAACAAATAAGACAAGAGTTTGCTACTAGTCAAATATAGGATATCCATCAAAGCTTCATTTACTAGTAGAAGAAAGAATGGAACCATCAAAGTAGCTACCAAACAGAAATATGAAATTTCAGCTGTATGATGTTACTGGCTGGCTCAACTTAGTCAAGAGCATGGAGTTGCTCCACTAAAAATTGTTCCTTTAGTATCCAGTTCTTTAACGTATGCCACTCAATTCTTCCATCTACATGCTAGTTCAAGAGGAAATATGTCCATTCGATCAGGGGAAGAAGGACGAATTTAATTGATATGTCATCTACAAAGCTCAAGGCAAAATAGAACAAACCGGATGAGTCCACATTCCACCTAAGTGCTTTACGCACAAATTGCATTTATAGACATACTGTCAGCCCAACTAGGCTGGTTTCAAACTAACGTGGGCCGTCCACTCGAATTCTGTCATCTACAAATTATCGACATCCATATTTTATGTATTTCAACTCTTTCATGCATCTCTATGTTTGATTTCCTCCCAAGTCTCACATTTTAGGATAATAATTTAAGATGCTTGTTCACTTCCCTACACTCATCACTTCAAATCTCCACCCTTGCCCCTAGAAGATCACTTGAGTGCTTTCTTACTTCATTGCTACCACCCTTCTTTTTTTCTTCCTGTATTGCTGCCCACTTTCGCAATACAACTATGTGGAGGATATGCTTTTTTCCTTCCCAAAAGACGCTCTTAATCAATAATTCTTCTTCCTCCACAAGGACTCCCATCCATGCTACTATCATGTTCATTAGTTCCATGCCTACCCACCTTCTCTGTTGTTGGTGGGCTTGTAAGGCCATTAATGTATAGACAATTGTCGCCAATGCTCATGAAAATTGATGATTGTCACCAAAAGTAGCAGTGGCTTTTAGCAATTTCTTGCCTATCATCTAGTTTTCCATCTATCATATGGATCTTCTCTCATTGTGGCCCAACTCATATCTATCATATGATCAATCTTCTTGACCACTACTTTAATGCCATTTTTCTATTTTTTTAAATTTCTTCAATGCACTGGCAATCTCTTCTTTAATTCTTTGCTTCTCCTTCAGTTGTCATTTATTCCTCCATTTCTCTTGACCCTAATTTACCCCCCTCCATAATGGTCTCCTCGACTTCCTTGAGTGTGCCACCATCCTCCCTTGACAAACACCTCAACAAAGCTGCCAATCCACCTTCCCTTGGTTGGTAGTAGTTCCTCATGACAACCCCATTCTGAAAAAACTATTGCGAAGGCACATCCCTCATGTATGGACTGATGATCAATCAACATAATTTCCTTTCTCTATCATTGTTGTCCCCATCACAATTCCTACCACTGTTGTTGTTCTCAACGATCCTCTAGAGATTATGCCAATACCAACTAGGAGACACTTATTAATCTGTTTTCTTTGCAATTCATAGTTGAATAAATGCATAGCACAATGGTGAAGGCACATCCCTCATATATGGGCGCATGAAGTTGTTTAGGTTCGTAGCTGTAACTACTGCATCAATCCATGATTCTTTTGGGACACCCATACGAAGAAGATTACAAGCGATTCTACCATGTGAAACTTTTCCCTTTCTACGAATCCGTTATGCTAAGGTGTAAATGCATAAGAGGATTGATGAATGATGCTACTAGAGTAGAGAAATTGCGTGAAGTTAAGGATGAAGTATTTCCTAGCAATGAGTGAAAAATGTGATTTTTTTGCCAAATTGATTCTCAAACCCATGTAGAATATTAATATATAGAATTGATTCATATTGGTCCTTCATTATTTAAAGCCATGTTATAAGCGAGTGGGCATCAATGAAAGTAACACAATATCTATATCCAAGTTTTGACGTGACCTGATTCGGACCATAGTAACAAAAGTCTCCAAATTTTACTAAAAATTGGCAATTATTCACGATATTATAGGCTCCCGAATGTTCACCACGATTAATACGTCAATCACCGATTTTTCACGATTTATCCCGCTTTTGTTGCGATTTATACGATTTTTCATGATTATTCATGACTTTTCAAGATTTTACACGATTTTTCTCTTTTAAGTCACTTGCTTGTTTTTTTACCAAGCACAAAACTCCTGATATACACTAAACCTCCAACACCCCACTCCTTTGGACAATTCATTATTATTGCTCAACTATTTTTTACTTTTTTCCCTACTTTTACACTCACTAAGATTGCATGTCTTGTGACCTTAATAGTTACACGCATCATATATGTATGTATGTATATACATACATACATTTATCTATCTATATGTATATATATGTATGTATATACATACATATATACATCTTCTTGGCTTGACATGACGTTGCCATCTCCATTATCATGTCACTTTGCCGACAAGGAGTGGCTCAAGTGGTCAAGTACGGTGTCCCCTAACAAAGGGACCCGAGTTCGAATCCCATTTGCCACCTTGATTTACCACCCTCCCAAACGTTCGGCCTCCCGCACGGGCGTGGGAACCGGGGGGGGGGGGTGGAATCTTTCTCTCTTAATCCCATATATACATACATATATATATATAGATATATGTATATATTCTTATATAGCCGACTTATTCTCGATTATTTCCGAATATTTGACCGAAATTTATCGATCTTTTCACGATTTTTCTCGATTTTTTCCGAATTCTGATTTTTTTTCCAGCCAGCCGAAAAACTGTTGAATCCCGAACTTGTCACTATATTTCGGACCCTATACATTAGAATGAATCAAATGAAAAACAAACTCTATGATTTTCTCTAGACCTAAACATATGCTACTGATGTTTGCCCAGATAACGTGGATTTGTTATGGCTCAAATCCCAAATCTTCCGAGCCAGATAACTTTTGGGACCGACACCGAAGTTTTTTTTGGTGGGTAAAACAATACTTTAAGTTTATCAATGTCGACGAAGACGATTGTGAACATGTGAGGAGACACTATAATATACACCATTGAGGCCCACCTAGATGTTAGGTACTTGTAAGCTCATACCCTTCTCCAGTCGTCTTCTTTATCCTCTAGTCCTGTATGAAATAAGCATCACACAAACAGTTACAACAACTTGAAAAGAACGAGTGATTTACTAAGTAAAGCTAAGTTACCAGACGTGGGAGTGAAAATGGTTGATTTAATGGTTGTTCTAGGTAGAGGAGTGACAAATCCAGTGCCTAGTGCCTTAACTGCAACTGTAGAACCATTTGCTAATGTAACACTAGACAATAGCTTGCTTGGTGCAGGTGGTGAACATCCAAAATATACATGTCATGTGAGTAGTGGCACCTAGATCAAGAAACCCTAGACTGTGTTTCCGCCATTGAAGTTTGAGAGATACTTACTGTTGATTGAGTCCATTGACAAATGGATGCAACAAATCACAAGAAGCATGTTGTGGAGATCTGATCCACAACTACTTCTGCTCTTTTGTAACAAAAATATGATGCATACAATCATCCTAAGCATCATCTTCAATGTTGGCTAATGTCTAGTTTTGATAGGAGACTCATCAGCTTATAACAACTTTCCTTGGTGTGACCCTTCCCTCGACATGGTTGCACTAAGGCTTGCTGATGTGCCACACCAAATTCACGACCTGCTCCTCCCACTTTACCGGTATATTCTCGATGTCCACGCCCGTGTGTTGTAGGACCACAATTGCTAGGCGGCTAGGTGATGGCCTCCGATATTGGGGAGCCTAGATGCATAGGCAGCTAGGTATACTGTCCAGGCGGCTCAAGTATTCCATTGCTTTTCTGATTTTTATTACATATTTTAGATGGTTTACATTTATATTATATGTGCTTTTATGTATAATTTACTAGGTACATTTCTATTGGTATTCTCTCAGCTTAATCAATCAAAAATTTACCTAGATTACACAAAGTGTTCTAACCTAGAATTGACTTGACCTAATTTGATCAAATCAGTCGTAATTTGGCCCAATTTGCCCGAAATCAAACATAGAATAATCCACTTTTGCCCTCACATGAGCAATGTGGCCTATTTTGACCTAATTTGAAATTGAGCTAACCTAATCTGGCACCAAAATGACCTAAGTGGGCTAAATAGCTTTAGATAGCCACACAATCCACTTGGGGCTTAGGCCCTCAGACTTGGTACCTCTTCTAGAGCTTAGCCTGCCTAAGTGGGAGCCTTGATAACTATGGGTAGGACTAGAACCAAACTGAATCATTCAACTAAAACTAGACTTGTTGCTGGATTATGGAGTAAAGACTAAGGAGTAAAGCATCTTTTTCTAGAAAAGAATGAGACCCGTGATAAGCCTCAACAAGGGATAGAAGATCTACTCCAAACAAAATCTCCTACAGATTGCTTCATGACCACAACATGACCAATTAGGAATTTGATCAGGGTTTACTGTTGCCTCTACTTTTACATCCTCTGAACAATATTGGTAAGGCGAAGTAAACATGCATGTAATCAATTAGGCATGTAACCTCTTCAAAATACCAAGGCATGGATTTATCACCTTGTTGAAGACCATGCGGATCGATTATCAAGTGGTCCTGTAGTTACTTGCACGTCTTGAAGTGAATCACCATGCCACAACATGTGGTTCCATAGAGTCCCACATCTGGTGAGAAGATTGGCATCATCTTGCTCCCATTGTACTAGAGTCTTACCACTACGAGGACCATCAATAAACACACTTTTACTTTCCTTGACCCTTGTAGAAGGTCCTCATATTGTGACTCAATTGTTTGAAGCTCTTCTTATTGAGGCTGCATTTGCGATCTGTTAACGCAATGTGACTGTTGCTTGTTGTCCAGAAACAAGCATCTCCTTATCAAACATAATTACTTATGATGGAGAGAAGATGTTGACTTAGAAAGAACCATATGTGGTTTTTCTGTGTGAAGGAGACATCCTGCCTAGGAAGCACGGGCACTTCTATATAGCCCCACACTTTGGACACGGACACTTCTTGGACACGGCCCAAAACGTTTTGGACACAGCCAGCACAGGTCCTGTCCATTTTTGCAGCCCGGACACTTCTTGGACACATCTATGCAGTTGTACCTGCTGCAGCAGCCCATATTTGAGTAGATTCTGAATATACAGCTCCTATTCAAATATACTATCATTGAGAAAATGTTACATAAAGCTGTATTCTAACTTAAATTGCATATACAATATCTTACAAGAGTAAATGTGCAAAATCTAAGATGAATTAGATATCGTGAATCACATATTGATCTAATAAGTTGATTGATTAAGTAATGCAAAGTCATTTACTATATCTGAAATTCTGCTATGTTTATTGAAAGTAATGCAACAGTCAGGTGGATACTTCATTTTTTTACTACACAAACACATGCAGATTCATAATTGTATACAGTCATACTGTCATTTTTATTATTTTCAAATTCTGCTATATCTACTGAAAGTAATGCAACAATTAGGTATCTACTTCATATTGTTTCTACTGCACACACACAAAAACATGCATATTTCAAATTCATATACTATTATACATACAAATTTTCCATAAATTTAGAGACTTGCAAATATGTATAATTCTAGATAGTTTACAATAAATTTAGATACATATGTACATAAATATATACATATACACATAAGATGCATACATCATACACATATTTATTTGTATATATATAAAAAAATCCCCCTCATCTAGAGCCGTGTCCGTGTCCTGTGTTTTAGGAAATTGACGTGTCCCGTGTCCGTGTCCGTGTCTAGAAACGTGTCCATGCTTCCTTACGTCTTGCTTGTTGGGCATGGGAAACATACTGCAGCCAACTGCTGCTGATAGCAAGTCGAAGACATCAAGTCAGAGGCCTGTAAAACATGCTGTAGGCGACTGAAGGTTGAAGGCGTCTGGTTGGCAGTGTGCGGAATGTACTGCAACCAATTGCCATAGAACTGGGAAAAGGACGGCTTCTGGCAACATGTGGTTCAAGCGGCTGCTACAACCCAATAAAAGGGTGGCACAGTGATGTAAGGGAGAGCCAATGGGACCGACATGATTGGAAGCCAACAACCATGGATGACTTGGGGAGAGTTTCTGGTCTGATCATTAATTCTAATAAAAGTTTGATTTATTTCAGCAAGCATGCGAATAAGAATGAGTTCCTTGAGTATGTTGACATTAAGGAAGGCGTATTACCTTCTACATATCTTGGAGTTCCTCTCTTCGTTGGTAAGCTCACCAGGAATTTATGCAGCCCTTTGATTGACAAGCTGAAGAGCAAGTTGGATAGTTCCAGCCAAGCTCCTTTCCTTTGCTGGGAGGGTTGAGCTGGTTAGATCTACTCTTTCTGTTTTTAGTATCTACTGCACTGCAGTCTTTCCTTTACCGTCTTCTGTGGTAGAGGAAATTGATAAAATTTGAAGAAGTTTCATCTGAGGTGATAATGAGGAGAAGAAAGCTTTACATCTTGTTAGCTGGGAGAAAATCTGCAGACCTAAAAATGAAGGAGGGATGGGTATCAAAAGAACAGGTGACATTAATAGAGCTGGGTTGATTATTAATTTTTGGAACATTGCAAATGAAAAGGACAATCTATGGGTGAAATGGGTGCATGGAAAATACTTAAAAAAGGGTTCGGTGTGGAATCATATATGTAACCCTAACCATTCTTGGCTTTGGAGAAATCTTATGAAGTTTAGAAGCTCTGTTCTGGATCATACCTGTTTTCATGTTGGTAAAAGTGATAAGTCTCTTTTATGGGTGACCCTTGGCTTCAAGGGAATAAGTTCCTTAGTGATGTTGTGGATAACAGATTATGTCTGATGTTGGGTATGGGTAATTTGGTCAAGATTGAAGATATTACTCTTAAGGGTAAGTGGGGTGTTCCCGAGAACAGAAGACTGAGCCCTTTGTTGAGTATCTGAATGACAATGTTGCTCTCTCGGACAAGTCTGATTATGTTACTTTTAACAATAAACAGCTGTGAAGCTTAGGGATGTTTGGAATTGCATTAGAGTGCATTGGCCAAGTCTGGATTGGGCAAAGAGACTATGGAAACTTAAAATCGCTGAAAATTTTAAAGTGTTGTTTTGGAAGACTGCTCTGGATTGTTTACCTTTGATGGAATATCTGCAATTAAGGGGTTTTCACATGCCTTCTGTTTGTATGATATGAAAAATGGATGAAGAGCCATCTGTCCATTTGTTTCTGAAGTGCCCATTTGTTCTTTCGATTTGGGATAAAACTGTTCAAGTTGGATATGTTGATATTCCCCCTGTTGATTGGCTATCTATCTGCTGTTCTAATAGGAAATCAGCTACTTTCTCTGTTTGTGTCATTTATCACATTTGGCGGCTGAGAAATAAGATTATCTTTGATGGTTTGGTTCCTGACGAGGACAGGGTTTGGGCAAGTATCTACTCTGATTTCAGCCTGTTGAATGGATGATCACATGTTGATGGCCACTTTTGCTGGATTGCCTGCGCCTTTATGCAGTAATTGCAGTATGCATGCATCTTCGGGTGCAGCCCCAAGTGACTTGAGTCATGTATTCATCCTATGGTGGTGATGAGGTGAAGCAAAGGTTATATGTCTCTCTTCTATTTACTCATATATTAGGGTTATTCAAAATCTATTCTTGAATTAACATACAAGGTCACACTATTGCTTGGTGAGATTGGATTCAAACACCATCTTCATTCGAAAGACAAGGGTAGAATTAGGTTTCAAGTTTTCCATATATGTCTTTAGATTGACTATTCCACTCAATTCCTAATGTAATGCAATCTTAAACAAGCATATTCAATTTTTAGGGTACACAGAGAACATTTCATAGATTGAAACATGTGAGAATTTAATTCTAAATTCACTTTTCCCAGTGATATGACATTGGGAGAAAGAAGAGGAAGGAGAGGACAATGCTACACCTACTGCTCCTCTCTTATTGCATGATGGCCAAGGAATAAGGTATCCGATTTCGATACCGTTTCGACAGCATGGAAACCGAAATTTATGGAAATTTTGACAAAAATTTTGATAAATGCAACAATGCCCGTTTCGACGCCAAAATGAACGAATTAATTTATGAAATTTTACAGGCGTGATCTCTACACCTAAATGCATCGTTTTATGCAATAAAATTTTATGTGGGGGTAGGTTGGGGGGGGGCCTTCATGTGGGATGTAAGGGAACTGTCCTGTTTATTGAGGATTTCGATGAAGGATTTCGATGACAAAATATAGGAATTAAGTTATGCAATTTTACTAGCACAATCCATAAACATAAGTACACACACTTCTCCAATAATATCAAACTTACAACATATGAATAATATAGTAACTTACTTACCAACTCAAATCAATTGTATGTTGAGTGTCGTGCTGATTGAGATGGTTGTTCACCATACTGTATAGTGTTGATATGGTCGACATATTGCTCCCAGGTCATGTACATTCTGTAAAGTTTGTTGTATGAAATCACATGTTCCTCGTGCACATCAGCAGAAATGAACATCATCATCCCAAACCTTGGAAAGTGATCTTCCAGATCTCTAAGATATCGACTCCTGCTTTCAGAATCAGATGGAGGTTGACGAGCTTGAGCAACAGGAATAACTGAGCTACCACCGCTCCATGATTGCCCCCGATCATCAGAAAATACACTACTGTTGTACTGATATGTTCCTTGCGTGCCCGAGACATTTACACTATATGTATATCCAATATGATGCTCTAATTCTGCTTCTGGTTGTGGTGGTGGCTGAGTTTGATATCCAGAATACCCATAGTACGCTTGTGGGTGCCCAAACAACGTATCACCAAATGATTGTTGAGGATATAGAGAATCAGAAAGCCTCATGTTTCCCATGGATTCAGCAATATCAGAAGTGGAATCAGTATAGTATTGTGAAGTAGGATAGGATTGGAATCCTATAGGTGTAGCTGTAGCTGTAGGAGGCCTATAGCATGTATCCTCATGTGGCCGTGGTGGTGCACCACTGTAGTCTTTTCCACCTCGAGTTTTCTTCCTCATAAAGGTTTTTTCAGCCATTGTGACATTTCTTTCCTGTGGATATATAGGAATATCCCTAGTGATATATGGACGATCATCATTCTGAGGATCAACTGCTGGAGGATACTCTGGAGAACGTTGACCACCACTTGCATTACCACCATCATCATCGTCGTCATCACTCTTAGACTTGGACCCAGATGATGCAGTTATAGATTTTGAAGCACTAGATGCTCCACCCAATTCATCTTGCACTGCTCTATCAATTTCCATATCAAGATCTACATGCTCAGGCTCTGGCTCAAGTCTTTCAGGTGGGCTTCTGTTTCTTCGTTCTTCCTCAAGTACAACACCCGAAGCATCTTCAAATTGCTCCTCCACATATGGATCTGGACGGCCAGAAGAAATATTGTCTAGAACTGGACGACCTATTTCATTCATCCATTCTTCTAAGGGATCTTCTATTGTACCGGTACCCTCATCATCACTATCATAAAGGCCCCGAAATCTATCTTCATGGAACGTGTATGCTGTGTCAATGGGATCATGCATTTCAGCAAATTGGACTTCTTTGTAGTTGGCCTCTCTTATGGCTCTAGCTCTCAAACGCATGTTGTAGTGGACATACACGAGATCCCTTAACCTGAGAGCCCCCAATCTGTTCCTTCTTTTTGAATGAATCAAATTAAAAGTGCTCCAATTCCTTTCACACCCCCCTGCAGAAGTTGTCTGTGAAAGAATGCGTATGGCTATTTTTCTAAGTTGAGGGGCACCGTTCCCATTCCACACCCACCATTCACAAGGATCACCCTTTGCACGGTCGGCTACTGCATTGGGGTGGCCAAAGCATCCAAGGCCTTCACGGAATTGTCGTAGCTACAAAAAAGCCAACAAACATGAAAGACCACATTAATAGTTGTTAGGTTATAGATATTAGATAAACATGAAATACAATTATACAACTATTTGTATACCTGATCCAAAACCTGCATCCGTTCTTCTGTGGATGTAAGCAACTTATTGAGCACATCCCTAACCGCATTCATCAAGTCTGGTTTCATACCCAATTGCCGCGAGTAATGGTATCTTGGGTTCAAATAGTATGTTGTAAATAAATAATACAAAACCTGTTAATTTCTTAACATAGACCAGTTAAATAATTATATACATGATACAATTACAATGATTATGATGCTCACCGACTTTGTGTAGTGGATGCAAAAGCATATCAGTCCATCTCTTTTTTATGATGCTCGTGTATTGTGCATTGGATGTTGGAGCGGCTTTTTTCACATTCTCCACCATTGTTTCCATTGCGTCATATAACCAAGGCATGGTTGCAGCCTTGTCACCATCTACTAACCTCAACACTTTTACTATAGGAGCCATTACCTTAAGTACCTTGGTAACTTTGTCCCAGAAAGCCCTATTAGCAATTAGTTCTTCAATTCGTCGACCAAGTGGGGTATTGTGCTCCTTCATGGAGGTCCACTCTACTCCATTAAATAACCTCCTCAGTCCATCTCTTTTGTTCTTCAGTGAATCTAGAGCCAAGTAGTTGGTAGCAAATCTTGTTACCCCCATTCTAACTAGATCGCCTCCACAATATTCTGGGCGTCTCATTGCATTCAACAGAAAAGAATGATTATATATGAAACCTGTAATCAATTTTGCATCAATGGTCACAGATTTGATGTACTCAAGTTTTCCCATATCTTTTAATATGAGATCTATACAATGGGCAGCACACGACGTCCAGTACACGGGAGAATTCTTCATTATCTTCCCCCCCGCCTTCTTAAAATTTGATCCATTATCAGTAACAATTTGCACAATATTCTCAGGCCCAACAACTTTCATGTATTTCTTCATCAGCTTGTATAAATATGAGTACTCTTTAACCTCACCAGAAGCATCAACAAAATCAAGGAAGATAGTAGATCCACGACAATGAGCAAGGAAGTTTATAATTTGTTTCCTGTTGCCACTGGTCCACCCATCACACATGAGTGTGACCCCATACTCAGCCCACAATATCTTTTGCTCCTTAACCTACTGTTCTAGCTCTTTTTTCTGCTCGGGAAGATATTTATGCATAAGTTCATAAGCTGTGGGGGCCTTAGTTCCCCTACCAGACTCCCCTATCACATCAACCATATGTTGTAGATAGGGTTCAGTTGCAACATGTGCCGGGATTCTGTGAGCAAAAAAGAATTTACCTACAGCCTTTCCCACTTTCTCCTTTGCCCCACTGAACATGCCTTTAAGGGTTTTTTGCCTAGGTTCAGCCTTCCTAACCCCTGGTTCATCAATATTTTTCAATCTAGCACTAGCAGAACGTAACAGAACATCAACTGTGCCTTTCTTCCTTTTTGTTTGAGCAAACACATCATCTTCATCATCCAGATCAACAACAGGAGGAACATGTTGACTGCGACCTAGTCCTAGTCCAGTGACTCCAGTCCCACTGCCTCCTCCAGTTCCTGATGGCCCATACCTCCGTAGTATTCTTGCAACTTCCTCCCTTTCCCACTCACTTCTTCTTGATTCTCTATATGCCCGCCTATACATATGCCGACCGTAAGCAGTATCACCACAACCTGGAGGATACACCATGTCATCATTAGACTCGGCAGATGAACCTGTGGCTTGTACATTGAAGAGAGTATCAGTGTAAGATTTGTTGGCCTCAATACATTTGTCTTTCTTCTCCCTTTTGGATGCTATGATCTTTCTGAAATCATCCCTAACAGATTGCGGACACTTCTGGCATAAGGCAACATTCTTGTCTCCCCCAGTAATATGACGCTTAAACCTAGTGATGCCCCCTCCACCAATTGTCTTTTTGCAGAAGTTACAAACCACCTTTCCCTTGACCCCGGGAACAGGAGCAAAATAATTCTAAGCAAAATCTACTTCCTTGGGTTTGGGTGCATTCTGCCTAGCACCCTCATTCCCAGACGAATTTCCATCAGAAGACATTGTCAACACTGAAATAAATCAAAAACAACATAGAATATGCAATGCATTAGGCCATTAGCAATCAAAACAATAAACGACATAAGCAAAAATTCATACAGATATGTAACTGATTAGGTACACTACTAAAATAGGAAATTAACAAGGAAGAAAAAAGGTTTAGAACTATTTTTTTTTGTATTTTTAGGTCTGAATTTTTTTTTTTTGTATTTTTAGGTCTGAAAATTATTTTTTAATTGATAAATGCACATACTTATCAATAATTTGTACATATAGGTAATGGATTAGGTACACTACTGTAATAGGATATCAATCCATATGAAAAAAGGTTTAGAATTATTTTTTATTTGTATTTTTAGGTCTGAAAATATATTTTTAAATTGATAAATGCATATTTAACAAATAATTTATACGTATATGTAAGTGATTAGGAGTACTACTGTAATAGGATATTTAAAACAATACAAAAATATCTTATTTCTAAAAAAAAAGAATATTTTATGATTTTTTTTAAATTTTCGGATTTTTAAATAGTGTATATATAAAAAATATCTTATTTTTTACAAAAATGATTTTCCTTGTGTTCATATTAGTGTTTGTAACAACTTCTTCTACTAAACCTAAGTGAAATAACTAGTTATGATGAATATATATTATATATACTATTATTAGTATTTATAATCTAAAAAAGATATAAAAATTAGTTATTTGTGTAAATTTATTGAAGATATATATAGATCCATGGCTTAGATGTGTGGATCTATGTTTAGAACACACAAATTTGATGAATAGTGGAGTAGATCTAATATTTTAGTGTAAAATACGAAATTATGTGAAATAGAGAAATATGTGTTCAAAATAGATGATATTAGGAGAAATAGAGGTTGGAAATGAATGAAAATGGAAGAAAATATATTTATTTACCTTAATGTAGTCGATCTTTGGCTCCAAATGGCAAATCCCCCTCAAAATCACCTTGTCTCCACAAAGAACAGCAGCAGCAGCAAAGCAGCTCCAAAAACCGGCAGGTTTCTCCGGTTTCGGCTGCGTACCGATAAGTAAGATGGAAAAACTGCACTGGACCCCTCGAAATTTGGCGAAATTAGCAAAACCATCGAAACTTTTGCAAAATTGCATTTTAATTTCGCGAAATGCGACGGTATCGGCACAGTTGCATGGTTTCGTATCAGGTCACATCGAAATCGGTATTTGGGGGCGAAATTTCGCCGGTTTCGTCGAAACCTTATTCCTTGATGATGGCACCTAGGGTGTCATTGGCTCTGATACCATATAATTCATAATAGGGAAGTTGACCTAACACATCTACAAGAGCATTAATATATATGGGGGAAAGTACAAAGGGAAGTATAGAATGAAAAGTCTTTATTTGATGTGGAAAAAAAACAATGGACTCTCTTTTATCGGATAACACAAAGTTAGGCAATATGGGATAAAAGAAAGGCTAAAGACAAGACAAGTCTAAAGCCCATAACAAAACAAATAACATAGCATAAAGCAATAAAGCATATATACTAATACTCCCCCTCAAGCTGGAGCATAGATATCAAGCATGCCCAGCTTGTCCACCATGGTAGTGAATCTGGCCTTGGGAAGAAGCTTTGTGAAGATGTCTTCTACTTGATCAGAAGTGTGAGTATATGGATTACAAATATTGCCAGACAAGACAACCTCTCGGACGAAATGGCAATCCACCTCAATATGCTTGGTGCGCTCATGAAATGTTAGAATGCTGGCAATGAATATAGCAGCCTTATTGTCATAATACATAGGGATAGGATTGGGGTCAGAAATGTCAAACTCCTTCGGAAGCCTACAGACCCACTACAGTTCACAAGTAGTATGAGCCATAGCTCTATACTCAACTTCAACACTAGAGCGGGCAACTACAGTCTGTTTCTTGCTGCGCCAAGTAACAAAATTACTTCCCACAAAGGTACATTAACCAGAAGTAGACTTGCGATCTATCCTGCTGCCTGCATAATTAGAGTCTGAATACCCTGTGAATTTACAATGCCCATGTTTTCTGTAGAATAACCTTTTCCCGGAGAAATTTTCAGATATTTCATAATATGACATACAACATCCCAGTGGTACTGTCTGGGTTTATCCAGGTATCTGCTGACTAAACCAACTGCAGAAGATATATCAACCCTTGTAACAGTCAAATATATAAGTTTACCAACTAGTCTGCGATATTGTTGGTTGTTTGGGTATGGAGGAGAGGTGTCATCATCTCAATTAGTATTAGGATCTAAGGGAGTAGTAGTAGGTTTTGCTCCAAGCATTCATGTTTCCGACAAAAGATCCAAGACATATTTCCTCTGTGATAAGAAAATACCTGAGGAAGCGCGAGAAACTTCGATAAATATTTTACATATAAAAATATAAAAAAAATAAAGAAATCAAAAACGAAAATATTTCAATAATAAATATTTCAAGAAAACATTTAGAAATTAGAAATTTATATCTACATATATAGGTTAAATCAATTAAAATGAAGAAATTAAGTTAAATATATCCAACGATATCCAATAGCATATATATATAATAGTATATAGATATTAAGTAGAAAAACTGTAGAATAAAATAAATCAAATAATTGCTCATCATCTATTGGTGTGGGGTAACTAACCTTATGATAAAGAAGAACTCAAATACATCAGGCATAGAAGTTAAAGTTTTAGCTCAACATATATAGAAAATATCTCAATTTTTGTAGATCTTTAGTGACATTTTTTTTCCAGCTACTCTTTAGTAGCTTGGATGCCTGCTTGATCATTTCCATATAAGATTATATCAACATAAACAATCAAAATTAAGGCCAGATGAAGTTTTCTTAATAAACATTGAGTAATCAGAATGAGAGTGGCGGAAGCTAAATATTTGAAGAATATTACTCAGTTTGTAAAGCCAGGCCCTTGAACTCTATTTCAATCTATAGATAGCTTTGCGCAACCTGCACACTTTAAAACACTCCCCTGAGCAACAAACCCTGGTGGTTGCTCCATGTATACCCCCTCATGCAGATCACCATATAAAAAGACATTTTTAACATCTATTGAAATAGGGCCCAATCACAATTTACAACCAAAGAGATAAGAACACGAACATAATTCAAACGGGCAACAAGAGAGAAAGTCTCAAAGTAATCAACTCCATACATTTGAGTATAGCCTTTAGCGAGAATGCGAGCTTTCAATCGTTCAATTGTGCCATCCAATTGATTTATAATAAAGATCCAATGACAACCGACAGGAGAGCAATCGACTGGTGCATCGACCGACTCCCACGTATGCCAATCAGTAAGAGCCTACATTTCAGTCTCCATAGCCTGGCGCCATGCAGGACGCTGTAAAGCCCGAGAAACATTTTTTAGGAATAGATACAACAGACAATGCAGAGGTAAACTTGGCAAAGTTCGTGCCCAGGTTAGTAGTAGAACAAAAATTACCAATAGGATGCTGAGTGCAAACTTGGTCCCTTTTCGTAGACTAATAGGGACATCTAAATCAGAAAATACCAGAGGTGGAGGTGGATCTGCCGACGAGGATGCAGGAATTGGTGAGGGAGGGCCCATGGAGTGAGTTGTAGCTTTCGGTCTTTTTTGATATACTTTCAGAGGCGGGGAAGGTGCAACAACAGTAGTAGGCAAGTCAATTCCAACAGGCACATGAAGAGGTGTATCAATCAACAGATCAGATGTCAGAGCAGAACCTGCTGCAGAGTAGAATGGCATACACTCAAAAAAGACCACATTAGTACTAACAAACCATTTCTTTGTAAAGGGATCATAACACTTGTATCCTTTTTGAGTCCGAAGTAACCCAAGAAAACACATTTTTATAGATTGCCAATCAAGCTTAGTCAAACCAGGACGCATGTTTTTGACAAAGCACGTGCTTCCGAAAATCTGACGAGGAACAACAAAAAGAGGGGCATCTGGGTATAATATTTGATAAGGCACCTGATTGTCAAGGACAGAAGAGGGCATGCGATTAATAAGATAACATATAATAGAGATAGCTTTATGCCAAAAGGTTTTGGGGACATGATAGTGAAAAGAAGGGTGCAGGCAACTTCCACAAGGTGCTGATTCTTGCACTTCACAATCCCATTCCATTGGGGTGTGTATGAACATGAAGTTTGATGAATCGTACCCATCTTGCATCAAAAGTGCCTGACAGATGATTGCACAAACTCTAGGGCATTATCAGTGCAATTTTTTTAATAGGTTTATCAAACTGGGTACAGATCTCGACAAAAAAAGTGATAGTATCGAGCATGTTAGATCTATCTTTTCATAAAAACAACCAAGCAGTTCTAGAAAAGTCATCAATAAAGCTCATAAAGTACCGAAATCCAGAGGTACTCGGAATAGAACGTGGTCCCCAAACATCAACATGTACAAAATCTAACGATTGTTTGGAGCCAATACATGTTTTTTTTAAAGCTAGCACGCGTTTGTTTGCCCAATTGACAAGTTTCACAACGAAAAACAAAATCTGAAATAGCAGAAGTTAAATGCTTCAAATTGTCCCAGTCAATAATGCCATTGTAGGCCTGTCACAGACGCAGTCAACAGAGCAATAGTCTTTGGTGCATCCAAGTGGTACACCGTACAACCCATTTGGTCCCTCATGGCCCGAACCAATCCTAACAACAATAGTCAGCATGCAATAGCAGAAGTAGTAACCCAACTCATGGGCAGAAGAGGATCTGGATCAATAGATCCGAAGAAACCCGCAACGGGGCAGTAGGCAGCAACAACAGATCTGAAGCATCAGATCTAAGAAACCCACAAAGGGGCAGAGGAGATTAGAGAAAGACCTACACCACCATGGAGAGAAAGTTACTCCATGAGGCGCAGGCATATAACAAACGTAGACGGTTTAGAACTTCAACGTGCAATTTTTAAAAGGTGCCCGAAGACGACGAGAGACTAGGAAGAAGGGAAGGGTAGGGGATTAGAGGCTAAATGACGGAGAAGAAATGATGCTGGCTTGCGGGTGGAGGGGACAACAGTTGGGAAGGATGGAGGTGTGGTGGCGGCGGTGGTGTGTTGGGTGGTGGGGGATAGCAGCGGCGGCAGGGGAAGGGGTGGAGTTGGACAATGGTGGGCTGGGTGGTGGGAGACTGCAGCGGCGGGTGGGTGGCGGCACGGGAGAGAGGAAAGGAGGGGGCGGCGGCGGGGAGTGAAGGGGAGGAGAGGAGGAGGTGGCGGGGTGGAAGGAGAGAGAGGGAAAGGCGGGGCAGCGGCGGGCAAGAGGAGAAAGGAGGGGGCAGCGGCGGGGAAGGCGGGGTTGGCAGCTAGGATGGGGGTGTGGCGGCTAGGGTGGAGGAAGGAGAAGATGGCGACTAGGGTTAGGGAAGGAGATGGTGGCGGCTAGGGTTAGGGAAGGGGATTAAGGGGGATCATAGTGCTCTGGTACCGTATAGAATGAGGAGTCTTTATTTGATGTGTAAAAAAAAAATACAATGGACTCTCTTTTATAGGAAAGAGAGTAAGTGAAACACAGAGTTAAGCAATATGGGATAAAAGAAAGGCTAAAGACAAATCTAAAGCCCATAACAAAACAAATAACATAACATAACAATAAAGCATATATACTAATAGGAAGTTTACATGGTAAACCTCACACACACATTCCATTTCTATAATATATGTAACAGATTCAATCTAGGCATGCAAATCTTTATCTCACTTCTTTTTGATAACATGGACATGACTTTCCTGACCACTTATTTCTCTTGGAACTTGCCAAACTAGACTGATTGCCAACAACGTAATGCAGTCACAGATTAGCCAAACAAACCCAGGCACATAGACTTTCACCATTTGGAGATCCAAACCCTCAGGCCAACAGGTTCGCCCTAAGCCGCCTCACCGTTCAAGCCAAATGCTTATTCAAAACATCTATCACAGCCCTAAGCCGCACCACCGCTCAAGCCAAATGGTTATTCAAAACATCTACCACAGTTGGTGACGGTGAATTTTCCTGGAGAGAACTGAATCTATAACCTCCTGTTTAGGAAGCACACCCCCGCCAACCAGGCTGTCTTCATTATTGCAAAGTTTGTTTTGATAGTGAACAAAAGCGACGACCTTTGAAAAGATTCTCAGCAAGCATAAGATGTTTCAATAGCTACCCAGATAGTAAATTCCTGCATTAAGAACACAGGCGGGTATACAACAAAAAGTGAGGGAAGCTTTGCCAATATGCCTTGATGACAAGTATGAGAAGGAAACTCCAAATGTGCAGACAAATGGGGAGCACTAAATTTTATGACCAACGAAATTGAAGCTGGCTAGCTTCAAAGAACCTGTATTTTTGGAATCTCTATGGCTGCAATTTCTGCAGGAGTAGATGCAATAAATCGAAACCTTACTTTGTAGAGTGTTCTAGAGCTCCTGCAAGGAAAATTTCCTCATCAGTTTGTACTTTCAGAAAAGAATCAGCAATCTGTTCGGCTTTAAAATACGTTGCCTTGCGACTTGTCATATTTCATTTTTTCATTGAAATAATATGTAATCATGGTTCTGAAAAGAAAATGTGTTTGTCAATATAAGTTTCTAGGCATCAATAAATTGTAACATAGTCTTTTGCAGGTTTGTATCTGGTGTTGCACATTCATTTACTGGGAGTGCTGGAGATCGTGACAAGTTGCTAATGTTTGACAACCTATTCATTGGTAAAGCAACTTTCACGCAATTATTTGTCAAGGCTTCCTTTGCTCTTGTAGTGAAAAGATTAAAACCAGTATTCTTCCTACCACTATAAGTTCTACATAGTAACCACTATATTGGGGATTTGCAATTGGTTGGTAGTTGGTACTAAAGCAGAACTTGATTAACACATCTGTGCTCACAAGTATTTATTTTGTTGCCTTAGGTATTAATGGCTGTTCGCTAAAGACAGTTGAAAATCTTGAAGTCTTAAAAGGCATACCTATTGAAAGGATGATGATTGAGACAGATTCACCATACTGTGAAATAAAAAATACTCATGCGGGAGTTAAATTTGTAAAATCTGTTTGGCCTTCCAAAAAAAAAGAAAAGCATGATATGGACTCTACGGTTAAGGGTCGCAATGAACCTTGTCTAGTCAGGTAGGCTATCCATGGCTAAATTTGAGTGGATATTTCTATTTCACTTTGCATGTAACTCGTAGGACTTGGAACAATTATGTATGTTTTAGACATTTCTTAATTCCTAGTACTTGTGCTCATTAAATGTTTCTTTCATTGGCAATACCTATGTATTAATTTGATCGTCATCATATCCTAACCATTTCTGAACCATAATCTCTCCTGTATGATAACCTCTCAGTTCACCTTTAATTGAAATTTAACATCAGTTCTCCGGTATAAATAGTATTTTCTTTATGAAGGAAAAAGGGAAAAGAAAGGAACTGGCTGAAGATATATAACTCGCTGCACTGCCTAAAATTTACTCTCTCGAGTTAAAACCCATGCTTGACTTGGTGTGGATCTGCAGTGGTAGTGGTGTTGGGTTGGCTTTCAGGGAGACAGTGCTGTTTTAGGAGTCAAGATCCTAGGTTGTGATCTCAAAGGAAGCACATAAATATTTTTCGTTTGATGCTTCCACATGATTCATCCACTGCAAGTTACTGTAGGTTTCTGTCCTAATTGTATAGACTGTGGAAGTAACTTGGTGGATTGTTATGCGGAGAGGTGGTGATGTGGTTTAGAACTTTAGATAAAAAATAGGAAAACATAAGAATAGTTTAGTGCAAATTATGCAAACTTACAAGATATCAGAAGTCCATTTGTCAAGACATGAGAATTGTTTGCCCATTTTACTATTATTGATCATGGTTCTACAATGCGCTATGCAGTGTATGGGCAGAGAGGGTAACACGTAGAGAATATGCTTTATTTGGGAGTATATGCAACACATGCATTATATATATGTGAATTGTAGAATATACAATTATATATTTTAATGTAATCTTGTAAATATTCATGTATAACATGTTTATATATGTGTATATGTATTTTTATATATATGCAATGCATGTATTTATGTATGTATGTATGTGTATGTGTGTATTGAATACATATAAATATATCGATATGTATGTGAAAATGTGTGTAAAGATATGCATCTATATTACATACATATATATATTATTGAAATATATGCATATACATATGCAAATATACACGTGGATGTTTTTGGTGACAGACAATTGTTTCCAAATTTTGGACAAGTAAAAAAGCTAGCCCCGCTGCATCAATGCTCGTGAAAAATGTGGAAGGACAACATTTTCGACGAGGCAGATAAAGTAGCAAGTTCAGCAAAAAAAGATTAGAGTGAACTCTTGGATATTAGCTCTTTGACAAGGAAGTCTTTAAAAATAGTGGATATCATGATTAGAAGAAGAGTTAATATATCTTGCTTGTAGAAAACCAAGTGGACATGGGAACGATGTAGAGAGATTGGAGACACAAGGACAAATTCTGGTATACAAGTATTGCCGAGCATAGAAACGGCGTAGGCATTATTGTTGAGAAGATATTAAAGGATAATGTTGTCAAGATTACAAGGATGGGGGATAGAATCATAGCTATCAAGGTTATTCTTGGAAGAAAGATTTTTAGCATTATTGGCGTGTACGCCCCTCAAGTTGGCCTTAGCGAGGAAGCTAAGAAGGATTTTTGGGATAATATGGATGAATTGATACAAGGAATTGTGATTGGGAAGAAGATCATTATTGGGAGTGACTTAAATGTCCATGTGGGGAGTAGCAATGCTGGACATGGAGTTCATGGTAGTTTTGGATATGATAGTAGAAATGGAGGATATTAGATTTTGCAGTTGTATAAGATATAAATTTGGCACCCCCATTTCAAGAAAAGAGTTTCTCATAAGATTACTTTCAAGAGTGTTCACAATTGTAACCAAAATGATTACTTCCTTACAAGGGGATGGATCATAAAATATGCAAGGATTCTCAAGTGATCCCCAGTGAAGTACTCACCACCCACCAAGGTTGGTGGTTTTGGATCTTAACATGAAGATCAACAAAGGCAAGCATAACAAGAATCAAGATAGCATGATCAATTGGTGGAATTTTAAAGGAGAAAAGAATTTGACTTTTATGATAAACTCATCAAGGAGGGTACTTAGAATTTGGAGTTTGATGTGGACACTATGTGGCATAATGTAAGCTCTTGCATAATAAAAATTGCCAAAAAAAGTTTCAGAGGAGTCCAAAGGGTGTGAGCCTCTACAAAAAGAGACCTGTTGGTGGAATGATGAAGTACAGAGGCCGTTAAACTTAGAAGGAGATATGTAGGAGTTTGCCTAGATCTTGAGATGATGCAACTTTTCAGAAATACAAGCAAGCAAAAAAAGAAGCTAAAAAGGTTGTTCAAGAGGCAAGATCTTGATACTTTGAAGAGATTTTTAAGTTGGATACAAGAGAAGAGGAAAAAGATATATATTAAATGGCTTGTATCAGAGAAAGGAAAGGAAGAGACTTGAGTCAAGTAAAATGCATCAAGAATGAAGATGGCCTAGTGCTGGTGAAGGATGATGATATCAAGAACCTGGGGAAACTACTTTCATAAGCTTTTCAATGGAGATACTACGAATAATGTAAGAGACTCGTGTGACATGAATACAAGAGATATAATTTACACACGACGAGTTTTCACTATTTGAGGTGAGGAACGCTTTGAAAAAGATGAAATGAGGATGACATGCAGATCAGATGGTATTCCACATTGATGTATGGAAGAGTAATCGGGGATGAAGGAGCTATATGGTTAACATATTTCTTTAATAAGATAATGAAGATCTAGAAGATGCAACATAGGTGGATAAATGGTACTATACTCCCCATCTACAAGAACAAAGGGATGTTCAGGACTGCACAAACTACAGAGGTATCAAGTTGACGAGTCATACTGTGAAGCTTTGGGTGAGGAATATTGAGCAAATGCTAAAATCTATAACACATATTCACACAACCAATTTGGTTTCATGTCTAGAAGACCAACAAAAGATGCTATTTTTTGATAAGGAGGTTATGGAGAAGTATAGAGAAATACTATTTTTTTGATAAGGAGGTTATGGAGCAGTATAGAGAAAGAAAAAGAGATATTCATATGGTTTTTATTGATTTGAAAAAGACTTATGATCAAGTACTCATGGAAGTGTTGTGGGTGGTATTAGAGAAAAAGGATGCGCCAATCCAATGCACTGATTTGATTAAAGACATGTATATTATCTCGGCTATAGGTTTGAGGACTCTTAAAGGAGATACGCCAAGATTTCCTATCACAGTTGGGGTACATCAATGATCAACACTCATCCATATCTATTCGTTCTTGTTAGGGATGGCTTGATAAAGCATGTTCATGATAATATTCCTTGGTGCATGTTATTTGATGATATTGTGTTGATCGAAAAAATCAAAGATGAATTGGATGATAAAGTTGAACTCTGAAGAAATGTGATGGAATTAAATAGATTAATGTTTAATAGGAGCACTGAGATATGCATCGCAATTTCAGCCAATCTAGAATTGTGAATGGTGGGGTCGAGCTGGACGAAGTGGATGTACAAATGTGATAAATTTCATTACTTGGCTTCTATATTTAAAAAAAGATGGTGATGTTCAAGATGATGATTGTCACAAGATCGTGAGTGCAACTGGAGTGTTATGTGACTGGAAGATCCCTCTCAGATCAAAAAGTAAGTTCTAGAGAACAACTATACGGCCATCCATGCTATATAGGAGTGAATGTTAAGCGGTGAAGAAACAAGGTCTCAACAAGATGAATGTGATCAAAATGTTTATGTTGAGATGGATGTGTGAGAAGACAAAAAAAGACCGCTTGAGAAATGACTATCAGGAACAAAGTGGGGGTGGTGAGCATTGAGGACAAGTTCCACGATGGCTGACCGAGATGGTATGGACATGTGCAACACAAATCAAATAACACGCCTATACAGATTAATACTATTGAGTCAAGCACAATCAAAAGAAGAAAAAACATGCCTAAATTAGCCTGGGAAGAGTTTATAAAGAAAGATTTTGAATCTTTACGGCTTGATTATAATATGACCTATAATAGAGCTAATTGGAAAAGAAGGATCCATGTAGCCATCCCCTGCTTGGTTGGGATTGATACTTAGATGGTGATGATGATGATAATGATGATGCTATGCATATATAGAACTGCATGTAATATATATATATATATATATATATATATATATATATATATATATAGAGAGAGAGAGAGAGAGAGAGAGAGAGAGTCAGGCTAGAATACACTCAAGTAGTTTTTCATGATGCAATGTTTTTTTTGAAAATCTAATCCGTTGATCTTATTAAACATCTCGTGAACAACTCATATATATATATATATAGATAGATATAGAATTATGTGCATATGTATATATGTATGTACGTGTATGTGGGTGTGGTTGACGTGTATAAGTAGTTTGAATGGAATAAAATAACACGTGCTCATATACTTTATACATTTATACAATTTCAAAAAGCCGCATATACCCTGCATATGCTGCTGCCTAGACTGATTTCCTGAACACATTCATTGGTAGAGCATCCACTAAAGTCTATTAGATTAGTTTGGTTTCATCTGGTTTCTTTATTGTTAGAATTATCTAAACCTATCTGGTTATTTTTTCAGCTAGCTATAGATACACGATATTGTAAATACATAAGTATGCATATAAAAATATTACTATTATGATCCTAATTTGTCATACTGTGATCCATTCCAGGCAAGTTCTTGAGGTTGTTGGTGGCTGCAAAGGAATTGTCGACTTGAATTTCTTAAGCAAAGTTCTGTACAACAATACATGCAGGTATTTGAGCATGAACTACATTTGAAATACTTACAAATGGCATACTTCTATGCACGTTATGTTTGAGGTTTGGCATGTCAAGCTATGGTGATATAAATTTTGGAATTAATGGACTTAGACCCACTTGCTTATCTGATAGTGTACTCTCTTTATCCTTCTAATTCGTATTTGAGGTACATTATACCCCAGCCTTCTCTAGACTCTTCTAACCTCTCCTATAAAGATGATGCAATTAGTTGGTGATTATACAAAAACATAAACTAATTGTCTACATGGTATATGAGCAGCCTCCCTGACCACCACCCCTTTCCCCTCCTCTGCTCTTTCCCTTTGCCTCTGTCTCCTCCCCTCTCCCTTTCCAGTGCCACAACAACCATGAGCCAGTTGCTCGCAGTAGCAACTGAGTTGATCCACTGCCCTTTCTCACCACGGCCGCCCAAGGAGCTTCACCTGCAGAGTCTGATATATGCCATCAATGTTGTTGTCCCTGCTGGTGAGTTTTGCCAGGCTCTGCTAAGTTCTTCTGCCCTTTTCTTCTAAAAAGCAGACCATACTCGGCTAAAGTGTAGGCCACTATTATCTACAATGGTAATGCTAAATTCTATGTTATGGAATCAAATAGTCACAACTATCGCTATGTATGAATGCCGTCTCTACCTTCGTGAAAACCAAGAGACTAAAATATATTGAACCACCTTTTGATGACTTTGCTGAACGGCGATACAGTAATAGCAATGTCAAGAATTGGCTTCAAAACAATATGGAAACCTGGTAATGCAGCCAAGTTCATGTTCTACAAAACTGCAAAATAAACAGAGAGAATAATGCACTTTGCGTGTACAATGTCTGGATAAACTCTATTATGAGAAGCAAGGTGACTGTAATATTGCCAACTACTCTGATTCTGTCCTGTCTTTTTCTCAAAATTGAACTTTTATCACCCTGTGATTGTAGATTCTCAAACTAAAGAATGACAGTTTAATACAGAAAATTCTCTCTTCATCACATAAGAATTTGCACTAGTTAGGACCGTCATGTCGGCTACTGATAAGATTCCCTTATTAGAGGAAGCCTATGCTTGACTTCTCTGGATAATGCGGAAAAAGGTCTTGTATTATTGGATGATAAAAGAATATACAAGAGTCTCTATATAATACACAAAAGAACCACAGGGTCTAGAGATAACCCATGTGGGATAAAACATAAGTGTAAAGGAAAAGAAAAATAGAAAATAGACTAAGTGTAAAAGAGAAAAACACAGCAAAGTCTATCTACTAATACTCCCCCTCAAGCTGGAGCATAGATGTCAATCATGCCCAGCTTGGATGTCATATCAGTGAAGCGCTTCTTCGGAAGAATCTTTGTGAAGATATCAGCAATCTGCTCATCAGTATGAATGTAAGGGGTAGAAATCTGACCAGATAGAACCGCCTCACGAACAAAGTGACAGTCCACTTCAATATGCTTCGTGCGCTCATGGAAGGTAGGGTTGCTAGCAATGAAAGTGGCTGCTTTATTATCACAGAAAATAGGAATGGGCGCCAAGTCTGAAAAACCAAAATCTGTCAGAAGGCTTCGAATCCAGAAGAGCTCGCAGGTAGTATGTGCCATGGCGCGATATTCAGCTTCAGCACTAGAGCGGGCAACCACAGCCTGTTTTTTTCTCCTCCATGTGACTAAATTGCCCCCAACAAAAGTACAGTATCCAGAAGTGGAGCGGCGATCAACCTTGCTCCCAGCATAATCAGAATCTGAGTAGCCCAGTATCTTACAGTGCCCATGTTTTTTGTAGAGAAGCCCTTCTCCAGGAGAGTTCTTCAAATAGCGCAGAATATGGCAAACAACATCCCAATGACATTGTCGGGGTTTGTCAAGGTAGCGACTAACCAATTCGACAGCAGCAGTAATGTCAGCTCGTGTGACTGTGAGGTAGATAAGCTTCCCGACCATTCGTCTGTACTGATGAGTGTCAGGATATGCAGGAGAGGCTTGATCATCCCAATCAGTGTTAGGATCAAGAGGGGTGCTAGCAGGCTTAGCACCTAGGAGTCCAGTCTCAGATAACAAGTCCAGAACATACTTCCGCTGGGAAAGACACAGTCCTGCAGAAGAGCGAGAGACCTCTATCCCAAGAAAGTAGCGTAAAGAACCGAGGTCTTTAGTAACAAAGTGCTTTTCAAGATACCGCTTAGTTGCCTGAATACCTGTTGCATCACTCCCAGAGAGTATAATATCATCAACATACACAATAAGAATAATAATGCCAGCTGTGGATTGTTTAACAAAAACAGAGTGGTCCGACTGAGAGCGGCGAAAAGAATAATCCTGGAGAATAGTGCTAAGTTTGTCAAACCACGCACGTGGACTCTGTTTGAGGCCATAGATACCTTTTTTTAAACGACAGACTTTAGATGGCTCCCCCTCACAGATAAAGCCGGGGGGCTGAGACATGTAGACTTCTTCATGTAGATCGCAATAGAGAAAGGCATTTTTCACATCGAGCTGGTATAACGGCCAATCAGAATTAACAGCAACAGAGATCAGAATCCATACAGAATTAAGTCGTGCCACAGGAGAGAAGGTTTCAAAATAGTCAACCCCATAGGTCTGAGTGTATCCTTTAGCAACCAGTCTGGCTTTCAGGCGCTCGACCGTACCATCAGGCTGATATTTCACTGTGAAGACCCAGCGACACCCAACTGGCGAGCAATCAGTAGGAGGATCAACAAGAGTCCAAGTATGACGATCAGTAAGAGCCGTCATTTCTTCTTCCATTGCCTGACGCCATGCTGGGATTTTAAGAGCCTGAGCAGCAGTCTTAGGGACAGAAATAGCAGACAGAGCAGCAGTAAAGTTGGCAAAATTAGAATTCAAATGAACAGACGTACAAAAATTCCCAATTGGATGTTTCGTACAAGCACGTGTCCCCTTTCTCAGACTAATGGGAACATCAAGGTCAGAAAATACCTGCGGAGGTGGCTGATCTAGCGCAGAGGACGTTGACGATGGAGAGGCCATAGAGGGAGCTGTTGGCTTTGGTCTTCTGTGATAAACCTGCAGAGGGGGCTTCTCACTTGTAGATACAGGAGCAGGGCTATCATACTCATCATCCACCATAGGTAAGGGCGTATCAGTCAACAAATCAGACGTAAGAGCAGAACCCTCCGAAGAGAAAAATGGCATGTGTTCAAAGAATACCACATCCGCAGATACAAGCCATTTATGTGAAGCAGGATCATAACACCGATATCCTTTCTGAGTGCGGGAATAACCCAAAAAAACACACTTGGTGGCCTTGGGATCTAATTTAGTAAGACCAGGTCTAAGGTTCTTCACAAAGCATGTGCTCCCAAAAATACGCGGTGGTACAACAAACAGTGGTAGATCAGGGAAAAGAATTTGAAAAAGGATTTTATTGTGAAGTACAGAGGAAGGCATGCGGTTTATGAGATAGCAAGCAGTGGAGATTGCCTCAGGCCAGAATTTGTGAGGAACATGGTAGTGAAAGAGAAGTGTGCGGGCGACCTCAAGGAGATGGCGATTCTTACGCTCAGCGACACCGTTTTGTTGTGGGGTATAAGCACAGGAAGTCTGGTGAATGGTGCCCTGACGTTTACAAAAAGACTGAACAAAAATTTGCACAAATTCCAAGGCATTGTCTGTGCGAAAAATCTTGATGGGCTTAGCAAATTGAGTCCGAATTTCCGCAAAAAACTCAGAATTTTTTTCAACTACAGTAGATCTGTCTGTCAGTAAAAATAACCATGTGGTTCTGGAAAAATCATCAATAAAACTTAAGAAATATTTGAATCCAGAAACGCTAGGCACAGAACACGGTCCCCAAATGTCAGCATGCACAATGTCAAAAGGGGCTTTAGAGCCAGTACAGAATTTTGCAGAAAAAGTAGAACGGTGTTGTTTGCCCAATTGACATGTTTCACAATAAAATCTAGTGCTAGCAACAGTCGGTAGTAAAGCCTTCAACTTCTCAGCAGACGGGTGGCCCAGACGGTAATGCCACTGAATATCAGGAACTGTAGATGTCAGGAAAGCAGCTGGCTTCGGCTCGTCCAAATAGTATAATCCATCCGGTCCCTCATGGCTTGAACCAATCGTCGTCCTCGTACGCAGATCCTGAAACAGAACACCATCCGGGTCAAATGTAATAGCACAACAAAGACTTTTTACCAGTTTACTGACAGATAGTAAATTCAGAGGAAATTTGGGCACATATAGCACAGACTGCAGAGGTAGAGTACTAGTAGAAGTGATATCTCCAATGCCACAAACAGGAGATTTGGAACCATCAGCAACCGTCACAGGCGGTATAAGAGAAGTCTTGCGCAGAGTAGAAAATAAACTAGCAGTACCAGAGATATGTGCAGTCGCACCAGAGTCGATCACCTAAGGGCTTTTACCAGTCGTCGTCAGGAGAGCAGCGCCATTCTCAGGAGAGTCCGCAAAAGTAGAGGCAAGGCGGGCTTGAAGCAGTTTCTCAAACTCGGAGCGAATCCAATCAGCAGTAGGGTCAGAGGCAGCAGAGGTAGATGCAGGTTGTTCAGTGGTAACCTGGTTCGCCCAGTCAGGTTTACCATATTTTATCCAGCAGCGGTCTTCATTGTGATTAGTACGCTTGCAGTGAGTGCAGTAGCGGGGCTCCCCTGACTCCGAGCCAGAACCACGTCCAGGTGCAGAAGAGCGGCCACCACGACCACGGCCACGACCTCGGCCGCGACCACGAAAGGAATCCGCAGAACGGACAACAAGTGCTGTTCCATCAGAAGTAGAGAGCGTCAAAGAAGGAAGACGCTTGACCCGCTTGAGGACGTCCCGAAGAGTAGGTAACGGGTCACTGGAGAGGATCTGATCCACGACCCCAACAAACGAAGTAGGAAGGCCAGCCAGGAACTGAACAAGCATGAGCTCATTCCGCTGACGATGTAGTTCTTCAAGATTCGCAGTCAGAGGATGATAAACCTGAAACTCGTCCCACAGAGCACAACACGAGTTGTAGTAGTCTTCCACAGAGTCAGATGTCGAGAAGTCTTGTTTCGCAAGCTTCTTGAAAATTTCAAACACCTTCTTGGGGTTCTGTTGATGAGAGTAAACATGGGATAGGTGATCCCACATTTCCTTAGCAGTCTGAAGGCGAAGCAGAGAGTGGTTGATCTTAGCATCAACGCTGTTGACCAGCCAGGCCATAACCCCATAATCCTCCTTGGACCAGAGATCATAAGCTTGCTTAGTCGTGTCATCAGCAGTAGCAGCAGGTACAGCAGGACCCTTGGTAGTCAGGTGCGAGTGGCGCCCGTGTGCTTTCACGTAGAGTTCGAATGAAGCAGCCCATAGGTGATAGTTGGAGCCATCCAACTTAACAGAAGTAACACACAAAGACCGTGGTAAATCTGAAGTCGCCATGAGAGTAGAAGCAGACAGTCAGCAGCACGAGCGCAGGGCAGACAGTAGAATCAGTAGGCAGCAGGAAGTGTCCAACACATGGACCAGCAGCAGCAGATAGGAGATCCGATCATGGACCTCAGAAACCCTCACGGGGCAGAGATAAAGAAGTAGAACCTACGCCAACATGGAGAAACAATTACTCCACCATGTGGCGCAGGCAGGCAGATCCGGATGTAGCGTTTAGACCCTCAACGTGCCAGAACTGGAAAGTGTCGGGGCTGTACGTAACGGATTTAGAAAATGAACGGAGACCGAAAAGGGAACTTGTGGTTGTCTAGGCCACAAGGATAGAGATGGTGAGGATGTGGGGGTGTGGTGGAGGGTTGTGGGTGGTGTAGGGGCCGGGAAATTGGTGGTGGTGGTGGCTGTTGGTGGCGGACAGCAAGTACTGTAGCGCCGCGGTACTGTAGTAGCGGGAAGAAAGGAGATGGGGCGGTGGGCAGGGAAAGAGAAGAGAAGGGCTGCGGTGGTGGTAGGGTAAGGAAGGAAGGGAGGAGGAAGAAGGACGGCGGCGGCAGGGAGAAAACCGCAGGGGGGGGGGCGGCGGCGGTGTGGTGGTTGACGGCGCAGGGGTAGGTTAGGGTAAGGAGGGGGGAAAAAAGAATTAGGGTGGATCTTGTTGCTTTGATACCATTTGGATAATGCGGAAAAAGGTCTTGTATTATTGGATGATAAAAGAATATACAAGAGTCTCTATATAATACACAAAAGAACCACAGGGTCTAGAGATAACCCATGTGGGATAAAACATAAGTGTAAAGGAAAAGAAAAATAGAAAATAGATTAAGTGTAAAAGAGAAAAACACAGCAAAGTCTATCTACTAATAACTTCAACAAGCACTCCTTGAATTGGTTGCAGATATGTCTGCTCAATTTGAAGCTCAAGCATCTCTTGCAGCCAATGTCACAATTTTTGATTACTTTTCAAAAGTCACAGAAATCTCTCCTAGCACTATGTGACAGTTGATTAACTCCTAATTCCTAAACAATACCTTTCATTTGCAAAATTTTTGCGAATGATTTGCTTTTTTTCACATTTTATACGTTTTCCACAATACCCCCTTTTTTTTGCAGACTTAGCTTAGTTGTGTGTGTGTGTGTGTGTCTATACACACATATAATATATTATATGTCATATATATAATATATCTAATATAATATATATTTATTATATATTGTGAGTGTATTTGGGTCAAAGTGATACATGGTTAGAGTGGGTTCCCCTTTATTATATAGAGAAGAATATTCACATAATAGACCCAACAGGAAAAAGGAAATAGTAAAGAGATACATAAATGAGGAAACTAATTTCTAACACTCCCCTCAAGCTAGAGCATACACATCATGCATGCCCAGCTTGGAAGTCATATGCTTAAAAGCTGAAGATGGTAGTGGTTTGGTGAAGATATCTACCACTTGCTGACTAGTTCGAACATGAGGAGTTTGAATCTTCTTGGAGAGTACTAAATCACGAACAAAATGGCAACCCACTTCTATATGCTTGGTCCTTTCATGAAACACCAGATTGCTAGCAATATGAATGGTTGCCTGGTTATCACAAATGAGAGAACTAGGTGCCTCAACAGACACCCCCATTTCTGACAAAACAAACACAACTGTAGCTCACAACAAGCATGTGTCATGGCTCGATATTCGGCTTCTGTGCTGGATCGTGCTACCACATTCTATTTCTTGCTCCTCCAAGTCACCAAATGTGACCCAAGAAACACACAATAGCCAGATGTAGAATGTCTATCTCCAACATCACCTGCCCAATCAACATCAGTAAACCCAGTGAGTTTCAAGGGTGTATGTGCGAGATTCTGTCATGTAGAGTAAGTAAGGCCCTTCCATGGCGATCCTTTAATATAACGAAGAATCCCGGTGACTTCCATCCAATGTGACATCTTAGGCGCACTCATGCACTGGCTAACAATTCCCACAATATAAGAAATATTAGGACGAGTAATTGTCAAGTAAATCAATTTTCCTACAATCCTTCTATACTTTGCTGGATCAGAAAAATCACTATCATCGGAAATAGAAGTCTTGGTATGATAATCCATAGGCGTGGAGACGGGTTTGCACTGTGCCATGCCTGTCTCTGCAAGGAGGTCAAGGACATACGTCTGTTGTGAGCCCATGAGAGGTTTGCACCCTTCTTGGAGCGTAGAACTTCTATACAAAGGAAATAACGAAGATTACCCAGTTCTTTCGTCTGAAATTGTGTTTGCAACCATTTCTTGAGTTGTAGAATGCCATTAGAGTTATCACCGTGATGACAATATCATCTACATACACGACTAAAATAATAGTACCACTTGAAGACTTATACATAAATAGTGAGTGATAAGTAGAAGACCGGGTGAACCCAAACTGCATAAATGCAACAAGGAATTTATCGAACCATGCCCGAGGTGACTGCTTTAGATCATATAGGGATTTCTTTAACTTGCACACTTTCAGACTCTCCCCCTGAGCAACATGCCCAAGAGGTTGCTCCATATAGACCTCCTCAAGTAGATCACCATGAAGAAAAGCATTCATGACGTCTAGCTGAAGAAGAAGCTAGTGAAAATGAGTAGCAACAGAAATCAGAATTCACACAGAATTGAGTCGAGCCACGAGAGAGGTCTGAAAGAAATCAGCGCCATGTGTCTGAGTGTACCCCTTTGCCACCAGACTAGCCTTCAAGCGATCAATAGACCCGTCTGGTTTCTGTTTCACAGTATAAACCCAACGACAACCTACAACAGACTTGCCAGGAGGAAGATCCACCAAGTCCCAGTAGAGTTCTCATGAAGTGTTGCCATCTCACTGTCCATAGCTTGAATCCAACCCTCATGTTTAGCTGCTTCTGTATAAAAATGAGGAACAACCGTAGAATGAAGGTGAAGAGCAAACGTGCGAGCTGCATGTGACAGATGAGACAAGCAACAAACATTCGCCAAAGGATGACGAATAATGCGTGTTAAAGTGTCTATATTAGTCTATTAGTTAAATAGGCTAATTAGTTTAGTGGGCCTTTATATTCCGGCCTGCTAGTTTAGATTACTTGGGTCCTAAGTAATAGGGCGTCTCTCCTATATAAAGGAGAGGCCGTCAGTCTTTGTATCAATATATTCCTATTCAATCAATCTTATATTTTAACATGGTATCAGAGCGGGTTCCATCCTGAGAGAACCCTAGCGCCGCCGCTTCCCTCTCTCCTTCTCCAAGCCGCCGACTTCTCCCTTGCAGCCGCCGCCGCTCCTCTCTCCTAAGAGAGCAACCGCAGGCTCTCTCCGCCTGCGGTCGGCCGTTGCCATAGCCTAGGCCGGCTGCCCGCTAGGCATATCCCGGCCTCCATGGTCATCTCTATTCTCTATTCTTTTATTCTTTCCATACAACACCTCCGCTGTCTATCATAGCAGCCGTCCTCCATCATCATCTGCAACAGTCGCCGCCGTAGGCATCCGCCGCGGTAATCTCCATCCGCCATCCGAAAACAGCAGCAACCGGCGCCGCTGCCAGCAGCAGCACCAGCGGGCGCCACCGCCACAACCAATAGGAGCAGCACCGCCCCTAGCAGCCGCCATCTCCAGCAAACGACCATCATCCAAGCCGCCATCCTAAAGGAACATCTGCCGACCATCCGTGAAGCAACCTGCATCCCCGTCGTCGATACCATCGACAGGAGGTCAATGGTATCGACTTTATCACAGCGACAGAAGAACGTCTGTCGATACCATCGACAGTCCTGTCGATGGTATCGACAGTTGATCAGCGGCGATGTGAAAAGGATACACCTATCCCGCAAGCTATTGCCTCTCTCCATTGTATCTGTGCTCGTAGGCTGCAGTGTTGCTTTATCCACACAACCGTATCCCAAATCTTGATTGCATTTTTTTTCAATCGGTGCTCCATCTCATGAAGTCTTCAGATCAGCCTTCATCGCCGCTTTGGAGAGGGTCCACCTTGGTTCCGCATGCATCCTCTTGGCATGCAATATCTCCGGAGTCACGCAGGAGACCCTTTGTCATCTCCTATGTTGCGACAAAGTGCTTCATCAGCCGAGCGTCATATCTAGCCATCATCCGCAAGCTACTGCTCCTCCACTTCATCATCATCCCGACGATCTTCATCCGCAAGTTGCTGCTGTGTTGTGCGTCATCATGCTACTGCTGCCATCTACAGTAGGCGATCACCCATCACTCTCCACCGCTACCAAACAACCATGTTTACTGCCCCCATATGCATTATCCCTGTCTCTATTCGGATCCTTAATTGGTCCTATCTTTTGCTAATCGGATCCAATTTAGAGCCTAATCGGATTTTTCGCGGGGCTTCGCCCCCGCACCCCCAGATTTGTTGCCCTAACGGGCCAACAAACCCTTTTTTCGGGTCGGGACTAGATCCATTTATTTTTCTACTCGGATCTCATGTTGACCCATTTAGTATACTCTCTTTGGCTATCGGTTTCATTCTCCACATATTACCCCTCTCCATTTCATATATTTTTCTCTTTTCAGCCTTTTTTTCTTTCCCTCCCCCCATATCGTATGTATATCCCTTGTCCACATTACGGGGGGGTCATATATCCAGTTCTCCACACCAAACACTCACTCTTGTCGTATTTGGTGTGCGGGGGGGGATAGAGAGGAGAGAAAGAGATGAGAAGAGAGAGCGAGCATGAGAGCATATGAGAGAATGTATAAGAGAGAGAGTATGTGATGAGATGATGATATATGTATTCCGATTATATATATTCCAGGCTATCTTCATGGAGCTTCACATTGTTCAGCACACCGGTTCTCTACTTGAGCCAGCAGTGAAGATCCAGCGTCGACACCATATCCGTTGTTGATGATGTATTCCTTCAACTGCATTCACAGAGTTTTATCTTCACCTCACCGAGCTGCTTCGTCACGTCTTCTCTGAGCCGCATCTGTTGTATCGACATTGCCTGTAGCTGATCCTCTTGGGACTTTCCTTGATGGATGATATCTACTACTCTGTCAAGCCCCCATGGTTCCTGCATCGTATCAAGCAGCAGATCGTCCGTCCGCGTTCGTGCCGCGTTTAGCACGTATTCCAGTGGCGAGTTACTGTAGTATCAGGTCCATTCGTCCACACTATATCCGCGTTCGTGCCGCGTTAAGCACGTATTCCAGTGGCGCATTCTTCAGCCTACAAAGTATCTTCAGATGTCTTCATTTCAGATGCACTTCAAGGAAGACCTTCTTCAAAGCTCGAGTATCTTCAGCCTGTAAAGTCATCATTACTATTTGATTCAGGGGGAGTATTGATTAAGGGTGAGTAACATATTTTGTATGAGAGTGATATTTATCTTCATCTTTCATTTATCATTTCTTTTTATCGAGTCCTGTAACTCTCCAAGCTTGGGCATGTGTTTCACCCATGCTTCAGCGTGAGGGGGAGTGTTAGTGTCTATATTAGTCTATTAGTTAAATAGGCTAATTAGTTTAGTGGGCCTTTATATTCCGGCCCGTCTAGTTTAGATTACTTGGGTCCTAAGTAATAGGGCGTCTCTCCTCCTTCTATATAAAGGAGAGGCCGTCAGTCTTTGTATAAATCGATTCCTATTCAATCAATCTTATATTTTTAACAGTGCGGGACCGAACACCTTTCCGAGCTGCAACTGAAAGTTGTAAATCTGAAACAAAAGCATCAAGAGAACTCTCAGTTGAAACAGGTACCTCAGGAGTGTCGGACGATGAGGAGGCATTCTGTGGGACTGGTGACGCTACATCCTCTTGGGGACGCCCTGCTTGCCTGGTGGAAACTAGTGGAAAAAGTTGAGGCGGTGGTGGTGGTGGTGATGATGATAATGGTGGGGTGGTCTCTATAACACTCTCATCACACGACACAGGAAGTGGGGTCTCTTACTCTCAAAGATGTAGTCACTCCAAGGATTGTGCTCCTCCTCACTCTGAATAGAGTCACTAAAGAACGGGGTAGATTCATGAAACGTGACATTAGCCGACACAAAAAGGCAATGAGGACAAGGACAATAACACCTGTATCCCTTATGTGTAGGAGAATATCCTAAAAAGACGGTGCGAATTGCGCAAGGGGATAGCTTGTCAGCTCGTGGATCAAACACGTGAACAACCGCAATGCACCCAAACACACGAAGAGGAATAGAGAAAGGTTTCTCGTCAAACTGTAAAACAGAGAAGGGGGTAGCCCCTTGTAGGACAGAAGATGGCTGGCGGTTAATTCAAAAACAAGCAGTGAGAAGAGCATTAGACCAATATTTCGTGGGCACAGACATTTGAAATATAGCGTACGTGCTACATTAAGTAAGTGGTGGTTTTTGCATTTGACAACCCCATTTTGTTGGGGTGTATGAGGATAAGTCGTCTGGTGAATCATGCCTACAAAATTACAAAACGTTGAAACAACCTTTTGAACATATTCTAGAGCATTATCAGTACGAAGAATCTTAATATGAGCATCAAACTCAATTTTTACTAACTAATGAAAAGTTTGAATAAGAGACAAGACTTCATCGCGGGACTTAAGTAAACCCAAGTCATGCGGGAGAAATCATCAATGAAAGACAGAATATATCGAAAGCCATTATAACTTGACTCTTTAAAAGGACCCCAAACATCACTATGAATAACATCAAAAGGACGCTTAGAGCGTTTCACAATGCAACTCGGAAAAGAAATGCAGTGATGTTTGCCTAATTGACATGACTGACATTCTAACGACTTTATGGAGGCTAAGCCTGAAACAAGCTTCTGAAGACTCTGTAGGGATGGATGTCCATAGCGACAATGCCATTGCAAGGGAGAGCAACTGAACACGGTGGAGGCAGTGGATGGAATCTGGCAAGCTGGGCGAACACCTTCAACGAAGTAGAGATCACCTTTAGATCCCCCACCAATCGTCTTCCAGCTCCTGGGATCCTGTAACACAAAGAAAGAGTCTCCAAAGATTACCAAGCATTTCAAAGAATCAACCTTCTTAGCAACAAACATTAAGTTAAATGGAAAGTCTGGTACATAATGCACATGCTGTAAAGTGAAATTGGATGATGCTTGTACGGTGCCTTATGCCTGGACTCGTCTGACAGAACCATCAACCAGTGTCACATAAGAATGCGGGATATACGAACGAGTCAGAGGAAAGAAGCATAGACATAGACCCGTCATATGTTGGGAGGTCCTGGAATCCACCACCCACGTAGAGGATGGTTGAGAGGCAACAAGTGAAGTCCTCTGGTTACCTACATCTAAAACTAGATTGGCGGAAGCGCCAAGGGAAGCTTGCTGAGTGGCCTGCAGGAGATGGTCATACTCCTCCTTGGAGATCGTAACATCTAAGTGCATCTGTTTAGAAGCTCCAGAGGCAGATGTTCTGGAGGAATTGGTTGTATAATGTGCAACACCCACTGGCGCCGACCATGCTTAGAATAACATTATTCTTCTACATGTCCAAGTTTCCCACAGAAAGTAAATGTTGGACAATTTCCAGTACCTCATCCTCGACCAGCACCTCGTCATGTTCCTTTGGCAACAACAACAAGATAAGCCTAATTCTCCGCACGATGTTCTCCTGCAGCAGTCGAAAAAAACTCAAATGATGACTGTTGAATCCGTACAAAGGCTTCTTCAAGGCTTGGTAGTTTGTCTGTGGCCAAAATAACGCTCCTGGCTGATGCATATACAAGATTTAAGTCTGATAAAAATCTTGTTGTTATTAGATCCTCTCGGTCTTTCATCTGGTCATAGTCTTTAGTGGATGATAGAAATTGAGTTCTTGAGAAATAGACTAGATAGTGCCAAAATAATCCTCAAGTGAGCGACTATTTTGGTTTTATGAAAATAGACGATCATAGACAATATAAAGACATAGAGAATGTTTCTTTGCAGCTTCCCAGATTTGTTTAGCAGTATTGTAGAACATAAATCTGGAAGCAATTTGAGGCTCCATGCTATTCCAAAGCCATGATTTCACCAGCCCATTATTTTTCCGCCAATTGGGATGGTCTTTGCAACCCTCATCAGAGGATCTGACTCAATAATATCCACGTCGTCATGAGATTCAAACACAATGTAGATAGCATTCATCCAAAGAAGATAATTTTGTGAGTTAAGCTTCACAGAAGTGATCTACGATTGGTCGTTGTAAACGGCCATAGCAGAAGCAGCAGGCTTGGTGTCTCCCATATTGAGAAATTAAGACAACGATAGCAGACAGAGTGAAGAACATGCCGCGTAAGCGGCGGCAGACGTACACTTTAACGGGGATTGCCTCCGTCAAAGGGCAAAAATGGACTCCAGGAAGACGCACCGGAGAGAAGATGGCCTCGGAAAAACGCTCCGGGGAGAGGTGATGGAAATTAGCACCGTCACTTGTCAATTGATGATGCGAAACTGACGCATCAACAACCTTGAAAGATGTTGGCATTCATCCACGTACGGGGACTACGTGGAGAGGAAAGAGGATGAGAATAAAGGTACTCCTCTCTTTGGGATAGAACGAGGGGTTCTCCTCTCCTTCAAGCAACCACTGTGCCTTGACGGGTTGGAGGAGGACCGACTGTCTGGTGAAGACTATCGCCGACGGTTGTCCCGTTGCGACGGCAACGAAGGATGCAACCGGAGAAGAAAGAGGGTAGAAGAAGAAGAACGAACAGAGGGGAGGAAGGGGCGGTGGCTAGGGTTGCAGCAGTCGGATACGCTCTGATACCATGTGAGTGTATTTGAGTCAAAGTGATACCGGATTAGAGAGGGTTCCCCTTTATTATATAGAGAATAATATTTACATAATAGACCCAACAGGAAAAAGAATTAGTAAAGAGATACATATATAAGGAAACTAATTTCTAACACACACACACACACACACACACACATATATATATATATATATATATATATATATATATATATATATATATATATAGCCATTGATGCTAATCTTATCTTTGGAAGAAGAAAAAAAAAGAACATATATATATATAACTATATCTATATCTATCTATCTATATATATATATATATATATATATATATATATATATATATATATATGGGCCCATCTTTATTGCCCGCGCGGGTAGCTACCCGCCCACCCTTCCGATCACTTTTTTTCAAATTTTTTTTTTCAAAATTGTAGAGGACTATTTTGTCTAGCTCTCCAAAAAATTTGAGCCAAAAATAATATCATTTGCCCCTCCAAAATCAAAAAACCCGTCCTTATATATATCTGCTGTATATTTTGTACAGAGTTACTTTTTTGGCCAGCAGAGTTACTTTTTTGACACCATAGTTACTTTTTTTACAGCAGAGTTACTTTCTTAGCTAGAAGAGTTACTTTTTTGGCTGCAGGGTAGCGAAAATCTATGCTACCCGCACGGGCAATGAATGAACACCCATATATATATGTATATATATATATGTATATATATATATGTATATATATATATATGTATATATATATATGTATATATATATATATATATATATATATATATATATATATATACAGGCTAGAATACACTCGAGTGTACGGATCGCACGAATACACTCAAGTGTGTTTGCATATCAAGACTATTTTTCGCAAAATGTAAACCTTGATCTTTACAGTCATACTATAACTAGGCTACATACAAATTTTGAGCCCATTTGGATGAGTGTAAGTCACTCATCTAAGGGCAACAAAATCGACGCGCGAAACTAATTTAAAATGTATAATTTTTGCAGTCTTCATAACATGAGCTATACATATCCAAATGTGCTCAAATTTTACGTATGAGTTGTTCACAAGATGTTTAAGAAGATCAACGGATAGATTTTCAAAAAAAATATTGCATCATGAAAAACCACTTGAGTGTAATCCGCTCCGGATACACTCGAGTGTATTCTAGCCTGACTCTCTCTCTCTCTCTATATATATATATATATATATATATATATAGATAGATAGAGAGAGAGAGAGAGGCTCGAGTGTATTCGGAGCAGAATACACTCAAGTAGGTTTTCATGATGTAATATTTTTTTCAAAAATCTAATCCGTTGATCTTCTTAAACATCTTGTGAATAGATCATATGCAAAATTTTAGAACATTTGGACATTTATAGGTCATGTTATAAAGACCGCAAAAATTAAGCATTTCAAATTAGTTTCGCGCGTTGATTTTGTCGCCCTTGGATGGGTGACTTACACTCATCCAAATGAGCTCAAAATTTGTATGTAGCCTAGTTATAGTATGACAGTGAAGATCAATGGTTTACATTTTGCAAAAAATAGTCTTGATATGCAAACACACTTGAGTGTATTCGTGCGATCTGTACACTCGAGTGTATTCTAGCCTGACTATACACACACACACATACATATATGTGTGTTGTGTGCGTCTGTGTATCTTTATGTATATATGTATGTGTGCGTGCGTCATATATGTATATCATTTTATTTGTTCTTGACCTTTTTCCTATTTGTTTACCACATGTTTCCTTTTTTTTGAATTTTGCATAATTCCAAGTATAGAATTCTTCGCTCGACCATTCTCTTAGATACTAAACTTTCAGCCAACAACTCAAGTTCAATCCATGTAACATGCTAGGGCATACGAATTATGGACGAGGATGTACACGTCTTTAGTGGAATCCAAGCACCCCACCTTACCCACTCTTTTAAAGTTTAATCTTGGGTCTCCTTGTCTAAGGAAGAATATGAACAACTTCTTTATGTCTCCCAGTCCTCTTCTGTTGATCTCAGCGCTAGTCATTTGCTCAATGCGAACACATCAACTCATAGCCTCACATTGCCATCGGTTCATGTAATTCATGTTCTTCCATGATTACCTCGTTTAACAATTGGGTTGTCGTCTCCAGTGATACTAAAAACCACCGTTATGAATCATTTACTTACCATCTTAGTTTTTTATATTACCCATTCCTCTGTTTATCTTGCGGGTGGATGTATCAAAACCCTCTAATCTTATGGCACTGCTCCTCTTATCCCTTCTCTATCTCGGTTGACTATGTTCTTGATTTTCCTTTCAACTTATGTCTGCAGCCAAATTAATTGATTTTCTTAAATGCGCTATAACCTTCGGTCCATCCTCTGTTTCTCTTGCAAACGGATCCATTGAAACTATCCAATCTAATGACACTATTCCTCTTACAACATCTCTTGAGTTGCCCTGGTTTCACTATGTTCATAGTTTTCTTTTCAACGTTATATTCGTAGACAAATTAGTCAATTCTGTTAGGCATTTTGTAACTTTCGGTCCATCCCTCCTTTTAAAAAAGTCCAAAGCTTACAAATTGGAGTGGGTTCTAGGATTGGAGATCTGTGTTACTACAAAGCTAATGCTCTCCATTTTCCGCTTTTTTGGGGTATTCCTGACTTCAACATCTTCATGGCCAGTGTCCTGTGATAAGCTCAATATTCTTGAGCCTAGTTTATCTTCAATAAAACAATTTGATTGTGATTCACACCAACTAGCCAAACATCATCATGATTCTTTTCCTTCACATACTAAAATTGTTCAATATCGCCCTTTGATCTTATTTAGAATGATGTTTGGGGGTATTTTTCTGTGCCCAATTGCAGTGAATATCTTTTTTCTTTTTGTTATTTGTCGGCATAGTCACAAATTCGGTATTCTTGATGTGTTTGGTTGAGTTGAAAAATTTAGAATTGGGCAATGATGCGGGAAATTCGAGTAAAAAATGGTCAACGTACGACAAAAATACAGTCAGAATTTCAAGAGAAGTCCAAAAAATGGAGGACACACACGCACACGCACACACACACAAATTAACATGGGAATATGACGTAATAGTTGGGATTTGGGAGTTATTCGGCTATTTCATACGTCTCAGAAACACACACACACGAATTAACACGGGAATATGACGTAATAGTTGGGATTTGGGCATGGTGTAGGACTTCGACTTCGTGTCGACTTCGCTAGGTGTGGAAGTGGAAGTTTGTGGAAACTTCGAGGAAGTTTCGAGGAAGTTTAGACGCAAACTTCGATGCCATTTTTTGAAGAAATGATGTGAATTTTTAGATAACTTTGATGGAAAACTTCTAATTATGTTATACCTCTATCTTATATATGTGAATTTAAAAAAAGAACACGATTTATGACTCTCTAGCCCTATGTAGGTTAATAATACAATGTGTTGCTTGAAATGGTCAATTGTGCAATACACATATATAGATACAGTTCACCATATGTATTATATACAATATACAATCAAATAGTAGTTACAACACCCTCTCTAGGAATGAGTGGCAACAAAAAACATAGGAGTTGATATTAGAAATTATGAAGAGGGTTGGAGTGATATTTATGCCTTATATGGCCATTGGGGCACTAGTTGGGATTATGGTTCTGAGTGGTCTTAAATTCGCCCCAAATTCGCCAACTTCGAGGAAACTTCGACAACTTCGGAGAAGTTGAGACGAAAATACACAAAAAAGTCAACTTCGTCGACATCCATGAAACTTCGCCCCGAAGTTTGGACGAGGTCGAAGTATATGGTATTCGACTTCGCCTATGGTCGAATTTCGAAACTTCGGCGAAACTTCGCCAAACTTCGACGATGTTGTGTTTCATGGATTTGGGAGTTATTCGACTATTTCATACATCTCGGAAAAAATTGTGTTTAAAACACGACTTTTTCAAAAAGTCAAAGTATATTGTGACTGTTTGTCGGTGTGATTACTCTCGTATGATATGCTTGTTCCTTATGAGGTTATGTGGGAAGTTTTCTCAGTTATTTGCAATTTTCACAAATTTTTTATTGTTCAATTGTATGAGACATTAAGACTCTTCACACTTATAGTGTACGTGAACACATTCAATATGTCTGTCTCTCTTTTTATTCCTTTGAGGTCCAATCCCTTGATGGTCATGTGCACATAAACCCAAACAAAACTTGGTCTCCAAATGTAAGATTCGACATCTCCTCGATATTGATCACCCCTAAATGTTACATACCCATGCATTATTGGGTGAAAGCTTGTTCTTACTGGTTGTTGTCTAATATTTAACCTGCAATCCTCCTTTATTCTTCATGGAGCTTCTCGCTTTCCCATTCTCTTCCCTAACATAATTCCTTTCTCCTTACCATAATAAATTTGTATACATCAGGAATTTGTCCACAACTTTGATCCGAAGTCGGATAATCATCCCCTAGGGCCATCAAAACCATTTTTTTGGGATATTCTAATTTGCAGAAAGGGTATGAGTGTTATTCTCCCCCGACCAAATGGATATATGTCTCTACCAATGTCACCTTCCACTAGCATGCAATTTTTCACCAAGGATGACATGCCATCTTCTTATATTTCCCATTCGTCTATTTTTACTGAACTAGATATCATCATTGAACATTCTGGTCTACAACCCATGTCTTGTGCCTATCTGTAGTTTTCCCTTCTACACATTTATATGTATATTAGTGATAATAGGAATTCGATATCCGACATGAATTCACTCCCTTTTCCATAGCTTTGCCACAATCCTCAAAGCTTCCTATCGCTCTCTATAAAGCTACACGTTCTTGTACTATTTGAGCTTCTATCTCTTCTGTGTTTGTCTTTCAAACATCTTGTACTGCTCAGGAGTCTGCTACAACATTGGATAGCACTACCATACCTAAAAGTCATGCAAAGGCTTTTCAACGTTCGTGTTGGAACTGATAATGGGTGAACTAATGCTTGCACTTTTAAACAATTATACTTTGGAATTTTTGGATACTCCACCTAACAAAAATGTTGTGGGATGCCATCGTGGGTATGGTGTGAAATGTCATTTTGATGTCTCAATTAGACCCCTTAAGGCTCGCCTAGTGGCGAAGTTCATACAAAAACCTTTGAAGTTTGATTTTTGTAGGACCTCTTCTGTAGTCACCATGATTAATTCTATACATATTTGACTCATTGTGGCATCATATTTCAACTGAATCTCTTATGACTTGATATAAAGAATATTGTCATCTCAGGAGAAGACTACCAGGATTTCTGATTTGAAGCAATCGTCTAGGCTCATATTCATACTAAAGACCTTGTGATGTTGAGATAAGTCTTGGTGATTGAAGTTCTTTAATGAAAAGAGGCATTAGTCTATCTCAAAGGAAACATGTGTTGGATCTTCTAAGAAATTTGGATGATCCTAGCCAAGCTTTCTTCTACAACCTATGGATTATCTCAATAAAATTGCAAGGCAAAGAAGATGAAGACTAGGTGATTTTGGACATTATTAGTAGTAGTTGGGAATCTCATCAATTTTACCATCACAAGACTTGGCATCGCTTGTGCAATTGGTGTAATTAGCCAGCTCATGACTCATACCAAGAAAATCTCATTGCTCGATACTTCAAAGGATCCGTCGTATCCTAAAACAACATTAGGAAATATAATGTCTAGATAAGTCAACTCTTCAACTCAGCTGATGCAGCGGGTCTGGTCGCATAAATGGTTGAGATCTATATCCGGATTTTGCATATTTTTGGTGAACACTTGGAAAAGCAAGAAGCTAATGGTGTTAGCACCATCAATCACAGAGACAAAATATAAAGCAATGGCTGATACATGTTGAGATATGCAGTGGGTTCAGTCGATTCCTAGCGAATAAAAAATTCCAACAACTTCTCCATCAATCTTGAAGTGTGTGACAATACTGCCACCATTCGTATTGCTAAAAAGGTCATCTTTTATGAGCACCCGAACCACATTGAGGTTGGCTGTCACTTTGTTCAAGACTTGGTCATGTTGAAAAGGATAATTATACGTCAAGCTTAGGCGGGCCCACTTCGCCATAGGGGAGCACGTTGCTCACTTCGCCAAGCTTGTTCACCATCATCATTCCAACATACAAGTTACATGTTGGGTCTACATGTGTACATCCAACTTGAGGGTGAGTGCTGAGCTAATGGGCTTAGGCGGGCCCAAGGACTTATTCTCGTTGTCCTGCTTATTTTGTACCTGGCATATTAATGCAAACTCAAATTTTCAAAATGAAACTAATTCATGTAATTCAACTTTGTCGAACAATGCCCGAGGCATAGGTATATATGACTATTATCTGGGAAACCATAATTGGTAAATATTCTGCCAATGACCCAACTAATATGCTAAATAAAACCAAGTAGTTAAGAACTTACAAGTGAGCCCCTCATATTACACTCAGGACCTAAAACTAAGGCAATTGCATAACAATACCCTAGATGAAAACCAAGATGCAATAACTAATCAAAAGACAAACATAAATAAAAGCTGACTACTAATTGACACATCTCCCAACCATAGCCAGGGTCTGGATGAACATGATGTCCTACATCAATTCCCTTTGATTGACCAAAATGAGCCTTTGACGAGTGGGTGCGTCACTGCGGTACTCCATGCCAGCGTGACATGGGTAGCATATGTTTTAGGAACATGGTCTGTTGAGGTAACTCCATATATGACTCATCGTCGCTAGGCTCGCTTGTGGGGAGAATGTCCTCGTATTCTTCATCGTCTTCGTTAGTCTTTGAAGTGTGATCATCAACCAATTTGGCATTAGTGGACTAATGCCCAAACCCCTTGCACGAGAAGCACTGAATTTGGATGGAGGATGGTGCTACTAGAGATGATGGCTTGACCATCATCATGATTGTGGAGTTGTTGGACGGGGTTGACATCATAGAGGGACGTCACCCGGAGGCAAAATTTTTCGTGCTCATTTCTACTCATGCTCTGTCTACATATCCACATGAATTACTTCATTCATAGAAGAAATCCGTAAAGTAACCAATGTTGTGGCTAGAGATGAGTTGAGCCCACGAAAGAACATGGGGATCTCAGTGGTAGTATCCAAGGTGATGTCAGACTTGTAGATCAAGTTGTCGAACTTGTGTGTATATTCATCCACAAAATCAAATCCCCGTTGTAAGTCAGATAGCTTGAGGCATAACTGTTATTTGTAACGAACAAAGACGACGGACTCCACATCATCTCACATCTCTCTCTAGGTGTTGATGCAGTGAACTGTAAGCAATCTATTTTGCCAAGTAAGCGTAGTGCCATGAAGCTTGGTTTCTACATTTCAGATATTGGGATTCTCTACAAGCTGGTGCCAGTCAAAGAATGACTCCATGCTGTGGGCCCAATCGTACAATGAGGTTGCTTGTGCCATAGAATCTAGAACATTGATCTTAAGCAGTTGATCCTGTCAGTGAAGAGGCTCTTGAGGTTGCAAACGTCACGGGTTAGGCTGCTGTTGCATGCGGTTAAACACTGCTTACATCTCTTATTGCATGTCTTGAATCAAGGCCTCTAGACAGTCAAATCGTTCTTTGTGGCCCGCGAGACGTCCTTCTAGCTCTGCAACTTTGGTGTTGAACTCATCATGCACCATGGTGTGTGTTGGTGACATTTCTGGCTGCTGTGCGAGTGTGATTTAGATTCCCTGACCCGCAAGTCCAACTCATCGCAGTGGCCCAAAGATTTTTATTTTATTTTCGGTACCCAAGAATGCACAGATTGCATGGCGTTGGAGTGAACTTTGTGAATTCTGAGATGTTGTGAAAGACTCCCAAAGTTGTAGAAGAAGCTTGCTGGAGAGAGAAAAAAAAATCCAATTTAGGTCTTTCACTCAACTGAAGCATACTACGACAACATATTAGAGAGCTACCAGCGTCGTGGAAGTTCATGCTCCTTCCCTAGGCTATGGACGACCATGGAAATTTTGGTGGATATCTAGGGATCCTCGGAGCCCCTAGAAAAGCCCACTCCACATGTGGGGCTCCCTTGTGGAACCGTACGGGGGCAACTTTTGTCGATTGACGGTAGCCTGCTGTCACCGAAGGAGGAATGATAAAGATCCCCACCCTCCATACTGTATCGAAAATGGTGATTGCTAGCTTCGTTGAGCCGTTAGGGAGTCTAGGGAGGGAGGGGAAGTAAGAGCCCTAGCCAATGTCGCCTTTGGTGAGGCCCACAACCAATCTTAGGCAAGAAATGCTGCTACAACATTGAAGTGCTCTTGAACTTCTAGAAAGGAGATGGGAAACTCTAGTTGGTCTATTTCCGCTAATGGGCCAACAAATATACTAAATAAAAGCAATTATTTAAGAACTTACAAGTCCCTAATATTACACTTAGGGCCTAAGACTAAGACAACTGCATATACAACCCTAGATGAAAACCAAGATTCAACAACTGATCAAAAGATGAACATAACTAAAGACGACTCATGATACTCTAATCGAGAGGGTTCCCAATATCACCCCCAGGTTCACAAAATGAGCCTCTGGCGAGTGAATGTGTGGGTATGGAATTCCACGCTAGTATGCCGTGGATAACATGTCCAATGAACATGTTTTGTTGAGGCAACTCCTCACTTGTCTCATCATCACTACACTTGTTTGCGGGGAAAACATCCTCGTATTCATCGTTTTCATTAGTCTTTGTAGTTTGTAGTCGTAATAATTGGACGAATAGGGCATTGGTTGGACCTATGCCCATACTCCTTGCACGAGAAGCACTAAATCCGGCTGGAGGATGCTGTTGCAGAAGATGCTAGCATGACTGTCGTCGTGACAGTCGTCGGGTCGTTAGAAGGGGCCGAAAACACAACCACTGGAGTTGCGTTATTTTTGCTCATGCTCTATCTTTGTAGCCACGTTAATCACATCATCCATAGAAGAAATCCGTGAAGTGGCAGGCACTACAACAATACAAATTAAGACCGCAATGGAACATAATCTTGGTGGTAGTATCCAAGGTGACTTATGATTAGTAGACTAAGTCATAGAACTTGCGGGTATATTCATCCACAAAATCAGTTCCCTGTTGTAAGTTAGATAGCTTGAGGAATAATTTTTGTTTGTAATTGATAGGGACGAATGACTCCATGTCAACCCTCATCTTTGTCCAAGTGTTGATGCGGTGAACTGTACACAATTCCTTCTACTGAGTAAGTGTGGTTCCATAAGGCTTGGCTTCTGCAAACTGGATGTTGCCGTTTCCTGCAAGCTAATGCTAGTAAAAAAAACTTGATGTTGTGGGCCCAATGATAGAATATATCGGGGTCACCTATGCCGTTGAATTTTGGAAAATCGATCTTAAGCAGTAGATCCAGTTGATGAAGAGGCTCTTGAGGTTGTGGACATCATGGTTCATTCCACTCTTGCATGTAATCAAATACAACTCACATCTCTTGTTGCATGTCTTGAAAAGACCTCTAGGTGGTCGAACCGCTCTTTGTGGCTTGCGAGACGTCTTTTTAGCTTTGCAACTTATGGCGTTGAACTCATTGCGCACCATGGGGTGCGTTGGTAACCTTTTTGGTTGTTGTGGGAGTGTGATACCGACCCCCTAACCTGCGTATCCAACTCACCGCTGTGAGTTGGTCGGAAGATTTTTTTTGTTGATTTCGGGTGAAATTTTTTAAGAAAAAAAAACAAGATGTTTGGTTCTTGTTTGTATATCCTTATTATATATATTATCGAACTCCTATTTTGTGGCTGCTGCACAACTCCTTATTTATGTGGATAGGAGCAGTTGACAATTGAATACCAATTTTTCCGGGGGCGAGGGGTTACCTAGAACACACGGATTGCATGACGCCCAGAGTGAATTATGAGAATTCATAGATGTCGAGGAAGACTCCCAAAGTTGCAGACGAAGCTCGATGATGAGAGAAAATATGAAAAATAATTAAATTTAGGGTGCCACTTAGTTGTAGGGTACTGCTACAGTTTATCGTAGAGAGCCGTCAGTGCCATGGAAGTTCATGTTCCTTCCTCAGGCTATAGATTATAGATGACCTTGACAATTTTGGTGGATGTCAAGGGAGCCTTGCACCCCAACAAGAACCTACCTCGACCTGTTGGCGTGCCTTACGGAGACGCACATGGGCAACTGTTGTCTGTTGACGGTAGCCTGTTGCCACTGAAGGATATATAAGAGAGACCCCCACCCTCTAGGATCTATCGATGACGATGACGATGACGGTTAGGGTGATGAGCCTCTAGGAGTCCAGGGAGAGAGGGGAAGTGGTCTAACTGTCGTCACCTTTGGTGAAGCCCGTAGTTGATCTTGGGCTATTGGTGCTACATGTCAACATTGTAGTGCTCTTGAACATCTTGAAAGGAGACCGGAATAGTGAAATCCGAGGGACCAAGCTTGATGAAGAACTCCTGGAGGGAGCACAATTCGATGGCAGGAGCATTTTAGATGAATCATATGATCGGGTAGGGGAGGAGAGTGGTGTCGGCAACACACTATTCACAGAAACAAAAACAAACATGGGTGAATGCCTGCGATTAATTCTAACCTTCTTGGGTTTGGGATTAATCGTTGGTGAAGGATAGGTGGGCTGGGCTGCACTTAGGGTTATTGGCGTTTCCAAGGGTCTTGAGATCTAAGACCTAGGGTTTAGTTCTCATGCTTTGATACCAACCAATGCAAATTCAATTTGCAAAACAAATATAGTTCATATATTTCAGCTTTTCCTGACAACACCCTCAGATATAGTTGTATATTGATAATTTGTTGGAAGCCGTAGTTGGCTTATTTTTACTAGTGACCCAACAAAAATACTACATCAACTATAATTAAGAATGTACAAGTCATTGATATTACACTTAGGTTCTAAATTAAGATAATTGCGTAGTAAAACCCTAGATGAAAACCAAGATGCAACAACTAATTAAAAGACGAACATTAATAAAAGATTACTCCTACTCCCGCCACACTCTAACCAAGAGGTGCCAAACCCTAGTCAGGCTCTGGATGAGCATGCTATCACATCACATATATTATACCCGTCTCTTCTAGACTCTTCTAATCCTCTTTTATATAAAGAGGATGATGTAGTCCGTTGGTGATTAGTAAAACACTAAACCGAATGGTTGCAATATCTATATAGAACGTCAAGACTTGCTTCTGTCTAGAGTTACTGTTCTAGGAGCATTTTCTACTGTAAAATGAACCTACCATGGCTTTCCTTTGTTGGCGTTTAATATGATGTCCTCATAATTTTTAGTTCATATGTAACTTCTCCAATGGGAATAGCTTGTTTTAAATAGTTTTGCACTATCAATCTATTTCAATTTTATTTGGATAGGAAAAATGTTTTTGTAGAGAATTAATTTGTCAGTTCAATTTCTTAAACTGGGGCGTGAACCTTCTTTTGTTTGTAATATAAGCTGTGATTCCATAAAGCATTGATGTTGGTATTCAGTTTTTTTCTTCCTATTTAAAAAAATACAGTTCTACCATTTTAGGTTGACAAATCCAGCATACTTTCTTTGATATTACATGGTGTTATTTAAAGGCGGTATCGTCTAGTGTGTTATCTATATTAGAATTTAACCCTCAACTCCAACTCTTAAAAGCGTGGCCTAAATCCTTCTAACATTTGAAATATGATACACTTATGATTTTTCTCATAATATGAAATGTACAATTGATCTTATTTGTTTGAATAAGACAATTTCATTTAACAAAATCATGTTTTTTTGGAATTTGACATGATTTGTCTAATTTATTGTGGTTTTGCGTCTAGGATGTTTTTCCCACAGGATCTGGATTCTGCTGCCGACTCAATTATAGAAAGCGGTGGTGAACCAAATTGACACGGAGAAACATTTTATTTGACAAGAAGTAACTGCGACTAAGCTGTTATTAGAGGTTACATGAAAGCACTCCATTTTAAAAAATGGTGTCACTACGCAGAGTTTCATAACTCACATGATTATTCAAATTCTGCAATTCACAGTATAGACTGGAAGTCATGGGCTGAGAACTTCTAAATCTGCACATGGAGAGGAAGGAAATTCTTGAAGTTGAACTTGGTTGTGGTTATGAAATCTGGAGGGAGTACTTTATTCTTTTCCTTTTTGTATTATATATCATAGCAGTTGTCTATTTGCTATTGTTGACGGATGTGTTTACAGAACTCTGCATCTTCAGTGTAGATTCATAACATGTGTTTCAACCACTCACACCACTAAAGGGGTCACAGAATTCCCCTTTTTGCTTTCCGGTATCAAACTCACTACACGCACAGGGTCGTCATGAGCAGCACTTCATTATGGCGTATAAACAAGATGTTCATGCGTGATAACCAGTTCGTACCTAGGCACTACCTAATGAGAAATATACAGCGTGGATTATCCTCCTGCAATGGAATTTCAAAGAAACAATTCTTACTTGCGCTATACATGGCACACGCTCTGCATTTCTGGAACTTCTTTTCACGATCAAGAGGCATCAGGGTCCCTCAAACTTTATTTCATTTGTGTACGGTTTGTGTGGGCTCACTGCAAGCTAGGATAGTTGATGTGATTTGGGTACGCTTCATTGCAGAATCTTGGAAATTCTATGGTGACTGTTTGCCCTCTCCTTGATATTGGATGAGTTAAGATTTGGGCAAGCTCACGCCCGGCGTTCACACGTGTCCAAACCCGCCTCAAATCAGCCTCCAAACTGCCACCATGTGTCAGATGGTGATTGAGTGATTTTTTTGATGCAATAGGTAAATAATTTTTTTTTTGCTTATAACTTTTGAACTGTAATGAATTTTTTAATGAAACGAAAATTGTTGGTTTTGTTACGAAAAATGCAATTTAACAAGTCTAATATTGACATATTTTTGAGAAAAAAATGATATATATATGTTTATTGACAACCAACTATGGCGCCCATAAATAGTTATTGACACCCAAAAATGGTTAGTTGACGCCCAAAATGGTTCATTGACACCCAGAAGTAATTGACGCTCAAAATGGTTCAATGACATCCAGAAGTTTAAAATGATACTAAAATAAGACATTTTTGGATGCTATGACGCCCATAAATTATGCCGCCCATAAATGGTTATTGACACTAAAAAATGATTAATTGACGTTCAAAATGGGTCATTGACACCCAAAAGTATAAAGATGACGCCCAAATAAGGTAATTGACACTCAAAATGGTTCATGTACACCCAAAAGTTTAAAATGACGCTCAAATAAGGCATTGACAACCAAAATAACATAACGACACCCAAATAGGTCTGTTTGACACCTAATAATCACTTAATGACGTCAAAATAGTTTATTCACACCTACAATTATAATGACGTTCATAAATGGTTGTTGACATCCAAAAATGATTAATTGATACCCAAAATAGTTTATTGATACCAAAAGTATAAAAATGCTCACAAATAAGTTTGTTTGACACCTAAGACAGTTTAATGACGCCCAAATATAGTTGTACGCATCAAATAAGGTATAAGGACACTTCATGCTCATTGACGCCCATAAATGACTAATGGCATCCAAAGATGGTTAATTGACGCATAAAATGATTCATTGGCATCTAGAATAACATATTCATATCATTTTCATATTTTTTTGTTAAAAATATATCAATATTAGTCTTGTTGAAGTACATGTTTCCTAACAAATCCAATGGTTTTTGTTTCGTCAAAAAATTCATAATGATTCAAAAGTTATAAGCAAAATAAATTTATTTATGAATTACACAACCTCCACCTACCCATCCAATTAAATCCTACCACGTTATCCCCACCCCCACTATAACGTCCCAGGATTTGAGGCCTCAGATATAATGATCTTATAAGAAATGATTGGACTATCCATATCACTAACGTGCACATCTTTTTCTGAGAGCCCATTACTAAAGAACTCCATAGTTAAGCGTGCTCAACTTGGAGTAGAACTAGGATGGGTGACTAGTCGAGAAGTTGATCCTGACTTGCGCGTGAATGAGGAAAAAACATGCAGTTACGGCTAGTGGTGGTCTGTGGGGCTAGTCGTCATTTCTGAAACTCTACTATAGCCTTGGACAGTGAGCCCGTGTGTTACAAACGGTATCAGAGCCATAACCCAAGTAGGTGAGGCCCATATGGGCATGTGACATGCCAATCTTGAGCCGTGCAGTCTAGGCATGTAGGAAAGGGCTGTCCATGGTTGACGTAGCCACCCTTGCACTGATATTATGTGATCGGGAGCTGGGTGTTCATGAGCCATTTTGAGTCTGCACTGAAATAGGACGATGTTATGAGGCCTTATGGTTGAGCCTTGACGAGGACGTCAAGAGTCTAAGTGGGGGATATTTTAAAGTCCTATGATTTGAGGTCTCAGATATACTGATCTTATAAGGAATGATTGCACTATCCATATCACCAAGGTGCACCTCCTATTCCGGGGGCCCATCACTAAAGAACTCCATAATTAAGCGTGCTCAACTTGGAGTAGTACTAGAATGAGTGACCAGTCGAGAAGTTAATCCTGACTTGCACGTGAATGAGGAAAAAATGTGTAGTTAAGGCTAGTGGTGGTCTGTGGGGCCAGTCGTCATTCTTGAAACTCTATTAGAACTTTAAACAGTAGCCCCGAGTATTACACCCACAAAACCACCCACCCCAAGCTGACCGCGCGTATATTGGATCACCATCTAATGACCGGAGTCGTGATTTGACGGTGCCTAAGCGTGGCGCATGATCCAAAGGCTCGGTTCTATGTGATTCTCCCCTCACTATGTTAGGATAGATTGACAATTGCCTCTCGATCAACTCAATATCGTAATGGATCCTCGACTCTCACAATCTCTTCTACAAGAGCTCCACTCAGCCAATATTATGCCAGGCCACTGGAGATTTTAAGGCAAATAAATATGCATTCAAGTCAGGGTCGTGGGTGACACGTGACTACAAGTAAAACAATTGTCTATCGGTATTACCCCTGCTGAAGACGCACCGTTGAGTGTCTAGAAGCGGCTGCCAACGGAAAGCAAAGGTCTCGGGTCCGCGTCCTCTACCTGTGATCAGTGTATGTTTTAGCAGCTAGCTAGACTATGCATCCCAACGGTGCAGTCATTTCCACAACAAATACTTCACTACTTCATAGTAGCTCTGCTAAGTTTCCACTTGAAACCGTCCGCTTCATGCGATGCATTTAAATGACCTCACTACGGTCTAAAAAGTCCAGAAACAAGCCCTACGGTCTATACAGCACCGTTTTTCGACAATAGAGGCACGTTTATGATGGTTTAGAAAACAAGTCGCAAGTGAATGAAAGATCACGACATATTAGTACATCATGCTCTAAAAGAATGTTAATTGGACGGCAATAGTGGCAAAAATCTTTGAAGCCAAACGTGTATAGGCTCTGAAGTGTTCAATTTTATAGCATTGCTCTATTTTTTTTTTTTGGGGGGGGGGGTTGGGGTGGGGTGGGGAGAGATTTCAAAACGTCACAAATCTGTATGAATGTCGCTTGCGGCCATCACAGTGAGCTGCTCATCAAAGCCATATGTGAGGACCCTAGCGCCCAACAACACATGCATTACGCGCTAGGTGGTGGGCAATGGTATTGCCATCCTAGTGAGTATGGATTAGATTGAAAGCAACCAGGTCCTTTAGGAGCATGTTTAAGGGATTCAGCTGGAACACAATCAATCCTGCATTCTCATAATTCACATTTGAAGAAATGCTGACTTTCAGAAATTCTGGAGAATAAGAGTAAATGTTTGTTTAAAAAGGATTAAAATGGGGGACAACATGTTCCAATTAGCGAGGACTGATAAGAGTTGCGCAGGTGGCCAACAAGATCTTGATGTCCGCCCCTTTTGAATTGGACGATATAATGCAATTGTCAATGATCTGAATTTGTCATATCCAACAAAGCAAACGTTAAGTTTTGCCTGTTGGGTCAAGGAATAAAATCCTTTTCGACCATTTACAACAAACCAAACAAGCCCTAAGTGGGTGTAGTCTCTTTAACAATCACATCTTGGTAACCTGCGTTCACGCAATCCTTTTTTCACCCAACATCAATCAGTCTGTCTCCAAGATCATGATTCTTTGCTCTTCATAGCAATGCCCTGATCCCCTTTGCTATAACTTTTCCTCCCCCATAGTCCATATCTTCTTGGTGGTTGAGAAGCTTGCATGGTGGCTATGATTTTTCACCGGTAGTCCCACCAATCTATACATATCCCTATCTTGTTGTTCAACCTTTGGCTGATATCAACATTGCTCTAACCTCTAGTTGACATTAACACTGCTTTCTAAAGCCCAAGGAGTGAAGGTGATTGTTTCTATTCTCTAGCTCGGATATTAGCTTGCTGCCACCTCCATGTCGCGTAACTGTGATTCTTGCGATGGCCAGTGGCAAGAGCACTGAAGCTATCCACAAGAGCATGAATCCGAGGACACTTCACTTTGAAGATCATTTTATTGCTTGCCGTCTAGGAAATCGAGGCCGTTGTGGATGCCTCATGGATATCTCATCCTTGCCCATCTACAACAATTCTCAAACTAGCACAACGTCCTGCACACTTGTCACCAGAGGGTTGATGTTCAAATTGTAGCATGCACAAACCTATCTTGCTCGGGGGTATGTAATCATGTGAACCAAATCCTCTCATTCAGTCAGGCAACATTGGCAACCACCATTCTCCGTCACCCTATCATAACTATATTGTCTATCGTAGGTAGAGTCCTTCACTAGTAACCATACAATGTGTATAAGCTTAGGTGGCTATAGTTTCTTCTAAAGTTTCCTATGATTACTCTCCTCCATATCATCTGCTGACATAGCTTCCCCTAGAATATATTTTACCCTGAACAAATAATGTAGATCCTCTTTCAATCTGACGTACGATACAATTGATCGTCATCACACCAAATATGAATTAAGTAGGCGGTATCTATGTAGTTGGCAACCTAAGGAGGAAAAAATGTCTTAAGGTTGTGTGGTTCTAGGCTTTCTCCATTTTGTCTATAGTCTCACTAACCATGCTGTTGACCTAGAGGTTATACATTGTCCATATTTTGATAATGACTTAGCCATTCCATTCAAAAATATCTAATATGTATATTCAAGATTGATTTTAGGTGTTAGGTACATGAAAAGGATCAAATTACACAAGCCCTAGCTTGTCAAAGTTCAAGTCAAAAGTAATGCAAGTGTGCTAATTAGGAAATCCATGTAAATGACCTTAGAAGAATTTTGTAATCACTTGTATTGATGATATGACTTGTAACTAGATGAGAAAATTATGTGGGACACTTAGTAACAAGTTTTAATCACTTTTTAAGCACTTTAGAAAATTGATCACATGCAGTTGATCGATCGAGTTACAATCTCGACCGATCCACTGGATCAATTCTCTGGAGAGTGCATCGGTCGAGTTGTGCATTCACAGAACTCGACCGACCGAGTTACTAACCAAATGCTATTTTCATTGGTCGATCGAGTTTCCTCAGGACAAACTCAACCGATGGTTTGAAAATTGGGTTTGTCTTTTACCTGATCGATCGAGTTACCTTTATTGAATCTCGACCGAATGTACTGTAGGGAAAATGCAGAAAAAGTAATTCTAACCGTTGGTGACTTGTTTGGGCAAAAATATATTCGTTGCCTTGTGCAAAAACGGCTATAATTTGAACCTAAGTGTTCCCCAACTCAAAGGAGCACCCCCCGTTATAAATAGGACCACTTGGAGTTCATTCCAAGGTTGCTCTTTCATTGCATAGCTTGGTTATAGCATTGTTGAGAGTGCTACACCCCTTTGAGCCCCTTTCTCTCTCTACTTTCAATTCAAATCCGTGAATATGAGTGAGTTAGGATCTGCTGTAAGAGAGCTATCCCTTGTATTCATGTAAAGCTCTCCACCTCCATCTTCCTACCCCCTTTTCTTATTGAAGAAAAAGCTTGAAGATCTTCTCTGAGTGAAGGAGAAGGAGTTGCTATTCTTCAAGGTTGGAGAAAGCATGGTGATCCAGATCTCTGAGTGAAGGAGATAGGCAAGGCGAACGTTCAAGAAGGATAGGTAATTTCTGGAAGGTCAAAGACTTGAAGGTGGAGTGGGTAAGTCCATGTTGAAGGCTGAAGACTCCTTACTCAAGTGGGTAAGTTCCTTCGGTAGGTTGAAGATCCTTGCTTGAGGTATTAAGTCCTTGGATGAATGTGGTTTTATCTTGTGATCTTATGAATGAATATAAGAGCATCAAGATTGCAAAGTCCTAGAGACTAACCACCTATAGGTAGTGGACTGACTCACTTCTAGTTTGAAGTATGGAACCACACTAAACCACTTTGTCCAAGTGTATGCTATCCTTGTCTCTCGTCCATTCTATGCTTGTTAGTTAGAACTTTAAATTGGCTGTGTGCTGAAGCTTTTGTACTTAATATAATTTGAAGGTCTAATCTATTTTGTGAGATTTATGAAGCTCTATTCACCCCCCTCTAGATCCCTTGATCTAACAAATGGTATCAGAGCATGTCTTCTCCAAGCTACTTCCACAAGTAGGAGAAGATGGACGATTTAGCACTTGGATCTCTCAACTTGTAGGGAAACTTATCCATGCGACCTCCGATCTTCAACGACACCAACTTCCTCTATTAGAAGAGAAAAATACAGTTCTATCTCCAAGGAGTAAGCTTCGAGATGTGGAAGGTGGTGCACCTAAAGTATGAAGATCCAAAGGGGGAAATCTCCACATGGACAGAAGCCCAAATGAAGCAAGCTCAGCTCAATGCCAAAGCTGTGAGCATCATCTATATAGCCCTCACCCCATCTGAGTTCAATCAGATCTCCTCATGGGACGCCACACATGAGATTTGGAACAAGCTATGTGTCACCTATGAGGGAACAGAACAAGTGAAAGAAGCAAAGATCTACATGCTTGGTGGTCTCCTTGGGAACTTCAAGATGGGCAAGAATGAAAGAGTGGAGGACATGTACAAAATGCTTAATGTCATCATCAATGGATTGGAAACCCTTGGTAGTGTGATGGAAAAAGGCACAATCAACTCAAAGATCTTGAGATATCTTCCAAAGAGATGGGAGCCCAAAGTGACCTCCATTGAAGAAGTGTACAAGCTTAGTGAATTGTCAACCGAGGAGCTGGTTGGCAACCTTCAAGCTCATGAGTAAGGCTTGAAAACCAAGAAGAAGAAGAAAAGAGAGAAGAGAAGGAGTCCAAGAAGATCAAGGACACAACCTTCAAAGCTCAAATTGAAGAGATAATTCGGCAACAACAACTTGCTCTCAAGACCTCTACTCCTTGCTCAAGTGAAGATGAAGGCCCAAATGAGCATGAAGCTAACTACTCCAAGGGCAAACACTTCAAAGGAAAGTCTTCTTTATCTACTCCTAGGTGCTATGAATGTGGCCAAAAAGGCCATTACAAGAGTGACTGCCCCAAGGACAAGAAGAGCCACCACAAGAGAAGCCACAAGAAAGACAAGGAGTATAAGAAGGAAGGGAAATACAAGAGAAAGGAGAAGAAAGAAAGAAGAAGTAGGGATGCAACTCATGCAGCTTGGGAGGAGTCTTCCTCAAGTTCTTGTAGCTCTGAAGATGAAGAATGCCACCTTACTCTCATGGCCTCTACACGTGATGATGTAGGTGAGGTAAGTGAGGCAAGTGAGGTAAGTGAAGTTAACTTGTATCAGCTGTCTAAAGAAACTCTTATTGATATGCTTAATGCTAGCCGATCATCTTTTACTAAATGCAAAGCTAAAAAGAAAAGGTTAGGAAAGATTATAGATGATCTTTATGCTAAGATTGAGATTCTTGATCAAAATGAAAAGCTACATCTTGATAGTATTGATATTTTGCAAGGGCAATTTCTTGATCTTGAGCTCCAATACAATGGAGTTGAAGTTGAGAATGGTGTCTACCTTAAGAACATTGCTACTCATAAGGAAGAAAACCAAAAATGCCAAGATGAGATTGATGTTCTTAAAACTGAAAATATAGAACTTAACCTCATTGATGAAGCTAGGAAGCAAGAAACTCATTCTTATCAAAAATAAATTCTTTTGCTAAATCTAAAAATGCTAAGTTGCTTGCTCAAGTTAATGATCTATCCTCTAAACCTATTTTGCAAAGTAATGAGGTAGCTAACACTGCTCTAGAATGTGATTCTTTTCATACTAAAGCCCTCTGTTTAGAGGCCGACCTGTTGCATGCTTGAGATGATCTTGCTAGCTTATCTTCTACTATCATTAATCTTAGTGATGATAATGCTAAATTAATAGCTTCTTTGCAAAAGTTTCTTACGGGAAAGAAATCCCTCAATGCTGTTCTACAACACTCTACCAAACAAATTTGTACTATTGGTTTAGGATATGATGGGACTGCTCCTAAGGGTAAGAATAAGAACATGAGTAAAGGTAAGAAGAAGAGTGTGGAACCTCCTTTCTTCCATGGAGAGACTTCCAGCTCTAAGAACCCAATGGTATGTTCTCATTGTAAATGTGATGATCATTATTCTACTTATTGTCCTTACAAGCAAAAAGGGACAAATCCAAAGATGAAATGGGTCCCCAAGATGACCCCGAATCCCAAAGTTTGAGTTGGTCACCGACATCCTTCTTTCATGCAGGTCAAAAGAAGGTGGATTGTTGATAGTGGTTGCTCAAAGCATATGACATGTGAAATCAACCATTTCAATAAATTCATGAAGAAGAAAGGAGGATCGATGACCTTCGGGGACAACAAAAAAGGTAAGGTAATAGGTTAGGGTGATGTAGGCAATGAGCTAAGTATTAAAAATATTTTGCTTGTTGATGGTCTACAACATAACTTTATAAGTGTAAGCCAACTTTGTGATAATGGTTATCTTGTTCTATTTACCTATTTAGAATATTTGCTTCTAGATTCCCTCACTTACAATGTTATATATAAGGGAACTAGAAATGGTAATCTTTATGTTATTTTGTTTGATGCTCTAAAGCCCGTACTTGATAGATGCTTAGTTGTGGATACAAATAATATTTCTCTTTGGCATCGCCGGTTAGGTCATGGCATCAATGAAGAAATTGAGCAAAAAGAAATTAGTTAGGGGACTTCCTAAATTGGATTTTGAAAAGGATGAGGAATGCCAACCTTGCACATAAGGAAAGCATACCAAGTCCTCCTTCAAATCCAAAGGAGTCCTTAGTACCAAAAGAGCTCTTGAGCTTCTTCATATTGATCTATTCAGACCTATGAGAACTCAAACGCTTTGTGGTTCCAAGTATTGTCTTGTGATTGTCGATGATTTCTCTCGCTATACTTGGACATTCTTTCTCATCTCTAAAAGTGATACTCTTGATGTTTTCTCAAGCTTTTGTAAACATGTTGAAAACAAAGCTTCTTGCTGGATTGTTTCTATTCGTAGTGACCATGGGGGAGAGTTTCAAAATTATCTTTTTGAGTGTTTTTGTGAAAAAATCTGGTTACTCACACAATTTTTCTTCTCCTCGTACACCTCAACATAATGGGGTAGTAGAGAGAAAGAATAGGTCTCTACAAGAGATGGCTAGGACCATGCTTCTAGAATATGATATTCCAAAGAAGTTTTGGGCTAAAGCTATTAGCACCTCATGCTTTGTGCAGAACCGAGTTTTTACGCATCCATCTTTGAAGAAAACCCCCTATGAGTTATGGCGTGGTAGAAAGCCATCCATCGATTTCTTTCACATTTTCAGATGTCCTTATTTTGTTTTGAACACAAAGGATTCTCTCAAAAAGTTTGATCCGAAATCATACAAGGCTTTCTTCCTAGGCTATAGCACTACAAGCAGGGTTATAGAGTTTTCAATATTGAACTGTCTAAAATGAAGGATCCATTAATGTCAAATTTATTGAATCTAACCCTACTATTGGAAAGAATGTTGTTGATAATGATATTGCAGATGACTTAATTCCTATCTTAAAAGACCTCAACATCAAAAACAAAGGTAAGCAGGTGGTTGAAGTAGAAGATGAAGAGAAAAAGGATCCCACTCCTCGCTTCACAAAGAATCATACCAAAGAGCTAATCATTGGTAATCCCTTTGAGAGAGTGAAGACACAAGCTGCCTACAACAAAGAACAAGCAGACAATGCCTTCATCTCACAGCTGGAGCCAAAGAACATCAAGGAAGCTCTTAGATATGATGAGTGGATCCTAGCCATGCAGGAGGAACTAGAGTAGTTCGAGAAGAACTGAGTGTGGACTCTAGTGCCCAGACCAAGTGACAGAAAAATCATTGGCACCAAATGGGTCTACCACAATAAGCTTGATGAAAATGGCAAGGTGGTAAGGAACAAAGCAAGGTTAGTGGCTCAAGGCTACAATTAGCAGGATGGTATTGATTTTGATGAAACTTATGCTCCTGCTGCTAGACTTGAATATATTAGAATACTACTTGCTTTTGCTAGTCATAAGAATTTCTTGCTATATCAAATGAATGTTAGAAGTGCATTTTTGAATGGTACAATTGAGGAGGAAGTATTTGTTGCTCAACCTCTGGGCTTTGAAAATGACAAGCTACCTAACCATGTTTATTTGCTACAAAAAGCTCTCTATGGACTCAAACAAGAACCTCGAGCTTGGTATGAGAAATTAAAGAACTTTTTGTTAGACAATGGCTATGTCATGGGAAAAGTTGATTCTACTCTATTTCTAAAACACACTTCTAGCAATATTCTTATCATTCAAATTTATGTTGTTGATATCATATTTGGTGGAACTAATCTTGATATTTGCAAGGAGTTTAGTTCTCTTATGCAGAGTGAGTTCAAGATGAGCATGATGGGTGAGCTTACTTTCTTCCTCGGCTTCCAAATCAAGCAAACCAAAGATGGAAACTTCATCAACCAAGACAATTACACCAATGAGCTACTCAAATACTTTGGAATGGAGAACATGAAGCCGATGGACACACCCATGTCCAACACCACCAACTTGATAGAGATGAAAAAGGTGAGAAGGTAGATGAGAAGCACTATATAAGTATGATTGGAAGTTTACTTTACTTAACTGCCTCTAGACCTGACATAATGTTTAGTGTTGGCTTGTGTGCTCGCTTTCAATCAACTCCTAGGAAATCACATCTTATTGCTGTTAAGAGGATTTTGAGGTACTTAGCCAAAACTCAAAACTTTGGTCTCTGGTACCCTAAGTCAAGGGACTTTACTCTTGTAGCATATAGTGATGCTGACTACGCAGGCTATTTGATTGATAGAAAGTGCACAAGTGGCACTTGCTTTCTCCTAGGACCATGCTTGGTGTCTTGGTTTTTCAAGAAATATAGCGCTATGACATTATCAACTACCGAGGCTGAGTACATTACAGCTGGAAGTTGTTGTGCCCATGTCCTATGGATGAAGCAAATGCTCCAAAACTTTAACATACATTTTGATGTTTCTCCTATCTATTGTGATAATACTAGTGCAATCAATATTTCTTATAATCCTATATTGCATAGTAGAGATAAACATATAGAGGTTCACCATCATTTTCTTTGTGATCACATTGCCAAAAAGGATATTTATATCACACATGTAGACAAAAAAATTAGTTGGCGGGCATTTTCACCAAACCTCTAGCTAGAGGGAAATTTAACTTCATTAGATCTAAACTGCTCATAATTGCTTTAGATGATATTGACATGTTATCTAGCTAGTTGCTTTTATTTTATATGTCTTTCTCATGCTTATATCACCTTACTTGGTTAAAATTGCTAATTTTTTACTTGTTAACATGCTTAGTTTCACTTGTTTTTGGGAATTTCTTGAATTTTAGGTTTTTATCGCTAAATAGTACCCAATGATGAGTGATATGTGTCTAAGTATGTTCAATATACATAATAGACTTGAAAAATGAATTTAATTAGCATTCAAATGGCTAGAAATTGAGTTTGATGGTTTTAGGTCAGGTTGACCATCTGTCGAGTTTCTCCCAGGACAAACTCGACCGATCTATGGCTGAGAGTTGTTCTAAAATGGACCAATCGGTCGAGTTTCCGACTCTTAGAACTCGACCGATCAGCGGGCTGAAGCCAGCTTAAGTTGGGTTCGGCCAACTATTCTCCCTCTCAACTAGAGAATAGCTGATCGATTCCCCTTCTTCTAGCCCTAAGATCTCATCCCCAACCCTTACCTTCCCTATCCTAGCCCTTTTCTGACCAAGATAGGCTTCCCTAGACCTTCCATCTTGCTCTTCCTTGGTGTGTAGATGGTTTTGGTGGTTTGCTTTGTGCGTTTGCTCTCTTCTTCTCATTCTTTTCACCTACGTGGCTTCTCATAGATGAAAGAGACCCACCCCTGGAAATTCTCCATCATCCTCTTTGTCTTATCCTTGGTTTCCTTTTATGATACTTCCTTTGTCTCAATAGAGGCTGTAAACAGGTATAAGGACCTTCTTCCTAGGAGTCCTTTTCCATTTAGAGCTTTGTTTGAGCCTAGCCCTAGGCATCAAGCCGTCATCGACCAAGTGGCGAAGTTGTTATCTGTTCATCACCTATTAGCCCTGGCTGTCAAGCATGACTGCTTTCATAATTCTATGACAAGCACAAAAGCAGTTCACAAATTCTACACTAACTTGCGTTGGAATTACGACACACTTGTACCTCCATCGAATACTCAAGTGATCCTTACATCCATGATCACCGAGAAGAGATTTCAAGTCTCTAAAGATATACTAAATGTTTTCTTTACAGGAGATGAGGAGAATGACACATGGCGTAAGGATTACAGGGAGTATTTTGACCTTTTGGATCCTGAGGGTTTCTACAAGCAGAATGAGATCACTCTTCCTGATATCCATCACTACCTGAAGAAACCCGATGTTCCTTACAAGAAGAAGAGCACCCTACCCTCCTCCTCCCTCGATCTCAGAAAGTGTATATTAGCCCTAGTGGTCAACTACGACATCCATCCAAAGAAAAATCAAACGGATATTACAGAGAACATTGCAGTCATAATGTATTGCATTCTAGAGAATATCAGAGTCAAATGGTCAAGATACATTCTACACCACATGACCTATTTTGACTTTGGTAATAACACCTGAGGCACCCATCCACCTTATCCAGCCCTGATCTTTGGTCTATTTTAATTCGCCACTGAGAAATCACTCTTTTCTGACTTCCATTACAAGCTTGCCAAGAAAGGTGTGTGTATCACTGAGACCACAATTCAGAAGTCCATGCCTGTCTATGCCTCCACCACACCCAATGCTTCACCCTCAGCCTCTACCTCTACTGCCCCTGCCTCCACCTCTACCCGAACTACTCCTCCTCATACACCCGACCTAGCCGTGCTGTGTTTCGTGTATCCAATGAAACCCTCATGGGCTACATGATGACCAACATGCATACAACCTCTAGGTCCAAGAGCACCTGCACCCGGATTTATGTTCAATCATGTCAAACATGAACTTATCCTGTGTACAACCCTACCCCACCTACCAGCCTTTCCCCGGTAGTGATTATGCTTCCTATGCATATCATCATTACTACCCTACCCTCGAGCCTTCCGCTACTGCTCCCACACCCTCTGCTGTTGATGGTCCTGCTCCCGTCTACCTACCATTTCCTATTGGCCCCTTGGCCACTCTGCTTGCCAGTCTTGGCAATTCTACTCCTTCCTTCCCTCATGCCAATGATCTCTATGCTCTTGGTATGACTTGGGATGAGCAGAATGCTCGTTGGCCCGAATATGGTTTTGGTCCTTCTATGGATGAGGAGATGCCTGACCAGGATGATGCTGAGACTGTTACTACTGATGATGGTGGTGGTGATGGAGAGGATGATTCTGATGATGGTGATGGATCTGGTGCTGATTCTGGTGATGAAGGCACTACTACACCTTCAGATGGTGACGAGGACTACGAGCCTGGAGCTGATGATGATGATGTTGTTGTGGACATAGATAGTCTAGATGTCTAGTTGTTTCTTTGTTTTTAGTCTAGTTTGCTGATCATATATATCTTTCTAGGCTATTTTGTATTAGAAACATCTGGGCACATTATCTGAGATGTACTATTTTATCTTCATTTTTCATCACTTCTTACTTGTAGCTGCTTTTGTGAGAACATGCTTCTGAGTTGAAATATATGTTATGTGCACTCTTTCTCTTTGATCAATTATATCCTATGAGTTGGCGCCATATTTCACCATACTTTGATTATGACTTATCTTGTGTGTTTCTTTCGTCTCTGGTTGATATATGATATGAGATTACATGTATGATTATTTGCTTGATTGTGTTTGGAGAAGACCTGATTATATGCTCTTCTACCCCCCTCACATTTTGATAATGTCAAAAGGGGAAGTGAACTTCAATGTATTGAAACTCTATCATATTGCTATTCTTTGTCATACTACTGTTCATTGCTTATGAGATCCTTTTCTTATTCATTATATGCTTTATCATGTGACTTGCAAAGGACCATATAGCACATGTATGCTATAATTGCTTTGTGTAGATAGACCAACTATATAGGTTAAAGTAAGCATAGATTGAGGGGGAGCAATTCACATTGTTCAAATCTTGAATTCCCCTAATTCACAAGGCAAAGGTATAATTTCTATATCCTTTCCAATATGTTTGAGGAATGGTTTGTCATTGTCAAAAAGGGGGGGATGTTGACCTAGAGGTTATACATTATCCATATTTTGATAAAGAGTTAACCATTCCATTCATATGTATCTAATATGTGTATTCAAGATTTATTTTAGGTGTTAGGTACATGAAAAAGATCAAATTACACAATCCCTAGCTTGTCAAAGTTCAAGTCAAAACCAATGCAAGTGTGCTAATTAGGAAATCCATGTAAATGACCTTAGAAGAATTTTATAATCACTTGTATTGATGATATAACTTGTAACTAAGATGAGAAAATTATGTGGGACACTTAGTACCAAGTTTTAATCACTTTTTAAGCACTTTAGAAAATTGATCACAAGCTGTTGATCGCTCGATTTACAATCTCGACCGATTCACTGGATCAATTCTCTGGAGAGTGCATTAGTCGAGTTGTGCATTCATAGAACTCGACCGATCGGGTTACTGACCAAATGCTATTTTCATTGGTCGGTCGAGTTTCCTCAGAACAAACTCGACCGATGGTTTGAAAATTAGGTTTTTCTTTTACCTGATCGGTCGAGTTACCTTTATTGAATCTTGACCGAATGTACTATATAGAAAACACAGAAAAAGTGATTCTAACCGTTGGTGACTTGTTTGGGTGAAAATAGATCCGTTGCCTTGTGTAAAAAGGGCTATAATTTGACCCTAAGTGCTCCCAACTCAAAGGAGCACCCCCAACTATAAATAGGACCACTTGGAGTTCATTCCAAGGTTCCTCTTACAATGCATAGCTTGGTTCTAGCATAGTTGAGAGTGCTACACCCCTTTGAGCCCCTTTCTCTCTCTACTTTCAATTCAAATTTGTGAATATGAGTGAGTTAGGATCTGTTGTAAGAAAGCTATCCCTTGTATCCATGTAAAGCTCTCCACCTCCATCTTCCTACCCCCTTTTCTTCTTGAAGAAAAGACTTGAAGATCTTCTCTGAGTGAAGGAGAAGGAGTTTCTATTGTTCAAGGTTGAAGAAAGCATGGTGATCTAGATCTCCGAGGGAAGGAGATAGTCAAGGTGGACGTTTAAGAAGGATCGGTAATTCTTGGAAGGCCAAAGACTTGAAGGTGGAGTGGGTAAGTCTTTTTTGAAGGCTGAAGACCCCTTGCTTAAGTGGGTAAGTTCCTTCGATATGTTGAAGATCCTTGCTTGAGATATTAAGTCCTTAGATGAATGTGGTTTTGTCTTGTAATATTATGAACGAATATAAGAGCATCAAAATTGCAAAGTCCTACAGACTAACCACCTCTAGGTAGTGGACTGACTCACTTCTAGTTTGAAGTGTGGAACCACTCTAAACCACTTTGTCCAAGTGTATGCTATCCTTGTCCCTCATCCTTGCTATGCTTGTTAGTTAGGACTTCAAATTGGCTGTATGATTAAGCTTTTGCACTTTATATAATTTTAAGGTCTAATATGTTTTGTGATATTTGTGAAGCTCTATTCACCCCTCTAGAGCCATTTATCCATCACATGCATGATCCACCTTCCTAAGACGTGTTATATCTAGCTACTGGTCCTCCAAGGTTGGTATCCACCACTCAAATATATTTATTTTCATGCCATTTACACTCTCCATTTTTAGCTGAGTTTCCTTATTTGTGGAGCACTATGAATGCTACTACATGTCATTTCCACACAAGTTATCTCATTGAATCCAATGAATTTCCCTCTCCCCTTCCTTTGGCCCCCAAATAAGAGGGGGATATCATTCCATTGACATCATCCAATAATCCATTCAGTAGTTTAAAGATTCTCATGATGTATTTTGGGATTTTTTAAATAATACAGTTTATTAAAACCTCCTTGCCAGGCCTTGATAAAAGATTTTCCTTCCATCCTAGTAGTTTCTTCTGTATTTGATCCTTAATTGATTAAAAAACTTGTTTCTTAGATGTCTATTGCCATTGGTAGGTTCATATACTTGGCTTTGATGTCCACCTCCTCCACCTCCAAAAAATCTTTTATGGTTGTTCTACTTTCTCCATTAACATTCATTAAATGAGACTTCCAATTTTTTCAGTGGTAATCTTGTATTAAGATGCACTCTAGTGTGGACTGAGTATATCAAATAGGCAGGTGCATTCTTCATTAGTCACCCTTGTGAACATGATACTATCATCAAGAATAAAATATGAGAAATGCATGATTCTTGCTCACTAACTTTGACCCAATGAATTCCTTGTGTGTCTCTGTGAAGAGAAAATGAATGAGCTTCAATGCAAAAAAGAATTAGATTGAGGAACCTTGGCAAACTCCTTGTGTCAACTTTATAGATTTCTTCACCACCCCATTGAAGATAATCAATTATGAGACACTAGATACACTCTCTCTCACTTTGTTCCTTGAATATGAGGAATGCCTATATGCTTCATTACTATGTCTAGGAATTTCCCTCTATCTTGTCACGATCCTTGCTCGTGTCTAATGTGAGCGTTATAAGGCCTTTTTAACCTTTATTACTAAGTTTCTTCATGTGAAAGATTTCAAAGGTGATTAAACATTATCAATGATCAACATTTCACTCACAAATGCATTTGATTCTAAGAAAAAATCTTATCTAACAAAAAATTGATCCTATTTTCCATCATATTAGTGATGATCTTGTAGGATACATTGCACATGCTGATAGGACAAAAATCAATATTTTCCTTGTCTTTTCTATCTTTGAGAACAACATAATGTCCATCTTGTTGAGGTATCCCAAATGATACCTCCCCTACCAAAGCCTTTTTTTGAACTCCATGACCCCACCCTTGATGATATCCCAATCCTCATGGTAAAATATAACTTTCACTCCATCAATACCAAGCACCTTGTTAGGGTGAATTTGATTGATAGAAGTCCATACTTAAGATATGATGGGCTCCATGTTGAGCATCTTAGCTTCAACACTACTAATGACATTGGAAATTCCTTTAATAAACTCTCCATTCCGTCTGGGTGTGAGAGGTGAAGAGCTTACTGAAGAAATATGTGATGATTTTGTGGATATTCTTTGATCAAATATCCCATATGTTTTCAATGTCATGTATGCCATGATGGTGTTTCTCTTCTTCCTAAGACTGGCTTTGTGGAAAAAGTATTTGGTATTGCGGTATCCATTCCTCATCTTATTGGTGTGATCCCACACATGCCAATATCTCTTCTCTTGTTTATGTAGATCTTGAAGTTTTTTTGATAACTTTTTGCACTCCCTATTCATCACGTCACATGGGGGTTTTCTCTATACCTCCTCTTGTCCTTTTTAGGTTCTTTGATCTTTTTCTTCAAATCATGGCATTTTTTGGGCGCACATGCAATTATACTATCCACACAAAGATCCTTTCTAGCATGTAAGCTTGATTTCATATACTGACTCCATGCCTTTTCAATCACTCTGGGGGAAGAGAGCCACAAAGTTCCAAATATGAATATTCTTTTTGTTTCATACTCTTATCTATCTTTCTCTACCCAGAACATGGTTGGTGCATGGTTAGAAGTATGTATTGGGTAGGGCTTGACCCTTTTATTGCAAACAAGTCACTATATTTTATTCACTAGTAATTTATCAAGTCTTTATTTGATTATATCTTTTTTTGTATGCCTATACATCAAGTATGGATGTTGGTTGTGAAACCTCAAATTTTCAACTGGCATACGTGAATCGCTTCTTTGGAGTTGTACATTTGCCATTCTGCCCTTAAGTGACCTCCTAGATTCTCAAAATTTGGTAGTGTTTTATTAAAGTCACCTCTTAGGACAATTGTCACTTCAGTCGGAAGGCACATACTTTTCATCAAGTCCCTCATATTATGTTGTTTGTTCATATCCATCCACCCATATATGCCTAAAACCAAAAATAGATGCATGGTCTTAGGAACCCACCTCTCCACATATATGAGCTTATGAAAAAGATATGGATGGTTTGTTGCCTTGCCACCTTAAACCCAATCCTCCTAACCTTCACACTACTGGATCCAAAGCAACGGTCAATGCCACTTTTCCTAACTTGTACTTATCACAGTTTCCATTAACATACATCTCTATCCAACATCAGGATTAGAGAAAAGTGATCGTTCCAGGGATGTCCTAACACTACACATGATTTTCATTTCCCTTTACGAGCTTGGCTAATATGTGCTTGTCGACTTCTTTAGAAATTGAATTGGTATTATTGCAAGACCTCTTCCCTACCAAGGCCTCACCGAACTTCATTTATACTATTTTTTATCCATCCATCTCCATGTTTTCCCACTACACTAAGAATCTTATTTTTCTTCTTTCCTTTTTATTAAATTTGGAGGTGTTTTTATGGCCTAACCTTTAGTGTTGAATCCAAATGGAGGCAATTTACATAGCTAATAAACATTAGCACAAACAAGCATTATATTGAGGAAATGAGAGCTCAACAACACAACATAGTTCTTTATAGGTGGCTCCTTATCCAAATCCCTCTCATCAGCTCTTGGATCTCAAACATGTCTCTTCTGCCAAGCCAAAACAAGGCAAAAAAAATCAATGTGGCAGCAAAGAGACAAAAACAACACCATACTAAAGGTGATTTTGTTTGTATGGGAGGTATAAATGAGGACTACAAAGAATATATCCTATGAGGGTTTTCTATGTTGGGGTTTAGCAGATAGAAAATTAACAGAGTGCCTTGAAGCCCTTTTTTATTTTGCAAATCTCAAAAGAGACCATGAACTAAAACTTGATATGACCGAGACTGTTCTAAATCCAATTAGTGTCCCAATCAAAGGGGCCTTCACATCACCTTGAATGATAAAAAAAGTGGTTGAGGCTTTGCAAAAATCTCTTTCCAGAGCTTCAATATCCATTACAAGGATTGACAAAGAGGCTAATCAAGCTTCTTGAGATCTATCTATTTAAGGGGGAGATATCCTTGATTGTTATTTTTTAGGCTCTCCCTCATGCCCACACCAGTGAGGGATAGCTATCAGAGATATAGATAAGGTATACCATACAATAAATGTTTGTAGAATACTTAGATTATGTTTAGCCAAGGGGTTTTCTGCTTGAGGGATAATACTGTGATAATCAGGACCTTTCTCCCTCCTTATATATGCTCTATGCACTTCACATTCACTCTTGTTCTCAAGTCTTAATTTCAGTTTCACGATTGAATATGTCTTAATACTCAATTGGCTTGTCTTAAGTACATGTTTTGTGGTGACACTCAATTTGCATTTAGACCTAAGTTGCAAGAATTAATATGTCACTATCTTGCTAATTAATTTGAATCAAACCAATGTCATAAATTTACTATATAATATATGTCAAGTTGTAGAGTTTCCAATTATAAATCCAACAACATAAAAATGACCTCCATCGGACCACCATATCCCAAGATATGGTCATTTGAACTATGATATTATAATCTTTGTCTTAACATTTATTTCATTTATTCTTGACCCTTTTGTGACAAAACCTTGTGCATGGCCCAACCTAGGAGGCAAACCACCACATCACCAATTTGCTGAGTTTCTATCCTACCCAATCAACACACCTCATATTGGATAAAAAATGGACCACTGGATCCAAGTCCATGGATCAGACCCCCTCAATCTTATGACATCACGCCTCCTCCTACAAACATGAGACCCCCAAGTTGATGACTATCACGCCTCCTCCTACCTCCGTATATCATTCGGAAAAGGTGGTGCTGTGACCACCTACCACCTCCAATAGTGCCATATTAAGGCCCCTTTTTGTGCCTTCTTTTCCCTAATGAACACCTCCTTTGCCTATAAAACTTCCTTCCCATCTATTTTCCCCTCTTCTCTTCACTTTTTGCAAACCCTAACCCCTCTCACTTCAACCCCTTCCTCCCACCTCTACTGGTGACAACCACCTTGCCCAGATTGGATGTTTCTCACTCTTAGGCAATCAGCCACCCCTAGGTCCTCCGCTAGGTCCACCCAGTTTCACCGAGGTTGGATGACACACATGCAACATGTTTCCAACCTTCTTGCTCGACATCCTTCATCCAACAACCTACACAATCACAATGTTGACGAGCTGCATGAGTAGTAGATCGGGTCAGTGCTATGGTAACTTTAGGCGGCCAACAATCACGGGTTGTAGGTAACTACTCGTGGAACGAACAAAAACAACACCTGACTGAGGGTGATTGGGGCCGTTGCCCAACCAAGCCAAGCTACGAGGCCACTAACTGTGAGCCCAAATAGAGTGGCGGCAGCCTAGTGTCATCAGATAGGGTCTACCTCCTACTTTTCTAGCCTTTTGATCATGATCCAAGACTCCATAGCTCATGTTTTAAGGTAAACTTTCAAAAATTTATATCTTTATCATCCTAGCCCCACTAAAATATGTCATTTTGATCAATAAAACACAATCTTGCTAATAAAAATAGTTCCCAAACCTAAATCTACTTGATATTCTCCTGATATCCTAAAATGTATGTCTTTTACACACTTTTTGAATGTTTGATAGTATATCTTGCTCCAAAATAGTATTGTTGTTTCAAAATATCACTCTTAAAGCTTAGACCAATAACTTCTATCCACCCCTTGGATTCAATCACGAAATGGATCACCTTGATGAGCTTATTTCTACCCTTTTGACCTAAAAGTGCCCCTTTTATGCATGTACATGGTGTCACTTGTCTAATCTTGGAACTTAAATATAATTGATCATAATTTGTTTGTCCTACCTTGAAATCAATAATCCTTGCAATGATTTGTAACATGTTTGACTAAGATCTTGTGCCCCATTTGCCTTGTAACATACAATCACTTATGACATACATGTGACAATTAATGTGATGTGAATACATATGTTGATTGTTTAGCTCTAATCTTGTATGAATAATGCTCTCATGATTACCACGTTATCTTAAAACTTTAAATCATTATTTATACCATTCTATAGCTCTAAATATCAAATTGATCTACTCCATGCACCCTAATGCTCCTATGACTTGGTAGTATGCCAATATGACATGAAAGTGATCTAGTATGACTAGTTATGATCTCACATGACTAAACCATGATAATAATCTAAATTACATGCTTCCCCTACTGATAAATTACAATTTATCCTTATGTTACATTACTTACAATGTTGATGGTTCATCTAGACCTAGGGCTTAATGTTGATACTTGTGCTATGTGGAATTAATACATACATTTTTGTAACATTGGAGACCATGATTGATCTAATTGAAATGTAGGCCTAGAAGAAACATCCACAAGACATATTATGTTTATCTTATCAAAACCCTAATGTGCTAAGACCCTATATTATGTATTTTATATCTTAGGCCCCCCTTAGTGTTGGACCTTCTCTAAAATCATACTCAAGGATTATGATGTGTTCACTACTCACAAGGTACATTTTATCTCTTGACCCTACTATGATATTGGCTCGGTCGTATGTATGGTCATACGAATGTTGGGCTACTTGTTTGATCTATTGTTTCTACAAATACCATTTTCATGTTTGTTTATAATATGTTGACAAACCTTGAACATAATATAGAGAAATTCATTATATAACCCTTGTATACCTGCATAAATTGTCGGGGTAAGGGCACAAGGCACAACTTAATGTTGATATAATGGATAAATAGACCTAAACATTCTTTGTATGAAAGATATCGTAAGTACTTTTGTCTTGCTTCTAATTCTTGTTTATTACATGTTTCTAGCCAAGAAAGTTTCATGTTACTCTTAAAATGTGTTTACGTACTTAATGCTTTAGCATTAATATGTTTTCTTATTAAGTTTTTAGTTGCTAAATGAAGATCCACCACACTCAAGATTTTAAGCTTTTAAATGAAACAACAATGGGTACTCATGATACATAAATTGGTACATATTTCTTTTCTACATGTTTAATATCTTGTTATCTCTTTATTTTTTCATTGCCATTTTCTTATATATTTTTTGTGTGAAACTATGTGCCATTCTAGGGATGGATGCTCAAATCCACTTGCCTTTGGCAATGTAGCCATTAGGAGTGCAGACTTAGGGTAATAAGCATTTCGGCGACAAATGATATCAGAATCATACACACAAGCCTCTATATATGTTTAAGGCATAACATACCTTAAGTACCTAGCGAGAAATAAAATCCATAATGGTGAAATTGAGGCCATGAGTATGGTGTAAAACATGGAGGTTCTTGCTAGTAATCATCTCCTATCCAACTAGTGTGGTGGATGAGATTCCTCTATGCACCTACCTACTCAAAGGGGAACCAAGATTGGGTTAGATTTCTTCTAAAAAAGTTTAGAGACTCTTATACCATCTCCTCTCTTCTTTAAGGACTACCCCGAGCCACCCAAGTAGATGATGATTAGTTAGTTTTCTTGTCTCCTCATGTGATTCCTTTCTTGTTACTATTAATCACATGATTCCTTGATTTTGGGTAGCTCATGCATGGGGAAACTAACGTTTAATTGAAATTATGGAAGTTGATTAAGATGATAATACCATGATTTGATTCTTTAATTGAAAATCCGATTTTTCTTAGTGAAATTACTCTGGAAAGTGATGTACTCGTGTGTAAAGTTTATGCAAACTCAACGTTACCAAATAGAATATAAGTGCTTTTTATGTTTAAGGTAAACTATTTATGTGGTAAAATAAGGTGTAACTCATGCTTCATACCTCATGATTGATGTGGTCCCCATTGATTAAACCTATGTTGTCCCTATTAAACCTATGTTGTCCCTTCAAAAACCGTCCCAACACCATGTTGATCTTAGTAAAGATTTCTTCATTGTACAAATGTAGGGATAGATTCATTATCGGAGCCCAAGTAGCAATCATTAGTGGAAAACTATTTGACGGTTGAAACATGTGGCGGATCTAGAAACATACAATAGGTGGGGGGTGCTGAATGAGATGAACTCGGTATGAGTTGTATAAGGAGAGACTGAGTCAAACAACTCGTAAAAAATATTTTGAGAGTAGGACTTGAACCCGAGCCACTTGGTTAAGAAAAGACCATGATACCAATCCAACTAAGAAATGCTTTGTTGTTATACTTTGAAAATGCGTATATGTAGGTATCTGGCTATGATATACATGTATAAATACATATTTTTGGATTTAGGAGGGGGCTAAAGCCCTAGTTGCCCACCATGTAGCTCCCTCCCTGGTTGAAACAAACAACTCCCTTCCAAACATCAGACCACAACCGAAAATCACCCATGACCTGTCAGTTAGGGCTTTGAGATAATCCTCTTCACATTCTCACTGAACAACATAATGGTTAAGATTCAACTCATATATCTAGTATCTGCCTATAGGCTCCCATAGCAGCCTTATATGATCGTTCAAAGTCATATAATCAATATTTTTCACAACTATTTTGACAACAACATTGAATCTCCAAGGTCTTTGCATTTTTTTATCTGCCTCTGGTGCAATATAGATCTCTGGAACTCTTTTCATTAACTATTAAAAAGTCATATGGATTTTCTATTGGATCACCAAAGATAAATCTGGACGACGGGCTTCCAGTACTCCCCATAGTAGCATCCTCGAACGATTTAGATCACCCATTTTTGCCGCCAATACCATTTTTCTCATTCAAATGAGGAAAGTAATCATTACCCATAGTCGTCACAGTTGCAGTAGTCGCTCCATCTTGTTTAGAATCATCGCCGACCTCATTCACCACCACACAAACCACCATGGATGCGAGTTAAGCCAAACTCCTCCAGTAGTAGTCTCTTAGGTTCATCATAATGCGGCTGATCATGCATCATAGTGTTGGATCTTGATAGAAGACTGCCTTTTTGTGATCTTGCTTGTGATTGTCATCACCAGTACCCTGAGTTACAACTCCAAGATTTCTATATTACTATTCCTAAAAGCTAAGAGCCAATATGATTGCTTTAATTTTTGCATATCAAATATGTATAAGTTTTTTAACATACTTTAAACATAGTTACAATGCTTTGTTATTTTTTTGTACATGCAGGAAATCATCTGTATGCCTAATGCCTAGAAATTATGGAGGTTTTGATTATCTTTATTTAGAAATCGTGCATCCAAAATAGGTACTCTCATCTTCATATGAATAAATATAATTTATAACATACAATAGTGGACCCTTTCCCTCAATTCACCAACCACCTCAACACAAACACACCCACAAACCAACAAGTGCGATCACACTAAACTACATCGATTATAAACATTCTCCTAATTATGCACTTTGTTGCATGTGGCACACATGCATTGTTATCCAAATATGTTCGAATATGGACATTTAAGGTAGACCTTGATACATCCTTATAGGCTTGTAGTCAATTTGATAGCTAAAAGTTAACTATAACTGGTTACTCTTTGTGTTGTCACCATATATCTAACACGTGTTTTATATTAATGATTACGAATACATGTTATTGTTGTACAGATCATCAATCAAGATAGGGATATTCACACCAGATGTCAGAATGCTTGACGGAAGTGTGATTTTCTACAACGGCCGTCAAAATTGGGCATTAGTAGATCGTTGCTTATGTGCCACAGATCAAGACACCATTAGATTTTTCATTACAACATATATCATCGAACGAAGAGGTATTCTACTCTAAAGCTTTAATTGGCACCCCCTTTCAAGATATTATTTTTTGTGATGATGGCTATGTGAAAAGGGATGTTAACAATGAAGTTAATATATATTTTACTCAAGAAATTTGGGATTGTTACAATGTCGAGTCTCATGTGATTATTGTCCCTCTATTTGGTTGGCAATCAATAAATTTAGTAACTCAAATGTGTTGATACAAACCTAATATAACCTAATATTTTTGAATCAACACATCCATCCAACTTTTTTCTTTTGGGATGGATGTGGAATAATATTAAAAGTAAATTATTCATATATGATATCGAAAGACAATCCATTGGAGAAAACATTGTAGGTCGTTTCAGAAGGCTTGGAGGTCATCATCATCATCATCATCAACTAAACTTCAATCCCAACTAGTATAAGAATGATAGACACAAATGTGTATTCATGATGCTAGAACATTCATGATTTTTTATCAAGTATAAAACTATGCTACTCTTTTCTGTACATTAACAACAAATACACTTATTTTCCTAACATTCTATATCTTCTTATCTAATTGTGCTTCTCTTTTATTCATTCCTCTTTATGATGTTAAGAAAGTAATGCAGAAATGATTTTGTCTCACTATGGTAAGATGCATACAACTATTATTCAATCTCTTTCATTTTTTGCATAATTGATAATATGCTACCAACTTAGTGACAAAACATGGCTTATCTTAGTAATTTTGGATTTTACATGAAAAGATTGTTACAATAGAGGTTTAGAAATTATATTCCACAATCAATATTGTAAAGTTATTTAGTACCATATTTTCAAATTTTATGACCATATGGGACATTCTATTTTTGCAGGATGATGAGTTTTGTTTTGTCGACGTCATCTAGATTCAAAGTCACAACATCTGAGTGTACAAAGTTAACAAAGATCAAGGTCTCATGTTGCATCCTTCATAGATCCTATTCATGGGATTTAGTCTCATATGGTTGTTAAGATTATAAAATATTGTACTCAATCTACTCTTTAGATGAAAAAGTAGATGTGTTTAAGGAGATACAATATGCAATGTTGTGGTCATAAATTGTAATGATCAGAGATTGAACCAGTACGTGCCCTTGTACTTTTTAACTATTATATATGAAAAACTCATTGCATAAAATTTGTTTTTATTTGATAGAGATCGTGATTTGACATGAGTGCTTTATGAATGAGTATGAGATTGATCTAAGTAATGCTTCACACATTATCCACTTGTGGTGGGTTATCAGTGTTCATATGGATTGATTGGTATCTGAATTGTGCTTCAAATTGTTCTCTCTACGATTTTATTACAAATAGACCACAACTTTTCACCATGGACCGTAAAATCTAATTTAATAATAAATGAATAATAGTCCACGGTTATCACAGTGGATTATATGATTTTTAATCTGAGATACAAAAATACAAATAGTCCACGGTTTTGTAATAGTCCATGGTTTTGTCCGTGGAGTATGAAGAATAGTCTACGGCTACTTACTCTACAGTAATAGTCCACGGTCATTTTATACTCCACGGTTAAAACCATGGATTATGAAGCATAGTCCACAGTAATATTTGTGGACTATAAGCCTTTTTCCTCTAGTGCATCTCGAATACCAATGAGTGCCAAAGAGAAGTTTATCGCGTGATGAATAATTTTTTAGAAAGGTGTTCAATGCGCCAAAAAATTTTTGTTGGAAAGAGAATCCTCTTCGGGATGAATGAAGTGTTGGTATGTCTTGTTGACCGAGATCCGGTGAATGGTGGTGTTGGAAGGCTCGAAGAGAGTTTGAGTTTGATGGATGCTACATCATCAGGGTGAAATTGATTGGAAACAAGGCATCGCTTCAAAGTATTGTTTGATGAAGCTTTTAAAATCAAGATACAAAAGATGAATTAGGAATAGAGATGTTCAATTTCATATTTGCAATTGTGCCTCCTTCCGGTCAAGAATCAGACCAGAAAAGTGTTTCCAGAGAAGAGAGATTTGGTTTTGCGTGTGGTATTGGCAACTGTACATGGTTAATACTTACTGGGCATGATGTAGTTGCAGTTTATGGTCCGCACGATAGCCTACTAGACCGGTTATGAAGCTGAGCGGCGAAAGCTTGCAAACATGGGAAGAGCAAAATGCGAAGGCGTCCGCGCATGCGGCGTTTCTTCCTCCTCTTGGTTGCAGTTCTGTCACTGGCATCAACGGCGGCTGCGGCCATTGGCCAATCCGGTATATCTCTTTTATCTTTGGTGCCTCCATGTAGTTTGTGAATCATCTATGTGCAGAAGTAGACACAGCAGCAGCAGAAACCATTTCTTTCTGCTCTGCACAACAGCAACGCCGCTGATCTTAGATTATTTTGCCAGAGTACCTCGACATCGACTGCGGGAAACCCAAGGACTACTCCTACACCGACCAAAAATCAGGTTTATTTTGCGTATCTGACCACCAGTACGTCTCAACGGGAGAGACCCACAATGTTACCATCTCCATCAGCTTCCTGCGTGAATATGGCTACTTCAACCATGCCGACGACTTGCGGAGCTTCCCTGACGGCATCCGCAACTGCTACACCCTGCCGTTGAAGCCCAACCGCAAGTACCTCCTCCGGGCCTGGTTTTTGTATGGCAACTATGACGGCCGGAACCAGTTGCCGGAGTTCCTACTCTACGCGGGTGTGAACATCTGGCGCACGGTGAAAATCACCAGGGCAACCCTCTACCTTCGTCCCGAACTGCTGTTCGTGGCAGATGCCAAAGGGTCCATGGATCTGTGCCTAGTTAACACGGGAGGCGGGACGCCATTCATCAACGCGCTGGAGCTCAGGGCTCTGCCCGACGAGCTGTACCCCCAGGTGAATGCTTCCCAGGCGCTTATGGTGTGGGTAAGAAGCAACGACGGACCGTCCGCCATAGACCACAGGTTCCCCACCGACGTGTACGACCGGTGGTGGACCAAAGATATGACTACCAGCGAGTGGGCAAGTCTAGAGGCGTCGTCTGAGGTTCCCACCATGCCCTCGCAGCGCAGCTACCAGCCATTGTGGGCCGCTCTCATGTGCGCGGCCTACCCTGTGACGGGGTCGGCGATACATCTCAGTTACTCTATGTACGACCCGGTGATCACGGAGCCTCGAGCCTACACGTTCCTCCATTTCATGGAGCTGCAGGCCAACGCTTCCAGGGTGTTCAAAGTAACCTTGAACTCAAAGCCGTTGTCGGAGCAGGTGAAGCCGACATACCTCGAGGGGTTCACGGTTGCCAACAGCTACCCAGAAAACAACGGTAGTTTGTATATCGAACTCGTGCAAACAGGCGACTCCACATTGCCACCTATCATCAATGCTCATGAAATCTATTTCATCAGGGACATGAATGGTGTGGAGACTGCACAACAAGATGGTATGCACTGATCAGTTTTTGATCTAACAATTACTTGTTTGTGATATACTATAAACTTTTACTACGATGTATTCTTGCTGCCATCTTCTCTCTTTTGCTTTGTTATACATGCAGTTGAAGCTATCAAGACCATCAAGGCGTCGTATAATCTGCAGAGGAACTGGGAGGGGGATCCATGTTCTCCAATCTCCTTCATGTGGGAGGGAGTGGACTGTCTCTCCGATGGGTTGGACAGCCTCAGAATCATTTCATTGTATACTTCAGAAACTATTATACATGACCACACTCCTTTTGACATCGAATCCCAATAAATTTTGAGTTGATGGAAAGCAAAGCGACGCCATAGAGCGGAATCTGACTTGTTTTGCTGACAATTATTTGACCGTCCATTATACAGGAACTTAACTTCCTCTGGTTTGGCTGGAGAGATATCGACTGCTCTAGGCAACTTGACGCACCTTCAGATCTTGTAAGTGCTGGATGCTCATTTTTATGGGTAAATTTTCACTTTAAAAAAAAGACATTTTAAGCATTATATGTCGTCACTTGTTCTTATACGTAGCTACTCATACCATTAAGTTGGCGCTTTGAGACATCTAATTATCATTGATAACGAGTTTACTGACATAAAGATGTATCACGCATTTATGCTTTTATCCTGAACATGGATTTTCTCGGAGAAGAATGAACCTAATATGGCACTTATAGAACCGTTAGCAAAATAATTGTGAAGAAGTACATATATATATGGTCGAAATCACCACTTTGCTTAGCTTCTTTTTGTATCTATCATTTAGAAAAAGTCACTTGAGTTGGTAACTTCACTAAATATATATATCTTAAGATTGAGAAATATCATAATAAAGTAAAAATCGCCAATATCATATCGAGGTTTCTATTTTTTATTATTATTTGAGAGAGACAGGAACAATCTCATCTTTCCTAGATAATTTGGATCAAGAAAAAAGTGAAAATCTTCACATCAACCGACATCTTTAAACTCTCCATGGTATTTTGAATTATATATATATTTATATATATATATATATATATATATATATATATATATATATCATTTATTGAAATTGCCAATTGATCAAGTAAAAGTTTTGACCAAATGACACAAAAATCCAGCCAAAGTAGTGATTTTAACAAAAATGCACTACTCGCATATTTATATGTACACATATTTTTTTAGTTCAAATGTGTAGAATCAGTTTGTTTCCCTTACTTAAATTTTTTGATTATGATCTTTCAAATAATATTCTAGCATTGACGCAAGGTGTTTTGGACTTTTATTAGGGACTTGTCAGGTAATAGTTTGAATGGTGGAATACCAACTTTCTTGGGAAACCTTCCACAACTTAAAATCTTGTGAGTTGAAATTATAGTTTGACAAAAAATGTATCAAATTAAAGAATTACTGTTGAACATCTCTCTGTCTAGGGATTTATCAGGAAATCAGTTAGATGGACCAATTCCTAAGTCCCTTATTGATCGATCAACATCCGGAACCCTAACACTGAGGTATATTTATTCATATAACTATATTTATCAATCTCGGCAATTTCCTTAAACATACACCCTTTTATATTCTTTTCTCACTTTTGTATTGACATGTCACAGGGTTGGAATTCCTACTGGTGGAAGAAATGTAGATTTAGTTCCTGCCAACAGAACCAGTGAAAACAAATGTGACGGTTTGTCTTGTGAGGATAAGAAGAAACATACAAGAAAGATAGTTATCCCATTAGTTGTTTCAATTGGTTCTATTCTTATACTAGCAAGTGCTCTAGTGGCTGTCATTATATGGAGAAAAAAGACAAAACGACCAGGTGGATTCAATGTAACATCGATGAAGGCAGTGTTCATTTTGGAATTCTAGAATCTATCTTTTGACTAATATCTATTTGTCTTCTCTAGGGAGATGCAAAAATCAACAACAAAGAAAATCCGTTGGGGCTCAAAATACACCCAAGCCATCATTGAGAATTGAGAATAATCAATTCACAAAAGAAGATCTGGCTAAAATCACTAATAATTTCCAGACAGAGATAGGAAGAGGAGGATCCGGGCCTGTTTATTTTGGAGTACTAGATAACAATATCGAGGTTGCTGTGAAAATAATTTCTACATCGTCCTCTCTAGGGAACTCACAATATCTAAATGAGGCAAGTATTTTATATGTCATAATACTCTCACCGCATAATTATCTCAAGTTTTAACTATGAGTTTCTATTTTTAGTTTTGACCAATTAGGCAGTTAGAGAATCTTCTAGGGACAAAGTGGTTGTGCCCCCCCCCAACCGAGAACTTTAAAACACTTCTATACACAGAGTAATAATATTGGGATGAGTGACATAAAGTGACCAACATGGTCAATCATTACAGTGGAGTTGTTGGACAAAATATTGCTATAGCGTTTATCGCCTGATTCACAGTTTGTTGATAATTAGATCCCATATGTCAACTAGGAAACAACTTATTCCCAAAATCTAGGTGTGACATCATAAAATTGATAGTGCCATTATTAACATTTAATAGGGAAATACAACTACAAGATCAACAAGATGTTCCATATTTAACTGACTTAAGGGATGATACTCAACTTGAGGATACAAAATTTAAAAATACTAGAAAATAAAAAAACCTTGTTGATAATAACTGTCTTGAGATCCCTTAGTCAAGAAATTGGTTATACTTTCCATTAATTGGAGATAGTAGCCTGTCATAATATCATATGGTTTCACATTATGCATAGGAAAAGGAAGATTAAAAAGTTGAGAATACCAATTCTCACTTGGTTTTCCTATCACATAAAATCTATGAGTGTGAATGAAAACAATTTTAGACCACTATGGACTGCTTGTCTTCCTATGTAAGCATCACAGTTTACGCATTGCACGCCATGCAGATCTTCATATACGACATCATTAATTAGCAGATTGCGGATCAACGAAAGATTTCTATTTGACATCATATGTCTACTAATTGCATATTATAAGCATCTTGTCACATGACATTGTCTAATTACAAAGCACAAATTAGTATGATCACCATTTCATCACCATACATTCACAAACTTGGGATGACCATGTCTTCTAATCCAAAATTGTTGTTATCCTATATTGACTAAACATATATTCTGGTCGGGAATAATCAATATAACACAAATACTATCATAAATCTTTACACTTCAGATTATATGCATCTATGCATACAAATTTATAATGTGATTAGCTTTTTTGTATTATTACTATAGAGGATAAAGTATATTGATGATTATTTCAGCTCTTCCGATTTGAGTTATCTACAAGAATGTATAAATATATAGATCATATTGTATATAATTATGTAGATATGCTATGGAAAAAAGTATACTTAATAAGGCTACCATAGATCATCACACTTCTCTATTATATTTTTTATTCAGACCTCCTAATATTAGTTGGCAGGATTCACACTAAAATTTGATTATCTGGGGTGGGGTGTGACAAATATATCAACCAATTAGTCCAAAAATTAACTTTTTCTGAATAAGTTATAGAAAGTAGCGTATAATGAAGTAATACTACCATAACAAAAAAAAAACTAGAAGTCAAATTCTTCTTTATATTTCTTGAAGGTCAAGTATAGACCAAGATTCATAGACTTCACAAGACCATGTGCACATACTTCATGAAAGCAATGATCTTCTGATGTTCTCCATATTACTTGATAGACGACTTACCTTCATCTTTTCATATAATGTAAAACTATTTTTTTCTTAAGTATATTCCACGTATCCTACCAGTTGACACTCATTACTGATGATGTAGGAATTTCTTTTGACAAGAATACATCATAGGAGATTGGTGTCTTTAGTTGGTTTTTGCAATGATATTGATTGTCTAGCAATAATATATGAGTACATGGCAGAAGGAAGCCTACATGATCATCTTCACGGTAATTATATGTAGTCAAACACTTTTGATACATTGTTGTTTATTTTTCAAGGTGATATGAATACAATTATCATAATAACAGTAAAAAGTAACCAACTGAATACATAGAAATTTGTTTAATTAGATGTAGTAGAATATCTCGTTAATCAATAACCATTTTCCATTTTAGTAGCTATTATCTTTAGAAGTCAAGATAACAATTAAAACTTGATAACTAACATTAACTTTAAGCAAATAACTAAGAATGATTTTTCTTTCAGATAATACTAACATGTGTTATATAACTACAGGAAGGGATAGAAAGTTGGACAAATTATTGGATTGGATGACTCGAGTACACATAGCAATTGAAGTTGCACAAGGTTTAAGTACTTCAAAAGAATTATACGTCCACAACATGTTTAGGTTTCTATCTCTAATAAGTTTACCATTATCACAGGATTGGAATACCTACATGATGCATGTGCACCCCCTATAGTTCATAGAGATTTGAAGACAAACAACATCCTTCTAAATCAAAATTTTGATGCTAAGATAGCTGACTTTGGAATATCTAAGATTTTTGAACGTGAAGCCAACACTCATGCGTCAACAAGGGTTATGGGAACTCGGGGCTATGTTGATCCTGAGTAAGATATTACAAAATATTTTCTAGACTACAAGATATTTATTTTTTATAAGAAAATATAATAATATATTAAATTTTAGAAGTAAAACCTTGCAACACCAAAATTGTAATAAAACTATGTACTAAAAATGATACACACACCATTCTAGAGTAATCCAAGTATGGTAGATATGCTTCAGATGACTTATTTATATTAGCATGTGCAATTCATGTGATAATATATTTAATTCGTGTGTGTTTGTGTGTTCCTCTCTACTTGTGTGCAAGTTTGCATGCACGTGCACAAACGAATAGAAACTTGTATCATATCGAGAGTATGGGAATACTTTAAATAGGTAGATTTTTTTTGGCTTTTTCCTCTAAAATCCAAATTTAGTGTGATATGAAAATTATTTTCTTTATTACAAAAAACTATTGTCTTTATCCATCTACAAAAAGTTTACATGTATTGTCAATAATTTAATATAGAATGCTAAAACATTATTCATCTTTGTGGCCGGCCTACACGTGTGTATTCTATGTAAATTTTGCACAGGTAGACGTACTTCAATAAACTTGCAATCGATATGATTGGATCATAAAATATTTGATTTATGGATGTATGGATTCAAATAGATCTAATGCTCTCACCTCATCAATCATGTGAGCACATGGAAACACGTTTAGAAGTCCACCTAATAGACTTTGGGATGCAATTTTTCTTATTATGATGTGGGAGCAAAACTTTGAATATTCTAATGATACGAGTTAGTATGGCCTGTTGCAACCATCGTTGGAGGGGAAAGAATAGAAGAAAATGTCATAAGAAGAAATTCATGAAAACCTAGGGAAGGATGGCATCATATGTCACAAGCTCCATATTCTTTTCATCTATTTCAAGAGGATTTGGGTTGATCTTATGATGATCAAGATATATAATTCTTTATATTTCCTTTATATCTAGTGTTTCTTGCTCTATTTGGGTGATGAAGTCTGTTGATTTTGTGTCCTGTGAAGTGCATAAATTTTCCCCAATTAGAAGGTCTAGAAAAAAATTTACTAAGATTCCAACAAATGCATACAAATGTTCCCACCCCTATACATATGTGCTATGTATATGTACATGTATATGTCTATGTACATGTATATGTATATGTCTATCTCTATCTCTATATATGTACTCATACTTGTATATATATATATTCAAAAGTATGCATACTATGCGTGTATGTATATATGTATGCTTTTTTTAATGTATGTATATGTATGCCATATATATTGGGTTCTGAAGTCTGTCAATGTCTATCTATCAATCTTTCTATCAATATATATATACACTCGCATACACAGACACATCACAAAAAAGGTACTAAATATCTATCATATTAAGTTTAGACAATCTCCAAGAACACTACAACTTTGGAAGCTAAAATTGCAAATTAGAGCCCTACATGGAGTTACATAACACTTAAAATATTAGGAACATACAAGTTCTAATTTACTCATTGTATGATTTCATACGATCTATTCTTTTTGAATTTAACTATATTATTTTGTCTGTGTTTTAGTTTGCACCAAATGTTCATAACTCTGGCCTTTGATTCGCCCATCACCTTGATTTTGTCAACGTGGTTGTGGGGTCCTACACACTTATTAGGACTTTGATATTTGATAAGAATTAATTAGACAACATGCATTACAAAAATACCATTAATATTTAATACAAAAAAGATAAAAAAAATGCATACGTGCATAGTAGGGTCATTGAAACAAATAAAAAACCTAAAAGAGTAAACACAAATGTGTTCTTATGGTCATACAAACATTGTTTACAATTTATAACAAAATACATAACAAATTCCCCTACTTATATCCTTGAAAATCACCCCTTTTTATTATATTAAAGTAAATTTTGAATATATCTAAATTTACAACCTTATGAAAGAATTTTGTAGAGTAGTGAAGTGCTTGTATGAACAATAATTCTCCAGCAGAATTAACATTCAAAAAAGTTACGCTACTCAACTACTTATGCAAATATATACTTGTAGGATTTGTGGGACAAATTTAATAAAGTAGTATCAAAATGAAGTTTTATTGGGACATCCACATAGATTTATTGGTGCATTATGAAATACAAAATAAATGTAGCAATAGTTGTCAACATGATATCATTTGGTTTCTTATACAATTGTTGATCATAAACCACTAGATATTTTTTCATGTTTACCTATGTCCGTTGATTTCATACCCATAGGTTTAAACTCCCACATCTTTGGGTTAATATGGTAAAAATATCATAGTAATGAAATATTAAGGCATATCGGAAAAAGATCCCAGAAAGGACATGATTAGCCCCCCGTTTAAATTTTTTTCAAGTATGTATGATGAAACAATTTGTATATAATAGGATTCATTTCTGCTATTAAAAGATTATTTTATGAGCAAAAAAATGCCTCTAATTTGTAGGCTTCCAAATATTGATTTAGGATGCACTTTGCATTAAATTTTAATTTCCCTTATGTGGTCCAATATAAATACCAAAACCGATTTACATTTTCCTTGAGTTGAAGCCAATGAATATTAAGGTTGATGTATGATTTGGATAGTATAAGTAAATCAAGTGCTAAGATAATATATATTAACTGTTAAGTGGCATGCGATATCTTGAATACTATTAAAACATGGTTCCACATTCATATACCATTTTAAGTGAAACTTCATGTAATAGACAACACACACTACTCATGATATGTGATACTTTTATTGTCGATCTGTGTAGGTACTATACCACATATAGGTTAACAAAGAAAAGTGATGTGTACAGCTTTGGGATTGTTCTTTTAGAGCTGATAACAGGACTTCCAGCTATCATCAAAGATGAACAAGATTTTAGTTTAGGTCATTGGGTACACAAACAACTTTTACAAGGAAATATAGAGGATATAATTGATAAAAGACTTGACAGAAAATATGAACTGAATTCTATTTGGAAAGCAACGGAAATAGCATTGGCCTGCATTGTGCCTACATCCATCCAAAGGCCATATATGAAAGAGGTTTTGAGTCTACTTCAAGATTGCTTAGACTTGGAGAAAACCAATATTGAAAGTCAGATTGTGAGTAAGCATGCCACTAGTTCAACAAGCAACTCTGTGCTTGCACTAAACATGAGTACAATATTATATCCCTCAGCAAGATAGACACACATGCATGGAAAAATCACTTCAAATTTTGTGTGAAGAGATTGTATCTTTTCTAATTTGAAATGTAAGGCAAAAGACAATGATTTTTTAATGACAGTTTCAATAAGTACCATATGTATCTTTCATATGATAATAATTTTTTTGTCATAACTAATACATCATAGATTTTATTTCATAATACATGCATTGATATTCTCTTAATTGTTCCTACACAAAATAACTTTTCCCCTCAAAGTATGGAATTTCTTAAGGTTCTAAGAGATGAAAAGAGAGTCACCTATATGGAAACCACACTTTACAATATATATACTATAAACTCCTACATGCAAAATATACCCAACACCAAATATGGTAATAAATAGATTGTTATGCTGGCATTGGACATTTGGAAATAAGTAAAGAATAAAAATTAATTCCATTGTATATGAATACAATATAGATATATATTTTTTATTTACAGCTAAATAAATGGGTACACACCTTTAGTTTTATAGTACATTTCCAAACTACTATAGGGACCACCTTTAGGATTACCACATATTAGAAAATGAATGATGATTATTACAACTATCTCACATCTTATGTATTAATAAAATAAATATAATGCAAACAAAAATAAATATTGGCATGTATTTGTAATGTTTGAACAACAACCATTCATCATTATATCAAGTAGAAATGATCTTAATCAATGAATTTAAACCACTTTCACCAAACATTTGTTGGGCATATATATGATAGAAAAGATCTATAGAAAGCATGTGCATTTTTTACCACCATAATTAAATGTAATTTCAATATATCTATATATATATATACGTATACACACACATATATACATATATATGTATATATATGTATATGTATATATATAAACACACATATATATACACACACACACACACACACACACACACACACACACACACATATATATATATATATATATATATATATATATATATATATATATATATATATATATATATATATATATATATATGCATGTGTGTATCAAGTAGAAAGTTCTAACTAGAATGGCTATTTCACTTCACAACCATTGTGCCTATTTTGTACAAAAGTTTTGTGCTACAACCATAAAAATGACTGTTCCACTTTCAAATGACCATTCTATCTAGTCCACCTATGCATTCTCCCAAGGCCTAAGTGGTAGTTCTACTCTCAGAATGATTGCTCTACCATAAAACCCTACTAGTGCCTATTATATATTTTCTAAACCATCCCATAACACTCTATATATACATTAGTGGAAGACAAAAAATATTGGTTAGTTGCTCCTAGCCTTCATAACAACCACCAACTCCACCTACTCCATTTACTCCACCTTCCATCTTCCACCTCAGAATCCTATTTTTCTAGGATTCTAACCATGTCACTTATATTTTCGTGTCATTTCACCCACTTGGAGGAGGAGGATGATCTTGGAGCTGCTAGAGGTGAAGATTGGAGCTCCTCCATCCACTTTCATGGAGTTTCTATCTTCTTCTCCCCTTTCTTTTGTTATTTATTTGATGTTGAGTAGCTAAGTCCCCTTTGTGGGTTGTTTGGGGGGAATATGTAACTATAATACCATATTTGCAAATATTTAGGAAACAAACTATGATTTCATTTCCTATTGATATATAATTGTTTGTTATCTTTCCCTACATCTTGCCACAATTATTCGATCTACTGAATCACCAAAGACACGGAGAAAGGGGTGATTTTGGGCCTTTTGGTGGGAAAAATCCTAAGTTCCCGAGATTAACCTTAGGTAGTTTCTCCCCCTTCCCCTTCATCTATCCATTTTCTAACCTAGGTGAGAGATCTAAGTAGGTGGGCTTCTCCATATACACTTATAAAAAAATCTTGACTAGTGGTTAGTTTGAGATAATGGGAGGTGAAATACCCTTCACCTACACTCCACGCTGCTCATGGCCCCTGAATAATATTACAAGAAGTCCACCTAAAAGCCAAGACTTAGATTCTAGATCTATGCCTACCTATTCTTTAGTTGATAGAGACTCATAAGGGCAGATGGAAAGTGATAGGGACTAGTTCCCCAACACATCATCGTGCCATATATGGCCAACTAATAGAATATGATTCATGATTGACATTAATCCCTGTTGTTTGCTGCAATAACTTTTTTTATGGAAATGTTTATTACCCAAATCCAAACTACAAATTATTAGAAAGTCAATGTGAAAAAGACCACACATCCATTCCTAGCATGGTTTTATCAATATGTGAATGCAGAAGTGTAAAAGCTTATCACACATAACAATGAGCTAGTTGCATTCACCAATATATTCTCTACATTCCACAAGTATTATTAATCAACATTGTTTACTACTCAACTACACATGTGAGAGAATAATATACAAGTCTAATCATGTACACTAAACTAGGATCTTACAACAGGTACAACCTAAACACTTGGTCATAAAATAAATGCTCCCAAGGTATCTACAAACCTAAAACATACGTAACACATATGGTGTTGAGTACAAGACAGAAAGATACATATATCTGAGGTTTTCATAATTTTGAAAAGATTTGTAGAAATAAATGAACAAGAGAAATAAGTGTTAATTACTATCAAAATGAAAACCCATGTTTTAGCCATTTTATTCCATTATACCCAAAATATTATGTATCATAAGACCTTTGACCAACTTTCCATTAGAAGGAGCCCATGATGGTTCTTGAGGCTTAAAACCATTAGCTAACCATGTTTATCAACATGCTCACTCTAACTTGACAACTCATAAGGATGCCCAACCTTGTGTCCTTATCCTAAGAATGCAGGAAAATGCACAAGGTTTGTAAAATGGAGATCTATATTATGTCTTCAAGTTATAGAATTGATGAGACAAAAAATTGAGTACAATACCACAACAATACATAGTAATATTTGAGCAAGTAAAAAAAACATACATACATAGCAATCATTCAACCAAAAAAGCCTTAATCACATAATTATTAAATCCCACACCTGATTTTAGACGTTCTTAACATATCCTTGACCATCTAGTACAAAAGAAACCACCTAATTAAGATAAGATCACATGCATGTATTAAATTCTCATCATTAACCCTACATAATTTATTTTAGGGTTTTGATATAGTTACGTTCAAAATTGGTTATTAGTACATTTGATGATCGTTTACTATTTTAGGATCTATCATGAAAGTGTGGTTCAATTTTTAAGGCATTTTAAGGTTTATTCTATTTTATATGATTGTTATGAGTTTTATGTCAATTATAAGCATTTTAGGGTCAAAAGACTTAAAATGAGGCATACAAGGTTCATGACAAGTAGACATCCAAACAAACAATGTAATTTAGATCAGCATGGTCAGGACAAGATTAGCATATTAAAAAAAAGGTGGATGTCATCTAACTCTAGATTCCTATCTCCAACATCATATTCAATACTGCTACATACATTCAATCATTAACATAGTTTACATCTGCCATTATAGTTCATCTTATGACTTAAGGGGGAAATATCCTCCTCAAAGGGATCACAAGGATTAGAGCAAACTTTGATTTGAGAGGGGAAAGAATAAGATTAAGATACATATCAAGATTAGGGTACAAGGTGACAATCAAGCCGTATTGGACACATAAGGTCATCAAGGGTGAAATAGGGTCACATGCAACATTATATCCCACAAGGGGTGTCCCTAGCCATCTACATCATAAATTTATTTATTTGAAAGACCAACTAGATGGTTGGATTAATTTGCAAAAAGACATCATATGATTCAGATATGATCCTACATCATCATAAAGGGATCACATTGAGTGGAACAAAACTACTAATTTCAAAGTTAGGGTGATGATGGATGACATAAAGATGCAAGATTTCAGCATAGATCAAGATTCATCATTTAGAGTCTAGATGGAGACATATATATGCATAACATCTAGATCAAGAAAGGTGATTAGGGTTTCTATTATGCTCAAAAGTGAAACCAATATATTGATTTAATGATTAGGAGGTAGGTTGAGCATTAAATATTCAAGCTTTACCATAAATCTTGAATCAACCATATTCAAAAGATCAAAGATACTAAATTAGGAGGAGTGAAAATTGAGTGTCAATGCCATGAAATATTCTAACAACTACTAAATGATCATAAATCCCATAATTCCATGGAATGGATGTCATAAGATTCCAGTTCAAAAGTCGAGTTTCCACTCATCTACAAATGAGTACATTAACATTACCATTTAAAGAATCAAATTATATATATATAGTCATGCTAGAATACACTCGAGTGTACATGTCGCAGGAATACACTCAAGTGTATTTGCATATCAAGACTATTTTTTTTTTCAAAATGTAAACCATTGATCTTCATTGTCATACTATAACTAGGATTTTGAGCCCATTTGGATAAGTGTAAGCCACTCATCCAAATGATACCAAGTCAAGAAGTAGTGAGTGAAAAATGCAAGAAACCAATTGAAACAACATAGAAAGTAAACAAAACACATATACCGATAGAGGGGATTTGGTATTCATTCTATCAAAAAATAAGGAAACAAAGTACACAATATTCTACTCTACAAATAAGGATACGTAAATTTAAGGGGAGAGCCATGCATGGGATGAAGATACAAGAGAGTGAGGATAGATATGGAGTTGAATTATATATATATATATAGTCAGGCTAGAGTACACTCGAGTGTATTCAGAGCAAAATACACTCAAGTAGTTTTTCATGATGCAATATTGGAGTGAATGTTGGGTAGTGAGGAAACAAGGTCTCAACAACATCCATGTGGATAAAGTGCGCATGTTGAGATGGATTTTTAGGAAGAAAAGGGAAGATTGCTTGAAAATGACTACATAAAGAACAAAATGGGGATGTACATCATTGAGTTAAAGTTGTGTAAGGGCCATTTTAGATCATATAAACATGTGCAATGTTGACCGATTAAAATTCTTATCTGAAGCAATGTCATCAAGTCGAGAATCTTTAAATAAGAGAGGCAAACCAAATTAACTTGGGAAGATATCATGAAGATAACTTGAATCTTCAAATCTAGATTAGAGTTTGAACCATAACAAAGCCATTTAGAAAAATAAAGATCCATATATATGAACATGACATGGTTGGGATTCAAGTTTAGATGAGGATTATTATGATGATGCTTTTGCATTATAAGTTCACAACATCACATAAATTATATTGCAACTTCCACTAAAACGTGCTTGGTAAGTTTCTATACATATATACAAGTGAAAATTTTAATTACATATCCATTCCTTTATTGAAGCACACCCATGCCATTTAAAAACCCTCAGGTAATGAAGATCTATACACAAACTAGACATGGACTTCACCTAGCTCTGAGGTCACTCGATGCAATAATTAGGTTGAGGGGTGCATGATCATATTTAACACACAAAAAAAATGTTGATTGGTTGATTGCCAAATTCTAGGTGAGAAGATAAACATAAGACCAAATAAGCACAACTTCACAAATTTTAATTGATTTCTATAAGTTATGATTCAAATGCCAAGAGATATTGTTCTAGCATAGTACCTGGAAGTAAATGAAAATGGCATATATATTAAAAAAGAATATGTCATATGAGCCTAAGAATAATATTAATTTCCATTTATTTATTTGAAACTATTTGACTTGTACCTTCAAGTAAAAGTCTCCATGGTGTGTTCATGTTCATGGCTCACCATCCATGCCTCAGGTTTAACTAGGCACCCTAACACTAACTCATTCTAGGTTTTTCACAATGATTGGTAGGAGCCTATACATTCTCTACCTTCTCATTCCCATACATTGGTACAAGACTAAGTCGTATCTCATCACATATCATGTCTCATATATTATATCATAATTTTATCATTTTATAAGTCATAGATTGAGATTTTATCTCCATCACATGATCCTCTCTTGCTTAATCTAATATGAGAGTTGGACATCACTCCCTCATATGTGGTCTCCACTAACCCACAATGAATTAGTCCTCAAGATCTAATCTGCTCCAAGTCAATATGTTCATGTATGTAATCTATTACAATAATAGACTTGTTTACTCTCCCCATCACATAAATAGGGGTAGTTTCACATTATTCAGGGCACCTAACTTGATTATTAGGTTTTTATTTTTTATTATTATATATCTTTCTCATCTTAAAGGCATTAGTCTATACAGTTTACAATCTATTCATATGGATCTCTATATGTAGGAAAAAACAAGGTTTATTGCAAAAGTTGGTGGTACAATTAATCTATTCCTTATTTAAGAATTCAAGGTGGTGGTTTTAATAAGTCATGCAAATTATATTTTTCTATAATTTTTCTCAAAACCTCATTAATAATTGTATCTCAAAACTAACCTCATTAATATCTCATATTCAATGAAAATTCTACAATTTTCCACCGACTGAGGAGACCAAACATCACAAAAAAACTAGATGCGATAAATAGAGAAACATATTACAAAATGTATCCATTCACAGTAGCACAAAACCAAAGAAAATAATAAGGTTTAGTTATTAAAGTTTTGTGAATGGTCTAAACCACCTTATATGTTAGGAATTATCAATTTACAATATTTGGGTAAAAGACGATGAATTTGTGTGATTATAATTCACAATGAAAGTATGTACTCACCTAGTTTTTGTGAAGGGGGAGGAATTTATAACCCATTACAATATTTCAACAAACTCACAAAAACATCCTAATTTTGAAGAGAAAGAAACCATAAACCACCCTTCTAACCCAAATAGATGAAATTTGGGGAAGAAAAATGGGAAAACATATGATTAGGATCCTACTTTGGGGAGGAAAACTAGAGGGTGAAGAAGAGGAGAAAGGAGACCAACATAATTTAAAACATATATATTTAACCATGAATTCCAACTCCATATGAAAGAGGAGATGATATTGAGCAGAAATCTCCTAAAATATTTTGATATCCTCCACAAGTCTCTTCTATAGAGATAAAATCATGAGAGATTTGGGTTGGTGGTGAAATATAGAGTTTACTAGTTCTAGATTCAAAGATAACTGACAAGGGTTTCTTTATATAGTATAATTATGAAATTTTAGTAATTATATATTTTTGTTCTATCAGAATTGATAGTGTGCCAACATGTCAATTAGTCAACTTGACTATTTAGGTTGATTTAGCAACAATGATCCAAATTTAGAGTCCAAGTAGAAATCCTAATGTATGGCCTTATAAATAATGTTACTTGTCAAGAAGTTGGCCAATCTACGGGCCTGAGTTTCTGACAAGTTGGTTGACTTTGGCCTCATTGTTTGGCCACTTCGGTCAATGGTTCTATTGTAAAACCTGAGATCAATCCAACTTGTCCAATTGTTAGAAACTATTGGTCCAGGTCAGGTAAAAATAATTCAAGGTCTTAGCATACTACACCATGCTCTCATTCCTTAAGGATATATCCTATTATATAAACTATATTACAAACACCCTTTTCATTTAAAACAAGAATAATATGTATTCTTACTCCTTCCTCTAAAGTTTATCACATGAACTTCATAAGCCTTACATGTATAGTGTGCAATCAACCTACTCATATCATACCTTATCTTTATTCAAATAATAACTACTTCAATCATTTGTATATGTTTCATTTATCTTAGTTACTTGAAAGAATTAATTTTTTTGCAAAATTAGGGTTTCCCATTAGCTATAGACATTCATGAAAGTTCCATTACATAGTTAGGGTTTCAAATAAACTCATATGAGAAGGATATTACATGGGATTTGGTCCTCACTAATTCCACTTCCTAAAAAGTTTTGTCCTTGAAAATTTTAACAACTCAAGTGAACTCTTTACATCCCATCCTCTAAAATGTGGCTACTGCAACTCCACGCTCCATCCATAACACCTTAACCATTGGTAGATCTTATCCTTAAGTTCTTGACTTTCGATCCATACTCTACACCCCCTTCTTTATAGGTGTAATTTTCCACAATATGCACGCCATTTTCTATACATGACTTGTGTTAGGGTGGCACTTACTCAATAAGAGTTCATGAAAAACATCATTTAGCTACTATAACTATAGCACTAACTCTAATTATATGTTACCCTTTCTACACTTTATACCATAAGGTAAGGCCCTGCATATCTAGGAGTCAACTTGCCCTTCATTCTAAACTCGAGAACTCCCTTCCAGGGCGATACCTTCAAGAAGACATGATCAAACACTTCAAACATCTGAGGATTGTGCTTCTTATCTAAATAGCTCTGGAGCCTATCTTGGTAGCATTTAGTTATTTCTTGGTCACTTCGATCTTTTATGTGGTCTGTTGCATTATATTTGGACCCAACAAAAGCTTATCCCATACCTTTATATTATACTAGTAGATGGGAGGTCTATAATTTTTTGACATGAAGTGTGTCATACAGTTCCAGCTCCAAGCTTGATTGGTAACTGTTAGTGTATGTAAACTCAAACAAATTTAGGTGTCTATCCCAACTTCCTAAAAATATAGAGCACATGTTCTAAGCATATCCTCTAGTGTCTGTATTGACCTTTTAGATCGCCCATCTTTCTGAGGATGAAAAGTTGTGCTAAACTTACCTTGGTTCCCATAATATCATTAATCTTATCCCAAAACTTAGACGTAAACAACCTACAATCTAACATATATATATGTGTATATATATATATATATATATATATATATATATATATATATATATATATATATGGGTGTGTATGTGTGCATGCGCTAGAGGATTAGTGAATATGTAGTCTTAACAAGTAGGACATGAGATGATTTTCTCAGTCTGTCCCTGGTAACCCAAATGTAATCGTGACCAAGTGATGTATGCGGAAGACGGACTGCAAAATCCATGGTCATATGATCCCATTTCCATTCAATAATAAGGTAAGGGTTATGGTTTTTTAGTAGTAACTTGATTTTCAACATTCACTTGCTGACATATACTTCACCTAGCCACATACTCAACATCTTCTTTGTTCATATATGGTCACTAGTGAAGCCCCTTCATGTTTTAATAAATCTTTATGCTTCCTAAGTTCATAGAATACATGAATGTATGTGTCTTTTCTAGGACCATCTACCTTAGATCTACTTGATCAGGTATACACAAGATTCCCTTGAAATATATAAGATTATAATTGGAATAGTGAAAACCTTCTCTTTTTCCCTTTCACATCTCCTATCTGAATTCTAATATTTCAAGATCCACACCCTATTGTTGTATTATTGATTTCCCTAATGTAGGGTTGACATATAAATGTTGTAGCTTCCTTGTTGTGTTATATTCTGATGGATATTCATCTCCCTCAGGGTCAACAAAAAAGTATAGTTTTCTATTGGCATGATGGTGTAACTCAAATTTGGGTATAGAAGAGGACTTATGACTAGGTGTGTATGTGACAAAATTAGCTTACTTAGATTATAGTGTATGCACAATCCTTGATCAACTGAATCCATATGTGCTAATTTGGATTCTACCTTCTTGGGGTCAACTTATCTATTTAATTTATTTGTGGAAGTATTTGACTTGTACCTAGACAAGTATATATCTTCATTTTATGCTCAAAAGCACGACTCACCATCTATGACTTAGGTTTAGATGGGCACACTACAACAACTAAGTCATCTTAGGTGTACCAAAGGGCTGGATAGAAGCATATAGCACATGTACCCTCTCATTCCTACACCATGATACAAGACTGGGTGGTACCTCATCACATATCATATGTCTCATATCTTATATCACATTTCACATAATTCACATGTTAGAACATGGAGTACGGTCTCCATCCTTTAATCCTCTCCATATCAAACTCAATAAAGAGTTGGTATAAATTCCCACTTGTGTCCCACCTAACCGTACACTTATTAGTCCTTAGGATCTAATATGCTCCACGTTAATCTCTTTAAGGATGCAATTAATTATAAGAATAGATTCATTTACCCTTCCCAACATAGACTTAGGGGAAGGTTCATAGTGTTCTAGGAACGTAACTAGTGTCTATTAGTTTCTTGCATCTTATCATTATGTATAATACTCATCTTAAAGGAGTTAGTTAATCTAATTCACAGTGTAGTTCGTGCAGATCACCATATGTAGACAAATTAGGGTTTATTGCAAAAGGCATAATTACAAACAATGAGTTCCTTAGTGTCAAATTCAAATATGATGATTTTTAGCATTTATTCAAATACTATTTGTCATATCTTTTCAATATTATATCATACACAATCATATATTAATGAGTTCTCATTCATAGTGAAAATGCAATGTGAACTCCACCACTTCCCATCGATTTGGGGGAAAATAAATCACAAACAAGTAGATCTGATATATAGATAGACATTCCATAAATTTTATTCATTCATAATTTCATATAAGCAACAAAAGATACAGTCAAGTTCTAAAATCTATGTAAAATTCCTAAATCTAATCACTTATGTGTCGTGGATTATGAATATGCAAGATTAAGGTGAGGGACGATGAATCTGTGTAAATTTAATTCATTATGTAAGTATTTAACCACATAGTTGTTTTAGAATAGGAATAAATCCTTACTCCTTCCAATATATTGTAGAAATCTTGACAAAGTTCCATCTTTTGAAGACAAAGCAACCCCAAACATTTCCTTGATTCCAAAAGAGATGAAATCTGGGATGAAGGATGGAAAGTATTTGATTAGGACCCTACGTCAGGTTAAGAATGAAAAAGGAGGGTGATGGAGAAAATAAATGAAAAACATATATTAAACATGAGTTAAAGATCTAAATGAGTCAAGAAATGGCCTTGATTAGAAACCTCCCAAAATCTCATGAGTTCCTCCAAAAATATTTTATTTAGATTGAAAGATTATTGGAGAAGGATGTTTGTAGTAAAGTATAGAGTTTTCATCATTCTAGAATCTAATAGAACCAACTAGGGTTATCTATATACAGTCTAAATACAAAATTCAGGAATCATATTATTTTTTTCATGTCACAACCGATAGTTAAAATGTCTATTTAGGTTGAAGGGGCGACATCAATAAGAAGAAAAATTGATATGGGGCCCTACAAACTTGTTAGGAGGTCTCTGATCTATGGGCATGCCTTTTTTGACGTATTGGATGACTTTGGCCACATCGATTTCCCATTGTGGTGATTCACCATTGAAACCCCAAAAATCAGTCAAACTTTTCCAATAGTTTGACAACTATTGGTCCAAGTCTTACAACAACAAATCCAAGTTTTTCTAACTCCATTTTTAATTTTGTAAACCATGCTATAATTCCTTAAACTTATATCAATTTGTAGAAACTCTAGGTTTTTGTATTTTTTCATATGTATTTCTTATCGAGTTTCTCTTATGTTTATCATATGAATGCTAACATAAATAACTTTCGTCAGCCTTAATACCAAGTTTACAATTAACCTGCTCACTTCATACCTCATCTTTATATGGACAAGTACTACATAAATCATTCATATATCATACAAATAAGCTTCATTAATTTCAATTATTTGAAAGCATTTTTTTAAATTAAAGCTTCTCACTACTTAAATACATTCATGCAAGTTCCATTATACAATTAGGATTTTTAGATAAACTAGCATTAGAAGAAGGTTATATTGAAGTTAATGAAGCTCACCAAGGGTAACATTTAACCTGGAATTGGTTCGTTACATGTATCATCAGGAATAACATGTAGAATCTTGAAGACACTTAACTTACATGTAGGAATAACCACTATGTACCACTAAATTTTAGAAGGATTTCCCCACCCAATATACTTCTGTATTTCTCTTTGTATTTGGACAATTGTTTCTACAATCATGTCCTGTAATGGATGAACACTACCCTCTTGGATTTTCCAAATGACTTAAAGGAATGCCTAGGTACATGTCATGTCTTTCCACATATTTATCATATAGGTGTCATAGACTATCCATCATCCTTTATCTTTGCACCTATTAGTTAGATGGAATATCCACTTTGTTGAGATTTTTTTTCTTGTATACTTTAATATATGTTGGAATTTTTATCAAAGGGCATGGTTTGTGATTGAGATTGACTCACACTAGCGAAGTCAAGACAAATTTATGACAATCATTCATTAGAGGGCCATCTTGTATATGTTTATTTTATTTTATTTTATTTTTGAAAATGTAAAATGTAAAAGTCATCGTATCATATGGAATATGGGCTAGAGACTTTAGGCCCATTTCAAGTCTAGTGAGGCCTAGAAGTCTCCAGAATAGTATCCAGAATATCCTATATTAAGGAGTGGGGTTCTATTGTATCTAACACATTATCAATAAACTATGAATATATAATCCATATCATTTCCCTTCTACATAGTATCAGAGCATTGATACAAATTAGACAGAAATAAAGTAGCATCTTCTGCCGAAGATGGATGGCTTTGTCTGCATGTCCATCTCCATCACCCTATTTGCAGGGCCATATCAATCACCCTCTCTGCATGGACATATCCATTACTCTCTCCATAGGGCCATCACTGTCACCCTCTCTGCACGACCATCGTCATGACCCTCACCATAGGGTCATATCCATTGTCATATCTCTATGTAGGGATGGTTCCATATCCATCGTCATTTATGCCTCCATCATGTCTAGATATGACAAGTATAGTTGTTGTAGTCTATCATCCCCCATGTATCCTTCTTTACCTAGTTCATCTTCCCCAGGTTTGTCTTCCCTTAGCATGAGTACAGATGCAACCGTCCAACCATTACCCTTATTGAACTGTCATTACCAATAAGGGTCCAACCGCATTGACAAGTAAACGTATCTCCAACATCAACAACCAAAAGTGATCTTTTCCATGGTGGAAGTCTTATCCACCATTTGATATTTGTCACTACTCTTCCATGTATAAATCCAAAGATCTTTTGTCTCTAAGATCTACTTGCCACATCACATGTCATGTAAAAACATCAAATCCACATGTACTGCTATTTGCAAAGATGGTTTTGTGTCTAACAAGTGGATTACATATCTATACACTGTGTAACATTAGTGGCATTGGAGTTAATCCAAATGGCATGTTACCATTAGGATTTATATTCACTCAATGACAGTAGAGGAAAAGACAACGTGTCATCCAGTCAACATAATGTGTCGCATCTAGGGTTCCAATCTTCTAGCGGTAGTGAACTTATCACACCATCTAGTCAACATGGAACGTTGCCTTTAGGGTTTCCTATCTTCCATATTGATACGACATGTCATGCGTCAAACACTTCATCTCACCAATTAGTTCTCTAGGCATCTTTAAACATGCCATGCTTATTAGTCCACATGGCATCAAAGTTCAGAAGCTCCCCAGATTGTATTTACACAACGTGTCATCCATTCCACACACCGTGTCTAGTCCACAAAAGATTGATCTTTATTCAATCTTTAATTATATCTATTGTTTTACCAAGTCTATACCGCGGTGCTTCACCCCCACACCCTCAAGATCTATTTCCCTAAGGGCCAGACAAATATCCTTTTATAGATTGCATACAAACTCAATTATTTTCTTCTCTAAATCTTGTAATCAGATCACATAATACAACAAGTTTGGTTATTAGTTCTTATACTACAACTCCCTCAACAATTCAACCTCTCTGAAGCACCAACATGAAGTCCTATACTCACTTGTGTCCTGTAATTTTATCTTAAGCACACGATCAACCTCTATCATGTGAGGATTCATCCATTTCAAGTACAACCTCAAGCTTTATTACGTCTGAGGTCGAGTTCTCTCAAGCCTATTAGGTATGCAAAACACACAACTTCTCCAACCATACCAAGAAAATCCTTTTCTAATTGTTTCTTCTCTCTCTAACCCCTGTCCCCTACTTGTATCAATTTCTTATCAAAGGGGATTTTCTCTTTGTCTTTGTCCACCCAACCACTTTCATGATCTCTTCATGGTTGTTGTGCAAAGTTAGAGGATGCAAGAAGAGAAGGATGAGGAGAAGAGATTAGGTGCAGAGTTTTGAGCTAAGAAAAGTAAAGAGGAAGAAGAGCTTTATCTACATATGAAGTTTTGTGTACTTAGTGTGTTTTTCAGATCTCACTATTTAGTTCAAGGTTGATTTCCATCCTCACCATTCAGATTCTGAGTTGCCAAGCATTGATCCATTATTCAAAATTCATTTTCTCTAACTGACTCAATTGAAGAATATGACTCCTAAGACAAATTGGATGTCATCAAATATCTACATTAGGAAAATATGTTTCTTCATTGGCCATGTCTTGGTCATTCTACTCTAGAAACACTTCAATCTAATAGCATTGAAGCATCTTGTATAATTTGTATATTTGGTTGTGTGATGGTGGGCACACCTATCTCTTATAGAATATTATTTAGTCGAACAAGTCAACAATGTTTCCTCCTTATTCGTCCATGTTCTTTCAAGCACATTGACCATCTTGTACAATCTAGTCTTCCTATGGCACAAATCTTGTTAACACTACCACATGGTGGTCTGCTTAAAGAAACTACTTCAACAACAATACACACTAAGTTGGTGGATTGGATGATCTTTGGATGTTCCTTCAATATTCTCTAATATACATGCTCCAATCTAGTCAAAACTATACATATATCAAAGATTTTTTGCTTATTGTTCCTTGGGGAATCTTCAAAATAAAAAATATCAATGATTTGGGAGAGGGCATGTCGTGCTAAGTAGGTGCTATCAATTTTTTAGTCATTACTTTTTTTTCCATGTCATGTTTTAGTCTGTCATTCAAGCTAGGCATTTAATTCTCCCATGCTCCAACTTACAAGGGAGTGTTAGAAGTAAAAGTGATATCATATTATATGATATATTGATTGGAGTTTTTAAGCCAATTTAGAGTCTTGTTGGGTCTAGAAGTTTATAGAGTCATGTCCACCTTATCCTATATAAAGGAGTGGGGTTCTCTTGTATATAACACATTATCAATAAACTACCAACACATCATCCATATTATTTCCCTTATATAAAAAGATTCAAAATTTCTAACAATAGTCACAAACAAAGACCACAAGTATTTGAGACCAATTAGGGTGATCAATGATAACATTACGAAGAATGTATTCTAAAGTAGAGAAAGAATAATTATAAACTTAGTTATGAACTCTTTCCATTCGTGCCAAACACGTGGAAGAAGGAACTCAAATGCATTCTAGGAGAAGAAAATTGTAACATACAAAATCCTGGATTTAATTGCAAGTAACCCATTTTCACGATTTTTATTTCCTTCATGTCCTTTTTGTCATTTTCCTAGATTTTCCTATCTTTTCTATACTCTTTGGCCTCAATGTTGAAATTGATCTACACTTGATGGCTTGAATTATATTTACCCACATTCATTTCAATGAATGGGGTTTTGCAAAAATATTTCAACTAGAGTGTTAATTAGAGTTTAATAATGCTAAATGACCATTCATGAGAGGCAATTAGTGGATTATGTTAATATAGAGTCTTTGTGGCTTTTTGGGATAAAGAAATGAGAATTAGTGTGAAGTTGAGTTAATTATTGAGATAATAACCCTTTGCCCTTTCTCTCTCCTATGAAATGTTAATAAATCAACAAAAAGGAGTATAATAGGTGGGACATGACTCTTGAATGATTTTATAATATCCATCTCGAATTGCATTAATGATTTGCTAAGAAAATGCCTTTTTATTAATTCACCCTTTAAACTGCATTAATATATATTGATGGCTAATATGGTGATTAAGGGCCAAAGCTTTTGCAAAATGAAAATATAATTACATAGCATTAATCTAGGCATTAATATTAGCCTATGGTTCAAATTTGAGGTCATTTGACCCATGTTTGACTCTCCAAATCAATTTTATAAGAATTTATTATAGTGTGACCAAGGTTTTCAATTCAATTTCATTAATGTGATGTGTAAAGATAAAGTCCCATTACTTTTCATTGTCATGTGCTACCTTTGTTAATTTCATCACATGCATGCCATCCCACGGCCTGCATTCCATCATCCATGAACCAATACCCAATCCGACGGCTCCGACCTCATCTTCTAGCTCGAACCGTTACGCGGTTGGGAGCAGATTCATGAGACTCTAAAAATCTGCCCTCTCTCCTTCCACAACTAACCATTCCACCCCATTTATTCACCATCAAGTTTTCTGTTTCTCCCCACTCATTCAGAGCCATCATTCACCTACTAACTCCCCCAGACGACCAAACGCCCTAGTTGTCGAACAAAGTCTTCTCACGACCAACTCGTCTTGGCCAAGAGGCACCAACACACCTATAAATACCTATGCCAGTGGCATTGCCAAAGCACCAACAATCAAACCCTACCATTAATGTGTCCAGAGCTTCTCCCTACCCCCCATCACCACCTCAATCTTCTCCCTGACCTGGCGGCACCATTTGTTGAGCTTCGAGAGTACAGACACTCAAATTGTTGGTTCATGTGAGTTTGTGACATCCTCCTCTCCATTTTTCTACTTCTAATTTCCCATTTTATCGAGTGTGGCATATTCACCCAAGCTCGCCAGAGCTTCTTCACAACCATGGCTCGATGCAAGCTAGGGGATGAATCCCCTCGGTGAATTTCCACTTCTGCCCTCGCCCTCTTCTCTTCGTTTTTTTCCCATGAGGGTATAAATGTCTTTTTGCTCCACTTTGCTTCTCACTAGCCCAAGGCATGCAGGCACTGACCCATGATGTGGCCACCCATGATTGGGCCATGTCACGTGGGCCGGTCCCCTTCTCTCTTCTCTTTCGCTTAGATTATCAGCCAAGTGGATTTTTCTCATTTTTCTATTGGTCAGTTTCAATAATTCCTAGTAAATCGTAGGATTATCCAAAAAAATACAAATAAACAGTATTTGGAAAGCATTTTTCATGTAGAATCTGAATTTAATGTTTTAAGTATAAATTTATATCCCTATTTCGATGTTTATCATAAATACCATATTAATTATATAAAAAGCCTTAAAATACATAACTATTTCATTTTAACTCCAAATTTAAGAGATAAATATGTTTTATTAATGAGGAGAATCCAAGTAATCATTTGGTCCTATTTTTAATCCCTAAATCGATGGTTTTTATAGAAGGTCCAAATATTCTGGTTTCTCACATAATATGCTTTATAAACCCTAATCCATGTGTATAAATTTGTATCTAGGACAAAAGTGACAGTGGACACATTTAATTGATGAAAGGTCTTCTCTAGGAATCTCAAGTGAGGTATGTATGTGCAACCCTATTTATTTATGAGTTTGAACACTTGTCCTTCAGTTGGGCATTTGATATCCAACCCTAACTTTTCCAATGAGGCATTGCTTAGCCTTTATTCTCTTTATTACCTTCTTGTGACCTTTTTATTTCAACTATTCTAGGGTATTGGACCCCACTTCACAAGTTAAAAATTGCTTTAATCTTCCATTAAACTATTTTAGCATGATGATGTAAATGATTAATTAACTAATGTAGTGTACATGAGTACAAATCACCCATAGTTTGGGCATGATACCTAGGGAATGTGACCACTCTCCTCACTTATATATATATATATATATATATATATATATATATATATTGTAGGTGTTTGGGAATGTGACCATTCTCCCTCACCTATTTGTTTTGGATGAGGTTAGGCAGGTTCCTCAACCCTATGTTAGCTTAATGCAGTCATATTTAATCATGCTTGCAACTTTATTATTACTTGACTTGGCATAATTCTTATGTATTTACTTGCCTCATATTCTTGACCCTCATAGCATAGTCAATCATTATTAATTTCTGCTTTAGTTTATAATTATCCTTATTCCTTTAATTGACACATACATTTTCTCTCCTCTTACTGGGTGATCCCAAAACCCCATGTTTAGGATCAGAGTACACAACAGGAGCATGGTGAACCGGCCTAAGACTAGGAAAATGAGTCCATCCTTCCCTCATGGATATACTTGCTAAGTTATTTATTTTTTAGAGACATATTGATGTAGTTGAGTTTCCCTCTACTTAGATCCTCTTTTGGTTAAAGCATATACACCCTTATTGGGGAAAAATTATGTACTCTTTATTAAATTGAATATAGTCAAATTTTAAACTTCCTCTGCTATCCAATTGGATTTTGTTTACCATTGTTATTAGGAGAGAGGTGATTGAATACACTTGTTTATAGCATGGTATCAGAGGCAATGGTAGTCAGATACTTGACTATTTCAATTTGTATCCTTAGTTAGAAACCCTTACCTCATATAGTTTCCCTTTAGTTCACCTTAGAGATAACCTATGGTGAAAGGTTGGATTAGGACCATAAGAATTTCATATTAGAAATATCTGGCTTAGCACCATTGCCATATAGCCTTAACAAGTGAAAAGTGAAACCAAAATGACCTCAACCCATGCCTTAGAAAAATTAGAAGAATTTAAGGGGAGGGTCGAATCTGAGCGACAAAGGGATGGATCTCGGTGGATCGTGGCAGCAAGGCCACTCTACCACTTACAATGCCCCATCGCGTATTTAAGTCATCTGCAAAGGATTCCACTCGTCGTTTGATCGAAATCTAATACAAGGCTGCCGCACATGGTTGTTCGGCACATGGCGGTAGGACCAAAGACACGGGCCCTTGGGTGCACGAAGTTGGGTATACCACCGAGGGAAATGTGTAAGGCCAAAGGATCAATGAGTGTAGTTGGGAGTCCCTTAGTCCGGTCACACGTATGATGTGTGCATTATTAAGACATATGGCGTAATAATGTTGGAATTGCATTTTTCAATAGTATGCGGTAATATTACAAATTTACTCTAACTAATAGACACTTTTTTTGTTTTGTTTGATTAAAAAACAGTCGTCTACAACAAAGAATATTTTTTTACGACCATGACTAATAACACCATGTAGATAATTTATACTACTATAAAAAAAGCGAATTCATACTACGCTCTCTTCTCACAAAATTTTTCAACTTTTTTTTATATTTATTCAATTATATATTTTTTCTTTCATGATAAAATCAGTTACCACAAACTTCTCAAATTCTCTGTCACATTCCTTTAAACGGGCGTTGTGGAGTCAATGAACAACACATTTCAAAATTTTCTACAAAATAGTTACGAGGACTAAATAACTAATTGATTGACCATTATCCTTTTGAGAAGTTACATGTTTAATGGAGACGTACATGTGCACGTGTGTGTCAACTTGAATTATTAATATCAATGTGTTCAAAATGTATTCCGCTTCGCAATATAACCCCTCATCTTGGGTAAATTGCACTCTGGTCCAAAACAAAGGAACATTGCTCAAACAACATTCAATCAGGACCAAACTTGAAACATAAGTGTGTCACATGATAAAAAAACACCTTAGAGGATTATATTATAGTTCTAAGCAACTTACTTAGCCAAAACAAATAGGGTTAACTCAAAACCCAGGTCAAGGTCATTACAAGTTATAAATCTCTAACAAGGATTTCTTCCCTGAAATCCTAGATGAAGGAAGATAGATATTATTCATTTATTACATATTCAAGCCTACACATATCTCCTTGATGTCATGGGAACACTATAGAACTTTGACCAGCACAAAGTTCTTCCATTAAAGTTCATTGTAAGATCTGTCACACATGACACATACTCAGCTGTCCTTTCCATTACTGACTGCGGAGTCAACTCTGTGTCAGGTAAAATTTCTCTTAGTTAGAGAAGCATTATACATACCTTATTTAACTCAGGTGTCAAACCTTACTGATTTGTCACCTTCTCAACTTACAACTTATGTGATAAGATCCTTGACCTTGGGAGTCTTCCATACTCCTCACTTAGTTTAACATTTCACCTCTAAGGAAAGACTAGAGTTACGTTCTGTCACCCTGATGTGGTATATTATCGCACTAACAAATTCACTTAGGGTTGAAATCCCTGAGCTTTTACCAAAACCTTGTACAATAATACCATCTGTAAGTGGATGGGTCTTATTGCAGTATAGTTAAGGATCAAATCCCAAGAGACAATGTTTTTAAGAATCTTTTTTGGTCAAATCTAGCTCAAGTAAGACTAATATTTAGAACGATTGGTTGATTTGGGGTTAATTAAACTAATTGCAAGAAAGTAAAGAGTAGAATTAAAGTTGGATCTAGATTAATGATATGGAATCACTGGGATGGTCTCGGGTTTCACCACCACTACACATGCAAACACATCCAAGCATTAAACATCCAGGCAAGATATAACTATCCACATAGAGCTGCTGCAAAACCCCTCATACGGGCGTTAGGTTTGCATAAGCATCACCTTCGACATCAGATGTCTCATCGCCATCCGGATCATATACTTACGGCTCTGAAGATACAAAATCCAACTGAGGCTGAGGTCCTCCCTAAGGGATGTTTAGACCACAGAAGCGTCATCGTAGGCTAGATGGCTCGTCCCCTCACGGATCACACACTTACGACCTCAAGGAATCCTATCAGAAGTTCTCATCAAGGAGTCAACCGCGCTAATAGACAAGTAAGCAGGTGATTAATCTACAAGCAAACATCGACGATTAATAAAGAAGAAACAAAATCCAACTAAGGCTGTGGCCCTCCCTAAGGGATGTTTAGGCCACAAAAGCATCACCGTAGGCTAGATGGCTCGTCCCCTCACAGATCACACACTTACAACCTCAAGGAATCCTATCAGAAGTTCTCGTCAAGGAGTCAACCTCATTAAACGACATTCTACCCTACATATAGAATTTCTCACAACATAGGGAAGAACAAGATGAAAGCAAGCAGGTAACCGAACTACAAACATTATCGATTAACAACAAAATGAAAAGTTATATACATTGCCTTGGAATGCTAAATGAAAAGACATGAAAGCATGGGCAGCGGGGATAGTCCCCGCACCCCAGCAAAAAGAAACTACTCGCTCATGATGTGAGAAACAAGAAGAACAAGAGAGAAGGAAGATTCCGCCATGAGCATGATGCAGAAGGGAGTCGCGGCTCGGTGAAGATGATGCGGTCTTCTACGTCATGTCAGAGCAAATATAGACAAGGAGGAAGGACCACCAAGGTAGACTGGGCAGATCTTCTTCTCCACCTTCTTTCTCTTCTTGGACTCCTTGCTCATAGCAAGAGGAGATGTGGGCGGCGCGGAAATGGTGTGGAAGGGAGACCACTTAGCTGAGGCAGCCTATCGGCGTCCTCAGATCGATCCCCAAATGAGGACCATTGTGGTCCTATTTATAGGCTTGGGTTTGGTCCTCACATTTTTGTTGTGAGTCCGCTCCAAACGGTTTGGAGCAAACGGTCTAGAAATTGAGAAGCTCCAAACAGTCTTGGAGAACGTTTGTCGGCCAAACAGTCTTGTATTAACTTTCGTTCAAATGGTCTGGCTTCTATCGATCTGTTGACCAACCAGTCTTCACTCTGAATGGTCTTGTTTCTGATCGGTTTTGTGCCCCAACCGGTCTTGTTCTGGTCGATCTTAATTGTCCAACCGGTCTTGAGTCCAAACAGTTTGGAGATCCCAATTGGTTTTGACTCCAACCGGACTTGAGGACCGATGAGGCTTGCACGGTCTTGCTGATCTAAATGGTCTTGGAGACCGGTTGTCATCCAAACAATTTTGGATCGTTCGTGTCCATACAGTCTGCAGATGTGCACCAAACGGTCTTCGGTCCAAATGGTCTTGAATGCTCTGGCGTCTAAATGGTCTTGAGAATATCTGCTTGCTAAACGGTCTTGACGACCAATGGGATCCAATCGGTCTTGACTTCAAACGGTCTTGACTCCAAATTGTCTTGGAGACTGATGGGTTACAAATGGTCTTCAGCATCCAAACGGTCATCGGTCCAAACGGTCTTCATCATCCAAATGGTCTTGAGTTCCAAACGGTCCCCAGGACCATTTGGGTAGGTGGCAGGTGGAGGACTGTGTGAGTGAATGGCTAAGACCGAGAGGTCAAAACCGAATGGGTAGACCGCTAGGGTAAACCGTTTGGTAAAGAACGATTGACCAAGACCGAATAGGCAAAACCGTTTGGTCAAGATCTATTGGTCAAGACCAAGGTTGAGAGGATCTTCAGTTGAAGGTTGAACCTCATCATGACTTGCAAAAAATCAATATAAATCTAGTTAATAATCTTGATAATTGAATCAATGAAGAAATCTTGCATTTTGTAAGATTGAGTAGATGAAAGTGAGAGAATTGAATCGAATTGATCCCAAAAAGACGACTGAAAATCATATGAATATGCATTCATCAGAATACCCCGAACTTAAACATTGCTCGTTCTCGAGTAACACAAAATCTAAAACAGTCGCCAAATGAATACTTTTTGTTCATGTGATTTGCCTCCTCTTCACATCACTATTGTTTCCTTTCTGCTCAGTATGACTAAGCATCTCTACTTCCTGAGACCGCTGAACACATCTTATCATATATTCATTCCTGAGTTTGGTTTCCAACATCACTTCCTCCTCAATTTTTCCAACAATAAGCATGTCAAAGAGTTTTGTAAGAGTCCAGAGATACCTGCAGAACCACAAGTGTGCATCTGATCTGACACTGGTGTATTTCAGGGTAGTGGAGGCATTTATTGTGCCTTTAGGTAGAAAAGGGAGTGAAGGGAGGTGTGGAAGGAAGAAATAATCTCTCCTCTATTTGACTCAAGATTTTATAAGTTTTGCAATTTCATTTATTGCATTTTTTTGTTTGTGCAAATCTCTCCTCTATTCGACTCGAGATTGCATTTTTATGTGCACTTTGGAATCTTTTCTTGGTGACACACCCCTATTAATTTGCGAGGAGTATGGAAGAAGTAGATATAGAAAGAGGGGATGTTCCACCCTGAACTTAGGGTTTGGCACTATTTTGGTTGTTTTTGTTTCTTTTTTATGGACATAGGGGTACGAAGATGATAGAAGAAGTGTAGAAGAGAGTTCAGATCAGAATGCAACTTGATTTACAATTCAGTGCACCAGGTTGTTCTCTTTATCGTACTCTGCTCAAATAATGACTTGATGAGGATCTGATGGGGATTCCATGTTATTGTTCCACTAGTCAGTTAGGAAGAGCGATGTGTTTGATCCCTATCAGTTCGACAGACACTTGCCATTTTTGCATAAAGGTCATGATGTTAGGATTCATAAGCTTCACAAGATGATTTCAATCAAAAGGCTAGTTTCAAAAGGTGGTCCTCTTAAGGATTTTCTTTGAATAAGGAGGGTATAATGATTCAAAAATGCATAACAGAAACAAAAAACATCAAAACTTCATCAAGTATCTGTTCAATTTCTTTGATTTTTTTTTAAAATTTGAAAATTTTGGTAAAAATTGCAACTATGAAATCTTAAGTCTGAAATATATGGGTGAGGGTGGAAAGTAGAGTACGTACCACCCAACCTCCACCCCGAACTTTGAAATTTGCTCGTCCCGAGCAAACTCTAAATCTGAGATGGAGGGGGAAAATTATGCCAGTTAGACCACCAGATGTGGTTGTGTTCCAATCAGCATGCATCCTCCATCTGAAAATATTAAAAATGAAGACCAATCAGAAGTTAAGGTAGCATCTCGCGATGCGATTTTTTATTTGGTACAAAATTATCTAATAAAGTAAAAACAAAATTAAGAAAAATTCTAATTCAAAATTAAAGCTAAATGTGAATTTATTGATCGGGTTGCCTCCCGACAAGCGCCTTTGTTTTATGTCGATGGCTCGACTTGGTTTCTTCAACTTTTACAGTGGATATGTTGAATTGGTGAGTTCCAGCATTGCTTCAGTGCTTGTGTTGGCTGGGGTGAAATATCTCTTTAGACGTTGACCATTTACCACAAATTAGCCTAACTTTTCACTCCATAAAGAGAAAGCACCATGTGGGGAGATGCTCTTGACAATGTAGGGTCCTGACCAAGCGAGAATGGAGTTTCCTTGGGAATAACTTCAGTCTTGAGTTGAACAATAGAACTTGGTCTCCTACTTGTATGTCCTTTCTTTTCAGATGACTATCGTGCCAAAGTTTTGTACGTTCTTTGTAGATTCCTGCATTCTCATAAGCTTTCATCCGGAGTTCTTCCAACTCCTAGAGTTCCAGAATCCTGGCATGGAGCACCTTCTTTATGTCAAAATTTAGTTGTTTTATTGCCCACCATGCTTTATGTTCGAGTTCAACAGGAAGGTGGCAAGACTTTCCATAGATTAATCGAAATGGTGTAGTTCCAAGGGGAGTTTTAAAAGCAGTTCTGTAGGCCCACAATGTGTCACTGATTTTTACTGACCAATCCTTTCGACTGTGGCCTATAGTCTTTTCCAAAATAGCCTTGAGTTGATGGTTAGAAACCTCTACCTGTCCACTTGTTTGTGCATGGTAAGGTGCGGCTACCTTGTGAGTTACACCATATTTCCTCAGCAATGCTTTGAAGCTTCTTTCCAGGAAATGAGAACCTTCGTCAGAAATCACAGTGCATGGGACTCCAAATTGGGGGAAAATGATATCTTTGAACATTTTGATATAGGTTTGGAATCACTAGTGACGGTTGGTATGGATTCAACCCATTTTGAGACATAATCAACTACGACTAGGATGTAGGAAAATCAGTAAGAAGATGGGAATGGACCCATGTAGTCCACGCCCAAACATCAAATATCTCAATTTCTTGCCACAAATTAAGTGGAATCTCATCTCTCTTTGTAATGTTACTTGTTCTTTGACATTTTTCACATGATAGAACAAAGTTGTAAGAGTCTTTGGATATGGTTGGCCAAAAGAATCCACATTGCAAGACTTTTATAACAATTTTCTTAGAACTCATATGGCCTCCAAATGGGTCTGAGTGACATTTCTCTAGAATGAGTTTGGATTCTTCCTTAGCAATACAACATCTGTATAGACCATCAACACAGAGCTTGAAGAGGTACGGCTCGTCCCAGTGATACTGCTTCACATCGTGCATAAATTTCTTCAACGCATTTCCAGTGCATTCAGGGTGGATAATGCCAGCGGAAAGGTAGTTTTTCTTCAATGCATTTCCAGTGCATTCAAGGTGGATAATGCCAGCAGCAAGGTAGTTCACATAATTTGAATACCAAGGGGTAGCTTCTGAAACTTTCATTAGTTGGTCATCCGGAAGAGAATCATTAATCGGGGTCTTCTTGGTTTCTAGAGTGTGGATACGATTGAGGTGGTCTGCCACAACATTCTCTGTACCTTTCTTATCTCTTATCTCCAGATCAAATTCTTGTAGGAGGAGAATCCATATAATCAACCTAGGTTTAGCATCTTTCTTTGCTAAGAGATAACAGGTAGCAGCATGATCCGTGTAGACAATGACTTTTGAACCAATGAGGTAAGATCTAAATTTGTCAAAGGCATATACTACTGCAAGGAGTTCTTTCTCAGTGGTAGCATATTTCCTCTGAGCTTCGTCGAGGGTTTTCGATGCATAGTAGATCACATAATGTTTCTTTTCCATACATTGGCTCAAAACAACACCCACAACGTAATCACTGGCATCACACATAATTTCAGAAGGGTGGTCCCAATCGGGGGCTCTGATGATGGGTGTTGTTGTAAGAGCATGCTTCAGATTGTTGAAACTTTTGACACATTCATCGTCAAAATTGAATTCAACATCCTTTAGCAACAAATTCATCATCGACTTGGTTATCTTTGAGAAGTCCTTTATAAATCGTATGTAATAGCATGCATGACCTAGGAATGCATGAACCTCCTTTATATTCGTTGGGATAGAGAGCTTGGAAATTACTTCAATCTTGGCCTTGTCTACTTCAATTCCTCGATTACTGACCCTATGGCCGAGGACAATTCCCTCTTTTACGATAAAGTGACACTTCTCCCAATTTAACACAAGGTGTGCTTCTTTACACCATTTGAGGACAAGGGAGAGGTGCTTCAGGCATGAGTCATATGAATATCCATATATAGAAAAATCATCCATAAAAACTTCCATGATAGTTTCGATGAGACCAACGAATATAGCTGCCATGCAACGTTGGAATGTTGCAGGCGCATTGTAGAGTCCGAATGACATCCTTCTAAAAGCATATGTTCCAAATGGGCAAGTAAAAGTTGTTTTCTATTAATCATCTGGATGTATAGGAATTTGATAGAATCCATAGTAACCATAGAGGTAATAGAAATATTCTTGATGAGCCCATCTTTCTAAGACTTGATCAAGAAATGGCATCGGAAAATGATCCTTCCGTGTTGCTTTGTTCAACTTCCTATAATCAATGCACATCCTCCACCCAGTGATGGTTCGAGTGGGATGAGTTCATTATTTTCATTTCGTATCACATTAGTTCCTCCCTTCTTTGGGACAACATGCACCGGACTGACCCATGGCAAATCAGAGATCGGGTAGATGATTCCTGTCTTGAGCAACTTAATGACTTCGAGGCGGACAACTTCTTTCATATTCGGATTAAGTTTCCTTTGGTGTTCAACAGTCGACTTGTGATCTTATTCCATGGGGATTTTGTGCATACATAGTGCTTGACTGGCCCTAGTTCAATCACTCGTCTTGTAACCAATGGCCTTTCTTCTTTCCTTTAATTCTGTCAAGAGTTTATCTTCTTGTTCTTCTATTAGATCAGAATTTATGATGACTGGGCAGACCTTCAGGTCATCTAGAAACACATATTTCAATCCCTCGGGTAGGGGTTTCATTTTAGGAGCTTGTGGTTTCTCATATGTTTCTTCAGTAATATTCACAGCTTTAAGTTCCTCAATTTTGGCTTTAGGATCTTCTTCAACAGTGTCAAGGTTGAGAACACAACTTTTGACTTGTTTGTCAACTGAACTAGCTGTATTTGGGTTAGTTAGAGCCATTTCTAAGGGGTCGTCTTGTTCATAATCCTCTTGCGTGAGAAGTGACATTTGCTCCATGAACTCAATCAAGTAGACTTCTTCTTGCATGCTTGGTCTTTGTATACTTTCAAAAACTTTAAATTCAAGAATTTCTTTACCAAGTCTGAGCAACAGGGTTCCTGCTTCAACATCAATTAGAGCTCTTGCAGTGGAGAGGAATGGTCATAAAAAAATGAGAGGGTATCTAGTGTCTTCCTTGATGTCCATGATGACAAAGTCACACATAACATAGGAATCTTTGCCTACTTTGACAGGTACATCCTCGATAATTCCTAAGGGTAGAGTTATCGTGTTATCAGCAAGGTGTATGGTCATGCCAGTTGGGAGTAGCTTAGCAAACCCTAGCCTTTTTCAAAGGCTAAGTGGCATGATGGAAATGCTAGCACCAAGATCTGCCAATCCTTTCTTACATGAAGAGTCGCCGATATGGCATGGAATTCCAAATGATCCTAGGTCTTTCTGCTTATTGGGCATCTTGATCTGGATGATATCGGAAGTGGTTATTGCTAACTTAACTTTCTCATATTCTTCAATTATATATTCCCTTATCAGAAGAGACTTCAAGTACTTTGTCCAGGCTAGTATCTCAACCAGTTTATCTAAAAAGGGAATACCAACATGCAACTTTTTCATAGCTTCGTTGAACTTCTTGAAACGAGTATCAAGCTTTGTGTTACGACCCCACCTTCCGGTAACCCCCAATTAAGGGAGACTGAGAGGTCGAAGCCGCACCCATAACTTTTGGATCAAAGGTTCGACATTTAACCAAGAACAATTATTAAATTTTAACAATCTATACTGAAAAGTTGTAAAAAATGCATACCTTTGAAAAGTTGGATTTCTAAACTTCTATCCATGTAAGAGTTCTACTCTAACAAATCCTCCTTGTATTTAATTCATGTATCTCACAATATGACGATTTACTATTTGTCCTTTTGGCTTTGTACCTAAAACACCGACAAACAAAACGTCGGTCAGCATAAAGCTGGTATGTGGGGAAAACAATAATTGTGCAATTATTCATAACAATGTATTGCAGCCAATTACCATTTAGCAAACAATTTTACGTTTTAAATATAACTATGCGATCCATGCATTCCCTATCCTCTGCGTTGTCCCTGTCGTGGACCTGGATACTACTTTCCTTATAGTAGATCCCCATTAAACCCCTCATGGTCCCACCTGTAGGTGAACCAGTTTCTAGGGTCGAGTCACATGGCACTACCCGTAAGTAGCCCACTCCTTACTCATGGCATGCTAAAGGGTCTCATGGCACTACACTTGGTAGCCCAATTTCTAACCCACGATAACCTAGACCTTACTTTAGGCTACCCCTTTTTAGCCTTTACAAGCCACATAGGTAGATTCAGATCTAAGCCAGTTATATATATATATATATATATATTCATGGTGATAATCATAGTCACTTTATAGTTGCATGAAATAAAAGGCATCCAAGAGTTATTTTCAAGCAACCGATAAAACCATTTGGAAATCTCTGTGAAACTAAAGAGATTATTCATAAGCGTAACCACATACCTGATTTGATGATTTCACAAGCATTAAGCAATTCCACCCAAGAAAGCAATCCAAGCAAGCAATTCAACAATCACATAATTCCTGAAAAGAATATGTACTCTATTTATTACACACTTTAACAAGAATCTACTTTATTGACTTGGATTCACTTTCTAGGGTTTCTAATCCGCATTAAGGTTTCATTAATATTCATTAGGGTTTTCTTAGATCAATTTCTCAAACTTCATCCCTTTTAGGTCAACAAACCCTAAAATACTCTTTTCTACTTATATAAACCTTAATTGCTCAAATTATCCATTTTAATAGTGTTTTATACCCAAATTGACTCAGGATCATCATATCTCTATTTATTCATGGGCTTGAACAATTAAAACAATTAAAAGACATATTCACCTAAATTAGGATTTTCAAGCTCATTAATGCATATTCATGCACAAAACCCTAAATTAAGCCAATTATATAAAAAGATCATATTTTTAGATCTTATTTTCACTTTTATTAACAATAGGTTAATATTGTCTTGAATTATCCAAAGAAAATCATTAAATCCATCTATCATCAAATCTAAGGGTTTCTCATTAATTAAATCATTAAAGACGATAATTTTATGTACTTTTCAAATTTCAAGCATATTTATGCACATAATCTCTAAATTAAACTAATTACGTGCAAAGTTCATCCTTTTCGATCTTAATGTACCTTTTTACAATTAACAGGTTAATATCAACTTTAATCACCCATTAAACTCTACTAATTTCATTAATCATCTCAAAGTAGAGTTTCTTATTCTTTAATTCATTAAAGTTGATAACTTACACTACTTTTTGAATTGCAAAAGTAATTGTCTTCTAAACATATTTTTATTGAATTCTTCTCATTTTTCTGAGCAAAATGCATATATTATTTATATTCATCCGAGCTACTGATTATTAAATATAATTTTTGCAATAAAAACACATATGGATCAATAGGGAGATGCCACGTTGGCAACTTATCCCCGTGCACGTACCTTGCGGGTCGGCTCTTGAAATTAGAATGTATTGCCACTTTTACCCCCGGGCTGCAGACTGCCTCTTCACGCCCAGGAGGGGTACTTTTGTCAGACCGATTCTGGTCGTCTTCAACCCCGCAACAGTGCGTCGCCGCTGCCCTAGCCACAGCTTGCACACTCCTTGTCTCTCTCCTGGACCCCAACAGCCCCCACAGATGGTTCCTCTACCTTTGACGCTCCTCGGCGATCCCCTGGCTACCTCGATCTCATGGACGAAGTCGCTGGCCAAGTCTGCTCACATGACCATTCTTTGCGGCCACACTGCAGCTTTTGCGCAAGGCTGAGGGGAGAGGGAAGACAGTTGTTCCACCCATGGTGGTCGAGGAAACTTTGGCCTTCCATCAGTATAAATCCATCGTTCCCATAGCTCCAGGGATAACCCCACTTCTCTTGGTGAGGGTTAGAACGAAGAAGAAGAAGGAGAAGAGAAAAGTTTTCTCGGGATTATCTTTAACTCAGACCAAACGCTCTACCCCTTATATAGGGGAGGGTATCCGCACCCCAAGTCGTTCATCCAAGAGGGAACAAGTCCCTTTCCTAATAGGAAAACGATCTTCCTTAATTATGTGTAATTTTTCTCTTTTAACAATTCCTTGGTACCCCATATGCTTTGTTTATTAGGAAATTCGAGAATTACCTCTTTCCTTCTCTTTGTTTTTGGCTTTTAATCCATTGGCCTCGAAATTTCTATTTTCCTTTAATAGTAATTACTTCCTTTTTAACAATACCCCCAAAAACATTCATTTATGCATCATATTATCTTCTTTTTTTGAAATTATTGGTATTTTCTCTTTCCTCTTTCTTCATTGGGGCTCCTTGGACCCTAAGAAACTCCAGATTTCGAAATTCCTTCATAAGGACACTTATTATCCTTCTAAATGCATCAATATGTATTATTTCACATTATCTTGTTTATTTCTTATTAAAATATCTCTTTTTGAGGATTTCTCTTTATTTCTCTTTTATTTTCCTCATTGGTATTCCTTTTAACATTAGAAATCATTGGGATACGAAATTCCACCAAGGATAACTCAATTATACCTCTTTTCACTTGTTTCCAATATTTTATCATTATTTTCAATTTCTTTCTTAATAAAGAAATACTTAATTGATCTTTTCTTTTTTTATTGCACTCTTTATGCAACTTTGGACTCCTTGGAACCCAAGAGGCATGAATTCCCTCTTTGGATTTGCCTTCTAGAGGTTTCCACCTTTTTCTTTTCTCAAATATTCAATTATTCATTCACTAATTGAATTTTCTTGTTATTTGGGCCCAATATCTAATAAAGCCCACAACACAAACATCAAGGCTATTGTAAACAAAATCCATTTATTCGGACCAAATTATATCATTATTTGTCCAAATATCTTTAGTACGAGAAATTACATTTCTCACCAAATGAACCCAAAGATTGGGGTTGTAACATCCTTCCCCTCTTATAGGAATTTTGTCCTCAAAATTCTATCAAGCAATCAAACAATTCAGGATAAGACTTTTCCATGTCCATCATTGGCCCCTATGTGGATTTACCTTACTCATGGCGCTTTCAAAGAACATTTATCATCACATATTTTTTTTTCTGAGTTCTTTCATCCTGGCATCTATAAACTGCACAGGTGGACTCAGGCCATTTCAGCCTCCCTTGGGGCTCACTAGGTTCATTGCTCAGCACATGGTCAGGTACCTCACATAGTACTCTAAATTGGACACATGGAACTCATCACACATTACTTTATCATGAGGGGTAAGGTCAAACTTTACCTTCTCCACCAAACCATGTCAAAATAACCCATGCATCGGGGACTCAACTCTCTTAGCTATATCTTAGAGGGGTCGGATTTTCATGTCACATATTTCCCACAGTGAACCGCATGTCAGTCTACTTTGCATCTGCCCACGACTCTCGTCGTCTCTAGGCTCCTTTCAGCCATTGCACGATCAAAGCGACTTCATCTACACACATTGTGGCCCTTTTCTAACCATCACGTGGTCCTTTCACCAACATCACCTTACTGGAGTGGTGACCGACACAACCTCCCTTACAGAGCTTCTTTAAAACTCGATACTGGCTATGGTGGTTATCATCACGTCTTACAAAGGACAAGAACTATCTCCATGTATCACCCTGAACGAGCACACATGCTCTCATCAGACCCTCTAGTCTGGATCCTACTAACCATTAGTTAAGGGTGATCAATTGTACTAACATCGAGTTCTTCATGTACCTACTTCCACCTTTTGGAAGGGAACCTTTAGGTCAAAATCAAGAACATTTGAACTCGCATCATGGTGTAGTTGAACCATCTCTCTCATGGTAGTTCAACCTGATCTGTCCCTTGACAGAACTCTTTCTTTCTCATGTCATCTAGGTAAGGATATCTACCCTAACCCATATTGCATCTTGACCTTCCTTGGTCTAGGGGAGACCTATCACAACATCCATAGCGATGAACTCCCATTCCCTCTCGGGAACTCTTTATCCTCTATATCAATGCACTGGGTTATCGGTGCTCATCCTTCACCTTCTTTCATGCATTGCAACATACCACATGCAGCCTCATCTTAGGCATCTAAAGTACTATTGTCACTTATTATCTCAGTAGTACCATGGTGTATGATGATCTTAAAATCATGATTTCATGTATGCCACGATTCCTCAGAAACCCTAAACCACTCTCATTAGGGTTTTATTACCTCCCTATCCAAAGAGGTGTATCTGAGGTTCTATCACCATCCTTTCATTATATTAAGGACTAGGCTAGCTAACCAAACAACCACTAGCTTGTTCAACAGATCTTGTTACATCTGAGTGTTAGCCAAACGTATCTTCTTCTCAATCTTAGGGTTAGCCTAGCAACCTCTACTTCTTCTAGCCTCTAGCTAGACTAGGAAGCTATATCTCAACTAGAGCATCTATTACCACTTCACATCCTTAGGTATTAGGTAAAGTTGAAGACATGCACTTTCATGTGTTCCACTTATCATCTCGTCTCAAACTCTAAGTCTATATTCACCAAGAACACTCTCTGATTTCATCATCATGGTGATCAAACTCAACCTGGTATAACCTGTAAGTTCCACATAGCTCATGATAAAACATTCTCAAAAGATGACTACCTCATTTCTCTTAGTGTTTGCAAACCATCCATGTATCATTCACTTTACCAGGGTATGTTATCTTCTCTATCCCCATACCTCATAGCAACATTCCAACTCACATCATCTTTTATCCTTGGTGTATGGCATGCGTACTGTCCTATCTCTCACTCTCATAACAAGAGGAAATAAGTATTTGGCTGCAGTCCAAATACAGAGTTCTTCTTGTTCCAAGAGTAGAGATGATACATCCCACTTTGCCAGTACACCTTTAAATCCAAGTTGAGACGTGCCACCTATGTCTCTACATCACAAACGTCTCGATATCAAGGTTACTTCCATGGAAAACTAGTCTTGAACCTACTTGGGTCCACACACATTCCTTGGTCCTCTCCTCTAGGTCTATAGGGTGCCTACATTTTTGGGGTCATCCCTCTTCCCTCATGCATCAAGAGAGTGCCCTACTCATCTACCCTTCGGGTCCCATGAGTTCATGAAGGTGATCAATCTCCTAACCCATGGCCCTCAGACAATGATAGCTGTTACCTCCCGACCCTATGGTCATGTGCAACTAGGGAATTTGGCAACTCCTACTTCCATCGGCCTTATCCCTACCTGACCCTAGGATAGACTTAGGATTCTCTTATAGTACATGTTCAACTTAGAATCTTACCCAAGCCTTCATCATCTCTCTCTGCATTCATGGGCTGACTTTCATCCTTTCATAGGGATCATGGCAACCTGCCTACCTTGGTCAAGTCCCATACCAATTAGCTCCATGGTAACACATCCATAAGCACATAGAGATGGCTATCTATGGGTCTAGAGGTTCGTCCTCACACCATGTACTTTTCACTTAGCTTCTTAAGATCCTATGAGACCTCTTTAGCTTACCTTAAACCAACAAAACTTGTATACACCCTATAAAAGGCTCCCTCTCCCAGGATGGGAGGAAACTACAAATCTTGACAACAAGGTCACAAACATCCTTAGGGTTTACATCCATATGAGCATGCTTAACCCAGCAGCTACTAAGGTTCAAGAACCACTATTCATGCTAGGTCATACTTGTTCTCATTCCTCAACATTGGATCAAGATCATACCGTCCCTTGTCATCAACTTAGCTGTGAGGGGTTCATCAAACATACCTTAAACTTAAGGGGCTTCCCTTTTCCTTTATACATGAGGAGTACCATGCTCGAAACTATAGCAACTTAATTCTCGTCATGAGCATTAGGTATACCAATTCCCCTCTTAGGCCTAGGAAGCCTAGGTTCACTTTTTGATGACCAACTACATGCTCAAACTATTAGCCACGAAGCAGGTATGTAGTATAAGGCATGACACACACTTCATGTCATCCTTCTACTCGAGCAACACTTCAGAGTCGAGTCCTCCTTAAGGACAACCAACAAGGCATAAGGCCCCACAACCTATCACTAAACCTCTCCAGGGTATACAAAACATCTTCTTCCTTTCTCGTAAGGTAAACACTTATACCATAGGCACATAGGTCTAGAAGCATCATCCTCTCTCTAGGGTTTGGTTCCTCTCGTGGCAACCAAGATATCCTTAGCCTTCAGGGATCAAGCATGAGGCAACCACCATCGTCCACTTAGGTCGTATCATCCTCAACTCCCCACTATTCCTCATATCTCGGAGTCTAGGCTTCCATCCTTCTTGCTTGGGGTCATGCTCTCTCTCTCTAGAGCTAACCCTACAACCAGCCTCCCTACTAGAGGTCCTCTCTCCATGAAGGATCAAGCTCATACGCATACCCCTACCTGAGTGAATCCTATGTTCAACTTATGGTTGCTCGAGATTATCTGTAGCCCTTTATGATTACCTCATAAGCTATTCATCATACTCTTCTAACCTCGGTGCAAGCCTACTGTCAGCATTATTGATGTACTATGGGTGCATGCCATGCTCATATAAGCTCACGGGGTTTCCATAGGTTGTTTACTAACCTCATCATTAAAGGAGCTATCCTTCACTCTAATATGCACGACCCTTATCCAGGGTTGGGCCACCAAAGGTGCTAGGTCATCCAACCTCTCATGGCTCATACGTCATCCAAGGCATGTCCATCTACAAACCTGGTCTAACTCATCATGCCATCTATCCACCCCTTACAAGGATTTCGTCCCCAAAATCAACAAAACATATTAAGAGAAGAGAGTAGGGTATTTCCTTCTCATCTCTTCCTCTAGTTCCCATGTGGATTCTTCGACACCACGATGATTCCAGAGGACTTTCACAAGACTTATGTCTTTCTTTTTCAGATTTTTAATTTTGTTATCAAGGATTGACACTAGTCCTTCCTCATAAGATATATCATCATTCAATTCTACTTCTATAGGTTGTAGAACTGATTCGGTATCAGGGTGACATTTCCTCAGCATAGAAATGTGGAACACAGGGTGTAACCTTTGTAACTCTAGTGGTAACTCTAGTTTATAGGCTACTTTTCCAATCTATTCAATGATTGGATAAGGCCCCATAAATCTAGGAGCTAACTTCCCTTTCCTTCCAAATCTCAGAACTCCCTTCCAAGGCGAGACTATGAGATACACTCTGTCTCCAACATGGAACTCTAAAGGTCTACCACGCTTGTCAACATATGATTTCTGCATATCCTGTGCAGTCTTTATCTGTTGTTGTATTACTTTGATCTTTTCTATGGTCTGCTGCACAAGATCAGGACCTAACAGTTGATATTCACCGGTTTCATACCAACATAGGGGTGATCTACAACGTCTGCCATACAAAGCTTCATAAGGTGCCATGTTAATGCTATGTTGATAGCTATTGTTGTAGGCAAACTCTATCGAGCTTAGGTGCAGATCCCAACTCCCTGTAAACTGAAGAACACATGCCCTCAGCAAGTCTTCCAAGGTCTGTATAGTCCTTTCTGACTGTCCATCAGTCTGAGGATGAAAGGTTGTACTAAACCTTAACTGGGTGCCTAAATCTTTGTGAAGTCGTTCCCAAAAATGACACGTAAACTGGGGACCTCTGTCAGAAACAATGGTGACTGGGACTCCGTGTAGTCGCACTATCTCTTCAACATACAACTACGCCAACTTCTCAGCAGAATAGGTTGTTTTGACAGGCAAGAAATGCACTGTCTTTGTCAACCTATAAACTATTACCCAGATGGAATCATGCCCTTTGCTTGTCCTGGGTAGGCCAACAACAAAGTCCATGGTTACATGATCCCACTTCCACTGTGGTATGGGTAAAGGTTGCATTGTTCCTGTAGGCTTCTGGTGTTCAGCTTTAACCTACTGACACACATGACACCGCATAACAAACTCAGTGACATCCTTCTTCATTCCAGGCCACCAATACATATCTTTCAAGTTTCGATACATCTTGGTGCTTCCTGGATGCATAGCATACATCGAAGAATGAGCTTCTTCCAGGACTAACTTCCTCAAGTTATCCACATTTGGCACTATCATCCTACCATGATAACAGGCTACTTGGTCCTCTGAGTCATGGAAACCATCACGTTTCTCATTACCATACCCCGTTCTGATCTTTTGAACTGCAACATCAACTTGCTGTGCCTCCTTGATCTGTTCTCTCAGAGTAGGTTTTATATGCATCTCAGCTAACAACCCAGCTAACAATGATACTTTCAACTATACATTGTCTTGCCTTAAGGAGATAAGTGTATCTCTCCTAGAGCATACTAAAGAGTTTAGTTGTGCTCTATCTAAGGCTGGCGTTGCTGATTTCCTACTCAAAGCATCTGCAACCACATTGGCTTTCCCTGGATGGTAATCAATTGTACAATCGTAGTCCTTGATTAACCCCATCCAGCGGTGTTGCCTCATGTTAAGCTCATGCTGAGAAAAGATGTACTTAAGGTTCTTGTGGTCAGTAAAAATCTTAAATGTCTCTCCATAGAGATAGTGTCTCCAGATCTTCAAGGCATGAACCACAACAACTAGCTCCAGATCATGTGTCGAATAATTCTCCTCGTGTTTCTTAAGCTGTCGGGAAGCAAAAGAAATCACTTGTTTATCCTGCATCAACACACATCCGAGTCCATTCTTGGAGGCATCACAAAAGACTATGTATCCTTTGCCTTGCTCAGGTAACACAAGCACAGGTGCACTTGTCAACCTCTCCTTCAACAGCTGAAAAGATTGCTGACACTTATCACTCCAGACAAAAGGAACATCCTTCTGGGTCAACTTAGTCAAGGGTAAGGCTATGGAGCTGAAGTTCTTAATGAACCTTCAGTAATAGCCAGCTAACCCTAAGAAACTACGGATTTCCGTTGGTGTCTTCGGCTGCTCCCATTGTAGAACCGATTCTACCTTTTTAGGATCAACACGAATACCCGAGGCAGATATCACATGTCCAAGGAAGGATACTTCTGGTAACCAGAACTCACACTTGCTAAACTTAGCATATAGCTTGTGTTCTCTTAGCAAAGTTAGAGCCTGACAAAGATGTTGTTCATGCTGCTGAGCATCTCTACTATAGATCAAAATGTCATCTATAAAGATAACAATGCACTGATCGAGGAAAGGTCGGAAGATTCTATTCATGAGTTCCATAAATGCAGCTGGTGCATTAGTTAGTCCAAATGACATAACTGTGAACTCATAGTGACCATACCTTGTCCTGAAGGCAGACTTGGGTATGTCACTATCCTTAATACGGAGTTGATGATATTTCGGTCTCAAATCTATCTTTGAGAAGACAGTTGCACTACACAACTAATCGAAGAGATCATCAATCCTCGACAGAGGATACTTGTTCTTTATTGTTACTTTATTTAATTGTATGTAATCAATGCACAACCGCATTGATCCGTCTTTCTTTTTAACGAAAAGGACCGGAGCACCCCAAGGCGAAGTGCTCGGTCAGATGAAACCCTTCTCAAGCAACTCTTGCAGCTGTTTCTTGAGTTTTTCCATCTCGTCAGGCGCCATCCTATATGCTGTTTGTGCTATAGGTTGTGTATCTGGGATCAAATTGATTTCAAAATCAATTTCCCGAGGCGGTGGCACACCTGGAAGTTCTTCAGGAAATACGTCTTCAAATTCCCTAACTATAGGAACTTCGACAGGGTTAGGACTATCCATGGTAGTATCTACCACATGGGCTAAGAATGCATGACATCCTTGCCTCATCAGCTTTTTAGCAACCATAGCTGACACAGGACAGGTGGGTAGGATCTTTCTCTCTCCTTGAAAGATCCATGTGTTGCTATCATCAGCAAACACAACTTGTTTGGATTCACAATCCAAGACAACCTTATACCTTTTCAAGGTATCCATCCCAAGGATTATGTCAAGTCCTTGCATCCTAAGTGGTATAAGATCCACTTGAATGCGATGATCAGAAAAGAAGAGGATGCATGGAGAGCATACCTGCTGCAACACAGCAAACCCTCTCAATGGAGTTTCTAGCAACATGCTATCTTCTCTATGACTAACTGTCATATTGCAGTTACGAATCACCCTTCGAGTGATAAAGGAGTGCGTAGCACCCAGATCAATCAAAACAGATACAACAAAAGATGTAGACATATCAGAATATAACAATTCCATCTGACCTACCACAACTTGAGGGTTGATCACTGTATCAGGTGGAATCATTGCATAGAACCTTGTTGTTGCCTGTGGTTGATTCAGTGCTGACGATCCAGCTTGGGACGCTTGTCCACATCTTCTAGCTCCTCCTGGGAACTGTCTCCTGTATGATCCTTGCTGACTCTGCCTCTGTGGTTGTGTTACACTCATTGCTCTGGCTCTGCAGTCTTTCATTAGATGTCCCATCTTCCCACATATATAACAACTTCTGTCTTGTTGTTGTGGTCTGGGTGGTCCTGTAACCGACATAGATGCTGAACTGCGAGCCCCTTGTAGTGGTAGGCTTCGTCCTCTACCCCTACTCGATGTCCACTGTGTCTGAGGACTGGGTCTAGGTGGTGATGTAGGCGTAGAAAACCTAGGTTTCTTGAAGTCTCTAGATGAAGATCCCTGGAACTGAAGATACATCCTCTTGTTATGGGTTTGCCTCTTCTATGCTACGGACCTTTCTATCCTTATGACAGACTCTACGAAGGTAGTAAACCTTTCCCTGTTCTCTAGGGCAGACACGGGGGTAGTCAACTCAGCATTCAACCCTTTCTTGAAATGCCGAATCCTTTCTTCATCTGTAGCTGCCATGTGCGGACAGAACCGCAACAACTCCATGAACTTCACCTCATATTTGCTAATTTTCATTGGACCTTGCCTTAACCTCTCAAACTGAGAGATTTTCTCATCCATGAACGTCTTAGGGAAATATATATTGATAAATTCCTGTCAGAAGACTTCCCATGCAACCTCCACACCAGGCCTCTTCTGCTCTTCCATGGTCCACCAATGACCAGCACTCCCCTTGAGAAGATAGATAGCATGTCTAACCTTCTCAGCTTCTGGGATGTTCAAGATTCTAAAAGCCTTCTCTAGTTTGGTTAACCACAGGTCGACATCTGCGAGATCAGCTGTTCCAAAGTACTCAGTTGCTCCAACTCGGCAAAGTCATTCAAACGTCTTGCCGATTCCTTGTCCTTCAGGTTGGGTAGGTACCCTAGGTGCAGGCATAGGCATCTGATCCGTTATATGTGTCATGGCAGTCATAAACTGCCTAAACATGGTATGGACGGCTGGGTTCCCCATGTCAACTGGATTAAACTGGGGTGGCTCAGGTATAGATTACTCTATCTTCGGGTTTCTTACACCTTCTCGGGGCGCAGCAACGCTACTCTCCGCAACATATTCATCGTGTGGTCCAGACATCCTTAAAATTATCTTCTTCTCCTGAGGAGCAGAAGACACTTATTAGATATATTGGAGGACGCTAAGAATAGACTCGACATCATAAGTCCTATGTCTCTGTAGACTCAGCGAACCTAGAGCTCTGATACCACTTTAATTATGGCGACCGAATCAATAAATCACGATGTAAACTCAGCTAAATCGATTAACTAGCAGCGGAATTATTAAAAATCACTAAAAATTAAATTTTTTTGGAAGAAGATCTTTAAACCATAAAACTCTTTTATAAGAAAGCAAGATAATTGTTTACAACATGGTTTGTCATTACATCTCTGTGAAATCACCTCTCGAGTGATTATATACATCCATTGCCCTGTTATCTGTACAAGGCAAGATACAAAAATCCCGAGGCGTTAAGCCAAAAACCTCAGATCTACTGACTCCTAGGACCTGAGAGTACAAAGATGACACATAGGACATACTATCTACATGAGTTGACAGTCATTATCTCCACCTGAGATTCACTGCTGCCCCTGGTGTTGCTGCTGCTGCTGATACTGCTCACCCACAAATGGGTTCCTCCGTCCTCGACGTCCACCTAAAAAGTTGAATCCCACGGGGGTGAGAAAATTGAATAATTGTCCCAACGAGAGTTATAACTCTCTGCCAGAAGCTTTGTTATAGCAATAAGGAATAATAAAAAGTAGTAATATAAGCAACATGTTTAATGTCAAGTAAGGCAACATTTCAATTATAACTTAATTGAACATCAAAGCATATCTCAAGAAGAATATATGTTTTAGTTACTCAGCTAGAACATTATAAACAATGTAACCTCAATCATTGTTTCTCGTAGTTCAACCTAAGAAGTTATGCTACACGGCTTATTATGTTTTTCAAACATTATTATGCCCTACGGAGATGAGGTGTACCGCTCATACTCCGACTGACCATTACGAAATCGCATCGGTACCATACATAGGTCTTCAAAAGAGCTGGATTCTTATGACCTCATCTTCCTCAGTCAGTGTAAGGATCAACATGCAGGACATCTCGTGTCTCTGCTATAATAGCTTTCTAGGGTATTCTGGCAACTTTTCTATTAGAGTCACAGTGGCGTTCTGTACTCTCTTCGTCATCGAAAGATCTCTTGTTTATCTCTCATCGATGCGACATTAAAGATTCCCTTGGGAGATTAGTGATACATCATCCCGGCATAAACATATAATGAAGGATTGATGGATTGAAGGTACATCTTACATCAATTCCTACATCAGGATGTAAGGATATTCACGTCCATAACCCCAACATACTCAAAAGTATGTTTTCCAGGAGTTCCCTTAGGAAAACCTATTTCACCATCATTAAACTACTGACAATGATGGATCTATGACCGGGGCTCTACATGATATGGTTATATTTATTTATTTAAGTACATTATAGCATTGTTTTAGCATCAGGCATGTTTTCAAACATAAACCATTAAGACAACTGCTATACAGGAAGAATACTAAATGTAACAAGTTTAACTCACATCAGTTATCATATGGACATCATTTCTTAATCATCTCATCATTATGATTCAAGAACAAGGGTGTTTAAAACCCTTAGATCATCATAAGTCATCTAAAATCATGACTTTGATTGTAACAATGTAATTATTGCTCATAGCTCTGACAGCCTGTCCATCTCATATGTTGCCTCTTAAACCAGGAAACATAGTATGTCAGTATTCATAAAGCTTGTATCATGCTTTCAATGAATATGATAGCATAACCCTTACCTGGCTAGGATCACTTCTTTATAAAAAAACTGCATGGTTAATACATTTAACAATAGGCAATTCATCTCTATATCAGCAATCTATAAAACAGAGATCATCTTTTACTTCAAGGGTTGTACCATCATGCCTTCACTAAGGCTAGGTCTCCCTATTCAATTCAATTAGGGTTAGTCAACCTCTTTATTTTAATTAGGAATAGTGATTCCTTATTTCACTCTTCAATCATGAAGTTTCATGCTTAAAAGCATAACCTGGAATTAGGGTTTACTATTCATTTCATCATATCACCCTCAATTAGGTTTTACTGTTTATTACATCATATCACCCTCAATTAGGGTTTACTATTCACATTACATGTTATTACCCTAGAATTAGGGTTTACTATTCACTTCACAGTGAATTGAGATCATACCATCATCATGTATGAAGATTTCTATTATTAATGCCTTCACATTAGATTAAGATTCATAAATCATCATAATTAGGGTTTCCATGATCTCACTTTGAAGGATCATATCCTAATTATGTGCATTCATACATATTGAAGGTATTTTACTTTATCCTCATTCATATTAGGAGTATTCTCTCTCCTCTTACTAATAGATGATGTTTGCATCACTCTTGATTAGGTTAGGTCAAACTAACCTTGATAACACAAGTTAATTCATCACCATTAAGGTTATTAGGGTTTATTTGATCAAGGGGTGTTGTCTACTTAAACCCTTCAAGGGTACTTTGGTAATCTTCTCTATTGATCATAACATGTGTTAATCTACTAATTACTTAACACCTTAATGACTTTAGATATCTTTATGGTTTAGGTTAAACAACTACTAAACCATCTCAACCTTCAAACCATCAAACGTTCTTAACATAATTAAACCCCCAAACGGTTTTGCACTTCCAACCTCCAAACGGTTTTGAAACCGTTTGGGGTTGCTGACCATTTGTTGACTTTTGAAAACATTTGTCCAAGTACACCATCAAGACCATTTTCCCTAACTGAGGTGAAGACCGTTTGGTCATGAAGACCGTTTGGTCCCGTTGACCGTTTGGCCAACTTTGACTTTGAAACCGTTTGGGCAAATCGACCTTGAAACCGCATGGTCACCAATCAGTCTTGGGATCGTTTGGTCCCAAACAGTCTTGAGACCGTTTGGCCCCAAACGATCTTGAGACCGTTTGGCCCCAAACGGTCTTGAGATCGTTTGGTCCAAACACCCGCAAAACCACATGGACCAAAAAGTGTATCAACACTTCCAATTGAGTTAGGGTTTTCAATGTTGAACCCCTCAATCGTTCTTGTACTTGTTAACCACTTATCAATTAGGTCAATTAGGTTAATACTTTACTGATTTGACACTTAATTGATCCTCAATTGATAACCAATTAGGGTTGGGACCAATTGGATTAGGGTTTGGAATCAATCAACCTTCAACATATATCAACATGAATCCAATTGAAGTTGAACCCATTGAACCATCACTCAATTGGGTCATGACCTGACCCCAAAAGTCTTGGGATCGTTTGGTCCCAAACGGTCTTGAGACCCTTTTCCCATGAATTCATCAAAAACTAAGTCAATCACTTAAGGGTTGAACCCTAATTATGTCACAAAATCAACACTTTAATTATTCAACAACTTAATGTAATTGGACCCTCAATTGATCAACCCCTCTTAACCCTAGACCTCCAAACGGTCTTGGGTGATCACCAAACGGTCTTGAGACTATTTGAGTGATCCCCAAATGGTTTTGAAACCGTTTGGGTCACTCAACCCAAACTTCAACATGATTGGTCCATTGAAATCAGCAATGAACCCGATTAGGGTTTTAGGTGACTAAAGTGCCTTCAACTTGTGATTTACTTGGAGTTAGTTAATGATTCTTGGTGAGTGATTAGTCCATAATGTGTACATCAGATCTCCAAATGGTCAATGCTTGGTCAACTCAACCAAACGGTCTTGGAGACTGTTTTCTCCAATCGGTCTTGCAAACCATTTGCCCTCCAAACGGTTTTGAAACCGTTTGCTTCCAAACGGTTTTGCAAACCGTTTGGCCAAGGGGGCAAGACCATTTGCTAAAGTAACATTGGTATTCACGCCCCCTTCTTCTACCTCAAGATCATGGTCTGTTCTTCACGGTTTTGGTTGCAAGAACACTTAGAAGTATGGAAGGAAGAAGAACAAGCAACGTTTGCAAGAAAAGAAGATGCATAAACAAAGCTTTAAGGTTTAGAGTTATAAAACCTGCCTTAAGATCGGCTCTAGAGATCCAATCTTCGAAGCTTTTAATGGTAGCTTGATATCCACAGGTCGTCCAAGGTTCCTTCTTCAAGAATCGAATGGAGAAGATGGCTAGAAAGAAGAACTATGTAAGAAAAACTAGCAAACCAACCTTGTAGCAAGGTTTCCTCCATGATTTCGAGCTATATGGTGATCAAAGCTTACCCAATTCTACTTGGCCATTCTCCTCTGCTCCTGAGCTCCTCTTTAGTCGGCCACAACAAGAGATAAGTGAAAGGGAATGAAGGAAACGATCCTTGCTTAGTAAAAGAGAGGTGCCTATATACTTTGGGCATATTTTCAAGATAAGGACAAACATTTCTTCTATTTCTCAAACAGGTCCCTTTCCTCTTCCTAGGCATGTCTCCCCCTTCTATACTTAAGCAAAACTCCTCTTTTAACTAAGGTTTAGAGGAAATAAGCCAAACTTCCTACTAAGTTGCAGACATAAAAGGGTCATTTTGCATACATCTTGGTTATTTAATTATAAGGATTATCCTTCTTATTTGATTATTCAATTGAAGCGTATCCTTCATCATTTTTACTCTAGTTGATGCCAAAAGTCATAAAAGATACTCTAGAAGGTGTATTTTACATGTTGCACCCCATGTTTTGGGTAAATTGTACTTTACACAAAAACTAGGGTTTAAAGCACAAAGATTGCTCCACAAGCTGCATCTTGGTGCCCAAGCTTGGAGAATCCATAATACTTCATCATATTCACTCTTATGATGTCTCAACACCAAAGGAACATCTATACATGTACAATTTACAAGTTAACCCCTCTAATTGGGTAATTTGCACATGGGTCCAATTTTAACAAAACAATATTACAACATTGTTTAAAAAGGACAGAAAGAGAAATATATGTTCCTCAGAGGCTTTAATTACATATCAAAAGATAACCACAAGTGTCTAATCACAAGATTAATCAAACCACCTAGGGTTAGTTCATAACCCAGGTCAGGGATGTTACACCATCTCTCTCTCTATCCTTCACTTAGGGTTAGGGTTAACATCATCCTCAGAGGATGTGCTAGGTCTCTACTTGTAATGGAGATCTATATCTCCAAGACTAACTTTCTTTCCTTATCCTCATGACAAGAAGGTCTAGCCTCAGGTATCTCCTGAGGGCATGACAACTTATGTCATACGACCTAAGCATGTATCTATTCCTTTACGCTTAATCTATTAAGCTTATGTCCATGACATCTTATTTACATGCTTTTTATTAATTTGGTGGAGGATTCCTTAAACCTTATCAACCTTACCCATACATCAAGAGGGTGAGGGGAAGAGAGAAAACCCTAATCCTTAAGGTCCTTAACATAATTTGTGATGAGAAGGGATGAATAAGATGAGAAAGTCCTAAAGGTATCTTATTTCGATTCATACCCTAAGACTTTGGCCAGGCAGTCACACGGATCTAGGAGTCCTTGTATTCTGACTAGCGGTGCAGAGGAAAATATTGCCAGCCCCTGGTCATGATCCTTTTCTAGACACCTTCGTCTTTCAGATAATCCTCTAATAACTCCCTTGGGTTCTATGGAGTTTGTAAAATTTAATAATTATTAATGGTTAAGTGAGGAACCTACGCTCTGATACCAAATGTTACGACCCCACCTTCCGGTAATCCCCAATTAAGGGAGACCGAGAGGTCGAAGCCGCACCCATAACTTTTGGATCAAAGGTTCGCCATTTAACCAAGAACAATTATTAAATTTCAACAATCTATACTGAAAAGCTGTAAAAAAATTGCATACCTTTGAAAAGTTGGATTTCTAAACTTCTAATCATGTAAGAATTCTACTCTAACTAATCCTCCTTGTATTTAATTCATGTATCTCACAATATGACGATTTACTATTTGTCCTTTTGGCTTTGTACCTAAAACGCCGACAAACAAAACGTCGGTCAGCATAAAGCTGGTATGTGGGAAAACAATAATCGTGCAATTATTCATAACAATGTATTGCAGCCAATTACCATTTAGAAAATAATTTTACGTTTTAAATATAACTACGCAATCCATGCATTCCCTATCCTCTGCGTTGTCCCTGTCATGGATCTGGATACTACTTTCCTTATAGTAGATCCCCATTAAACCCCTCATGGTCCCACCTGTAGGTGAACCAGTTTCTAGGGTTGAGTTACATGGAACTACCCGTAAGTAGCCCACTCCTTACTCATGGCATGCTAAAGGGTCTCATGGAACTACACTTGGTAGCCCAATTTCTAACCCACGATAACCTAGACCTTACTCTAGGCTACCCCTTTTTAGCCTTTACAAGCCACAGAGGTGGATTCAAATCTAAGCCAGTTATATATATATTCATGGTGATAATCATAGTCACTTTATAGTTGCATGAAATAAAAGGCATCCAACAATTATTTTCAAGCAACCAATAAAACCATTTAGAAATCGATGTGAAACTAAAGCGATTATTCATAAGTGTAACCACATACCTGATTTGATGATTTCACAAGCATTAAGCAATTCCACCCAAGAAAGCAATCCAAGCAAGCAATTCCACAATCACATAATTCCTGAAAAGAATATGTACTCTATTTATTACACACTTTAACAAGAATCTACTTTATTGACTTGGATTCACTTTCTAGGGTTTCTAACCCGCATTAAGGTTTCATTAATATTCATTAGGGTTTTCTTAGATCAATTTCTCAAACTTTATCCCTTTTAGGTCAACAAACCCTAAAATACTCTTTTCTAATTATATAAATCTTAATTGCTCGAATTATCCATTTTAATAGTCTTTTATACCCAAATTGACTCAGGATCATCATATCTCTATTTATTAATGGGTTTGAACAATTAAAACAATTAAAATACATATTCACCTAAATTAGGGTTTTCAAGTTCATTAATGCATATTTATGCAAAAAACCCTAAATTAAGCCAATTATATAAAAAGATCATCTTTTTAGATCCTATTTTCACTTTTATTAACAACAGGTTAATATTGGCTTGAATTATCCAAAGAAAATCATTAAATCCATCTATCATCAAATCTAAGGGTTTCTCATTAATTAAATCATTAAAGATGATAACTTTATGTACTTTTCAAATTTCAAGCATATTTATGCACATAATCTCTAAATTAAACTAATTATATGCAAAGTTCATCCTTTTCGATCTTAATGTACATTTTTACAATTAAAATGTTAATATCAACTTTAATCACCCATTAAACTCTACTAATTTCATTAATCATCTCAAAGTAGAGTTTCTTAATCTTTAATTCATCAAAGTTGATAACTTACACTACTTTTTGAATTGTAAAAGGAATTGGCTTCTAAACATTTTTTATTGAATTCCTCTCATTTTTCTGAGTAAAATGCATATAGTATTCGTATTCATCCGAGCTACCGATTATTAGATATAATTTTTGCAATAAAAACACATATGGACCAATAAGGAGATGCCACGTAGGCAACTTATCCCCATGCACGTACCTTGCGGGTCGGCTCTTAAAATTAGAATGTATTGTCGCTTTTACCCCCGGGCCGCGGACTGCTTCTTCACGCCCAGGAGGGGCACTTTTGTCAGACCGATTCTGGTCATCTTCAACCCCGCGACAGTGCGCCGCCGCTGCCCTAGCCACATCTTGCGCACTCCTCCTCTCTCTCCTGGACCCCAACGGCCCCCGCAGACGGTTCCTCTACCTTCGACGCTCCTCGGCGATCCCCTGGCTACCTCGATCTCACGGCCGAAGCCGCTGGCCAAGTCTGCTCACATGACCGTTCTTTGCAGCTGTGCTGCAGCTTTTGCGCAAGGCTGAGGGGCGTAGGAAGACGGTTGTTCCACCCATGGTGGTCGAGGAAACTTTGGCCTTCTGTCAGTATAACTCCACAGTTCCCATAGCTCCAGGGATAACCCCACTTCTCTTGGTGAGGGTTAGAATGAAGAAGAAGAAGGAGAAGAGAAAAGCTTTCTAGGGATTATCTTTAACTCAGACCAAACGCTCTACCCCTTATATAGGGGAGGGTATCCACACCCCAAGTCGTTCATCCAAGAGGGAACAAGTCCCTTTCCTAATAGGAAAATGATCTTCCTTAATTATGTGTAATTTTTCTCTTTTAACAATTCCTTGGTAACCCATATGCTTTGTTTATTAGGAAATTCGAGAATTACCTTTTTCCTTCTCTTTGTTTTTAGCTTTTAATCCATTGGCCTCAAAATTTCTATTTTCCTTTAATAGTAATTACTTCCTTTTTAACAATACCCCCAAAAACATTCATTTATGCATCATATTATCTTCTTTTTTTGACATTATTAGTATTTTCTATTTCCTCTTTCTTCATTGGGGCTCCTTGGACCCCAAGAAACTCCATATTTCGAAATTCCTTCATAAGGACACTTATTATCCTTCTATATGCATCAATATGCATTATTCTACATTATCTTGTTTATTTCTTATTAAAATATCTCTTTTTGAGGATTTCTCTTTATTTCTCTTTTATTTTCCTCATTGGATTCCTTTTAACATTAGAAATCCTTGGGATACGGAATTCCACCAAGGATAACTCAATTATACCTCTTTTCACTTATTTCTAATATTTTATCATTATTTTCAATTTCTTTCTTAATAAAGAAATACTTAATTGATCTTTTCTTTTCTTATTGCACTCTTTATGCAACTTTGGACTCCTTGGAACCCAAGAGGCACAAAATCCCTCTTTGGATTTGCCTTCTAGAGGTTTCCACCTTTTCTTTTCTCAAATATTCAATTATTCATTCACTAATTGAATTTTCTTGTTATTTGGGCCCAATAGCCAATAAAGCCCACAACACAAACATCAAGGCTATTGTAAACAAAATCCATTTATTCGGACCAAATTATAACATTATTTGTCCAAATATCTTTAATATGAGAAATTACATTTCTCACCAAATGAACCCAAAGATTGGGGTTGTAACACTTTGTTTGACTTAGACGAGCCGGGAAAGGTACATGAGGCTTGTATACAGGGATATTAGGTTCCAGTGTTGTTTCTTCCTCTTCTGTAGCAGGTTTCTCAGGATTTCCTTTGTCTGACTTTTTATTGCTTGGCTGCTCCTTTGGAATAGATTTAGGTTCTTTGTCAACTTGATCTTTCACCTGGTCTTGTTCATCTATGACAACCGTTGGTGTCCTAATAGGAGGATTGGGATATACATTATGAGAACGAGTCATAATAACCTTCAACTTCTCTGGATGCTTAGGATTGTTCTCTGGATGGCATGTAAAAGCTCCAGTAGGTGGCTTCACGCTAGCCACTAGTTAAGCTAGTTGAGATTCAATGGCCTTCTGATGTGCTTGCTGGTTAGCTATCAAGTTTTGCTGGTTAGCTATCATAGTTTACTGCGATTGTAGCATCTTCTTAATGGTTGTCAATTTTTCATCAGGAGAGACAGGCACTGTTTGTTTCCTTTGTTGTTGATTTTGGTAAGGGACCTGGTTGGGATTCTGGAATTGAGAATTGTTCCGATAATTATTGAAGTTTTTGTTCGGGAAGTTACCCCTAAAGCTCCCTTGATTCCTGAAATTTTGTTGTTGGTTGTACTAGAATCCTGGTGGGTTTCGTTGTTGATTATTTGAATTAAGTTGTCGTGAGTTTTCCGCTCCTAAAGGATTTCAATATTGAAAACCTGGATGGTTCCTATTCTGATTCGGGTTATAGTATCCTTGATCTGGGATTGTGTTGACAGCATTGAGATTTTCCATTTGACTATTATCTCCTTGACTACAAACGTTACTCAAAACAACATCATAGAGGACATTGCATGCTAATGTAGAATGATCAGTACTTTTACACACTTCACATAATAGTGAGGCTGACTTGATCTGTTCTTGTCTTTGAGGGGTGAGTGTCTTCTTTCAAAGGCAGCTAGAGATGATTCAATATGGTCTTGTTTGGTAACTATGAGTTTGAGGGTCTCAGCGATAGATTTGTACTCAGGAATGGCTTCAACCATTGCTACTTTCAATACTCCTTTACCTATAGATCTACCCCAATTAGCTTGATTTTCAGCTCTAAGGGTGACGACTCTCCAGGCATTGTCATAACTTTGACGCATGAAATTTCCTCCATATGAGGAATCTAAAAACTTCTTGATATCGTCATCCACACCCCTATAGAAGATTTCAATAAGTCGATTCTTAGGGATTCCATTCTGCGGACATTTGTGTAGAAGATCTTTATATCTTTCCCATGCTTCAGTAAGGGTTTCTGTAGGGGCTTGAGTGAACATTGTTATTCGACCCCTAATTTCATAAGTGAGAGAAGGAGGATAGAACTCTTCCAGAAAAACATTTTGAAGTTATTCCCAAGTGGTGTTGGGTTCACTTTGCAATGAATTGTACCAACTTATAGCTCTATCAGCAAGAGAATACTTGAAGAGATGGAGTCGAATGGCATCGTTGGAAACTCCATTTTGCTTTGTTATGGCACATAGATCAATAAACCTCAGAAGATGTTCTTGACTATCTTCTCCTTGCTTACCATAGAACGGGTTGTTTTGAAGCAAGGTGATCCAATGTGCTCTTATCTCAAAATTGTTAGTGTTGATGGGAGGAGGTTGAACTGGATGATGAACGTCATCAGCTTTAGGAATTGAGAATTCTCTAAGATCCTTTTGTAAATTCACTGCTTGTTCTGCCGCTTGTGCTGCTTGAATTTCTTCTTGAACCGCAGCTCTGGCTTCTTGCATGAGCCTTTCTCTCTGTGCATTAAGGGCTTGAGCTACCCTTCGGGCTATTTCCTCCTCTTGAGCCATTCTTACTAGGTTTTCTCTATTCTGACGATGAAAAGTTCTGTCTATCTCAGGGTCAAAGCTAGTAGAGAGTCTGAGACTGTTCAAGCGGTGCATGCACTAGTCTTTGGAGGTACCTGAGATGAAAAGATTTTTTCAAAAGTGAGATTGATGGAGTAGAAATAAATTCAAGTGGATGATCAATTGTTTCAAAAAGAAAAAGCAAAGACCTAGATTAGCCTTAAAAGAACTAGATTTGACTAACTGATTATGTTGTCCCCAGCAATGGTGCCAGAATTTGACGTGGTATATTATCACACTAACAAATTCACTCAGGGTTGAAATCCATGAGCTTTTACCAAAACCTTGTGCAACAATACCACCCACAAGCAGACGAGTCTTATCGCAGTATAGTTAAGGATCGAATCCCAAGAGACAACATTTTTAAGAATCTTTGTTGGTCGAATCTAGCTCAAGTAAGACTAATATTTAGAACGATTGGTTGATTTGGGGTTAATTAAACTAATTGCAAGAAAGAAAAGAGCAGAATTAAAGTTGGATCTAGATTAATGATATGGAATCACTGGGATGGTCTCGGGTTTCACCACCACTACACATGCAAATACATCCAAACATTAAACATCCAGGCAAGATATAACTATCCACATGGAGCTGCTGTAAAACCCCCCATACAAGTGTTAGGTTTGTATAAGCATCACCTTCGACATCAGATGTCTCATCGCCATCCAAATCATATACTTACGAATCCAAAGATATAAAATCCAACTGAGGCTGAGGTCCTCCCCAAGGGATGTTTAGACCACAGAAGCGTCACCATAGGCTAGATGGCTCATCCCCTCACGGATCACACACTTACGACCTCAAGGAATCCTATCAGAAGTTCTCGTTAAGGAGTCATGTTGCCCAGTAATAGCAGGAATGATTTACAGAATACATAAAGGATCGAATAATAATTATCATCATTAGCCAGACTATCACCCTTTATCTTGTTGACAATATAAGCAATTCAGTATCATATGCATATCTAGCATCATGAGCAAGTCTAGTAACATAGAATCTCTATCATTAAGAATAAGTCTAGCCACATAAGCATAGATAACAACATTAGCATGTCTAATAGGTCAAACATATTAACATCATAAGAAGAGCTAACAACATAAGCCTAACTATATGCATAAGCATGATTAGCAGTATATGCATCTCTAGTAACAAAGGCATGGCTAGCATGCTAAACATAACTATCAACATGAGATATCTAGCATCATGATTATAATCAACAGTAGAAGTATAGTTATCAACATAAGCATGGCTACTGTATGTACACATCTACGATCTTAAGAATATCCACAACATAAGTATATCTACTATCTCTTAATAGCACTAAGCATCATTTTTATGTAAAGATAACAAACAAGGGTTATCATCTAATGTGAAACGTTGTGTATAACCCTAAACAAATATGCTACTTGGTTGTATTACATCTTTTATTAAGCCCTAGGGAATTTGAATTGTACCATTCAAAGTCCAACTGACCCCTGCGAAGGGCTATTCAGTTCCGTACAAGATCTAGGAGTGATGGTATCCTAAGATCTCTTCCCCTCGGTCAGTACGAGTAAAAAGGAAGTGGCATATTAGTCAAAGTTGCCACCACAGTGAAATATAGTCAAGCTTCTAACCACTAGTTCGCCCTTGGTACAGGACACGACACTAGAAACCAGGGTATACAAACCCAATCACTGAGGTACAACCACAGTTGTCCTCTAATCACATCATGTTATAATCACCGAGACACGACCACAGCCGTTCTCTATCACACCATATATATGATGCATGACCATAGACAACTTCCACAATCTGCATTGTGGATGACAAGGATATATCCTCAACCTGCCACCCCCACATACTCGATAGTATGCACTTTGAGTTTCCCTTAGGAATACTCATTTCACCATCCAACAAGTTCTGACACTGAAGATGGTTCTACATGATTAGAGTTGCACTTGATTAGTTATGCCAATTGGGTGAATTAAGGCTGCATCAAATAAGTGGACATACAAACCCTAATTCACTTCTAGCAAAGCATATAAATATCATGAAACACTTCGCTCGAACATATCATTACTAAATAAGAGAAAGCGATCATTAACAACGGATTATTGAAAATCACTAAAAATTTAAACCTTTTACAAAGAGATCCATACACCGGAAAACTCTTTTATCAAGAACCAATGTATTTCATTTACATCCCGGTTCATGAGTACATATTCTGTACCATTTCTTCTTCACAATTACAAGCATCATATGATCTGTTAATAACTAAACACAGACAGCATAAGAACCTCAAGACATCAAGCCAAAATCTCAGATTGATTTATTAAAAACACTAGTTACTAACTTTGAGGACCTGAGAGTACAAAGACGATACATAGGACTTCTATCTACATGACACGACAGACAGTACACTCAACCTGAGTTGTCACTGCTGTTGCTGATGTTCTTCCTCTGCAAGATATTCTCAGTCTTCTCCGTGCTTGTCCACCTAAAAATGTTGGATCCCACAGGGGTGAGACAATTATAATTGCCCCAGTGAGAGATATAACTCTCCACCAAAAACATTATTATTGTAGTTTAATGATATAAAACTGGGCAGAGGATAAGTAGTTTAAAGCATTCTCATCTTTTAAAACATTGCAACTATTTATGATAGAACAATATATCATCTATTCTCTTAATAAGGAATAGGAAAAACATGTATATCATTTGTCCACCATATTATAGCTTCATGTCAAACTTCTCTTGTGACACTCATTATCTTGATATGTCACCCATGAGACATTCTTATTTCAATCTATTGACCCTAGCCAATCTTCTAAACAGGTATGGGATTATATCTACCATGTACTCATATATCATTAATACAAGCATTGGGTTATTACCAATCTTGTGTCATCATTACAGGCATTGGGTTACTACCAATCCTGTGTCATCATTACAGGCATTGGGTTATTACCAATCCTATGTAATCATTACAAGCATTGTGTTACTACCAATCCTGTGTCATCGTTACAGGCATTGGGTTATTACCAATCATGTATCATCAATACATGCATTGGGTTATTACCAATCCTGTGCAACTATTTCAAGTATTGGACTTACATCATTCTAGTGTAACTATTCCCGATACTAGATTATGCCAATCATGTGCAACCATTCCATGTATTGAACTAAGCCAATCCTGTGCAACCATTCCAGGTATTGGACTAAGCCAATCTTGTGCAACCATTCCAGGTATTGGACTAAGCCAATCCTGTGCAACCATTCCAGGTATTGAACTAAGCCAATCCTGTGCAACCATTCTAGGTATTGGACTACGCCAATCCTGTGCAACCATTCCAGGTTTTGGACTAAGCCAATCCTGTGCAACCATTCCAGGTATTGGACTATGCCAATCATATGAAATTATTCCAGGCATTGGGTTGTTACCAAACATGTGTAGTTATTCCAGGTATTGGGTTGTTACCAATCCTGTGATATTATTCCAGGTATTGAATTATGCCAATCCGATGTAGTTATTCCAAGTATTGGGTTGTTACCAATCCTGTGACATTATTCCAGGTATTGGGTTATTGCCAATCCTATGTAGTTATTCAAGGTATTGGGTTGTTACCAGTCCTGTGACATTATTCCAGGTATTGGGTTATTTCCAATCATGTACAGTTATTCTAGGTATTGGGTTGTTACCAATCCTGTGACATTATTCCAGGTATTGGGTTATTGCCAATCCTGTGTAGTTATTCCAGGTATTGGGTTGTTACCAATCCTGTGACATTATTCTAGGTATTGGGTTGTTACCAATCCTGTGACATTATTCCAGATATTGGATTGTTACCAATCCTATGCAGTTATTCCAGGTATTGGGTTGTTACCAATCCTATGACATTATTCCAGGTATTAAACTATGTCAATCATATGCATCTATGTCAGGTATTGGATTATACCAATCCTATGCCATTATTCTAGGTATTGGGTTATTACCTATCCTGTGCAGTTATTCTAGGTATTGGATTATACCAATCCTGTGATATTATTCCAGGTATTGGGTTGTTACCAATCATGTGCAGTTATTCCAGGTATTGGGTTGTTACCAATCCTGTGACATTATTCCAGGTATTGAACTATGTCAATCTTGTGCAACTAATCCAGGTATTGGATTATACCAATCCTATGATATTATTCCAAGTATTGAACTATGTCAATCCTATGCATCTATTCCAGGTATTGGATTATACCAATCATGTGCATCTTATCACAGATTACCACATCTTGTCACCTCACACTAGGCAATAATCATTCTCATGGCTCATAGAGCACATATAATATCTTGTCACCTCTCACTAGGTAACAATTAACATCATGGCTCACAAGGCCCATAAAGCATCTTGTTACCTCTCACTAGGTAACCATTAATATCATTTTCAAAGAGTTGGAGGTGATATCTATGATGTCTTGAAGCATTACTTTCCTTATTACTTTTAACTTACTTAAGTTTATCAACTTGTATTGTATTAAGGTATTTCCCATCTTAATACTTTTATCCACTAACCTATCACCTTTACCATAAAGTGCATAGGTTATAGAACACACATTAGAATTGCCCAACTATCTTCAATGATATGGACTCATCTCAAGTTAAGGCATTACTTGCTATAAAGTTGCCTATAATCAATCACTTTAGGTATTTCCCTTATTATGGTATTAGTCACCATTTCATTATTAGGATTAGGGTTTCACATATCATCACCCTTTATTAGGGTTAGGGTTTCACATATTATCACCCTTCATTAGGGTTAGGATTTCACATATTGTCACCCTCATTAGGGTTAGGATTTCACATACCATCACCCTTCATTAGGGTTAGGATTTCACATACCATCACCCTTCATTAGGGTTACATCATTACTCTAGATTAGGGTTTCACTTAGGATTGCCCTAATTTTAGGATTATGGCTTATTAACCCACTCGATTAGGGTTTCATGATCTCTTTACTAAGGATCATACCCTAATCACATATTCTTCATGATTAATACTCATGTATGAATTCCTTTCTATCGTCCTCTCAACTTGATTAGGTTACATCAACCTTTCAGTCAAATATATACAACTATGGTTGACATAGTGTATTGAGACATTACTTTCATAAGCTTTTAGGGTCAACCATTCTAAAGGTACTGGTCATCTAGGTACTTTTGGGTTTCAACATTTGTACCTATCATTGATAATCATTAATATCAACCATTGGATCAATGGATCAATCATCACTTTAAATCTTCAAATGATTTGATCACTTTTGACCTCCATTCGGTTTTGGCATTTCAACACCAAATGGTTTTGAAACTGTTTGATTCCAAATGGTCATGAGACCATTTGACCCCAAACGTTTTCAAGACCGTTTGGACTCAAATGGACTCAAGATCGTTTGGTCCAAGTCAGCCTCAAAACTGAAAGGGACACCTAAAGGTTTCCATCAACCAATCGACCATGATTTGCACCATTGAAATCTTCAACAATTGAACTAGTTAAGTACATCAATCATTGACTCTTGAATCTCCAAACAATCCACCTTAGCTTTTGACCTCCAAACGGTCTTGAGGTCACACCCTCAAACGGTCTTGGGGTTAGACCTTCAAACGGTCTTGGCCCTTAGCCCCTTAAACGGTTTTGAAACTATTTTATCTCAAATGGTCAACCGTCACCAAACGGTCAACCCTATCAAACGGTTTTGAAACCATTTTATTTCAAATGGTCAACCTTTCTCAAACGGTCAACCCTTGATCCTCAAATAGTTTGAAACTGTTTGAGCACCAAACGGTGTGGTGAGACCGTTTACTCAATCAACATGAAATTGAATCAAATCAATTAGGGCTTTAATGCTTTAATCCGATTAGGGTTTGCAATTGGTAGATTATCCACTCATGGAACCTTTAGAAACCAATCAATTAAATCTATTAAACCATTATTCAACACATCAGAAACCCTCCTCAAATGGTCAACCCTCTCCATTAGGTCAACCATTCCAAACGGTTTGGAACCCAAACCTCCAAACGGTTTGCAAACTGTTTGGTCACCAAACGGTTTGGTGAAACCGATTGGACCATACTGTTGAAACCGTTTGCACCCAATTTTCTTTTGAGGTGTGTGCTTATGATGATTTCATCATCATCAAGCCTTAGACCTTCGAAAACTACTGCCGTTTTCATGGTAGTTCCATCAATTATACAAAGGAAGTTCAAGAAGAGCGATTGAACAAAATAGAATGAGGAATTGAATTCAATAATAATGAATAAGGGTTCAAGTTATAAAACCCGCATCCAAAGGAGCTTCAAATCTTCAAGCTACACGTCTTTAATGGTGAAAGCAATACCTTCCACTATCCCAAGCTTGTCTTTAAGCTTTGAGTGAAAAGGAATGACTAGAATTGAAGATGGAATGGAGATAAGAAGAAATCCATCATTTATTTTCGATTTCCACCATGAAATCATGGTTGAAAGTGATCAAGAAGCTTACCTACAGGTTGGAACTCGTCCTCCTGTTGCTCCTTAGCCCCCTTGGTCGTTTTGCAAGCAAAGAGTGAAAGTGGATTCGAAATTCCCCTTTCAAGCTATGGATAAATGAGCTTATATGCATTTTTATTAAAATTCATTTTAAGAGAGAGAAAGTAGGGGATAACTCTTCCATTTCCTTGCCACTTGCCCCCTCCTCTTCCTTACATACGAGGCTACCTTCCTTGCCTCTTATTCCTCTCAATTATCCATGATTTAAAGAAAAGAAATTTAAGCGCCTTAACCCTTATAATAATAATATCCAAAAGTTAGTGGATATTACTTTTTCTTTAACAAATGTGAGTGAGTTATCCATTCCTTTGGATATTTTCTTTGCCTTTGCAAGGAACAAGGACGTAAATCCTTATGTGAATTCAACCACCACACTTTTGGTTGAAGGGCACTTCCATTAATATATTTCTTTGCATTAAATTGAAGTAAAGTTCCAATTATGATTAAATCTTGATTATTTTAATATCAAGATTCTCTCTCCTCCAAAGTGATTCAAATGAGGCGCCCCTCTAATTTTCTTTTATCTAAATGATGCAAAGAAATATGAGGTACCCTCTTGAAGTGGTATTTTGCATATTGAACCCTAGGTTTTGGGTAATTTGCTCATTACACCAAAACTAGGTTTTAATGCACAAACATTGCTTTACAAGCTCTTTCTTGGTGCTCAGGCTATGACAAGCCATGCCTCTGCATCATTCTCATTCTTATGATGATTCAATACTTTAGGAACATTTTACCATGTAACATTTGCAAGTTAACCCTCAACTTGGGTAATTTGAATTTTAGTCCAAAACAAGCAAAACATTGTTTCAACATTATTCGAAAAGGACTAAAATTGAAACATAAGTTCCTCTTGAGCCTTAATTACTTTTCAAAAGATAATAGCAAGCATATAATCAACCTTATTAAGAAAAACATCTAGGGTTAAGGCTTAACCCAGGTCATGGATGTTACAAATTATAAACCCCTAACAAGGACTTTGTCCCCGAAATCCCAGATAAAAGGAGACAGATAGTATTCATTCATTATATCATCAAGTCTCCACATAACATCTCATTGTTATGGAGACACCATAGAACTTTGATCAATACAAAAGTTCTTCCATACAAAATTCTCATAGAATCAAACACACAGGACACATACTCCACTGTCCTTTCATTATTGACTGTGGAGTTAATTCGGTGTCAGGTAACACTTTTCTTATTTAGATAGAGGTTATTTGTAAATTTAATTTGATAAACTTTTCTTGCAATAATTTTACAATTATTCCTGGAAAATGGTTCATTCTCATCAATGTTATGTTTATGCAAAGCATAAACCCCTAACATATGATGTCCATACTACATTAGGTAACCAGACTGATTCCACAGTTAACCATTCCAGGTAACCATCATAAAATAGCCTACTATTTCTCAGATACTAGAATCCCTTACCTTGGTATCTAACACATGTGTTGATAACACATCACATCCTCATCTTCCTTTCATTATGAGACATTACTTGTTACATATATCTTTATCTTGGAACCCAAGTCCACGACAAACTGATACTTTTCTAAGTATCAATCACATGAATATTTTTATTCCATGCACATCAAGTGTCCTAAGACCCACTTGATTGCCATGTCCCAAAAAGATAAAGAGCATAAGGAACATATTCCTTTTATCACCCCATCACCACCAAGGGTTGTTTATCGAAAGAAGAGATTATCATTTCCTTTGGTCATTGTATAAATTTTCAACTATTCATGAATCGTTTACTCTTGTTTCATCCTAGGTTCCTTGCCATTAGCATAGGAATTATAAAGATGATTATATGTCATCATCCCTCAGCATCATTATCACCCTGATTACTAGATATGGTAATTCAAACCCTCAGTTCATCACTGAACATTGTTATCTCTCATCAAATAACTGTTACCTCTAGGTCTTTAGACCAGGGTACACATTATACTAAGCATCTTATTTTATTTATAAGTTGATTTATAATTAAATCAAATTCCTCCGTATATCAATTAGAATGTGGTAGAAATATCCATGCCACATCTCCTTCTTCATTAGGCTTCTTTGGATTGTTTCATCATGATTACTTGATCAGAGTAATTAGAAAGATAACAATCTAGGTATGTCATACTTACCTTGCCTTCAGTAAATGAATACCTAGTCAGGGTATTCAAGAACTGAAATTAGGTAGTATGCATTTATTTTATTTTATGTTTTCATCTCTTTCCTTCCTTAATGAAGAGAGAGAAATTTCAAAACATATAAGAGAATATTAAGCTGAACATAAGTTTTCATTCTACTTATCTCTTCCTCATATTCTCACAGAATTATACAGACGAACTAAACAACAACTACCCTTCTTATAGTAGAGAGTGCAAGATAAATCAAAATAGAAAGTTCTATCTCGACATGTCTACTTATTACAAGTTATTTAGTGTCTTATCTGACCCAATACATAGAGTCACTTGTCATCCATTATTGCCTTTGTCCTCTACTACCAGAAGTAGATGGACCAAACGGTGACATTTGTCTACGTCCTCTACCTTCTGCTCCATTGGACTGAGGTCCTTGTGGGTTTTGCAGACTATGCCTTGACTGTTGGGTCACCTCGTTATTTCTTCTTGGACATTGTTGTCTAAAATGTCCTATCTGTCCACATTTATGACAAGCTCGACTCTGTCTTGATGACCTCTGCCTTGGTGTACTATATTGTGATTGAACTGGTGAAGATATTGGTTGTCTAACGCCACTAATCAACGATTCTTGTGACTGTGTAAACTTTCTTTTGAGGGTTGATTCCTGTTTCTTTGTCACAGACCTTTCTATCCTCCAGATTGACTCCACAAATGTGGCAAACCTCTCTCTACTTTCTAGGGCAGATGCCGGAATAGACATCTCAGCATTCAGTCCCTTCTCAAAACGTCGAATCTTTTCCTCCTCAGTAGCAGCCATTTGAGGACAAAATTGCAAAAGTTCCATAAATTTAACCTCATATTCACTTATCGACATGGCTCCCTATCAAATTTTCTCAAGCTGTGAGATCTTTTCATCTAAGTATGTCTTTGGAAAATACTTATTGATGAATTCTCTACGAAATTCCTCCCAGCCAACCTCTGCACCATTCCTTTTTATTTCTTCTATAGCCCACCAATGTCCATCACTACCCTTCAAAAGGTATACGTCATGTTTAACTTTATCAGCCTCTGGGATACTAAGGATCCTAAAAGATTTTTCTAACTCATTGAGCCATAAATCAGCATCTGCTGGGTCAGATGTCCCAACATATTCTATGGCTCCTACACGACGTAGTCGTTCAAAAGTCTTTCCAAACCCATATCCCTCACTGGGAACTGGTGCACTAGGTGGCGGTACCGGCATCCGGTCTGTTATATGCATCACTGCAATCATGAATTGCCCAAAAAGAGTAGGAAAATCTGGGTTTCTCATCATGCCTTCATCAACATGGGGATTCTCAGGCACTGTTTCTTCTCTTGTCTGATCCCTAACACCTTCTATTGGTGCAACAACATTACTCTCAGTAACGTGTTCCTCATGTTCTCGGGACATCTTGGAGCTATATATCTTCTTCTGCATAAGCAGAAGGCACTATAAGATACATTGAGGTACACTTAGAACAGACTCGATACCTTAGTCCTATGTCTCTGTAGACTCAGCGAACCTAGAGCTCTGATACCACTAATTGAAACACTTCGTTCGAACAGATCGTTACTAATTAAGCAGAAACGATCATTAACAATGGATTACTGAAAATCACTAAAAATTTAAACCTTTTGCAAAGAGATCCATACACCGGAAAATTCTTTTATCAAGAACCAATGTATTTCATTTACATCCTGGTTCATGAGTACATATTTTGTACCATTTCTTCTTCAGGATTACAAGCATCATCTGCTATGTTAATAACTAAACACAGACAACATAAGAACCTCAAGGCATCAAGCTAAAATCTCAGATTGATTTATTAAAAACACTAGTTACTAACTCCGAGGACCTGAGAGTACATAGACGACACATAGGACTTCTATCTACAAGACACGACAGATAATACACTCAACCTGAGTTGTCACTACTGTCACTGCTGCTGTTGATGTTCTTCCTCTGCAAGATATTCTCAGTCTCCTCCATGCTTGTCCACCTAAAAATGTTGGATCCCACGGGGGTGAGACAATTGTAATTGCCCCAGTGAAAGATATAACTCTCCGCCAAAAACATTATTATTGCAGTTTAATGATATAAAAATGGGCAGAGGATAAGCAGTTTAAAGCATTCTCATCTTTTAAAACATTGCAACTATTTATGATAGATCAATAGATCATCTATTCTCTTAATAAGGAATAGGAAAAACATGTATATCATTTATCCACCATATTATAACTTCATGTCAAACTTCTCTTGTGACACTCATTATCTTGATATGTCACCCATGAGACATTCTTATTTCAATATGTTGGCCCTAGCCAATATGCTAAATAGGTATGGGATTATATCTACCATGTACTCATATATCATTAATACAAGCATTGGGTTATTACCAATCATGTGTCATCATTACAGGCATTGGGTTACTACCAATCATGTTTCATCATTACAGGAATTAGGTTATTACCAATCCTATGTCATCATTACAGGCATTGGGTTACTACAGATCCTGTGTCATCATTATAGGCATTGGGTTATTACCAATCCTGTATCATCAATACAGGCATTGGGTTATTACCAATCTTGTGCAACTGTTTCAAGTATTGGACTTACATCATTCTAGTGTAACTATTCCAAGTACTAGATTATGCCAATCATGTGCAACCATTTCAGGTTTTGAACTAAGCCAATCTTGTGCAACCATTCCAGGTATTGGACTAAGCCAATCCTGTGCAACCATTCCAGGTATTAAACTAAGCCAATCATGTGCAACCATTCCAGGTATTGGACTACGCCAATCCTGTGCAACCATTCCAGGTATTGGACTAAGCCAATCCTGTGCAACCATTCCAAGTATTGGACTATGCCAATCCTGTGACAGTATTCCAGGTATTGGGTTGTTACCAATCCTGTGACATTATTCCAGGTATTGAATTATGCCAATATTGTGCAGTTATTCCAGGTATTGGGTTGTTACCAATCCCGTGACATTATTCCAGGTATTGGGTTATTGCAAATCATGTGCAGTTATTCCAGGTATTGGGTTGCTACCAATCCTGTGACATTATTCCAGGTATTGGGTTATTGCCAATCATGTGCAGTTATTCCAGGTATTGGGTTGTTACCAATCCTGTAACATTATTCCAGGTATTGGGTTATTGTCAATCCTGTGCAGTTATTCCAGGTATTGGGTTGTTACCAATCCTGTGACATTATTCCAGGTATTGGGTTGTTACCAATCCTGTGACATTATTCCAGGTATTGGGTTGTTACCAATCATGTGTAGTTATTCTAGGTATTGGGTTGCTACCAATCCTGTGACATTATTCCAGGTATTGAACTATGTCAATCATGTGCATCTATTCTAGGTATTGGATTATACCAATCCTGTGACATTATTCCAGGTATTGGGTTATTACCAATCCTGTGTAGTTATTCCAGGTGTTGGATTATAGCAATCCTATGATATTATTCCAGGTACTAGGTTACTACCAATCCTGTGCAGTTATTCTAGGTATTGGGTTATTACCAATCCTGTGACATTATTCTAGGTATTGAACTATGTCAATCTTGTGCATCTATTCCAGGTATTGGATTATACCAATCCTGTGATATTATTCTAGGTATTGAACTATGTCAATCATGTGCATCTATTATAGGTATTGGATTATACCAATCATGTGCATCTTATCACAGATTACCACATCTTGTCACCTCACACTAGGCAATAACCATTCTCATGGCTCATAGAGCACATTTAATATCTTGTCACCTCTCACTAGGTAACAATTAACATCATGGCTCACAAGGCCCATAAAACATCTTGTTACCTCTCACTAGGTAACCATTAATATCATTCTTAAAGAGTTGGATGTGATATCTATGATGTCTTGAAGCATTACTTTCCTTATTACTTTTAACTTACTTAAGTTTATCAACTTGTATTGTATTAAGGTATTTCCCATCTTAATACTTTTATCCACTAACCTATCACCTTTATCATAAAGTGCATAGGTTATAGAACACACATTAGAATTGTCCAACTATCTTCAATGATATGGACTCATCTCAAGTTAAGGCATTGCTTGCTATAAAGTTGCCTATAATCAATCACTTTAGGTATTTCCCTTATTATGGTATTAGTCACCATTTCATTATTAGGATTAGGGTCTCACATATCATCACCCTTTATTAGGGTTAGGGTTTCACATATTATCACCCTTCATTAGGGTTAGAATTTCACATATCATCACCCTTTATTTAGGGTTAGGACTTCACATACCATCACCCTTCATTAGGGTTAGGATTTCACATACCATCATCACCCTTCATTAGGGTTAGGATTTCACATACTATCACCCTTCATTAGGGTTAGGATTTCACATACCATCACCCTTCATTAGGGTTACATCATTACTCTAGATTAGGGCTTCACTTAGGATTGCCCTAATTTTAGGATTATGGCTTATTAACCCACTCGATTAGGGTTTCATGATCCCTTTACTAAGGATCATACCCTAATCACATATTCTTCATGATTAATACTCATGTATGAATTCCTTTCTATCGTCCTCTCAACTTGATTAGGTTACATCAACCTTTCAATCAAATATATACAACTATGGTTGACATATGGTATTGAGACATTGCTTCCATAAGCTTTTAAGGTTTACCATTCTAAAGGTACTGATCATCTAGGCACTTTAGGGTTTCAACCTTTGTACCTATAATTGATAATCATTAATATCAACCATTGGATCAATGGATCAATCATCACTTTAAATCTCCAAACGATTTGATCACTTTTGACCTCCATTCGGTTTTGGCATTTCAACACCAAATGGTTTTGAAACAGTTTGATTCCAAACGGTCCAGAGACCGTTTGACCCCAAGCAGTTTCAAGACCGTTTGGACTCAAACGGTCTCAAGACCGTTTGGTCCAAGTCAGCCTCAAAACTGAAAGGGACACCTAAAGGTTTCCATCAACCAATCGATCATGATTTGCACCATTGAAATCTTCAACAATTGAACTAGTTAAGTACATCAATCATTGACTCTTGAATCTCCAAAAAATGCACCTTAGCTTTTGACCTCCAAACGGTCTTGAGGTCGCACCCTCAAACGGTCTTGGGGTTAGACCTTCAAACGGTCTTGGCCCTTAGCCCCTTAAACGGTTTTGAAACTGTTTTATCTCAAACGGTCAACCTTCACCAAACGGTCAACCCTATCAAATGATTTTGAAACCATTTTATTTCAAACGGTCAACCTTTCTCAAATGGTCAACCTTTCTCAAATGGTCAACCCTTGATCCTCAAATGGTTTGAAACTGTTTGAGCACCAAATGTTTTGGTGAGACTGTTTACTCAATCAACATGAAATTGAATCAAATCAATTAGGGCTTTAATGCTTTAATCCAATTAGGGTTTGCAATTGGTGGATTATCCACTCATGGAACCTTTAGAAACCAATCAATTAAATCTATTAAATCATTATTCAACACATCAGCAACCCTCCTCAAACGGTCAACACTCTCCATTCGGTCAACCATTCCAAACGGTTTGGAACCCAAACCTCCAAATGGTTTGGTCACCAAACGGTTTGGTGAAACCGATTGGACCATACTGTTGAAATCGTTTGCTCCCAATTTTCTTTTTAGGTGTGTGCTTATGATGATTTCATCATCATCAAGCCTTAGACCTTCGAAAACTACTTCCATTTTCATGGTAGTTCCGTCAATTATACAAAGGAAGTTCAAGAAGAGCAATTGAGCAAAATAGATTGAGGAATTGAATTCAATAATAATGAATAAGGGTTCAAGTTATAAAACCCACCTCCAAAGAAGCTTCAAAGCTTTAAGCTCCACGTCTTTAGTGGTGAACGCAATACCTTCCACTATCCCAAGCTCTTTCTTGGTGCTCAGGCTATCACAAGCCATGCCTCTGCATCATTCTCATTCTTATGATGCTTCAATACTTGAGGAACATTTTACCATGTAAAATTTGCAAGTTAACCCCTCAACTTGGGTAATTTGTATTTTTGTCCAAAACAAGCAAAATATTGTTTCAACATTATTCAAAAAGGACTAAAATTGAAACATAAGTTCCTCTTGAGCCTTAATTACTTTTCAAAAGATAAGGGCAAGCATATAATCAACCTTATTAAGAAAAACATCTAGGGTTAAGGCTTAACCCAGGTTAGGGATGTTACATATCACAACTTTGAAAAGATATAAAATCTGTGAAACATAGATACTATTCACTTGCCATTCATGAGACCACACTAGTCATCATACCATCACAAGATATAAATCCTTTTCACAATATCACAGGGTATCAACCCTTATCAACATAAGAGGATTACACCTCATTCAGGGATCAACCATGCCCAAAGGTCATTAAGACCATCATATTATTCCCTACAAGATCATCATCATCTTTGTGTGCCTTATAACAAGGCTCAACAACATCACTTACATATAATACACCAAATCAACACAATATTGCCTTAATGTGCTAGGAGATATTCATAAACAATCATAGTAGGGTTATATTAACATTAAGAACATTCTTTTATTACATCAACATGCAAGGAATCTAAATATGATTAACCCTCATCATATTCATAATGCACATGTTTCGCATAAACAAGTATCAATCATGTGGCTATGACAACCACCAATTAACACATTAAGGCTATGATCATGTTAAGGAGGTTATTTCACCATCATGCCATCATATAAGAATGTTAAACATGAATACTCATCTTTATCTATTTGCATTAGAGTTAGGTTCAACAAGATAGATTATATTAATGTTACTAATTATCACTTAAACCCAAACCCTAACTCACGACATCCCCATTGGATCATGGATGCATAAGGTGAAGCATCACCATCACATTCCATACTACTCTCAAGTATGAACCCACACATAAATCAAGGTGTAACCATAAGATCATAGCATGCTAGGGTTTCAACAACATTAACATAGTACTTCATGATTGTATTAGTCATTCAAGGACTATTCATACCCAATTACCATCATTTAGTTATATTAAAGCTAGGTATAAAAAACTATACCTCATTAGGGTTACATATCAACACAATATGATTATCATCCCTTCTATTCATATGAGTGAATAGGTAAGACTACCTTATTAAGGGTAACCATCCATTTATTCCATCATCATTCCACCCATATCACCATACCACAAATGTCACCCAGAACCATTGGATGTTTAAAAGGTAAGACCATTGGTTGTTTACATAAGTAAACACCTTGGATAAAACACATATGAAGTCCTTGATTTACTCTCTATAAAAGTCACCATCTAACCCTAGACATCCCTTGATTAATAACACAAAAATTTCCATTGAAAGTAGGGTAAAACCTACAATTGACAGTTCATTTAAAACAAGCCATCCATTTTCAACAAGTAAGATCCTTAAGTTGATCATATAAAGGAAACCATCTAAATCACATTATTAGGACCAACATATTACATTATCCATCATTCCAATTTATTCAAGGAATAAACATTATATGTTGACCAATTGGGTCAAGTTCATATGAAAACCATCAATTACAGTATAGGTCCAACCATTACATCAAGCTACCCAAGAAACCATTGGTCTAAGGCTTAATTGACAGTACAACTATATGATTAACTCACCATAGGTTTTAGAGACCTGATCCACCATCATTAGTGACCATTAAGTCACCATAGGTTGTTAGATTAGCTCTATATTCATTAATCAGCATCAAATATCAAACTAATATCACCATTGATTAATAGCATCATTAGGGTACTTAGTTGTTAATCACTAGGCTTCAATTAGTCCAAAACATGACCTAATGGGTGAATGTCAGTTGACACCCTTGGTTACCACCATCAATTGTCATGAAGACAACACCATAGGGTTGTTGCAATGGTACCATCATCGGGTTATGGGTTTATAGAATAAATCGGCTTAAAACCCTAAAATTGACCATTGGTTGATAGGTGATTAGCACCATAGGTTATCAAACCAACCTGATCCAACTCATATTATACCTTAGGAATAACGTACACATGTTCACATGTTCATCTATAACTGAAATCAGAACAGGGAACATTATAAAAATCAAAATCCAAGTCAAGCATAGCTTTTTGGTGCAAGTTATAAAACTTGCCTCTAATGAGAAGAAGAAACCCCACACAAAAGAAATCTCAAGAAGGTAGGGTATAAAATCCAAGCATAAGCTATGAACTCGTCCATCTAGCACCTTTCTTCATCAAATGAGCAAACCCTAAACATAAGGAGCAAGAAAGGTAGGGTTTTAGAGCTTTAGAGCAATTTCTACCATGGAACAGAAAGGTTTCAACCTAGAGGAAGGTATAAGAAAGGAGAAGAGTAAGAGAAATGGATAAGGAAGGAAGAAAACAACTTGCCTTGGCTGAAATCCCTAAAAGATGACCTTGGAAACCCTAGGTAGGGATAGATGGAGCTCTTAGGAGACCTTCTTCTTCAAAAAGGGGTTGTCTTCTACCTTAGAGCACTTGGTTCTGGAGAAAAACATAGTGGAATCATTGATCCAGGTTAGAGGAAAGAAAAATCAAGCATAGTGTCGTATTTGGGCAAGGAAGAGGTAAATATAGCCCATGGATAAGGATGGAAGCAAGCATGAGGTGTAAAAGTAGCTTCACCATGTTTCTATGGAATTAAACTATTAATAATATGAAATAACACACACAAGAAGCTCCCCCACCGTCCTTATAGACCTTCATATGTTTCCTTTGTAGAATTTCCCAGCCAATCACATAATTCATTAGTTGATAGCTACTAAAGGTAGCTCATCTGTGAAGGGGTAAACTCTAAAATACCCTTGGCGAAAACACCTTCAATAGGTGCCCCATGGCTCAAAAAGATCAATAATTATGAGATAATATACAAGGAACATAATTCAAGTGATAAATTGCAAAGAAAACCTCTCGATTGGGTAAATTGCAGAAAAGTCCAAAATGTGCATATAATTGCATAACTTGCTCAAATAGTGTCCAAATTGGACCAAATTTGAAACTTAAGCTTGTATTATGATTTAAAAGCATATCACAAGGTTATATTAGGGTTATAAACATTACATTATGGTAATTAAGCTTATTCAACTTATTAAGCAAGTTCAGGGGCCTTACAACTATAAACCCCTAACAAGGATTTCGCCCCTGAAATCCAATACTTCCTTTGCACCTCATCCTATTACCTTCACATGGTTACTTGAATATCATGGTGATGTCACATCATTCATACATATATCCTCTTGGTTCAGCACAAAAACACCCACCTAAGAAGACATTCTCAATATGGAATGTAGAAACTTGTTGTGTCACCTGTACAAATCTAATAGTAACTTTCCACTTTAAATTCTAGCCATCATCCTGAAATTATATCTATTGTATCAACACATTACTCAAAAGTCTTACTTTCTAGCTTTTTACGATCATGGCATGTGTCCCATACCATTCCTTGAAGCATAAAAAAGGCAATGTATCCATCCTTTTTTTTGATACACTGACACTGGAACACTTGTCAGTACTTCTTCAGCATCAAAAGAAATGTTGACACTGGCACCTGTCATTCCATACAAGGAAACATCATTCCTAGTCAACCTTGTTAGGGGTGAAAAACAACACTATCTTCACCTTACTAGGATTTACATAACCTACTTAGAATACAAATCATGATCCCATAAAGAAATTTAAGCAACCCCATCTCACTCTTGTTCAACTTGTCACAGCTATTGCTTCTTCAAAAACCCTAAGGTTTTTGAAGAAATACTAATTATATTTTTGACCATATTTGAAATAATTTGATGTCATCATTCAAAGCTTGATATAACTTGTATGACATGACTGAAACACTCTGTTCCTCCTATTCATAAATTCTATTTGTACATTGGTTAGTCTAAAGGACATAACTCTAAACTCATCATGGTCATGTGAACTATGTCATCCAACCTAACTCGTAAGCATTGATATTTGATCATAGGTTTATCTTAAAGGAACACAATATCACATATCTATTGACCAACAACCATCTATCCTTGATAGTGGTCTTACCCAGCTATCACTAAACCATACACAACATTATAAATACACTTTTGTTTTTATTTTTTTTCCTTCCAAACAACATTTATAGGATCATTGTCAACTCTCTCTATATATATACAGAAGTGGAATACTTGTAATTTTCATTTAATAAACATCTCCAACCTTCACACATTTCTCATATTATTAATACATCTTGGATACTAGGATTCATTACCTTGGTATCCACCTCATGTGCTATAAGCAACTCACATCCTTATATCATCTACTTTTACCAACATAACAAATATCAAGACATGTAAGAGGAGTCTTCCTAATTATTGGAAGTCTCAAAAGAAAAATCATCACAAACTTTATGAACTTGGAACCATAGTCCAAACAACCTTATGCTATAATAAGCTATCCACCCTCATGTTTACATCAAATCCACACATACCAAGTGGCAATGATCCACTTCAAAGTTGTGCCCTGGAAAGAAAAGACACAAAGGGAAACACACTTCCCACATCATAGCAACATTGTTCAAGGTCTCTAGCAAAAAGGTAACCAATTCTATTTTCATTATGCAAGTTACAACTTCTTATGTATCATTTTACCTTTTTCATTTCAGGTTCCTTTCCATTAGCATAGGAATCATCATGATTAACATATCTCATTACTCCTTCCTTGATGACTATTTATTACACTTGGTATGTTCTCTTATTTTATTATGTTTTTCAACCACTTATCAACAGACAAATCATCATATTCTTCATTTTCTTCATTAAAAACGGATCATCTCCCTTAATTTCTTTCACATGCCATGCGGATTTTACATCAACACTTTCTTACACACATAGGTTGGTCTGAGATTAACTCAGCTTCCACCTTATTTCTTTTTCATTGTTCCCATTCATCTTCTCATTTTGTACATGTTGTAGGAGTTCTCTCTATCTTATGTGGATTTCATACCTTGATTCACTTTATAAGCATAGACTTGTTTGTCTTTTACTTTATTGTCTTCTTGAATCACATCTTCAAGAACTCTTTTCCTTATTTGTATTTAGATTTAGATTTCATGGTGCTGTATATTTCTCTTATATTTACCAAACATTCAAATTTTGATAGACAATGATGCAATTCTCATCTTCTTTAAGGTAGGATTGAGATATTCACACCATGATTTCATATTCGTTATGCTCTTTAGATTGTCTCAAAATGACTACTTGATCAGAGTAATTAGAAAGATAACAATCTAAGAGTTCCATACTTACCTTTTCTTGAATAATTGAATTTTTGGCCAGGGCACCCAAATATTGAGATTAGGCAGTATGCACCATATTTTTATGTCATATTCCTAACTTATACATCATCCTAGTCCTAAGTCCTAGTGTCCCTATAAACTCAGTGAACCTAAACCTCTGATACCAACTTGTGAGAACTCATTACACTAAACCAGATTACTCAAAACATAAAACACAATCAATCACTAATCAATCCAATACCCCAAAATGTGGGTAAATTCAAAATGATTTCACATCAACACCCACTCAGAAACGTTTGAATAAGATCCCAACATCTTTCTTGTATCTGGTGCACTCTCACCAATGGTGTTACACGCTACTCAATTGGAGTTTTGAATAGATGCAACCCCACGGATGGAAGCACACGGGTGGATTCGCTTTCGATATTTATAAGACCTAAACTAACACACCTACGTCTACTAAAACACTACACCTACAAGTGCACAGATCGTGTTGTAGTATAGGAAGGTGGCAAGTATAGGGTCAATCCACAGGGAAAAGAGGGGGCACTAGAGCTAGGTTAGTTTGGCTAGGTTCCTACTGTGGAGACTAAGGTTAAGGGTTTGAAGGTTGTTTTGATTGTTAAACTACTATGAATAGACGAGGAATTAAAGGCAAGAATGAAATCTACGTTAACCCTACACTAGATTAAGGATAAATAGGCAAGAAAGGATTAAGCTAGGTATGAAAGTGAAAACTACACTAAGGCAAGCAAGAGAAGGGAAAGAGAGCAATTAAAGATCTAAGCTAGCATGAACAAGGCAAGAGCAAGGCAAGAAGTTAACTAAGTAAGAAAATAACTAATTAAGCTAAGCAAGCACAAAAGTAGGGTTTTAAGCAGTAAAGAAAGGTATGGGCTGTTTAGGGGTATGAACTTATCACTTAAGTTGGGGTGACATGTGAACATAATGATTCCATTTAGATTATACAAACCAAACAACAAGTTAGAGTCTAATGAATTAACCTAAGCTACTAGCTGGCCATGGATATGCTAGGTTGTGTATAGGGGAACTAGTCCCTAACACCCCTACTACACTTACGAGACTCAATTGGGTTAGGGATTAGGTTCAATTCAAGTAGAGTCTAATCAAGTTTAGGTTTCTAGATTAGACATTCCTAGGGAAATTAGGGGCCGACGATAGTAATGGGGTGGTGAAATTAGGGTTTCAGACCCCACATTCTAGCCTTGAGAAGGCTCCATGCTAATTGCACTAGAATTATCCAATCTAGCTACTTAGATCTCTCACTTAGGTTTAGAGAGATTGATTAGTATGTAGGAAGATGGGAGGAAACCTAGGGATCCAAGAATTAGACCTAGGGGAAAATCCCAAAATTCACACATATAAGCAATTTGTCTAAATTCCTAGGTGATTTCACACACAAATCAACAAGCAATTCATGGAGAATGAGATGCAAAAACACACAAACCAACAAGCCATTCATGGAGAATGAGATGCAAAAACAATATAATCATTAACAAATGGAATTACAAACTTTACATGTCAGCTCCCCCAACATGGTATCAAAGTAACATAATTTCCCCCAAACAGCCCATCCAAGGGGGTCTAGATATTCATGGAAATGGAAAATACAAAAAGAAAGGAGAAAGAGGTAGAAGAATCCATGGAGCTTGGTGTAGATGAAGGAATCCTCCTCTCCAGCTGATGCAAGACAACCTCCTCACTCCTCCAAGGTGCAAGGTTGTAGAATGAAGGGGATTATGGGTAGAAACTAGTATAAACTAGTGTTTTAGTGGTGGAAATGGTGGAATGGAGCGGAATGGAGGTGTTAATGGAGTGGAATGGCTAAGGGGTGAAAATGGGGAGCTAGGAGGTAGTGGAAGGTAGCTAACCTCATGCCCCATCCGCCACCTAGTATATATAGGTGTGGGGGAGCACTAGGTCAAGTAGGGGCAAAATCGATAAAGCGGTGAAAATGGGTTGGTTTTGTGAGTAGCACGGTCGTAGTGGGTCACCACGGCCATGGTCGGTGGGGGTGAGCACGACACGGGTAGGATACAACGGTTGTGTCAATTAAAATGGCAAAATTACAAGGTTTTGGTCAATTTTAGGCTAAAACTGGCACGGTCGTGGTGATCTGAGGGTAGCACGACTATGCTGGGTGGCACGTCTGTGGTGGTCTAGGTAACGGTGGTCGTGGTGCTGCGCCACACCCATTCTACTTTTATGTAGCACGGCCGTGGTAGTTGTCACTAGCACGACCATTCTTGGTTGCACAACCATGGTGCTTTCTTCTTAACTTGGGTTGAACTTGTTGGGTTTTAGAGGAGGCAGAGAAGCAGTGGAAACAAAAAAAATTTCTCCCCAAACCCAGAATAAAAGGAATCGCGTCAACGTCTATATAATAGGAAAGATGGTTTGTGAATCATACCTTGTCCCGAGGCTTGCTCGGCGACAGAACCTCGCACCTTGTGCGGTCTTCACCTCCGGTCTTGGACGGTGTCTGTGCAGCTCCTGGTCGCACCGGGACTGACGACTCCTCCTACCGGACTGTCGGATGACAGTTGTCCTCCGGAGTGGCAGTGACCTCCCACCTTTAAAGTAGTCCACACGGACCACCTGGAACTCCACTCTCCTTGTCCCAAAAGGAAGTGGAAGGATTCACACCCTCCTGTTGACGTACTAGTCACCAACACACTCTCCTGCTGCCTATTGCAACTGCAGTTGTCCTTCCCTTGCTGCACCTCCCTTTGCGGGAAGCACTTGCTCGGGCTCCCTCTCGGTTACCAAAACCAGAGAGAACGACAACTTTTGCAGAGCAACTGACTTGTACTGAGTTGTACTCTGAGAAGCCCCCAATACCCCTATATATATAGGCGGGTCATGGGACATGGTTCTCTGTCTCCGACAATATGGGACTAAAAGCAGGAGTAGAAGGGTTCGAGATTTTCCACAAAAGAAACCAACTCGCAACCTGAACCGATCGGTTCACAAGTGAACCGGTCATTTGGGGACCTGAACCGGTCAGTTGACACCTCAACCGATCGGTTGGGACCCTTGAACCGGTCGGTTCACTCCTGAACCAGTCGGTTGGGGTTCCAGGTCGGTTCCCGATTGACTTTCCTTCTTTTGTTTCTAATTGGTATCGAATACCAATCCTATTTCCAATCAAATTGGATAATTGAAACGAAAGGAAAATTCTCACCAATCCTACTTTCCCAAGTTGCTCGGTTGCACCAGTTGAATCGATCGTTTCAACCTTTGAAGCATTCAGTTCACCCTGATCTTGAGCCGATCAGCTCAACACTTGAGCCGACCGGTTCACCAAGCTCAGCCGATCGGTTCATCACATGAGCCGATCAGTTGGGAGTGCAGATTGTGCAGAATCAGTCAATTGCGATTTCAATCAATCCGATACTCCAATCAATGCGTCCAACACCTTGAACATTATGATATTGAGCTATCGATTGAGTGAGTGTTTAATTGAACTACTAAACTCCTTTAGTAATCAATCTAAACATTGCTTGTGGACAAAACTCCTCTTCCAGGTTAAATCCTATGTGTGTGACCCTACAGGTCCATTTCACATTGGCAGTGAAAGTCCATAACACTTATGACTTCACAAGCAAAGAGCGGTGTCTAGTCACACATCATTGCTACCCAAGTGAAATAGAAAGTTGGAGAACAACTTTCAATCCTACAATCCGTGAATGGTGTTACAGTGAATGTATAATTCCTTTGTCACTGATATCCAGAATGAACTCGAGGCATGGAACTGTAACGACCCGCACTTTTGAGTGTCTAAAAGACCTTAAAGTCGCAGATCGTTAATCATAACTTCCAAGATCTGATTCATGAAATAATACAAAATAGTAAACAATTTCCATTAATGATCAAATATTTACATGTTTAGATAAAAAGCTCCTCTAAGGAGTTACATAACTTTTAAACAAAATTAACTTTTACATGTGTGAAGATAAACTATTAAGACTAAACCTTCATGATTAAACTGTAGTGTCTTCAACATCTTTATCTGTACCCTCATGTCCATGAATCAAGTATATCTGATACCTAAAACGCCGACAAACAATTACGCGATCAGTATATTTCTATATTGGTACGTGGGTTCAAACAATAATCACAAGTACAGATATAAGCAAATATCTTTATCTTGCATGTAAGAATATAAACTTATTTTCATATTCTAACCCTTATCTGGTCCACTACCTCAGGTGTAATCACTGTCCCTCTGGGGCTCGTGTGCATTACCCTTAAGATCAGTCTGACCCAGGGTTCAAAATGTAATTATTTACTTTACATGATACTCATATGAACTTTATAGTTTGCAAGAACTAAATAAACAAGCAAGCAGTTTATTTGTCATTCAATCTCATCGAGAAACATCGGCAATCTCGGAATTCGATACATGTTTTCATAAGCGTAACCACGTACCTTATGTCATGCAGAAACCATGCAGAACATCTTATGCGCTTTAGGAATGCAATCCAAACATCCAATCGTACAAGCACATAATCAACAAATATCTGAAACAAAGCATACTACGTATGTGTCATCATGTATTCTCATTATACTAATCAGATTTAGATGTACTCCTAAACTAGGGTTTAGGTTATCTCGTGTTTGGAACTGGGATTAGGGATACCAACCCTAATTCTATCTTATCCTGGTTTCTCAGATTACAAATTCAATTATTCATATTAGGTGAAACCCTAATCATCAACCTAAGCATATTAGACTATTCATGATACTCAGATCACATTACTAGCCTTAGATCATAGCAAGATGTCCATGTTGGATGTAAAACCCTAAAACATCATGTATAAGATTACTAACATGGAATCATCCATTATTAAACATTATCAAGGTTTTAATCATTATACATGGCAAGATCAGGTGTTAGCCTAATATGAACGAATACGTCCAATTAAGCATCATATTAACCAAAACTAGGCTTTCCCTTACATTAAACAGATCTGAATATGTATTGCACATACTTTTATAACAGAAAGCATAATTAGACTCGGATTGTATTTTATTCAGGTTCCCCTCGTTCTCCCGATCATTTTCATATATGGTTTTGCTATTTTTGGACGTTCGTAGCATTTTCTATAATTAAAGCAAGATGTATAATTTTTACCTCAAATATGGGCCACGTGTCGCCTTTCTATTGGTCAGCGCTTATATTGAATGGGCACCATGCCAGGACACGGTTCCCTTCCTGGTTCATCTCTGGACCGGATGCAACTCTCTAGGACATGGTTCATCTCTGAACCAGCTATAGTTGTTGGTTCATTGTTGGGCCTGACCTGACGTCTCCCTCCCCTATACGCGGGGTTGCGTCTGTATGAGGCCGCCGCCCGACGGGAGGCAGGGCACCTCTACTCATCCCCTCTCCAGCAAAGCACCGACAGCTTCCTTGATTTCGCCTGGTTCTCCATCCTCGACTCCTATGCTACAAGCAAACAACCATGCTTCTTGCGTAGTCCCTTCTCCTGTTGGATAATTAGTTGCTGCTAGGATTATTCACATTAGATAATTCTATTTGCTTTAGATAATTCCAATCGTTAATTGGAGCATGAGCGCACGTCTGTGTGTGCCGTGCGCGTCAAGTCAGGACCGAGGTATGCACGTTCATACCGAGTCTATGAAGTGGCACGGACGAAGCGGATCTCTTCCATAAGTTCGGCCACGATTTGTTTTCTCTGTTTTAGTATAAAGCAAAGCATAAACAGAAAAGCAGTAAGTAATTAGCGCTGCACAAAATCGTGTCTCTCAGTCCAGCCTTGTTCGTGTGTGTTTGCGACCACCGGATCACGTAGAGTAGCACCACCTCGCCGGAGTTGTAGCTGACATCTCCCACCTTCACACCTCCTCGACAGTGTTAAAGGTAGAGACTTTTGCACTTCAGCGCTCATGTCATCTCGCTCGCGGGATCTCCTCCTGCCCTGCGCGGCTGGGCGATACCTGGCGGAGGGGAGCAGAGGCACTCCGCTCTTTATTGATCCTCTCCCTCGGCGTCGGATGGTCCGAGCAAGGTCTCTGGACCTCCATCAGGTTGCTGCGAACTCAAAGGGACTTCCGATCTTAGTCGGATGCTGCCAGGCAAGCTGGGCAAGACTTTGCTTCGAGTCGTCATGTGCGTGATCGTGTGCGAGTCCTATTCGACCCGGACGCTGCCAGCCCCAACTCCGACCGTCTTGCCGCCGTAACACCTTCAGGGTGTACGAACCACCCTCCCGAAGCTGCCTAGCTACTCGAATCAAAGCACGTCGGGGAGCTCTCTCCCTGCGATGGGTCTAAGCGTTGCCGTCAGGCTTTTGCGCGACCGACACCGCCTGACTGCTGCCCGTCGCGCCCTCACACAGGCACTCTATCCACACGGCGTCTGCCCAGCGAACTCGACGTTCAAGGTTGATGACCTCTCCGTCTCCTCTTCCCCACCAACAGCAAGACCTTATTTGGTCTGCTACTTGCTGCCTTGGCCACTACACCATCTTCTGAAGGATGTATTCGATACGGGTGTTGCCATGGTGCGCCCTTAATCTCAGTGCCTGCATGCCAGGTTGCCGCGGTGTTGGCTCCGCTCTCGACGGGGTACCCCACCCATGGTGATCTCCCATCCATTCTCCATCCTGAGGTTATCGAGTTTCTGGAGGGTTCTCGTGCGATGGTGAAAAGGGAGGTGTTGGGCATCATGGTAGGGATGAGCAAGATCTTAGAACTTCCTGCAGGGGTTGTCCGTCTAGATCAGGGCACAATGTGGGGGCTCGGGATGGTGGCCAGCCTCCATGATCTGTCAACCCTCCATGAGCAATGTCCTAGGTCTATATGTAATACAAGACATCTACCAAAAGAAGGAGGGATGGAGTTTCTTATATAGCATTGGGGTAGGGTTTGAGGAGTCGGGTTTCCATGCCCCTCCTTGCATGCTAGCCACACAACTACGCAATGAAGGAAGGTGATTACTTCCTTTTCTACTTTCTTAAAAAGAAACCATCCTTCTTATTTAAAATTCTTGTCTTTTAATTGATTTAGGAAACCCTCGTGAGTTCAAGATTATCCACTCCCTCTTTCTCTTTATAGTATGTAAACTCGTTAATATCTTTTTCCATACAAAACATGCTCTTTTTAGACATTTAGTTAAAACTATTATCATTGTCCTAAGCAATGTCCTTTTCCTCCCACTTTTAGAATATTCATCTTATGTACTTAATTTTCTTATGGAAACTTACATATTGTTCCATATTTCTTTTAGGCAATATTTCAAAAATCATTATCTTTTATTCATGTACGAATTCATTTTATTTATTCATCTTGTGCCACAAGCACCCATGCCACAAAGGCAATTAACACTATTATTCCATCAAGTATATCATTGGACAAAATTATTTATCCAATCATACTTTATATTTATATCATTCATTTTTACCAAAATTTGAGGATATTACATTCACCCCTCCTTACAAGGAATTTTGTCCTCAAAATTCAGGCTTACTAAGCCTAGGTGAATGATAACTCAACTTAATTCAAGCCTTAGGGTCAACACCCTATTTAGATATCTTTAACTTCTTTCATTGGCATGAAATTTCCTCATATTATACTAAGATTGGTCCTTGAATTCAGTTTAAGGTATATCCACATCTTGGTATTTACGTGATATCATCTTTTGGTGATTTCCTTATTACTCGGTGATTTCTCTTTTCACCCAAGTTTCCAACCTATGATTCATTATTTTCACACAAGGGTGAGGTAACACCTCTAACCCTAGTTCATGTCCTCACTCATTAAATGTAGGATATTCATCCTCGTTATCTCAATTTTTAAGAATAACGTGTGTCTATCCAATCTCCCTCCCTTATAATGAAATGAAATAAGCATTTGGCTGTAGCCCAAATACAGAGTTCAATCCATTCCAAGAGCGGAGATAGTACATCCACACATTACCTTTCAATTTCACATATTAAGTTGAATCATACTCTATATGACTCTAAACTTTCTTTCTCTTAATTTTATATCATTCTTCTATCTCACAGAGTCAAGTGTCCCTTTTCTTACTCTTAGGTTGGGGAACAACTTCTCTAACTTTTTCATGACTTCTTTATATCTTTTATATTTACATCTCATGTATCATTATGAGCCTTAGCCAAATCCTTGGGGTCTCTAGGGGTATAGGTACTCTTTTTGGAGTGATCTCATCCTTATGCATCAAGGGAGTGCCTTTCATATTCACCCATTAGGCTACATGATCCTCATGGATGTAGCTAATCTCCTGAGTTGTGTACCTTGGATAAACCTAGCTGTTACCTCCCGACCACATGGTCATGTGCATTCAGGGAACAATCAACTCCTAACCCATCGGTCCAATGTACATCTAATACACCCTACTTGACCCTAAGATTGCATTAGGACTCTACCCTCCCTAAGGGTTTCTTTTGAGATGTCACATCTTTTAAGCACTTTATTCTCTTATTTAATTCTTTAACCCGGATTGCCTTCATCTCTCTCTTTTGAGTACACATAATGCAGTGTCGTCCCATCATTGGGCTCGGGCCACCTTCCCTCCAGGGCTTGGTGCCATGTCGGTCTTCCCTCCTGGGCTTGACCTCTGTGATCTTCCCCTCCAGGGGCTTGATCCTAAACAACTGCATTGTGGACTTAGGCCACCTTCCCTCCTGGGCTTGGTGCCTACCTGGTCTTCCCTCCTGGGCTTGACCATTTCATGACCTTCCCTCCTGGGCTTGGTCGTCCACTTAGGCCATCTTCCCTCCTGGGCTTGGTGCCTTACTGGTCTTCCCTCCTGGGCTTGACCAATTGTGTCACTCAGAGTTGGCATCCTTGGGTTCAAAGAATTTAAGTGCTTTTATTTTGTTTATATCTTTAACTCTTTACTACTCTAGGTGAGGATTAAGGTTATCTCAATACTTAATTACATTTATTCACTTACCTTTTAAGGGAAAGTCCTAACCTAGGGTGCCTTCTTGGCTCATATGAGGGGGTTAAGCTCTCTAGCCACAACCTGATCCCAAGATCTAGGTTTTTCCTCCCTCATAGGTCATCTTCCCACTCTCGGGTTGACCCACCCCAGGTTGGCACACTAACCCTAAAGGTTTCTTAGACACCTCTTTTTTTTATCATTAGGCATAACTTTTATAGTTATAACATATCAACCCATGCTTGCTCAATCTCTGGAATACCCCCTCATGGTCTCTGTTCATTCAATGAACTTGGGTCACCTTCCCTCCAGGGCTTGGTGCTACATCGGCCTTCCCTTCCAGGGGCTCAGCCACCATCACTAAACTTCTAGAGACAACATGAGGAGTTTGAGCAAGATATATTCCAACTTTTAATTTATATATATATACATCTATTTAGTTCTTTTTATATCTCTTAAGACTTATAACATAAGTTTTATGCTCCTCATGCCCACATGCATAGGAGATTGGGTTACCTAGACCATCCCTCATCTTTCTTATTCATGATTTCAAGTTTCACATGGGAAGTGTCCCATACCGCCACACCATGTTGATTACCGATTTTAAGTTTCACATGGGTAGTGTCCCATATCACCACACCATATTCATTAATTAGGATTAAGGTTTTAGGGTTATGGTTAGGGACTACACTCTATCTCTTAGAGTTTCCACATCCCTAGACTCTCTAGGATTTCCATACCCTAAACAAAGTCCTTCCTCTAAGAAAGGGCTTACCCAAACATGTATCTTTCTAATGTCTACCCTCTCTAGAGGGACCTACACGACAGGTTACATCTTTTCACATTTTACTTCTCTAATTAACAATTTCTTTTTCAGACTTATTAAGCAAAGAGATGAGATGTAGATGAAAATGTGAGATGAGGAACTTGTTTTTTTTTCTCTCTCAAATTTCTAAGGATTATTTGAAAATTATAGACTATCAAGTATTAGTTGATGAATCTGTGCTCTGATACCAAATGTAACGACCGGCACTTTTGAGTGTCTAAAAGACCTTAAAGTTGCAGATCGTTAATCATAACTTCCAAGATCAGATTCATGAAATAATACAAAATAGTAAACAATTTCCATTAATGATCAAATATTTACATGTTTAGATAAAAAGCTCCTCTAAGGAGTTACATAACTTTTAAATAAAATTAAATTTTACATGTGTGAAGATAAACTATTAAGACTAAACCTTCATGATTAAACTGTAGTGTCTTCAACATCTTTATCTGTACCCTCATGTCCATGAATCAAGTATATCTGATACCTAAAACGCCGACAAACAATTACGCGATCAATATATTTCTATACTGGTACGTGGGTTCAAACAATAATCACAAGTACAGATATAAGCAAACATCTTTATCTTGCATGTAAGAATATAAACTTATTTTCATATTCTAACCCTTATATGGTACACTACCTCAGGTGTAATCACTGTCCCTCTGGGGCTCGTGTGCATTACCCTTAAGATCAGTCTGACCCAGGGTTCAGAATGTAATTATTTACTTTACATGATACTCATATGAACTTTATGGTTTGCAAGAACTAAATAAACAAGCAAGCAGTTTATTTGTCATTCAATCTCATCGAGAAACATCGGCAATCTCGGAATTCGATACATGTATTCATAAGCGTAACCACGTACCTTATGTCATGCAGAAACCATGCAGAACATCTTATGCGCTTTAGGAATGCAATCCAAACATCCAATCGTACAAGCACATAATCAAAAAATATCTGAAACAAAGCATACTACGTATGTGTCACCATGTATTCTCATTATACTAATCAGATTTAGATGTACTCCTAAACTAGGGTTTAGGTTATCTCGTGTTTGGAACTGGGATTAGGGATACCAACCCTAATTCTATCTTATCCTGGTTTCTCAGATTAAAAATTCAATTATTCATATTAGGTGAAACCCTAATCATCAACCTAAGCATATTAGACTATTCATGATACTCAGATCACATTTCTAGCCTTAGATCATAGCAAGATGTCCATGTTGGATGTAAAACCCTAAAACATCATGTATAAGATTACTAACATGGAATCATCCATTATTAAACATTATCAAGGTTTTAATCATTATACATGGCAAGATCAGGTGTTAGCCTAATATGAACGAATATGTCCAATTAAGCATCATATTAACCAAAACTAGGCTTTCCCTTACATTAAACAGATCTGAATATGTATTGCACATACTTTTATAACAGAAAGCATAATTAGACTCGGATTGTATTTTATTCAGGTTCCCCTCGTTCTCCCGATCATTTTCATATATGGTTTTGCTATTTTTGGACGTTCGTAGCATTTTCTATAATTAAAGCAAGATGTAAAATTTTTACCTCAAATATGGGCCACGTGTCGCCTTTCTATTGGTCAGCGCTTATATTGAATGGGCACCATGCTAGGACACGGTTCCCTTCCTGGTTCATCTCTGGACCGGATGCAACTCTCTAGGACATGGTTCATCTCTGAACCAGCTATAGTTGTTGGTTCATTGTTGGGCCTGACCTGACGTCTCCCTCCCCTATACGCAGGGTTGCGTCTGTATGAGGCCGTCGCCCGACGGGAGGCAGGGCACCTCTACTCATCCCCTCTCCAGCAAAGCACCGACAGCTTCCTTGATTTCGCCTGGTTCTCCATCCTCGACTCCTATGCTACAAGCAAACAACCATGCTTCTTGCGTAGTCCCTTCTCCCACCTTCACACCTCCTCGACAGTGTTAAAGGTAGAGACTTTTGCACTTTAGCGCTCATGTCATCTCGCTCGCGGGATCTCCTCCTACCCTGCGCGGCTGGGCGATACCTGGCGTAGGGGAGCAGAGGCACTCCTCTCTTTGTTGATCCTCTCCCTCAGCGTCGGATGGTCCAAGCAAGGTCTCTGGACCTCCATCAGGTTTCTGCGAACTCAAAGGGACTTCCGATCTTAGTCGGATGCTGCCAGGCAAGCTGGGCAAGACTTTGCTTCGAGTCATCATGTGCGTGATCATGTGTGAGTCCTACTCGACCCGGACGCTGCCAGCCCCAACTCCGACCTTCTTGCCTCCGTAACACCTTCAGGGTGTACAAACCACCCTCCCGAATCTGCCTAGCTACTCGAATCAAAGCACGTCGGGGAGCTCTCTCCCTGCGATGGGTCTAAGCGTTGCCGTCAGGCTTTTGCACGACCGACACCGCCTAACTGTTGCCCGTCGCACCCTCACACAGACACTCTATCCACACGGCGTCTACCCAGCGAGCTCGACGTTCAAGGTTGATGACCTCTCCGTCTCCTCCTCCCCACCAACAGCAAGACCTTATTTGGTCTGCTACTTGCTGCCTTGGCCACTGCACCATCTTCTGAAGGATGTATTCGATACGGGTGTTTCCATGGTGGCCGCCCTTAATCTCAGTGCCTGCATGCCAGGTTGCCGCGGTGTTGGATCCGCTCTCGACGGGGTACCCCACCCATGGTGATCTCCCATCCATTCTCCATCCCGAGGTTATCGAGTTTCTGGAGGGTTCTCGTGCGATGGTGAAAAGGGAGGTGTTGGGCATCATGGTAGGGATGAGCAAGATCTTAGAACTTCCTGCAGGGGTTGTCCGTCTAGATCAGGGCACAATGTGGGGGCTCGGGATGGTGGCCAGCCTCCATGATCTGTCAACCCTCCATGAGTGATGTCCTAGGTCTATATGTAATACAAGACATCCACCAAAAGAAGGAGGGATGGAGTTTCTTATATAGCATTGGGGTAGGGTTTGAGGAGTCGGGTTTCCATGCCCCTCCTTGCATGCTAGCCACACAACTACGCAATGAAGGAAGGTGATTACTTCCTTTTCTACTTTCTTAAAAAGAAACCATCCTTCTTATTTAAAATTCTTGTCTTTTAATTGATTTAGGAAACCCTCGTGAGTTCAAGATTATCCACTCCCTCTTTCTCTTTATAGTATGTAAACTCGTTAATATCTTTTTCCATACAAAACATGCTCTTTTTAGACATTTAGTTAAAACTATTATCATTGTCCTAAGCAATGTCCTTTTCCTCCCACTTTTATAATATTCATCTAATGTACTTAATTTTCTTATGGAAACTTACATATTGTTCCATATTTCTTTTAGGAAATATTTCAAAAATCATTATCTTTTATTCATGTACGAATTCATTTTATTTATTCATCTTGTGCCACAAGCATCCATGCCACATAGGCAATTAACACTATTATTCCATCAAGTATATCATTGGACAAAATTATTTATCCAATCATACTTTATATTTATATCATTCAATTTTACCAAAATTTGAGGATATTACAGGAACAGTCATCCTGTCAATGTTCATTCATTTCCTTGATCTCAGAGTAGACCGAGTGAGATGTGTGTGACATCAATATCACATATTAATCCACACGTGCATGCGCATGCCTTTCTCAATCCTACTCATCAAGTGGCCAAGGATATCAAACTCCCTTAGGAGGGTTAAATCCCATATCTATCACTCACCCCTCAAAAGCCCCATGTGTCAAAGCCACCCAATCATCACCTTTATAACAACCCATGTTTCAGGACTGCGTTTGATGATGTCAAAGTGTACCCAACGACATGTGTTGAGTGTAGTGATTTCAGGTCTAAGAATCACATTCACCACCATCACTGTGAGAGCTGACTGTGACTACCAAGTCATGGTTCCATGTGTCACTCTCACGGTGGGTCTGTCCGATACCTTGTTCTCTAACAAGTACCTATGTGCTTGGTTTGATATCACCATATCATGACTAATGAGATTCTGTCATCAACCAACACACAATCTAGTCTTCAGTGTTATTGATGTCTATGGTTATTTCCACAATAACAACCGACTAGGGACTAAACAAGAATGTATACTCTTAACATCCGTATGATCTCATCATTTAGGTCCTTAACCTAAAAGCATACGTCATTTAGTAAAATCATTCTTTAGACATCTATCATGTTACACCATCATCTCAGAAATAGTTTAAACATATAGATTGGAAATTGCCTTTAGTATTATTCAAATCATTTACAAAGTATCCCATTACAATCATCACATGACTTGCTCTATGGGCATACATACCAATAGACTCCCACTTGCACTTAGAGCCATTCACCAAGGAATCACAGTCCTTGTGACCTAGCATGACCATCATGCTTCTGCTGAGAAAGGGCCTTAGTCAGTGGATCAACTATGTTGTCTTCAGTTGGCTGTCACCCACAACTCAGATCTTCCGGGTAGGCAACTCTTGCCAATTGCATCATATGCAACTCTTGATGAATGAACATGCACAACACCTTGCCATGAACATTCCGTGCCTCTAGGCTTAGACGCTCTAAGAATCACCAGTTAAGTCTAACCCAAAAGCCGACACGGTAAACATGCACCCTGCTTTGGCAGAACCTACATGTCGACCCTTCACACTTCCACAAGATAGAGGGCGCACCACGCTTTGGCGTAACCTACACTTGGTCGATCAAGTTTGCCATGTGTGTTGCTAATGGAAGGCGTATAAGACTTAATATTTATTGAGGGATTTTGTTTTTTTTATATACATATACATATCCAATCTCCACAATATATAGTACGTATCATATACATGCTATATCCCACAGAAAACCTGCGAAATGATAAAAAGCAATGATTATGGCCATCCTATTTGTGATTCCTTGAGCCAAGAGGAATCACGGTCATCTAGGTCTACATCACATGCAACTTTTACAAGATGAAATCTATGCCTTCCTTTCTGGGTTTGATCAGCTCATCTCCATGACCGATCGACTCGCCATCAGGTGGGTTGTTCAGGTGCCACCAGCCGATCGACTAGCGCCTCCAGCTAATCAGTTCACCGGTCGTCGTGCATCTCCTCAGGTCGCCACCCGCTTGTCTCGTTCCTCGAACCGGCTGTCTGGATCACCAACCGATTGGTTCACTCCTTGAACCGATCGTCTTCAGGTTGTCCGCCGTTCTTTGACATAACAGGAAATAAAATCTATCCTATTTGCAATATAATTGCGAAACCCCGAGTTACATTCGGGGGGAGAAAAGGTAGGAAAAGAATTCTCGAATTATTTCGAGTTACATCAGGAATAGGAGAAGGGAATCGGTGCACAGACCGAGATGCAAGCAACCACACAAACAACCATACACAAATATAGGGGTTTATAGGCCATAGTCATGCTACACATCCACCACAAAACTCGTTTAAGGGCGACGCGTATCGAGTGCATTAATATTACATATCATATATGTATATTTGGGATTTGTGGATTGGACATGTATAAAGCCGATATTATTCACATCGCATGCAATAAATAAAGGCGACAAACCAAAATCGATCATATCGATAATCCTAAAATATAGAGTGGTTGACATGGATCTGATACCACTGTTGGGTTTTAGAGGAGGCAGAGAAGTAGCGGAAACAAAAAAAATTCTCCCCAAACCCAGAACAAAAGGAATCACGTCAACGTCTATATAATAGGAAAGATGGTTTGTGAATCATACCTTATCCCGAGGCTTGCTCGGTGACAGAACCTCGCGCCTTGCGCGGTCTTCACCTCCGGTCTTGGACAGTGTCTGTGCAGCTCCTGGTCGCACCGGGACTGACTCCTCCTCCTCCTACCGGACTGTCGGATGACAGTTGTCCTCCTGAGCGGAAGTGACATCCCGCCTCTGAAGTAGTCCACACGGACCACCTGGAACTCCACTCTCCTTGTCCCACAAGGAAGTGGAAGGAGTCGCACCCTCCTGTTGACGTACTAGTCGCCAACACACTCTCCTGCTGCCTATTGCAACTGTAGTTGTCCTTCCCTTGCTGCACCTCCCTTTGCGGGAAGCACTTGCTCGGGCTCTCTCTCGGTTACCAAAACCAGAGAGAACGACAACTTTTGCAGAGCAACTGACTTGCACTGAGTTGTACTCTGAGAAGCCCCCAATACCCCTATATATAGGCAGGTCATGGGACAGGGTTCTCTGTCCCCAGCAATATGGGACTAAAAGCAGGAGTAGAAGGGTTCAAGATTTTCCACAAAAGCAACCAACTCGCAACCTGAACCGGTCGGTTCACAAGTGAACTGGTCGGTTGGGGACCTGAACCGGTTGGTTGACACCTCAACCGATCGGTTGGGACCCTTGAACCGGTCGGTTCACTCCTGAACCGTTCGGTTCACTCCTGAACCAGTCAGTTGGGGTTCCAGGTCGGTTCCCGATTGACTTTCCTTCTTTTGTTTCTAATTGGTATCGAATACCAATCCTATTTCCAATCAAATTGGTTAATTGAAACGAAAGGAAAATTCTCACCAATCCTACTTTCCCAAGTTGCTCGGTTGCACCAGTTGAATCGATCGTTTCAACCTTTAAAGCAATCAGTTCACCCTGATCTTGAGCCGATCGGCTCAACACTTGAGCCGACCGGTTCACCAAGCTCAGCCGATCGGTTCATCACATGATCCGATCGGTTGGGAGTGCAGATTGTGCAGAATCAGTCAATTGCGATTTCAATCAATCCGATACTCCAATCAATGCATCCAACACCTTGAACATTATGATATTGAGCTATCGATTGAGTGAGTGTTTAATTGAACTACTAAACTCCTTTAGTAATCAATCTAAACATTTCTTGTGGACAAAACTCCTCTTCCAGGTTAAATCCTATGTGTGTGACCCTGCAGGTCCATTTCACGTTGGCAGTGAAAGTCCATAACACTTATGACTTCACAAGCAAAGAGCAGTGTCTAGTCACACATCATTGCTACCCAAGTGAAATAGAAACTTGGAGAACAACTTTCAATCCTACAATCCGTGAATGGTGTTACAGTGAATGTATAATTCCTTTGTCACTGATATCCAGAATGAACTCGAGGCATGGAACAGTCATCCTGTCAATGTTCATTAATTTCCTTGATCTCAGAGTAGACCGAGTGAGATGTGTGTGACATCAATATCACATATTAATCCACATGTGCATGCACATGCCTTTCTCAATCCTACTCATCAAGTGGCCAAGGATATCAAACTCCCTTAGGAGGGACAAATCCCATATCTATCACACACCCCTCAAAAGCCCCATGTGTCAAAGCCACCCAATCATCATCTTTATAACAACCCATGTTTCAGGACTGCGTTTGATGATGTCAAAGTGTACCCAACGACATGTGTTGAGTGTAGTGATTTCAGGTCTAAGAATCACATTCACCACCATCACTGTGAGAGCTGACTGTGACTACCAAGTCATGGTTCCATGTGTCACTCTCACGGTGGGTCTGTCTGATACCTTGTTCTCTAACAAGTACCTATGTGCTTGGTTTGATATCACCATATCATGACTAATGAGATTCTGTCATCAACCAACACACAATATAGTCTTCAGTGTTATTGATGTCTATGGTTATTTCCACAATAAAAACCGACTAGGGACTAAACAAGAATGTATACTCTTAACATCTGTACGATCTCATCGTTTAGGTCCTTAACCTAAAAGCATACGTCATTGAGTAAAATCATTCTTTAGACATCTATCATGTTACACCATCATCTCAGAAACAGTTTAAACATATAGATTGGAAATTGCCTTTAGTATTATTCAAATCATTTACAAAGTATCCCATTACAATCATCACATGACTTGCTCTATGGGCATACATACCAATAGAACATGTTGATTTACAAGTGACCTAGCACGGCCGTTCTATGGTACCACGGTCGTACTGGGTCCTGGATCAGCACTTCGACTCTGTTCTTTGGATTTTTGTGGACATCTTTGCTTCAATGGATCTTTGTCCACTAGGGGTAGGTTGAGGGAGCATCAGACTTCACTTTGGGCCTCTCTTAGGGTAGAGAAACCCTAGGATCACTCCTTCTCTCTCTCTTCCATCAAGTGTGGTCCAAATGCTTGAAAAACATGCAAATAATGTCCATATGTGCATTTTACACAAATAAGCATATTGGGAGGAAAAGCATGTAATCTAACAGGTATAGATGTGATTGAAGAGCAATATAACACAAGATGAAGCCCTAAAATAGGGTTGAATCACCACCCCAAACTTGAAACATACTTGTCCTCAAGTATACTCTAACTCAATCTCTCTAAAAATTGTCCACAAACAAGAAATGACAAATGCAATGTAAAAGATGATTATTGCTGAATGGGATCAAAGATGAGTGAGTACATGCATTTCACCTCTCTCCTCTCCTGCTTTCACAATCCAATCATGAAAAGAGCACAAAGCATATGAACTTGAAATATAACGCATAGAATACACAAGTTATCCATATTTCTTCCATAAAGTTCTGGGTAAACCGTTTCATGGTGGAGTTAATCAAGGATGACTAGGAGTATTGTTTCAAATCCATGCATTCAGTCTTATGTTTTAAATCACACAAAATGACCCACGTGGCTGCGAAAAAGGGCAAAATGAGCTAGGTTTGATGTTTCCTAGCTCAATAGGTATGAAAGTGGAAGAAAGGGTTGTGGTAAGATTTTTTAGAGTGCCATTACATTGAGCACTCATCTTTTCTTTATTTGAATGCTCTTAAATAGGAGCATCCTTTTATTTTATTTTTGCTTTTCTTTTTTCTTCGACCTTGGAGTAGATGGGGCATATGGTGATGAGAGTGAAGCGGTGAGATGTAGATATGGCCACCCCAAACTTTTAGAGGTGGCCACGACTGATATGTGCACTTTGGCATCCTTTCATGAGGTGGAGGGGTAAGGAGATGGTGAGTGAATAGTCATGTCAAAGAGAGATCATTGGTATGATTCTCCACATAAGACACCTGCATGAAAATTAATCCAATACTTCATCCTACATATCATGCCACATGAATGAACAAGATGAAATTGATATATCAATCAAGTGATTCCACAAACATTAAGCGTTCAAAGTTTGCTCAACTCACAATTCAACCAAATAAATCACAATCCTAAGAGAGGTGATGCACATGTAAAAAGTCAAACATTGATACCACTTAGCAATAAACAATGATAATTCACTTGCATTTTTCAAATGCCATCATTTTACTCAAAACACTAGAGAATGGGTCAAAACACACTTTTTAGACAAGAAATCTCAATTTGGGCAAAATTGGCCAAAACGGTGCCAAGTTGCCTCCAAACACATCTAATCCTATATTATTAAACTTAAAGCAGTAAATAAGTAAATCCTAGCTAAAACATGCAAAAATTACCAAAAATCTACATGATATGCAATGCATGGAAAAAGAGCATTTTTTTAAAATTACGCAAGAATGGCAAGAAATAAAATAACATGGCATGCAGGTATGCAAAGTAGTAAACTCTAAATTAGAAAGCAAGACAAGAAGACATGAGAAAAACAACAAACAAAAAGTAAACAACATGTGAGATGCAAAAAGAGTGAAAATGGAAACAAGGGCATACCGCCCTACCACCCCAAACTTTTGAATCATGTTGTCCTCAACATGACACTAAAGTCTAGGATGATAGGGTAGACAATCACTGTGGTGATGGTGGGGGTTCTCCTCCCTGTCTGTAGTAGGCACCCCAGTAGTCTGACTGTGGAGGCGGATAGCTGTCCTGAAAAGCTTATAAAGAACTCCACCAGTCTTCACCCCACTGTGGGTTCCTCTGGGCCTGGGCATTTTGAAACTGGTAAAGATGGTTGACCTGGTAATGCATATGCTGATGGTCCAACCATATGGCATCCTGTGTCTGCTGAAAGCCCTCCTGTGCTCGTAGTATTCTGTCCTACAGTGCCTAAATGCCCTCCATCTATGCATGAATGGTGGCCATGTCATATGCATTCACTGAGGGTTGTTGTGGCTCTGACGCCCCTATCCTCTCCTCTCTTTGCCTCACTCATCATGCCACTCTTTCCTCTACCGCTCGTCTCAGCTTAGCTGCCTGTGAAGGTTCTCCTAGACCCCTTATAAAAACCACCTCAGGGATGCTATCTCCTCTGGGGTTCTCCTCATACTTCCTCAATTTTTCCAAAAAATCATGCGTTGGTCCATATTGTGCCATGAGGGGTGGAGTATGGTAGGGAAGCTCTAAGGAGACTCCTGTGTATGGTGGGTTGACTTGGTAGATGATCGTTTTCTCTACAACTGTGATCATGGAAGAGCGGGCCAAGTAATGCAAGTTAACCAACTTTCTTCCATCTACCTTTGTGTAGCCTGTCATGTCATGTCCTAAGGCAGTGGCTATGGACGTCACAATCCCTCCCATTACAAATGGATTTGTGCTATTGGAAGGGGTGAATGGGATGTAATTGCATGGGGGGTGGGCTATAGAAAACGTGGGAAGAAGGCATAGGTCCACTTGCTTCATGGTGGCTCATGATGGGTTTTGAAGACAATTTTTCTTCTTGGAGAGCAATTATGGAAGATAGCTGTTCTATTCTCTCTTCTAACCTTGCAACATATCTTTGAACATCATCAAACACTTTCAATCTAGAGAGAACCTCTTCCTCAAACCTTGAGCTATATGTTGAACTTTGGGGTTCCTGGTAGCTATTGGAGTGAGGTGTCTTCTTTTCTTCACCATAGAACTCAACAGAATTGATCGAGTGGCAATGAACATTTGTCACCTAGTTCTTCATGAAGCTCACCATGTCACCAAGAATATTCATCACTTGCAGGCTTGAGTCATCATGAGTAGGAGGTGTCACACCAAAGGCATACCCTCTTTCATTCATCACGCTAGAAGCTCAAATTCTTGATCCTTCAGCCAACTGCTCAAGCAAAGGCCATATCTCCTCAGGTGGCCTAGCTATGCAAACTCCTCCACAAGAGGAATCCACTGTGTCTTGGTCCTTTAGTGACAAACCGGAGTAGATTTATTGAACTAGATGCCACAAAGGGATCTCATGGTGCGGACACTCTCTCAAAAGCTTCTTAAATCTCTCCCATGCATTATGAAACTACTCATTGCCCATTTGGCTAAAAATTGTCACGGCACGCCGCATTTGTGTCAACCTTGTTATAGAGTAGAATTGTCTGAAGAAGACATTCTTCATTGTTTCCCAACTCATGATGTCCCTTCTTGAGTCATACCAATATTTAGCTCTATCTTTGAGGGAGAAAGAGAACAAGGTCAACTGGATTGTATCATCACTAGCCGTCGGCAACCTGAAGGGGGAGCATACTTCAAGAAAGGATTCCAAGTGCTTGTAGGGGTTCTCACTCTCTGAGTTGTAGAAGATGGGTAGGAGCCCAAGAAGACCTGGAGGAATAGAGAATTGCTCCCTTGGCATTTGATCAACCCTGCTAGCAATTGGCAATTTATAGTTACTAGGCATGAAGTAGTCTTGAAGCGGTTTGTGAGGTGTATTTTGGCCTTCCATCTTGTTTCCTCCCGAATGGCTTGTCACATGCACAAAGCACAACCAAACAAAAGAAAGCAAGTTAGCAAACCAACATACACAAAGAATGCAAAGAATAATGAATAAAGAATAGCAATGATGAGAGCAATAGGAAAAGTCTTATTTTTTCTTCTTCTTTTTTCTATTTCTTCTTTCTTTTTTTCTATTTTCTTTTTTTCTTTTTTTTTCTTTCATTTTTTTCTTTTTTTCCAAAAAACTTGGTGCACTCCCGCCAATGGTGTTACATGCTACTCAATTGGAGTTTTAAATAGATGCAACCCCGCGGATGGAAACTGATGCATCCCCGCTAGTGGTGCTTTTACACCCCACGAGGTCAGAGTGCACGGGATGTGGGATCTTATGCTTTCAAAATTTATAGACCTACACTAACTACCTACGTCTACTAAGACACTACGCCCGCAAGCACACGGGGTCGTGTCATAGTATAGGAAGGCGGTAAGTATAGGGTCGATCCACGGAGATAGAGGGGGTACTAGAGTTAGACGGGGTAAGCTATGTTCCTATTGTGGAGAGTAAGGTTTTTAAGGTTTCAAGGTCGTTTGGTTGTTAATTAAGCTAAGTGAGAAAGTAGGAAATGCAAAATGAAACCAAGTTATCAAAAGGCTAAACTAGCAATCTAAGTCAACAAGCTATCTAAACAAGAGCAAGAACAAACTACACTAGACTAAGCAAGAAACTAGCAATTGAGAGCCTAAGTTAACCACTAATCAAAATCAAAGGCCTAAATTAACACTTAGCTAGCAAAACTAGGCAATTAACTAAGTTAACTAAAGCAATTGAACTACACTAGCATTAACAAGCAAATAGATCAATTGAGGTTTTAAGCAATTAGATGAAGGAGGTGGGCCGTTTGGGAATGTGACCTTGACATTAATTGGGGGATGTCACCATAATAAGCAATTAGCATATTTCATTCTAGACTACCAAACCAAACAACAAGGTGGGTTCTATGAGAATGTACCATATGCTACTAGTTGGGGAACTAGGGCTAGGTGTAATTCTCATAGGACCTACCAAGTCTAGGTCTCTAGGATAAGTGGTATTAGTCAATTGAGGACCAAGGGTAAGGATGGGAGTAGAGATGAGGATATTTGACCTCATGCCACTAGCCACCTCAGCCTTTAGGAAATCCTAGGCAATTGCACTAATCACACTTATACTAGTCACTTAGAACTCACACTTGCATGTAGGAAGAAGGTGATTATGTAGGAAGATAGGGGGCTAGCTAGGAATCCGAATTAAGGACCTAGGAGCCAATCCTATGATAGCTACATAGAGACCAAAACATCCTAGAGACAAATATCTTCAAGCACCACAAGGCAAGCAATTAATGAAATTAAACAACAATCACATGCACAAGTAATGGGAAATGAGATACAAGAAAAGGCAATCATCATAGAAGTGAAATATGTTCATTACAAATTATATTCCCCCAACATGGTATCACAGTCACATTTTTGCCCCAAACAACCCACCCAAGGGGGGCTTAGCTATACATGATCAACATAGAAATAAAGGAGAAGGGAAAGAGAGTAGGAAATGCCATGGATGCTTGATGAAGCTTGACTTCTTCACCTCCTTGCTGCTAGCCACGAACCTCCTCCTCCAATGGTGCCCAAGAGCATGGAAATGGTGGAATGGATGGATAGAAACCTAGAGAAACTAGGTTTCTATGGTGGAAATGAGTGGAAAGTGGGTGGAAATGGGATTAAATGCAAGGAAAGTAGGTGGATGGGAGTAATGGATGCAAGGGAGCAGCTAGGTTGTGGATAGGAGTGCTCTCTCTTCAGCCCTAGAAGCAACTAGTGCTTATATAGGAGCTAGGGCTAAGTGGGGGTATAATAGGAAAAATAGTGGAAAGTTGTAAAGGGTAGGTGATCACCACGGTCGTGGTGGGTGTGCCACGGCCGTGGTGAGGGTAGTGGGGAATGCCCGTGGGGGGTGAATACAGTCGTGGTGTGAAGGAAGTGGTGAGATGGTGGTGGCCACGGCCGTGGCGGAGTGCCATGGTCGTGGTGGGTAGCATGCACCACGACCGTGTTGGGTAACATGACCATTTTGGAGGAGGAGGAGTTGACCGTGGGGAGGGGCCACAGGCGTCTTGATCGTCATCGACCACGGTCGTGGCGACTTGGCCACGGTCGTGGCGTTCTGGGCAAAAACCCTGTTGGCGACTGACTTTGTTACAACCCATATTAGGGATAGTCAATAAATACCTCGATTAATGTGAAACATCTTGATTAATGCTGATTTTTTTTGTTAAACATCATGGTTAATTAAGATAAGCTAATATGTAAATCAATAGTTGAGATTTAACTACCTGAGGTAATTAATGATAATTGCAGTGTTAATCATTAAGTTAAATAAGTACCCAAGAAGAGATTAGTATTTTTATTAGCTGAGACAAGATAGTTGGCATGTTTTTATGCCTTGGGGTTGTAGTGGATCTCACACTTGAAAAATTACAAAAGAAATCAGTTGATTTGGGCCTTTGAGGCAAAAGTTATGAGGTTTGCAAGATTCCTGGGTTGAATCTGCAATTTTCCCAAATTCAGCTTTATATTTCCGTTTACTTTCCTTTCTTCCTTATCTTTCTTTGTCGAGCCATTTCCTTAGGCGGCGCACTGTAGCGGCGCTGTAGCTCCGCAGGGGCGTGATCGTAGCTGAGGCAAACAGCAGACGATTTGGCCATTGCTCCGTTCCAGTAGCTCATCTCCTCTCCTCCCTCCACCTTTCCTCTTCCTCCCCTACCCGCCCAGCCTAGCAGGCCGCCCTACAGCCTTGGCCGGTGGCCAAGCTGCAGCAGCTGCTGCTGTTCACGGCAAGGGGGTGTCGTTTGGGTGCGCCCACAGTAGGGAAAATCCATCATTGAGCTCCGAAATTGAGAACCAAGCAAAGGTGTGTTGTTCCTAGCCACTATTCAGTCATCGATTGAACCTGTTTTCAACCAATACGTAAAGAAGCTGTTCTGACGGGTTACCGGAATGTGAACAGAGCAATCAAACCTTGAAGACAACCCAAAATTTGCCCAGATGGACATATTTCCGGACGAATCCGGATATCCCAAATCGCTGTGAGTAGGGTTTCATTTATTTATCATTAATAAACTCAGGCGTTTGAATACTTTCTGTTTTGTGCACGAATTGCGCTGATAACAGGCGTTATCAGGCGTCGGGCAGCGTTTGGCGTCGCCCGACCTTTTTAGTTCATAAAATTCTTCTAGACACTGTTATATGATTAAATTTAGCATTTGAACAGTATGGATTGAATCAGTAGATTTATATGGTTCATTGGAACCTAAATTGCTCATTTGAATGTTGAAATTAGAAATTCATGTCTGAAAATGGTATGATTTGGGTATGAACCCAGACAATGAAGATTTCTGATAAATTATCAGATGTACGATTTCAAAGTTGGTATGAATAAATAAAATATGCATGAAAACCCTAATTGCATATATCTTTTGACGTTAATATGTGTAAATTGATATTTACATGAAATGGCACATTTATGTAAAATATTACCAGAAATTCTCAAGTATTGTTATTAAATTGTATTGTGATATGTAATTAACTCTTAATTGAGTTAAGTGATGCACAAACCAGGATTAGGGTTAATGTGCACGTTTTTCGAGAATTTCAGAGAATTGACAAATGTTACGTATGAATTCTCATATGTGAAGTAAATTACTCTTAGCAGTGCACTAAGATGTACAATTGAATGAATTCAATATGCATGTGCCAAATTGACTTGAGTTTGGGATATTTATGAATTTTAAATCTGCCTGCATGCATGATATAAGGATGGGGTGTTGCCATGTGATAAGTGAATGAGGTAGCTGAAACCCTAAGGATAGGGTGTTCAATGAATCATGTTATGGTAATATGAAAGGTCTCGATATGAGATGTGGTGATACTTAACTGTTGAATTGTATGTTTCTAGTGCATTTAACTTTATATGCTTGTTCTCTCTGAGTTGATATCTACATACTGCAGGGCTTCTTATTTTCAATACATATCTCGTAAATTGCAGGTGATGAGATATGACATGCCCTAGAAAGGGATGTTACTGAGACATGATATATGTTGAATACATGAGTTAAGATGTTTCTTATGATATGATATGGCAGGCCGTGTGAGCCTTGTGAGAAATGTTAAATGAGTTATGATTTCTGTTTAAAATGTACCATAATGTTAATGTTAAACTTAGGTGCCCTGAACACCATAGAACCCCTTTGAGAGGTCTGCACCTTAGGGGTGAAACTCATGTCCAACATCAACCGGTTGAGTAATTCTGGTGGCACGAGGACAAAAGGGTTATCCAACACCAACCGGTTGAGTAATTCTGGTGGTAACCCAGTGTTGACTCCCTGCGCCTGTGTACTCAGGTTAGAGGAGGAGTCTAGAGTACACTCTTTTGAGAGTGCAGTGAGGCCCTTGAGCACCTGAGAGTCCTGTGCAGACCAGGACGAGAAGTCAGACTTAGCATTTCCCGGGTGTATTGCTAAGTCTTGTACGGTGTGGTCGTAGTGCACTGCGAGTCTCTATGCAGAGTACACTGCATAGATCAGGGCATAAGCTAAAATATGATCATATAGGTTCACATAGTTCCTTATAAATGAAAGAGTTAAGGAAGACTAGAGCATAGTCTTCTAGTAGTTATTCTTTGGATGCAATATTTACATTCTTCGTTATTTCAATTATATTATTTTAGAACTGCTCAGTGTAGTATTTCTTGTATATTAATCTGAATAATAAACTTGACGAGTTGTTTAGTGATAGTTAAATGAAAAACTATTCACTGAGCGAGTAGGCTCACTCCTCTACTCAAACATTTTCAGGTCAGCAACAGTTCCAGGAATCTGAAGGATCTTTCCATCCTAGTTTTTGGCAGTAGAAGGTATATGTAGTTAGTTTAGTTAGAGGTCTCTTAATCCTTTCCCCTCGGTCCTTGGGACATGGTGTGGGTGAGAGAGAGTATGTATGTCGAATGAGTAAAAGATGTAAATTAACTGTTATGTTTTACTTTCTGTTAAACAATGGTACATGTTGTAAACTCTGTTTATGTTCTCTAGCCAGTTTAATTGAAATGCTTCCGCAATAGTTTATTATGTTTTAGTTTACAGCAATAATCCAGATATCATTACGAGGTTTTAAAAAGAAAAAGTTCTCAGTGATTTGTTTATGTGATAATCCCTCCGTCGCGCCCTAATCTCATGATTAGTGGTTAGTGTGAGATCGGGGTGTGACAGACTTCTTGCAATTAATTCCCACGACTGTGGCAGGGTGCCACGGCCGTGTTCTCTTCTCCTGACCACGACCGTGCTGATGGCCACGATCGTGGTGTCTTCACTGGCCACCGTCGTGGCTGGGGGGCCACGACCGTGGGGCTCTGGGGAATTTCCCTGTTGCAACCTGTTGGATCTTGGCAATAAAGCCACGACCGTGGCTTTGTGGCCACGGCCGCGGTGAGGCTTGACTTCTTGATTTCGCTTCTAACTTTGTCATTTTTGGATGTCTTTGCTTGGGGATGATTCTTAGCCAGTGGAGGTGGGTTGAGGGAGACTTTGGGTCCTTCTTTGGGTCCCTCCTTCTCTCTCTTCCATCTAAGCATGGTCCAAGTACCTGAAAAAATAGTGCAAAGAACATCCACAAGCATATTTGCAATGATAATCATATTGGGGAGAATAACATGCAATTCTAATACATTTGAATGTGATAAAGGTACAAAATGACACAATACAACCCTAGAATATGGTTGGATCACCAACCCAAACTTGAAACATACTTGTCCTCAAGTATGCTCCAACTCAATCTCTTTTCCATTTTCTACAATCAAAAGATATGACAAATGCAATACGATGGGCGACAAATGCTAAATGGGATCAAAGGTGACTAGGTACATGCAAATCACTTCCCTCCTCTTCTACTTTAACAAACCAACCATGAAGAGAGCATAAAGAACATGAACTTCGCATATAATGCATGGGTTGCAAAAGTTATCAATATCTCATCCATAAGGTTCCGGGTAGTCCGTTTCATGATGATGTTAATCGCCGATGACTAGGAGTGTTGTTTCACCTTCATGCGTTCAACCTTATGCTTCAAGTTATGCCAAATGACCCACATGGATGCGGAAAGGGATAAAGTGAGCTAGGTTTAATGTTTCCTAGCTCCATGGGTATGAAAGAATGAAGAAAGAGTTGCGGTAAGATTTGGAGTGCTATTACAAACTCATATTTTCTTTATTTGAATGCTCTTAAACAGGAGCATCCTTTTATTTTATTTTTCTTTTTCTTTTCTTTCTTTCTTTCCCTTAGTGTAGATAGGGCAAATGATGGATAGAGTGAAGTGGGGAGATAAAGATGTGGCCACCCCAAACTTTTGGAGGTGGCCACGGCTGATATGTGCACTTTGGCATCTTTTTATGAGGCAGAGAGGTATGAAGATGATGAAAGAGTGGTCGGGTCAAAGAGGGGTCACATCGCATGATCTTCCACATAAGGTCTCCTGCATGAAAACTAGTCCGACACTTCACCATAGATATCACATCACATAAATGAACCAAATGAAATCCATATATCAATCAAGTAACTCCACAAACATTAAACGTTCTATGCTTGCTCGGATCATAATTCAATCAAACCAACACATTCCCAAGGGAGGTGACGAGCATGTAAGAAGTCACTCGTTGATACCACATAGCACTTCATCACAACATATCAACTTGTATTTGTCAAAGATAAGCAATTTCATTCAATATGGTAAAGATTGAGTCAAAACACGCTTTTTGGACAAGAAACATCAAATATGGGCAAAATTGGCCAAAAAGGTGCCAAATTGCACTAAATCACATTCAAACACAATTTTAGGTAAAAAGCAAGTAAATCCTAGCTAAAACATGCAAAAATTAGCAGAAAACCACATGAGATGCAATGCATGGCTGAAAAGGCAAAATTTTTGAAGAAATCAACTACATGTCATGCAAAGATGCAATGAAAAGAACAAAAAATAGTAAAACTAACTAGATGTCAGAGGTGATATCAAAATGACAAAATGAGAGAAAGAGTGGTGCATACCGCCCTACCCACCCCAAACTTTAGAATCATGCTATCCTCAACATGAAACTATAGCTTAGGGGAGATAGGGGAAGAATCAAGGCTGCGGTGGCTGGTCCAGCATCTGCAGAGGATCTGGAGGAGGAGCTGAGGCTGGAGCTGAGCTGGAAGGAGGATGCTAGTAGTAGTGTCCCCAGTAGTCATCCTAGGGCGGAGGGTAAGTCTGTGGATACCCAGCTAAACCACCCCAAAAATCTGTGCCCCATTCGGGGTTTCTTACTGCTTGGGCGTGGTGATACTGATACAAGTGGTTGATCTGATAATGCATCTGTTGTTGATCATACAACATGTGTTGTTGGGCAAGCTGCATGTCACTTTGAGTTTTTTGAACGTTCTCAAGGTGTGCCTGGATCGTGGCCATGTCATAGGCATTCCCTGAGGGTGGTTGCAGCTGGGATGTTCCCTCATCCCTCCTTCTTGTTCTTCGGGGTTGCTGTTGTTATGCATCTTCTTGTTCCTGCCCTTGTACATAAGATTCGGCAATGTCTTCGTGTACGACAGTGACTCCCCTGGCATACATCTCCCTCGAGTGATCTTGCTGCCATGCCATCAATTTTTCCCTCATCCTGTTGCCAGGTCCCAACACGTATATAAGGGGTTCCGCGTGATATGGCAACTCTAGCTCAAAATCCTGCACACTTGTAGTCAAATAAATCATTCTTTTATCCTTCATTTTTATGGTGTGCGAGCGCGTTAGATAGTTGAGGTCAACAAGTTCTGCCTCAATCACGTCTTGTTCCCCCGAGAGATCGTATCCCAACGCTAGTGCAATAGAAGTGACGAACCCTCCCATAACGAACGACTTTGAGCTCTTGTAGGATATGCCTTTTAGATGGTCAATCAAAAGAACTCCAAGGTCAATGTACCTCTTGTAGTGCATACCGATCAAGACAATCATCTCTTTTTGGGAAATGCTGCCTTGGTTGTCGTATCTGCCTACAATCGTGTTAGCCAAGACCTTTTGCACGTAGCGCGTTAGCAGGTTACTTATAGCAGCAATTTTTGATCTACCCGTGTAGTAGTCCTCTTTGCCTATGAAGCTCTTCCAGTAATAGGCATAGTCCAGAGTGCCCTCTCTCTCTAATAAGCTGGCATCCAATTTCACGGCTTCTTCAGGACTAGAGGTGAAGATAGCATTTAGCTCAGTGGAAGTGAGGGTGTGCATGTTGCCCATCATGGCAAATCTGAGTGCATCACAACCCCTCACTTTTATCTTCTCCAGAGTGGCAAAGAATTCTTGGGTCAATGTGGGATATGTAGGTTGGGGTGTGAAAAGAATATTCCACAACCCAATCCTCTTCAAGCCCATTTCTACTGCCTCTTTGATTCCAAGATCTTCAATTGTCTTCTCGCAACCGTACCTGGAGGTGACGACTCACCTTGTCATGCACTTGGGGTAAATGAGCTCGACTTTCCTTTGCCTGTGTCCTCTACCATAGGACACCCCCACCGATGCTTTGCCCAGGGTTCTTTCTCTGTCCACCTCCAGATGTGCCAGAACGTCATCTCCTTCCGGATCAAGCTTGACCTCTTCCTCCTCACTTGCTTCTTCTTTCTCCATTGTGTAGGAGTGCGACCCCGAACTGGTGTCCAGATTGTACCAGTGGGCCGACTTCTCCTCATCTTGCTGCAATTGCCGCGAGGGTTGTGGCTGCACACCACGCCTTGCCGTCACCTAAGACGTCGATTGGCGGGCTGGTGTAGGCTTTGGGAGCAGTCAGGATGAGGATGGTGCTGCCTTTGTTTTTAGATTTCTTCTTGCGGCCGCCAGCTCGATATCATCTATGAGGTTGTCCAAGTCGACCCCCATGGACTCCTCCTCTTCTTCGTCCTCCCCCTCATAGGTAGCATCGGGGGTGTGGTGGCTATCAGATGAGAGGGAGTGTGATCTGCTCACCGATTGCGATTGGGGGAGGGAATGGTGGGCGGAGGTGGTTGGTGAGGGGGTGTGGGATGGAATGGATACATCGGAGGAGGCGTTTTTAGAACATCATTTCCCTCCGGTGAGGATGTTCGTCCCCTTTGTAATGGCCTTCCCAATTTTCTTCATGGTGGAGATGGAGGTGAAGGTGGTGATTTTCGAATTTGGTGGAGAAGGTGGTGTGGATGTGGTTTTACGGGTGGAATGGAAGGATAGTGATGTATGGATGGTGGATATATGATTAGTGGTGGATTTGGGCGAGAACGGAAGGGTTTTCGTGGAGGTTTTGTGTAGGGGAGTTGCTGGGCGGAATGGAGATGGAAATGGAGATGGAGATGCGATTGGGAGTGATTGGACGGTGGAAATGGGAGAGGGATGGCTGGGGATCGATTTGAAATGGATTGGGGATCAAATGGAGGTGGTTTTGGGGGTTGGAAGTGGTGAATGGGGGAGCACATTGCCGTTTTCTGCCGCCACAGTCACGTTGCTAGAGGTGGAAGATGATAGAACGAGGGGGAGGTCGTGTTTGGATGTTAAAAAGTATATTTTTTTCTTAAACCGGGTTCGGCCACGGTCGTGGAAGGTGGCCACAGTCGTGGCCAGGGTTGGGTAGCACGGTCGTGGTGGGTGCCACGGTCGTGTTGTCGATGAAGAACCCCTCGGTTTGACCTCACCACGGTCGTGGCCTTGTCCTCCCGCCACGGTCGTGGTGACTTGCCACGGTCGTGGCTGATCTTCAAAACAACCAGTAACTTCAGCCAAATTGTAGCATAAATTGCCACGGTCATGGCCTGTTGACACGATCGTGGCCTGCCGTATTCAAAACAGCCGTGGTGAGGACCACGGTCATGGGCAGTCTCCATCACCACGGTCGTGGCCGTTCTTCAAAACAACTTGTAACTTTGGCCAAATTGGAGCAATAATTTCCATGACCGTAGTCGTAGACCACGGTCGTGCTTGGCCACATACACCACGGTCGTGGTCGAGATCCATGGTCGTGGCCCGCCGTCTTCAAAACGGCTGTGGTGAGGACCACAGTCGTAGGCAGTCTCCATCACCACGGTCGTGGCCGCTCGCCACGGTCGTGGCCGTTCTTCAAAACAACATGTAACTTTGGCTAAATTGGAGCAATAATTCCCACGGACGTGGCCGTAGACCACGGTCGTGCTTGGCCACATACACCACGGTCGTGCTTGGCCACATACACCACGGTCGTGGTCGAGATCCACGGCCGTGTTGGGGTTGTCTTCTCAGTTTTCAAACTTTAAAACTTGAACTTTCGATTTCATTTGTTCTTTTGCCACAAATTTGACTTAAATGACCATGACTTAACTTCTAAAACCTCTCTCTCTCTCTTGTCTAACACCTGCACCTCATCAAAACTCAAACAAAAACATCAAGCACAAATGTGCGTGTGTGTATTTGTGTAAAAGAAAACTAAAGTATAGAAAAGGGAAAGGTTCGAGAATCACAAACCACGTGGGTTGCCTCCCACTAGCGCTAAATTTTACGCCTTTAGCCAGACTTATTGATTGTTGGGATTTTATACTTCTTCGGAACTTTCAAGAGATCCTTGTAGTAGATCCATTTCTCATCCTCATCTAAGCATTCTTCTTCATCGGATTCTTCCTCTACAAACATAACAATATCAAAATCTTGATTGGCCTTGTCTGTGCCAACTTCAACAATAGATTTTAGCATTTGCCCATTGATGGCAAATTCCTTAGCTCCTTCTCTTGCACAAATGACCACTGCCCCGAATGGGTAAACCTTCTTGACAAGGTAAGGACCTTCCCATCTCGACTGAAGCTTTCCGGGAAAGAACTTCATTCTTGAATTGTATAGCCATACCCATTTATCGGGCTCAAACTCTTTCTTTTTTATGATCTTGTCATGTAGAAACTTGGTTCTTTCCTTGTAGCTCTTTGAAATTTCATATACTTCATGCCGCATTTCTTCTAGCTCATGCAATTGAAACTTTCTTCTCATCCCGACACTCTCTTCATCAAAGTCCATCTTCCTCAAGGCCCAAAGTGCCTTGTGATGCATCTCAATTGGCAAATGGCAACTCTTACCATAGACAAGCTTGAACGGTGTAGTGCCAATCGGGGCTTTGTAGGTAGTCCTATTGTAACGTCTATCTCGGGAAAACAAGATTAACTAATGCAGAAAAGTTCACTAAGCAGCGGATTACCAAAAATCACTAAAAAATTTAAACTTTATGTGAAGAGATCTTTAAATGGTAAAGCTTTTTCATAAATAAACATGATAAGTTATTTACAAACTGATCCATCAGTACATATCTGTAAGGTCGTATCTTGAGATTACAATCATCAACTACCATGTTAACTATATAAGGCAAGATAAAGAAATCTCGAGGTACTGGACCAAAAACTCGAAAGCACTAACTATTACTTCGAGGACCTAAGAGTACAGAGATGACACATAGGAATCTAACTACGTCTATACGTGGCATAACAGCCAGTGTCTCCACCTGAAATTTCACTGTTGTCCCTGGTACTGTTGATGTTGCCCTTCACCTATTGAAGGATTTCTGCCTCCTCGCCCACTTCCACCTAAAAATATGTTTCCCACGGGGTGAGACAATTATAAAATTGTCCCAGTGAGAGATATAACTCTTTGCCAAAAACATAATTATTGCATCTTAAGAGAGTAAATGTACACAAAGAAGTTATATATGTCTGAGAGTAGTGAAAATAATGTTTAACAGATTAAACCATTCTTCCAATTAAAGCAATACAACTATAATTTGATAAACCCATATGTCATTTATATTTTAAGAAATAGAAGAACATGTATGGAATTTATTTACTATAAAACCATTATTACAACATTAACTCTCTTCAGACTTAGATCATATATCTAATGTCTGACATTATTATTGGGGAGTCATGGCCTGTAGCCATACATTTTCTCACAAAGTGTTAGGATCTCAATTCCTCAACTTATCAAGTACCTTTCTAAATTTATCATCATGATTATAGAATCTAGGTACTTGAACTCATAATTTACCATTCACTAGGTATCATAGCATATCATTATAGTTGAAGCATGTAAAGTAATTTCAATACATAAGATATCATAATCCTTACCTGGATATGATCACCTCTTTATGAAAACCTGCATGATCAATATTTACTAATGACATGCATATTGTATCATAACCGCACAATACAGGTTCTTCTCAAATTATATATGTGATACCACGGCCGTGCTACCTTGCACGATCGTGCAACAAAGGACTCACCAGACCGTGTCATAATACCACGGCTGGTTTCTAGGGTTAGGATTCTCATTTAATCCAAAAAGAGTTATTCCACCTCTTAACTAGATTAGGAATAGTGATTTCTATCTCATTTCTCAATCATGGAGTTTCATGCTTAAAAGCATAACTCAGAATTATGGTTACTTGTTCATATCATCACATCTCCCTAGATTAGGGTTTACTATTCACATAGCATCACATTACCCTAGATTAGGGTTTACTATTCACATAGCATCACATTATCCTAGATTAGGTTTTACTATTCACATAGCATCACATTACCCTAGATTAGGGTTTACTATGCACATAGCATCACATTACCCTAGATTAGGGTTTACTATTCACATAGCATCACATTATCCTAGATTAGGTTTTACTATTCACATAGCATCACATTACCCTAGATTAGGGTTTACTATGCACATAGCAACGCATTACCCTAGATTAGGGTTTACTATTCACATAGTAGTGAATTGAGATAATACCATCATTATTTATGAAGATTACTTCCATTCATGTCTTCACTTAGGTTAAGATTCATAGATCATCATAATTAGGGTTTCCATGATCCCATTGTAAAGGATCATACCCTAATAATGTGTATTCATACATGTTGGAAGTATATTACTTGATTCTCATTCATATTAGGAGTCTTCTCTCCCCTCTTTTTATTAGATGATGTTTACATATCTTATGATTAGGTTAGGATAATTCAACCTTGATAACATAAGGCACATTATTACTACAATGTTCATTAGGGTTTGCTTGATCAAGAGGTGTTGACTACTTAAACCCATCAAGGGTACTTTAGTAATGTTCACCATTGATCATAACATGCTTCAATAAACTAATTACTTGTTCCCTTAATGTCTTTAGATATCATTAGGATTTAGATTAATCAACCATTAAACCATCTAAGCCTTTAAAGCATTAAGCAATCTTGACCTTAAAAGACCCCAAACGGTTTTCCACTTTCAACCTCCAAACGGTTTGAAACCGCATGACCACCAAATGAACTTGAGAACGTTTGGTCTCAAACGGTCTTGAGACCGTTTGGACTCAAACGGTCTTGAGTCCGTTTGGTCCAAACACCCTCAAAACCGCATGCACCAAAAAGTGTATTAACACTTCCAATTGAGTTAGGGTTTTCAATGTTGAACCCCTCAATCGTTCATGCCATGGTTAACCATTTATCTATTGAGCCAATTAAGTTAATACTCAACTGATGTGACCCTCAATTAATCCTAAATTGATCACCAATTAGGGTTTGGATGGATTGGATTAGGGTTGGAATCAATCATCCTTCAATACTAATCAATGTAAGACTAGTTACTTTGAAACCATAGAACCATCATCCAAATTGGGTATGACCTGACCCCAAATGGTCTTGAGGTCGTTTGGATGACCTCCAAACGGTCTTAAGACCGTTTGCCCATCATATCATCAAAATCCAAGTCAATCAATTAAGGTTTGGATCATTGGATTGATCACCAAATCAGCAACTGATTACACTTTAACTTAGTAACATTGGATCATCAATTGCTTAACCATACTCACCCCTAGAACTCCAAACGGTCTTGGGTGACCTCCAAACGGTCTTGAGACCGTTTGGCTCACTCAACCCTTGGATTCTAGTGAAAAATCATTAGGGTTTGAGCTATTGAGTTGATCATTAAATCAGCAATTGATTGCTTTGTAATTGTGTACCTTTGGACCTTCAATTGGTCAACTATACTTAACCGTATACCTCCAAACGGTCTTGGGTGATCCCAAAACGGTCTTGAGACCGTTTGGGTGATCCCCAAATGGTCTTGAGATCGTTTGGGCCAATCAACCCAAAACAATCAACTCATCACTTGCAAAATCAGCACTTAGCCGATTAGGGTTCATACCACATCTTTGGATCTTCAAACACATATCCATACTTGACCCTAGACCTTCAAACGGTCTTGGGTGACCGAAAAACGGTCTTGAGACCGTTTGGGTGACCCCCAAACGGTCTTGAGACCGTTTGGGCAAGAAAACCCAAAAAGTCAAATCAATCAAGTTGAAAGTCAGCACTTAATCCAATTAGGGTTTACCTAATTGATTAGACTTCAACTCATTATTCCTTTGTAATTAACCTATAAAATTTGGTGAGTTATTAACCAACATAATTATGAACAGGAATCTCAAACGTTCAATGCTTGGTCAACGCCCTCAAACGGTTTTGAAACCGTTTGCCCAAACAGTTCAATTAATCAAGCTGAAAAATCAGCACTTAATCCATTTAGGTTTATCTAATTGATTAGCCTTCAAATCTCTATTACTTGGGAGTTAACCCATAAAATTTTGTGGGTTATTAACTAACATAATTATGAACAGGAATCGCAAACGGTCAACGCTTGGTCAATGCCCTCAAACGGTTTTGAAACCGTTTTCCCAAAAAGGTCAAGTTAATCAGGTTGAAAATCAGCACTTAATCCAATTAGGTTTACCTAATTGATTAGCCTTTAAAGCATGATTACTTGGGAGTTAATCCCTCAAATTTGGAGGGTTATTAACCTACATAATTATGAACAGAAATCTCAAATGGTAAATGCTTGGTCAACTCAACCAAATGGTCTTGGAGACCGTTTTCTCCAACCGACCTTGTGAAACCGTTTGCCCTTCAAACGGTTTTGCAAACCGTTTGCCCCAAACCGTTTGGCCAAAAAGGGGGGGGGCAAGACCGTTTGATAAAGTAACATTGGTAATCACGCCCATCTTCTTCTACCTCCAGATCAAGGTCTGTTCTTTGTGGTTTTTGTTGCAAGAAAGCAAGGAAGGATGGGGGAAAGAAGAACAAACTACTTTTGCAAGAAAGAAAGATGTATAACAAAGTTTAAGGGTTTAGAGTTATAAAACCCGCCTTATAATCTGATCTAGAGCTCCAAGCTCCGTAGATTTAATGGTGGCTTGAGCTCCAGGGGTCTTCCAAGGTCCTTTCTTCAAGAATTGGATGGAGAAGATTGCTAGAAGCAAGAGTTGTGTAAGGAATACTAGCAAACCAACCTTGTAATGGAATTTCCTCCATGAATCCGAGCTAGAAGATGACCAAACTTACCTAGATCAACTTGGTCGTCCTCCTCTGCTCCTAACCTCCTCCTTAGTCGGCCCAAAGCAAAATGATGAAAAGAGGAAATGAAGGGAACGATCCCTTGATTGTGGAAAGAGCTTGCTTATATATTTTTGGGCATATTTCCAAGGCAATGATAAATACTTCTTGTCTTTTACATCTATATCCTCCACGCCCCTCTCCTTATTCTTTGCCACGTTCCTCCCTTCTTATAACATGAAAACTTATCTCTCAACCTTGGTTTAGAGGAAAACAAGCCAAACACTTTATTAAGTCATACATATATAAGGGTCATTTTGCATACATCTTGATTATTCAATTACAATGATTATCCTTCTTATATGGTTACTCAAATGAGGTGCCCCCCTCATTTTCTTTACTCCACTTGATGATAAAAAGCATGAGAGGTACTCTAGAGGGTATATTTTACATGTTGCACCCTATGTTTTGGGTAAATTGCACTTTACACCAAAACTAGGTTTTAAAGTACAAGGATTGCTCTACAAGCTATATTTTGGTGCCCAAGCTTGGGGAGTCCATATCACCACATCATATTCCTTCTTATGATGTCTCATAATCAGAGGAACATCTTAACATGTGCAATTTGCAAGTTAACCCCTCTAATTGGGTAATTTGCACATGTGTCCCTATTAAACAAAACAATCTTACAACATTGTTCAAAAAGGGCATAAATGAAAATATAGATTCTTATAAAGCTTTAATGACATATAAAGGGTTAACCACAAGCCTCTAATCATAATTTTAAGCAAAACACCTAGGGTTAGTTCATAACCTAGGTCAGGGGTGTTACAAATTATAAACCCCTAACAAGGATTTCATCCCCGAAATCCCAAGAAAAGGAGGGACAGATTATTCATTAGTAGGGCCCTCAAGTTTCCCCATATTATCTCAAAATTATGATGATATTATGGATTTGTAATTCACACAAAGACCCTTTCATTAATTACTTCTTATCACTGTTTATGTTTGTGTAAATCATAAACCCCTAACATAAGGTGTCCATAATTTTGAAAGGAAGAAGAATAAAAGAACACTCTTCTAGTATCACCCAAGAATGTTTATCAAAAGAGAAACATACATACCTTAACACAGATAATTTACTCAGCAATCCTTTATTTATTTGAAACAGTTCACTAAGAAAGTTTGCTAATCAATTAATTTGGAAATATTCACCGAGAAGATTCACCAAGCAATTTGTCTTAGAAGATTTTACTAAGTAAATTTACTAAGTATGTTGTCTCAAAAGCTTTCACTGAAGGAGTTCATTGAGTATGCTTACTAAGTATTTACTGAGGAAATTCACTGAGTATGTTCACTAAGTATGTTTACTAAGTATATTCACTAAGTATTCACTGAGGAAATTCACTGAGTATGTTCACTAAGTATGCTCACTAAGTATGTTCACTAAGTATTCACTGAGGAAATTCACTGAGTATATTCACTAAGTATTCACTGAGGAAATTCACTGAGTATATTCACTAAGTATTCACTGAGGAAGTTCACTGAGTATATTCACTAAGTATATTCACTGAGGAAGTTCACTGAGTATATTCACTAAGTATATTCACTGAGGAAGTTCACTAAGTATATTCACTAAGTATTCACTGAGGAAGTTCACTGAGTATATTCACTAAGTATTCACGAAGGAAGTTCACTGAGTATATTCACTAAGTATTCACTAAGGAAGTTCACTGAGTATATTCACTAAGTATTCACTGAGGAAGTTCACTAAGTATATTCACTAAGTATTCACTGAGGAAGTTCACTGAGTATATTCACTAAGTATTCACTAAGGAAGTTCAGTGAGTATATTCACTAAGTATTCACTGAGGAAGTTCACTGAGTATATTCACTAAGTATTCACTGAGGAAGTTCACTGAGTATATTCACTAAGTATTCACTAAGGAAGTTCACTGAGTATATTCACTGAGGAAGTTCACTGAGTATATTCACTAAGTATTCACTGAGGAAGTTCACTGAGTATATTCACTAAGTATTCACTGAGGAAGTTCACTGAGTATATTCACGAAGTATATTCACTGAGGAAGTTCACTAAGTATTCACTAAGAAAGTTCACTAAGTGTTCACTGAGGAAATTCACTGGGTGTGTTCACTAAGTATATTCACTAAGTATTCACTAAGAAGATTCACTAAGTATGTTCATTTAGAAGTTTCACTTAGCTTTTCTCATTAATTACCTCATACTCTCTAGATTGTTTCAGAATGACTACTTGATCAGAGTAATAAAAAAGATAACAATCTAAGAGTTTCATACTTGCCTTATCTTCAATAATCATATACCTGGCCATGGTATATAAGTATTGAGATTAGGTAGTATGAACCTTATTTGCTATCGTATTCCTCACTTTTCATATCATTATACACACAGGATTTTCCATTTCCTAGATTTTCTCAAGGAATCACTTCTAAATCTCATCTTTCAACACACAGATAAGGGAGGTTATAAAACATTTTAAGGAACACTGAGTAAGATATAAGTTCTCATCTCTCTTGTGTCCTTATAGGACTAGTCAAAGGAAGTTCAAAAACAACTACTTTCATATCTTTAACACATAGAATCATGAAATGAAGTATCAGGGTGAATATATTTTATTTAAGTATTACCCTTCAAGGTCACCTACCACATTAGGTTGATTTCAACCCATAGTGTCCAATTATCTCATGTTGCTGCTTTTGTCTTTACTTAGTGGCTACTGCCCTGGCGTACTAGGAATTTAGTGCACTGTTAACACCAAAAACTTTGGCTTTTCAGAATATCCAGGAAAATGTCTCTAAAATTGTAAAGACCTTACCTTAATTCATAGCTTATGGCACCTCCTTGGGCACTACCATCACAAATGTATTGTTTGTCTAAACTTATGGCAGAGTCTACTTTCTTGCCATATGTTAATCTTTTCCACATTTCCACTGTTCTAACATGATCATATCACTCAGGAATCCTTTCAAAGCCCAAAGTTTATGCATTAAAGACTGGTAACTTAGGTTATGATACTAGTATCCAGTCTTCTATATGCATTACAGTTGTCTTATTCTGCTCTTCAAGAGCATAGCATAGGATTCTCTATTCTGATTAGGTCAAGGTGGGAATTCTCAGGCATTTGTTCTCCTCTTGCCTGGTCCCATGCACCCTCTCCTGGTGCAACACCATCGTCCTTAGCAATGTGTTCCTCGTGTTCTGCAGTCATTTTCAAGTTCTTCTTCTCCTATGTGAGCAGAAGATACTATCAGATAAACTGGAAGACACTTAGAACAAACTCTACAACCTTAGTCCTATGTCTCTGTAGACTCAGCAAACCTAGAGCTCTGATACCACTAAATGTAACGTCTATCTCGGGAAAACAAGATTAACTAATGCGGAAACGTTCACTAAGCAGCGGATTGCCAAAAATCACTAAAAATTTAAAACTTTATGTGAAGAGATCTTTAAATGGTAAAGCTTTTTCATAAAGAAACATGATAAGTTATTTACAAACTGATCCATTAGTACATATCTGTAAGGTCGTATCTTGAGATTACAATCATCAACTACCATGTTAACTATATAAGGCAAGATACAGAAATCTCGAGGTACTGGACCAAAAACTCGAAAGCACTAACTATTACTCCGAGGACCTAAGAGTACAGAGACGACACATAGGAATTAACTACGTCTATACGTGGCATAACAGCCAGTATCTCCACCTGAAACTTCACTGTTGTCCCTGGTACTGTTGATGTTTCCCTTCACCTATTGAAGGATTTCTGCCTCCTCGCCCACGTCCACCTAAAAATATGTTTCCCACGGGGTGAGACAATTATAAAATTGTCCCAGCGAGAGATATAACTCTTCGCCAAAAACATAATTATTGCATCTTAAGAGAGTAAATGTACACAAAGAAGTTATATATGTCTGAGAGTAGTGAAAATAATGTTTAACAGATTAAACCATTCTTCCAATTAAAGCAATACAACTATAATTTGATAAACCCATATGTCATTTATATTTTAAGAAATAGAAGAACATGTATGGAATTTATTTACTATAAAACCATTATTACAACATTAACTCTCTTCAGACTTAGATCATATATCTAATGTCTGACATTATTATTGGGGAGTCATGGCCTGTAGCCATACATTTTCTCACAAAGTGTTAGGATCTCAATTCCTCAACTTATCAAGTACCTTTCTAAATTTATCATCATGATTATAGAATCTAGGTACTTGAACTCATAATTTACCATTCACTAGGTATCATAGCATATCATTATAGTTGAAGCATGTAAAGTAATTTCAATACATAAGATATCATAATCCTTACCTGGATATGATCACCTCTTTATGAAAACCTGCATGATCAATATTTACTAATGACATGCATATTGTATCATAACCGCACAATACATGTTCTTCTCAAATTATATATGTGATACCACGGCCGTGCTACCTTGCACGATCGTGCAACAAAGGACTCACCAGACCGTGTCATAATACCACGGCTGGTTTCTAGGGTTAGGATTCTCATTTAATCCAAAAAGAGTTATTCCACCTCTTAACTAGATTAGGAATAGTGATTTCTATCTCATTTCTCAATCATGGAGTTTCATGCTTAAAAGCATAACTCAGAATTATGGTTACTTATTCATATCATCACATCTCCCTAGATTAGGGTTTACTATTCACATAGCATCACATTACCCTAGATTAGGGTTTACTATTCACATAGCATCACATTATCCTAGATTAGGTTTTACTATTCACATAGCATCACATTACCCTAGATTAGGGTTTACTATGCACATAGCATCACATTACCCTAGATTAGGGTTTACTATTCACATAGCATCACATTATCCTAGATTAGGTTTTACTATTCACATAGCATCACATTACCCTAGATTAGGGTTTACTATGCACATAGCAACGCATTACCCTAGATTAGGGTTTACTATTCACATAGTAGTGAATTGAGATAATACCATCATTATTTATGAAGATTACTTCCATTCATGTCTTCACTTAGGTTAAGATTCATAGATCATCATAATTAGGGTTTCCATGATCCCATTGTAAAGGATCATACCCTAATAATGTGTATTCATACATGTTGGAAGTATATTACTTGATTCTCATTCATATTAGGAGTCTTCTCTCCCCTCTTTTTATTAGATGATGTTTACATATCTTATGATTAGGTTAGGATAATTCAACCTTGATAACATAAGGCACATTATTACTACAATGTTCATTAGGGTTTGCTTGATCAAGAGGTGTTGACTACTTAAACCCATCAAGGGTACTTTAGTAATGTTCACCATTGATCATAACATGCTTCAATCAACTAATTACTTGTTCCCTTAATGTCTTTAGATATCATTAGGATTTAGATTAATCAACCATTAAACCATCTAAGCCTTTAAAGCATTAAGCAATCTTGACCTTAAAAGACCCCAAACGGTTTTCCACTTTCAACCTCCAAACGGTTTGAAACCGCATGACCACCAAACGAACTTGAGAACATTTGGTCTCAAACGGTCTTGAGACCGTTTGGTCCAAACACCCTCAAAACCGCATGCACCAAAAAGTGTATTAACACTTCCAATTGAGTTAGGGTTTTCAATGTTGAACCCCTCAATCGTTCATGCCATGGTTAACCATTTATCTATTGAGCCAATTAAGTTAATACTCAACTGATGTGACCCTCAATTAATCCTAAATTGATCACCAATTAGGGTTTGGATGGATTGGATTAGGGTTGGAATCAATCATCCTTCAATACTAATCAATGTAAGACTAGTTACTTTGAAACCATAGAACCATCATCCAAATTGGGTATGACCTGACCCCAAATGGTCTTGAGGTCGTTTGGATGACCTCCAAACGGTCTTAAGACCGTTTGCCCATCATATCATCAAAATCCAAGTCAATCAATTAAGGTTTGGATCATTGGATTGATCACCAAATCAGCAACTGATTACACTTTAACTTAGTAACATTGGATCATCAATTGCTTAACCATACTCACCCCTAGACCTCCAAACGGTCTTGGGTGACCTCCAAACGGTCTTGAGACCGTTTGGCTCACCCAACCCTTGGATTCTAGTGAAAAATCATTAGGGTTTGAGCTATTGAGTTGATCATTAAATCAGAAATTGATTGCTTTGTAATTGTGTACCTTTGGACCTTCAATTGGTCAACTATACTTAACCCTATAACTCCAAACGGTCTTGGGTGATCCCCAAACAGTCTTGAGACCGTTTGGGCCAATCAACCCAAAACAATCAACTCATCACTTGCAAAATCAGCACTTAGCCGATTAGGGTTCATACCACATCTTTGGATCTTCAAACACATATCCATACTTGACCCTAGACCTTCAAACGGTCTTGGGTGACCCCCAAATGGTCTTGAGACCGTTTGGGCAAGAAAACCCAAAAAGTCAAATCAATCAAGTTGAAAGTCAGCACTTAATCCAATTAGGGTTTACCTAATTGATTATCCTTCAACTCATGATTCCTTTGGATTTAACCTATCAAATTTGGTGAGTTATTAACCAACATAATTATGAACAGGAATCTCAAACGGTCAATGCTTGTTCAACGCCCTCAAACGGTTTTGAAACCGTTTGCCCAAAAAGTTCAATTAATCAAGCTGAAAAATCAGCACTTAATCCATTTAGGTTTATCTAATTGATTAGCCTTCAACTCTCCATTCCTTGGGAGTTAACCCATAAAATTTGGTGGGTTATTAACTAAAATAATTATGAACAGGAATATCAAACGGTCAACGCTTGGTCAATGCCCTCAAACGGTTTTGAAACCGTTTTCCCAAAAAGGTCAAGTTAATCAGGTTGAAAATCAGCACTTAATCCAATTGGGTTTACCTAATTGATTAGCCTTTAACTCATGATTCCTTGGGAGTTAATCCCTCAAATTTGGAGGGTTATTAACCTACATAATTATGAACAGAAATCTCAAACGGTCAATGCTTGGTCAACTCAACCAAATGGTCTTGGAGACCGTTTTCTCCAACCGACCTTGTGAAACCGTTTGCCCTTCAAAATGTTTTGCAAACCGTTTGCCCCAAACCGTTTGGCCAAAAGGGGGGGGGGCAAGACCGTTTGATAAAGTAACATTGGTAATCACGCCCATTCTATTCTACCTCCAGATCAAGGTCTGTTCTTCATGGTTTTTTTTGCAAGAAAGCAAGGAAGGATGGGGGAAAGAAGAACAAACTACTTTTGCAAGAAAGAAAGATGTATAACAAAGTTTAAGGGTTTAGAGTTATAAAACCCGCCTTATAATCTGATCTAGAGCTCCAAGATCCGTAGATTTAATGGTGGCTTGAGCTCCAGGGGTCATCCAAGGTCCTTTCTTCAAGAATTGGATGGAGAAGATGGCTAGAAGCAAGAGTTGTGTAAGGAATACTAGCAAACCAACCTTGTAATGGAATTTCCTCCATGAATCCGAGCTAGAAGATGACCAAACTTACCTAGATCAACTTGGTCGTCCTCCTATGCTCCTAACCTCCTCCTTAGTCGTCCCAAAGCAAAAGGATGAAAAGAGGAAATGAAGGGAACGATCCCTTGATTGTGGAAAGAGCTTGCTTATATATTTTTGGGCATATTTCCAAGGCAATGATAAATACTTCTTGTCTTTTACATCTATATCCTCCACGCCCCTCTCCTACTTCTTTGCCACGTTCCTCCCTTCTTATAACATGCAAACTTATCTCTCAACCTTGGTTTAGAGGAAAACAAGCCAAACACTTTATTAAGTCATACATATATAAGGGTCATTTTGCATACATCTTGATTATTCAATTACAATGATTATCCTTCTTATATGGTTACTCAAATGAGGTGCCCCCCTCATTTTATTTACTCCACTTGATGATAAAAAGCATGAGAGGTACTTTAGAGGGTATATTTTACATGTTTCACCCTATGTTTTGGGTAAATTGCACTTTACACCAAAACTAGGTTTTAAAGTACAAGGATTGCTCTACAAGCTATATTTTGGTGCCCAAGCTTGGGGAATCCATATCACCACATCATATTCCTTCTTATGATGTCTCATCATCAGAGGAACATCTTAACATGTGCAATTTGCAAGTTAACCCCTCTAATTGGGTAATTTGCACATGGGTCCCTATTAAACAAAACAATCTTACAACATTGTTCAAAAAGGGCAGAAATGAAAATATAGATTCTTCTAAAGCTTTAATGACATATAAAGGGTTAACCACAAGCCTCTAATCATAATTTTAAGCAAAAAACCTAGGGTTAGTTCATAACCTAGGTCAGGGGTGTTACACCTATATGCCCATAAAGCTTCATTGAGGCGAAGTGACCAATCCTTGCGGTCCGGTCACACCGTCTTCTCCAAAATGAGCTTTATCTCCCGATTTGCCAACTCAGCTTGACCACTCCTTTGAGGGTGGTAAGGAGTAGCTACACGATGGTTCACTCCATGTCTCTTTAGCAGCCCTTCAAAGGTGCGATGGATGAAATGACTCCCGCCATCACTAATCATAGCCCTTGGAACACCAAAATGGCTAAAGATGTTGGATTTTATGAAATCACACACCACCTTATGATCATTTGTCCTTGTTGCCACAAACTCAATCCATTTTGATACATAGTCTACGGCGACCAAGATATAGACATACCCGAAAGAAGGGGGGAAAGGACCCATAAAGTCAATCCCCCAAACATCAAACACTTATACCACCAGAATAGGTGATAAAGGCATCATGTCCCTCTTTGAGATAGTGCCCACTTTTTGGCACTTGAAGCAACTCTTGCAAAAGTCATGAGCATTTTTGAACAATGTTGGCCAGTAGAAACCACATTGAAGAACTTTGGCGGCCGTGCCTTTCCCTCCAAAATGACCTCCACACACTCCGAAATGGCACATAGATAAGACTTCTTGCTGATCCATCTCCGGAATACACCTCCTAATGAGTTGGTCCGGGCAATACTTGAAGAGGTGAGGGTCATCCCAAATGTAGTTCTTGACCTTAGCAAACAATCTCTTGCTTTCCTCTCTTGTCCACATGCTAGGTATCCTCCCACTAGCTAGGAAATTTGCTATGTGCTTGTACCATGGCTTTTGGACATATGAGATTAAGAGGAGTTGTTCATGTGGCATTGTATCCTTGATTGGACTTGTCATATCAAAAGGTTCATCAAGGCGGGAGAGATGATCTGCTGCATCATTTTCTACTCCCTTCTTATCCACAATTTCTATGTCAAATTTTTGGAGCAACAAAATCCATCGGATCAACCTTGATTTTGAGTCTTTCTTGGACATAAAATACTTCAAAGCAGCATGGTCCGTGTAGATTGTCACTTTGTTTTACAAGAGATACGGTTAGAACTTGTCAAGAGAGAAGATCACCGCAAGCAACTCCTTCTCGGTAGTCGTATAGTTTCTTTGAGCATCGTCTAAGGTTTTACTTGCATAGTAAATAGCATGAGGAATTTGGCCAACGCGTTGACCCAGCACAGCCCCCACCACCATATCGGATGCATCAGTCATGATCTCAAACGAAAAAGAGAAATCCGGGGGCTGCATGATAGGAGTAGAAATAAGCCTTCCTTTCAAATGATTGAAGGCTTCAACACATTTGTCATCAAACTAAAATTCGACATCTTTCTCAAGTAATCGACAGAGTGGTCTTGAGATTTTGCTAAAGTCCTTGATAAACCGTCGGTAGAAACCTGCATGTCCAAAGAAAGATCGAACATGTCTTCCGGTGGAAGGAAGGTCGAGTGTAGAGATAAGGCCCACCTTGGCCTTGTCGACTTCAATCCCATATTTAGAAACTCGGTGTCCCAGAAATATACCCTCAGGTACCATGAAATGGATCTTTTCCCAAGATAGAACTAAGCGAACTTTCACACATCTTTCCAGAACAGTAGCTAGATGTAGCAAGCACTCATCAAAGGTTTTCCCGAAAACTGAAAAATCATCCATGAAAACTTCAAGTGACGAATCAAGCATGTCAGCAAAGATTGAGGTTACACATCTCTGGAAAGTGGAAGGGGCATTGCACAATCCAAATGGCATTATCCGGTAGGCAAATGTACCACTTGGACAAGTGAATGTCATCTTTTCCTGATCCGCCGGATGCACATCAATCTGAAAATATCCTGAGTATCCGTAAAGAAAACAGTAGAAGCTCTGCCCAGCCAATCTCTCTAAATCTGATCAAGAAATGGGAGTGGGTAGTGATCCTTCTTTGTCTTTTCATTGAGCTTCCGGTAATCAACACACATTCTCCACTTGGATTTCTCTCTCACTGGCATAAGCTCACCATCGACATTTTCTGCAACCGTAATCCCGCCCTTCTTGGGAACAACTTGGATGGGACTCACCCATGTACTATCAGAAATGGGATAGATGATCCCCGCATCAAGCAACTTTACAACCTCTTGAGTTACAACATCCTTCAACTTTGGATTTATCCTTCTTTGCATTTGGCGGTTCGGTCTCGCATCTTCTTCTAAGTATATCCAATGCACACAAATAGAGGGGTCAATCCCTCTCAAGTTAGCAATAGACCATCCAATGGCTTGGATGTTCTTCCTCAGGACTTCCATCAAGGCATCTTCTTGCTCAGGAGAGAGAATGGAGGAAATGATCACTGGGAGGGTGTCATTTGAGCCAAGGAAAGCATACTTCAATCCTTCAGGAAGTGTCTTCAACTCAAGAATGGGGGGTGCTTCAAGGGAGTTCTTTAATGGTGCAGAAATAGAAGGAAGGTACTCACTTGCAGTCACTAAGGCCAGCTCACCCTCTTCACTTTCTTCATCATCATCGTTAGGGAACTCAACAATTGGTTCAAGACCTCTACCTTGGGTGGCAGTCTCAATCCACACAGGTAGGCACTCTTCAACAATCTCTTCTAGACATTCCACCAAATAACAATCTTCTTCGGTGGCCCCTATCACTTTGGCTGTAGTAGAAGACTTGAAGATGTTCAACTGGATCTTCATGTGCATGAATGTAACATACATGGTCCCAGTCTTCACATGAATCACGACATCAACTGTGGCTAGAAAAGGTCTCCCTAAGATGATTGACACCTTTCTAGCCTCTTTTTCCATATCAAGAATGATAAAATCGACTGGGAAGAAGGTAGAAGTATCCTCATCAAGACGGATTTGCACATCATCCACACGCCCTGTAGGCATCTTCACAGATCGATCGGCCAACTGTAGAGTGCAATGGGTTGGCCTCAACTCCCCCATTTGGAGCTTAGTAAACAGATCATACGGCATCAAGTTTATGCTAGACCCCAAGTCAAGAAGAGCCTGGTCTATGCGATGTGCCCCGATGTAGCATGATATGATGGGAGCACCGAGGTCTTTTCTTTTTCGGGGAATGGTGTGTTGGAGAATGGAGCTCACTTGCTCAGTGAGCTTGATCTTCTTAGGTGTCCTCCCTGTTGTCTTTCTTTTGAAGGTGCACAATTCTTTAAGGAACTTTGCATAGGATGGAATTTGCTTGACTGCATCTATAAGTGGTACATTGATTTTCACTTGCTTGAAGATCTCCAAAATATCTTCCGCATGCTTCTTTATTTTCTTTGTAGCAGAAGGCTCCTCAAGTGCATCAGGATATGGAGGGAGTTGGGACCCCAATCAGTCCAAATCAACAGTATCATCCACTGGTATCACTGGAATCATAGTATCACGGCTTGGTATCACAGTATCAACGCTCGACGTCATGGTATCAACACTGCCTCTTATCATAGTATCATCAATCTGAATCTCAGTATCAACCTACTCAGCCTCAGTGTCATGTCTGCCAACAACTGTACCATGGGGCCTCTCCAAAGTCCTGCCACTCCTCAATGTGGTCACTGCCTTCACATGCTCATGGGTGGTAGGAGAGGGAGCTTGTGGAGGTGGTTGTGCCTGTTGGGGTGGTGGAGGCCTTTGGTGAGGGGAGTTGGGGTTTTGAAGAATGAATTGGGGTTGTAGTTGTTGTTGTGGTGGGGGGTGGTATTGTAGAGGTGGTTGTTGGTAGGTGTGAGGTGGAGGTGGAGCATATTGATAATTGAGTGGCGCTTGAGGAGGTTGAGGAGCATAGGGGTTTGGTGGGGCTTGGTAAGATGGTGGAACATAAACACTCAAAGTGTTCCCTAGAAAAGTCCCATCATTGTTTGGATTTGGCATTGGTTGAGATGGAAGTCTACCTTCTTCTCTTCTAGCCAAAGAGAGAGAAATCAGATCCAACCTCTGTTCAAGACAGTTAATAGACTGCCTATGTGCATTGACATCCTTTTTTACTTCATCTAGGCTTCTTAGCCTTCCTAGTACCTCGTCCTCAAACTTGGAGCTGTAGCGTGGCTTTTGCTGCCGTTGTCCTTGTCCATCCTCATTCTGTTGTTTCGAAGAGAAGTTTGGGTGGTTCCTCCACTCAGGAGTGTAGGAGTTGGACATTGGGCCCTGGTTGTTGCGGCCACCAAAGGAATGTAGAGCGTTGAATTACTTGTCTACAGTATCCACATCCATTGCGGGTTGGCTAGAAGAGCCACCCACTTGATTCTTCCTCACATGCATCATATCAGCCATCATTTTCATCATATCGGGGTCGATGGCATTGCGTTCGGGAGCCACAGAGGAAGGTGGAGGAGTGTAGTTTCGGCCGCAATGCCCCCCTTTAGTGGAAGCTCGGTGGCGAGAATTCTCGGTGAGATGCTCAAACAGCAGCCATGATTCCTCAGGCGGCTTTGCCATGAACGTGCCCCCGCAAGAAGAATCTATCTTGTTTTGGATTTGCTCATCAAGCCCGGTGTATAAGGCCTAAACTAGCTGCCACAGAGGAACCTCATGATGACGGCAGTCATGAAGCAACTTCTGGAACCACTCCCACGCCTCGTGGAAGGGTTCGTTCTCTTTCTGGGCGAACGATGTGATGCACCGTCTCATATAAGATAACTTGGCGATGGGGAAGAACTTCTTGAGAAACTCGTTCTTCACCTCATTCCAAGTGACCAACTCGGGCCTCGAAACGTACCACTCCTTGGCCTTCTCATTCAGGGAGAAAGGGAAGAGCGTTCTTCTGATTGAGTCGTCAGTGGCGGCAGGCGTGCGGAAGGTAGAGCACGTTTCAAGGAACATGTCTATGTGGTGGTAGGGATTCTCATTCTCCATTCCATAGTATGTGGGGACAAGTCCCAAGAGTGCCGGCGGGATGGAGAACTGCTGACCGGGCATTTGGTCAACCAACGTGACTATGGGGGAGTTGTAGTTCCCCGACGTGAAGTACTCATGAAGCGGGCGATGTGGTGGTGGAGGTGGAACATCTGGTGGCGGGTTGTTCTCAGCCATCTCGGCCTCTCGGTGTAGGTTGCGGCGAGCTTGACATCTTCTTCTCCCAATCTCGGGGTCATAAACCACCAAGTCGGTGCAATTCGAACGCGTGCTACACATGCACATCTGTCACCTGCGCAAATCACAAACAAACAACAAGGAGCCAAGTTAGTGAACCAATATGCAAGAGTAATACAAAGAATAAATAATAGCAATGGTGAGGGCAAAAGGAAGGGCTAATCTACACTATCTAACTAGGCCGAGTGCCTCTATCCCCGACAATGACGCCAGAAAGCTTGATGCGTCCCCGCTAGTGGTGCTTTTACACCCCACGAGGTCGGAGCGCACAGGATGTGGGATCTTATGCTTTTGAAATTTATAGACCTACACTAACTACCTACGTCTACTAAGACACTACGCCCGCAAGCGCACGAGTTAATTTTGTAGTATAGGAAGGCGGTAAGTACATGGTCGATCCATGGAGATAGAGGGGGTACTAGAGTTAGACGGGGTAAGCTACGTTCCTATTGCGAAGAGTAAGGTTTTTAGGGTTTAAAGGTTGGTTGGTTGTTAATTAAGCTAAGTGAGCAAGTAGGAAATGCAAAATGAAACTAAGTTATCAAAAGGCTAAACTAGAAATCTAAGTCAACAAGCTATCTAAACAAGAGCAAGAACAAACTACACTAGACTAAGCAAGCAACTAGCAATTGAGAGCCTAAGTTAACCACTAATCAAAATCAAAGGCCTAAATTAACGCTTAGCTAGCAAAACTAGGCAATTAACTAAGTTAACTAAAGCAATTGAACAACACTAGCATTAACAAGCAAACAGAGCAATTGGGGTTTTAAGTAATTAGATGAAGGAGGTGGGTCGTTTGGGAATGTGACCTTGACATTAATTGGGGGATGTCACCATAATAAGCAATTAGCATATTTCATTCTAGACTACCAAACCAAACAACAAGGTGGGTGTTATGAGAATGTACCATATGCTACTAGTTGGGGAACTAGGGCTAGGTGTAATTCTCATAGGACCTACCAAGTCTAGGTCTCTAGGATAAGTGGTATTAGTCAATTGGGGACCAAGGGTAAGGATGGGAGTAGAGATGAGGATATTTGACCTCATGCCACTAGCCACCTCAGCCTTTAGGAAATCCTAGGCAATTGCACTAATCACACTTATACTAGTCACTTAGAACTCACATTTTCATGTAGGAAGAAGGTGATCATGTAGGAAGATAGGGGGCTAGCTAGGAATCCGAATTAAGGACCTAGGAGCCAATCCTATGATAGATACATAGAAACCAAAACATCCTAGAGACAAATATTTTCAAGCACCACAAGGCTAGCAATTAATGCAACTAAACAACAATCACATGCACAGGTAATGGGAAATGAGATACAAGCAAAGGCAATCATCATAGAAGTGAAATATGTTCATTACAAATTATATTCCCCCAACATGGTATCACAGTCACATTTTTGCCCCAAACAGCCCACCCAAGGGGGGCTTAGCTATACATGATCAACATAGAAACAAAGGAGAAGGGAAAGAGAGTAGGAAACGCCATGGATGCTTGATGAAGCTTGACTTCTTCACCTCCTTGCTGCTAGCCACGAGCCTCCTCCTCCAATGGTGCCCAAGAGCATGGAAATGGTGGAATGGATGGATAGAAACCTAGAGAAACTAGGTTTCTATGGTGGAAATGAGTGGAAAGTGGGTGGAAATGAGATTAAATGCAAGGAAAGTAGGTGGATGGGAGTAATGGATGCAAGGGAGCAGCTAGGTTGCGGCTAGGAGTGCTCTCTCTCGAGCCCTAGAAGAAACTAGTGCTTATATAGGAGCTAGGGCTAAGTGGGGGTATAATAGGAAAAACAGTGGAAAGTTGTAAAGGGTAGGTGATCACCACGGTCGTGGTGGGTGTTCCACGGATGTGGTGAGGGTAATGGGGAATGGCCGTGGGGGGTGAATACGCTCGTGGTGTGAAGGAAGTGGTGAGATGGTGGTGGCCACGGCTGTGGCGGAGTGCCACGGTCGTGGTGGGTAGCATGAACCACGACCGTGTTGGGTAACACGACCGTTTTAGAGGAGGAGGAGCTGACCGTGGGGAGGGGCCATGGGCATCTTGATTGTCATCGGCCACGGTCATGGTGACTTGGCCACGGTCGTGGCGTTCCGGGCAAAACCCTGTTGGCGACTGACTTCTTGCAATTAATTCCCATGACTGTGGCAGGGTGCCACACCCGTGTTCTCTTCTCCTGACCACAACCGTGCTGATGGCCATGGTCGTGGCGTCTTCACTGGCCACGGTTGTGGCTGGGAGGCCATGGGTTGTGGGGCTCTGGGGAATTTCCCTGTTGCAACCTGTTGGATCTTGGCAATAAAGCCACGACTGTGGCTTTGTGGCCACGACCGTGGTGAGGCTTGACTTCTTGATTTCTCTTCTAACTTTGTCATTTTCGGATGTCTTTTCTTGGGGATGATTCTTGGCCACTGGAGGTAGGTTGCGGGAGACTTTGGGGCCTTCTTTAGGTCCCTCCTTCTCTCTCTTCCATCTAAGCATGGTCCAAGTACCTGAAAAAACAGTGCAAAGCACATCCATAAGCATATTTGCAATGATAATCATATTGGGGAGAATAACATGCAATTCTAATACATTTGAATTTGATAAAGGTACAAAATGACACGAGATACAACCCTAGAATAGGGTTGGATCAGAAACACACGGGTGGATTCACTTTTGATATTTATAAGACTTAAACTAACACACCTACATCTACAAAAACACTAAACCCGCAAGCGCACGAGATCGTATCATAGTATAAGAAGGTGGCAAGTATAGGGTCGATCTATAGGGAAAAGAGGGGGCACTAGGGATAGGTTAGTTTGGCTAGGTTCCTACTGTTGAGACTAGGGTTAAGGGTTTGAATGTTGTTTTGATTGTTAAACTACTATGAACAAACAAGGAATTAAAGGCAAGAATGAAATCTACGTTAACCCTAGACTAGATTAAGGTTAAACAGGCAAGAAATGATTAAGCTAGGTATGAAACTATAAAATACACTAAGGCAAGCAAGAGAAGGGCAAGAGAGCAATTAAAGAGCTAAGCTAGCATGAACAAGACAAGAAGTTAACTAAGTAAGAAAAGAACTAATTAAGCTAAGCAAGCACAAAACTAGGGTTTTAAGCAGTAAAGAAAGGTATGGGCTGTTTAGGGGTATGAACTTATCACTTAAGTTGGGGGTGACATATGAACATTATGATTCCATTTTGATTATCCAAATCAAACAACAAGTTAGAGTCTAATGAATTAACCTAAGCTACTAACTGGCGATGTATCTGGATGAGAAGATAGCTTAGTTCAAGAAGATACAACAAGGTCCGATGTTATTCAACGAGTATGAGGCTAAGTTTATGGATATTTTGAGGTTTTGTCCTCATATGGCACAGACATATAAGGAGAGAATCCATAGGTGTGAGAAGGGTTTGAGCTCAGAGTTGTCTACAAGGACGTCTACTTTGGATAATAGAGAGAGGTTCTCTACCTTTATGGAGTCAGTGAGGCAGATTGAGAGGTCTGCTATCAAGAAGTGTGAAGACAACGCTAATAAGAGGCCAACTCAGTTTTTGGGGCATGCGTCTGGTGGATTTAAGAAGCCAAGTTCTCATCATTACAATATCAATAGTCATAATGGAGACTGACTTTTTCTGAGTCGAGATTAGGAGTGCTATTATAGTGGTAAGGGAAGAGGTCACAGTTTTCCGCCAACACACATAACACAATGTCTATATTAGTGATAGGGCCATCTAGGCCACATTATGATACCAGTTTTGTTATAAGTGTGGGCAAGTTGGGCATACAAAGTGGGTCTGTGTGAAGGATGAGGAGGTGACACAATAGCTGAGGTAGAGTCAATGAGGTTCCCAACAACAATAGTACAATAGTGGTGGTAGTACAGGATGTAGTCAGTCGTCACAAGCATGATCTTCTGGACCAGTTGGCAAAGGATGAGATGACTAGATTCTATGCTATGATTCAGTCAGAGAGAGTTGTCAATCCATAGGTCATGACAGGTCACATGGAACTTTTTCATTCTGACTTAACTATTTCTTCTTTTGTATCTGCTTTGGTTGACCTAGGTGTGACACACTCTTTTATCACTAGAGATATGATAAGTATTTGTAAACTACCTGTTTGTAGTAGATCTGATATCCTTATGCTAGAAATCCCTTTAGTTGGTTCCACTGAGTTGTGGGAGGTGTGTCCATCTTGTGTTCTTTTTTTCTTCTCAAGATGCAACATTCAAGTGGACCTTATGGCACTTGACATGCATGAGTTTGATGTGATCCTAGGGATGGATACCTTGGAGAAGTACAAGGTTTTTTTAGACTGTAGTTCCAAGGTGGTGACATTCTGTGATGGAAATGTTTTGTGGGTTTTCCAAGGAGATAGGAAGATTCTTCCTCTGTGTTTGGTGTCAGCTATGATAGTAGAGAGGTTCATGAGACAAGGGTGTAAGGCTTTCTTGGCACATGTTGTGTCTACTACAAGGGGGAGTCCTAGTATCCAAGAGGTACATGTAGTGTGTGAGTTTGAGGATGTCTTTCCTGAAGAGTTTCCTGGTGTTCCCCCTTCTAGAGAGATTGATTTTGAGATCAATCTTGTTCCTGGAACACAACCCATAGAATAGTCACCCTATAAGATGGCACCAATAGAGATGCAAGAGTTGAAGAAATAGTTGCAGGAGCTGTTAGAGAAGGGTTTCATTAGACTGATCACTTCCACATAGGGTGCTCCTGTGTTGTTTGTAAAGAAGAAGGATGGATCTATGAGGTTGTGAATAGAATACTGACAATTGAACAAGGTTATGGTAAAGGACAAGTATCTATTACCAAAGATAGACAATCTATTTGATTAGATGGGAGGTGCTATAATGTCCTCGAAGATAGATTTGAGGTTAGGTTACCACCAGTTGAGAATCAATGTAGATGACATACCCAAGTCTACTTTCAGGACTAGGTATGGTCACTATGGGAGTTTGTGGTTATGTCGTTTGGGTTGACCAACACTCTGACAACTTTCATGGATCTCATGGATAGGTTGTTGAGATTGTACCTTGATCAGTTCACAATAGTTTTCATAGATGATATTTTGAAATACTCTAGAGATAGTCAACATCATGAACAACACCTTCACCAGGTTTTGAAGTAGTTGAGGCAACACCAATTGTATGCCAAGTTCAGCAAGTGTGAGTTCCAGTCAACAAAAGTATCTTTTCTTAGTCACATCATATCTTCTAAAGGTGTTTGTGTGGATCCAGAGAATGTACAATCAGTGATGGACTGGGAACAACCCTAGACACCAAAAAGGTCCCAAGTTTCCTAGGTTTGGCAAGTTACTACAGGAGACTCATAAAGAACTTCAATGCTACAATGTTACCCCTAAAAAACTTGACAAGGAAGGGTGTTATTTTTGTCTGGGATGACAAGTGTCGGTGTTCTTTCCAGTTGTTGGAAGGAGAAGTTGACTAGTGCACCAGTGCTAGTTCTGCCAGAGAAAGGGAAAGGTTATATTATCTTCTGTGATGCTTTGAAGAACGGCTTGGGATGTTGATAACACCAATTTTTGTGATGTTTTTTACCTTTATTCTGTTATCAAAACTGCCCTTTTTAAATATTTTCCTCTCTTTTATAAGTACTTTTGCAAAAATTGGCCAAACGACGCTCTTAATCCAATATTTCCATCTTTTGCAGAGTTTTTCCTCATTTGGGTACATTTTATCATCAATAAGGCCGTAACGGCCCACAAATAAGTTCCACCTACATCGGCCTTCCACACGACCGATACGATAACTGCCCGACAAGGGTAGCGCGACACTCCGACGCGCGACATAGGGATGCCGCACAAGAAGGAACTAGCGGGCGACACGTCTTCTACCCGACAGGGAGCCGAGCTTGCCACGACAACTAAAGCTTGACGTGCGACACATGCCACCCACCGACAGGCGCCGCCCGTCACGTGACCGACACCCGAAATCCTTGTGTCGAGCGATATGTGTATCGGCCGTCCACTGACTGTGCGAATAAGGAGGACACGTGGCGCTTCGAGCACCATAACTTCCCCCAACCTCTGCCTATAAATAGCAGCTACAGGAAGCCAAAAAGACAGGTCGGAACCCTGAGGAAATCTTCGGAGGAAAGCTGTGAGAGCAGAGAATATCGTGCCTCAGTGTTTGTGCCGGGCAATTCTAGGTGAGCTCTTCCCCATCCCGAGAGGGAGGGAATGGTTCACTTAGGATCGTCCCTGAAGATACTACAGTCCGATATCGGCCAACGAGGATAAGCGACATAAGCGCCCGACATTAGATGCGTCGCTCCAAGCCCGACACGATACCGAACCCGATACGCCTCGCCCGTCATGGCGTGCCACCCGAGAGGGTGCCGCCTGACATGTGCGTATCGGGCCAGGGTCCTCGAACGATACAATCAGCCCGTCACGGTGTGTCGCCTGAGAGGGTGTGCCGCCCGACACGGTTGTATCGGGCTAGGCTCCTGACCGGTATCGGGCTGGAGAGTCCGCTGTAGTCTGTCGTCCTTCTACATCAAGAAGGTGACATCTATCTTTATTTCTATCATTTAATTCTTTACTTACGCAATGTAATCAAAACCTCTATTGTTTATGGAAATAGAAGAGCTTAATTACCTGCTGCTTTATGCTTGGTGTAATTGTTGGATGACTGCTATGTTTAATATCTGAACTGTAGCTTGCATGTTTGGATCACATTTTGATTAGCTACCGAATCGTGTTTTCCCGTCGCAACAACTTCGAGAGATGTGTTGTGGCTCTAGTGTTTGGTCCGATTTTGGAGTACGAGAGTGCCCGAAATCAGAGTTGCTTCAGTAACATTTCACTCTAACCTAAGTCCAACAACCTCGAGAGGGGTGTTGATTCTTGGTTAGAGGTACCCGCTCTGAGAGGAGGGGTACAAGATGTTCCTGCTGCCGCTTGTTTTACCGAAGTCTTGTCCTTCGCACCTTGCTTTGGCTCTAGTATTATCTTTCTATTTCTATTGCATGAAAACCCCTAAAAACTAAACCTTAAATCTTTCTAGTAGCTCCAGTTGGAGATATTTTTCTTTGTTTTATTGGTGTATCTTGTTGTTTCCCTTTGGGGAATTTTACTATCCCTTTATACCTGCCGGAGTGTAGCGTGTCGATTCAGAGTTCTCAACACTACCACCCTTGTCCCTGTGTTCGACCCCGTATATCTACTTTGACCCCGTAAGCAAAGTTGTGGGGGCCTAGAAGGTTTCGGGTTATAAATATAAAAGTCCAACTACTTCAAATCCGCCTCCATTTTTAGACGCGCGATTTAGGCCGGTCAACTTTTTGGCGCCATTGCTGGGGACAAGGAAAAACGGTACTGTAGACGAATCCGAATCCACTAACTACACTCCCATGCCTCAAGCTTAGAAATGAGCTTGACAGCACTCTTTTTCTTTTTTATTATCATTATTCTTTGCCTAAAATTAATAATTCAATTTTCTAAACTTGATTTTTCGTGCCATTTCAGGAACTCTAAAGAATGGTGACCTGTTCCACCGAGCTCTGACACCGTTCAACTGTTCAACTGAGCACAATCACCAACACCATGCCTCCTCACGTAGACCCGCAACATTAAGAAGAGGAGCACTAGGGGAGGCCTAGGCATGATTCACCTCCGCCCGGAGGTGACGACCGCTATGACGGTAATAATCCGCTTGAAGATCCCGAATTGGAGCACTCCGAAGAAGACCATCCCCAAGTCAGGTGTCGCCACCGTCATCGACACCGGAGAAATCAAGACCAAGCACATCGCCGACAGGACAACAACAACGAAGACTCAGAGGAAGAAGAGAAAATGCTGAGAGAGTTGGCATCCACAAAGGCCAACAACTCCCGATGTCCAGTCGTTATCCCACGGTTCAATGCGATAAATTTCGAGCTCAAGCCATCCGTAATCTCAATGATTCAAAATAAGAGCTTCAGGGGGAGTTCAAAGAATGACAACCCCTACCACCATCGGGACACCTTCAAAAATATATGTGATACCATAAAGATGAGGGGGGTCCCCCAAGAAGTGATTTACTGTAAGGGCTTCATTTTCTCCCTGGAGGACAAAGCCCTGTCATGGTATCTTGGGTTTCCCCACCAATCTCTAAATGGATGGGGAGCATTGGCTGACGCATTCATGAACAAGTTCTACCCCACCGAAAGGACTATAAGAAACAGGCAGAAAATAACCTCTTTTATGCAGAAGCCTAATGAGAGTCTCCATGATGCCTGGGAAAGGTACCAGGAATATCAGAGGGACTGCCCTCACCACAACTATAAGAAGGGCTTCCTAGTCACCACCTTTTACAATGGTCTGACTCCCGATGAAAGGGTGTCACTAAATGCGGCAGCAGGCAGTGACTTCCTTGGGAAGAAACCAAGCAAGTCCGAAAGGATCATCAAGAATATGGCCGAGCTGATGGTCGACGCTGATTTTGATAGATCCGATAGAGGACAGGTGAAAAAGGTCGGTGAAGGGTCCTCTCTTGAGTCCAAGGTGCTGGAGTCCATTACCTCGTAGACACAAAGAATAGCTACCGATGTTAAGCAACTGAGGGAAACTGGCGGGAAAGGAAAGAAGCCAGTCGAAAAGGTGATGAAATGCGTAACCTGCGGTGAGGGAGGACATGGGGTAGATCATTGCATCTACACCTGACCTGATGTGGCCAGTGATACTGACTCCAAAAACGAAGGGACTGAAAATGTCTCTTTCGTGAATTTCAAAAGGCCAGATCACCCCAGCTTCAATTATGGAAATAAGGATGCGGCTAAGAACTCACATCAGTTGCATACCTTGTCGAAGCCGTTGCAAACCTTCAAGAAAAGAGGGGGGCCGAGTCAGTATGCCAAGAACACCCAGTTTTAGTCAGCCAAGGGAAATTTCCAGGTACAAGGTAAATATCAAGTTTCAAACAAAGAACACGACAAGGGCTCGAGCCAGACAGACGTGATTGGCCAGTTATTCGACTTTGTGAAGAGGCAGGACACCATCAATAATCAACTAGCACAAAGTGCGCTATCAAATTCTGGCGTGTTGAGCTCTTTGCAGGTGCAATTGGCGGACATGCAGACGCATCAATGCCAAATTGACCAGCAACTAGCTCAGTTGGCCGAGATCGTGAAGAACCCGTCAGGGAAGATACCGTCGAATATCGAGACTGCCAAGAAGGCAGGACTATGACCACAAAGGCAAAGAATGAAGATGCAGGAAGAAGAAGCTGAAGACGTCCAGCTGAAGACAGAAAACACAGCGCTTCTCGGGAGGCATCCCGAGCCGTCTTTTAATTCCTAGAATAGGATGCTTTTACTTTCTTGCAAGAAAAACACTACAAACATTATGGACTATAATAAGGCCCGATTCAGTGCATGCACCACATGCGCTGCCTCTTCTGTTTTATGGGCCACCGCCTTAGTTTTATTGACTGAGATGGGTAATACCATCTAAGGCCGAGATCTTAGTCTTTGGCCAATGACGTTTTACTCATCAGCCGCTTTCAACCGCTCTGTTTTCATATCGTATCAGGCGGCAACCCAACCGGCGCTATGAATGCGCCCATATCGGGCAGTGGAATTTTGGGGATCGCAAGGGTCATGACAGATAGCATACCTTGGCGGAATACACTCGTATTGAGCAGTTGGAGTAATTACTCTTGTGCCGAAGGATGGACTACCCGACTCAGGAACTAGTTACCCCAACGGCCGATGCTCGCCGCAGAATAACTAGTTTTACCCCGGTTGAGATTGCTATATAAGGAGCCGAGATTTTACCGTGTCGGGCTACTGCCTTACTGTTTTCACTCTCCTGTGTCACGCTAAGACTCTGTGAGTTAGCTCCCGTGTCATGCAAGGTTTCCCTACTCTCGTGTCATGCGGAAGTTTAAGAACACATCAAGGTATAGCCCGACAGACCATATCGCCCGACATGACTTTCCCTTAAATGAGTAACTTATCGGGCTCGTGGTTCTTGCGCTGAGTAGCCTTGTATCGCCCGATATGCCCGTCGCGCAATGTACCTTTTTTCACATTTGCCCGATACGCCATATCGAGCGATAGTTGTGTCACCCATCTTTGCACCGCCTCACCTGTTTTGTTGTCGGGAGACACGCTACTTTCCTCTCAGAAAGCCATATCGGGTATCTTATCTTATCGCTATCGTATCGCCTGACACACCTTTGTCGGGTGACAGACCCGACGCGTATTTATCACCATATTGCTTTGTTCTTATCGCATGTATGATCTTCCGACGTGACGGGCGATACCCATATCTCATGTCGGGCTCAAGCTGAAAACCTCGTATCGCCCGATACGGGGTGTGGGATCATTTTCTGTATCAGGACATACCTTATCGCACATTCAGTTTAACTTCTTTAAAACATCGACACATTTAATTGATCAAGGAATTTGTTTATTAATTAATAGAAATGCCCACATCAAGCAAACTGCTGTCCCTATTGACGAGCAAGGCAGAAGGATCTACCCCAAGACAACAGCTGAAGCACCAACTGTCAGGCGAAAATGCCCCAATCCAGAAGCGGATGGGGCTTCGACAACGGAGAAGAGGACTAGGGTTGGAGATGTGGCAGCTCCAACACCAATAGCCGCAGCAGAACTCCCGGAGTACTCGCCAGGAAGGTTTGTGCCAAGGGACTCGAGCACGCTCACCGTTATGCTGAGATAGAAACCAAGGTGTACAGGATGAGCAGGTTCTACCATGAAGCTTCATTTGCTGAGCTGGGAATCTTTGAGAGGCTGAAGGGCATCCTCACTGCTGTAGGGCTAAGGAAGATCTGCTTCAGCCGATCTTCCTCTTATACTGGACTCACGAAAGTGTTCATGTCTTCTCTCCACCGAGTGAAGATTCTTTTGTGGAAAGAAAAGAATACGACGGAGCATATAGACTCCAAGCCCGTCTTTACAACTCAGAGCACGCCATCTCCGAGAAGCTTCTGAACAAGATTTTCTCTTCCAGCGAGGAGGAGAAGAATCTAATGGACAACGGTAAGAGAATCACTGAAGGGGACGGGTTCAATCCCGTGGAGGTCTGGAACAAGCTAACCGGTGAATCGTCATTTAAGCTGGGAAGAAAGGTGGTAGCAGTGCACTCCTATTTTTGGAGAATAGTGCACAAATTGGTGGTGTGCTTGCTATTCAGCAAGAATGAGTCCAGCAACATATACACAGAAGAACTCCATGTCATGTGGCACATGATGGAGGGATGAGTGATCAACCTCGGGCGGTTCTTGCTAAACAGAATGCACCCGATGAAGGATGCCACCAAAGAATACTGTATGGGTGGCATCGTCAACTTGATTGCGGCAGGGCTCGGGTACCCGAAAGAGCCGCACAGCCTTTCAAGGACGCAACGCGATGAGCTAATCGACACCAAGTACCTGATGAGGACCAACATCATAAAGGAGGGGAGGGACTACTTCTACAAATTTTCAAGAACCAACATACTCCTCTCGCTTCCTCGCTGCGCCACCTACGACGTTGAAAAACTGGTCTTCACTACCACAGAGATTGAAGCTGTAGAGAAAGACGCATCCTACACCACCACCACCAGAGCCCAGGAAAGGACAATTCCAGAGCTACCGATGGTAGCTGCTAATAGAGTTGTCGTCGCTCCTACTATACCAGCCACTACCACAACAACGACTGTGGTGGCTGAACAAGACCCGGTGATCGTTGATGTCACCGAGACAAAAACTATGGGAGCTTCCGCGAAAGAGATGACCGCAGTCCCCGTCATCCCTTTAAGGCCTGTAGAGGCAGAAGAAGCACTTCAACAGGACGCCAACAATGGGGTGTTCGACGAGATCCTAAGAATGGAGCTTGAAGGATGACAGTTGACGCCGACACCGCTGCTGGTGTCCCCTCTTGTAGTGGGTGAGGAGATCACCGACAGTGTAGAGGTGGAGCAGCGTCCGCCCACACCACAACTATCTCCACCTCGACGAGAAGGCAAGGCGGTGGCAACTGAAAGAGCGTCGTCGCCTCGCCCGGCGACATCTGCATCACGAATGATTCAGATAGACTCTACCTCGCCTGGTAGACCATCACGCGAGCAAGATGTCATGAGGACGGAAGGGATACCCACTGGAACTCCTCCGTCGCTCGGAAAGATGCTCGGGCACGAGCTCGACTACTTGCGGGAGGTAACATATAACAACTCAGCTACTTGCATTTCCTTAACCCGCAAGCTTGCATCTTTTCAAAACAAGCTGAATAGCCAAGAAAGAGAGCTGTTGACTCTAGCTTTCCTTCCCAGTGGATTAGAGGCTCTATCTGTGATGCTTCAACAAGTTCTCCAACGCCTCGACAAGATCGAGGAGAGGCTGGACAGGAGTGGCGACCATCCGCGTCGAAGGCAGCCGAGAAGGTCCCCGTCACCCCCTAGCCATGGCTCTCCTTCTTCGGCAGCATCCCCCTCGGGAACAGCGTCCTCCTCCTCCTCCAGTGGGCAATCCTCAATGCCCGAGGAGGGGACGCAACAAAGGTCAGCCGACGGAACTCCAGCAGGACAGGAGAGCTCCCTAGGCTTGGAAGAAGAAAACCCCTCTACCCCCCTAGATGAAGTCGAAGATGATAATGGAGATATCAGCATCGGGGGAGACTCGTCTGATGAATATGAGGGAGAGAAGGGGGACGTCTACGTAGTCAATAAAAGACACCTCCCCTGAGGAAGATGCTCGATGGCGGATAGATTCTGTGAGCCATCCGAGATACCCTCCTTTGAGATGACCGACTTCGACAGAAGGGCCATCGGATCCCTGACGATCAGAGACCAGAAGCTGCTGAACAAGGTCTTAAGATCACAGGAAGATGAAGAAGACGTCGTCTGGAGCGACGAATACTTCTCCGTACGACGGGGAGATCTCCGAAGTATGTTCCGCACGCCGGCCGTCATCAGCAAAAGACTGTTTAGGGTCCTTGAAAATGCGATAATAGAAAATATCGACAGCAGGACAAGTCGGAAGACAATATATACCGCCACCCCGACCTTGGCGAGAAGACTGATGAAAGGAGATCCAGACTCTAGTGCGATGGGTGACATGCTGCAATACATCGAAAAGCATAGATCTACTTTTGTGTTGGCCCCATATAAGCACCGCAACATGTGGTTTCTCTGTGTTGCGGACCTCAAAAACCACGACGTCCAGCTGCTGTGCTGCAATAATGACGAGGTGCCATGCTTCGGGAATATTTTCTGCCACCCAGAGGACAAGAAATTGAGGCTCATGCCGCTGCGTCTCCTATGAGCTATCAAGCAGGGAAGCCAACGTCACAAAGGCGTTTGGAATTTCTTTACTCTCAGAGACCTCCCCGTTCAGGCAGAAGGGGGAAGCGGAAACAACACCTTCGCCGTCTTGAGAGACATTGAGGTGCTGAATACAATTGGAAACCTTGGGGCCCTTAGGGGCACAAGCTTCTATCACCAAAGAGGCATATACGCCATGCTGCTAATTAAAGACAAGTGCTATTTCCGAGACGTAGGAGTACCAGAGCAGCTGCTAGACAGTGACCTAGAAGAAGACTCTTCACAATCCAACAACTCCTTAGAGAAAGAAGCAGAGATGGCAACCGACACATATGGGGCAGGCAAGCAGTTGGAAATCTTACAGAAAGTGCACGTGATGGAAGATACTGCTTCGCCTGAAGCTATAGAAGGGCTGATCAAAAATTTTGACCGATTTTCGTGCGCAACTCTCACACAGGAGCAGGTCAACGAAATCCATCTGAAGTTAGCTGATTCCACCCCGTCGGAAGTCACCTATTAGGCAGGCAATGTCGTAGTCCCAGCCGATGATTTAAGGGACATGGTAAAAGAAGGAGGATGCTTGGCTGTATCCATGGTGGCCGCTTACATCCAAACTATACAACCAAGGCTTGAACATGCTTACATAGCTCATCCTATGTTGTTCAACGACATTTGCCTCGCCGATGAAATATTAGCGAAGCAAGCATTCCTGGAGGAGTTGGAGAGCGAGGTTCCACGCATGATCTTCCTCCCTATCCTATATTATAGCCACTGGACGCTCCTAAAAATGTACACTCGACAACGAGCAGGAATCTTCTACAACAGCTCGGACATCAACAAAAACCATCCAGTGCCGTGTACATTAGAACCGTTTTCATCCGTCGAACGCTTGGTCCAAAAATACTACGACGAGATGTCAAAGATGATCCAACCATTCCTGGACACACAAGCGAGCAAATGGCACGAACTCCAGTTCTGCCACCGCAGTCCGCAACAGATTCCCCTATCCAACGATTACATCATCTATGTCCTGGAATGGATAGCAAATGAAGCAACGCCTGACCAGCTCCACAACATCGATTATCACAGCAAAAGAGGAGAATATGTGTGGGAGCTTTTATCCGACGCAGGCGCGCTCACCGGCTAACCTCACTGGAATAACATTACCTAACCTCACATACTTCACAACTCTGGGATAGAGTGTGGAGTAAGTTTGGGGGGGTACCATGTACCAGTGAGGGAGGTATAAAATTTTGAAAATTTTCTGAATTTTCTGACTCGATTTCTTCATTCTTTTGTCTCAAATTCGTTATTCTTTTTTTCTTTGTGTACATATATATGTTCATACCAAAGTTTTGAAAATTTTTTTGTTTATATCATCTCCATACATATGTACAAAGACACTATATAGTAAAAACCTGATGCGACTTCTTGCCAAGTTTGTTTTCTATGTGCTTAACAAGATGCAAGTTTTGTAATATCTTTCTGATAATGCTGCCTCAAACAACAAAAGATTACGTTTTTCTGTGCCAAAATTTCGAAAAAAAATATAATAAATCTCGTAAACAGCTAAGAGACGAGTATGGAGAAGGAAAAAGCTGCCCAAACAGCAAAAGTCACTTTTGTTTTCCCTTACCCAATGAAAATCCCAAAAAAAAGAGAAAGAAGCCTTATGAGTGTGAATAAAAGCATGAGAGTTGTACCAAATAAAAGAAAAGAAAAAATATATATATACACACTTGTTTTCCAAAAGTACCCATCTTTAGGCATGGTAGATCCGGGGTAGTGGTACGTAGGATGTGAAATCACTGCTCTAAAGCCAACTGGCTTGGACTGCATGGACCACTTGCCTGCTAACGGACCCTTACCTGGATGGACTGATGGGAAACAAGAAAAATCCCAAAAAGCCTTAGCCTACCCTATACACAACTTTCTGTCCCTAAAGCTGTTTGGTGTGAAAGCTAACTTCGGAATCATACACCAAAGTCTCGCAGAAGATGTGTAGAAAAATTTTACTGAAATAATAAGGTAGGAAACACAAGGTCTTTTGTTCATAATGAGACAACATTCTCTCTAAAGGCATCACGATTCTTCTTTTACCTCTTGAACTGAAAACTACACCGAGCAAGAAGAAGCATCACAAAATAAAGTTTAAATATTGATTGAGGACAATCAAAATGCTAAGTTTGGGGGAGTTGATAACACCAATTTTTGTGATGTTTTTGACCTTTATTCTGTTATCAAAACTGCCCTTTTTAACTATTTTCCTCTCTTTTATAAGTACTTTTGCAATAATTGGCCAAACGACACTCTTAATCCAATATTTCCATCTTTTGCAGAGTTTTTCCTCATTTTGGTACATTTTATCATCAATAAGGCCGTCCCGGCCCACAAATAAGTTCCACCTGCATCAGCCTTCCAGACGACCGATATGATCACTGCCTGACAAGGGTAGCGTGACACTCCGACACGCGACATAGGGATGCCACGCAAGAAGGAACTAGCGGGTAACATGTCTTCTACCCGACAGGGAGCCGAGCTCGCCACGACAACTAAAGCTTGTTGCACGACACAGACCACCCACTGACAGGCGCCACCCGTCACGTGACTGACAGTCAACATCCTTGTGTCGGGCGATATGTGTATCGACTATCCACTGACTCCGTGAATAAGGAGGACACGTGGCGCTTCGAGCACCATAACTTCCCCCAACCCCTGCCTATAAATAGTAGCTATAGGAAACCGAAAAGATAGGTCGGAACCCTGAGCAAATCTTCGGAGGAAAGCTGTGAGAGTGGAGAATATCGTGGCTCAGTGTTCGTGCCGGGAAATTCTAGGTGAGCTCTTCCCCATCCCGAGAGGGAGGGAATGGTTCACTTAGGATCGTCCTAGGCGATACTGCAGGCCGATATCAGCCAACGAGGATAAGCGACATAAGTGCCTGACATTAGATGCGTCGCTCCAAGCCCGACACGATACCGAACTCGATATGCCTCGCCCGTCACGGCGTGCCGCCCGAGAGGGTGCCGCCTGACATGTACGTATCGGGCCAGGATCCTTGAACGATACAATCGACCCGTCACGGTGTGTCCGCTGAGAGGGTGTGCCGCCCGACACAGTTGTATCGGGCTAGGCTCCTATCCGGTATCGGGATGGAGAGTCCATTGTAGTCTATCGTCCTTCTACATCAAGAAGGCGACATCTATCTTTATTTCTGTCATTTAATTCTTTACTTACACAATGTAATCAAAACCTCTATTGTTTATGGAAATAGAAGAGCTTAATTACCTGCTGCTTTATGCTTGGTGCAATTGTTGGATGACTGCAATGTTTAATATCTAAACTCTAGCTTGCATGTTTGGATCGCGTTTCAATTAGCTACCGAATCGTGTTTTCCCGTCGCAATAACTTCGAGAGATGTGTTGTGGCTCTAGTGTTTAGTCCAATTATGGAGTACGAGAGTGCCCGGAATCAGAGTTTCTTCAGTAACATTTCACTCTAACCTAAGTCCAGCAACCTTGAAAGGGGTGTTGATGCTTGGTTAGAGGTACCCGCTCTGAGAGGAGGGGTACAGGATGTTCCTGCTGCCGCTTGTTTTACCGAAGTCTTATCCTTGGCATCTTGCTTTAGCTCTAGTATTATCTTTCTATTTCTATTGCATGAAAACCCCTAAAAACTGCTAAATGTCTAAAAACCTTAAATCTTTCTAGTAGCTCCAGTTGGAGATAGTTTTCTTTGTTTTATTGGTGTATCTTGTTGTTTCCCTTAGGGGAATTTTGCTATCCCTTTATACCTGCCAGAGTGTAGCGTGTCGATTCAGAGTTCTCAACACTACCACCCTTGTCCCTGTGTTCGACCCCGTAAGCAAAGTTGTGGGGGCCTAGAAGGTTTCGGGTTATAAATGTAAGAGTCCAACTACTTCAAATCCGCCTCCATTTTTGGACGCGCGATTTAGGCCGGTCAGATGTGTGCTGATGTAGGACAAGAACATGATTTCTTTTGCTTCATGATATCTTAAGAAACACGAGGCGAACTACCAGACACATGATCTAGATCTAGAAATAGTGGTTCATGCCATAAAGATCTAGAGTCACTCTTTGTATGGAGAGAAGTGTCAGATGTTCACTGACCACAAGAACCTTCAGTATACTTTTTCAAAGCAAGAGCTGAACATGTGATAGAGGAGATGGATGGAGCTGATCAAAGACTATTAATATATGATATAATAACATCCAGACAAGGTGAATGTGGTGGTTGATGCGTTGAGAAGGAAGTCATCTTTGTCATCCTCTGCGGACAAGGCACAATTACATGCTTTGGTATGTCATAAGCGAGATATGTTAGTGTCACTTTGATAGATGAACATGAAGATGGAGGTCTCTTTATTGGTATGGTTGCTAGAAAAGTTGTAGGTGAAGCCTACCTTGATGCAGTAAATCAGGGATACTTAGAGGGGTGATACATTGATATAGAATATCAAGTCAGAATTTGGCAATATGACGGGACAATTTACTTTCATAATAGGATGATGGTTCCAGATGTTGATGGTTAGAGGAAGATGGGTCTTGAGGAAGCTCATTCCTCGATGTACGCAATGCATCCTGGCAGTATCAATATGTAATGTAATATGAAGGATCTATATTGGTGGCCAAGTTTGAAGCGCTATGTGGTAGAGTTTGTTGCTAAGTGTCCAATTTGTCAATAGGTCATGACTGAGAATCAAAAGCCTGTAGGAACTTTGTAATCTTTACCAATGCCATATTGTAAATGGGATCATATTACTGTGGACTTATTGGTTGGTCTTCCTAGGAAAGCCAAAGATCTTGAATTCCATTTGGGTGATAGTTGATAGGTTGACCAATTCAACTCACTTCCTTCTAGTCAAGACAACCTATGCAATGGAGAAGTTGGCACATGTATATGTTGATGAGATTGTTCATTTACATGCTATTATAGTTATCATAGTATCTGATCAAGTACCACACTTTATGATTCATTTTTGGGAATGTATGCATACAACTGTGGGGACACAACTGAGGTTTATCACAGCTTTCCATCCTTAGACAAATGATTAGTTTGAGAGGACCATTAAGTTTTGGAGGATATGTTGAGATCTTATGTTCTATAGTTTCTTGGTAGTTGGGATGTGCACATGCATTTAATAGAGTTATCCTACAAAAACCACTACCAAAGAAGTTTAGATATGGCATCGTATGAAGCCTTGTATGGAAGACGTTGTCGGTCATCGCTTTTTTGGTATGAGACAAGTGAGTATCAACTTTTGGGCCCTGAGTTAGTACAACAGACTACCAAGAATCTTGTTACCAGGATCTAATTTTACCTATATGTGTACCAATAAGCTTATAGATTTGGTATGACTTGTTATTATTGACTCAAATTTTACCATTAATAAAACTTTACCAGCTGTAGGGTAACACTACAACATTGAAGGTTCTTTGTGAATCTCATATCGTAACATACCAACCCAGGAAAACTTTGGTAGTCTATTGTAATAACTCAGGACCCAAAAGATGATAATCACATGCAACAAAGTGGTAACCGACAACGTCTTCCATACAAGGTTTCATACGACACCATATCTATACTTCTCTGGTAGCTATTATTGTAGGAGAAATATATTAAACTTAGGTGCACATCCCAACTACCAAGAAACTCTAGAGTACAAGATCTTAGTAGATCCTCTAAAATATAAATGGTCCTCTCAGACTGACCATCTGTCTGAGGGTGGAAAGTTGTGTTTAACCTCAGCTGTGTCCAATAGTTGTATGTAGACATTCTGAAAAATGACTCGTAAAGTGTATAACTCTGTCTGATACTATGGTAACTAGAATACCATGTAAATGGATAATCTCTTCAACATATATTTGTGCCAACTTATCTGTTGTATATGTTATCTTGACTGGAAGGAAGTGATTTGACTTGGGCAACCTGTCACCTATCACCCAAATGGAATCATGACCTTTGGCTATCCTAGGAAGACCAACCACAAAGTTCATAGTAATATTATCCTATTTCCACTATGATATTGGTAAAGGTTGCAAAGTTCTTACGGGCTTCAGATGCTCAACCTTGACCTATTGATAGATAGGACACTTAGCAACAAACTCTGCCACATCACACTTCAAACCTAACCACCAATATAGATCCTCCAGATTATGGTACATCTTGGTACTTCCAAGTTTCATCGTGTACATTGAGGAATGAGCTTCCTCAAGAACCATCTTACTCAAACCATCAACATTCAGAACCACCATCATGGTATGAAAGAAAACTATCCCATCATCTGACTCATGGAAGTTGTCATACTTCTTACTTCCAAACTCTAACTTGATATTATGTATCACGGTATCACCCCTCCGTGCATGCTAATTTGCTACATCAAGGCATGCTTCACCTGCAACTGACCTAGCAACCCTACCAACAAAGAGACCTCCATCTTCACATTCATCTGTCGAAGAGACACTGAAATATATCGCTTTTACATACCAAACCATGTAACTGTTCCTTGTCATATATGATGACAAAGATGACTTCCTACTCAACACATCAACCAACATGTTTTCCTAGACGGTAGTCTATCAAACAGTCATAGTCTTTGATCAGCTCCATCCATCTCCTTTGTCTCATGTTCAACTCCTGCTTTGGGAAGATATATTGAAGGTTCTTGTAGTTGGTGAAGGTCTGGCACTTCTCTACATATAGAGAGTGCCTCCAGATCTTTAGGGCATGAACCACTACTGTTGTCTCCAGATCATGTGTCGGGTAGTTCTCCTCATATTTCTTAAGCTATCACGAAGACAAAGAAATCACATTCTTGTCCTGCATCAGTACACATCCCAAGTTGTTCTTCAAAGCATCACAAAAGACGATATAACCTTTCCCTTGCTCTGGAACAACTAGCATCAATGCACCTGTCAACGTCTCCTTCAACAACTAGAAAGAATCCTGACACTTGTCATCCCAGACAAAAAGAATACCCTTCCTTGTTAGCTTTGGTAGGGGTAATGCTACAACATTGAAGTTATTTTTGAATCTCCTGTAATAACATGCCAAACCTAGGAAGCTTTGGCAACAAAATAGTATCATGTGGTTTTGTAATCAAAGTTATATCTTATACATTTTATATCTTTTAAAGTTGCAACATACACTATGTTTTTGTAGAACTCTTTTAGGGTTTGTATGCAACTTGATTGATGCAGCCTTAGCTCACCCAATCGGTATGAACTAATCAAGTGAAACCCTAATCATGTAGTGCCACATGTTGTAGTACCATTCAGTGTCAGAATTTGCTTGATGGGGAAATGTGTATTCCTAAGGGTAGCTTGGAGTGCATACTGTTGAGTATGCGAGGCACAATGAGACTGTGTGTCCTTGTCATCCTAATCTCAAGGTTTTGGAGGATGGCTGCAGTTATGTATCAATTTAAGAACAAATTATACTTGTACATATGTGATGTGATTGAGGACATATGTGGTTGTACCTTGGATGATAAGGTTTTATATACCATGGATACTACTGCCATGACCTATATACCAAGGGTGAACTAGGTTGGTTTGTAGTTTGACTTATATGTCATTGTGGGCAATTTGACTGGTATATCACTGTAGTTGACTCCTACAGATAGAGGGAGTGAGGTCTTAGAAATTTTGTCTCTCCTGGACCTTGTACCGAACTGATTGTGACCAAGCGGTGGTCAGTTGGACTTTGAGTGGTATACCACAAACTTTCCAGAGCTTAATAAAAGACATAATTTGACCGTGTAGTATATCTTCTTAGGGTTAAACACGATTCACATTGGTTGATAAGCCTTGCTATGTTTCTTAACTACTTAGTTGTTATATAATGTGGTAAGAGAAATTAACTATTTAGCAAATGTAGTCTTACCTATCCCTAGATATACTCATTAGTAATGCTTGTTGCTATGCCTATCAGTTTAGTTTATTTAATTTTCTTAACCTGTTTGAGTAGCTTAATCTGCTTAACTTGTTTAATAATGTAACCTCCTGTAATCAATAATAGTTGTTGAGAGTTATATCTCTCGCTAAGACGTTGGTCTCACCTTGTGGGTCACCACATCTTTTTAGGTGGTCGTCAATGACGTGGTCAAGATCGTGGTTTTTAGGAAGAGAAACTTGGAGAGAAGTATAAGCAGAAGGTTGGATAGTAGTTGTAGGAGTCCTAGAGTTGTCCCTATATCTCAGGTCTGGGTAGGGGATGTCTTGTAGATGATATGTACATGAAATCGAGTTTTGGCAGTGTGCTGATGTTTGTATATGGCATGTATATGTGGATCATATCTTTTTTTTTACAGGTTGTAGCTGATGCCCCTGGACATATATGTATATACCTAATATGGTATGTGTTAATATGCAAGTTGTTGGACCCTTATGTAAATGTTTCTGAATAGATGACAATGTATAAAATTTGGTTTTAGTTTATCCTCTTTTCTGGTTATGTGGTTAATTATAAGTTGAATACATGTTTTGTTTTCAGTAATATCGATTAGCATGACAGGGCATCACAATACTTCTAAGAAAATAATGGACACTTACACATTCAATGACAACAATGATTAAAATAAGTATACTTGTGTAACTGAAACAGTACACAATCGGTAGTCTCTATACTTGGAGATAGACTTGTGGAAGAGGTAATAGTGGTTTCACATTGCCTTTCACTCGCATTCCTCATCTTCATCTCTCCCTCCTTTCTTGTCATATCATGTTTTAGGACAAAGAGTCTAGGTGTAGGAAGAGAAGTTCCTCCCTTTATTTTTCTATCATTGGTTTAATGTTTGTATTTCAATGGGAGAGTGTTGAGGCATGTGGTTCTTCTAATTGTGTCATAGTAATTTTCATTTTTTTGCTAATGTTGTATAAATGGACAACACATTAGAAGATCATATTTCAATAACTAATCAAGATCAAAGCTCCCCCCGATGGAAGTTTTCACTATGAAGTAGTTAATTATATATGGTATGCAAACACACCATCCATTTGAAATTTTCTCTCTTGGAAATGAATCTTGTTACGCGGATCTAATTTTACCTATATGTGTAACAATAGGCTTATAGATTTGGTATGACTTATTATGATTGACTCAAACTGTACCATTAACAAAACTTATCAAGTGGGTTATTTCACCCCTTAACCTCCTTTCCTAATAATTTTTAGATATTTTAGGAGTTTGTAACTTTTATATTTGACGTTTCCATATATCATTCAACATATTGTTGTCACTAATACTCGACTCAGTGACATCATCAAAAGACCCTTTAGGTCCAACTACTAGTTTATATAAAAATGGATACTTACCCTAATCGATTATTATTTTTGTCTTAGGTGGACGTATCAGCTATTTCCAGGCATGTAAGAGTGGCATAAAAATGCAAGTATAATCGTGTGAATAACACAAGTGGGAATAAGAAACGCAAATGACTATATCTCATAACATGTTTGAAAAAAAGGTAGTGGAACAGTCACTTTAATATGATATGGAATTTAGATGAATAAATTTTAGAGTATAATTTACTTCAAGTAGAAATCAAAAGGACCATGCATCATTCAATTTTCTATAAAACATAAATTAGCTAATGTACTCAATAAACACTGAAAAATAATGACAACATAAGAGAAATATTGTTTTTTATCTATACACATAGGTTAAACTTTTAAGATCCTTAGAAAAAATACAATTTAAAGTATTATGTTTAAAGTGTACCTTGGTATATATTTTTCCTGTGTTACCCCATTTTTATTAATGGATTACGTTTGAAGGAAAATAGGTGTTTCTATTGTATTGGTGTCATACAAATACTAAGTAATATTCTTTTTATATTATATATTTGTTGTAAGTAGATTATAAGCATGATAACATAGATCTATTATGACCAATAAAGAATCTTATACAGTGTCAAAATTGCTAATAAATTGCAATTGTATGTTGGTGGTGTTGGTATGTATGCCCTGAGAGCCAATCATGGGATGATTGGTGGGATACATTAAGATTGATTTGATAAACATCAAAGGCAAGCTTCCAATTCTTTCTGGTTCAGTCATATGAGATAGTGATAGAATAGATTGAATGTCTAGAGAATGACAGTACTCAATGACGTATGCCTTCAGGTTCAGGACCTGAACGATGAGATCATACGGATGTTAAGAGTTTGTACATTCTTGTTATGTCCCTAGTCGGATGTCATTGTGGAAGGTAGATAGACAACAATGACACACAAGACTAGATTGTGGTGTTGGTTGATGACAGAATCTCATTAGTCATGATATAGAGATATCAAACCAAACACATAGGTACTTGTTAGAGAACAAGTGTACCGGACAGACCCACCGTGAGTTTGACACATGGAACCATGAGATGGTAGTCACAGTCAGTACTCACAGTGATGGTGGTGAGTGTGATTCTTAGACCTGAAATCACTGCACTCAACACATGTCATTGGGCACACTTTGACATCATCAAACGCAGTCCTGAAACATGGGTTGTTATAAAGGTGATGATTGGGTGGCTTTGACACATGGGGCTTTTGAGGGGTGAGTGATAGATATGGGATTTGTCCCTCCTAAGGGAGTTTGATATCCAAGGCCACTTGATGAGTAGGATTGATATAGGCGTGCGCACGCATGTGTGAATCAGTATGTGATATTGATGTCATACATATCTCCTTCAATCTGCTCTGAGATCAAGAAAGTGAATGAACGTTAACAGGATGATTGTTCTGTGCCTCGAATTCATTTGGGATATCAGTGACAAAGGAATTATACATTCACTGTAACACCATTCACGGATTGTAGGATGAAAGTTGTTCTCCAACTTTCTACTTTCACTTGGGTATCACTGATGTGTGACTAGGCACCGCTCTTTGCTTGTGAAGTCATAAGTGTTATGGACTTTCACTGCCAACGTGAAATGGACCTACAGGGTCACACACATAGGATTTAACCTGGAAGAGGAGTTTTGTCCACAAGCAACATTTAGATTGATTACTAAAGGAGTTTAGTAGTTCAATTAAACACTCAATCAGTTGATAGCTCAATATCATATGGTTCAAGGTGTTGGACGCATTGATTGGAGTATCGGATTGATTGAAATCGCATTTGACTGATTCTGCACAACCTGTACTCCCAACCGATCGATTCAAGTGTTGAACCGGTCGGCTGACGTTGCTGAACCGGTCGGCTCAAGAGTTGAGCTGATCGGCTCAAGCCCAGGGTGAAACGAGCGGTTCAAGTGTTGAACTGATCGGTTCAACTGGTGCAACCAAGCAAGTTGGGAAAGTCAGGTCGGTGAGAATTTTCCTTTTTTTTTTTCACTTGCCCAATTTGATTGGAATAAGGATTGGTATTCGATACCAATTAGAAACAAAAGTTGGAAAGTCAATCGGGAACTGATCAGGACCACGAACCGACCGGTTCAGAAGTGAACCGATCGGCTCATGGGTCCCAACCGATCGGTTGGTGCTCCAACCGACCGGTTCAGGTCCCCAACCGACCGGTTCACTTGTGAACCGATCGGTTCAGGTTGCGAGTTGGTTGCTTTTTGTGGAAAATCTCGAACCCTTCTACTCCTGCTTTAGTCCCATATTGCCGGACACAGAGAACCCTGTCCCATGACCCGCATATATATATAGGGGTATTGGGGGCTTCTCAAAGTACAACTCAATGCAAGCCGGTTGCTTTGCGAAGTTGTCATTCTCTCTGGTTTTGGTAACCGTGAGAGATCCCGAGCAAGTGCTTCCCGCAAAAGGGAGGTGCAGCAAGGGAAGGACAACTGCAATTGCAACTGGTAACAGGAGAGTATGTTGGCGACTAGTACATCAACAGGAGGGTGCGACTCCTTCCACTTCCTTGTGGGACAAGGAGTGTGGAGTTCCAGGTGGTCCGTGTGGACTACTACATAGGCGGGAGGACACTGCCGCTCAGGAGGACAACTGTCATCCGACAGTCCGGTAGGAGGAGGAGTCGTCAGTCCCGGTGCGACCAGGAGCTGCACAGACGCTGTCCAAGACCGGAGTTGAAGACCGCGCATTGCGCGAGGTATTGTCGCCGAGCAAGCCTCGGGACAAGGTATGATTCCACAAACCATCCTTTCCTATTATATAGACGTTGACGCGTTTCCTCGGTATGGGTTGGGGAGAAAATTTTTTGTTTCCGCTGCCTTCTCTGTCTCCCCTAAAACCCAACAGTGGTATCAGAGCCACGTCAACTGCTCTATATTTTAGGAATATGGATATGATCGATTTTGGTTTGTCGCCTTTATTTATTGCATGCGATGTGAATAATATCAGCTTTATGCATGTCCAATCCTAAATCCACAAATCCCGAATTACATATATGATATGTATTATTAATGCACTCGATACGCGTCGCCCTTAAACGAGTTTTGTGGTGGATGTGTGTAGCGTGATTATGGCCTATAAACCCCTATCTATGTGTGGTTGTGTGTGGTTGCTTGCATCTTGTTCTGCGCACCGATCTTCCCTCTCTTATTCCTGATGTAACTCGAAATAATTCGAGATTCTTTCCTACCTTTGCTCCCCCCAAATGTAACTCGGGCTTTCCCTTTTTAAAGAAATGTAATTATTAGGATAGATTTTATTTCCTGTTATGTCGTAGACCGGCGGACATCAAGACGACAGCTGAAACGATCGGTTCAAGGAGTGAACCGATCGGTTGACGTTCCAGACGGTCGGTTCAAGGAGTGAACCAATCAGTTGATGACCGGTTCGAGGAGTGAGATGAGCAGGTGGCGGACATGACTAGATGCACGACGACCAGGCGAACCGATCGGTTGGAGGATCCAACCGATCGGCTGGTGGCACCCAGACGACTGGCTAGAGAGTACAGATCATTCATGTGATGAGTTGATCTACTCGGAAGGCAAGGCACATATGTTCATCTTGTACAGGTTGCATATGATGTAGACCTAGATGACCGTGATTCCTCTTGGCTCGAGGAATCACATTAGGATGGCCATAATCATCGCTTTTTATCGTTTGTGCATGTTTTCTGTGGGATATAGCATGTATATGATACGTACTATGTATTGTGGTGATTGGATATGTATATGTATATAAAACCAAATCCCTCATTAAAATATTAAGTTTTAGATGCCTTCCAAATGCGACACACGTGAAAAGATTGTTCGACCAAGTGTGGGCACGCCCTAGCGTGGTGCACCGTCTACCTCATGGAAGCGTGAAGGATGAATGTGTGAGTCTGCCCTAGCAGGGTGCATATTCATCGTGTTTGCTTTGGGTCGGACTTAACAAGGTGATCTAGATGGGATCTAGTACCTTGAGGCATGGAGATGATCATTGCAAGGAGTTGTATATGACATCTTATCAAGAGTTGCATATGATGCAATTGGCAAAAGTTGCCTACCTGAGAGATCTATGTTGTGGGTGACAGCCCTAGCTGGTCCATGGCTTAGAGGATTTTAGGATCTTGCCCACTAGAAGGTTGTACGCTGCAATCTTCCGAATTGATGGTGAGGGCTATCAATTTGAAGTAAAATAGTGGGAGCGATAATTAATTAAAGGCCTAATTTTATCGTCAACTTTTCAAATCAATCAAACAAGTCAAAAATGAGTTTTTGGACTAAAATTGCATATATTTCCTTTTGTTAAAATAAATGGTTAATCAACAAATCACTTTATTTGCGATCGGTCTTTGAGACCAACAAATTAAAAGGGAATAATTCCACGATTGGTTAGGATGATGAGAAGTGTTCTCAGTCAAAGAGTGAAAGCTCTAAGTCCTAGTTATACCAGAAATAGATGAACTCGATCCCACCACATCAATGGCTGAAAGTATGCTTATGGAAGCATACCGAGGATGACATTGATGAGGAGTGCTTGATGTTGTGTTCTCTGAACTGTGAGTTGCAGAGACAACATGAGACATATGATGTCTCCAAGATACTGTCCTAGTATGTCATGACAGAAGGAGATCCAGTAAGGTATTCACACACTCAATGTGATTGGGTATGTGGAAAACCTGATTAAGAAGGATTCCCTCTGAGCCAAGAGTTGGCTATTGGTATGATACTGCAAATGTTGTGAGAATCATACAATTCATGATAAGCTACAACATGAACAACTTTGACAAGCGTTGACAAGAGTTGTTGGACATGTTGAGGATAATAGAGGCAAAGATGAAGAAAGACAAACCATAGTCTTTGATGTGATCAAAGAAAAGGTAATTCTTAAGGGCAAGGACAAGGGCAAAGCTAAGAAGTGTTCTGATGCTAGCCAGAAATCCAAGCCATCTTCAGCCTCAAGGCACATGGGGAAAGGGTGTATGAGGGATTGCCCTCTATATCTGGAAGAACAAAAAAAGATGAAGGAGGGGATGGAGATCTCCACCTAAGGTATCATGAAATGAACCGCTTCTTTATCCAAGGTATATGATACCAAGATATGGATATGTCATATATGATATGCAATATCCGCAAAGAAGTGATGGGCTTTGTGAAAGGACCAAGAAAGAAGTACCCATCATTGGAGCAAGTGTTTCTGCCATAGATAGGAGTATCTTTCAGTTTATTTCAGCCTTAAGGGCACGAAATAGAGTTGAGAACTGCTATTTCATATATTGCCAATAGATAGAAACACTTTATTTTGCATATTGTATGACAATGATGGCAATTAATAAAGTTGATGTTTCAATCTTAAAGATATGATCTTTGTGGCAATGCCTTTTTATATTGTGATACATGGTATGCATAAGATAAAATGATACCTAAAGTTATTGATAACTCAAACAATCAAATTAGCATATATCATAAGAAATTCATTTCTAGTTTCCATATGATGGATAAATCTAGACTCTTTTGGTTAGAGAACCAGTAAGAGACATGAATATCTTGGACATGATTAATCAATCTTCACTAATGGTAGTGGGAGAATGATTATCCTATTAGGTATAATACATATGATGTATTTACATACCTATTGGAACAAATGCTAATACTTCAAATGGTGTTTAGGGAAATACCAATATGAATATCTTGAAGTGTTCAAGATTATCATAGATGAAGTACAAATTTGGTAAAGTATTAATTCTTGATGAGATCAATGAATGAAATATTTGGACCAAATGTTTGAGATCCTTATGAGTGATTATGATAGTGTATCATAGTGAACTCATGATTATGGCATGGTGATGTCTGAATCAAGAAGGAATCATACTCTAAGGAGTTAGATAATGATTATCAAATAACTGAATTCTTAATAATAAATGAATACCCCACACTAATAAAGGACATTGAGAATCACAAGGAGTTGTGAGTTCTTATATCCTTGACAGATACACCTCAATTATCTATGTGATGAGCTGTTCATATGATGAGTCAACTATCTTGATAAGATATGAGGAACCAAATTTTGAGTTATGGTTTATTACCATTACATCCGAAATGACATCCATGTCAACCATAAGGTGTGACCTTGATGGTAGCACTCATTGGAAGAAATCCATGAGTGCAAATGAGTCTTAAATGTTAAGACACATGGATACCATTTGAGAAGGATGATGCTTGTTGATTGCAACTTAATGACTGAGACATTTGGCATATGGATACTAAAACCGCATTCCTATGAGGAATAAAACAAGGATGTGTACGTGACACAACCTATAAGGTTTATGAATCCACTAATGCAAATGAAGTCTATAAGTTACAATGGACTAATCAATGTGATTGATTGAGTACAAGCAACTCAAAATTGGATCTTTACTTTGATGATATAGTCAAAGGGTATGACTGATATGTCAAAGATAAAGAAGGATCTATGATTTAGTGGGAGCGTGTTCACATTTCACATATTGATGTGAAATGGAAATGTTCTAAAATGGAAATCCAAAAGTGGAAATTATCTTTAAGGAAGATAGAGATGTTTCCTATGTCATAGGAATAGAGATCTATAGAGATAGTTCTCGAAAACCTCTTGACCTAAAGAGAGAAAACATACATTGGCAATCTGTACTGAAGTGTTCAGTATGCACAGATTCAGTGGGAGAAAAAAAAAACTTGTCCATGTTACATGGAGTTAGTATCCCAAGGCCAAGTGTCCAATTCTTATGAAGAATGGGAACACTAAGAATAGATATGGATCTATCATGTATGTAATCATCCCATTGTCTTGCATGTATGACATGGCAAGAATAAAATGCATTCATCATCTTGTATGTAGGACATGGCAATATGATGTGCTCATCCTGATAACTCGTATGTGGGACATGACGAGTGGATGTCTGTCTGCTTCCAGTAAGGGTTACTGGAATACCATGAGAACTTGATAAGTGCTTGTGAAGTGCTAGTTCTATGGAGATAAGGAAGAGTTCGATGTAAAGAGTTACATTGATGCGAACTTCCGAAAGGACAGAAAATAAATCGCAAAATATATATAGGATATATAAAAGTGAAAGTTTGTTGCTAATTGGAAGTGTTCCAATAAAACCATTTAAAAGGAAATGTCGAGTATCCGTGTGTTAGAGAACATCAGTGGATACTATATGGATCTAGAAGTTCATGAGATGAACTTATAGACATTCCACTCATTGATGACAAGTTTGGAATCCTTGATCATGCAATGTGGCTAAAGGTTAGTAATGGAATACTAGATCACATATTACGGCAACTCCATCTCATACGTGTGACGTACAGTGAAGAGATGAGAGACATGCAATTTATACTGACTTTGGCAAGGTGTTGCCATTACTCACTATGTTCGCACTAACAGCACAGTAACATGTGGGACATGTTTGAAGATCACTATGAATATGATTCAAGGGTGATTGGCTCGCAGTGCAAGTGGGAGTCTGTTGGTATGTATGCCCTGAGAGCCAATAATGGGATGATTGGTGGGATACATTAATATTGATTTGATAAACATCAAAGGCAAGCTTCCAATTCTTTCTGGTTCAGTCATATGAGATAGTGATAGAACAGATTGAATGTCTAGAGAATGACAGTACTCAATGACGTATGCCTTCAGGTTCAGGACCTGAACGATGAGATCATACGGATGTTAAGAGTTTGTACATTCTTGTTATGTCCCTAGTCAGATGTCATTATGGAAGGTAGATAGACAACAATGACACACAAGACTAGATTGTGGTGTTGGTTGATGACAGAATCTCATTAGTCATGATATAGAGATATCAAACCAAACACATAGGTACTTGTTAGAGAACAAGTGTACCGGATAGACCCACCGTGAGTTTGACACATGGAACCATGAGATGGTAGTCACAGTCAGTACTCACAGTGATGGTGGTGAGTGTGATTCTTAGACCTGAAATCACTGCACTCAACACATGTCGTTGGGCACACTTTGACATCATCAAACGCAGTCCTGAAACATGGGTTGTTATAAAGGTGATGATTGGGTGGCTTTGACACATGGGGCTTTTGAGGGGTGAGTGATAGATATGGGATTTGTCCCTCCTAAGGGAGTTTGATATCCAAGGCCACTTGATGAGTAGGATTGAGATAGGCGTGCGCACGCATGTGTGAATCAGTATGTGATATTGATGTCATACATATCTCCTTCAATCTGCTCTGAGATCAAGAAAGTGAATGAACGTTGACAGGATGACTGTTCCGTGCCTCGAATTCATTCGGGATATCAGTGACAAAGGAATTATACATTCACTGTAACACCATTCACGGATTGTAGGATGAAAGTTGTTCTCCAACTTTCTACTTTCACTTGGGTAGCACTGATGTGTGACTAGGCACCGCTCTTTGCTTGTGAAGTCATAAGTGTTATGGACTTTCACTGCCAACGTGAAATGGACCTACAGGGTCACACACATAGGATTTAACCTGGAAGAGGAGTTTTGTCCACAAGCAACATTTAGATTGATTACTAAAGGAGTTTAGTAGTTCAATTAAACACTCAATCAGTTGATAGCTCAATATCATATGGTTCAAGGTGTTGGACGCATTGATTGGAGTATCGGATTGATTGAAATCGCATTTGACTGATTCTGCACAACCTGTACTCCCAACCGATCGGTTCAAGTGTTGAACCGGTCGGCTGACGTTGCTGAACCGGTCGGCTCAAGAGTTGAGCTGATCGGCTCAAGCCCAGGGTGAAACGAGCGGTTCAAGTGTTGAACCGATCGGTTCAACTGGTGCAACCAAGCAAGTTGGGAAAGTCAGGTCGGTGAGAATTTTCCTTGCGTTTCACTTGCCCAATTTGATTGGAATAAGGATTGGTATTCGATACCAATTAGAAACAAAAGTTGGAAAGTCAATCGGGAACTGATCAGGACCACGAACCGACCGGTTCAGAAGTGAACCGATCGGCTCATGGGTCCCAACCGATCGGTTGGTGCTCCAACCAACCGGTTCACTTGTGAACCGATCGGTTCAGGTTGCGAGTTGGTTGCTTTTTGTGGAAAATCTCGAACCCTTCTACTCCTGCTTTAGTCCCATATTGCTGGACACAGAGAACCCTGTCCCATGACCCGCCTATATATAGGGGTATTGGGGGCTTCTCAAAGTACAACTCAATGCAAGCCGGTTGCTTTGCGAAGTTGTCGTTCTCTCTGGTTTTGGTAACCGTGAGAGATCCCGAGCAAGTGCTTCCCGCAAAAGGGAGGTGCAGCAAGGGAAGGACAACTGCAGTTGCAACTGGTAGCAGGAGAGTATGTTGGTGACTAGTACGTCAACAAGAGGGTGCGACTCCTTCCACTTCCTTGTGGGACAAGGAGTGTGGAGTTCCAGGTGGTCCGTGTGGACTACTAAAGAGGCGGGAGGACACTGCCGCTCAGGAGGACAACTGTCATCCGACAGTCCAGTAGGAGGAGGAGGAGTCAGTCCCGGTGCGACCAGGAGCTGCACAGACGCCGTCCAAGACCGGAGTTGAAGACCGCGCATTGCGCGAGGTATTGTCGCCGAGCAAGCCTCGGGACAAGGTATGATTCCACAAACCATCCTTTCCTATTATATAGACGTTGACGCGTTTCCTCGGTATGGGTTGGGGAGAAAATTTTTTGTTTCCACTGCCTTCTCTGTCTCCCCTAAAACCCAACAGGTGGAAACTGTGGCAAAATTAAAAGAGACTTGTCATAGATCTTGATATGAGTACCAATATTGTATAGAGTGTGTGCATGTATATAAATGTGTGTGTAATGATTCCTTAGAAAAATATGTAGTTCTTTTGGTAATAATGAGATATATTATTCCTTATACAATCTAATATGTGATGTAAATATGATTTTCTTACACCTTCTAATATAATATTGTTTGATCACATCTTGCTAATAAATATGTAATTCCATTAAGAATTAGATACATTTTTTATTCAAATTGTCTAAATGTACTTTTAGGGGGTTATCAATGTAACATTCCTGACCTGGGTTATGCTTTAACCCTAGGTGTTTTGTTTAAGAAAGATAATTATATGCTTGCTTTTATCTTTTGAAAAGTAATTAAGGTTCAAGAGGAACTTATATTTCAATTTTAGTCCTTTTTGAACCATGTTGAAATAATGTTTTGCCTGTTTTGGACTAAAGTGCAAATTACCCAAGTTGAGGGGTTAAATTGCAAATGTTACATGATAAAATGTTGCTCATGTGTTTCAGAATCATGAGAATGAAGATGATGCATAGGTATGGCTTGGGAAAGCCTGAGTACCAAGAAAGAGTTGATAAAGCAATGTTTATGCATTAAAACCTAGTTTTAAGGTGATGTGCAATTTACCCAAAACCCAGGGTTCAATATGCAAATCACCACTTCAAAATAGTCCCTAATGTTTCTTGGAATCATGTAGATCAAAGAAAATGAGAGGGGTGTCTCATTTGTATCATTTTGGAGGAAAGAGAATCTTGATATTAAAATTATCAAGATTTAAGCATAATTGAAACCCTAATTCAATTTAATGCAAAAATAATTATATTAATTGGATTGTCCTTCAACCAAAATTGTATTGGTTGAAAATCAACAAGTGTGGACGTCCTTGTGCCTTGCAAAGGAAATGGAAATATTTACGTGAGTGGAGAACCCACTCACATTAAGAAAAGAAAAAGAAATATCCACTAACTTATGGATATTATTATTATATGATTTAAGGTGCTTAATTTGTTTTCCTTTAAATCATGGATAATTGAGAGGAATATGAGGAAAGGAATATAGACTCGTATCTAAGGAAGAGAAGGGGGGAAAGTGGCAAGGAAATGGAGGAGTTATCCCCTACTTTCTCTCTCTTAAATGAATTTTCAAATAAATGCATATATGCTCATTTATCCATGAGTTGAAAGGGTAATTTCGAAACCACTTTCACTCTTTGCTTGAAAAACGACCAAGGGAGCTCAGGAGCAACAGGAGGACGACCCCAAACCTGTAGGTAAGCTCCATGGCCTTCCTTCACCTTGATTTCATGGTGGAAATCACAAATCAATGCTTGATTTCTTCTTTTCTTCACTCAATCTTCAACTCTATCCAATTCTTTTACTCAAAGACTTGAGGACGACCCTTGGACTAGTTGAAGGAGTTGTTTCCAGCATTGTTGTTGTGAAGCTCCAAGATTTAAAGCTCAATTGAAGGCGGGTTATATAACTTGAACCCTTATTCATTGTTATTAAATTCAATTTCTCAATCTATTATGTTCAATTGTTCTTCTTGTAATTCCTTTGAATAATTGATGAAATTACCATGAGAATGGCAGTAGAATTCGAGAAGTTGAATCTTGATGATGATGACATCATCATAAGCACACATCTCAACAAGTTTTAGTTGCAAATGATTTCAACACTTTTGGTCCAATCGGTTTCGCCAAACCGTTTGATGACCAAACGATTTGCAAACCATTTGGAGGTGGAGTTCCAAACCATTTGAACATGGTTGACCAAATGGGATAGTTGACCATTTGGAGCCTTAAACATTTTCAAACCATTTGGACATATTGAGTTGACCGTTTGGTTTGTGTCGACCGTTTGGTCAAGTAAGTTCAAAACCGATTGGAGTCTTAAATGGTTTCAAACCGTTTGGACAGTTAGGTCAAAACCATTTGGAGTCTTAAACAGTTTCAAACCATTTGGACAAAGTCAACTAAAACCATTTGGATGATTAATGGTTGAAATTGAGGGTTGAAGATCCAAGGATCATACATTGATGGACTTCAATGATCCAATTCATGAAGGAATTGTTGATGCAAAACCCTAATCGATTTAGTTGAAGAAGTACCTCTTTTGGATTCTCGGTTTCAAGGGAAGTTTGGACCAAATGGTATTGAGACCGTTTGAGTCCAAATGGTCTTAAAACCATTTGGGGTCAAACGGTCTCAACACCGTTTGGTTTCAAACGATTTCAAACCATTTGGAGCATCAATGGTCAAGAATGTTTGGATGTTTCAATGTGATTAAGTCAGTTGGGAAACCTAAGGTGATGAAAGATAAAATGACCCTATGGTTGTTACTGATTTATCTCAAAGATAATCACTAGGGTTTTACCTTTGAGGTACTAAGTAATTGGTAACCCTAGATGAGTTAATCCCTGAAGCTTAAGTAAGCAATATTTCAATACACTATGTCAACCCTAATTGAATGTATTTAATTAAAGGGTTGGTTGACCTAATTTATCCAAGTTTGACATAGTCAAAATCCTAGAGAGGATGAGAAAGAGAGAGGAATCCATACATGTAGGATAATCATGTAATGGATAAGCCTCAAACACCTTCAATATGAATAAACTAAGATTTTAGGGTATGATCTTTGATGAAGTGATCATGAAACCCTAATTAAGAAGATTGATGAACATTAACCCTAATCTAGGGCAATGCTAGGTGTAACCCTAATCTAGGGTAAGGATGTAACCCTAGTTGAGGGTGATTCCATGAGGAACCCTAGTTGAGGGTGATTCCATGAGGAACCCTAGTTGAGGGTGATTCCATGAGAAACCATAGTTGAGGGTGATTCCATGAGTAACCCTAGTTGAGGGTGATTCCATGAGGAACCCTAGTTGAGGGTGATTCCATGAGGAACCCTAGTTAAGGGTGATTCCATGAGAAACCCTAGTTGAGGGGGATTCCATGAGAAACCCTAGTTGAAGGTGATTCCATGAGGAACCCTAATTGAGGGTGATTCCATGAGAAACCCTAATGAAGGGTGACACTATATGAAATCCTAATTCTAATGAAGAGTAATGGTGTATGAAACTGTAACCCTAATAAAGGGTGATGGTATGGGAGACCCTAATCCTAATAATGGAATGGTGACTAATACATTGATAAGGGAAATACCTAAAGTGATTGATTATAGGTAACCTTATAGCAATTAATGCCTTAACCAGAGATGAGTCCATATCATTGAATATAGTTGGACAATTCTAATGTGTGTTCTATGACCTATGCACTACATGATAAAGGTGATAGGTTAGTGTATAAAGTATTAGGATGGGAAATACCCTAATATAGAATAAGTTGATGAACTTACGAAGGTTAAATGAGATGAGTTAAGTGATACATCAAGATATGCTAGTTATCACATTTAGCACCTCAAAGTTGATATACCTAAGTACACTTCAAATTTAATATGTCTGGATGTGTGACACCTGTGTGTATTGTGTCAATCATTACATTAAGATGTAATGAGCTTTATGAGCCATGAGAATGTGGTTGTTGCCTAGTGAGAGGTAACAAGATGTTTTAATGGGCTTTCTGAGCCATGAGATTAGTTGTTACTTAGTGATAGGTAACAAGATATTTTGATGAGATTGTGAATCACATGAGTAAGTTGATACCTAGTGAAAGGTATCAAGATGATTATAAAAGTCTCTTGTAAGGGATGATAATGTTCATAATAAACCAAGGAATGGAAACTTAGTAATATAATAATAACAAAAGGATACAATTATAATAATGGAACCTGGATTATACATGTGTGGAGAAAAGAGGAATACTTGTATTACATAAAGAATGTGTTGAGCATGATTGGCATAAACAAAGTTTAATGCTAGTAAAAGAATGAGGTACCCAATGCTGTGTAAACAGACATGGGGTGTAATCAGGAGTGGTTAGAGTCCACTGCCTGGCTGTGTAATCAGGATTGGTTAAAGTCCAATACCTGGCAGAGGCATGAAGACTGTAATCAAGAGTGGTTAGAGTCCACTGCTTGGCTGTGTAAACAGGATTGGTCACAACCCAATACCTGGAATAATGTCACATGATTGGTCACAACCCAATACCTAGAATAATGTCACAAGATTGGTCACAACCCAATACCTATAATAATATCAGAGGATTGGTCACAACCCAATACCTGGAATAATGTCACAAGATTGGTCACAACCCAATACCTGGAATAATGTCACATGATTGGTCACAACCCAACACCTGGAATAATGTCACAGGATTGGTCACAACCCAATACCTGGAATAGTTGCACATGATTGGCATAGTTCAATACCTAGAATAGTTGCACATGATTGGCATAGTTCAATACCTGGAATAGTTGCACATGATTGGCATAGTTCAATACCTGGAATAGTTGCACAGTATTGGCATAGTTCAATACTTGGAATAGTTGCACAAGATTGGCATAGTTCAATACCTGGAATAGTTGCACATGATTGACATAGTTCAATACCTGGAATAGTTGCACATGATTGGCATAATTCAATACCTAGAATAGTTGCACAGGATTGGCATAGTTTAATACCTGGAATGGATGCATAGGTTTGGCATAGTCTAATACCTGGAATGGATGCACAAGTTTGGCATAGTCTAATACTTGGAATGGATGCACATGTTTGGCATAATCTAATACTTGGAATGGATGCACATGTTTGGCATAGTCTAATACTTGGAATGGATGCACAGGTTTTCCATAGTCTAATACCTAGAATGGATACATAGGAATAATATAAGTCTAATGTTTGTACTAGTTACGCATGATTGGTATAATCCAATGCCTGGAATATTTATACAGGATTGGTATAGACCAATGCCTGAACAAGACATGATGATGTACACTCTCATGTCCAGTATAAACCAAAATCTGTTTAGCAGACTGGCTAAGGCCCACCGATAGAAACAAGAAAGACTCATGGGTGACATATCAAAGTAATGAGTATCATGAGAAAAGCATGGGATGTTGAGTTAATATAACAGATAAATGGTATACATGTTCTTCCTATTCCTTATAAAGATAATAGATGATTTAATATTCTATAATAGATAGTTGCAATATTTAAAGATGAGAATGATCTAAACTTCTTATCCTCTGCTCAGATTTATATTATAAACTGCAATAATAATGTTTTTGGCGGAGAGTTATATCTCTCACTGGGGCAATTTTCAATTGTGTCACCCCCGTGAGATCCAACATTTTTAGGTGGACGAGCACGGAGGAGATTGAGAACATCTTGTAGAGGAAGAACTTCAGTAGCAGTAGGGACAACAGTGACAGCTCAGGTTGAGTGTATTGTCTGCCGTGTCTTGTAGATAGATGTCCTATGTGTCATCTTTGTACTCTCAGGTCCTCAGAGTTAATAGTTAGTGCTTTTAATGAATCGTTTTTAGATTTTGGATTGATGCCTCGAGGTTCTTATGATGTCTGTGTTTAGCTTTTAACAAGGCAGTTGATGTTGTAACCCTCGAGAAGAGATGGTACAAGATATGTATTATGAACCAGGACATAAATGTAATACATTGGTTCTTGTTGAAAGAGTTTTCCTATGATTGGATCTCTCTAAAAAAGGTTTTCATATTTAGTGATTTTCAGTAATATGTTGTTTGTAACCGCTTCCGCTTAAGCTAATCATGTTTTTGTGAGTTGGATGCCACAACTTAGTGGTATCAGAGCTCTAGGTTCTCTAAGTCTATAGAGACATAGGACTAAGGTGTTGAGTCTGTTCTAAGTATACCCAGTATCTCTTACAGTGCCTTCTGCTTATACAGAAGAAGATATATAACTCAAGGATGTCTGGAGAACATGAGGAACATTTTGCTGAGAGTAATGTTGCTGCACCAATAGAATGTGCCAAGGATCAGGCAAGGGAAGAAACAGTGCCTGAGAATCCCCATGTTGATGAAGTCATGATGAGAAACCCAACTTTTTCTACATTTTTGGGCAATTCATGACTACAATGATGCATATAACAGACCAGATGCTAACACCGGCACCTAGGGCACCATCTCCCAATGAGGGATATGGATCTGGAAAGAATTTTGAATGATTACATCATATAGGAGCCAGAGAATATGCTGGTACATCTGACCCAACATATGTTGATCTCTGGATCACTGAGTTAGAAAAGGCCTTTAAGATCCTTAGTATCCCAGACGCTGACAAAGTTAAGCATCCTGTGTACCTTCTGAAAGTGTAGTAGTGGACAGTGGTGGGCTATAGAAGAAATAAAAAGGAATGATGAAGAGGTTGGTTGGGAGGAATTTCGTCGAGAATTCATCAATAAGTATTTTCCAAGGACATATTTAGATGAAAAGATCTCACAGTTTGAGAAGATTTGACAGGGAGCCATGTCGATAAGTGAATATGAGGTTAAGTTCATGGAACTTTTACGATTTTGTCCTCAAATGGCTGCTACTGAGGAGGAAAAGATTCGATGTTTTGAGAAAGGACTGAATGATGAAATGTCTATTCCAACATCTGCCCTAGAAAGTAGAGAGAGGTTTGCCACATTTGTGGAATCAATTCGAAGGATAGAAAAGTCTGTGACAAAGAAACAGGAGACAACCCTTAAAAGAAAGTCTACACAGTCACAAGGACCAATGATTCGTGGTACTAAACAACCAAAATCTTCACCAGTTCAACCTCAATATAGTACACCAATGCAGAGGTCATCAAGTGAAGGTCGAGCTTGTCATAAATGTGGACAGATAGGACATTTTAGACAACAATGTCCAAGAAGAAACAATGAGGTGACCCAACAGTCAGGGTACAATCTGCAAAACCCACAAGGACCTCAGTCCAGTGGAGCAGATGGTAGAGGACGAAGACAAGTGTTACAATTTGGTCCATCTACTTCTGGTAGTAGAGGACAAAGGCAATAACAGATAACAACTAACTCCATGTTTTGGGTTAGATAAGATGCTAGATAACTTGTAAAAGGTAGACTTGTCAAGATAGAACTCTCGATTTTGAATTATCTTCTTTTCTCTACTATAAGAAAGGTAGTTGTTGTTTAATTCATCTGTATAATCCTTTAAGGATATGATGAAGATATAAGAAGGATGAAAACTTATGTTCAGTTTAATATTCTCTTATATGTTTTGAAGCTTCTCTCTATATATATGGAACATAATATTAAATAAATACATACTACCTAATTTCAGTTCTTGAATACCCTGGCCAGGTATTCATTTATTGAAGGCAAGGTAAGTATGACATATCTAGATTGTTATCTTTCTGATTACCCTGATCAAGTATTCAGTCTGAAACAATCTAAAAGAACCTAAAGAAGTAGGAGATGTGGCATGGATATTTCCACCACATTGAATTGATATACGAAGGAATTTGACTATGAATCAACTTACAAACAAAAGAAGACGTTTAGTACAATGTATACCCTGGTCTAAAGACCAAGAGGTAATAGTTACCTGATAAGAGGTAACAATAAAAATGATGAACTGAGGGTTTGAATACCCACATCTAGTGATCATGATGATAATGAGAATAAGGAATGATGAGATGTAATCATCCTTATAATTCCTATGCTAATGGCAAGGAACCAAGGGTAAAATAAGGGTAAATAACTCATGAACAGTAGAAAGATCATGCAATCATTTAAGGAGATGATAACCTCTTTTCATGGATAGACAACCATGGATAATGATGGGGTGATAAGAAGAATATGATCCTCTATTTTCTTTCCTTTTAGGGACATGGAAATCAAGTGGGTTTTTAGGACACTTGATGTGCACAATTAAAAATGTTTATCTGATGGATACTGAGAAAAGTATCAGTTTGTCTTGGACTTGGGTTCCAAGAAAAAGACATATATAACAAGTAATGTCTCAGGATGAAAGATGAAAATGTGATGTGTTTCCAACACATGTGATGAATATCAGGGTAAGTAATTCTGGTATCAGATAATTTATGTTGACTACCTAGAAGGGGTTAACTGTGGAATCAATTTAGCTATATTATATAGCATGGACATCATATTCTAGGGGTTTATGCTTTGCATAAACATGACATTGAGATGTTATGTGAAGACTTGATGAGATGATATATGAATAATATCTGTCTCCCTTTATCTGAGATTTCGAGGATGAAATCCTTGTTAGGGGTTTATAACTTGTAACATCCCTGACCTGGGTTATGCTTTAACCCTAGGTGTTTTGTTTAAGAAAGATAATTATATGCTTGCTATTATCTTTTGAAAAGTAATTAAGGTTCAAGAGGAACTTATATTTCAATTTTAGTCCTTTTTGAACAATGTTGAAATAATGTTTTGCTTGTTTTGGACTAAAGTGCAAATTACCCAAGTTGAGGGGTTAAATTGCAAATGTTACATGAGAAAGTGTTCCTCATGCGTTTAATCATCATGAGAATGAAGATGATGCAGATTTATGGCTTGGGAAAGCCTGAGTACCAAGAAAGAGCTGATAAAGCAATGTTTATGCATTAAAACCTAGTTTTGGTGTGATGTGCAATTTACCCAAAACCCAGGGTTCAGTATGCAAATCGCCACTTAAAAATAGTCCCTAATGTTTCTTGGAATCATATAGAGCAAAGAAAATGAGAGGGTAATCTCATTTGTATCATTTTGGAGGAAAGAGAATCTTGATATTAAAATAATCAAGATTTAAGCATAATTGAAACCCTAATTCAATTTAATGCAAAAATAATTATATTATTTGGATTGTCCTTCAAACAAAATTGTTTTGGATGAAAATCAACAAGTGTGGACGTCCTTGTGCCTTGCAAAGGAAATGGAAATATCTACGTGAGTGGAGAACCCACTCACATTAAGAAAAGAAAAAGAAATATCCACTAACTTATGGATATTATTATTATATGATTTAAGGTGCTTAATTTGTTTTCATTTAAATCGTGGATAATTGAGAGGAATATGAGGTAAGGAATATAGACTCGTATCTAAGGAAGAGAAGGGTGCAAGTGGAAAGGAAATGGAGGAGTTATCCCCTACTTTCTCTCTCTTAAATGAATTTTCTAATAAAATGCATATATGCTCATTTATCCATGAGTTGAAAGGGTAATTTCGAAACCACTTTCACTCTTTGCTTGAAAAATGACCACGTGAGCTTAGGATCAACAGGAGGACGACCCCCAACCTGTAGGTAAGCTCCATGGCCTTCCTTCACCTTGATTTCATGGTGGAAATCACAAATCAATGCTTGATTTCTTCTTTTCTTCACTCAATCTTCAACTCTAGCCAATTCTTTTACTCAAAGACTTGAGGACGAGCCTTAGAATAGTTGAAGGAGTTGTTTCCACCATTGTTTATGTGAAGCTCCAAGCTTTAAAGCGCAATTGAAGGCGGGTTATTTAACTTGAACCCTTATTCATTGTTATTGAATTCAATTTCTCAATCTATTATGTTCAATTGTTCTTCTTGTAATTCCTTTGAATAATTGATGAAATTACCATGAGAATGGCAGTAGAATTTGAGGGTTTGAAGCTTGATGATGATGCCATCATCATAATCACACATCTCAACAAGTTTTAGTTGCAAACGATTTCAACACTTTTGGTCCAATCGGTTTCACCAAACCGTTTGGTGACCAAACGGTTTGCAAACCGTTTGGAGGTGGAGTTTCAAACCATTTGAACATGGTTGACCGAATGGGATATTTGACCATTTGGAGCCTTAAATGGTTTCAAACCGTTTGGACATATTGAATTTACCGTTTGGGTTGAGTTGACCATTTGGTCAAGTAAGTTCAAAACCGATTGGAGTCTTAAACAGTTTCAAACTGTTTGGACAGTTAGGTCAAAACCGTTTGGAGTCTTAAATAGTTTCAAACCGTTTCGAAAAAGTCAACCAGATCCGTTTGGATGATTAATGGTTGCATTTGAGGGTTGAAGATCCAAGGATCATATATTTATGGACTTCAATGATCTGATTGATGAAGGGATTGTTGATGCAAAACCCTAATCGATTTAGTTGAAGAAGTACCTCTTTTGGATTTTCAATTTTGAAGGGAAGTTTGGACCAAACAGTATTGAGACCGTTTGAGTCCAAATGGTCTTGAAACTGTTTGGGGTCAAACGGTCTCAGGATCATTTGGTTTCAAACGGTTTCAAACCATTTGGAGAATCAATGGTCAAGAACGTTTGGATGTTACAATGTGATTAAGTCAATTGGGAAACCTAAGGTGATGAAAGATAAAATGACCCTATGGTTGTTATTGATTTATCTCAAAGATAATCACTAGGGTTGTACCTTTGAGGTACTAAGTAATTGGTAACCCTAGACGAGTTAATCCTTGAAGCTTAAGTAAGCAATATTTCAATACACTATGTCAACCTTAATTGAATGTATTTAATTAAAGGGTTGGTTGACCTAATTTATCCATGTTTGACATAGTCAACGTCCTAGAGAGGATGAGAAAGAGAGAGGAATCCATACATGTAGGATAATCATGTAATGGATAAGCCTCAAACACCTTCAATATGAATAAACTAAGATTTTAGGGTATGATCTTTGATGAAGTGATCATGAAACCCTAATTAAGAAGATTGATGAACATTAACCCTAATCTAGGGTAAGGATGTAACCCTAGTTGAGGGTGATTCCATGAGGAACCCTAGTTGAGGGTGATTCCATGAGGAACCCTAGTTGAGGGTGATTCCATGAGAAACCATAGTTGAGGGTGATTCCATGAGTAACCCTAGTTGAGGGTGATTCCATGAGGAACCCTAGTTGAGGGTGATTCGATGAGAAACCCTAGTTGAGGGTGATTCCATGAGGAACCCTAGTTGAGGGTGATTCCATGAGGAACCCTAGTTGAGCGTGATTCCATGAGGAACCCTAGTTAAGGGTGATTCCATGAGAAACCCTAGTTGAGGGTGATTCCATGAGAAACCCTAGTTGAGGGTGATTCCATGAGGAACCCTAATTGAGGGTGATTCCATGAGAAACCCTAATGAAGGGTGATGCTATATGAAATCCAAATTCTAATGAAGAGTGATGGTATATGAAACCCTAACCCTAATAAAGGGTGATGGTATGGGAGACCCTAATCCTTATAATGGAATGTTGACTAATACATTGATAAGGGAAATACCTAAAGTGATTGATTATAGGTAACCTTATAGCAAGCAATGCCTTAACCTGAGATGAGTCCATATCATTGAAGATAGTTGGACAATTCTCACTACTACAGAAACGGCCTTTGGCGTTGGTCGTTTAACCACATTTGGCGTCGGTTTCCGACCGACACCTATGTGGGCGCCGCTAAAGGTCGAACACTTCGGCGTCGGTTTTTTAACCGACGCCTATTTAATCTATAGGCGTCAGTCGTTTAGTAGATAACCGACGCCCAAAGGGTTTGCGCCACAGAAAACGGCATCATCTAGGGCACTTTCTGTGTCGGTTATTTACTAAACAACCGACGCCTATATGGAATATAGCGTCGGTCTTTTAGTAGATAACCGACGCATAAAGTGCCCTAGATGACGCCATTTTCTGTGGCGCGAACATTTTTGGCGTCCGTTATATACCAAAAGACCGACGCCTATAGATTAAATAGGCATCGGTTTGATACGAATATCCGACGCCATTTCCAGGACTGCTTTGACCACATCAGGCGTCGGTTTTTTGAAAAAAATCGACGCTGTAGGTCTTTGCTGACGGTTTTCTATAAATAACCGACGCTTATTTATATATTTTTTTTCATATCAGTTTGCAGGCCTGCTGTGGCTGGTCAGCAGGATGAGAACCTGCAGTTCAGTTTTCTGAACTGTAGGTTTACGACATCCATTGATATCAGCCTACAAACAGGCCGCAAACCTGCAAAAGTCACAAGGAAAATTTCACACAAGTACATACATTCAGACATCAATTCAATTCTCACATTCACACATATAGAAACATTCAAATACATGTATTAACATTCAGAAATATTCATTTACAAAGTATCATTCATTATCGCTATCAACATCCCAATTATATCTTACAGTTGCCACTACTTGTATGGCTTTTGCCCATTCTTCTCGTACTTCATTTAATGCTTCCATCGTATATGGAGCATGTATATTTTTTAAGTGTTTACCTATAGTGTGGTCAGTTTTAAACACCTGCAAAGAGAATGATGTATATATATAAGTAATAATATAAAAATAAGATTGATATATTTCATACTAACTAATGAGACTATATATAATACCTCATGTATGCTATCGATGTCCAATGCGGCATGTTTGATAATCATCTGCATAAATCGCATCACATAGTATGCGCATGCCCAGCCATTGTCTTGTGTAGCACACTATAAATTGAAACATACAAAATAATACAACTAAGCACAATTCACATCAATAATATATATATTCGAGTCGGGAACTTACTTGTACGTTATGCCAATTTATTGGCTGGTTCTTTTTCCTTGGGACCATTCCTCCAGCCTTTTTGAATGCATCTAAACCCCTACATGTTAATATAACACAATAAATTGCATAAGTAAATAGTAATGTAATAAAAGATGTTAACGGATATAAAAATGAAATATTTCTCACCAGAATAATGGCATTCTCATTACGTGTCCAATTTTAGTGTTCAATGTACTCCCCGCAGGATCTAGATAATAAACAGTGAATGTCCCGGGGACAATAACTAGTAACTCCCAATGTCTACCGCTAGAGGTAAGAAGTTAACAATTAATAACTCAAAATGCAAAATAAAAATGGAATTTTCTTAAGTCCAAATTATAAATAAAGTAAACTTACTTGACATTGAATGGAGCTATTATTATCGTCTTCTTTTGCTGACCAAAAATTGTAAAAGCATCTATACAGTATTGTTGAACATTATCAGGGTCTTTAGCTACCAAACTAATCAATGATGGAATCAAAAATCCCACATGATCAAATGCAAATTGTTTGCAATGATCTTTGACTAAGTAGCTGCAAAACATATAGGCGTATGCATTAATATATAAGAAACCAGATCACCGGATCTTACACAAGGTATATGGATGTATAAACAAGATCTCACCTTATCCATGTCTCTATCATTGATGTATTCAGCCAATCATACATAAACAACTCAATAATATCTTGTATAAATAAAGAGCTATCGTATGATCGACCTGCATAATCTGCATCTAAAGAAACTATTATAGGGCAATGTATATTATGTGCCCATAGCCAACATGCCATTCCCCTACAAGAAGGACCTAACGGGTATGTTAGGTCAGTTGGAACCCAAGTTGGTAATGCAGGAAGTGGAGGTGGAGGCCTAGGTGCTCCTGGTATCTTCTTTTTAACCTGTATATATAATTTCAGATCAGTTGACATCATATATACACATTAACAATCTAAATCAATGTAAATTTATCTTACAATTTCAGTCGTGTAGATGACATCTGCTTTGGGCCACAATATGACCCCGCCTTCTGCCTCACCAAGTGTATCAATATCTGGGTGGGCATATGGCAATGCAACTTCCCTCCAATCGGGTAACACACGTAATGGGCCCACACGAACATAGCCCTGTGGCATTGGAGTCCCGTGAAACCTTTCCCCAGGAAGGGACGGGTAAGCTTGCGCCTCTGCAACAACATAGTCTTGTATTCTTAAGCGGCATGGCTTCAATGCCTACAAATTTATGTAAAGAATGTTATACATATATACATATAATCTTGAAAACATATCATCTTGAAAAGACTAGCTACAATGTCATAAACAATACTTACAGCAGACGTGCTAGGCGATGGGTCTCCAGGATTACTCACAGTCTGTGCATCAGGAGAAGAGTGGGTCGCCATAGGCTGATTGGAAGCCTGAGATGCCTGCCACCGCAGTAATTCTTCCTTGACCTTCTCAGCAACTACATCGTTGACCTTCTTAGCAACTAAATCCTCAACTCTCTTATTCTCCTATACATGGATAAAAGAAACATTAGCTTCTTATTAATGAATTTCCTTTTGCAGTAACATTCTAAAAAAAGAACAGGTTACCTCTTCTTGAGAAAGTCCCACTCTGGGTTTGCGCTGGGATGGCCCAAAGAATGCTTTGATGCCAACACCAACGCCGGCACCTCTAACACGTCCAGGATGCTCTGGGTTACCCAGAGCAACTGTCAATTCATCCCTTGTGCCCTGAGGGATGAATGTGCCTTGTTTCCTCTGCTCGTGCAGCTCCCGCTAATCACCATAAACAGAAATTGGTAAGTTAACACCACAAATAATCAATATTCAAATGATTTCTCTAAGAGTTGTATTTTACCATTTTTGTAGCCGCCTCAGCAGTTACAGGCTTCTTTATTTCACCCTTCTTGTTTTGCCTGCCAGCTATCCAGATATCATGGCGAGGCATGGGTGTGGCAGACTTCTGAGTAGGAGCAGACTCCTGAGTAGCAGCAGACTGTTGAGTAGCCGCAGACTCCACCTGTAGTCTTCGGCGAACGCTTGCATAGCCTTTTGGACCCATAGTGTGGTCATGCACATTCAGTGCACGCCTTGCTTTTTGTGCGTCATTGAGGGCCTAGTTAGTATGCACATTAATGATTTGGTTAGTAGCACTAAATGTTAATCTTGAATAGGTGAATACAATGTATATTAATTAAATTGGGAGTGACGCCTAATACCTTGAATTCTTCAGATTTTCTTGAAGCAACAAAATTGTCCCAATCTTCTTTGTCCAAGAAGTTCCATTGTTCAAGGGCTGATTTCTTCTTCTTATCACCCTCTTTTATGTATTCTCTATTCAGATTTGTCCTATAATTCCTAAGCATCTTTCCAGTGCGTTGCATCACACTTTTACGATGCAACTTCTCATCCAATGCAAACAGATTCTGTAAAATAGAAATGTTATTAACTAGTATCCAAAATAGAATTGCAAATAATAGAATTTGTAATCTACAAAATAGAATTGCAAATAATAATAACTCACGCATAAATCCTTCCATATCAAGTTTTTTTCCCTTGAGGAACTTTATGCCAATTATCATACTTAACACCACAATGGCTCCGAGTGGTACACCCAAGATAGTTTACAAAATTATTGCGGTTCACTCCAATTGCATTTCCTCCATTATCAAACTCCACCACCAATTTGGATCCACTACCACTTAGCGCTAATAACTTCTTCAACAGAGTGATGCCCCTTTTCTTGTTAAGTGTTTGGTGTTGCGCATCAAGTTGCTCCAGTGCTTCAGTGGGTACAGGTACATCATCAACCTAAAATTTGACAAAAATAAACACACTAAATTAGCCCAATATAGAAATATAGGATATATGACATAACTAGAAGATAATGAATTTTATAGAAATACAGGATATGTTTTTAGAACTTACATTGGTATCCTCGCCATGCTCGTCATGGACAGCATGCTCATCATGGACTTCATGCTCATCATGGACATCATGCTCATCATGGTCAGCCATATGAAAATGTCATTAAAAAGGCAAACATTTAGCATTTGTATTAACTAGAAAAAGGCAAATATTTAGCATTTGTATAAGCATACATGTCTCTAAAATTGTGATCTTTTATTTAATTAACAATCCTTCATTGTGATCTCCGCGCACATATAAGTCATCATTAGATGGATTTACTACCCATTTCACGTAATTCTGTTAATTTACTACCCATTGTGATCTTTTATCAATTTACTACCCATTTCACGTAATTCTGTTAATTCTGACCTTATTCCCATTTCACGTAGGTCCAGTATGGATTTTATCCCATCTTTAGTCTTACCTGGTATATTTAACAGAGTACCAATGATGCTATCACAGACATTTTTCTCAACGTGCATTACATCGATACAATGCCTGACTGTCAAAGAACTCCAATAAGGAAGATCCCAAAATATTGACTTCTTCTTGAATGAAGAATTGTCACTCCGTGTGGCCATACTACATTGTGATTTCTTACCAAGTTCATTGACAATGTCTTTTACTCTTTCATAAACAACATCCCCTGGTATAGGTTTAGGTGCACTCCGTTCATCATTCCATCCATTGAATGCTTTGCGCTTCCTACGATACTGATGGAATTTTGAAAGAAAGCTTCGATGACCAAGATATACAGTCTTGCCGCCATGTTTTAGTCTTATTGAATCAGTGTTTTCTTCACATATAGGACACGCTTTAGCTCCTTTGACACTATATCCAGAAAAATTCCCATATGCTGGAAAGTCATTAATAGTGCAAAACAACATAGCGTGCAAACAAAATGTCTCTCTTGTTGAAGCATCATAGGTCATCACACCTTCAGCCCAAAGTTTCTTTAAGTCATCAATCAAAGGTTCAAGATAAACATCGATATCATTTCCGGGTTGTTTAGGGCCTGATATCAACAATGACAACATAATGTACTTATTTTTCATACACATCCAGGGAGGAAGATTGTATATAACAAGCATGATTGGCCAAGTGCTATGTTGGCTGCTCAATGTCCCGTATGGATTCATCCCATCTGTACAAAGCCCAAGTCTTAGATTCCTATCTTCTTCACCAAATTTGGGGTACAATAGATCAATCTTCTTCCACTGTGGGGAATCAGACGCATGTCGCAGGATCCCATCATTATTTTTCTTAACATCTGCATGCCACCTCAAATTCTTCGCATCTTTCGAATTTGCAAACAAGCATTGAAACCGTGATATTATAGGTAGATACCACAACACCTTGGCAGGAGAACCAGTTTTGGACTCCCCCGAAGTCGTCAATTTATACCGTGACGCACCACATTTTGGACAATCTTTCAAATCTACATAGTCCTTTTGAAATAATACACAATCATTCGGGCATGCGTGTATCTTCTTGGCCTCCATTTCCATTAGGCACAACATTTTCTTTACATGGTATGTTGAGATTGGCAGCTCGTTTCCTTCAGGAAGCATTTCTTTCAACAAAGTCAACAATGAAGTGAAGCTTTTGTCGCTCCATCTATTGTTAGCTTTCAACTTATACAATCTCAACACAACGCTAAGCTTCGTAAACTTAGCACAGCCTGTGTATAACGGTATCTCAGCATCATGCACAATGTTTCTAAAGATAGGAGGTGGATCGGTGTGCTCTACCCTACAACTATCCAGCATCGCATCAACGATGTCTGCTGGAACTGGTTCGTTGACATTTACGTCATCGGAGGCAATTTCTTCTTCCACCCAAGCACTGCTATCGACATCTACTGGTTTCGATTTTGAAATCTCTCCATGCCAGTGCCATTCTGTATAGCCTTGTACAATCCCGTTGCACATGACATGACTTTTGATTTCCTCACCAGTGTTGACTTTCAAGTTGTTACCGCAATGCCTACATGGACAGTAGAACCTATCTGTATGTTTTTTCCTATGTTCCTAGGCAAATCTAATAAACTGATCAAGACCAGATATAAACTCTAGGGTGCAACGATTACGAATGGACATCCATGATCTATCCATTCTATGATCAGAGAAAACAAGTATATATTAGGAAACAAGTATATATTAGGAAAAGATTAGGGTATACACTTACATCCTAAGTGTATAATGTGATGTCATTCTTATATATAATAAATGTGTACCACCTATCCCATCCTTGAACACCTAATCTCACTAGTAAGTGTATAATGTGTATTGGGTTTTCAAGAAAATTTCGGCAGCATTTCCCCGCTGTTCTCTAAGTACATATGTAACAAACAGGGAAATGCTACCGAAATTTTCTCGAAAACCCAATACACATTATACACTTACATCCTAAGTGAGATTAGGTGTTCAAGAACAGTCCCAAACCGGGGACTATCCAAGATTTACTCCTAATGAGTCAATCTTGGATGGGTTTCTAGGCCAACAAACACATTTGATGTCATTCTTATATATAATAAATGTGTACCACCTATCCCATCCTTGAACACCTAATCTCACTAGTAAGTGTATAATGTGTATTGGGTTTTCAAGAAAATTTCGGCAGCATTTCCCCACTGTTCTCTAAGTACATATGTACTTAGAGAACAAACGGGGAAATGCTACCAAAATTTTCTTGAAAACCCAATACACATTATACACTTACATCCTAAGTGAGATTAGGTGTTCAAGAACAGTCCCAAATCGGGGACTATCCAAGATTTACTCCTAATGAGTCAATCTTGGACGGGTTTCTAGGCCAACAAACACAATAATAGATATCTACAATGAAGCCGGACTCCATACAAACAGTATATAATTTAGTGATTGTTCATTCTAATTTATACCAATGTACAAGTAATATAAAGAACAATGTGGATTATATGGGACATAAATTCATTGTTCATTGTCCAACATTAGGTTCAACACTTGAAACATACATTCATTTACAACATAAAAAATTTGTATCATTAGGGTCCAACATGTGGATTATATGGGACATACACATCAAGGTGGTCATAAGGGAGGATATTTCCTTATTTATGAGTAAGCGATATAAGATTAAGATCCATATAAAAATTAGGGCATAAGGAAGAAATAAATCTTCTTTAGGATACAATAGACCCTTATGGATGTATTTAGGGTCATAGGTACCATCATAGAACAAAAGGGGTACACTCTAGGATTTAAGATCACACTACATCATGTATTTTATACAAAATTACATGTATGTGTATATAAAAAATATATTTATAAGGAACTTCTATACATATCAGTATCTCTAATCATTAAAATCGGCAAGCAGATCAGTAATTGTAAATAACAAACTACAAATTGTTGAATTAAAGTAATCACTAAAGTAATACTAACCAGTAGTACCAATCATTAATCACTGAAAGCAGCAAGGAAATCAGTAAAACTAATCATGCATTACTAGTATAATAGAGCAATAGGATATTTACTTCGATGCATTATAGCAGTACCCAATTATTTCAGCTTACATACCTTTCGTTAGCGGCGGCGGACAAGTAGGCGAGCTCCCAGCAGTGGTGGTCGAAGAAGGAAGAAGGGGGGCGGCGCTGGGCGTGAGCAGGGAGGAAGGAGCTACGGCGGCGGGCGACGCTGGACGAAGTAGGAAGAAGGTGTCCAGCGGTGGCGAGCAGCAGGTGTCCAGTGGTTGCGGCGGTGCGACGGCGTGGCGGCGCCGGTTCTCAAGCGCTGGAGCAGCAGTTCTCAGGCGCCGGTTCTCAGGTGCTGGAGCAGCAGGGCGGCGGAGAAGGGGCGCGGAGAAGGGGCGTGGAGAAGAGAAGAAGGTAGCAGGAGTGGTGGCGGAGAAGGGGGCGCCGGAGAAGGGGGCGCCGGAGAAGAAATAGCCGGAGAAGGGGGCGCTGGAGAAGAAATCGCCAGAGAAGAAATCGGCGGCAAAGAGAAATAGGGAAATCGGCTCGCAATGGAACAGAAGAAAGGGGAAGAGTCGGGCGATCACGGGATATAAAGTTCCCAAATAGCGTCGGTTGTTTGCAACAACCGACGTCCAATTGGACGATATTTTCATGAAATTGTTTGGCAGGAACCACCTTCAGCGTCGGTTATACAAGGATAACTAACGCTGAAAGTGACACTTTTCCCGCAAATTTTCATCGCACATAGGCGTCGGTTTATACCTACATAACCGACGCTGAAAATGACACTATTTTTTTTTTATCAAAATTTGGATTTCGCGGGCGACTTTAAGCGTCGGTTAGTTATAAACAACCAACGCGGAATACAAAGCGGTACCCGTGTCTGGCTGGTCTTCGAATATAGACGTCGGTTTGCTTAAACAACCGACGCCTTATATGTTAGGCATCGGTTTTCCTTAATAACCGACGCCCAGAAAAGTGACACTGAATGCTATTTCTGTAGTAGTGTCTAATGTGTGTTATATGACCTATGCACTACATGATAAAGGTGTTAGGTTAGTGTATAAAGTATTAGGATGGGAAATACCCTAATACAGAATAAGTTGATGAATTTACGAAGGTTAAATGAGATGAGGGAAGTGATACATCAATATATGCTAGTTATCACATTTAGCACCTCAAAGTTGATATACCTTAGTACACTTCAAATTTAATATGTCCCTCTTGGGTCATCCAGGCTCTGGCACCTGTTTGGAGAGGGGGTGGGCTTCGGCCCATGCAGATCCAAAAAAAATAATTTAATATGTCTGGATACGTGACACCTACGTGTGTTGTGTCAATCATTACATTAAGATGTAATGAGCCTTATGAGCCATGAGAATGGTTGTTGCCTAGTGAGAGGTAACAAGATGTTTTAATGGGCTTTCTGAGCCATGAGATTAGTTGTTACTTAGTGAGAGGTAACAAGATATTTTTATGAGCTTATGAATCACATGAGTAAGTTGATACCTAGTGAAAGGTATCAAGATGATTATAAAAGTCTCTTGTAAGGGACGATAATGTTCATAATAAACCAAGGAATGACAACTTAGTAATATAATAATAATAACAAAAGGATACAATTATAATAATGGAACCTAGATCATACATGTGTGGAGAAAAGAGGAATACTTGTATTACGTAAAGAATGTGTTGAGCATGATTGGCACAGCTAAAGTTTAATGCTAGTAAAAGAATGAGGTTCCCAATGCTGTGTAAACAGACATGGGGTGTAATGAGGAGTGGTTAGAGTCCATTGCCTGGCTGTGTAATTAGGATTGGTTAAAGTCCAATACCTGACAGAGGCATGAAGACTATAATGAGGAGTGGTTAGAGTCCACTGCTTGGCTGTGTAAACAGGATTGGTCACAACCCAATACCTGGAATAATGTCACAGGATTGATCACAACCCAATACTTGGAATAATGTCACAGGATTGGTCACAACCCAATACCTGGAATAATGTCAGAGGATTGGTCACAACCTAATACCTGGAATAATGTCATAGGATTGGTCACAACCCAATACCTAGAATAATGTCACAGGATTGGTCAGAACCCAATACCTGGAATAATGTCACAGGATTGGTCACAACCCAATACCTGGAATAGTTGCACAGGATTGACATAGTTCAATACCTGGAATAGTTGCATATGATTGGCATAGTTCAATACCTGGAATAGTTTCACATGATTGGCATAGTTCAATACCTGGAATAGTTGTATAGGATTGGCATAGTTCAATACCTGGAATAGTTGCACAGGATTGACATAGTTCAATACCTGGAATAGTTGCACATGATTGGCATAATTCAATGCACATGATTGGCATAGTTCAATACCTGGAATGGATGCACAGGTTTGGCATAGTCTAATACCTGGAATGGATGCACATGTTTGGTATAGTCTAATACCTAGAATTGATGCACATGTTTGGCATAATCTAATACCTGGAATGGATGCATATGTTTGTCATAGTATAATACCTGGAATGGATGCACATGTTTGGCATAGTCTAATACCTGGAATGGATACACATGAATAATATAAGTCTAATGTTTGTACTAGTTACGCAGGATTGGTATAATCCAATGCCTGGAATATTTATACAGGATTGGTATAGACCAATGCCTGAACAAGACATGATGATGTACACTCTCATGTCCAATATAAACCAAAATCTATTTAGCAAATTGGCTAAGGCCCACCAATAGAAACAAGAAAGACTCATGGGTGACATATCAGAGTAATGAGTATCATGAGAAAAACATGGGATGTTGAGTTAATATAATAGATAAATGATATACATGTTCTTCCTATTCCTTATAAAGAGAATAGATGATTTAATACTCTATCATATATAGTTGCAATATTTAAAGATGAGAATGATCTAAACTGCTTATCCTCTGGTCAGATTTATATTATAAACTGCAATAATAATGTTTTTGGCAGAGAGTTATATCTCTCGCTGGGGCAATTTTCAATTGTATCACCCCCGTGGGATCCAACATTTTTAGGTGGATGAGCACGGAGGAGATTGAGAACATCTTGCAGAGGAAGAACTTCAGCAGCAATAGGGACAACAGTGACAGCTCAGGTTGAGTGTATTGTCTGTCGTGTCTTGTAGATAGATGTCCTATGTGTCGTCTCTATACTCTCATGTCCTTGGAGTTAATAGTTAGTGCTTTTAATGAATCGTTTTGAGATTTTGGCTTGATGCCTCGAGGTTCTTATGTTGTCTGTGTTTAGCTTTTAACAAGGCAGTTGATGTTGTAACCCTTGAGAAGAGATGGTACAAGATATGTATTATGAACCAGGACATAAATGTAATACATTGGTTCTTGTTGAAAGAGTTTTCCTATGATTGGATCTCTTTGAAAAAGGTTTTAATTTTTATTGATTTTCAGTAATCCGTTGTTTGTAATCGCTTCCGCTTAAGCTAATCATGTTTTTGTGAGTTGGATGCCACAATCAGGAAGCATTTTGATTCAAAATTCCTTGTAATTCTATGTGCTATAACAGAATTGCAAGTAGGAAAACTAGATTGGACCAAATCCTCCTTATATATCTTAGTGAGAATATAGTTTTTTTTTTATATAAATTGTCAAAAAAAACAAGCAACTACCATGCTATGTGATCATGTTTTGTGGACATAGTGGTCTCTCATTTTTCTATTTTCATCTTCCTAGTGGATTTATATATACCCTTATATTGATGGGGTTGTCTTTATAATTTTATTAGTATAGTTACATGCTAGTAGGTTGTCGAGATTTCTCAATAAGGTATGAGTATCTACTTTCATAGCTAGTGAATATCCCTTAATGCCTATGAAATTCGTATCATCATCATGAATCTTGTTGATTCCCCCATTAATAAAAGAACTTGCTATATTTCTATATTAAAAATGATGGTTAAGGAATTATGTTATCATTAGTTGGTTCTACATTGGAATTGAGCCCATTTTTTGATGTATTGCTTCATTGGTGTAGTTGCACTTGTTTCTATACTTGATTTTCTTCTTGAGTTTTTTGAAAGTCATTTTGCAATAGTTGATTTGTTGTTTGTTTAGCTATAGTTTGTATGTGCTTGTCAAGATATTTCAAGTGATGTAATCAATGTGGAATTTCCACACTTGTTTTAAAATAAAATTTAGAGTTTATTTGGCTAAGTAACACCTCTCTGAATACTTTTCTAGGGAGTGTTAGTGCGAAGGATTTTATATTTTGTGTTATTAGAACATGTCATGACTCTTTAAGACTATTGATTACAATAGTTATAATATAGTGTAAATGCAAGTCTTGACTTGAGTCTATTATATTTAAAACCTTATCAAGTATTTACATGAGAATTATCACACTACATCTTCATTAGGGATGAAACCCCTATCATCATCCATTAATCATCTAAGCCTCACTCCCAACTATGTTGCGGCCAGCTAAATGGATCCTTTATTTCCATTCAGATCTATCATGGGTCATATTCTGGGCAAGATCTAGAGATACAATGGTAAGCTCTTCCCATGTTAAATCTAGGGATGAAACCCCTAGATTTACCTAATTCCAAATGTATGAAAATATCACCCACAAGAGGAAGGATCTTATCATTGAATTCTTTTAGGATTGAATGCCAAGTTACAACCTTTTTCAGAATAATGCTAATTATTTTCAATTCAAATTAATAATAATATTTAATTTAAGAGTGGATTGATTGATTAAATTAAGAAAAAATAATAATAATTTTAGATTTAAGAGAGAATTTATCAAATTATTGGAAGCATTAGAGTGATTTGGATTTTGACATCATTGCCCACATTTAATCACTCACATCACATCAACACACATATTAGTGACAAGTTGGGGCCTTGTAATATACAATCCTCATAGCTCGAAGAATTTACAAGGACGGATATCACCGTAGACTCACTTTTTCTTTACATGCGAATCATGAATCAATGGCCCCAAAGACTGCTCATCCAAATCATTAATCTAGGGGTAAACTAGAGCTAAATAGTATTCAAAACCTAGATTTTGAAGTTATCTAAACCTATAATTATAGTTGATATTTAAAAAGGATGACGAATCCATGAAACATACATTAAACAACAAGATCTAAATTATTCATCTCTTACAAGCAATGAAATGATGCAAAGTGCATACATAATGGGTAACACGGCTATTCTATAACCAAGAGAGAGGAACTACTCACTCATGATGGGGGAACAACACAAGAGATAGAAGTATAAAGAGGAGTCATCATCACTATTACAAGAAGGGTGAGAGTTGTGGTCTCCATGGTCAAGCTCTTCTATGGTGATGTGAGTATTCCAAGACACAATTGCAAAGTGTGGACCAAGTCTTCCCTCTTTCCTGCTCAAATGGCCACCGAACATTATTATTGAAAGTGAAAAATTGAGTTGTTTAGCAATTAGGTTTACAATCATATATACTTGCGTAGTTAGGCAAGTTGCCTAGTTAGCATTAATTTTGAAATGACAAATACCCATAACGGTAGACTGGGTCAGTTGTCTGAGTAACATATAAGTGTGCACCATTGGAGTCAACCTAGAAACTCTATGAATGAGCTAGTCTACTGGCTTCTTGCATGCACCCTTAATGATTTTCAAGTTGATCCACTCACAAAGTGAGATGAGCAATTCACCACTAAACATGTTCATCTTTTGATCTAATAAACTAGAAACTCACAAAGTGAGTTGGTCAGATGATCACTAGCTGATTTATCAAATGGATCCTCTTCTGGTTAGGTTACTTGGTGAGTCTATTGACTAAGTGAATTTCATGCGTTGTGGATTTCCTTGAAATTGTCAAGACCATCAACCTGGAGTAGCAATCGGTTGTCTCATCTGATGTTACTCCTTAATACTTTGTGAGTTGATAGATTCACTAGGTGAGTCGATGGATGTTTATTTTGCTCCTTGCAACATGATCCAATCGTCTGGATGGAGGCCCCAATCAATCCACTCATGCCTGAGACTTTATTTATTATCCTATGATGTAGGGACCACAACTCTAATAGCTTGGAGATGGGGATCGATGATACCACCCATATCTAATATGTGTAGAAGAGGATTTTGGGGCCTTCTTTTAATCCTTATGCATTCCTACAATAAAACAAGCTCATTAAAACACAAACTAGAATTAAAGCAATAAAACCTAGATTAAGATGAAATAAATGATAAAGTGCATAAAATTAATATAAATAAATCTAAATGGGTGACCTTACCAAGAATAAGATACGTTCATCAAGTATATGCCATAATTACAAATAAAAAGTATGTGTAATTATCAACACTTTATAATAAGAACATGTAGCCTAACACTTTACAATAAGAACATGTAGCCTAAGACATCAAAAATTTATAGTGACTAAAGTCTGCAATCTATAATGGCATGAGTATCCTAAGAGAGTAGTTGTAGCATACTTAATTTTTGGCAACTAAGGTACAATTTCACATCAAACCACTTGAAAAATTCATTAGAACATGATGAATGCACATTCATCATGATTTTCAGTTGCCTTCTTGGGCTCTTTTTGATTCAATACATCCAATTTCAGTTACTAAATATCAAAATGTGCAAAATTTCCTAATTGGTTCAATTACGAAGGTTCTTAACTGAGTTTATGTTGATTTTATGCATATCATTATTAAGTTCAATCATCAGATGTTACCTACCTCCATTCAACCCTAATCCACTATAATCACCACCATTCGATCTTCATCTCAATCAACCATCATCCATATCAAACCTTATGAGTGGGGCCCACCTTTCTTTGACCACTGTCTAACCAAATGGTTTCACATATCTGGATTTGACCTATCAGTCTCAACCTCTCATCTAAACAGTTTCCCTTCCATATGGCCTCAAGACCAAATGGACAGTTCCACCTCAAAACCGTTTGGATCTAACATACCTTCAACAATGTTAGAGAAATCTCTCAAGACCAAATGGAGGACCTCTTGCTCCCACTTCCCTCCTTCCTTCCATCATCTTCAACCTCTACAAACCCTAATCCGCAGCACCCCCACACCAACCACGGTGCCTTCCTCCCTCGCGCCGCCTACACAGCACCGCCTGCAAACCCTAGACCAACACCTGCTTCGATCTACCTTCCTCTCATCTCACCTCCACAACCACGACGCAGCCCTAAGCACTAGTGACTATGGCGCCTCCGCCGTCCACAGCAGCTACCACCATCGCCCACACTGCCCAGGCCACCACCTCCAACCGAACGGTCTCAAACCATTTTGACTCAAGGGACTCCAAGACCATTTGCAGCAGCCGGTCCTCAGGACCGTTTGATCTTTGAGCATGCCCAGACCGTGAAGAACGATCACGCTAAAGCGATGACCGTTTGGGAATGGGAGTGACGACCGTTTGGATGCCGACACAAAGACCGATTGGAGGCTGTCATTGCGGGACCGTTTGGAGCTGGGTTCCTTGAGACCGATAGGATCAAAGGCAATGATCTATTCACAGACCATTTGAGATCCCCGACACAAGTCCGTTTGATCGCTAGGAGCTGCGAGACCATATGAAGGCATCAAGCACACCAGACCGTTTTCCCGGAGGCTGACTACCAAGACCGTTTGGTCTTTTGATCAGCATCATAATCTCAAGACCGATCAGAGAGGCCCTCACCCAAGGCTGTTTGGTCGAGTGTCCAAGACCGTATGGAGACTGACGCACCAAGACCATTTGGTCACATTGCATGAAACCATTTGGAGATATGCACATAAGTCCATAACCGTTTGATCACATATACACCAAAACTATTTGAAGAATACTCATTCTCAAGACCGTTTGGGATAAAAGAAGCTACCAAACCATTTGGACACTTAAAACACCAAACCGTTTGGTCATATGTATACCAAACCATTCGGGGGAAATTTAAGACATGATCTTTTGGTCGATATTAATCCAAAACCATTTGGATTCACACCAAAAACATGAGGGCCAGACCCGAGCCTATAAATAGGACCAGTAGGGTCCTCATTTGGGCATCAGATCTGGGACGCCGTCAGGCTGCCTAAAACACTGGTCTGATCCTACCACTGTCACTTCACCTGTCGTTCCTGCTACAACTCAAGGAGACCAAGAAGAGAAGGAAGGAGGAGTGAGAAAGACTACCCAGTTTGTCTTGGCATCCCTCGTTCTTCATCTAGATCTGCTCTGACATGACGTAGGAAACCACATCATCTTCACTGAGCTGCGACCACCTTCTACATCATGCTCATGGCAGAATCCTCTCTCTTTCTTATTCTTCTTGTTTCTCGCATCATGAGCGAGTAGTCCCTTTTTGCTGGGGTGTGGGGACTAGCCCCGCTGCCCATGCATTCATATCTTTTCATTTAACATTCCAAGGCAATGTATATAACTTTTCATTTCGTTGCTAATTGATATGCTTGTAGTTGATTACCTTCTTGCTTTCATCTTGTTCTTCTCTTCATAGAATAGAATGTCAATTAATGAGTCAGACTCGTTGACGAGAAATCTGATAGGGTTCCTTGAGGTCGTAAGTGTGTGACCCATGAGGGACGAGCCATCTAACCTACGGTGACGCTTCTGTGGTCTAAACATCCCTCAGGGAGGACCATAGCCTTAGTTGGATGTTGTATATTCTTGTTAATCGTCGATGTTTGCTTGTAGACTTATCGCCTACATGCTTGTCAATTAGCGTGATTGACTCTCGAACTAGAAATAGAATGGGGTTCCTTGAGGTCATAAGTGTATGATCTGTGAGGGGACGAGCCATCTAGCCCACGATGATGCTTCTATAGTCTAAACATCCCTCAGGGAGGACCACATCCTTAGTTGGATGTTGTATCTTCGAAACCGTAAGTGCATGATCTGGATGGAGATAAGAAATCAGATGCCTAAGGGGATGCTTACGCAGGCCTAAACATCCCTCCGAGAGGGTTCACAGCGGTCCTGTTTGGATAGTTAAATGCTTACCTGGATGTTATGTGTTTGTATGTGTTTGCATGTGCAGTTATGTGAAACCCAATACCATCCCAGTGATTCCATATCATTTAATAAAAAACAAACTTTCATTTGGCTCATTTACTTTCCTGCAATTAGTTTAATTAACCTCAATCAAATCAATCATTCTAAATATTAGTCTCACTTGAGCTAGATTCGACTGACAAAGATTCTTAAAAACGTTATCCTTTGGGATTTTATCTTTAACTATACTAGGATAAGACCCGTCCGCTTGCGGGTGGTATTATTGCATGAGGTTTTGGTAAAAGCTCAGATTTTTCAACCCCGAGTGAATTTGTTAGTGTGATATTTTCCACGTCAAATTCTGGCGCCGTTGTCGGGGACCACGGAATCAGTTAGTCAAATCTAGTTCTTTCAAGGCTAATCTAGGATTTTACTTTTTCTTTTTGAAACCATTGATCATGTACTTGAATTTCACTCTACTCCATCAATCCTACTTCAAACCTTTTTATTTCAGGTACTTCAAGAAGGACTAGTGCATGCACCGTTTGAACAGTCCTGGACTCACCGCCAGCTTTGATCCGGAGATTGACAGAACCTTTCACCGTCAAAATAGAGAAAATCAGGCAAGAATGACTCAGGAAGAGGAAGTAACCCAAAGAGTGGCTCAAGCCATCAATGCACAGAGAGAGAGAGGCTCATTCAAGAAGCCAGAGCCACAGTTCAAGAAGAAATCTTAGCAGCACAAGCATCAGAACTACAAAAGGACCTTAGAGAATTCTCTATCCCTAGAGTTGTTGATGTTCATCACCCAGTCCAACCTCCTCCCATCCATGCTCCAAATTTTGAGATACGGGTACATTGGATTACCTTGCTTCAAAACAACCCATTCTATGGTAAATAAGAAGAAGATAGTTAGGAACATCTTCTAAGGTTTGTCGATCTATGTGCTATGACAAAGAAAAATGGAGTCTCGGATGATGCCATCTGACTCTGGCTCTTCAAGTATTCGCTTGCTGATAGAGCCATAAGTTGGTACAACTCCCTCCAATGTGAACCCATCACTACTTGGGATCAGCTTCAAAATGCTTTTTTGGAAAAGTTCTATCCTCCTTCTCTCACTTATGAAATTAGGGGTCGTATAACAATGTTCACTCAGGCCCCTGGAGAAACCCTTGATGAAGCATGGGAAAGATATAAAGAGCTTCTACGCAAGTGTCCACACCATGGCATTCCCAAGAATCAACTCATTGAGATCTTCTATAGAGGTGTGGACGATGACATCAAGAGGTTTTTAGACTCCACATCTAGAGGAAACTTCATGCGTCAGAGTTATGACAGTGCATGGAGGGTTGTCACCCTTGGAGCTGAAAATCAAGCTAATTGGGGTAGATCAGTAGGAAAAGGAGTGTTGAAGGTAGCTATGGCTAAAGTTATTCCTGAATACAAGTCTATCACTAAGACCCTCAAACTCTTAGTTGCAAAGCAAGACCATATTGAATCATCCCTTGTTGCTTTTGAAAGAAGACATTCACTCCCACAACCACAAGAACAAAGCAAGTCAACTTCATTATTCTGTGAAGCATGTAAAGGTAGTGATCATTCTACTTTAGCATGGAATGTTCTCTACGATGTTGTTCTAAGCAACGCATGTGGACAAGGAGATAATGGTCAAATGGAAAATCTTAATGTTGTCAACACCATCCCTGGTCAAGGATATTACAATCCGAGTCAGAACAGGAACCACCCTAGTTTTCAATATGGAAATCCTTCAGGAGCAGAAAACTCACGACAATTTGGTTCAAATAATCAACAATGAGGCCCATCATGATTCCAATATAACCAACACCAAAATTTCGGGAATCAAGGAAACTTTAGGGGTAACTTTCAGAATAGGAACTACAATAATTATCAGAACAACCAAGCCCCTAACCAGAACCAACAACAAGGGCAACAAGCCAGCCCCATCTCTCCTGATGATAAGTTGTCAGCCATTGAGAAGATGTTGCAGTCGTAGTAGTCAATGATAGCTAACCAACAAGCCCATCAGAAGGCTATTGAATCTCAACTAGCTCAACTTGCAACTAGCATGAAGCCACCTGCTGGAACTTTTGCTGGCCAACCCGAGAACAATCCTAAGCATCCCGAGAAACTTAAGGCTGTCACCACCAGGTCTAGAAAAGACTATTCAGATCCCCCTATCAAGAAACTAGTAGTTATTACAGATGAAGGTGACTCTATGGCTGTCCAAGACTCTACAACATATGAGTCTCAACCAAAAGGGGCAGTAACTATAGATAAGACAGTCGAGCCAAGTTCTGAAAAACCTACTGATGTAGAACCAGAAACACCAGAGCCAGAAGTACCAGTGTACAAGCCTCATATACCTTTCCCAGCTTGTTTAAGGCAGACAAAGCTTGACACTCGATTCAACAAGTTCAAAGAAGCTATGAAGAAACTTCATGTTGATATACCCTTTCTTGATGCGCTAGCTGAAATACCAGCATGGATGACGTATTTGAAGTCACTTCTCACCAAGAAATATATAACTGAGGAATATGAGACAGTCAAGTTAGCAACAACTACTTCAGACATCATCCCGAGTAAGATGCCCAAGAAGCAGAAAGATCCAGGATCTTTTGGGATATCTTGCCATATCGGTGATTCTTCATGTAAGAAAGGATTAGCAGGTCTTGGTGCTAGCATTTCCATCATGCCACTGAGCCTCTGCAAAAGGCTAGGGTTCGTTGAACTGATGCCAACCGGCATGACAATACAACTTGCAAACAACACCGTGACTCTACCCTTAGGAATCATTGAGGATGTCCTTGTCAAGGTTGGCAAAGATTCCTATGTCCCTTGTGACTTTGTCATCATGGATATAAAGAAAGACACCAGATACCCTCTCATTTTTGGTCATCTGTTCCTTGACACTGCAAGATCCCTAATTGATGTTGAAGAAGGAACTTTGCTGCTCAGATTAGGTAAAGAGACTCTTGAATTCAAAGTATTTGAAAGTATGCGTAGACCAAGCATGCAAGAAGAAGTCTGCCTGATTGAGCGAATAGAGCAGATGTCATTGCTCACACAAGAGGATTATGAACCAGAAGATCCCTTAGGAGTGGCTCTAACTAATCCTAATGCTACCAGTTCAGTTGACAAACAAGTCAAAAGTTGTGTTCTTGACCTTTACACTGCCGAAGAAGATCCTAAAACTAAAATTGAGAAACTCAAAGTTGTGGAAGTTACTAAAGAACCATGTGCAAAACCACAAGCTCCAGAAATGAAGCCCTTACCCGAAGGATTGAAGTATGTGTTTCTAGATGACCTTAAGGTCTACCCAGTCATCATAAATTCCAATCTTATGATAGAACAAGAGGATAAACTCCTGACGGAATTAAGGAAAAGAAGAAAAGCTACAGGTTACAAGATGAGTGATCTCACTGGGGTCAGTCAAGCGCTATACATGCACAAAATCCCCATGATGGAAGATCACAAGCCAACTGTTGAACACCAGAGGAAGCTTAATCCGAATATGAAAGAAGTTGTCTGTAACGTCTATCTCGAGAAAACAAGATTAACTAATGCGGAAACGTTCACTAAGCAGCGGATTACCAAAAATCACTAAAAAATTAAAACTTTATGTGAAGAGATCTTTAAATGGTAAAGCTTTTTCATAAAGAAACATGATAAGTTATTTACAAACTGATCCATCAGTACATCTCTGTAAGGTTGTATCTCGAGATTACAATCATCAACTACCATGTTAACTATATAAGGCAAGATACAGAAATCTCGAGGTACTGGACCAAAAACTCGAAAGCACTAACTATTACTCCGAGGACCTGAGAGTACAGAGACGACACATAGGACTCTAACTACATCTATACGTGGCATAACAGCCAGTGTCTCCACCTGAAACTTCACTGCTGTCCCTGGAACTATTGATGTTGCCCTTCACCTATTGAAGGATTTCTGCCTCCTCGCCCACGTCCACCTAAAAATATGTTTCCCACGGGGTGAGAAAATTATAAAATTGTCCCAGCGAGAGATATAACTCTTCTCCAGAAACATAATTATTGCATCTTAAGAGAGTAAATGTATACAAAGAAGTTATATATGTCTGAGAGTAGTGAAAACAATGTTTAACATATTAAACCATTCTTCCAATTAAAGCAATACAACTATAATTTGATAAACCCATATGCCATTTATCTTTTAAGAAATAGAAGAACATGTATGGCATTTATTTACTATAAAACCATTATTACAACATTAACTCTCTTCAGACTTAGATCATATATCTAATGTCTGACATTATTATTGGGGAGTCATGGCCTGTAGCCATACATTTTCTCACAAAGTGTTAGGATCTCAATTCCTCAACTTATCAAGTACCTTTCTAAATTGATCATCATGATTATAGAATCTAGGTACTTGAACTCATAATTTACCATTCACTAGGTATCATAGCATATCATTATACTTGAAGCATGTAAAGTAATTTCAATACATAAGATATCATAATCCTTACCTGGATATGATCACCTCTTTATGAAAACATGCATGATCAATATTTACTAATGACATGCATATTGTATCATAACCGCACAATACGGGTTCTTCTCAAATTATATATGTGATACCACGACTGTGCTACCTTGCACGATCGTGCAACAAAGGACTCACCACGACCGTGTCATAATACCACGGCTGGTTTCTAGGGTTATGATTCTCATTTAATCCAAAAAGAGTTATTCCACCTCTTAACTAGATTAGGAATAGTGATTCCTATCTCATTTCTCAATCATGGAGTTTCATGCTTAAAAGCATAACTCAGAATTAGGGTTACTTGTTCATATCATCACATCTCCCTAGATTAGGGTTTACTATTCACATAGCATTACATTATCCTAGATTAGGGTTTACTATGCACATAGCATCGCATTACCCTAGATTAGGGTTTACTATTCACATAGTAGTGAATTGAGATCATACCATCATTATGTATGAAGATTACTTCCATTCATGTCTTCACTTAGGTTAAGATTCATAGATCATCATAATTAGGGTTTCCATGATACCATTGTAAAGGATCATACCCTAATTATGTGTATTCATACATGTTGTAAGTATATTACTTGATTCTCATTCATATTAGGAGTATTCTCTCCCCTCTTTTTATTAGATGATGTTTACATCTCTTATGATTAGGTTAGGTCAATTCAACCTTGATAACATAAGTCACATTATTACTACAATGTTCATTAGGGTTTGCTTGATCAAGAGGTGTTGACTACTTAAACCCATCAAGGGTACTTTAGTAATGTTCACCATTGATCATAACATGCTTCAATCAACTAATTACTTGTTCCCTTAATGTCTTTAGATATCATTAGGATTTATATTAATCAACCATTAAACCATCTAAGCCTTTAAAGCATTAAGCAATCTTGACCTTAAAAGACCCCAAAAGGTTTTCCACTTTCAACCTCCAAACGGTTTGAAACCGCATGACCACCAAACGGTCTTGAGACCGTTTGGTCTCAAACGGTCTTGAGACCGTTTGGTCTCAAACGGTCTTGAGACCATTTGGTCTCAAACGGTCTTGAGACCGTTTGGTCCAAACACCCTCAAAACCGCATGGACCAAAAAGTGTATTAACACTTCCAATTGAGTTAGGGTTTTCAATGTTGAACCCCTCAATCGTTCATGCCATGGTTAACCATTTATCAATTGAGCCAATTAAGTTAATACTCAACTGATGTGACCCTCAACTAATCCTCAATTGATCACCAATTAGGGTTTGGATGGATTGGATTAGGGTTGGAATCGATCATCCTTCAATACTAATCAATGTAAGACTAGTTACTTTGAAACCATAGAACCATCATCCAAATTGGGTATGACCTGACCCCAAACGGTCTTGCGGTCGTTTGGATGACCTCCAAACGGTCTTGAGACCGTTTTCCCATAATATCATCAAAATCCAAGTCAATCAATTAAGGTTTGGATCATTGGATTGATCACCAAATCAGCAATTGATTACACTTTAACTTAGTAACATTGGATCATCAATTGCTTAACCATACTCACCCCTAGACCTCCAAACGGTCTTGGGTGACCTCCAAACGGTCTTGAGACCGTTTGGATGAGTTCCAAACGGTCTTGAGACCGTTTGGCTCACCCAACCCTTGGATTCTAGTGAAAAATCATTAGGGTTTGAGCTATTGAGTTGATCATCAAATCAGCAATTGATTGCTTTGTAATTGTGTACCTTTGGACCTTCAATTTGTCAACTATAATTAACCCCATACCTCCAAAAGGTCTTGGGTGATCCCCAAACGGTGTTGAGACCGTTTAGGTGATCCCCAAACGGTCTTGAGACCGTTTGGGCCAATCAACCCAAAACAATCAACTCATCACTTGCAAAATCAGCACTTAGCCGATTAGGGTTCATACCACATCTTTGGATCTTCAAACACATATCCATACTTGACCCTAGACCTTCAAACGGTCTTGGGTGACCCCCAAACGGTCTTGAGACCGTTTGGGTGATCCTCAAACGGTCTTGAGACCGTTTGGGCAAGAAAACCCAAAAAGTCAAATCAATCAAGTTGAAAGTCAGCACTTAATCCAATTAGGGTTTACCTAATTGATTAGACTTCAACTCATGATTCCTTTGGAATTAACCTATCAAATTTGGTGAGTTATTAACCAACATAATTATGAACAGGAATACCAAACGGTCAATGCTTGGTCAACGCCCTGAAACAGTTTTGAAACCGTTTTTCCAAAAAGTTCAATTAATCAAGCTGAAAATCAGCACTTAATCCATTTAGGTTTATCTAATTGATTAGCCTTCAACTCTCGATTCCTTGGGAGTTAACCCATAAAATTTGGTGGTTTATTAACTAACATAATTATGAACAGGAATCTAAAACGGTCAACGCTTGGTCAAGGCCCTCAAATGGTTTTGAAGCCGTTTTCCCAAAAAGGTCAAGTTAATCAGGTTGAAAATCAGCACTTAATCCAATTAGGTTTACCTAATTGATTAGCCCTTAACTCATGATTCCTTGGGATTTAATCCCTAAAATTTGGAGGTTTATTAACCTACATAATTATGAACAGAAATATCAAACGGTCAATGCTTGGTCAACTCAACCAAACGGTCTTGGAGACCGTTTGCTCCAACCGACCTTGTGAAACCGTTTGCCCCAAACCGTTTGGCCAAAAGGGGGGGGGCAAGACTGTTTGATAAAGTAACATTGGTAATCACTCCCATATTATTATACCTCCAGATACAGGTCTGTTCTTCATGGTTTTAGTTGCAAGAAAGCAAGGAAGGATGGGGGAAAGAAGGACAAATTACTTTTGCAAGAAAGAAAGATGCATAACAAAGTTTAAGGGTTTAGAGTTATAAAACCTGCCTTATAATCTGATCTAGAGCTCCAAGCTCCATATCTTTAATGGTGTCTTGAGCTCCATGGGTCGTCCAAAGTCCTTTGTTCAACAATTGGATGGAGAAGATGGCTAGAAGCAAGAGTTCTGTAAGGAATACTAGCAAACCAACCTTGTAATGGAATTTCCTCCATGAATCTGAGCTAGAAGATGACCAAACTTACCTAGATCAACTTGGTCGTCCTCCTCTGCTCCTAACCTCCTCCTTAGTCGGCCCAAAACAAAAGGATGAGAAGAGGAAATGAAGGGAACGATCCCTTGATTGTGGAAAGAGCTTGCTTATATATTTTTGGGCATATATCCAAGGCAATGATAAATACTTCTTCTCTTTTACATCTATATCCTCCACGCCCCTCTCCTACTTCTTTGACATGTTCCTCCCTTCTTATAAAATGAAAAATTATCTCTCAACCTTGGTTTAGAGGAAAAGAAGCCAAACACTTTATTAAGTCATACATATATAAGGGTCATTTTGCATACATCTTGATTATTCAATTACAATGATTATCCTTCTTATATGGTTACTCAAATGAGGTGCCCCCCCTCATTTTCTTTACTCCAATTGATGCTAAAAAGCGTGATAGGTACTCTAGAGGTTATATTTTACATGTTGCACCCTATGTTTTGGGTAAATTGCACTTTACACCAAAACTAGGTTTTAAAGTACAGGGATTGCTCTACAAGCTATATTTTGGTGCCCAAGCTTGGGGAATCCATATCACCACATCATATTCATTCTTATGTTGTCTCATCATCAGATGAACATATTAACATGTGCAATTTTCAAGTTAACCCCTCTAATTGGGTAATTTGCACATGGGTCCCTATTAAACAAAACAATCTTACAACATTGTTCAAAAAGGGCAGAAATGAAAATATAGATTCTTCTAAAGCTTTAATGACATATAAAGGGTTAACCACAAGCCTCTAATCATAATTTTAAGCAAAACACCTAGGGTTAGTTCATAACCTAGGTCAGGGGTGTTACAAATTATAAACCCCTAACAAGGATTTCATCCCCGAAATCCCAGGAAAAGGAGGGACATATTATTCATTAGTAAGGCCCTCAAGTTTCCCCATATTATCTCAAAATTATGATGATATTATGGATTTGTAATTCACACAAAGTCCCTTTCATTAATTACTTCTTATCACTGTTTATGTTTGTGTAAAGCATAAACCCCTAACATAAGGTGTCCATACTTTTGAAAGGAAGAAGCATAAAAGAACATTCTTCTAGTATTACCCAAGAATGTTTATCGAAAGAGAAACATACATACCTTAACATAGATAATTTACTCAGCAATCCATTATTTATTTGAAACAGTTCACTAAGAAAGTTTGCTAATGAATTAATTTGGAAATATTCACCGAGAAGATTCACTAAGCAATTTGTCTTAGAAGATTTTACTCAGTAAATTTACTAAGTATGTTGTCTCAAAAGCTTTCACTGAAGGAGTTCATTGAGTATGCTTACTAAGTATTTACTGAGGAAATTCACTGAGTATGTTCACTAAGTATGTTTACTAAGTATATTCACTAAGTATTCACTGAGGAAATTTGCTGAGTATGTTCACCAAGTATGCTCACTAAGTATGTTCACTAAGTATTCACTGCGAAAATTCACTGAGTATGTTCACTAAGTATGCTCACTAAGTATGTTCACTAAGTATTCACTGAGGAAATTCACTGAGTATATTCACTAAGTATTCACTGAGGAAATTCACTGAGTATATTCACTAAGTATATTCACTGAGGAAGTTCACTGAGTATATTCACTAAGTATTCACTAAGGAAGTTCACTGAGTATATTCACTACGTATTCACTGAGGAAGTTCACTGAGTATATTCACTAAGTATTCACTAAGGAAGTTCACTAAGTATATTCACTAAGTATTCACTAAGGAAGTTCACTGAGTATATTCACTAAGTATTCACTGAGGAAGTTCACTGAGTATATTCACTAAGTATTCACTAAGGAAGTTCATTGAGTATATTCACTAAGTATTCACTGAGGAAGTTCACTGAGTATATTCACTAAGTATTCACTGAGGAAGTTCACTGAGTATATTCACTAAATATTCACTGAGGAAGTTCACTGAGTATATTCACTAAGTATTCACTGAGGAAGTTCACTGAGTATATTCACTAAGTATTCACTGAGGAAGTTCACTGAGTATATTCACTAAGTATATTCACTGAGGAAGTTCACTGAGTATATTCACTAAGTATTCACTAAGGAAGTTCACTGAGTATATTCACTAAGTATTCACTGAGGATGTTCACTGATTATATTCACTAAGTATTCACTGAGGAAGTTCACTAAGTATATTCACTAAGTATTCACTAAGGAAGTTCACTGAGTATATTCACTAAGTATTCATTGAGGAAGTTCACTGAGTATATTCACAAAGTATTCACTGAGGAAGTTCACTGAGTATATTCACTAAGTATTCACTGAGGAAGTTCATTGAGTATATTCACTAAGTATTCACTGAGGAAGTTCATTGAGTATATTCTTTAAGTATTCACTGAGGAAGTTCACTGAGTATATTCACTAAGTATTCACTGAGGAAGTTCACTGAGTATATTCACTAAGTATTCACTGAGGAAGTTCACTGAGTATATTCACGAAGTATATTCACTGAGGAAGTTCACTAAGTATTCACTAAGAAAGTTCACTAAGTGTTCACTGAGGAAATTCACTGAGTGTGTTCACTAAGTATATTCACTAAGTATTCACTAAGAAGATTCACTGAGTATGTTCACTAAGTATATTCACTAAGTATTCACTAAGAAGATTCACTAAGTATATTCACTAAGTATTCACTAAGAAGATTCACTAAGTATTCACTAAGTATGATGACATCATCCGATATGCTTATCCAAAGAAAAGTACCAAGCCAAACGGTTTTGATAGCTACTCCAAATCGTTTTAATTTGATTGGCTATGCGGTTTCAGCGAACCGTTTAAGGGCAAACGATTTGAAACTGTTTGGGAGAAAACGGTTTCAAGACCATTTGAGATGGTTGACCAAGCGTTGAACGTTTGGGAATTTTGTTCCTAATTATGTAGGCTCATGACCCACCAAATTTGAGGGATTAACTCCCAAGTAATCGTGAGTTTAAGGCTAATCAATTAGGGAAACCTAATTGGATTAAGTGCTGATTATCAATCTGATTTAATTGAACTTTTTGGGCAAACGGTCTCAAGACCGTTTGAGTGCGTTGACCAAGGGTTGACCGTTTGGTATTACTGTTTCTAATGATGTGGTATAATGACTCACCAAATTTTAGGGATTAACTCCCAAGGAATCGTGAGTTGAAGGTTATTCAATTGGGCAAACCCTAATTGAAAGCAGTGCTGAAATTTCAATGAGTTAATTGGAGATTTTGGGTTGATTAGACCAAACGGTTTCAAGACCGTTTGGGGATCACCCAAACGGTCTCAATACCATTTGGGGGTCACCCCAACACCTTTTGGAGGTCTGGGGTCAAGTATAGTTGACCAATTGAAGGTCTAAAGGTACCAAATCATATTGCAATTAAGTGCTGATTTGTTGATCAACTCGATAGACCAAACCTTGACGAAATTTCACTAGAATCCAAAGGTTGGATGAGCCAAACGGTCTCAATACCGTTTGGTGGTCAACCAAGACCGTTTGGAGGTCTAGGGTTGAGTATGGTTAGGTGTTTGAAGGTCTAAAGGTACCAAGCTGATATACAATGCAATGCTGATTTGGTGATCAATCCCATGATCCAAACCTTAATTGGATGGCTTGGATTTGAGTGATTTGATGGGAAAACGGTCTCAAGACCGTTTGGAGGTCATCCAAATGACCTCAAGACCGTTTGGGGTCAGGTCATACCCAATTTGAATGATGGTTCAATAGTTTCAATGTAACCAATCTTGCATTGATTAGTGTTGATGAATCATTGATTCCAAATCCTAATTCAATTGAACCAAACCCTAATTGATGACCAATTGAGGGTCAATTGAGGGTCAAATCAGTTTGAGGTTTACCTATTAAACTCAATTGAAGTATGAGTATAGGTCCAATTGATGATTGGTTCCATGAATTCAATGATTGAAGGAATCAACATTGGAAACCCTAATTCAATTGGATACCTTATGTAATGGAGGTACAATGTGATTGAATCTTTGATAATTAAGATGATTAATGTTATATTAATCCAATGATTATTAGAAATGATAATCAATGAAGGTACAAAGGTTGAAACCCTAATGGTACCCAAGTGATTAAGTGCCAATTAAGGGATGAATCCCTAATTGCTTATAGGATCAATGACTTGGTATACTATGTAATCATTGTTGTATACTTTTGATTGAAGGGTGGATATGACCTAATCAAGTTGAAAGGATAAAAGTATAGAATTCATATATAAATATGATTCATGAGGTTATCTCTTGTAGCACAACTGTGCAAGGTAGCACGGCCGTGGTGACTTCCCTTGCACGACTGTTCCTGGCTGCACGGCTGTGGTACTCTATGCTTGATTAAAGTTGTTTTAAAAAGAACCTAATATGGTCTTTTTGTTAATTACTAACTTAAGGATGAGTCCATATCATTAAAGATAGTTGGACCATTCTTATGTATAACCTATGCACTTCATGTCAAGAGTGATAGGTTAGTGGATTAAAGGATTAAGATGGGAAATACCTTAATCCAAGATAAGCTAATAATTTAAGAAAGTTGGAAGTAATGAGGTAAATGATACATCAAGATATGAAAGACTTCACTGTTAGCATCTCAAAGTTGATATACTTTGATAACTATGAAATCCTAATGAGAGATGGGAAACCCTAACCCTGAATTGGGTAATGGGACATGAGAAACCCCAAAGTGATGTGAATAGTAAGCCCTAACCCTATTAAGGGAATAGTGGTGTTACTATTATATTACAAGAGATAAAATGGTTAGATGTTTCCTAGTGATAGGTGACAAGATGTTTTTAATGGCCTGGAGAGCCATAAGGTTAATTGTTACCTAGTGAGAGGTGACAAGATGTTTTAATGGCCTAGCGAGCCAAATGGTTATATGTTACCTATTAAGAGGTGACCAGATGTTTCATGGGCCTTATGAGCCATGAGAATAATTGTGGCATAATGAGAGGTACTAAGATGATTATAAAAGTTCTTGTAAGAAAAGTTAATGTTTTAATAAACTAATAAAAGGAACCATTGTATTAAATAAAGAATGTGAAAAGCTATGAAGGCTAACCTCAGGGCTCAAAGCCTAGAGAAGGATGTGATAATCAATGATGAATTATAGGGATGAATATCCCAAAATCCATGTAATCAGGATTGGTTAAAGTCCAATACCTGGCAGAGGCTTAATGCCTGTAATCAGGGTTGGTTAAAGTCCAATGCCTGGCTGTGTAATCAGGTTTGGTTAAAGTCCAATACCTGGCAGAGGCTTAATGCCTGTAATCAGGGTTGGTTAAATTCCAATGCCTGGCTGTGTAATCAGGTTTGGTTAAAGTCCAATACCTGGCAGAGGCTTAATGCCTGTAATCAGGGTTGGTTAAAGTCCAATGCCTGGCTGTGAAATCAGAGTTGGTTAAAGTCCAATGCCTGGCTGTGTAATCAGGATTGGTTAAAGTCCAATGCCTGGCTGTGAAATCAGGGTTGGTTAAAGTCCAATGACTGGCTGTGTAATCAGGATTGGTTAAAGTCCAATGCCTGGCTGTGTAATCAGGGTTGGTTAAAGTCTAATGTCTGGCTGTGAAATCAGGATTGGTTAGAGTCCAATGCCTGGCTGTGTAATCAGGTTTGGACAAATCCAATACCTGGAAGAGGTGTAATTCCTGCAATCAGGGTTGGTTAAAGTCCAATGCCTAGCGGTGTAATCAGGTTTGGAAGAGTCCAATACCTGGCAGAGGCTCAATGCCTATAATGATGACACATGATTGGTAATAACCCAATGCCTGTATTAATGATATATGAGTACATGGTAGATGTAATTCCTTATATGTTTAGCAGATTGGCTAAGGCCAACAGATTGAAACAAGAATGTTTCATGGGTGACATGTCAAGTTAATGAGTGGTACAAGACATATTTGATATGGTGGTATAATATGATAGATAAATGAAATACATGTCATTCCTATTCCTTATTAAAAGAATAGATGAATATATTGCTCTATCATAAATAGTTGCAATGCTTTCAAAGTTAAGAATACTTTAAACTGCTTATCCTCTGCCCAGTTTATATCCTTAACTGCAATAACAATGTTTTGGCGGAGAGTTATATCTCCCGCTAGGGCAATTTACAATTGTCTCACCCCCGTGGGAACCAACATTTTTAGGTGGACGCAGACAAAGAAGCAGATACTCTTTTGCAGGAAAAGGAAAGTTACAGCCTGGACAGAGTAAGATATCAGGTGGAGATACTGTCTGTCAAGTTATGTAGCTAGAAAGTCCTATGTGTCATCTCTGTACTCTCAGGTCCTCGGAGTTTTTAGTCAGTGTTTTAATACATCAATCTAAGGTTTTGGCTTGATGCCCCGAGATTCATACACTGTCTGTATATAATGTTTATAAGGCAGTTGATGATGTAGTCTCTGAAAAGAGATGGTACATGTTATGTACGTTTGAACTAGAATATAAATGTTATACAATGGTTCTTGATAGAAAGATTTCCTATGTGAGGATCTCTTTGCAAAAAGTTTTAAATTTTTAGTGATTTTTAGTAATCCGCTGGTGATGATCGCTTCTGCATGTTTTATTATTGTTAATGACACTTGTTATCTTAATAATGGTGTGTGTCATTACAAAAATAGTGCCAAACTGTAATAACCCAGATTTTAGGGCTCTAATAACCAATATAGTATTTTAAGACCATGTGTGTCATTTATATGATGGATCACAAATTGAGGAATTGGTTATTTAATTACTAGCTCTTTTCACCCCAAAATAACTAGATATGCAATTGATGATTACCAGTCTAAGTTGAGTTCAATTATGATGAATAACTTTTATTAGTGAGCTTGGGTACTTACGAGGCTAAACGTTCTAATTAGTAGTCACAACAAACTCAAGTAGCCAATTAATGAGCCTTGAGGTATGTTAGTATCATAACACATGTTTATGGATATGTAGGATCAAGATTTGATGATTATTTGAATTGAATTCAAGGTTTGTACACCAAATTATAAGGTTCTTTGAATAATTTATTTGCATGTCCAAATAATGGAGTTTGTGTACCAAACTTTAGCAGGAGCTGCTTTAGGATACTATCAGCCTATGTCTACAATTTCAAAATATTTGGAGACCGCTACAAACATATATAATTATTTGTAGATGAAGACATTAATGATATAAATGTTATTGGACTTTGGTCTTATGTTCATTTATTAGCTAGGCTGTGACTACTTGATGTCACGTTGGCATGTCTGTTGGGAGCGACCCTCAACTAATAGGTGTGAATAATTTCAAGCCCTTCGATGAAGATCTTATGGTAGGGAGGTCATCCCTTACCTCCGATCATTATGGATCAGAAGGGTCTGAGCGAGTTGATACTCATCTGCACTGGGTAGAGCACAAACTACAGATCAATGTGAGTTTGTAACTAAGAAATCCTCACCACCACATTCTCATAATCTCAACAAACCCTAGTTTGGAGCTTGAGGTGGCGTATCTGGAGAAAACCAAACTCCGTCTCCTTTAGCGAGAACCAGAGAGGACATATCCCCATCCATTCCTTCTTTCTCTACTACATCTTGCAGTGACCAGGAAAAAACGATCATAGATCCCTTCCGAATCCTTTAGCACTATCAATTTCTCAGTTGTGTGGGTAAATATGGCTTGCAATCTGCGAGGTCAAAGGAGGATTGAGAAGGAGCTTTAGGCGGTTGAAGCTTGGTGACGAACCCTATTTCTGAGTGGGTCGGGTTGGAAGTCACATCTACTGGCCTCTCTACCACCTGCCAATAGAGGATTTGACTTCAGGGAAGTCTTGCGGGTGTCCCTGTGACCTCAGGTTCAATCACTGGAGAAGGGAACCCAAATTCCCATATCACGCCGCCGTCCAGAAGGAGCTTTGGAACTCCATAATCGGAGTGGACCTTCATTTCTCACTTTCCTTTTGGGGTGGCCGAGGACACACCCAAGCAGACACCGAATATTGCACCTTCATCATTAGGCAACAAGTAGGGCATCGACATCTGACTTTGCTCACCAAGGACCCTATTCACGGAGGAGGGGAGCAAGCTCACCGAGACCGAGCTTGGAGCCTCGCCAACCTTCGATGATGTTCCTGATCATAGGAAGTAAAGGCATGAAGCTCTAACAGCCTCGGGTTCTCAAGGTGGAGGCCAAGATTTCACTCCTTTACTCACTGGAGATCTGCCGTTGTGGTGGTGTCTTCTTTACGGAAGAACGGAACATCAGACTCCCTTGTGTAATACGGGTCGCGTGTGAGGAAAGGAAGGGGGAGTCAGATCGCCAGGCCAATTAGTTGTCTGGTTCATCCAGTCCAAACCGGCGGCACAAGACCCATGGTAGCAGGAAGCCAGAGAATGCTGAGGGCAACGTGGCACAGATCCAGGCCGCCAGGGGCGAGATCCAACGATCACTGTTAATCTTGAAAGGTAAATTCCTACTAATTTACCAGTTTTAGATCAGACCTTAGAAATATGGTTAAAAATAGCTTCTTTGGCCTATAAATGCCCAAAAAATATTGCTGGACTCAGAATAATGACCTCTTTCTCATGAAAACTTTAGATCAGACTTTTAAGATATATTTATTGGTGATATTTAATTTATTTATAATGTGCCTTTATGGGCCTCATATAATTAGAATAAATATTATCCAGATGATATAAATTCTCATAAAACTATATTTAAACCCAAGAATCATTTATAAATTATAGGTGGACTCATATCTGATTATAATGTCAAAAAAATGTCTTTCTTCATTAATGACCAATTAGATTGTTTAAATCTCATATTAATTCTAGAAAATAGACCAGTCATCAGAAAATTACAAAAATTGGACCAGACCTCTAAAATGACACCCTAGTCAGTAGAAAAATATCAAACACAAGTTTAGATCAGTTTGAACCAAGGTTGGCCTAAACCCTATTTTGGACCTAAAATTACCAATAATATGATGCACATATTAATGATGATTAATTTCTATTAATCAGGTGATGACCAGAGATGTAGATGATCCAGAATATAAGTATGAATCTCTGAACACAGGTATGTGGATATAATTATATGACTAGATTTGGTGGATATTAAATATATGTACTTGCTTGCTTGTATTTGAAATACATTGTTGGATGTAGATGTATGTATACTGACAATTTTCCACCTTGAACATAAAAGAACATAAATGAGGATAAATGAAATGTAGTTAGTAGTGGTGGTCATGAAAATCCTTATTAGAGAGGGAAAGCTTTAATGTTGACTAGCACCTCCCTAGAGTACACGGTATACGGGGAGATCCCTAGAGTACAAGGTACACGGGGAAGGGCCCACCATTTATGTTTGTGCTAAGTCCACCATAGTAATGCATATTCATTCTAAATGTGGCTAATAACTTGGGATTACCTGATTTTCTGCCTTTAAGTAACATTTTCTTTCTCTTTATTCAATGTCGAGTATATTATATGCCAACATAGTATAGCTTTTAATTCCACGTACCAACTTTTGTTGCTGATTTTGTTTCTCGTATTTTCTAGGTCTAGTGCTAGAATGGGATAAAAGAATGGGATGTGAGCAAGTTGTACAGGTTGTACCTTTTGTCTAAGATCCTGTTAGCATACATGTTCATAGATTGTAGAATCTTCATTCAATATGTAATTGTAAATCATTGTGTAATAATTCATGTTGTATAAATATACATGTTGAATGTTGATAATGTCATGGTGTATGCTATATTTGAATGTTCATGTATGCGTATTATGCTTCCGCATCGATCTCTGATATGATTGGATGATGTTTCGGATTCTGACATCTCATTCCCAAGAGGGTTTGAGAAATCAAATCCGGGGACGTCACACAAACCCTAAGTTCGGGATGGCACACCACCTCCCTCTGTATCTGCTTCTTCCATACCCATCGCAAATAAATAGGGGCATACCACCAAGAAAAGATGCCAAAGCGCACACAAAAAGAAATGCAATCTCGAGTCGAATAGAGGAGAGATTCACACAAAAAATGCAATAAATGAAATTGCAAAGCAAATAATAAGAAAATCTCAATTTGAATATAGGAGAGATTTATTTCTTCCTTCCATACCTCCCTTCACTCCCTTTTCTACCTAAAGGAACAAATAAATGCCTCCACCACCCTGAAATACACCAGTGTCAGATCAGATGCACACTTATTGTTCTGCGGGTATCTTTGGACTTTTACGAACCTCTTTGACATGCTTGTTGTTGGAAAAAAGTGAGGAGGAAGTGAAGGATGAAAGCAAACTCAGGAATAAATATATGGTAAGATGTGTTCAGTGATCTCAAGAAGTTGAGATGCGTAGTCATACTAAGAAAAAAGAAAATAATCGTGATGTGAAGAGGAGGCAATCACATGACCAGAAAGTATTCATTTGGCGAATGTTTTAGATTTTGTGTTACTCGAGGATGAGAAATGTTTAAGTTCGGGGTGTTTTGATGAATGCACATTCATTATGATTTTCAGTCGCCTTCTTGGGCTCTTTTTGATTCAATACATCCAATTTTAGTTACTAAATATCAAAATGTGCTAAATTTCCTAATTGTTTCAATTATCAAGGTTCTTAACTGAGTTTATGTTGATTTTATACAGATCATTATCAAGTTCAACCATCAGATGTTACCTACCCCCATTCAACCCTAATCCACTATAATCACCACCATTCGATATTCATCTCAATCAACCATCATCCATATCAAACCTTATGAGTGGAGCCCACCTTTCTTTGACGACGGTATAACCAAAAGGTTTCAACTATCCAGATTCGACCTATCGGTCTCAACCTCTCATCCAAACAGTTTCCCTTCCATATGGTCTCAAGACCGAATGGACAGTTCCACCTCAAAACCGTTTGGATCTAACATACCTTCACGACCATTTGAGCAATCTCTCAAGACCGAATGGAGGACCTCTCGCTCCCTCTTCCCTCCTTCCTTCTGTCATCTTCAACCTCTGTAAACCCTAATCCACAGCACCGCCACACCAGCCACGACGCCTTCCTCCCTCGCGTCGCTTGCAACAGCACTGCCTGCAAACCCTAGACCAACACCTGCATCGATCTACCTTCCTCTCATCTCACCTCCTCAACCATGATGCAACCCTAAGCACCAGTGACAGTAGCCGCCACCATCGCCCACACTGCCCACGCCACCGCCTCCAAAAACCGTTTGGACGCAAGGGACTCCAAGACCGTTTGCAGCAGCCGGTCCTCATGACCGTTTGATCTTTGAGCATGCCCAGACCGTGAAGAACGATCACGTGGAAGCGATGACCGTTTGGGACTGGGAGCAATGACCGTTTGGGACTGGGAGCGACGACCATTTGGATGCCGATGCAAAGACTGATTGGAGGCTATCATCATGGGACCGTTTGGAGTTGGGTTCCTTGAGACTGATAGGATCAAGCAAGGATCTGTTCGCAGACTGTTTGAGATCACCGACGCAAGACCGTTTGATTTTTGGGAGCTGTGAGACCGTATGAAGGCATCAAGCGTGCAAGACCGTTTGCCCGGAGGTAGACTACCAAGACCGTTTCGTCTTTTGATCAGTGTCATAATCTCAAGACCAATCAGAGAGGCCCTCACCCAAGACCGTTTGGTCGAGTGTCCAAGACCATATGGAGACTGACACACCAAGACCGTTTGGTCACATTGCATGAAACCATTTGGGGATATGCATGTAAGTCCAAAACCGTTTGATCACATATACACCAAACCGTTTGAAGAATACTCATTCTCAAGACCATTTGAGACAAAAGAAGCTACCAAAGTATTTAGACACTTAAAACACCAAACCGTTTGGTCATATGTATACCAAACCATTTGGGGGAAATTTAACACAGGATCTTTTGGTCAATATTAACCCAAAACCATTTGGATTCACACCAAAAACATGAGGGCCAGACCCGAGCCTATAAATAGGACCAGCAGGGTCCTCATTTGGGCATCAGATCTGGGACGTTGCCAGGTTGCTTGAAACGCTGGTTCGATCCTGCCACTGTCACTTCACCTACCATTCCTGCTGCAACTCAAGGAGACCAAGAAAAGAAGGAAGGAGGAGTGAGAAAGACTGCCCGGTCTATCTTGGCATCCTTCGTTCTTCATCCAGATCTGCTCTGACATGACGTAGGAAACCACATCATCTTCACTGAGCTGCGACCACCTTCTACATCATGCTCATGGAAGAATCCTCTCTCTTTCTTATTCTTCTTGTTTCTCGCATCATGAGTGAGTAGTCCCTTTTCGCTGGGGTGCGAGGACTAGCCCTGCTACCCATGCATTCATGTCTTTTCATTTAACATTCCAAGGCAATGTATATAACTTTTCATTTCGTTTCTAATTGATATGCTTGTAGTTGATTACCTGCTTGCTTTCATCTTGTTCTTCTCTTCGTAGCATAGAATGTCGATTAATGAGGTAGACTCCTTGATGAGAAATCTGATAGGGTTCCTTGAGGTCATAAGTGTGTGACCAGTAAGGGGATGAGCCATCAAACCTACAGTGACGCTTCTATCATCTAAACATCCCTCAGGGAGGACCACAACCTTAGTTAGATGTTGTATCTTCTTGTTAATTGTCGATGTTTGCTTGCAGACTTATCGCCTACATGCTTGTTAATTAGCATGGTTGACTCCCAGACTAGAAATAGAATGGGGTTCCTTGAGGTCGTAAGTGTATGATCCATGAGGGGACGAGCCATCTAGCCCACAGTGACGCTTCTGTGGTCTAAACATCCCTCAGGGAGGACCACAAGCTTAGTTGGATGTTGTATCTTCGTAACCATAAGTGCATGATCCATATGGTGATGAGAAATTAGATGCCTAAGGGGATGCTTACGTGGGCCTAAACATCCCTCCAGGAGGGTTCGCAACAGTCCCATTTGGATAGTTAGATGCTTGCCTAGATGTTATGTGTATGGATGTGTTTGTATGTGCAGTTGTGGTGAAACCCGATACCATCCCAATGATTCCATATCATTTAATCTAAAAACAAATTTTCATTCTGCTCATTTACTTTCCTACAATTAGTTTAATTAACCTCAACCAAATCAATCGTTCTAAATATTAGTCTCACTTGAGCTAGATTCGACTGACACAGATTCTTAAAAATGTTGTCCTTTGGGATTCGATCCTTAACTATACTACGATAAGACTCGTCTGCTTGCGGGTGGTATTATTGCACGAGGTTTTGGTAAAAGCTCGGGTTTTCAACCTCGAGTGAATTTGTTAGTGCGATATTTGCCACGTCAAAACACCATCCAAAACTTCATTGTCTTTGTTTATACTTTATTGAATGGCATATCAAGTTTTGAAATGATTTTTAATCTTAAAACCATTGATTTTTCCATACCAAGTATAATTATCATATCTTCACTTGTATTTTCTCCTTACTAGTGTTGGACGAAATTCTTTAACAACTATGGAGGGCAAAAAGTTCTTTATCCTAAATTTTCTCTTTTCTCCTTCTTTGCCATAGTTGGAACTAGTGCATGTAAGGTTGGAAATTTAAAGCTTTTATGGAGCTTAGGAGCTAGGTTTTTGTTCGAATACCTTCTAGAATCTTGTAATTCCCTAGGGCAAGTGATATGACCACTCTTTAATTATTCTCATCATGTAGTTTCTATCTACAAATAATCTAATATCACTAAATGTGGTGTACGATCTAAAGATGGGATTTTTGAATGGTTTTGAATAAAGTGATAAAAAAATCAATTTATTTCTCTTATCTAGAGGAACATGGTATTTAAAAATAAAAATATGAACTTGTTCCAGCCTTATAGCTAAAAGTTACAATTTTTGCATGCATTTTTCCTCTAAATTGTGAATTGTGGTATTTTTTTTGTAGATTTTAACATACTAAGCTCAAATGGTGGAATCTTTTATTGAAACTTCTCAAAATTGTTTTTTGTTACTATGAATTTATATTACAACAATTTGAATTGTCATTCATCCTAATTTGTGATATGGCTTATGTATGGTTGAAGGTGGAAATTTTTGGCTATGTATGTACACATTGATTTAAATTAGAGTTTCACAACATCGAATTCGTTATTTGTGAAAATATTAGTTGGACGATCAAGATTTTATATTTATATATTAAAAAAAGTAAATGGAGTAATTAATAAGAGAATCCCCAACCATGTACTTGCCATATGTATCGTATAACTTCCCCAATGTTTGAAAGATGGGAAGCAAAAATGTGGATCCTTCTAGTAACCCAGGGATTGTAAGAAGGTACTCAAAGTCATATAATGTTGGATGCACATAGGTTACCAAGAATCCACATAAGGTATGTTCCCCTTGGGCCCTTAATTCACTCGTTATTTTGAGTGTTTTTGAGGTTGTAGTGCATGTTGTTTACATGAAATTCATGCCAATGTGATTGAAAATATGTGATTATGATATCTGAAATGTGATATATGTAGGTTTCCTAGACAAAGTACCTTGGAAAATTCTATTATCTTTATGTGGGTCATGATTTGACGCTAACCCTAATTTTACTACTTCCATTGAACAAGTCATTGGGGGGGTTTCTTAATGAGACCAAATAATCCTAAGGTCCTATTTGGTATGATAAGAGACTTAAAAATTGTATCCAATAGTTTGGATCAAACATTCCAAATAACCTACATATTAATAACAAAAGAATACAACGTACCAAGCTGTGTGCCTTAAACATTTCTCTATGTTCTAATAACTTTACTACTCTGGCATGGTTTCTAATGTTACCCTTATGCCCGATTCAATGTGTATAGTAGTCTTACATACTTTAATTTCTTTGTAGACACTTTATCTCTTGATATAAATTTGGTCTAAATCTCATGCTTCATTGCCATTTTTTTGGTTCTCATTGCCTTTCCTAGGTGTTTGTATTGAGACCCGATCACAATAAAGATTTACAGTCTGACTATTAAGACCAAACCCAAGGTTTAGTACAACACTAAGACCAAAAGCTAATGCCATACAACACATCACATGAAGAATAATTCTTAGCATAAAAAAACCATTAAACTTGACAATATGTAGAGAAACTTTTTTTTCTTTCTTTCAAGTATCATAAGTTCTCATAGCATGCATTTTTAAGCTTTTCACAATAATATTATGACAAGAGTTCATCAACTTCATGTTATAAACAAAATATATACATGAAAACATCATGATATGAACAAATCAAAAATATTCACAACATATCCCACGACCCTGATAGAAGAACATCTAAATATTAGAACATCTAGGAAAAGATTCATCTAACAATGGTAAACTCATTGACATGAGAACATGGAACGGTGGCTGGTGGCTTGCCTCTAGGACCTAAATTTTTCTCATTGTCAATGTCTAAGTGAGTAGATACCATATATGTATGTCAAATATATTTCTTGTTCTCCCCCACAATCATACAAGAATTGTGGGTTTATTATAAGAAATACACTAATAACAAAAGTATACAAGAAAGGCATGAGAATATTAATATGATAAAAAATAGTAAACTAAAAACTATACATCATGAATTGCTTTTATTTTTATTTACTGGTCCTAAATCTGTTTGACTTGTACCTAGTCAGGTAGACATTGGCACAGTTTGCTCACATGCATGACTCACCATCCATACCTTAGGGGTTTATCCATCTACCCTAAGGAAACAACAAGGGTGGATTTTCCTCAGGGAAGGTAGAGCCTAAAGCCACACTACCTTTTTCCCACCTTGGTACAAGGCTAGGGATGAACACATATATTTTTAATAAGTATCATGTCATATCTCAATTTTATATCACATTGAAATGGGGTTTCACTCCTAATATACAAATCAAGAAGGTTGGGGTTTTACTTCTACCATTGTAGAACTTCCCCTAAATTCTCATAAATTAACCTTCATGATTTGATGTACTCTAAGTCTTCATCACTTGGGCTTCATCCTAAGTATCACAGACCTATTTTACCATCCATTACTGACATCAGGAAGGCTGGCATTGTTCAATACTATAGACACGTTTATTAGATTTTCTAAGTCTTACAACACAACATACCTCATGTTAAGGTTCTCCTTAGAGAGTTCACAACTATCATATTTAGTTTCATACAACAAAAAATAGTATAAGAGAGAAATCATAATGCATACTATACAAAGTAATTATCATCTTACACATAATATTCTTCCAATGCATCAACATGCCTTATATCACAACTCACAAATAGCCTTCTCGCAAGGCCAAACATTGTTTTTCTAGACTGTAAGTCAAGTCTACATGATCTAAATCCGTTACAACAAAATAGATACACACCAAAATCATTTTTGTGTAAGACATATTAATTTACAAATTTGGATTCACCCTATCTTGACCTCTATTGCAACCATTTTATTATGCAAAGAAATTATTCACTATCAATTTTCAAAAAGGAGTGATCTTAATTGTAGAAATGGAATTGTTATACCACATTTCTATGTCAAGCTAAATCACTCTTATTTTGGTTTGGATTTGTAGGAGGTAGGAGAATATTTGATCATTATACATATTTAGGCTATTTTCATAGTTTTAATCTTACATGTATTGCCAAATGATACATGTAAAGTTTTTCTAATGAGATCAACACTAGATCAAGAAAGGATCAAGAAATAATAGCTTACATGAAGTCAAATATTGAGTTTACAACATAATTCTAGACTTCTGAGGTTTGAACATCAAGGTTTATAAATATCTATATGTAGAAGAAGAAAGAAATAACACATTTTATGCATCTGGTCACCTTAGCCAAGAAGGAGAAAAAAGAATAAGTCAGAGATCAATAATGCTTGGTCCAAAACATCCCTTCACATCCGGTTCTACAATAATATACCTCAATATCACCTTAATTTGATCTCCTTAGCTTGGAAATTAAGAACTAAGATGATAAAGAAGAGAATGAATCCTAAAATCAACATTTCCCCTTCTAAAATGGATTTGAAGAATCAAAAGTATAAGGAAGACAAAGTTGTATGAGAAAATAACCTTCAAAACAATAAAGAAGGGAGAATATCTTACGTTCCTATGCTAAAAGCTACAAGCAAAGCCTTTTTTTGGCCTCAAATGTCGATGATCACCTAGAGTTTCCTCTATGGATTTCCAAGGATCGTGGAACAAAAAGTGACAAAAAAGGAAATAATAAATCATGTTTTGACTCACTTATATAGGCATATGTTATAAATTCAACATGTAGGGGTTCACACACCCCGATCTAGATCACATATCGATCCACCCATCAAACCTCTATACGGCCCATCAACCCTTAGTTGCATATAAGTACTTTTACATGTTTCTATTATATTTCACTCCATGTTTGACCTGTCTTAGAATTGAATTCATTTAGTTAATTTATTTAGTATTTAATTAATTCTTGTATGCTAATTGTAAGATTAATGCAAACTAAAGGGTGAAGTAATATCCCTCTACACCCTTCCAATGAGTAAGACTTCATGTCCTCACTCCTCAACTCCAACAATTGGAGTGAGGGTCCCATCCATTGATTCAAGCCAAAGTACACATTCATGGGAGGCCAATTGGGTGACTAGTTTCTCCATTCTCAACTTGGCCAAGCAATATGAAGAAGGCCCAATACAACAGGCCAGTCAACCAAAGAACCAGTTGAGTCAGTCGACCGGTTCAGGAAAAACATCATATGAGAAGCTAAAGTTATTGCATGCTATGTGTTAGTTGTCTCATCCAATGGGTCGCCCAACTTACCTGTAGCATTTATTCACTTACAAAGGCCAGTTATTCAGTCCGTAATCTGGGTCGATCGGCATGGGCATCTTCATAAACACTTATCAATTATCTAGTCGACTGACTCGAGGATTGTGTCAGCCGAATTAAGATCCTTCATTATATAACAGGTAAAGAAAACCCAATACAATCACTCTACCCACTTGCAAGTTGCCTGGTTGGGGGTTCGAGTGCCTTAATGTCAAAGATCCTATCAACTGACTCATTCATTGGGCTGATTGATGGGAAATCATAACTCACACTAAAATAGTTGTAAATTACACATTTAAACTTGGAATTGAATTTGACTTGTTTTTAGATTCAATTATATATATATATATTCACTAAACACTTCAGTCAATTGAGTGGCCTTAGTCGATTGTCTTGTCAGTGCTGAATTTACAACAAATATTCAGAAATCATTGGATTAAATTGGATGGATTTGATATTTTGCGAGATGATATAAAAGGACTTGGGGGACATCTAGAACAAAGGTCCCATGACCTATCTCTCACATACACAACCCTAGGCATCAAATGGGAGAGCCAGAGATGAAGTCAACAACTTGATGTGGAGATGTGCTCTGTTGGAAGAGGGTGATTTTTAACACTACATGATTATCTTCCATGCCACTAATTTATCCATGAGCCTATCTTTCTCTCTTTTTCTCTTCTATCTTGAGCATGACCAGAGAGTACCTTACCTATATGATGATTAGACTTGTTGCCTATATCATGTATTCTCATATTATAAATTGCTATTCATATGGGAGACTGATCGTGACTGATTGATTTCAATCTTTAGAAGTTAGCTACCTATATTGTATGATAATATAATAAACATATAGACTTTTAAATAAAGTATTAGAATACCAATTGGTGTCGTTGAACCCCAAATGAGACCACCAAAGAAAGTTTTTTAGAATAATAGATTAAGCATCCATAGGTAATGAGACATTGAGCCCACAAGGAAATTTGTCCTCATATATTTCATACTCCAAGAGGATATTAGATCACGTGGTCCCTGTATGAATAGTTGTTTATATGATCAATGTAATGTTATAGATTCAATACACAAACAATGTTGGTGAGATTTGTTATCTTGGTAATTTTATCATTGCTCAAATCATTTCTTTCATATTTCTTGCTTTGTTAATTTAGTCAACCAACCATCATCTTGATCTATCCCTATTAATCAATTCTATTAATTATCCTAAAAATCTAATTGTTCTTAAAATGGTTATTCTTTGGTTTTGGTCCTAAATCTATATTGCGGTAAGACATGTGCACTTATGAGTGGTGACTATTGTACATTAATTAGGTAAAAACTTGGGGATTCATTCCTAAGTGAATTTATTGTTTTATAATAAATCATGCCAATTATTCAACCTCCCCAGGTTCATGACCAGATCCAAAACACCATTAAACATATTTATAACTTTGAAAATTGAGTTGAAAAAAAGATCAATAATGTGTCTGGGTTTACCATCATGATCTGGTTGACTTGGCTAAAAAACTCGAGAACCAAAAAGAGGAAACCAACCCGACCATGATCTGTTGAAGCCAACTGATTTCAAGTCTAGGTCTGACCCAAAGTCAAGATTAAAGACCAAGAACATCTTACATGTTTGACCCGACCACAATGTCTTAAACCCTACTGGGTTTATGCCAACCCTATTTGGATTTGGGCCCACTAAGACCCAACTTCAAGTTCCAAACCGATATTTTATCAAATTATATACATTTACTCATTCAAATTTGAAAGTACAATCATGCGTACAAGGTTTCCAACAAGTAACTTTTTTGTAGGTTGAAGTGTAGTTTTGATACTTTCTTATTACTCTCTTATAAGATCATACTTATCTTTAATCAAACATCATGAGTCAAGATATACATTAACATTTACAATGTTTTCAAGATTATTCCATTCTATAATTATATAATTTATCACATCATGTAGGAAAATAGTTTAGACTCATCACTTTACCTCATTTGTATTTTTGTATCTCTATTCAAAACTAAGGTATTTGGTATCGTAGGCTATTTCATAATCGTTCTATTATCACCACTCCTTACTAGTCTTTTGTGTCATTAGTTAGGGTTTTATATTAAATTGAAAGGGAAGAGATAAAACTAAGTACGGAAACTAATTTAGGGTTTAGTATTAACCTTAATTTGGTTTGTTATAGATCATCTCTTCCTTAAGAAGTTTTGTCCTAGAAACCTAGAACAACTCATGTCGAGTTTTCTTCATCTCAGACTCAAAATCCCACATTGCCTCCTCAATATTGTGCTGTCTCCATGATACTTTTACTATAGGCATCTTACAGTTTCCAAGTTTTTGGATCTTCCTTACCATGGTTAGTATCAACTCTTCCTCGTAGATGACATAATTTTCCAACTATACATCATTAGTCTACACTATTTGGGTTGTTTTGGATGACATTTCCTCAACATTGATATGTGGAACATGTCACACAATTGTTGCAGCTCTGGCAGTAATTGTAATATTAAGCAACCTTACCAGTCCTTTCTATAATAAGATAAGACCCACATATCTATGGGTCTTCTTACCCTTCTTTCCAAATCTAGGGAATCCCCTCCACTATGAATCCTTATGATAGACCTTGCCACCCACCTTAAATTCTAAATGTTTGCACCTCTTGTTAGCATATATATTTTTTCTATCTTGTGCAATCTTGAATTGTTTCCTTATTACCTCAATTCTATAGTATGTTGAACTATTTATGGGCCCTTTAGTTGTTTTTCACCTACCTCATACCAATATGTTGGTGACCTACAATTCTTTCAATATAGATCCTCATAAGGTGCCATCTCCATACTATATTGATAGCTATAATGTAAGAAAACTCTATTAAACTCACATGTACTTTCTAATTGCCTGGAAACTATAAATGCATTACCTTATCATGTATTTTTGTGTTTGTGTTGTCCTTTATGAGTTCCCATCCATCTATGGATGAAAGGTCATACTAAAGATAAGGCTGATACCCTTAGAAACTTGTAGCGTATCCCATTACTCTATAAGTGAATAATGGTTCCCCATCTGATACTATAGTCAAAAGAACACTATGTAATTTGACTACATCATATATTCAAATGTGTAAATGATCAAATGCATAAGTAGTCTTCACTAGAGAAAAATGAGATACTCTTTCAAAGATAGCCCATTAAATCATATCCTCTAGGAGTACGTGGAAGTACAACCACAAAATCCATCATCACATCTTCCCACTTTCATTATGGAATGTGCACTACTACAGAAAATGCTTTTTACAACAGTTCCTTTTCTCAATTTACAACAGGTGTTAACCGTTGTAGTAGATAACGTGGTCTTATGGGGGGTGCTTTACACAACATGTGATCGCATGTTGTAATAGATGTATTTTATACAACAGTTGAAACATGTTGTCTTTTAAGGAATGGCATGTTGTAATATGGGTATTTTACACAACATGTGGTGCACCTGTTGTAATATATATTATACAACAGTTGAACGACGTTGTCTTTCGCTAAACACACCCGTTGTAATAGGGGTATTTTTTACAACATGTGGTTCACCCGTTGTAATGTATATTATACAACAGTCGAAGCATGTTGTCTTTCACTAAACACACCGGTTGTAATAGGTAGGTCTATTACAACATACAGTGCACCTGTTGTAATATACATGTTTATACAATAGTTGGAGTATGTTGTCTTTCCATACAGTTAACCATTATAATAAGATTGTTTAGACAACATGGTGTGTGTCTGTTGTAATATACACAATTTATACAACAGGTTATGCATGTTTTAGCTCACTAGAAACACCTGTTGTAATAGGTGTATTTTTCCTGACAACCATGTTGTAATAGGTATGGATAACACAACATGTGTTGTTTGTTGTAGAATCATACATTTTACAACATATTATTAACTGTTGTCTTTGATTAGAGTTTGACATGTCATATATCGAACCAATTGTATTGATCAAATTAACCATATTATTAATAAATTATAATAAATATGCAATTATACTTTTTCATTTCACAAACAAACACATAGTTGAACAAAATTTCCATTAAACCTTGAAAGAAACTTGTACTAAATTTAATTAATATTAAATCATCCATACAACGATTCAATAATACAAAGTATTGAGTATCCACTCTAGAATCGAACTGAAAACTAACTTAAAAAGTTTCACACATTGATCTATGGTAAAGAACAAATGTCTCCCCCACATGTCACATAATCTTATGTGTGCTTAAGAACACATGTCGCCCACTTGTTTCGGGCCTCATCGATTTCCTCTTGGTTGAAGCAACGACCAATATACTTCGAATAATACTGCAATCATATGACAAATATATCAACATATTGTGATTTTTTCAATTTATTTAGAAATTTGAAAAAATGAAAAGAATATAATGTTAAGTAGCTTACACATTCAGGAATATTTCTATTTCTCGCATCAAAGATGTCTTTCATATACTTCAACACATAATACCTGCAATATGTATTGTTCGGCTGCTTTGGACACTATACAAAATAAATATTAATTTGTTATCCAAATAATTGTGAGAACTTGTTAGGTAAATAGAATAAAAAATATTCAAATCTTTGTGCAAATAGAATCAAAAATGCTATTCCTAGAACATTTGCAAAGATTCAAACCCATGAAGAAGTCAAGCTTACATCAATTCCAACAGTGACTAAAACATGGCAGGTACTGAGTTGCTAATATTTTTGATACAAGATTTATCATACAGAAGATATTCAAATTTGAAGTCAATTATCAGTTTACCAACAAAAAACATTTTTTTAATCTCCACAATCTAGATAAGTTGTTAATATGAGAAGCAGCGAGTAAACATAGTTTGTTGAGTCCTACAACTCAACTCATCAAGAAAATTACTCTCAAGTTTGAGGGCGAAAGGACCTATTCCCGAAACTTGTTCTTGGAAGAGGCTAAATAACAACAAAAATGAGGGAAGATTTCCAACCACAAAAATTATTCTAACAAAGAAGCATTTCACCTATTAGGAGATGATTATAGATAAAATCTTGAATACTTCATGGAGATTGGCAGTTCTTGCTTTCCTTGCATATCTGAAGAGATTGATACATCTGTCATAAACTGCCCTGTTAAGTTCTGCATGCTTCTTCAGTACTCTGACCCGTCCAAGTGCAGCTGTATTGTAATATACATCACAAGCAGCTTGTAGTACATGAGCGAATGAGGCAGCATCATCTTTAGCTTTAGCTATATCTCTCTCTTCCTCAAGAGTTAGTGCTTCCCTTCCATATACCCTACTTAATATATGATGCATCCATGGGTCCTTTGATATTTTCTCAGCCATTATCTTGACATCACACTCATTATATTTAGCTAGAGCTTTCACGCCTTGCCAAATTGTTGAGGTCAGTAGAGCATGAATCATTGCATTAGTGGTCGTTATAAGTGCTTGTCCAGCTGGACTTGCAGTCTTCCTTATACGAAATATGTTGGGAACTCTTTCTGCTTCAATTGGATCTCTCAGTACCAGCATAGGTATCTTAACTCCAATCCATCTCAAGAAACTTCCATATAACTTATCTGCATCCATGTAATCTAGAAGATGCAGTGCTTGCATAGATTTAGTAAACTTTTGAGCTCTAGATTGATATTCAACTGCATTTGACTCCATATATGAATTTCCATATGACATGAAATTGAACTCATGCAAGAATGGTATAAAGGCACATAGATACCAAGCTTTCTCTATCAGGTCCTTATTCTGTGCCATGTCAGCCATAAATACCTTTCCAGGTCGCTCTGGCAGTCTAACATACCTTGTTGATTTCTGGAAACCAAACCAACCTGGTTTAATTAAAAGCCTCCATCCTGAGAAGTGCCCATTTCCTGCATGTTTCCTCACTCCATCTCTGTTCAAGTGCTTGTGCCTTTCCAACCACAACTTTGCATGTTTCCTCACCTATTGTTGACATACTCTAAACATGGAATTCTGTAGGTCGTATCACATGTTTTTTCCTCAAGAATTTGAGTTTTTCTGTCCATAAATGTCATACCTTTTGTAAACTTTGTATTTACTGAAGCATATTGTCTTGCATTATTAAAAAGTAACACAATGGAGGAATACTCCAACCCATGTCAAGTCTTATTCTTTATATTATCATCATCAAACATATCTTACTAGTTACTATATAATTCTGAACATTGAATACCTTTTCAAGACTAGTACTCTTTTCTCTTTCAAATATCATCATCAAGCATCAAGATATGATATATATGTATGTATGCTTTGAGTTCTTTTTATATTCGTATTCCATCTCATTTTAGAGTCATATCCATAGTTATGTAGGCATTTGTCTCGGCGCTGGGAAAAAACTTGGTGCCCATGCCCTTAGGTGATCTCAGTGGAGGCTTTTATGCCCGATTTAAGCCACTTAGAGGTTAAATTAGCATGAATTACGTATGGATTTAATAAAGTCAGATCAACCTGAGTCATTTTAGGGCTGAAATAGGTTTGATTTAGGCTAAATCAGATCTGATTTGACCTAAATCAGACATTTAACAAATAAAATGGTCCAGGTTGATCTGATTTAGCCAAATTAATACCTAATTCATGCCAATTTGGCTTCTAATTTGCTTGAATTGAGCCTAAAACGCCATTGGTGCCCACTCATGTCACCTAAAATTAAGGGAAGTTGAGAGTGATATGTCATACGATCACGCTATGCCATATAAGGTCTGATTCAGGCAAAATTAGGGCAAGTTAGGTCATATTTAGGCCAAATTGGGTCTAACATAGAGCAAGTCAGGTCAAATTAGTCCAGTTGAGTCTAATTTAGGTAATGTTAGGTGTAGTTTAGGCCAAGCTATGATTCACAAGTGGGTTGTAAGGTTACTCCATCTGCAGTTATAAAATTGAGAGTGTGGGTGAAGGACGTGGGGTGTTGATTGTGATGAGTGGTATATGTGGAGCTGTAGAAGTGGCATGACCTCATTTTCCAAAGTGACCACGATTGCAAAACAGACCACGATCTGCAACATGTGTGTGTATACTCTTAAAAATAGTTGCAACCATTTTTATCATTTGAAAATTGAAGAAAACCTGTAAAAAATCTGTGAAAAGAGAGAAACGCTCTAGCCAGCCACACCCGAACCCATGACTTCCTACAACAAAAAGTCTTGTGCCAAAGTCTTCTTCAAGGACTAGATCCCCAAATCCTAAGCTAACAACCATTTTTTATCTACAAGGAGTTGTCAATGTTCCACAGAGCCCCCTTAATAAGTCTCTTTTTGGTTGTCTTTGGCAAATAGTATGATCGTAATATCATGCTTTATTAGGCCTCCACACTGAATGTTTTGTAGGGTTTTGAATCATCTAAGATAATGCATTTCCTGGTCTAGGTTTTCTTGATCTACATTTACCAAGTGCATAGCAACCTCCCAGGATATGCCTCTTTTCCAACAACTGATCTTCTTGGCCCAAGGGTATAGCATTAATTCTCATGGCCACTTCCAAACAACTATTACACAAACTCACATGTGTTCGTCCTTGGAACAAGATCACCCATTCCCACCTCCTTCTAGTAGGTAACAACCCATTGGCATTCCAACAGGGCATGTTTAATAGTTTTAGAAACACTAGGACAGAACGAGCAAATCAGAATTGACATAGCAGTGTCTATGTGCTAGCTTTTCATAAACTAGGAGGGTTCCAGAGAAAGCCCTTGACATGAAGTGGCTTAGTTTGGGAGAACACAGTGTGAAAGTATGTCCGACCACCAGTAAGTGGAATCCCCCCCCATGTGAGTTTATGTAATAGCTGTTTTGAAAGGTGGCACAGATGTGAGTTTATGTTTGTTGCTCCAACAGTTTATGTAAAAGAACCACCTTATGTAATAGTTGTTTCCAACAAACATGAACAAAAGAGGACACCTGAGTTTATGTAATTGCATCTGTTTATGCAATTGTGATACCAGAAAAAAACATAAAGAAGTGACAGGACACTTGATAATTTCCTGGTCGTCCTATGAAGTGAAGGAAGAAACACCTAAGAATATCACATACAACAATTAACAATTGCCCTTGGATGCCCTTGATGATATTGACCCGAAGAAGATCTAATCGATATATGTAAAAATAAGAGCATTTGTAAAAATAACACCATATCAAATAAAGTAGCAGAATCTGAAGAAACTAGAACAACACTTCTATTGGTGAATCAGAACGCAATATTTTTCTGGATCAAAATGGTAAATTACCTTGATAATTTCCCATTTCAAATTCTTCCTATATTGCACATCTCTTTTTTGATAAACTTTATGAGTCCTATTCAAATTCATATCAAGAATTTTATGCATTAGTAACTATATATGGAACTTTCAATACATGTATTATGTAATTGAAATTGTTTTATGAAGTACTTACAACTCCATGAGTTTTTCCACGTTCCCATGTAATTTTCCTCGTAACAGATCAAGATAGTGGCACTTACCTCACATAGGGTCGAAGATGCAAAGTATCCAATGTCCCTACACATACATGAGTATTACATTTTAAGATTAATGTATTTTTAAGCAACATTTAAAGTAAACAAATAACAGACAATCGACAAAATGTATGCGTACCCCACATTATAAGGTATAAAGAACAATTCTAATCTTTGTTTCTTCCCTCTAATGAACTGATCTGCTATGTACTGTGCCCGAGTCTCCACTTTATCATTGTATAGAGGATCTATAAAATGTGGACATATAAATCCAAATATATTAAATATATTTCCCGAGGTCACTTTGTTGAACAAATGCCTACAAAAAACACATATTTAGTCTTTGTACTTGTATAGAAACACATAATTAGTCTTTGTACTTGTATAGAAACTTGTATAGAAACACATATTACTCGTATAGAAACTTACTTTATGTACACTGATATGTGCGAGGCTTCTAGTTGGTCTTTATCATGGCATATTTTAACCAATTCCGGTGTGATAATTAGCTCATGTGTGTAACCTACTACATCTTCAGACATCTAAAGAGAGATGTTACGATTCTCATCATCTTCCACATACACCATCAACAGTTTCAGCTTCGTTGGAGGCTTTTTGCATGTTGGCTTGACGGGACTTGAGACTTCATCACAATTTTTTCTAGTTTTTGAATTTCCTGTTTGTGTGCTTATTGATTCCCTCACTTTTCTTTGATACAATGAGTCTTGGTATTCCTTGCATATGATTATAAAAATAAAAAATATAGTTTATTAATATACATGATTCATTTCAATAAATTAATAAAAACACTGTCAAGTTATCGCATATACCTTCATATTTATTTTGATCAATTCTGCAGGCCAAGGAAGGTAGGTGCCTATGCCTTGACAAACTTGATAAACTTCAGCCATATCTAAAGGTATTGGCACACTTTCTTCAGGCATCAACGGGGTATCAATTATCACTTTTTTGTGTTTTGGATCCAATGTCGCATTGTGAAGGATAATTGGCTCATTTGTATGATATATATACACCCTTCCATCAGCTACTGAACATAATGGATTATCCAACATCAAAATACACTTGTGATAGCCCTACAAAAATCAAATATAGATATTGTCAACATGAGAAATGACTATCTCTAACATTTACTACATAACAGACTTGTTGATTACCTCAGGTAGATGTGAGAATTGTGCAAGTGGACAATTAGATTTGGAAGTAGGGTATTGGTATGTATCCCCAACATTGTCGAGATCCTTGCCCGTATTCTTCCCTTCAAGATACTTGATCTTCATGGCCAAAGCTTTAATGGTCTGTTGCATTTGTAACAGCATATGGGATGGTTGATCATCTGTTCGAGCCACACTTTGACAATATTTTGTAATTGTTATTACTGGTCCGGTTGCTCTCGCATGTCCTGGGTGATCTTTTTTCCCAATGCCATTGTTAATACATCATTACATCCCTTCTCACTAATGAGTCCCTCAGAAACTTCCTGAGATAGAGCATCCTTGCAAAATATAAAACATACATATGTAAAAATAATAAAAACTATATATTGTGATGAAAAATCAACGAGATAAAAAATTAAACTTGCAATCTTGTACCCCACTTCCTTGACCTTGTCACTAGTAACAACACCAGTTTTGTCCATTCTAGCTCTTTTCCATAATTCTGCTCTAGAAATCTTTGAAATAACTGGATCTAAACTATTCTCACTGATCTGTTCATAATATGATAAAACCACAATAATTTTATACCTCTATATGAAATTTCACAAATCACTTTAAAATGAATCAAATCTTACAATTTCTTGCTCTAGGCCAACATATCCCTTACAAAAAATTCTAGGCCGATACTCATTCTTTGACGATAATTCTCTTCCAGCCTTACTTCTTCTCTGGTTATTTTTACGAACAATAAATATGAAAATATATTTAAATGTCTTACAAGCAAAACAACAAAAGTACACTAGTTTATATTATCACCTTAAATTCTTCGGTCAATCGACTCATGACAAAATCCTCCCATTGATCTACAGATATAAAATCAAATTCTTTGGGTGGGTGTTTGCATATATTTCCATCTTCGTCCCTCATGAATTTTCTTGATAACTGAGATTTGAATTCCCTCCATCTATCATTGGCTCTTTGTAATACCCACTGCTTTCTGACAGATCCAATCGAAAAAACACCCTACAAATAGCAAAATCACATACACATAAAATATAATATAATATTTTCATACAAAAAATATACAAAAAATATTAACGTCTACATACTCACCTCAATCTCTTCCCAAATAAGGTCCTTGAGACCTTCTCCCACATCACTCCAAGTATCGATGTTGATTGGAACTCGCTCTCGGGATGCGACTCTTATATAGCTGCTGAAAATGTTTCGGGTTTTCCCAATTGGTTGTCCTTCTGAATTCCATTCCAATTGAATTTTTTGTCCTTTACGTCTCTTTCTCGAAACTTTAGGCATTATGGTACGTCCCCTACTAATCGTTGTGGTCATTGAGTCATCTTCATTGGAACACATCTACAACAAAATTTGGTACAAAAAAATATTAGCAAACTACATATAAAACAACATAATAAAATCTTACAAAATTTAAGACATATTTACATTCATTACAGAAAGATATTAGTGCACATCAAGAAAATGCTAATACTTACTCTCACATATGCGTTCGCTGTTTTTTATTTTTATGCACACTGACATCATCAACAAATGTCCCCTCATTATGATCTTCTCGAGCACATATCTCTTCTTCTTCAACAACAAGATCATCATTTACAGACATAGATGGAATGATTGAAGACAAAGAAGTTTCTTCTTCTAAAACGATGTCATCGTCATCATCATCTCCTTCATGGGGCCTTCTTCTATGAGATAAGACTACAAACCAGCCCTTGTTAGCTATCTCTATCACATAGAAAACTTGTTTTTCCTATAATGCCATTATAAATGGATCGTGTTTACATCCCTCCCTATCTAGGTTCACTAAGATCAATCCATCTTCTGTGCATACACCCTTACCAATTTCAGCCCACTTGCAACAAAAAATAGGAATCCGAAACGTGTTGTAGTCCAACTCATATATATCTTGGATCACACCATAATAGGACATGTCACACCGGACTAGATTTTTGTCTTTAGCACTAGCAATGTGCAAAGCTTCGGATACCAAAGACACACCACTGTTTTGCATCGTGCTTTTTTCATCTTGACATTTTGTATAGAAAGTGTATCCATTTATAAAATAACTAGAAAATGACAACATGGTTGATTTAGGCCCCATAGATAACCATTTCAAGGTCTTTGAAATAGAATTTGGTTAATGCTCAATCTGTTCACTAATATGATTCTTTAACCATTCGGCGAAACAACGGATGTGTAAGTTCATTATATCCTTCTCATTCTTAGATTGGTAACGAGTTTGTAAATAATCAATGTGTTCTTTAACATATGGTTCAACCTCGGTTGTATTATGAAGGACATACACATGCGTTGTGTGTAATTCATCAGTGGAAAGTCATACAAACTTGCATCCTGTACTGCCTTGTCCATCAATTTTTCTGACATGTCGTGATTTAGGAAGACCAATGGCTTCAACATTGGATAAATGTTGGACACAAAATTCAATAGCCTCTTCTACTATGTATCTTTCCACCATACAACCCTCGGGTCGATATCTATTCTTCACATACCCCTTTAATAGCTTCATATATCACTCGAACGGATACATCCAACGTAAAAATACCGGACCACATAGTTTGAACTCTCTAACCAAGTGCACAGTCAAATGAACCATTACATCAAAGAATGAAGGAGGGAAGTACATCTCAAGCTGACACAAAGTGATGATGATATGATTTTGCAATGAGTCCAACATCTCAGGGTCAATGACTTTTGAGCATAAAGTGTTGAAGAACATACAAAGTTTAGTGATTGCATTTCTAACCCGCTTAGGCAAAATGGAACATATAGCCAACGACAAAAACTGTTGCATTAAGATGTGGCAATCATGTGATTTCAAGCCCAACAGTTTCAAATCTTTCATATCCACAAATCTACTCATGTTTGAAGAATATCCCTCTGGAACCTTAAATCCTTTTAGGAACCCACAAAATACAACTTTCTCAGACTTTGAAAGTGTGTAACATGCTGGGGGCAAGTAGGTCTGACTTCCCCTCATTTGTGGAGCCAATCTATCTCGAATACCCATGTCAACCATGTCCAATCTTGCCTTGAGGCCATCTTTTGTCTTCCATGGGATATTAAGTAATGTTCCAATCAGACTATCACATATGTTCTTCTCTATGTGCATCACATCTAAACAATGCCTCACATATAAAGACTTCCAATAAGGAAGATCAAAGAATATAGACCTCTTCTTGTAGAGACCTTTGAGAATTGGAGATTATTCTTTTTTCCAAATTTTACTTTCAACTGTTTCACCTTAGTGAAGATTTCTTGTCTGGTTAATGGTCGTGGAGCTCTTTGTAGTTCTACTTTTCTGTTAAAAGCTTTCTTCACTCTACGATAATTATGATCCTTAGGCAAGAACCTGCGATGGCCGGGATAAACAGTTTTCTTCCCATGTTTCAGTTGGCAGAAAGAGGTCTCGTCTTCACAGATAGGGTAACCAAGATGTCCTTTGATATTGTACCCAGATAGATTTCCATATGTCGGGTAATCATTAATCGTACAAAATAGCATCACCCTCATATTAAAATTCTCTTTGCAGTATGCATCATACAACTCAACACCCTTGTCCCACAGAATCTTTAAATCTTCAACAAGTAGAGCCAAGTAAACGTCAATATCATTTCTAGGCTGCTTTGGTCCTGAAATCAGCAAAGTCAAAAGCATATACTTGCATTTCATGCATACATCTGGATCAAGATTATATATAACCAAAATTACAGGCCATGTACTATGACTTCCAGAATTATGGGGATTCATTCCATCTGCAGAAAGTGCCAGTCTTAAGTTTCTAGGATTTCCACCATATTCTAGAAATATATTATTGATTGTCATCCATTACGGAGAATCTACAGGGTGTCTAAGAAAACCATCTCTTTTTCTATCCTCAACATGCCAAACCAACTTCTTCGCATCATCAGCATTATTGAACAAGCGCCTAAATCTCAGTATTATTGGTAAATACAACAACACCTTACTAGGGCTTCCATCCTTCTTGTATCGTGGTTCTCCACAGACTAGACAACTGTCCTTCAAAGCATGATCATTTCGATACAAAATGCAATCATTGGAGCATGCATGTATCTTTTCATAATCAAGGCCCATGGATGAAAGCACTTTCTTTGCCTCGTAAGTGCGACGAGGAAGCACATTATCCTCGGGAAGCATATCTTTCAAGAGATGTAGCAAGGTCGTAAAACTTTTATCAGACCAACCATTGCTCGCCTTCAGGTGATATAACTTTAAAACATCAGTTAATTTGGTGAACTTGACACAACCATTGTATAATGGTGTTTCAGAGTCAGTCATTAACCTTTCAAACATTTTAGGACAGTCTCGTATCTTTTCTTCTACATTGTAAGCCATGTCCTGCAATGTGTCTCCTTCGCCCCCCTCAAATTGTTCACTCTGATCTACAATATGAAAATCTTCCCTCTCGCCATGATGTATCCATCGTGTGTAAGTCGTATCAATGCCATCTCGAATTAAGTGATGACGCAATGCGTCTTTGTTAATCCGCTTACCGAAATCACACTTTGTGCAAGGACAAAGAAGTCTAGTATCATTTCCTACATGTTCAATTGCACACCTTACAAATTCATCCACTCCTTTTTCATACTCTTCAGATAAGTGATTGGAAGACATCCACTTTCGATCCATTGCTGCACAATGATAAAAGGGGTGAGTACAAATATGTGGATAGTTCTTGTAGGGAAGGCATAGTTGCAAGCAAGACGCACAGACTAATATTCAGATCTGTGTTATGGCGCATGGAGCAAAATTTCAGGAAGGCATAGATGATATTCTGGTTCTTAACCTTGTGCTATTTCAAGTTTCTAATCATCCCCTTAAGTTTTTATTCTTCCCTTCAAGTTATTACTTTCCTACCAAATTTTCAAGTTCTATAATGATAACATTCAATATATCAATTTGCATTCCAATTTTGGGTTCCTTGCTTGCTCATTGTAACTTAATAAATGTTCTTGGGAGCTGATGTGTTTTTTACTTGAAGATCTATTATCCTTGGTGATTTTTGCTGTATCACACCATAGTTCAAATATGACATGACACATACTTGTATAGTTTTTCTTTTTACTACCCTTTTCTTCATTACTCAATTTGGGTAATTAAATGCATTTTATTACTCACTGTTTTCCAAAAAATGAGAAAATAGCCCCAGAGTTTATCTAAAACAAATATACATTCAAATAGGTGATTCAAAATAGAAGAAGAAACAAAGTCAACACAATAAGTTCTTTCATTACATCCCAAAATATATCACAATAGTGGGAAATGACATCAATTGCATGCAGATTATTTAGTGGAATAAGACCACCTAGAAGTAGGGTCAGAACACTACCATATTAAAAGGTTATGAAGGAGGAAACTCACCTCAATTATGTGTATAATGAAAAACCACTAGAGGGGGGTGAATAGGGTTTTAAACTAATTTAACAATAATTTAACTCAAACAACCACAAATGAGAAATCAAGAAGGAGACAAGGGGTTTAGAGTGGTTCCAACCTTAGCCAATACTAAGGTTGTCAGTCCACTACCCGGTTGCTTACCCAACCGGGATTTTGAAAGTATCAATTTTATTACCTTCACAAGGAATTACACAAAATACAATACTTTCTTACACCCCTTGAACAGCCTTCACTTGAAGTAGATGCACCAACCCGAGGTATCCTTCTTGAAGTAACTCCAAGCTCCCCCTTGAAGTAGCCTTCCTCTTTAGAAGTAACCTCCCGTTGCACCAGCCTTCTTGAAGTAGCTCAAGGTCCCCTTCTTCACCAAGAAGATCTCCAACCTCTCCAATCCGCAGCCTCCAACCTAGGAGTAGCAAGGAGAGTACAAACAATAATAGTGAACAAGAAAGGAAAAAGGAAATTACAACTTATCCTTTGAAGCACAAGGCTTGATTTGCCTAGATCAAGCGTGTAGATCTCCTAACCAATGTGTATGGAATTGTGATTTCTGTGGATAGGAGATGCTAGCCTATAGGACACAAAATTTGAGCTGAGAGAAGAAGTAGCCAGTTGTCAATATGCTCAATTGCTCACAAACAGGTTGCTCAATGTAAGTGTATGCTCAAAGATTGCTCAAGTGTAAAAAACAAGTTGGTTTAGGTGTCCTAAGGCATGTCCTATTTATAGGAATGTCCTAAAAGTGCTTAAGGACGTTCTAGACACTTTCTAGGGGTTTCTAAGTGCTTAACTAGCCGTTAGGTTTAAGTTAGTTGCTTTAACAACAGCTAGTTAATTAATTCTGCAGTTGCTGTCAGAGTCCATCTCGGTCGACAAATGGTCGACCGAGACACCTACTCGGTCAAAGTTTTGTTGACCGACAGGCTCTCTGGATCAAGTGTTTTGCAACGTTTATCTCCAACTGCCAACTACCTTGTCAGCTGTGTCTAACGGCTACTTGGGTCTTTCTCGGTCGAGAAGTTTGTTGACCGAGAGTGTCTCAGTCGAGGATTTTGTCGACCGAGATAGACCCTGTTTCAATATTTCAAATAAAGACATTAAGTGTGTGTATGAGTGTGCATATGTGACACTATTGAAGGGGATGACCTATCTAAATGTGGTGTTTAGCTAGGGAAGATCTAACGCTTGATTTACATGAAGTTTAAGTACTTGTACATTATATATTTGTACAAGTTTACAATTGATTACATTTCATGACATTTACAATCATTCAAGCATATAGATTCCCTAGTGCTTTGTCATTCAACTTATTCCTGCAACACTCAAGTAGCACGTTAGATCAACAAGAATGAAATGTTTGTCATTATCAAAACAAAGGGATTTACAGATGTCCATTTATCCAACAATCTCCCCCTTTTTGAAGATGACAAACATTTCCTAAATATAAGATAAGAAAATATAAAACATGTGAGTTTCATACCTGAAGATTACCTTTGTAAATTTCTTCTCTTGTTTATAAAATGTGTGCTTATTATTCCTCATGAATTATGGAACATGAAATCCAATTCTTTAGGGAATATAGCAACTTTCAATGTAAAGCCAAGAGTTTGTTTATGAAACTCATTGATTGAGTTTTGTATTTATATTTATTTCTCCCCCTTTGTCATTTCAAAAAGATATCCGTTTAAAAACAAAGATTATATGAAAAGTATTTCTCCCCCTTAAATAGATATCCCTCTTCAATAGATGGTCAATTTAGCCACAATTTTAAATTTCAGGTATTTGCAAAGATTTCATCCTTTTTTATTTATGACATATTTATTACTCCCCTTACTTTGTATGCTCTACTAGAATAGTCTTATAAGCCATGTTCAAATGATTCCATAGAGGAATATCCATTATAACCAATTCATTAGAATCATGGAATTATTACAATCATGCAAAGATAACCAAGTCATGTAAAGATAACCATTTCATTACAATCATGCAAAGATAACCATTTCATTACAACTAATACAACAGACACTCCAAATCTCACTGGAAAGACTTAAGTATTACATCAATATCATGGTCTTTTCCAAGATATGGCTCAGCTCCATAATACTTGACTAAAGTTTGCCACTCCAAAGCACTTGTCTTGGTTAAGGCATATGCTTCCAAGAAGGTAGGAACACGATCAAAGCGGAAATGAGCAGTAATGTCTTGTAATTGTATTGAGGAAAACTGAGTATGTGTGAGATCTGTAGATGGTGGAGGTGGAGTTTGGTAGTAGTTGTAAGAGGGATTATATGGGTTGAGCATGCCAGGATTTAAAGAATAAGGATATTCATCTGGTTGATTTGGAGAGAGGGTTTGCATCCTTTGATTTAGTTAGGTCATGGCATGGTGGCTATAATCTAATTGTCTGCTTAGATAATATTGTGACCCAGCAACATAGGTTAGGGTGTTTTGGATGGGATCATAAGATGGGTTAGTAGGAGGAGGTGGTGGTGGTATGTCTTGACTAGATGTCTCACCTCCCGTCCTAGCCCTCTTGTGACCAAAATCAATTCCCATCTTCTCTACAGTGTTTTTGCTTATTTTTTGTGGTCTTCTTTCCCATGTGTATCCCATGTCCTCAATTTGTGTCTTAAGAAAGTGTTTAGTGATTTGGCATACGAAATCAGCATATGGGGGATTGCCAAAAAACTCAAGCATATTCTTAATGATGATGCGGATAAAGTTTATGGGAATGTGTTTGATGATGGCATAGATTAGATACATGTGAAAGGTAGGGACTTCAGACTTATTTGCTCTAGGATGTATATTTGTGGAAACAATAAGGTTGATAATCCTAGCTGTAGGTTTGAGGTTAATGGCATAGTAGGTACCCCTATCTTCGTGACAAGTTGTATTAGATTGAAAAATGGTTCGTTTAATCTCACTAAGATTGACGGTATTTTCATCTTGGGAAAGAGTATTGAGTGGATTTCCAGTGGTAAGGTCAAGAGTGTCTTGGTATTCTTCTGAGTCTATGTTGAGCATGTCAAGAATATCCTCCTCAGTAAATCAAAAGCTATGCCCATTGACCATAGAGTAGAAGAAGTTATTTTCATTTTCGGAATGGGAGATTAGGTTTGCATAGAACTCATTTACCACTTTGGAAGAGTAGGAAGGGAAGGAAGGGTTAAGAAATTCTTTCAAATTTTGCACCTCAAAAAGATCTTCCAGGTCGACGATGCTGAGGAAGTCCATGACGTCAACCGGCCATCGTGGAAGAGGAGTTTTGGAGGAGAGCCTGAGATAGCGATCACCAGCATATGCGTCGACGAAGGGGATGTCGTTGATGATCGTCAATGGTGGAGTAGCCACCCTTTCTTTCCTGCTAGCAACTTTCTTCTTTCCACATGTTGATGATGAAGACATTTCTTGTCTTTGAGGTGGAGAAGAAGTAAGAAAGTCTTGGAGATGGAGAGGCTAAAGAGTTGCACACAAATGCACTAGAAGGAAGCCAAGGAAGTAAGAATGTGAAGGTGTAATACAATGACCCATTTTTGGTCCTTTTTATAGCAATCCAGTAACCTGGTCGGTCGACAAATTGTCGACCGACGACCGGCAACGGTCATATCCTAGGCGCGCCACTCGGTCGCCCAACGGTCGACCGGCAACGGTTACATTCAAACGGTCAGATTCCAACGGTCATATCCCAACGGTCAATTCTCGGTCGAGCAATTATCGACCGACATTCGCTCGGTCGAATAATTGTCGACCGAATGTGTGTTTGAGTTTTGCCGATGTAATTTTTATTTGAAGTCTGTCGGTCGAGAGAGATAGGTGGACCGAGATGTTTTCGGTCGAGGAATTTGTCGACCGACAAACTTACTGTGGATGAATTTATAAGAGGATTCTTAATGCAAATGATAGACTGAATTTGTAGAGCATATATATGTTTTCTAAGGGAGTAATATTTTGATTATTATTACCAATCTTTGAACAATTTTGTGGTCATAATTTTAATTGGTCTTTTGATCACAATTTTTATATAGAGAATGATATTCAAATAAGTATTGTGCCAAACTTATTTTAGGTCGACTTTGACTACAACCATAGCGCCCCTTGGTCAAGCTTGATTTTAACCAAGAGGCAATTTTGAGTGATACTCAATATGAAGATTTCCGTTCGTAATTCTCCTAGAATATTTATATAAGCTTTGTTGTAGGTACATAAATATCAAATTCTATTTCTTCTTGTACCCTTGTTTTCATGTAAGATTCTCCAAGAAAATATATATCCTTGAAAGCAATATCTCACGTTCTTAATTGAGAAATTTTTATCTTATGTGTTGCAAGCTTTAAAGTTCTTTTTCATATCACAAATGAATCATTTTGCTTGCCAATGTGTCATCAAGGATCCATGCATACAATAATCATTTTCTATCATCTTTATGAGATGAATAGTGAAATCATGTCCACGATGTAATGAACAACATATAATAATAATTTCATAAAATACAGTGATCATTTATACTAGATGTCATAACACATGATGGTCTTCAACTTGTAAGATCAGTCATTAACAATAAATCGATAGCAATTTGATCCATTTGAAAACATATTCAGCATATTTATCAGAGACTGGATCGGTCGACCATGTCTTTGACCGACTGTCTTTCTCGGTCGACAGATTCTCGACCGAGAAAGGTTCTGTACTATTTCAGAGCTGTTTTCAGTAAGTAAATCAGAATTGTTTTTGTAGATTTAAAGGAATTATATATTAGATGTTTAAATACTTGAATTAATTTGTTAAGTTGAGATAGACATATAAATATGCAATTTGGGTCCTTGGTCATATCTCAACTTATTTTTGCTCATTTAGTTTGGGGGTTTTGGGACCCAAACTAACTCGACATCCTTTTTCTTGTAAGGACATAAAAAGGAATAGTGACCAAGACGCAAGCAGTAATGACAACATATAGAATCAACTTCATATCTCTTTCTATGATTTTGTTCTAGGTTGTTCTTGGGTACGTATGTATTTGTACCTTCAGGTACATACATAGATTGACTCTTTGGCGCTTGTGTTCTTCCCTTACTAGGTTGTTGATAAGATTTTCCTTTAGGCTTGTAACCTAGTCCTCTCCTTCCAATTTGACGATAAGGATCATTTAGGATTTTATCAAGAATGCCATTGTTACTTAGACTACAAACTTCTTGTTGTAGCTTAGCAATTTCCTCCATTCTTTTCTTGATATCTAGCTTTGCTTGTTCTAGATTAGATGATAATGAATTTCTTTCTTTCACGATAGTATCATAATCTAGATGTGAGCACAAGATGGGTTGTTTTTGAAGATTGTTCACTTGAGTTTGCAAATTAATCTTTTCTAAAGAGAGAAGTTTGCAATCTGCCTCTATAGATTTTATCTTAATATTATGATCTTCAATGATCTTTTTAAGATCTTCATTTTCAGATGTAATAGCAAGAAGCTTAGCATGTAATTCATCATTTGCTTTATTAGATTTCTTTAATTTCTTCTTGCACTCAATATATTTATTATGTGTCTCTTCAAGACTAGCAACTAGCTCATCTTTAGATAAATCAAAAAGACTTACCTCTTCTTCTTCTTCACTTGTTGTAGCAATAAGATAATCTTTGTGCTCATCTTCCTTCTTTGATCTCCATGGGCAGCTAGATGTTGTGTGGCTTGTTCCTAAGCACCAATTGCAACATGTTGTAGATTGGTCCAGGTTGCTCCTTTTATTGCGGTTGTAATCACCATCACCCTCCATTCTTCAAGACTCAATTAGAGCTCCTTGAAGCCTGCTCTGATACCAATTGAAAAACCACTAGAGGGGGGTGAATAGGGTTTTAAACTAATTTAACAATAATTTAACTCAAACAACCACAAATGAGAAATCAAGAAGGAGACAAGGGGTTTAGAGTGGCTCCAACCTTAGCAAATACTAAGGTTGTCAGTCCACTACCCGGTTTCTTACCCAACCGGGATTTTGAAAGTATCAATTTTATTACCTTCACAAGGAATTACACAAAATACAATACTTTCTTACACCCCTTGAACAACCTTCACTTGAAGTAGATGCACCAACCCGAGGTATCCTTCTTGAAGTAACTCCAAGCTCCCCCTTGAAGTAGCCTTCCTCTTTAGAAGTAACCTCCCGTTGCACCAGCCTTCTTGAAGTAGCTCAAGGTCCCCTTCTTCACCAAGAAGATCTCCAACCTCTCCAATCCGCAGCCTCCAACCTAGGAGTAGCAAGGAGAGTACAAACAATAATAGTGAACAAGAAAGGAAAAAGGAAATTACAACTTATCCTTTGAAGCACAAGGCTTGATTTGCCTAGATCAAGCGTGTAGATCTCCTAACCAATGTGTATGGAATTGTGATTGCTGTGGATAGGAGATGCTAGCCTATAGGACACGAAATTTGAGCTGAGAGAAGAAGTAGCCAGTTGTCAATATGCTCAATTGCTCACAAACAGGTTGCTCAATGTAACTGTATGCTCAAAGATTGCTCAAGTATAAAAAACAAGTTGGTTTAGGTGTCCTAAGGCATGTCCTATTTATAGGAATGTCCTACAAGTGCTTAAGGACATTCTAGACACTTTCTAGGGGTTTCTAAGTGCTTAACTAGTCGTTAGGTATAAGTTAGTTGCTTTAACAATGGCTAGTTAATTAATTCTGCAGTTGCTGTCAGAGTCCATCTTGGTCGAGAAATGGTCGACCGAGACACCTACTCGGTCGAAGTTTTGTTGACCGACAGGCTCTCTGGATCAAGTGTTTTGCAACGTTTATCTCCAACTGCCAACTACCTTGTCAGCTGTGTCTAACGGCTACTTGGGTCTTTCTCGGTCGAGAAGTTTGTCGATCGAGAGTGTCTCGGTCAAGGATTTTGTCGACCGAGATAGACCCTGTTTCAATATTTCAAATAAAGACATTAAGTGTGTGTATGAGTGTGCATATGTGACACTATTGAAGGGGATGACCTATCTAAATGTGGTGTTTAGCTAGGGAAGATCTAACGCTTGATTTACATGAAGTCTAAGTACTTGTACATTATATATTTGTACAAGTTTACAATTGATTACATTTCATGACATTTACAATCATTCAAGCATATAGATTCCCTAGTGCTTTGTCATTCACCTTATTCCTACAACACTCAAGTAGCACGTTAGATCAACAAGAATGAAATGTTTGTCATTATCAAAACAATGGGATTTACAGATGTCCATTTAGCCAACATATAAAGTGTAGGTAAAATAGGTGAGAGCACTTGGGGCTTGGTGGAAGAACTATTACCGATATATAAATAGTTGTCCACAAAGTCCAAATCCTAGAATGCACTACATATAGATAATAATAAATAAAAGTGATGTGAGTTTTATATAATGAGAAGATCAAGGGTATTCTAAATCAGATACAAAAGATAAAATTAGGGTTCAACATTGCAATGAGCCAAAATAAGAAATTAGACAACAAGGGTGAAAATTGAAATAATACAGAAAAGTCACAACAAGTAGGTCTCAATTTTCATATCCATACATAATAAGAAATTCAAATGCAATTCTAGACCATGAGACTCATATTATGGAAAGAATATATTTGAAGAAAATTTCAAGATATTTAGTATAATTTAAGATAATTAATATTAAGAGAAAGAGAGATTATAAATAAATTTCCAAACAAGATTTGAAAGATCTGCAATATACATGATTAGATACTTAGTAACTTCCATCAGTCCCAGTTCCACCATTTAAGGTTCAATTTCACCTTTTAACAATTTTAGGTAATTCAACGTTAGTTCCTATTCAATATATAAAACCCCCACAACCATTTAAAATCTTGGAACCATATTTTGTTTTGAGCTATTATATGTACTTTTACATGCCTCAAGTTGCTCACTTTCTCCAGTAACTACACTCTATGATGAGCTCAGAGCCCTATCACAATGGGCTAGTAGTGCTAATGTGTTTCTACACACCTAACCACCTAGACATATCCAAAGGTTCTTCCACACAAGACCCAAACTCACAACTTTCCTCCAATTCTGGCATTAAAGTCCAACTTGTGTTATTCCCAAAACTCCAAGCTTGAAGTAGATATTTCCTGCTATTATTAGCAAGGAGGGAAACGATCACTTATGTTAGTATTGATCCCAGATGAACCTGAATCCTCATGGTGACCCAAAAACATAAACTATGGACTCCCAGATTCTCAGAATCAACCGTAGACATATAGATGTATATCCATGAAACTTCTTTGTCTACTTGGTTCCTTTTTCCATCCAATAACCACATCATAATCCCAGTCACAAGAATTAGATATCAAATAAACAACTAAATTAACAAACTATAGTCAGTGATGCAAGCCAAGGGTATCTTAACTGGAAAATAGAGTGATCTGTTAAATTGAAATGGCACAAACATATTTATAGTCGGAGTATATCCCTACTAACATACTCCTACTTACAGTCACCTTGTATAATCATTCAGTTAAGTTCAACTAGTTAGTGCAATACTTAGTTCAGTAGTAGAGTCACAATTAGTCAAAAGACTGGAAAGAAAATAGTGAGGAAAAGTCTTGATATTTGCATATTGCTAGTAATGAATGATGCATTTTTTTGTCCGAGCAAACTCCCATTGTTTTTTTAAAGCTTTGTTACATCAAGAGCTAAGTGTAAGGGGAAAATAAAAACTAACATAAAGAATGGTATAGAAGTTGGGCTCATAGATAGGTCCCAAAAAATGAGAGATGAAGAAAGACCAAAATTTCAAGAGGAAAACTTCATAACATAATGAGTCTTCAGACTGATCATATGATCATCTCCAAGAAAAACTTCAAGGCAGAATCATAAAATCTTCGAATTAAAAAATTTCATATCACAAAGATTTATCTTAACCCATATAAAATATACTTAGAAGAATTCCATAGCTAATTTTCTTCTACTTTCATGAACATTGTTGTTCCTTACAATCTAAGCAATATGTAGAATAAGAACACAAAGAAGCCTATCATCATGAGAGTTAAGATTAATAATTTCATTCCAACTTATAGGGGAAACATTAAGTCCAAGATTTTCATTATCAATATCAAAAATATTCTTAACATACTCACAATAGAACATGATATGATCAATATCTTTGCATGCCCTTCTGCATAGGAAACACATTGAAGCAGTTTGGATGCCTCTTCTCATGGCATAATCACTTGTGGGATATTTATTGAGAAAATTTTTCCACATATGTAAACAACATCTCTTTGGAATATTGTGTTTCCAGATTCATTTAGATACATCGTTGATTTGATCTTTGGATCTAATAGCATTCCAAGAAACTTTGAAGCTAGGATTTTGTAATTGCTTGAATCTAAGCTAGTCATTGCCACCAGATTGTTGAGGTATAGAACACAAAAAATCACAAAGTCTCAATTATATCTATTTAAAGAACAACTCCATCGACCATCGAAAATGAAAAAGTTTGCTAAACAGTCAACATGACTCCCAAATTTAAGAATAACCTCTTTACAATAATGTCACTCACAAAGGTATTGTTATTAACCCAGGGATCATGCCAAAATTTAATCACTCTCCATTACCAATATAAAATTCAGTGAACTTCAATAGAATCATTCTTTGTTTTATAATTTTAAAAAAAGGCCAAGACATATTAGAAGAAATACTAACAGACAAGTAGGTCTCTTTTTTCAGCTATTTTTCACTCACCCATTTGGCCCATAGAGAATCCTCCTTGCTTTCTACATTCCAAGCACCAGGATAAGACATCCATTCAAAACATCCCTAAACTTTTTAAAACCTAGACCACCTTCATTCTTAGGATGAGTGACATGATCCCATTTGACCAGGTGCAAGTTAGATTTATTATCAATTTTTTTCCCACAAGAAGTCTCTACAGATTGTTTCAATAGTGTCAATGATAGATGTAGGTAAAGGGAAAGAGAAGGTCCAATGCAAATGTAGTGTAGATAGAGTAGAAGAGATCAGCTCCATTCTACTAGCAGTTGATAGAGTTCTAGCCTTCCAACCCTCCATTCTATTCTTCATGCGATCAATAATCCAAGAACAAACTCCCTTACTCAATTTACCAATGAAAAGAGGAACCCCCAAGTACTTGGAAGGAAAAAAAACATTTTGGAAATTTCAAGATATTAAAACATCACATCTTATAGCATCTCTACTGAAAATAATTTCACTCTTATTTGGATTAAATTTAAGATAAGATCAATCACCAAAGACCTTGAATAGATTTAAGACACCTTCAGCATTAAGAGGTAAACTTTAATACATTAGAAATCCAATTAATCCAAATCGAAGGAAATTGCATCTTATGCATAATAGTGAAAATGAAAAATCAATTGATATAATCATAAGCTTTAGTAGGGTCAACCTTAATGCATATTTTCCTCCCAGAACTTTTCTTAGAAAAATCATGAATAACTTCATTTGTCAAGAGTCTAGCATGCTTGATATTACGGCCTTTCATAAAAGCACCGTTCATAATCAATGAGGGAAGGGAGAACAACTTGGAGTCTGTTTGTAAGAACCTTAGAAATAATTTTATAAACTGAATTACAAAGTATAATAGGGCTTCAGTTTCTAGCTCAGTAAGATCACATCCTCCATTAGGGATTAGAGTAATAAATTCCAGTTAGCCTCATTAAGAAGCTTTCCATTTCTAAAGAAATCTTGATCAACCTTGCTAATAGCAAGCCCTATTATGTTCCATGTTTTCATAATGAAAAATCCATTAAATTTGTTGGGGCCTGGCACTTTACGCACATACAAGTTATCAACCACAACATCAATTTCAACTTGATTAATAGGGGAAATAAGACTCATTCTTTGTGAAGAACAAAGCTTAGATCCATTCCAAGTAAAATCAAACCTACCAGTAGCTTGTTCAGAAGAATTAAATAACTTGAAACAATAATCCAATACCTCATTCTCTAGTTCATAAGTATTTTAGATCAAATCATTATTAATTTTGAGAGCCTTGATATGATTCCTCTGCCTCCTAGTATTCAATGACAAATAAAATAACCTTGTATTGGTGTCTCTGTCCTTCAACCACATAAATCTAGGTTTTTGCCTTAGAAAACACTCCTCAAGGTTAGAAATAATAACAACTTATTTTCTAGATTCTTTATCTATATCCCAAAGAATAAGATCAATAGGATTCGAATCAGATTCCACTTGACACCTTCTAGTTTTATCTCTTGCAACATTTGCTTGATCTATAAAATTCCCAACTATTCTTTGGTTCCAGACCTTTAGGATATTTTTGGTATTAGTGAGTTTCCTAGACCTGATACATAGTGAAACCCTCTACATAAATATTCCAACTACTTCTAACAATATCCAGAAAGTCATCGCGATGGACCCACGAGTTCATAAACATGAAGGGAGCTTTAACAACTCTATTAGTTCCAAGAATAAGAGTTATGATTTTGTGGTCACTAATTATATTTGAAATAACTTCACCGAAGAACTTGGAAATAGAAGAAAGGGATTCAAAATTATATAGAACATGATCAATCCTAGAAGAAACAAAGTCATCACCATCTTGATGAGGAATCCCTGGGAGCCTATTCCCGACCAAACCCCCTACAGAGAGGAGGTTGTTTCTTCTTCTGGTAGCATGCCTCAAGTTGCTCACTTTCTCCAGTAACTACACTCTTCGATGAGCTCAGAGCCCTATCACAATGGGCTAGCAGTGCTAATGTGTTTCTACACACCTGACCACCTAGACACATCCAAAGGTTCTTCCAAGGAGGAAGTGAATAGAAAGATGAAGAGATTGGCGATTTTGGTCAAGGCTACGAGTCCTTTCCGTACAGAGGTTACCTTGGATTGACGGGAGCTCAAAGCAGCGGGGCAGCGGCGCTTTCCGGAGAAGTAGTACGGAAGCCATTCGTCGTCGTGATCTCTGCGGCGCTCTGGGACGGGGGGTCGTCGTCCGTCTGGCGAAGAGCAGAGGGCAGTTGCACTTTCCAGATAAGTAGTACGGAAGGCAGTCGTCATGAGCTCTGCGGTGCTCTGGGACGGAGGGGGTCGTTGTCCGTCCGTCGTCGGCTGCGGCGCTCTGGGACGGTCATCGTCCGTCCGTCGTCGGCTGCGGCGCTCTGAGACGGGGGGGGGGGGGCAGTTCGTGCGGTGAAACTGCTGATCAATTTTGGGGCAAACCAGGTGCGCGGATGAAAAGCCGAAGCGCGGGGAAATTTTTTTCCCTGAAATTGCTGATCAATTTATAATTATTAACCTCTCATTTATACATGTGTATCATATATATTGTAGAATAATTATTAACCTACATGAATCATATACATTGCATATATAAAAAATATATATATACATATATATATATGTAATGTATATGATTCATGTAGGTTAATAATTATTCTGCAATAATATCACATAAGGGTGTTAAATAATTGTTAGTTCTGGGTAAAAAAATGAACCGGCCCAGTCAATCTCAGACCCAATCTAAAATTGAATTTTTTTAGCAAAATATTTCAAAGGCTATTTTGTATGTAAAATAGTAGACACATATGTATAACATATAAATATAGAGGTTGATTAGTTATTCTATTATAATATCACACAGGGTGTTAAAAAGTGGTTTTGAGTCAGTCAATTTCGGGACAAAACATGGCCCAGTTAGAGAGTTCAATTGTCAGTGTCAGACCCAAATACAAAACTAGATTTTAATTGTTCGAATGGTGTCTCAATTGAGAACGACCCAGATTGAAAACATTAGATTCGAAAGAAAACTCTGAGCCAGATTTGACAATGAATATACAAAAAATCTCTGATTAGATGTTCATGATTATATTTTGTGTGATATAATATTGGGTGGTCGGTTCCGGGTCAAAACATCTACCCAGAGTGAAAAAATTGTCATTCCCACATGACCACACAAAATTAAATTTTGTTCAATCGACCTCTCAAACTGAAACCAACCCATATTAAAAAAATTAAAGCCCAAAAAGAACTCGGACCCATATTTGACAATAATTTTATATGAAAAAATAATTAATTATTTGATTACATGTTCATGATAAAATTCTCTAATAAAAAAATTGGCTTTACCTCGGTTCCGGGTATATAAAACAAGTCAGAGTCTATTGTATAATCTTGGCATTTAACAATGGATTATAGCGTATTGTGTGACTATGGTCTATTAAAACATATAGCTATTACAACGGGAGACCAAACAAAAGAAGACTTGCAATTATTGTTTTGTTTTGGAGGAGGGACTTTGGCGTCGTTCTATTTCCGGAGCGGGAGTGAGACCTAGAGCAAGGGTTTGGCGCTGTTGTTTTGTTTTCGGAGCGGTAGATATAGAACAGAAGGGAGGCATGTATTGGAAAGTAATCCACCATCTAAATGAATTAGGATTCAACAAGTTACAAAAAAGAAAATTGCAATTATTGTTTAAAATCAACGACTGATCCATTTAAACAATTATGATTATCTAAAAAGAAAAGGATAAATCTCCACAATCAAATGGATCCTCTTCACAGAAGTAAAAGAGATAATGGTTGGTTTAGTATGGTTAATATTGGTTAGGAAAAAAGTTAATGAGGGTCAGGAGCAATCCTTGGGTAAATTAAATAATAGTCTGGGATACATTTCCATAAGGTCAGGGATAATGATTTGGGAAAATTTAATATACTCATCAAGGACAGCATCACAAGGGTCAGGGATAAGCATTCAGAAAAATTAATACACTTGTCAGGGATTATGTCCTTGAGGAAAAATCCTTCGTCCTTATTGAGTTTTGTAGTAGTGATTGAGGGGAAATAGTCTTTAGAAAATATTAAAATATGAAACAATGCTAAGTGAGTATTTTTTTAAAACAATTTGGAAATAAATTGTTTTGTTCGGGATAATACGTGAAAATGCATAAATGACAAATAAAACACGAATAATTTGTAAAATTCGGGGAAAATATGTGTTTAATACGAAATTCAGGTGTACCATACATCTAATAAAAAATTTGCATATTATACGTGAATAATTGAAAATTTCAGAGAATTATGTGAAAATGATGTGTTGTTTAACTATGGCCTTTTACAATATGTAGCTATTACAACATGTGATATCATGTTGTGTAATTATATTATATTACAATGGTTTAGTTTACGTTGTGTAATGGAGGTCTATTACAACGATGTTTTATGTGTGGATATTACAACATGTTACAACATGTTGTGTAATTATAATATATAACAATAGGTTGGAGTCTGTTGTCTCATGTCGGGATATAACAACGAGTTTTAATATATTGTATTATGGTGGTCTATTACAACATGTACCAAATACAACATGTAAAGGCATGTTGTATAATTAATACATACTACAACGGGTGAGTCTTCATTGTGTAATGATGGTCTATTACAACATGTGACTATTACAACGGGTCAAAATATGTTGTGTAAATAACATCTTTTACAACGGTTTTGAATATGTTGTGATACTACAACCTATTACAACACTTTAGCAGTTGTTGTAGTATCCTCCTATACTACAACAAGTTTGGCATGTTGTAAATGACTTGTGTTGTATAAAATATACAATATACAACACAAAAATGGGCTTGTTGTGATAAGTATGCTAACTACAACACAATCATCAGAACTGTTGTCTATCTCCCGTTGTAAAAAGCATTTTCTGTAGTAGTGGTGTAAGGATTGCAATGTCCCTACCAGATTCTAGATTGTTCTACCTTAACTTGTTGACTCACTCCACTTGTGCCATGAATTCAACAACATTCGTATCATGACCGACCACCAATACATCTCTATCAAAATCTAATATTCTTTGTACTAGTGGGTTGCATGTCATAAACTAGAGTATGCACCTCTTCTATAACAATCTTCATGAATTCTTCTTAGTTGGTATGGGAAACCTTGCTTTAAAATGTAAAATTTGTCATCTAAGAAGTGAAATTCAAATCTCCTACATTTTTGCACTTATTACTTAATCTTATGAATCTCAGGGCGTACACCATGTTGATGTCATATTTTCTATCTAAAGGTTGGATTTGTCCGTAAACATGCTAAAACCACTCCCTCATGTTATGTCCTCAATTCAATATTCGTTCCTCTGAGATATAACTAGATATCTATTGATTTGCATGCAAGATGATACATCCCATATGTACATGAAGAAGATGACTTGTGTCTTAATGCATCAACAACAACATGTGCCTTACTAGGTTGATGGTCAATGGTACAATTATAATCCTTAATTAGTTCAAGCCATCTATGTTGTCTAAAGTTTAGATCTTTTTGAGTAGTAATATACTTCTACAAATCTTATTATCTATAAATGTCATGAATGTCCATAGAGATAATGCCCCAAGTCTTAAGGTCTAGTACAACTATAGATAACTCCATATCATGTGTCATTTTTATTCAACTACCTAGAAGCATAGGAAACTACCTTTCCATCATTAATAAGTGCACCGCCAAATCATTTCCTAAGAGATCAGAATTAAACTACTAGTACAATTTTGACCACTAATGTTAGTTTTCTTAACGACAGTTTACAAATGAAACAAACACTACAAATTATGATGTAGGTTATTAAAATACAAACAACACAAGTGGTCAAGCCTTAATGTTTAGAAAAAAACATGGTTACCACTTTCATTTTGATGTTGATTTCATATGGAAGAACTAATGTCAAAGAGAGCTTGTAAAATGCAATTTCCTAAAAAAAATTGGTACAACACGTGACACATCAATTGACAAGGAACCTAGGATGAAACCCTTCTCGTAAAATAATTTTTACATCCAAAAGGACTATGGTGGTTGTCATTGAAACAAAGAGACGCTATAGGTCACGTTCCCCATGAAAAAATTAACCTCCAATAATCATGTGGTATCAGTTCCTCCTTTAAGAACTAACACTTATAGGTTCCTGCCACGTGCCCCATGAAAAATTATTTTCCCCGAATTGGGTTATGTCATCAGTTTTGAAATTGAGACTAAAAATATATCTCTTAGTGAGGTTGGAATTTTTCAATAGGGATAACGACATATATCGTTGGTTTCTGAATGACAAACTGATAACATAGTTGAACCTATAAAGGAACCGACAAGTAAGTTTATAGTTTTAGTTGGTTTAGTTCAATTAACAACTAAGTGCAACATAATAGCAACCAAAAAACTTTATTTCTCCCAAACTTTATGTGAAAGACTAAAATTTTGTCTTAATTTTGAGGAGGAAATTTCTTTTAAGGTGTGTAGGATGTGATGGATCGAACTTTTTAGAATCCCTACTCACTTAATGACCTAAGTGAGTTCATATGTGTTCGAATTATATGGAGTGTTTCAAGTGTTTTCCTAAAGTTCATGCCATTTTGAGGAATTCCTTTGAGTGGTCATACAATTGATTTATTACACCAGAGTTGGATAGAGTGTTTACTGGATGATGCTAAACTTATGTATAAAATATGGTGATGATTGGGTACTCATAGAAAGGGATATTGAGATTTGAAAATGATGTCGAAAAGTATATAAGATGTATGATTGGCAATGGTCCAATTATTTTATCTTAGGCTTTGATCAATATCTTTGCCGCGCTACCATGATAGTGGCTAGATCCCTAGCACATGCTCTATGCGACAGATCGACTTAAGTGAGTAGGTTCTCAGACCCTCAGATGTAAGATCGGACAGTCTAGAGCCTTTCTCCTAACCCAGTCTTGATGCAGGTAGTGGGAGGAGAGGCCACACTAATCAACACCCATCCACGATGTGGATCGTGGGGCGAAGGTGGAACTAATTGAGGAATCATAAGTAGAGAAGATCATGGGGAGGCCCAGTCGTCCCACACTACATCACCACCGAGGTAGCTACTTTGACGAATAAGTAGAGTGGAGGAAGTAGGTGTTACGAGGAGGAAGAGTGTCACAGTCACTGACGTTTTGTGATACAGCGGAAGAGGAGGCGTTGTCGGGGTTTTGGCCCAGGGTGGCTGTTGTGCGACATGTAGCAGTGCCCTGACCATACCACGGCTGGAACGCCGGATCGAACACAGACGGGCGTCGTGCGGTGAAGAAGCTAGGATAAGGAGGCATGGCTGGATCTATGCGGCAGGATGCGTCACGCGAGAAGAAAGGGGAGGACGGGTGAACCAGGTCCCAATCAGAGAAGCAGGACGGGTTCAAAACCCTAAACCGGTGGGCCTGTCTGTGCCCCAAGCAGAACCAACGCGCCCCTAAAGTGGACACGTGGCAGCATCCCATAGGCCAACGAGGTAATTATCTTCAAGAAATCTCAAATCTTGTATAAATCATAGAAAATAGTACGAATGTCAGAAAAATACATATAATATACCAAATTGTTCAGAAAAATGCATAAAACAAGATGGAACCATCATATCAGGCTTTTGATGCACTAATATCAGAAATATCATGTAAGATGTTTAATGCTTGTTTAATGGATAATAATTAGCAAACGATGACATAAAATTATGGACAAATGTCAATAACTCCATAATAATGTTTATAATGCACCTGATGTCTGTAATCATGAGGTTGATGAACGAAAGCATGTATTTTTGCTCCAAATGGCTAGTTAGGGCTAATAACCCTAAATAATATGTAATTATACATGCTCAATAAATGATGAAATTTATAGAGTAAGCTCATATCAGTATCTGGAACCTCAGAATTAAATATGAGATCAATATGATACACATAATCTATGTTATATAAAGATGACCCATAATACACATGATGAAACCCTTCGAGTAATACATGTAACTAGTGTTAATATGTGCACAAAAAGGACATGGAACCTAATGTTCAGATGATGAACTTTGATAATGAGATGTAATCTGGAAAATGACATCAGTGAGATAATCACAAGATAGGAATACAAATAATCATGAGAATACCATAATGAGATAAGAGAAACCCTAATGGACATAATTAGGGTTAAGATGAGATATAATAAGATGAGAACCTGATGGTGATATGTGGTCTTGTTTTGATTAGGTTTGACCAAGCTTATAGTTGACATCAGTGATATGTGTTTAGTATGATCTATCTCTTTGGAAGGTACGCCATTACCTCTTTCTTGGCTTATTATACAATATACTTGTGTTATATGAGTAGTAAAATACTTGGCATATGGTATTGGATGAAATGATTGTTCCTGTATGATATGTTGCCTGATTTTCCATACGTATGGCTATGAACACATGAAACATAAGATATCTGGTCCATCATATGATAGAACTAAACTCTTTGGTAGTACAGTGCATTGAAGTGATCTCAAACTCTTTGGTAGTAGATCACATGTGTTAGATCTCAAACTCTTTAGTAGTAGATCACACGTAAAATGATCTCAAACTCTTTGGTAGTAGATCATAAGGCCTGAAAAGCATCAAAGCCCTGGGGGCAGATGTACGAGATATATGATGGAAATATGATTAAAATATGTGTTCTCTTTTGTTAATGAATATCTATGTGCAAGTATACGCTTTTCTTATATTCTTCTGTTACTGCCAAGTACATTAGTTTTATCTTATTGCCAAGATATGATGAGAGGTAAATAAAAGACACGTAGGCGTACTCAGTACAATATTCATGAAATATTGTGCTGACATGTACCACATGTAATCTTTTTGTTTAGGTTATGGTTATGCTCTTGAAGATCCAAGATAGTTGAGAGTTGTATGGCGAGTTGATGTTCAGGTGGACCTGTTATCTTAAGATCCTATTGTTTAGCTGTAGCACATGTATATATTTAGTAGTTTGTTGTTCAATATGTAATATCAAATGTTGTAACAATTCATGTTGTAATTATATGTTTAATGGTTAACATGTGTGTATGGTTTTATTATTGTTCATGTGCATGTGCTACTGACTGTGTTTCCTTCTGACTCCCTTGATTTTCTCTGTCTTAGCCTAGTGTGGGATGTTTAAATTGGGATTCTCGCTGAGGTGAGGGTTTCAATTTGTACGTCACACATCAAATTAAGTTTTAGAAAATTCGGGGACGTCACACTTTATATCATCATATAATACCTAAGAGTTTCGGCAATCATTGTCGTTGTTTTTTCCACTGCTCCTGCCACCATTGCTATCGTTTGTCACTGTTGTTATTGCGTGCACACCACTCTTCTTACGAGGTGGACCCTCCTAAGACATAGGTGGCTGGGAGTTATCCCATGGACCTTCCATACATGTCCATTGTAAGTTTTTTATAATATAATAGTCTTCTAAGTGAATTTATAATATGATGTGTTTGAGTATATATAACATTATATACAAAACTGTGGGTGTTTAGAAAATTCCATCTTGCATTAGTAGAACCTAGATTCTATGTCATTGGACTGAGTGAGGCTTTCTCACACCTTGCATGTGATAAGATTCATGGTTCCCCAATGCCCAAAACATGTGGTTCATGTGACTATCAGACTTGTCTATCCAAAATGGAAACAAATACACTTCCATTTGGCCACCCCGAGAATGATGTGATAGGAGATGCAGAAGGTGGCATGGTTGCATGGCAAAGATGAAGTTATCTATGAGAACATTTGATGAATTTGGGTTACATTTGTATTTCTGATTCTTTTATATTTGTGTATATAATTGGCATTTCATATGAGAATAGATGCAGATCATAGTACCTATGAATCCGCCTATAGTTCCTCCTCCAATTGATCTTCCGAAGTCTATAATATCTACTTCTAGTGACAAGGACCTATTTGACTCACTAGGTTCTAAGTGCAAGGGGTTGACAATATGGTTAGACACTTTATAAGAAGGGTCGACTATAATGATCCATATTTAGGAGGACGATGTAGGGAAGGAGCATGATACTACTATAATCTTAAAAAATATTGTAGAGATATTTAGTTATGACCGAGTGAATAAAACAACGATAGAAATTTGGTATATGGTGAGATCTTATGCCTAATTACTTCATTCTATATATATGAAAATAAATGTTGGATTATTTTCTAATATATTAATCCTTACATATATTTTGTAGCTACTTACATACGTTGAATGCATAGTTCACAATAACCAATGTGGCATTTATAGTTCCATCATTGGTTGGTTGTGTACACAAATACCAAAGTTCTATAAGTAATTAATGCTCTAACAAATTTTAAATATTTTGGTAGTGCACTAAAGGCGTAATTATAGCACCTTCCAATATTGGGTGAGTTTCAGGCTCTTTGTTTTGTAATTTTGACTTATCGAGTACATTTGATTACAAGATTTGAGTTTTATTTTGTTTTCCTTCTTTTCACTTAGTAATAAGAATTAGGAGTTATTGGAAATTGTCCTCAAGATACTGTCTATGTATTTTCTTGATCCGTAGGGTAGAAAATAGATAGTAGGGACACACAATACAAGTGGCAGTTGTAATGTAAGAACCTTAATATACATCAATTTATATTAATGTCTATTACATTATATGTCTCTTTACTAATTCAATTAAATATGTTGACTTATAGGGGCATAAAATCATTCAAACAATACAGAGGAAAGGTAGATAAAAAGAATAAATATCTTGGAAGAATGTTAAGGTAGTTTTTTGACTCCAATGCATATAAATGACAACTATGCTTACTTTTATTTATTAATATTTTGCATAACTATAAATTTATAGTGTCATATAGAAGATAATAATTGGGCATGAAGATACTATGTCATGTGGTATATGGACTTTATTGTCAAACAAGTGACACTGGACATCCATTATTTAGCAAAGGTGATCTATATAGTCTTGAATCATAAGTAAATAATCTCATTTGATAATAATTGAAACTCGAATCAAACTTAAATTATGTCATTCTCTTTGAATCTATCTGACATAAAAAAGCCATGTACAAAAGAAGATTTGAATGAGGTATAAGAAGAATGGGCACAATCCCTCATTAGGGAAATCAACTTTTTTTATCGAGATATAATATGATGTTTTTAAAACTTTGATGTCATTATTTCTATATACATGTGATGCCAATGACTTTTTGCAACTTTGAAATTTGATGCAAGTGAAGTGTTGGTGCATATGTGAATTATGTGTGTATATATGCATATGTGTGTGAATGAAGAAGAAAAATAAATACAATGAGAATCATGTGTACATGCAGATGAGAATTGAACTGCATGTGTGTTTTATAAATTGTGTATGTGCATATATGCATGAAAATGGAATGAAGTGTGGATGAGAATGGAATTACTTGTATGTGAATGTATTGTGTAGATGTGGACTCTTGTATGTGTTTGTTATTGTAGGTTTTGTTGGTAGTTGTGGCCAGTTGTTAAGATGAACACATGATAGAACATGATGTTCTAATAGAATACATGTTCCACATCCTGCTAAAAATCTGAATATCAGGTCTGCAGACCTACTATAAAAAAACCCAAGCCTACAATATTTGTTGTCTTAAAAAACCAATGATGATGGTATGTGTGGTTAGTTTTCTCAATGACCCAATGACACATGTATCCTTATCAGTTAAAATTTAAACTGATATGGAAGTACATCATCATTTTTTTAAAGGAAATGGCAACATAGACTGTTCTTCAAAGTCAAATTCTTCCTTCCAACAAATGAGTATAATTCCATGACATTCTTATAGTTGTTGCTGATATCAGACAATGTCGTCAGTTTCTTTATGTCCAACTGACTATACATGTCTATTGTTACACTGACTTTGCATTTCATAGAAACTAACACTGGGTCTATGCCATCAATTGCCTCTTACCCTAGAAATTGATGCAAAAGATCTTTAGTTGTAGTGTTTCCCACTTAGATGTTTGCACATAACTAACATAAAAGGTCTAAAATAACCTATGATACAAATGGTATCCATACTTATGTAGACAACATCACACAACGAAACCATTTACTAAGACATCACAATCAAACTCAAACCACTTAACATTCTTAGGCAACAAAGAAGCTAGCATTGTGATCAAATTTCCATTTTATATCTAAAAACTATCCTTAAACTTATCTTTCCATAGAAAAGGTGTTTCATCCTTTGTTAAACTTAATAACAACACCACTAAAACACTAAAGTATTATGTGAGACACCTATAATATCATGCTAACCCACAGAACTATGAACTTCTATTGGCATCTTGGGTTTTTCCTATTCTAACATTGATCCTCCTTCTTGATATCTACATACATCCCCTATCTAGATATAATATGCCCTAAAAAGACAACTTTTGGAAGACAAAACTCACGTTTACTAAGATTATCATACAACTGATGTTGTCATTACAACTATAATGATAAATGTGGATATTGTTCATGCTTCTCAACATCTATAGAACATACCAATATATTATCTATAAGAAAAACCACAAACTAGTCTAAGAATTGTCTGAACACTCTGTTGATCCTATAAAGAGGAGAATTGGTTAGCCCAAAGAACATATCCAAGAACTCATAATTTCCATACATCGTACGAAGAGCTATCTTCAGGACATCCTTGGGTTTGATTCTCAACTACACATATCCCAACCTTAGATCCATTTTATAGAAGATTGTGTCTCCTCTAAATTGGTCAAATAGAGCATAAATATTAGGTATGGGATACCTATTTTAATTAAAACCTTACTGTCTACCTATAGTGAATGAACAATCTCATCATGCCATCATTCTATTTCACAAACAAAATTGTTACTCCCCATGGTGGAGTACTAGCATAAACAACCCTTTATTTAATATTTCTTGCAATTGTGCCTTTACTTCTCTAAGCAATGTTGGTACCATTATGTAAGGAAATAAAGACATTGGAAAAGTCCCATGTTCTAAGTTGATCACAATATCAACTTCCCTAGGTGGTGGTACCACTCTAGAGCATCAGTGATTTTGTGAACTACATGCAAAATTTTCAAACTAAGACTTTCTACACAAGTATCAATTACATGTTCTAGGTATCCTTGGCATCCATTTCTCATTATCCTCTTAGATTTCACCATAGAAACCATATATATGGGTATAACTTCTATATCCCCTCAAAGTATCCAAGTTTCATTACCAACATGGAATTCTTCTTCAGTACTAAAGCAATCCAACCTTGATTTGTATTTCTCTAAATAGTTCACACCCATGATTACATTGGATCCATACATTCCAAGTGGAAAAAATCTACTTAAATGATATGTTTTCCATCAAATAACACACACTTAGGGAATAACTCAACTATGTACATAGGTTTTACTGTAGGTATTTCCAAAATAAAGTCATAAGGTAGAAAAATCACTAACAAATGACTCTTTTCCAGCATAACCTTAGTCATAAGAGTGTTTGACACTATAATATATTAAAACAAAAAATAGAACTAATGATATTAAAATATAATTACATCTAATCCATCACTACTTGTAGAGACACCACTCCTTCATACTAATCATTGCATAAACCTAACTAGTCACATGTGATTTGCATTTGCACTACTCTGTGATGCAATTCCTTATGCACTGGAACATGTCCGAGATGCTACTACCCCATTACCACTCTCTTGTGTCAACTGGTTTTGGTGATAGCAGTTTTCATAGAATTATTTATTACCCAAATGAAAACACCTAATGGATAGAAAGCCTAAGCAGAGATGACCTGGGTGTTCGTCCCTAGAATGGATTGCATAACATATGCATGAATGAAACCATAATAAACAACATGGAAGAACTAAGTTAGGAGAAAACAAGGTATAACAAAAGAACTAAACCAGTACCTGATATCAAGATCATAACCCTTCTATATATAAAAACACATGGATGTTTTGTTTGCATATCATTAGTTGATTCCAACTGAGTACATGTAGTAGATAAAATAGCAAAGTAGAAGCAACTATCATAGAAAGAATCATAGTGTACATGGTATCTAAAATCATAAAATGGGTATACATTATCACAACTATGTTGAGTACACTATATAAGACATAAACTCATAGTTTTAAGAGAACATATATGCTTGGAAAAACTTAATATGATAGCAAGAAAGAAAGCAACAAAATTAAAGATACTCTTATCAACATACCAAGCGTGTTTTAGGTGCATTTCCATTATGCTAAATGACGTTATATGGAATTGACCAGCTTCCAAATGGAAGGGTCCATGAGGGGAATTTAAGGCTAAAGGCCTAATTTTCCCCTATTTTTGTGATGGACCTCATACCCAAGGTCAATGAGCTAATCCTATTTCAACATGCCTTGTGAATTACTCCTAGAATATAGGTAACCACACAAGGTTTATATAATAGACAAGTTCAATTATGTTTGAAGTTTGTTTGACATATTTTAAGTAAAGAGAACATACTAGTGATAGGGAACAAGTAGATCAAACAAGTATATAAAGCCAAGTAGTTTAAGCATACATACATATATACAAGTAGGTTACTTATCACTAGACTGGCCAATTGGAGGATAAATCGTACCTTGATTAGAGCATAAGATTAACCATTTAGTTAGATATTCCATATATAGAAATCTTGAATATATTTTGGCAAGACCATAAAACGATCATAGGATTACAAGTAATACGGTTTGATTAATATCAACAAGATTTGGTCCCACTAGTCATAACTGTAATGACCCATTTTCAAATTAGTCATCTAATTAGGGTTTACTTGGGTGACTGCATGCTTAACTAGATTGATCATTGTTTAAGCTTGATTTAATGATGGTAATATAATTATGATTCCTATAAACCTAATGAACTACTCTAATATTGCTTTTACTATAAATAATTAGGGTTTGAGAATTGAAAACCCTAATTGGCCAAATTAGGGTTTTGGTAGCATTTGAATACAGGTTTTGATAAGTATAGTGGTGCACTAAATGATTTTTAGTATTTAGTATAAATTTAGATTTAGTTAAATTTGGATATGGTTTGGATAACTCAAATTTAATAACTTGAAAAATATAATAATTTTTGAATAATTTTATGACCTATTTTTTGACCGAGTTTCCCTAAGACAAACTCAGTCGACCATGTATTAAGATTGAAATATAGAAGTCTGGTATTTGAATTTTATCTTTTTATTGGTACATCCAATTGATATCAATTTTAAATGTAGTTGGAAAAATCTATATTGAGCATCTTGTCAAGTTTTCATAATTTTTGGATGATGTTTTATTTCTACAGAGTGTGGTGTAGGTCGAGTTTACCCAGAACAAACTCAGCCAACCATGCATTCTAGCTGAAAAATAACACTCCAATATTTGATTTTTATTTATTTATTGGTAACTCTGATTTATCTAAAATTTTTAATAAAACTCTAAAATTATATCTCTCACAACATGATAAATTTTCATAATTGTTTGAGGAGGTTTGACCTATTTAGTAGATGACTTTCAGTAACATATATTACGATAGAAAAATCTGTTGAAATCAAAGAAAGGGCAAGTTGGGTCAATTTGCAATTGACCCAAGCACGTTAATTGATCTATATGAGAAACATAGCACACAAATATTTCTCATATTTTGTTATCCCTTCCAGAGAACAAAATCCTAGAGAGAGACGAGAGATAGGGTTTTGTGAGGAGAAAGTGGTGGAGATGTTGACCTAGGGTTTCACTATCCAAGATATGATGAAATCAAGTCAGTTTAGCTTCTTTATATTGTCTTCCATGGTGACTCTTATCTCACATGTCAAGTTCATCCCTCCCTAATTTGATTATAAATCACATCAAATCACCCCCTTCTCACTTTTTCTCTCCTAATCTTCATTTCTAGGGTTTCTGAGTTGAGAGGAGGAAGAAATGTATGTAATTGCTAGAGTTTGATTGGATTTCTAGAAATTTAGAGTTTGAACTACGTTTTTAAGGTTCTTGTCAACTTAGTGTGTTCTTATCTCCCTCTTAAGCTTTGTATTTATGTTGAAAGCCTAATTCAATCAAGATAAAATAATAAAAAACCTAGCTTGTATCTGTATGTGATTGGGTACTGGTTTGGAAAGATATTAGGGAATCAAATATTACTTATTTGTATTATTTCTCATTGAATTGAACTTACTTAGTTCCTGATATATAGATTGACATTCCATGGAAAATTATATGGATGGAACACTATGTTGTTTCATGTGAATATTGTGTAAAAATCAGCCCAATGGCCGATATGATTAGGGATGATTGACATGTATAGAATCATATTTGAATTGTATTAGAATGAATTGTACAAGTGTATTGTTGTATATTACTGAAATTGAATATGATCCATACATAAGGATCAATATGAGGTGTCAATAATCCCTATTTATGGTTTGTGTTGAAGGATTAATCAAATGAGCTAATGTATCAATGCTTACTTATGATTGATGGATGAAATATGTGAACATGGAAACTAGGGTTTCCATGTGTGTGAATAGACCTAATGAATCCCTGCGCATCATGATGAGATTACTAAATGATATGATTCTTATGATGTGTTGAACTAAGGATGACTTCTTGAAGACCATACAAGTTTAGTATTAAGATGAGTATGAGTAATAAAGCTAAAACTTGTATGTAATGTTGTAAATGTGATGAAATGACGAAGTGTAAGTATTAATACTTCAATTGAAGATGAAGAGTCTTCTTAATATGATATAATCCTAATTCATCTATTTTTATTATAATTTGTGCAGAATTGAGTAGCCCTCACATGAATGTAGGTTCTTCTATACAAGCTACATAAGAATGAATTGTGAAGGATGATTACATATTATGGTGTAAGAAGACATAACCCTAATTCATTCTTTTTACCTAAAGTGAATAGTATAATAATGAATGATCATTGTGGATTATGGAAATTCCATTAGAAGTTAATAACATGGTACACTTATCTAAATATAAGAAACTATATGAACAAAAATGTATTGATTGGTGATGGAAAGTTAAAGGTGAAAATAATGAAATTATTATGATAAAGTATTTAATATTTTATTTTAATTGCATGTGACTTAACCCAAATTTAAATGAAATATATTAACATTGGACTTTGATGTATGTTAATGAGTATAGAAGCATTGTATATCAAGTGAGTTAAGAATGATTGGTTCCAATAATGTAATGAACATGAAATGAAAGAAGGTGAGACTGATGAATATAAAAAGAAAAGAAAAAATATGGGAACTAGTAGATGGATCTAAGAACCTAACTATAACCGTAAAATGATGCATTAGATGATTCTAATGAAAAATATCTAAAATGAGGATTAAGGAATGTACACAATTGTTGTTTAATTCAATTAAAAGACGAGGTTTAAGCATTTGAATTGATTCACAAGGATGTATTCTTGGATTGTGATTATTTGAGAAAATACTTGTACTCTGAGGATGGACTTACTATTGCGATGGAATTTAAATGATATTTAACATGTGTTGATTAGTAACCCTAATTGAAGAATGTGAAATAAAAGAAGAAGAGAACTAAATATGTTATGCATGTTTATGCATGAAATTGGTTTACATGCATTGAAATTGGATGGAATAAATATATATCATTTGATAAATCTATTCTGAGTATAATGATACAAGTTATCTATATGCTTTTATTGTTTCTAGTTCTTATATCTCTATGAATATTTGTTGAGAATCGTGATATAGAATGAACTGATAAGAAATATGTTGAGATTAAACTTAACATGCACTGATTACATTTGAGAAACCCTGATGATGGTAATTATTACACAATGAGATTATGTCTCAGGATGATTGCCCACTGATCATGATAAAACCATGATGGGGTAAATGTTAGACAATGAGATTGCGTCTTGGGATGAAAGCCCATTGATGATGACTGCTATGGGATGGTGTAGAAAATGGAAAGAATCATATGTGTTGCAAAATACAAATTTGTTGTGCTTCTTGCTTTAATAATTGTCTTTTTTTGTTAAGCCTAATTTGTTTCATGTTATTTTAGTTATGCGAGAAAACACCACATATGATACATGATGTTTTGAATTCTTTTAAGATGAGTAAAAGAGATTAATAACAAGTGGAATGATGAAACATCTATCTAGGTGCCCTGAACATTGTGAGTTCCCCTGAGGACCCCACTGGGGAAACAAAATGGATCTCCTTGTAGTAATCGATGAATTTTGAGAAGGATTTCTAGAGTGTGGATCAGGACCTTAAAGGTTAGGCACCAGGATTTGGGAGTGAGTCAACTGGAGTGGATATGGCCCTAAATCCTTGTTGTGAATGTCTATCTCTATGAGGAATAGATCCTGCTAAAATGAAATATGTGAAACATGAAAATATGATAAATGTTGTGATATGTGATATACTATTTTGTTGGTTCCTATCTCGTGTACCCGAGATGAGGATGTGAGCCTCTTTAGGAAACCTTGAGGTAGCCAGGGTCTGTAGTGGATATCTTAGGGTGGTCAACTAAACCCTAAGGTAGTGATAGTGAGTCATTGACATGAGAATCAAGTGTGGCAACTTCTAGTTGGTGAGGTACAAGCCAAGTAGTTTCAGGGCAAATGAATAAAAGATGACAAGCCATGCAGATTATGATTTGAAAGTTTCTTACATTCCTTGTACTCCTCGCTGATGATTTGCCATTGTTGATTACGTTTCTTATTTTGGAAAATAATCATTTTGTTATAGAGATTATCTATTCATATCTAATCAGTATTATTGATGAGTATATATTGGAATTTATATCCGCTCTGAAGATGATTTGGATTGCTTGTGTGACAAAGTGGGTTTTTTTGGCTTAATTTCGAGGACGAAATTTCTTTTAAGGTGTGTAGGATGTGATGAAGTGGAATTTTAGAATCCCTATATGTTCAATGACATAAGTGAACTTATTCCATGTTGAGTTATCTTAAGTGTTACAAGTGCTTTAGTAAGGTTTGGATGGGGATTGATGTTTATATCATGATTAAGATCCCTCTTTAATGTCTTTTGAGGAATTTATTTGATTGGTCATATAATTGAGTCTTGGAACAAAAGTCGGATGGGAGGTAGATTGGATGATAATAAAGCTATGGTCAAAGTTCCATGAGGTTTAGAAATTCCTAGATGAAGTTATTTAGGTTTGAATATAATTAAATCATGTGTAGCTTTGAGCATAATGGAACAAGGTACATGTTTGCTTTTAGCTCAGATCCGGAATGTAGTGTCATGCAACCTAGACTTGAGTGAACCACAGATTGGCTGTGTGGTCTTTCTCCACCCTTGGATCTTCTAGATCAAATGGTTTGAGGAGTGGTTTTCTTCATAGCAGTTGCACCCATAATGACCATCCATGACGTGGTGGTATGGAGGACATGGGCAAGAGGGGAAAACCAACTGAAGATTGATTGGTCTCACCACGACGAGTGGAAACGATTGACCCCTCATTTGAGAGTTTTGAAGGCGAGAGCACTGAGAGCAAGCTCCCACATCTACGACCACCCAGTAGGATTGCAGTAGAAGGCTTGAGATAGAGGATGACCGAAGAGGAAGCCTCCAAGGGAGAAAGAGTCTCTACCTGTTACTAATGATCCTCTGGTCCTGCGGCATTGACAGGGCTTCGAGATAGGAGGAGCCAAAGACGTTTCTTCATTTCCTTGATACAGCAGTCCCTACTGGTGGCAGCGAGTTTATCCAACCGTGAGGAGCCGCAACAATGGAGGTGACTGACCGCAGGTCATCGAAGGAGGAAATAGGCTGGCATCGGATGGGCTGGCGATGTGCTGTGTAAGGCGACAATCTTGAGGCGTCGAGATGAGAGGGAGTACTAGGATTCAGTGTTGTGCCGCATGAGTTTGGAGCATGTTGCCGCCGGAGGAGAGAGTAGTGGCGGCGGGCCTGTTACGAACTCACGTAGAGTCGTGACCGTGATGAGAACGCAAAGACGAGGGCACATATGCATATTCACCAGAGAGAGAACCAACCACCGGCGGTGGCTGATCATTCCCAAGAGAACAGGCTCTTACGAACGCTAGATCGCGGGGTCGTCGCGAAGGAGAAGAGCCAAGAAGAGAGCGTAGAGAAGCACCAGGTAGATCTAGGTGGACGATTCCAGAACCTCCGCAGCGACAGCGCCTGAGCCTTGGATGAGGATGAGAAGGGAACCTAGTGATCTTCGGGTACGGCTATGTGCTAGAGGGAGGAGAGTTCTAGGTTTGCTCACCGGATCAGATGCAACCCCAGGCGGCGACACTCACGGGCATCGAGCGCCCTGGCGTTCCGCGAGAACGGGAGGAAGAGAGAAGGAGGGAGTGAACCGGGTTCAAATCCCATCCAGACCGTCAGAAACTTTTGAGAACCAGCCGGCCCAAGCGAGAAACAAGGCAGGCCTAATGTGCCACGTGGCGCATCTTGGTTGGACGAAAAAGGTAAAATCCCCATATATGCTCAGATCTTCTTTAATTCATAGAAAATAGTACAGTGATCATAAAAATAAGTACAATACACCTAAATTCTCATAAAAATGCGTAGAATGCAGTGGAAGCATAATATCTGTCTTTTTATGCACTAATCTCAATTATATCATATAATTTGTGAAATGCTCGTTTAATGGATAATAAATAGCAAATGATGACATAAAATCATGGAAAAATATCAGTAAGTCCATAATTACATATAGAATGCATATGATCTCAGATATGTTCATGTTGATGAACGAAAGCATGTAATTTACTTCATATGGCTAATTAGGGCTAATAACCCTAAATAAAATGTATTAAATACATTAATGATCATTAAATAATGAAATTCACAGAGTAAGCTTATATCAGTATATGGAACCTCAGTTTTAATTATGAGATCATCACGATGAACAAAATCCATGTTATATGAAGATGAATATTAATACATGTTATAAAACCCTAATCTAGGTTAATGATATAACCTAGGGTTAATATGTGCACAAAAAGGATATGGAACCTAATGTCCAGTTGATGAACTAGAATCTGGAAAATGAAATCAGTATGATAATTCTTAGACAAGAATGCAGGTAATGATGCGCATACCCTAATGAACTAAGCTAAACCCTAATGAACATAGTTAGGGTTAATATGAGATGTAGGTGATGAGAACCTAATGGTGATATGTAATCTTATCTTAATCAGGTTTGATCAAGATATAGATGACATCAGGAGTATATGTGATGATTAGATTATCTCTTTGGAAGGTACGCCATTACCTCTTACTTGGCTTATTATACCATATGCGTGTGTTATATGCATAGTAAAATACTTGGCATATGATATTGGATGAAATGATTATTCTTGTATGATATGTTGCATGATTCTCTGTACTTATGGCTATGAACACTTGAAACATAATATATCTGTTCCATTATATGAAAGCACTAACTCTTTGGCAGTGTGCTTGGAAGTGACCTAACTCTTTGGTAGTGGGCACACTGTACATATGACCTAACTCTTTGGTAGTGGTCTGACCTAACTCTTTGGTAGTGGTCACCTTGTACAAATGATCTAACTCTTTGGTAGTGATCATAAAGGCCTTGGTATATAATGGAAAATAAGCTTAAAATATGTGTTCTCTTTTGTTAATGAATATCCTTTTGCAAGTATATGCTTTTCTTATATTCTTCTGTTACTGCCAAGTATTAGTTTTATCTTATTGCCAAGATATGATGAGAGGTATATAAAAAGACACGTAGGCATACTCAGTACAATATTCATGAAATATTGTGCTGACGTGTACCGCATGTAATCTTTTGTTTAGGTTGTGGTTATGCTCTCGAAGATCCAGGATAGTTGAGAGTTGTGTGGCGAGCTGATGTACAGGTGGACCTATTGTCTTAAGATCCTGTAGTTTAGATGTAGTACATGTATATGTTATATTTTACCTTTCAATGTGTAATATCAAATGTTGTAACAATTCATGTTGTAATTATATGTTGAATGGTGAACATGTGTGTACGGTTTTATTATTGTTCATGTACATGTGCTACTGATTGTTTCCTTTTGACTTCCTCTGATTTTCTTCTTCTTAGCCTTGTGTGGGATGTTTAAATTGGTATTCTCACTGAGGTGAGGGTTTCAATTTGGACGTCTCACATTAGATTAAGTTTTAGAAAATCTGGGGACGTCACAGCTTGTCATGTGATAATATTGTTTGGTAGGCATGTCTTATGTGTACTTCAGCTTAATGGATACATGATGTGTTTTTGGTCAGGCTGGTGGGGTGTCACAAAGATGATGTTAATGTTATGTGTTGATTCTAAATGTTTAGATCTTGATTTTTTACTCATATTAAAGGATTGCCAATATAAACTAAGAAGTATATGCTAATTTGTTCATAGACATGTCCTAAAAGATGTTTTAAATCTATAATTGGTTTAAGTGATTACATATTAGTTTGATTAGATTACCATTATAAACTAGATTTGAATTATGCTGGAACAATTTGCTAGACTTTTCAATATCTGCAAGTTTCTTTTAAGTTCATTATACCTAATCTAATGATGATGCATGTACCTAGATTGAGTGTGAGGTATCTACTCTTTGGGCCTCTATGAGTCTCATGAGGTTGTTTAATGTTTTTAGGTATAATGATATCCAACAGAGAGGGTCATGACAAAAAAGATATAAATAGAATAGTCTAGATAAAATAGATTGTCCATGCACACTCTCTTTCCCAGGATGGGTAGTATACAAAGTTTGTTGATTCATGTAAATGTATCTATTATAACCTGAATTACACATGGGCCATAAGATTTGATTCTAATTTTGATGGATTTGAATGAGATTTGTGTTATATTATTGTGAGGTCTTTGATGTGACAACAGTTTGTGAAAATTGTGAATAAAGGAAAAGGAAATTTTTGTTGGTGTTTTTCATGTATTGTGTTTATTGTCTTTGTCAACAATGATATGTTTGTTTCATAATTTGGGTTTAGGTTCAGGGATTATCTCTAATGGTTGGCATTTATGCTGATGAAAAGAGAGGTCCTGATAATGTGGTATCAAAGCCTAGGTTACATGAGTCTGTAGGGACAATATGATTTAGGATTAAATGATAATGTGGATGTTGAATAAAACATGAATGATAATTGTTTGAGTATGATTTTATTGTTTCTAGTGCTTATAATATATTTGTTGAGAACTGTGATACAGAATGAACTGATAATAAATATGTTGAGATTGAATTTACATTTGAGAAACTCTGATGAGGATAAATGTTGCACAATGAGATTATGTCTCAGGTTGAAAGCCCACTGATGTTGATAACACCCTCATGGGGTAAATGCTAGACAATTAGATTATGTCTTGGGATGAAAGCCCACTGATGATGACTGCTATGAGATGGTGTAGAAAATGGAAAGAATCATATATGTTTCAAACTACAAATTTTTTGTGCTTCTTGCTTTAATCATTGTCTTTTTTTGTTAAGACTAGTCTATTTCATGTTATTCTAGTTATGCGAGAATATACACATATGATATAAGATGTTTTGAATTCTTTTAAGATGAGTATAAGAGATTAATAACAAGTAGAATGATAAAACATCTATATAGGTCTCTGAACACCGTGAGTTTCCCCTGAGGACCCCATTGGGAAACAAAACTGATCTCCTTGTAGTAATCTATGAATTATGAGAAGGACTTCCCAAGTGTCGATAGAGACCTTAAAGGTTAGACCACCAGGATTTGGGAGTGAGTTAGCTGGAGTGGCTCTGGCCCTAAATCCTTGTTGTGAAAGTCTATGTCTATGATGAATATACTCTGTTAAATTGAAATATGTGATGAAAAGATGAGAAATGTTGTGATATGTGATATACTATTTTGCTGGTTCCTATCTCGTGTACCCAAGATGAGGACGTGAACCTCTTTAGGTAACCTTGAGGTGGCCTTGGTCTATTTTTTATTTCTTAGGGTGCCAAGCTAAACCATAAGATAGTGACGACGAGTTGTTGACACGAGATTCAGGCGTGGTGACTTCTACTTGGTGAGGTACAAGCCAAGTAGTTTCAGGGCAAATGAATAAAAGATGTCAAGCCGTGTACATTATGATTTGAATGTTTGTTACATTACTTGTACTACTAGCTAATGATTTGCCATCGGTGATTATGTTGTGTATTGTGGAAAATAATCAGTATGTTATTGAGATTATTTTTTTCATATTCTGATAAGTTTTGTTGACAAGTAGTACATGTTGGAATTTATATCCACTCCGAAGATGATTTGGATTGCTTATCAAGTGATAGTATTGTTTGGTAGACATGTATTATGTGTGCTTCAGCTTCAGGACTACAAGATGTGTTCTTGGTCCGGATGGTGGGGTGTCACAAATATGATGTTAATGTTATGTGTTGATTAAAAATGTTTAGATCCTCGACTTGTTACTCATACTAAAGGATTGTTAATATGAACTAAGAAGTATCTGTTGATTTGTTCATAGACAAGGCCTAAAAGATGTTTTAAAGCAATATTTGGTTTAAGTGATTACCCTATCCATTTGATTAGATTACCATTGTAAACTAGATTTGGCTTATGCTAGAACAATTTGCTAGAATTTTCAATATCTGCAAGTTTCTTTTAAGTTCACTATACGTAATCTAATGTTGATGCATGTACCTAGCTTGAGTGGGAGGTATCTACTCACCGAGGATCTATATGAGTCTCATGAGGTTGTTTCAAATGTTTTTATGTATTATTCTATCCAGGAAAGAGGTCGTGAAAAAGAAGATATAAACAAAATAATTTGGATAGATTAGATTGTCCCTGTATACTCTGTTTCCAGGTATGGGTAGTATACAAAGTTTGTTGATTCATGTACATGTATCTATTGTAAGCCATAAGATTTGATTCTAGTTTTGACGGAGTTGAATAAGATTTGTCTTATTTTATTGTGAGGTCCTTGATATGACATTGGTTTGTGAAAATTGTTAAGAAAGAAAAAGGAAAAATTTATTTGTGTTTTTCATGTATTGTGTTTATCATCTTTGTCGACAATGATGTGTTTTGTTTCATAATATGGGTTTAGGTTTAGGGATTCTCTCTAATTGTTGGCATTTATGCTGATAAAAAGGAGGTCCCGACAATAACGATGGTGGTTGGATGTGTCACCTAAATCTCGTTAGTGTATCCTCAACATAGGTTTCAACATCTCAACTAGTCATGCACTTTCATTATCAAGTTACATTATGCATCATGGATTCATCTAGAAATTAGGATGACACATGACATATAAGCTTAGGGATCATAATATATGGGTCACAAGATCTTAGATAGAGTGATCATAAGATTCAAGCAAGAATATTCAGCCTAGTCATCAAAATTGTCATTTCAAGTCATATGACTTATGCAAGATAGTAGTCATTAGAGCGCAGAAGAGTTCCAATCAGATTTGGCATTACCAATAGCATCAATATACTGATTTGATGTTGTACCATAACATGGAGATTCATCTAGACCAAGGTTCATACAAGATTAGAGATCTAGTCATCACCACATGCATTAGGTTACAAATCAAATCAAAATTCTATCACTTAGCCACAGAAGTGTACAATAATTATTCACGTATAATTTAGGGGTAAAAGGCATGTTGGGTTACTGATTTAGAGGTTACACAATGGATTCAAGTATCATTAGATCAACATTTGAGAAAAGTGCAAAATTTAATACCAAAGTCTACATATAACTCATTTCGCAGTTCTTTCATGATGTAAAGTCGAAATTGGGTACAAGTATGAACACATTCTGATCTTGGTATAACATTCCTCAAATACTACCGGTCTAGATCAAGTGAAAGGAATTAGGGTATATTATATCAAGGTTAGGCATTAAAGAAATAACATTTACATCAAAGCCCATTTTGGGTCATATAAGAAACATTAGATCAAATTATGGTTCAAATATTGGATCAAGATTAGAAATAGACTTATCATTTATCAAAAGTTACTAACATATAACCACAAGACCAGTTACGATCATAAAATATTATGTTTGGACATGAAACATCATGAACCATGTGAAAGGAGATAAATAGATCCCAATTTTATCATAAAAGGATCTATGAGCATAATTTGGACTTGAAATTAGATGCGCTGGACATATCTCATTCTTTAGAAAAAGATCATAAGTTACACGTCAAAAAAGACCAAATAATGGATTTATAATATTTTTACAAGGTTTTACCTCAAATAGGGGGTTCTGGATCGCTTGATCCCGATCAAATGGTTTAAGATGCTACTAGGGCTGGCACTTCCTCTTTTAAGCTATGTGGGCTTGAGCCCATGTAGTTGTTTGCCTTAGCCCATCACCAATCCAACCTGCAAGAATAGATAGGGGCGCAACTTGTAGTCGGAGACCATCAGATCATGGGTGCACAAGAGCCCACATATCAAGTGGTGGTTGTACTCCTGCTCCAATAAATCTTGCCCACAACTAGGGAGCATCATCTCACCCCCGTGCCTCGCTAGAGTTGTGGAAAGAAAGAGAGAAACAAAGGGGATCAAGGATTGGGGACTTGCCACCCTTTCTCACAGTCATCACGGGGACCAATGACCAATTTCAAAATAGTTCGAGATGGCAAGGGGGAGAAATGCCCAAAAGCGTCTGTGATGGTGACCACCATGGAATCAAGCAAGAAGAATAAGGGGGGATATTTAGGGTTTGTGAAACAAGACAGGAAAGTGGAAACATGTTAGGGGAGAAGTTTTATAGAAAAAGGGATGGTTAATTGGCACCAACATGGTGGGGAAACAAGGGGTAGGTGGGGTGTAGAACCATGGTCACCAGGAATGGAACAAAGGAAGAAGAAGGGTGCTCATTCGTCGCATCGATGCTTGAATCTATGGCTAAAAGATCCAAGGTCTGCCATCCATGGTCCACAAAATAGTGGTGCATCATTGCTACAAAAGTTAGGGTGGATTTCTAATGTAAGAAAAAGAAGGAAGTGGGCCGCACCCAACTTTAGGCCCAAAAATGGATTTAATTCGATCAAAAAAGAGCTAAAAACTAAGTTAAAACAATGTAGTTTCAAATGGGCATATCTATCTCATCCTAGCTCGTATTTGAGAGAAATTTGGTGCATTGGAAACGTGAGAGTGTCCTATACATAAATAAAATATGTTGAGAGTAATAGATATCCATATATGATATCAAAAATGGATAAGAGAGGATGATGGTTAATCTAGGTGAAATATTGATTTCATATCACCACTTGTCTTGTGAACAAAAGATAAGTTCAAAGGGAATAACCATATATCAAATCATAAATTTGATGGAAAGGGTGAGAAATAGTGAAAAGATGAAGGACAACTCCTTCATAGATCCAACAACAAAAAATCATATATTGACATCATCAAGTACTCTACTTTAAAGTCTCAAACTGTCTAGTATTATGACTTACATACATTCGAGGATAATAGAGAGACTCAAAGTGAATTTTGTCCTTTTAATATATTCACTTGCTTGTTGCATCTAGTCTACCTCTACCAATGACTAACACCTTTAAAAATTACAATACATGCTCTACCTTATGTGCCTTTGGTACATGGGCCAACTTAAATATCATTTCACTCTAAAAAAACCATGCGTCCAATTCATCACAATCAACACTACATGTGAAGTCATATGCCTCTAACTTCCTTATCTTCTCATATGATTGACTTAGTTATTTGAACGGGTCTGGTTATGGCATAGGAGCATTTATGCCCCCTACTACCTAGGTTATGGAAGTCATGAATCCTAGTTGCATTTCCATCATCTTAGGTGTAACTTGTAAAGATGGAATTTTTGGTTGTTGTGGAGGTCTTAGTGATTAATCCACATCAAGTATAGGTTTAGTCCCTTGGAAGGACTCTATTCTAAATGATGGGAAGGCTACATGTTGGGTACATTCTATTCATGCTTTATGGATCTTCTTGGGATCCACCTAATCCAAGAGTTAGGACCAAATACTAATCTCCTCTCCTAGAATTTGTAGATGTAAAAGACAGGCATATCACAACCTATGACAAGGAAAAAAGGACTCTACATGACTTATATTCCTAGACTCACTCAAAAATGACACTATTACCAAATTGTTAAGAATTTTTTCCAACCCTCGAGGTTGACCTATGACGTTAGGACTATAAGGTTGTCATGTGTGGTTGCATATATTTTCTCTAAGGGTCAATGCCCTTAGGAACTCATGGCAGAACTGGACTTCTTTGCAATCCATGGAAATTTGAAGAGGTCATGTAAGTTGTATCCTCCCAAGTCACACTCTAACTAACTGATTGGGTACCATTTGAATATCAAACTATACTCAAGAAGTTATCTTGACTGGATCAAGAATAGATTCTCATATCAGGAAAATCTAGTTAGTTGTGCTCTGTATTCTCCACTCCCAAATCTAGGTTTTGGTAAAGAATATGTTTCCTCTTCCACAGTAAGGACCTTCTGGGAGGTGTCTATGATGTTCAAGTAATTTTATTTTTTTCTTTAGTTCTTGTTGGATTTCTACTTTTAGCACCAACTCTGATTTTTTTTCACATGTCTATAAGTTTCTACCAACAATTCAATTCATGCATTTGAAGTCTTGTTTATATGTTTTTCATCAGAATCTAGGATTTCCTATTATTTTATTTAATCATTGTAAAATGTAAAGAATCTCAGTTCAACATAATGAATATAACTAAATTCTTTCCATATACATATATCTAACTATTGATAAATACTTGAATAATGACTCCATATTACAAGATAAAAGACTTGTAAAAAGTCTAAACATTTTAACCAAAATGTTTTATTATTTTGCAAAAAATTACGCAAATAAAAATTGACTTCTTTCTTTCCACAACAGTCAAAACTTTTCTTAAATAAATACAATTTATTATGTGAGATCAAACAAAATTTGATGTTCACATATGATGAGGGACCCATTCACTTAGTATCTTATATGTACGAGATAAAAGTTATATTCATATACTACCAGATCCTTATTAAGTCCTATTTAGCTTTCTTCTTCTTTGCATTAACTATTTTAGGTGGAAAAGAAGAAATAAAGAAATCTAACCAATAATTTTTGTAGAGTTGACAATTTTGCTATATAAATACATTAAAAATTGTCTGAGGATAAAAAGAAGGTACATAAGTATGCATTTAAACTAGACTTAATTTGTCATAAATTGGCAGTCTAGAATCTAGACTATCTTTCTATGTGAAAAGCTAAAAATTCTAATTTCCACCTTCTAATATTGTAAAGTTATTTTATGAGTTGGGGTGGTGAAAATATATGTTCTATATTGTATTTGCACATGTGCTTGGATTTTATATGATTGGGAAAGTAAATTATACTCCTTTTAATATTTTATTAGTTTGCAGATAAAACTTAGTCAACTTCTTGAAAATTCTATTGCATTGATCAAAAGTAATATGTGAAATCTTTGGTTTTTTCTTCTTCCTCTATCCCTATCTCAACTGATATACTAAAATGATCTTTGGTTTTTTATTCTTCCTCTATCCCACATTAGCACACACCCTCACTTCCTAATACTTACTCTAGGTAAACATCAACAATAGTTTGATAGACTAACGAACAAGTAGGATGAGTAGCTAAATTGTACCGATGAAAAACTACATATCTTGTTTTTTACAAATTGTATGAAACTGTATTTTTGATAACCATATGTACATACACAGTAGCACCCCTAAAGTTTATTGAATTCAATATATCACTATTACACCCTCATTTCCTATTTTCTACCATTATGTATCATCAATTTCACTATTTATACAGTAAATAAAAATCAAAGATGTACTTTTTTCTTCTTAATTCCAAACAAATAGTATATATGCATGTGCGATAAATCTAGTTGATTAATAGTATGAAAAAATAAACTTAACTGAACTAACAACATATGACTAAATCATGAGTTCTAGGTCATACATCAATATAGTTGGATTTTCCCTCTTGTCAATGATTCTTGTTAGTATTATCTAGTTTTTGTCTATACATGTTTAAAAATACTTATAAATGGTATGACTTGTTATTATTGACTCGAACTTAACCATCGATCAAAGTTATCAAGCAAAATAATTCACCATTTTATCTCTTTTCTATTATTTCTAGCACATATTTTAGGAGTTTGTAACTTTGATATTTTATGTTGACATATTACATTCAAGATATGACTTTCACTAATACTTGACTCAGTTTCATCGTCAAAAGACGCTTTAGGTCCAATTACAAGTTTCTACAAAATGGATGCCACACCATAATCAATCATTGATTTTTCTTTGATGGATGTATTGCTATTCCAGGAATGTAAGAGTGGCATAAGAAAAAAAGTTTAGTCACAACAAAAACACAAGCACGAATAAGAAACACAAGTAGGAAAACAGCCTATAATCATAATATATTAATAAAAAATAGTGGAATATGCCACTTAATAAGATATGGAATTCAGATAAATGATTGTTGGAGCAGAAACTACTTGAAGTAGAAATCAAAAGTAGTATAAACCATTCAATTTACTATACAAAACATAAGTTAATATGCTCAACAAAGCATGAAAACTGATGACAATATAGGATAAATAGTTCAATAATTGTCATTTTGTTGTCTAGGCATATCTATTCAACTTATAAGTTGCTTTGTGGAAACATCATTTTAATTATTATGTTTATAGTGTACCTAGATAAATAATTTTTTTTTGTGTTTTCCCAATTTTGATGACAGATAACGTTTGAAGAAAAAAAGATGTTTCTATTGTATCGATGTGTAATAAATACCAAGTTAAGTTTCTTTTTATGTTTTATATTTGTTTTAAGTGGATCATCCACATGAATTAATCATAGATCTAGTGTCACTAATAAATAATCCAATACTATGTTAAGATTGTTGATAAAGTGCAATGTATGATATATGCTGGTGGAATTCATGGAAAAAATAAAAGAGACTAGTCCTAGAGCTTGAGATGAGTATTGGTATTGTATAGTGTATGTGATGTATGTGAAGGTGTTTGCTATGATTCCTTTGACATATATTTAGTTCTTTTAATAATAATGAGACACATGTTTGTTACATAATAAAATGTGATCCAAAATGATGTTGATGCACCTTGATAATATTTGCTAATAAATATATATTAATTTATTAAGAGCCAGATAATTTTTTTCATTCAAACTGCCTATATGGAATTTTAAGGGGTTATCAAGAGGCGTTTTCATTCACTGTACCCTGCAATTATATGTTCTATCAAAGGAACTTCAAATAGGAGACTCATTTAGATCAAATCCTCCTTGTACATATTAAATAAGAACATAGTTTTTAATGTTTTATTTTGATAGATTGTCAACAAAATAAGAAACTACCATGTTGAATGATCATATCATGTATGACATGATGGCCTCTCATTTGGTAGTTTCAGATTAATCGTGGATTTTAAATTCTCTTAAACCTCATGGATGTCTTTGTGATTTTGTTAATGTAGTTAAATGCTAGTAGGTTGTTTGTATTTTTAAATCAGGTATGAGTATCTATTTTTGTACCTAGTAAATGTACTTTAATATCTATTAAATCCACCTCAAGGATATATCATCATGGATCTTATGATTCCCTCATTAATCCAAGAAATTTCTATATTTTTATATTAAAAATGATGGAAATTTTAGAAATTTGGTTATCATTAGTTGGGTCTACATTGAGATTGGGCTAATTTTGTGATGGATTGCTCTATTGGTGGGGACATCATAAGTTGTACATGCTATTTGACTTTTTCTACTTCGTAGAGGGGCTTGATATTCTCTACAACCATCACCAGAAGTTTGATGTAATCGCCTTCACTTCAAGCTAGGCGATGAAAAGTTTCATAAAAAATGGCACGAACTCTCCTCTTATCGAATTTCATGTGAAAGTTGACCAACTTATTGATCACCTTCCAATTTCCCAATATAGCTCAAAATTTCACTATATATGATTTATTTTCCCCTACAAGATCAGCTCAACTTTCCAAATAGTTCATAATAACACATAACCCCCTAATTCCCCTATGCGGAGATCAGATCGTCGACCAGAGAGGGCATGGAGTCAATCCCATACCTATTTTCCCTTTAGAACTGAGGAAGAAGGGTAGATTTGTAGGAAGTGCTCCATTATTATACATATGGATGCAAAGCCACCTCAAGTGTATCAAAGATAGATTAGCGAGATGCTACTGCCTAGAAAAGAGAATTCCAATCAAAGAATTTTTACGCACTTGTTTCTACACTTCATTTTCTTCTTGAGTTTGGTTGAAAGTCATCTTGACACAATTTATTTGTTGTTTTTTAACTACAACTATTTGTCTAAGCATGTCCAAGTGATGTGATAGTTGTGGAAGTTCCATACTTGTTTTAGTACGCATGTTTTAGTAATACAATGAAAATTAAGAGCTTATTAAGCTAAGTAAAAGCTTTCTAAACACTTTTACAAGGGAATGTCAGCGGGAAGGATTTTATATGTTTGATGTTAATAGAGAATGCCATGAATAGCCAAGACTATTGACTAATATAGTTATATAGTGTCAATACAAGCATTGAGTTGAACCTATAGATAATAAAAGCTTAATCAAGTATTGACATTATCACACTACAACTTCACCAGGGATGAAGCCCCTATCTTTACAAAAAGTCTGAGAATCTCACCCACAAGTAGAAGGATTATATCTTTGTATAGTTTTAGAATCTAATCCCAAAGGGCAACCTATTTACAAATGTTTCTAATTAGTTTCAATTCATATTAATAGTAATATCTAATTCACTCACATGCACCCACACCCATATGAACGATAAATTGAGGTCTTGTAATTTCCAATCCTCATAGCTCGAGAAATTTACAAGGATGGATATCACTGTAGGCTCATCGTCTCTTTACCTACAGATCATGAATTCGTCATCTTGGATGCAACCCACCCAAAATTCTCAATTAGGGGTCAACTATAACTAACTAGTATTCTAATCCTATATTTTGAAGTTCTTTAAGACTAGATGACACAAAAAATGTATGACAAATCAAGCAAACATGCAGTTAAGGTATTTTATATATTAATCAATTCATATAAGCAATGAAAAGATACAAAGTTCATTAATAATGAGTAACATGACTAGTCCTTGACCCAAGATAGATGAACTACTCACTCATGGTGGGGAAACCAACATGCGACAGAACACAAATAGGAGTCATCATCATTATCACATATAGGATGAGAGTCATGGTCTCTAAGGTCATTCTCTACTTTGTCAATGTGAGAAGCCAAATACATAGTTGCAAGGTGTGCAACAAGTCCTCCTTCATCCTTCTAGAACCTCCATCAAACATGATTGTTCAAAGTGAAATACCAAATTGTAAGACCCCTAACCTGGATTAAAGGATGAACATGCTTGATTATTATAATTAGATGCTTAAAACCTTAACCTAACCCTATTATGTGCTTTGATATCATGTGACAAGCTTAAGTTTTCGATTTGGTCCAATTTGGACCTTGTTTATTCAAGTTATGCATTTATATGCTTATTTTAGGCTTTTATGCAATTTACCCATATCTAAGGTCTTTCTTGCAATTCGTCACATGCTTGTGGTGCCTCACATGTTTTAATATCATGTTCGATGTGTGGTGTTTTTGGGCACCTAGTTTCACCTTGGTTTGAGTGGTGACACCTTGTGTTGAGATTAGGGTTTGCTGTCATGGATGCCCTAACACATGGTTGAGTTTAAATGTTGGATCAACTTGTGTTGGCAGTTGCCAAGGATGTGATATTTAGTGCTACTAGTCTCCAAAATTTTTGTGTGCCCTCTAATGTTGGTGGTCACCAAGATATTTATATCCACCTAGGGTTGGCGATAAATGAGATTTGAATTCATCTTGGTGGCCAACATCACCTAGGGTTGGTGATCGTTTAGTTTTCTGACCACCTTGGTCACCAACAATCTTAAGTGGTCGATGACCTTTCATGTTGTGGTCTTCAGGTACTGATATATATGGTCAACCTAGTTGAATGTATGAGATGCTTGCATGGATGAGATGTTTTGACCTTAGACACATGGCAAACATGGTTAGACACCTCTACCTTGTTTCCTCTCTCACCCATAGCCATATATACCTCCATCTTCTCATGCAACCAAATCCTTTGGACTCTCGCTCTCTCTCTTCTTTCTCTTGGATATCATACCCTCTTGCTTGGTGGTGAAGTAGGAGCTCAAGTTTGAAGAAGGAGGTCGATCTTGCTTGCATGTGTACCTAGGGTTTGGATCTACCCTAGTTGAGGCTGTTTGGTGCTTCCTTGCTTGGTTTCTTGACCTTGGTAAGTGAGATATCCCTCTTTTCCTTCGTTTTACTTACTATCCTACCTTATTCTTCCTTCATCTTGGTCGGATCCATGGTGAAGACTAAGCTAGTGGTTGAAAACATCTTCTTTATTGCCTTTTCAACCTAGGGTTTGCTTTCTTTTTGGAGAAGGGACTAGCTTGGCCGAGGAAAATGCTCAAGCTAGGGTTTATACCTTCTTTTTATTCAAGCTACCTTGCTGTTTGGAGTTTCTACATTATATCTAAGGCGAGTTATATAACTCTCTCCATGATTATTATTTACTCTTACCTTGCATGTACATGATCTTTCTCTTAAATGAAGATCTAAGCAAGAAGAAGCTACCTTTTCCTAGGGTTTGAACTAAGGGGACATATTTTGAATAGTTTATCATCTTGGATGAATCTACATCTTGTGCATGATTCTGTTGATGGAAGTGGTGACCCTAGACCTTGCTTGCATGTGGAAAATGTTGGCTTTTTTCACCCAAATGATGGATCATTTCTAGTGTTTCAACTGGTTATTCCTCCTTGAAGTGGTACCTGATGGGTTGGTTTTGGTTTAGTTTACTTGACTTACTTGTGCCAACCGATGACATTGACTTTTTTGTTGTTTTGTATCTTATGTGGTCGCCGATGTTTGAATCCATGATGGTTGCCAATGTTTGAATCCATGATGGTCGCCAATGTTTTTTGGGCTCATGATTGATCACTTTGGATTTTAATCTCTTCATTGCCACCATGATTTTGAATGAATGATGGTCGCCAAGATTTCCATTATGAGGTCTATGAGATCTTGATGTAATGTGGTTGCTAATGTTTGATTTCCTTGTTTTGTCGCTAAGATGTTGACTATGAGTGGTCGCCAAGAGTGGCGATTTTAATCGCTCGCCTAGAGTGGTGTTTTCGGCCACCAATGTTACATAACCATAGTGGTCGTTGAAGTGACCAAACCCTAGTGGTCATTGAAGGTTCTCTAACCTAAGTGGTCATTGAGAACTCAAACCCTAGCGGTCTCCAAATTTTCTGACTTTTAGTGGTTTCCAACCTTCTTGATTTTTGGAGGTTGATGACTCATCTAACTTAAGTGGTCGAAGAGATTTTCTGATCCTAATTGGTAGCTATGTTTTGCTAAATCTATGATGGTGATGGTTGACTTTATGCATTCATGAAACGATGGTAATGCTAATAATTAAGGTTGATCTTAAGTGATGTTTTGTAACCCTAATTCAATCTATCTTGTTGAAACAAACCTTAATACAATTAAAGTGATGATTATTCATGCTTAGATTCCTTGTGTGTTTAGTATGTTGAGGAAATACACTCTCTTTTTATGTTGTTGTAACCCTAAAATGTTGTTTCATGAATATCATACACACTTAAATATAATGTATTGTTGAACATACATGTTACATGTGTGGTGATGGTTGATGAGCCTTGTTAAGGTATAGAAATACAATGATGATTGGCTAGGAAATAATGTGATGGTCTTAATGACCTATGGGCATGGTTGACCCTTTATGGATGTGCAATCCTTTTTATTATGTGACAATGATTTGAACCTATGATGGTATGCTGAGGAGTATGCTCTCATGTATGGCAATGAAATATTACCCTGTGATGATGTGATAAACATTATATTTCATATGTTTTATATATTTTGAAGTTGTAACATGCCATATTTTTGTAGAGATCTTTTAGGGCTTGTATGTAACTCGATTGATTAACCTTAACTCTCCCAATTGTCACTAACTAATCAAGTGAAACCCAAATCATGTAGTTCCCTATGTCGTAGAACCATTTAGTGTCAGAACTTGCTGGATGGGGAAACAAATATTCCTTAGGGAAGCTTGGATCACATAATGTTGAGCATGTGGGGTGAATGAGATTGTGTGTCCTTGTTATCCTAACCTCAAGGTTTTGGAGGATGGCTATGGTCATGCTTCCATTTAAGAATAGTGGATGCTTGTACATATGTGATGTGATTGAGGAAAACATTGGTTGTACCTTAGATGATAGGTTTTTGTATACCCTTGTTACTAGTGTCGTGACCTATATACCAAGGGCGGACTAGGCTACTTTGCAGTTTGACTTATATGTCACTATAGGAAATTTGACTGGTATGTCACTACACTTGAATCGTACTGACCGAGGGGGTGAAGATCTTAGGAATCTGGTTCTCCTAGATCTTGTACATAACTGATTGTGACCAAGCAGTGGTCAGTTGGATTTTGAGTGGTATACCTCAATCTCCCCATGGCTTAATAAAAGACATAATCCAGTCATGTAGTATATCTACTTAGGGTTAAACACAATTCACATTGGATGTTAAACCATGCCTTCTTGTTATACTGCTTAGTTGTTATACAATGCAGTAAGAGATAATAAATGTTTAGTAGATGATAATCTTACCTTTTACTTCATATAGTTTCTAGTCAAGCATTTTTTTATGCTTATCTATTTAATTAGCTTAGTGTGTTTAATATGTTCATTCTTCTTAACCTACTTAATTAGTATGATATGCTTAATCTATTTAGTAATAATGTTACCCTCTATAATCAATAGCCATTGTTGATATTTATATCTCTTGCTGGGACGTTGCTCTCACCTCATGGGTCACTACAACTTTTTAGGTAGTCGTCAGTGATGTCGTTAGGATCGTGGTGGTGAGGAAGAGAAGCTTGAAGAGTAGTAGGAGATGAAGGTTGATAGTTGTTAGTAGTATCCTATATTTGTCCCTTGTACTCTTAGGTCCATACACGAAATGTTTTGTAGATAATATGTACATCAGCTTATGTTTTTTGTCATTATGCTGATGTTTGTATATGGCATGTATATGTGAAACAACATCTTTTGTATACATGTTGTGGCTGAGTCCACAATACATACATGTAAATACTTGAAATGGTATGTGTTGATATGCACATTTTTGGTCCTCTATGTAAATGTTTCTGAACATGACATTAATGTATAAATTGGTTTTAATTTATCCTCTTTTCTGGCAATTTGGTTAATTACTGGTTTATTGCATGTTTTGTTTTGAGTAATCTCATTTCATCTGACGGGGCATCACACTTTAGGTTGAGTCTACATGGACATATGATTTAGGTTTTATGTCTGTTCTTACTTAATCTAACATATCTGATCATAGCTTCTGCCTATGCATATATGTCTGGAGAACGTGATGAGCATGCATAGAGTAGCTATGTCGTGCCATGAGGTGGTGGTAGGAGGCAGACACATGATGGAAGAGTGCTAGTGATAGGGCTGGAGCAACCCACGATGCCTCAATTCGACCCTACAACCATGGAAAATCCTACTTTTCAGTCCATGTTTGGACAACTTACAGTAAAGATTACACATTTAGTGGATAGAGAGCACATACATCAAGTTCGGGTATCTATCCCTAATGTGGAATCCCCTAGTTCTGGGAAGACATTTGAGAGGTTGAGAAGTGTTGGAGCCATCTAGTATGTAGGTACAACAGACCCGGCTGACACTGACATGTGGTTGACAAAGCTTGAGAAGGTGTTCAAGATCCTCAACATCCCAGAAGAGGACAAGGTGAAGCACACTAATACCTATTGAAGGGTAGATCTAACCATTGGTGGGCCATAGAAGAAGATAAGAAGCCAATAGTTATTATAGGATAGGAAGAGTTTTGATTTGGAGTTCAACTATTAATTTCTGGAGACGTATCTGGATGAAAAGATAGCTCAGTTTGAGAAGATATGTCAGGGTTTGATGTATGTCAATGAGAACGGGGCTAAACTGATGGAGCTTTTAAGGTTTTGTCCTCACATGGAAGAGAAGGAAAAGGAGAGGATACACAGGTTTGAGAAGGGTTTGAGCTTGGAGTTGTCTACAACAACGTCTGCTTTGGATAACATAGAGAGGTTCTCTACCTCTGTGGAGCCAGTAAGGAGGATTGAGAGGTCTTCTATCGAGATACGTGAAGCCAACACTAGGAAGAGGCTAGCTTAGTTTCAAGAGAAGTCTTATGGTGACTTTAAGAAGCCAAGGTTTTTTTCACCTTAGTCATAATAGAGACCAACTTTTTCTGAGCTGAGGTCAGGAGCGCAGTCACAGTGGTACCCAAGTAAGGGTAAAGGTCATAGTTTTCTACCAAAAGGAGAATACAACACAACATCTATGTCAGTGATAGGGCCGTCTAGGATTTAGTATGACACGAAGACTTGTTACAAGTGTGGGCATGTCAGGAACATGAAGTGGGTGTGCCCTACTGAGGATGAAGATAGACCGACCGCAGAGGCGACCCCTCACCAAAAATGTATGAAACCCAGCTTGAACGACAGAACTAGCCTGTGTTGGTCCGGACATCACCGACCTCTGGGAAAAGAAAGAAGAGGCCCCCTTTTGAAACTCCTGTATAAGTTTTCACTTGACTTGATTCTGCCGTTCGACGGCATGTCATCCCTAAATGTACCCACCAGGTTCGAAGTGACACAAAAACTGAGGTAGAGTCAGTATGTTTCCTAGAAACAGTAGTATAACACTGGTGGTAGTAGAGGACACCGTCAGGTGTCACAGGCGGGGTCATCTAGACCAACTAGCAGAGGACAAGGATGACAACATGCGATGGCTTAATTCTATGCTATGTGTTAGCCAGAGGGAGTGGTCAATCCATGGGTCATGATAGGTCATATGGAACTTTTTCATTGTAACTTATCTGCTTCTTCTTTCATATCTATTTTAGTTATCCTGAGTACGACACACTCTTTTATCACAAGAGAGGAAATAAGTAGTTGTTATCTACATATTTGTAGTAGATCTGATAGCCTTTTTCTAGAAACCCCTTTAGTTGGTTCCGCTGAGTTGCAGGAGGTGTGTCCCTCTTGTGTTATTTCTTTATCTGGACACATCATTCAAGTGAATCTTATGGAACTTGACATGCATGGATTCGATGTGATCCTAGGGACGGATACCTTGGAAAAGTACAAGGTTGTTTTGGATTGTAGTTCCAAGGTGGTGGCATTATGTGATGGAGATGTTTCTTAGATCTTATGAGGAGATAGGAAGATTCTTCTTATATGTTTAATGTCGACTGTTATATTAGAGAAGTTGATGAGGCAAGGGTGTGAGGCTTTCTTGGCACATGCTATGGATACCAAGGAACATAGGTGCTAGTATCCAATAGGTACATGCATGTAGTGTGTGAGTTTGAGGATATCTTTGTTGAAGAGCTTCCTGGTGTTCCCCCTCATAGAGAGATTTATTTCGAGATCAATTTTGTCATGGAATACAACCCATAGCGTAGTCACCTTACAAGATGGCACCAGTAGAGATTCATAATTTGAAGAAACATTTTCAAGAGTTGTTGGAGAAGGGTTTTATCAGACTGAGCACTTCCCATTGGAGTCCTCACGTGTTGTTTGTGAAAAAGGATGGTTCCATGAGGCTTTTTATAGATACTGACAATTGAACAAGTTTGCAGTGAAGAACAAGTATCCTTTGTTGAGGATCGATGATCTGTTTGACCAATTGAGAGGTGCTACAATGTTCTCAAAGACATATCTAAGTTCAGGTTATCACAAACTAAGGATCAAGGTAGATGACATACCTAAGATAGCTTTCAGGACTAGTTATGGTCCTTATGAGTTTGTGGTTATGCCGTTTGGGTTGACCAACGTGCCAACAACTTTCATGGACTTGATGAACATGGTGTTTAGACCATATCTGGATCAGTTTTTGGTAGTGTTCATAGTTGATATCTTGATATACTCCAGAGACAGTCGACCACATGAGCAACATCTTCGCCAGGCATTGCCATTCTTTAGACAACACAGGTTGTATATTAAGTTCAACAAGTGAGAGTTCTGGTTGATAGAGGTATCTTTTTGTTGGTCACATCATATCTGATAAAGGTGTTTGTGTAGTCCTGAAGAAGGTGTAGTCAGTGATGAAGTAAGAAAAACCCAAAACACTAATGGAATTATGAAGTTTCCTAGGTTTGGCAAGCAACTACATGCGATCCATCAATAATTTCAGTGTTTTAGTGTTACCCCTAACCAAGTTGACCAGGAAGGGTGTTCCTTTTTTCTGGGATGACAAGTGTTAGTGTTCTATCCGATTGTTGAAGGAGAAGTTGACCAGTGCACCGATACTAGTTCTACTAGAGAAAGGGAAAGGTTAAATCATACTCTATGATGCTTTGAAGAACAGTTTGGGGGTGTGTGCTGATGTAAGACAAGAACGTGATTTATTTTGCTTTGTGGAAGAAACACAAGGAGAACAATCTGACAGATGATCTGGAGTTAGAAGTTATGGTCCATGCCCTGAAGTTTTGGAGGCACTCTGTGTATGGAGAGAAGTGTCAAATCTTCACAGGTCACAAGAACCTTCAGTATATCTTCTCAAAGCAGCAACAAAACATGAGACAGAGGAGATGGATGGAGCTTATCAAAGATTTTGATTACACGATAGACTATCATACAGGGAAGGGGAACTTGGTGGGTTATGCGTTGATAAGGGAGTCATCTTCAACATCATATGTAGACAAAACATAGTTACATTCTATGGTGTGTCACAACCGGGACATGTTGGTGTCACTTCACCAGATGAATGTATAGTTGGAAGTATCTTTGTTGGTAGGGTTGTTAGCATAGTTGTATGTGAAGCCTACTTTGATATAGTAGATCAAAGTTGCACATAAAAATGATATTGTGATATAGAATACCAGGTTAGAGCTTGGTAGTAAGAAGTACGATGGCTTCCATGAATAATAGGATGGGACAATTTGATTTCACAATCAGATAGTGGTTCTAGATGCTGAGGGCTTGAGGAAAATGGTACTTGAGGAGGCTCATTCTCAATGTATGCAATGCTTCCTAGTAGTACCAAGATATAACATAACCAGAAGGAATTGTATTGGCATCCAGGTCGGAAGTGTGATGTGGTAGAGTCATTTCTAAGTGTCCACTTTGTTAGTAGGTCAAGGTACAGAATCAGAATGATGTAGGGACATTACAAACTTTTTCGATATTGCAATGGAAATGGGATCATATTACCATGGACTTTGTGGTTAGTCTTCCTAGGTCAGATAAAAGTCATGATTCCATTTGGGTGATAGTGGATAGGTTGACCAAGTCAGCTCATTTCCTTCCAGTCAAGACAACATATACATCAAAAAGTTAGAACAGATTTATGTTGATGAGATTGTATATTTGCATGGTATTCCAGTGACCATATTATCTGACAGAGGTCCACAATTTAGGAGTCATTTTTTAGAACGTATGCATACAACTATGGGGACATATTTGAGGTTCAGTACAACTTTTCATCCACATATAGAAGGCCAGTTTGAGAGGACCATATAGATTTTGGAGGATCATGGAGGGCATGTGTTCTTCAATCCTTAGTAGTTGGGATGTGCATATGAGTTTGATAGAGTTTTCCTACAACAACAGTTATCAGAGAAACATAGACATGGCACTGTATGAAGCATTATATGGGAGGCATTTTCAGTCACCTCTTTGCTGGTATGAGATAGGTGAGTATCAGCTTTTGGGTCTTGAGCTAGTGCATCAGACTATATAGAAGATTAAGGCGATACAACAACAACTGAAAGAAACCCAGGATAGATAGAAGTCTTATGTTGTTAATCATCATAGATCCATTGGAGTTCCAAGTTGGAGACAATGTGTACCTTAATGTCTCCCCTTGGAAGGGTGTGCTAAGGTTTGGTACGAAGAGTAAGTTGGCTCCTAGGTTTACAAGACCGTATCATATTTTTTCATGTGTTGGGAAGGTGGCTTACAAGTTCGAGTTATTGCCAGAGTTGAATAAGTTGCAATATCTTCCATGTCTCTATATTGAGGAAGTGTCACCCTGATACCAAGCAGATGTTGTAGCAAGTGGAGGTTAAGTTGGAAGAGGACATGTCATGTGTTGATGGCCCTGTGTTGATTCTGGATAGGAGAGTAAAAAAACTGAAGAAGAAGGATATAATCTTAGTGAAATGTTATTTCACATCATCTAGGGGTATAGGAATCCAAATGGGAGTTAAAGGATGAGATTTGTAGGAAGTACTCATCTTTGTTCGCACAGGATTTCAGGGGCAAAATCCTTGTTCGGGGTTTATGGTTGTAAGACCCCTGACCTGGATTAATGAATGAACATGCTTTCTTATTATCATTAGATACTTAAAACCTTAATCTAACCCTAATATATTATTTGATATCATGTGACAAGCTTAAGTTCCAGGTTTGGTTCAGTTTGGACACTAACTGTGCAAGTTATGCATTTAATGCTTATTTTGGGTTGTTATGCAATTTACCCATATCTATGATTTTTGTTGCAATTTGTCAAATACTTGTGGTGCCTCACATGTTTTAATATCATGTTTAAAGTGTGGTTCTTTGGGGCACCTTGTTACACCTTGGTTTGAGTGGTGACACCTTGTGTTGAGATTAGGGTTGCTCTCACAGATAGCCCAACACATGGTTGACTTTGAGTGTTGGATCCTTGTGTCGACGGTCTCCAAGGATGAGATCTTTAGTGTTGGAGGTATCCAATGTTTTTGTGTGCCCTATGATTTTGGTGATCACCAGGATCTCTAGAGCCACCTAGGGTTGGCGTTCGATGAGATTTGAATTCATCTCGTTCGCAAACATCACCTAGGGTTAGTGATCATTTGGTTTTCTGACCACCTTGGTCGCCAACAAACAAAAGTGGTCGATGATCTTTCTTGTTGTGGTTGTCAGGTTATGATCTATATGGTCAACCTAGTTGCATATATGATATGCTTGCATAGAGATGTTTTGACCTTAGACCCATGGATAACATGGTAAGACACCTCTACCTTCTTCCCTTTCTCACCCATAGCCATATATACCTCCCTCATCTCATGCAAACAAACCCTTTGAACCCTCTCTCTCTCTCTTCTTTCTCTTGTATCTCGTCCCCTCATGCTTTGTGGTGAAGGATGAGCTCAAGGTTGAAGGAGGTTGATCTTACTTGCATGTGTACCTAGGGTTTGGATCTACCCTAGTTGAGGTTCTTTAGTGCTTCCTTGCTTGGTTTCCTGACCTTGGTAAGTGATATCTCCCTCTTTTCCTTTGTTTTCCTTTTTGTCCTACCTTCTTCTTCCCTCTTCTTGGATGGATCCATGGTAAAGCTTGATCTAGTGGTTGAAAACATCTCATTTCTTACCTTTTCAACCTAGGGTTTGCTTGCTTTTTGGAGAAGGGACTAGCTTGTCCAAGGAGAGTGCTCAAGCTAGGGTTTCTACCTTCTTTTTCTTCATACTATCTTGCTATTTGGAGTTTCTACATCATCTCTGAGGTGAGTTATACAACTTTCTCCATAATTATTGTTTACTCTAACCTTGCATGTGCATGATCTTTCTCTGAAATGAAGATCTAAGCAAGACGAAGCTACCTTTGCCTAGGGTTTGAACTCAGGGGATATATTTTAAATAGTTTATCATCTTGGATAAACCCTACACCTTGTGCATGATTCTGTTGATGGAAGTAATGACTTTAGACCTTTCTTGCATGTGGAAAATGGTTGTTTTTGCTTGACCAAACGATGGATCATTTCTAGGGTTTCAACTAATTCTTCCTCGTTGAAATGGTACCTAATGGTTTGGTTTGGTTCAGTTTACTTGGCTTCCTTGTGCCAACTGATGGCATTGACTTTGGTGTTGTTTTGTATCTTATGTGGTCACCAATATTTGAACCCATGATGGTCATCAATGTTTTCGGACTCATGATTGATTACTAAGGATTTTGGTCTCTTCATGGTCGCCAAGATTTTGTATGAATGATGGTCATCAAGATTTTTCTTATAAGGTTGATGAGACCTTGATATTATGTGGTTGCCAATGTTTGATTTCCTTGTTTGATCGCTAATATGTTGACAGTGAGTGGTTGCCAAGAGTGGTGATTTTAATCATTCACCAAATTTTCATGTCTTTATCGGTCTCCAATGTTACCTAACCATAGTGGTTGTTGAAGTGACCAAACCCTAGCGGTCATTGTAAGGTTCTTTGACCTAGGTGGTTGCTGGGAAACCAAACCCTAATAGTTTCCAACTTTTTTGACCTTTAGTGGTCGTCAGCCATCATGATTTTTGGCGGTTGATGACTCGTCTAACCTAAGTTGTCAAAGAGATTTTATGATCCTAAGTGATCGTTATGTTTTCCTGACTCTATGACAATAATGCTTGACTTTATGTATTCATGTAATGATGGTAATGCTAATGATTTGGGTTGGTCTTTGAGTTATGCTTTGTAACCCTAATTCAACCTATCTTGTTGATCCAAACCCTAATACAAGTAAAGTGATGATTATTAGTCATGCTTAGCTTCCTTGTGTGATTAGTATGTTGAGGAAATACACTCTCTTTTATGTTATTATAACCCTAAAAAGTTGTTCCATGAATATCATAGGCACTGAAACACAATGTATTGTTGAACATATATGTTACATGCCTGGTGATGGTTGATGTGACTTGTTAAGGTATGGAAAGACAATGATGATTTGATACCAAATAATGTGATGGTCTTAATGACCTATGGGCATGGTTGAGCCTTTGTGCAAGTGTGAACCTTTTCATGACGTGACAAGGATTTGATCATGTGATGGTATGATGAGGAGTATGATCTAATGTATGGCAATGAAATAGTACCATGTGATGATGTGATAAACATTATATTGCACACATTTTATATCTTCTAGAAGTTGCAACATACCATGTTTTTGTAGAACTCATTTAGAGTTTGTATGTAACTTGCAACCTTAACTCTCCCAATTGGCATTAACTGATCAAGTGAAACCCTAATCATGTAGTTCCCTATGTCGTAGAACTATTTAGTGTCAAAACGTGTTGGATGGGTTATGAGTATTCCTAAAGGAAGCTCGGAGCACATACTATTGAGTATGCGGGGTGCATGAGACTGTGTGTCATTGTCATCCTAACCTCAAGGTTTGGAGGATGGTTGTAGTTATGCCTTAGTTTAATAATAGTTGATGCTTTTACATATGTGATGTGATTGAGGACAACTGAGGTTGTGCCTCATATGATATGCTTTTGTATATCCTGGTTACAAGTGTCGTGACCTATATACCAAGGGCAGACTAGGATGGTTTGCAGTTTGACTTATATGTCATTGTGGGTAGTTTGACTAGTATGTCACTACAGTTGACTCATACTAACTGAGGGGGTGAAGATCTTAGGATTCCATGTCACCTAGATCTTATGTGGAACTGATTGTGACAAGTGGTAGTCAGCTGGATTTTGAGTGGTATACCTTACACTCCCCATGGCTTAATAAAAGATGTAATCTAGATGTGTAGTATATCTTCTTAGGTTTAAACATGATTCAAATTGGATGTTCTTATTGTAAGGACCCTGACCTTCATTTTGGGCTTACCTTGTTTTCTTTGCCTAAACCTTGTGTTTATATGTTTGTTAATCACCTGAGTTGTGGATAGGGCTTATTTGTGCTTTGTTGAGAGGTTGAGGTGCAACTTGCAAATTACCCAAGTTTAAGGGCTGGTGTGCAAGTTTGTCAGCTTGAGAGATGTCTTTCTGTCTCCTTGCATCCTCTAGTGTTGAGAGGATGGGTTGGGCACATTTCTTAAGTTGCTTTGAGCCTCGTTTGAGCTTGTTGAAGCTTAGGCTTGTTGTTGGGCTTTCTTGGTCCTTGTTTGAGCTTGGTGTCGCCTCCTTGCTTGGTCTATCAGGCAAGGGTGTATCAGATAAGAGTGTGACGGGCAGTGGTGTATCGGTCATGGCACCATGTTGGGAAATACACGCCCTTCTTTACCTAGCTTTGTTTGTATCACCCTTAGTGACACTTGGTGCTCTTTGCTAGCAAGGTGGCATAGCTTGGACAAGTGGTGGTTTGGGCGAGCACATGTGGAGCAGCCCTCTAGTGGATGCCCACTTGACCCCCTTGTATATATACGACCCTTCTTGCTTGCTAGCAGCTCCTTTAGTTCCCTTAGTTGCTCCTTTTCCTTTGGTAGCTGAAAAGGAGAGGAGAGGAGGAGGTGGTGGTCGATACAGCTAGTGGTGGACGATACACATTGCTGCCTTGCTCCTTTTCTTCTCTAGTTGGTGAGTCTCTTTCTCTCTTCCCTTGGTACCACCTTCTTCATTGCTTGTTCAACCACGGAGGTGATATGTTTCCCTTCTTTTCTTGAGGTGGCCGAAGGTGGTTCTTGGAGCTTTGGATCTTGGAAGTGTGCTTAAGGTGGGTTACATAACTCCTAACCCTAACTATACTACTTCATTACCATGTTGCTTTGTTATATGCTATCTTGATCAGCCATGTTATCTTGCTAGCTATGTTTCTTGCTTTAATGGTCATGTTGTTGCCTTAGACGAACCATGGATCTTGTTGGCCGAACCTTGGATGTAAGTTCCTTGGATAAAACCCCTCTCTCTTAGTTGTTGAGAGGTGAGCCTAGGGTCTCCTAATTCAATGGTGTGTTGTGGCGTGTTCTTGGGGAAAAACCCCTTTATCTCTTTGGTCTTGAGAGGTGAGCTTAAGCTCTAGTTGTGTGGGAAAAAACCCTCTCTCTTAGTTGTTGAGAGGTGAGTCTACACCCTAGTTGCTTGAGCAACACCCCTCTCTTACCATGGAATTGAAAGAGTGAGCCTTGGGTTGGGTGTTGACCTAGTTGATGGTTGGTTGGCCGAAGTTTGTTGACCTAGCCTTGTTTCCCGATATGTGATGGAGGTTGTGCAAGACCCCTCTCACTTAGATGTTGAGAGGTGAGCCAACGCTCTTGATCTTTTAGGGTTTTTGGTGGTTGTCTTGAGGTTGAAGATGACCAACACGATATGTGGTGTAACCTAATATCCCTTGCTGCCCGATATCGTGATGTGAGCTTGGTGCCCATTATCCCCCTAGTTAAGGATTGGATGATATGATAGGTGGTTACCCTAGTTGACCCCTTGTCTGATATGTGGGTTTGGCCAAGTTGATCTCTTGGCCTATATGAGGCTCTACCGAGGATGCAACGTTAGTCTTTATGGCTAAGAGCGATATCGATCTGTTGAGTTGCTGCACGTCATGGCGTTATGCATGGATGATATCTGCTAGGTTTTCTATGTTGCACGACATGCTGCTAAACCATTATGGGTGTTATGCACCTTATTTCCCCTTGCACGATATTGACCTTGCTGTGTGTTTGGCTGGGCGGTATCAGCCTACAATGTGCTTGCCTGGTATCGACATGCTATGAGCAGTGTGCCAATGTGTTTCCCGTTATCGGCCTAAGGGCGTTATCGAGATGTGTTGGTTGGATGTTGCCCGATAGGGCATTAACTCGTTATGAGTGATGACCCGGGAAAGGGGTTAGTTGTTAACCGTTATGTTGTTCTTGGGCATTGCCCGATTTAGATGTTATAAGAGTGTTGGGCGTTATGGGCCTGACCTTTAGTGTTAACCCGATATGGGTGTCAAACCGAGATACATGTTGACTGATATCCATGTCAGCCCTTTTATGCAGTGTTAACCAAGACAGTGATGAACATTACACCTTTGGTGAGGGTTGATACACCTATAGTGAGGAACCTTATGGGCTGAGATACCTTTGGTGAGGGTTGTCCCTTACCCAATATATCTATAGTGAGGATTGTACTTTGTGTTTGGTTGGTAACCCTAATGCTTGATTGAAAAGTTATATATGATAGTGTCATGCATAGATATGCTCATCCAATAACATAATTATATCTCTCTTGATATATGCAATAAGTTTAAGATGTTCCTTGTATGAGTACAGTTGTACCTCTATGCTTATGCTAACCATGCAGGTACCATTTGTATGATGAGGCCATGGTGATGACATGACAATGATATAATGTGGAACATCAAGGGTTATGATGAACCCAGTGATATATGATGGGTGTTACCCATGGAATGGCAACGTGTTCCTTGATGATGGGATTGAATCCCTGTGATGTTCATCCTTGAGATGGATCTTGATGATTGGCAAGAGGCCAAGTGGTAACATGTAATGTTGATCCTCGCGATGGATCAGGATGTTGTTGATGGCTTTGAGAATAAGAATGACAATGTAACACATGATATTGAGATCTATGTTGTTTACTTTTGTTTACATGTTACATAACTTGGTTGAATCTTGCAATCCACTTAAAATATGTTAATTAATTACAGATGAATCTTTCATGTAGTTTGCCCTGGCCATAGATCCATCATCGTCAGTAGCTGGTGATGGTGAAATGGGTTCTCCTGCGGGTTAACCCGGAGCGCATATTGTTGAATATGTGGGGTTTCTCCTAGCTGAAAATAGGAGGATTAGAGTGCAAATGTGGTTGTAGACTCAAAATGTGTGATAGAGCATGGTGAACAGGCCTATGGTTCACTGTGATAGAGCATGGTGAATAGGCCCATGGCTCAGTGTGATGGAGCGTGAATGCATTCATGGCTCGGGAGCACGGTGAACAGGCCCGTGGCTCAAGATATACTAGCGCCATAACCTATACCAACGTGGTCTAGAGTAAAGGGTAGACTACGTGAGCTAACCCTGTGACTGAGGTCACGTAAGCAAGAGACGGCAGTCCTACTTTGGTTCTTGTGCACTGACCATGAGGGTAGAGGTCGTGGATTCCGGCTCTTCCATTGACCTTAAATGGCACCGGCTTTGGGTTTTGCAACTGAAGGTTGGTTTTGAGCGGTATGGCTCACTTTCTCAGGGCATAATAAATTGTAATCGAGCCGTATAGTATATTTTTTTTAGGGAAAACATGGAACATTGGTTGAGGCCTTGTTTGTATAGTTTCCCTAGTTATATCTTACAACTAATTACATGTTCCTCTGATGTTATGATAAGATCCTATAAGACTTGTCTTGTCAATCATGTTCCATATATTATCTATTTATATGCCTCTTAGATATCCTAGTAAGATGTTATAGAAATAGTCCTTCTCAGTATGTTGCATATATGATCTGCTTATATCAGTTACCTGCTTTATCTGTTCTAGCTCTCCTGAGGTTTTATAGTTAGGTGGGGAGTTATGTTTCTTGCTGGGACTCTGTGTCTCACCCCATTGGTTTAAAACCTTTTTAGGTGGATGTGCTAGACATGGTGGTGATCGTGGTGTTGCAGCTGAGCAGCCAGAAGAAAAGTAGAAGGCAAGAGATGGATATGTTGCTTTTGTGGTTGTTTTATAGTAGAATCCTAGAGTCATCATCCCTATACTCTCAGGTCCTTGAAGGTGTTTTGATGAGGTTTCACGATGTATAGTTGTTATGGATTTCTTATCCTATTGTTGACCTGGCTAGGTCTGTTATGTACATAAATAGGTGGTCAACTCTTGTGCTTATGGGACAGCTAGATCCTATGACTTGTGGACATGTATCAAGTTTATGTATATTTATATAACATGTTTCTTTGCAGGATGTGAATCTAGTTGTAATAGTTCCTTTCTTATATGCTTTCCGTAATCAGTTTTAATTAACCCATGTTTTTGGTAATACGATGTTTATGGTGGTTTCGTGCATTTTCGCATGGCGTCTCACTGTCTTTGTGATGGCGGGATGTCAAAAGTAAGGTTGGTATCAGAGCTCTACGTTTGCTGAGTCTACAGGGATCTAGGACTAGGTTTGTGTCTATTCTTGTGATTTTCTCTAGATTTTCTCATAATGACCTTTTGCCCCCAACAGACGATAAAGCTAAAAGATGTCTGGAAATCACGAAGAGCATGCTGCCGAGAGCAGTGCCATTGCATCAGTTGATGGAGCGAGTGTGCAGGCACATGAAGATCGGGTGCCTGAGGTCCCCCAGATCGACCTAGCCATTCTTAATAATCCTATCTACCAGCACCTCATGGGACAGGTAATGGCAACGATGAATCTCATGGTGGAGAGATTACCTATGCCTCTGCCAAGAGCATCGGTTCCCCGTAAGGAATCATCGGATATTTGAAAGACCTTTGAGCGACTTCGCCGAGTCGGAGATTCGGATAATGCTGGAACGGCAGATCTAGCGGATGTAGATCTGTGGATGACAGGTCTTGAGAAGGTCTTCCGAATCCTTGACATCCCCGAAGCAGATAAAGTCAAGCACGCTATCTACCTTCTGAAGGGTAGTGCTGGCCACTGGTGGGCCATCGAAGAGGAGAAGAGACCTGGTGAGGTGATCTGTTGGGACGTCTTCCGGAAGGAGTTCATGAGTTGATACTTCCTGAAGACGTATCTGGACAAGAAGATCAGTTAGTTTGAGTGTCTGCACCAAGGATCTCTGAGCAACACCGAGTATGAAGCTAAGTTTATGGGGTTGCTAAGGTTCTATCCTCACATGGCGGCAACAGATGATGAGAGTACCAAACAGTTTGAGAAAGGTTTGAGTGTCGAGCTGTCAAAACCTGTTGTTGCTTTAGAAAATAGAGAGCGGTTTTCCATGCTTGTGGAGTCTGTCTGAAGGATTGAACAGTCAGTCCGAGAGAAGAGAGAGGCTATGTCTAAGAAAAGGCATGCTCAATTTCAAAAACAGAGGTTTGACAGCCACAAGAAGCCGAGGTTTTCTGCACCTTCTGTGATGCAAGGTTCTAGTGCACCATCTCAATGGTCACCAAGTAAAGGAAGAGGGTGTGGTTATTTTCCATCCAGAGCCTACAGTACAACTTCAGTAGCAGTGACAGGGCAATATATGCCATAGTTAGAGGACATGTCATGCTATCTTTGTGGGCAGACAAGGCATATGAAGTCGAATTTCCCAAGGAGAGATGTTGAAGTGACACAACAACTGAAGCAGAGTCAAGAAGGTTCAGATAGACAGTAGTTTTGTGGTGCCAGAGGGTGAGGACGCGGTCAAGCGTCACAAGCTGGATCGTATGCTCAAGGAAGAAGAGGGCATGGACGACATCAAGCAACAACTCGATTCTATGATATGAGTCATCCTAAGGCGATAGTCAACCCGTGAGTGGTGGCAGGTCAGATGGAGTTATTTCATTCTGATTTGTCTTCTTCTTGCTTTGTATCTGTTTTGGTTGACTCGGGTGTTACACATTCTTTTATCGCTCGTAGTAAGCTTGATAGTTGTCTTTTACCTGTTAGTTGTAAGAAAGATAGCTTGTTATTAGAAACCCCTCTTGATGGTTCCTCGATGCTTCGATAAGTGTGTCCATCTTGTATTCTATCTTTTTCAGTACACAACATACAAGTGGATCTCATACCACTTGATATGCATGGATTTGATGTAATCCTTGGAATGGATACCTTATAGAGGTATAAGGTTGTACTGGATTGTGGTTTCAAACAAGCGGTGTTTGCTAATGATGGTGAGAACTGGATCTTCCAGGGAGATAGGAAGATTCTTTCGACATGTTTGGTATCAGCTATGGTGGAAAAGAAGTTGTTGGGGCAAGGTTGTAGAGCGTTCTTGGCTCATGTTTTTGATATCAAGGCAAAAGGTCTGAGTCTTCCGGACGTGATAGTTATTAGAGAGTTTGGGGATATGTTTTGTGATGAGTTTCCCAGTGTTCCCCCACCTCGAGAGATTGATTTTGAGATCAATCTAGTACCAGGGACACAGCCTGTTGCTCAGACACCATACATGATGGCTCCAGCTGAGATGGAAGAGCTGAAGAAGTAGTTACAGGAGTTGCTGGATAAAGGTTTCATCAGACCAAGCACATCGCTGTTGGGTGCTCCAGTTCTTTTTGTGAAGAAGGAGGATGGATCGATGCGTCTGTGCATAGATTACCGGCAGCTGAACAAAGTTACGATCAAGAACAAGTACCCTTTGCCGAGGATAGACGATCTATTTGATCAGTTGTGTGGTGCTACCATGTTCTCAAAGATCGATCTCTGGTATAGATATCATCAGTTGAGGATCAAGGATGTGGACATACCAAAGTCGGCTTTCAGGATGAGGTATGGTCACTTTGAGTTTGTGGTTATGCCATTTGGGCTAACTAATGCACCTACTGCTTTCATGGATCTGATGAACAGGGTGTTCCGTCCGTTTCTAGATCAGTTTGTTGTGGTCTTCATAGATGACATCTTGATCTATAGTCGGGACAATAAACAACATGAACATCACCTTCGATAAGCATTGACTCTCCTTCACCAACACCAGTTGTATGCTAAGTTTAGTAAGTGTGAGTTCTGGCTGAAGGAAGTGACTTTCTTGGGACATGTGATATCAGCAGAAGGAGTCAGAGTGGATCCCAAGAAGGTGGAGTCAGTTGTAGAGTGGGAGCAACCGAAGACGCCAACTGAAGTTTGTAGTTTTCTAGGTTTAGTAGGATACTTCCAGAGGTTTATAAAGAACTTTAGTGTGATCATTTTGCCGTTGACAAAGTTAACCAGGAAAGATGTCCCTTTTGTTTGGGATGATTGTTGTCAGCGAGCTTTTCATAGCTTGAAGGAGAAGCTGACTAGTGCTCCAGTATTGGTGTTGCCAAAGCCTGGGAAAGACTATGTTGTTTTCTGCGATGCTTCTAAGAAAGGCTTAGGTTGTGTGTTGATGTAGGAAGATCATGTGGTTTCTTTTTCTTTGTGACAACTTAAGAAGCATGAGGAGAGTTATCTGACACATGATTTGCAGTTGGCAGTGGTGGTCCATGCGTTAAAGATTTGGAGACACTATCTTTATGGGGAAGTGTGTCAGATCTTTATGGATCATAAGAACCTGAAATATATCTTCTCGCAGAGTGAGCTGAACATGCGACAGTGTTGCTAGATGGAGCTGATCAGTGATTATGATTGCACCATCGAGTATCATCCTGGTAAGGTGAACGTGGTAGCTGATGCACTTAGCGGGAAGTTTTCTTCTCTTCCTACAAAGAAGGCATAGTTGAGTTCTTTGATATGCCATAGGCAGGATATGTTCGTCTCTTTGCGGTAGATGAATGTACAGTTGGAAGTATCCTTGTTGGCAGGATTGTTGGCACAGATGCAAGTGAAGCCTACGTTGAGGCAACAAATCAAAGAAGCACAACAAGCAGATGCTATAGTTCAGTTGATCATGACAGAATTTGGCAACGAGAAGCGTGATGGATTCCATGAGTTTGGGGATGGACTAGTTTGTTACCATAATAGGATGATGGTCCCCGATGTTGAGGAAGTTAGTGATCAAGGAAGCACAAACATAGATGTATGATATGCATCTAGTTGTCACCAAGATGTATCATAATCTAAAGGACCTGTATTGGTGGCCTGGCTTGAAGAGAGATGTGGCCAGTTTTGTGGCTAAGTGTGCGATGTGCCAATAGGTTAAGGTTGATCATCAGAAGCTGGTAGGTACGTTGCAACCCATGTCGATACTGTAGTGGAAATTGGATCATGTAACCATGGATTTTGTAGTTGGTCTTCTGAGGAAAGCTAGAAATCATGATTCCATTTGGGTCATAGTGGATAGATTGACGAAGTCTGCCCATTTCATACCTGTGAAAATGACATATACAGCAGAGAAACTTGCTAAGGTGTATGTGTATGAGATAGTAAATTTACACGGTGTGCCTGCAATGATAGTCTCTGATCGAGGTCCTCAGTTCATGAGTCATTTTTGGGAACAGTTGCATAGAGTGTTGGGAACGTAGTTAAGGTTCAGTACCTCTTTCCACCCGTAGACAGATGGACAATCTGAAAGGACTATTCAGACTTTGGAGGATCGTCTCTGAGCTTGTGTTTTGTAGTTCCTAGGCAGTTGGGACATGCATCTCAGTTTGATAGAGTTTGCCTACAACAACAGTTACCAACGGAGTATCGACATGGCACCTTATGAGGCTTTATATGGCAGGAAGTGCAGATCTCCTTTATGTTGGTATGAGTCTAGCGAGTATCAGCTTTTGGGTCCCGACTTAGTGCAACATACGACAAAAAAGATAAAGGTGATACAACAACAGTTAAAAATGGCACATGATAGAAAAAAGTTGTATGCAGATAACCGTAGATGACCTCTAGAGTTCTAGGTGGGAGATAAGGTGTATCTCAAGGTCTCTCCATGGAAAGGCATGCTGAGGTTTGTCCGAAAAGGCAAGTTGGCTCCCAGGTATATGGGGCCATATCCGGTGATACAATGTGTTGGAAAAGTGGCTTACAAGTTAGAGCTACCGCCAGAGTTGCAAAGGTTGCATCCAATGTTCCATGTCAGTATGCTAAAGAAAAGTCATCCAGACATAGAGACAGTGATATAGCCAGTTGAGGTTGAGCTTGATGAAGATGTTACCTATGAGGAAGGTCCAGTGTTGATCCTTGATAGAAGAGTGAAGAAGCTGAAGAGGAAGGACCTGGTTCTTGTGAAGGTTCTTTGGCATCATTGTGGCATTGAGGAAGCCACGTGGGAGCTTGAGGAAGAGATTAGGAGGAAGTATCCCTCACTTTTCTCTTCAGATTTCAGGGGTGAAATTCTTTTGTAGGGGTTTATGGCTTGTAAGGACCCTGACCTTCATTTTGGGCTTACCCTATTTGCTTTGCCTAAACCTTGTGTTTAGATGTTTGTTAATCACCTGAGTTGTGGTTAGGGCTTGTTTGTGCTTTGTTGAGAGGTTGAGGTGTAACTTGCAAATTACCTAAGTTTTAGGGCCGGTGTGCAAGTTTGTCACCTTAAGATATGTCTTTCTCTCTCCTTGCACCCTCTAGAGTTGAGAGGATGGGTTGGGCACCTTTCTTGAGTTGCTTTGAGCCTCGTTTGAGCTTATTGAAGCTTAGGCTTGTTGTTGGGCTTTCTTGGGCCTTGTTTGAGCTTGGTGCTGCCTCCTTGCTTGGTGTATCAGGCAAGGGTGTATCGGCCAATAGTGTGTCAGGAAGTGGTGTATCGGCCATGGCACCATGTTGGGTGATACACACCCTTCTTGGCCTAGCTTCATTTGTGTCACCCTTAGTGATACTTGGTGCTCTTTGCTATCAAGGTGGCATAGCTTGGACAAGTGGTGGTTTGAGCGAGCACATGAGCAGTCCTCTAGTGGACACCCACTTGACCCCCTTGTATATATACGACCCTTCTTGCTTGCTAGCAGCTCCTTTAGTTCCCTTAGTTTCTCCTTTTTCCCTTGGTGTCTGAGAAGGAGAGGAGATGAGGAGGTGGTGTCCGATACAGCTGGTGGTGGACGATACACCTTGTTGCCTTGCTCCTTTTCTTCTCTAGTTGGTGAGTCTCTTTCTCTCTTCCCTTGGTACCATCTTCTTCCTTGCTTGTTTGGCCATGGAGGTGATATGTTTCCCTTCTTTTCTTGAGGTGGCCGAAGGTGGTGCTTGGAGCTTGGAAGTGTTCTTAAGGCGGGTTACATAACTCCTAACCCTAACTATACTACTTCTTTACCATGTTGCTTTGTTATATGCTATCTTGATCGGCCATGTTATCTTGCTAGCTATGTTTCTTGCTTTAATGGTCATGTTGTTGCCCTAGACGAACCATGGATTTTTTTGGCCGAACCTTGGATGTGGGTTCCTTGGGCAAAACCCCTCTCTTAGTTGTTGAGAGGTGAGCCTAGGGTCTCCTAATTCAATAGTGTGTTGTGGCGTGTTCTTGGGGCAAAACCCCTTTCTCTCTTTGGTCTTGAGAGGTGAGCTTGAGCTCTAGTTGTGTGGGCAAAATCCCTATCTCCCTTAGTTTTGGAGAGGTGAGTCTACACCCTAGTTGCTTGAGAAACACCCCTCTCTTACCATGGAATTGAAAGAGTGAGCCTTGGGTTGGGTGTTGACCTAGTTGATGGTTGGTTGGCCGAAGTTTGTTGACCTATCCTTGTTGCCCGATATGTGATGGAGGTTGTGCAAGACCCCTCTCACTTATATGTTGAGAGGTGAGCCAACACTCTTGATTTTTTAGGGTTTTTGGTGGTTGTCTTGAGGTTGAAGATGACCAACCTGATATGTGGTGTAACCTGATATCCCTCGCTGCCTGATATCGTTATGGGAGCTTGGTGCCCGTTATCCCCATAGTTAAGGCTTGGATGATATGATAGGTGGTTACCTTAGTTGACCCCTTGTCTGATATGTGGTTTTGACTGAGTTGAGCTCTTGGCTGATATGAGGCTCTACCTCGGATGTAGTGTTAGCCGTTATGGCTAAGAGTGATGTCGATCTGTTGAGTTGCTGCACATCATGGTGTTATGCATGGACGATATCGGCTAGGTTGGCTATGTTGCACAACATGCTGCTAAACCGTTATGGGTGTTACGCACCTTGTTTCCCCTTGCACGATATCGACCCTACTGTGTGTGTGGCTAGGCGATATCGGCCTGCTATGTGCTTGCCCGATATCAACCTGCTATGAGCAGTGTACCAGTGTGCTGGTTGTTATCGGCCTTAGGGTGTTATCATGATGTGTTGGTTGGATGTTGCCTGATAGGGTGTTAACCCGTTATGAGTGATGACCTGGGAATGGTGTTAGTTGTTAAACCGTTATGTTGTTCTTAGGCGTTGCCCAATTTAGATGTTATAAGAGTGTTGGGCGTTATCGTCCTGACCTTGAGTGTTAACCCGAGATGGGTGTCAACCCGAGATACATGTTGACCGATATCCATGTCGGCCCCTTTATGCAGTTTTAACCAAGACAGTGATGAATGTTACACCTTTGGTGAGGTTTGATACACCTATAGTGGGGAACGTTATGGGCTGAGATACCTTTGGTGAGGGTTGTCCCTTACCCGATATATCTATAGTGAGGATTGTACTTTGTGTTCGGTTGGTAACCCTAATGCTTGATTGCAAAGTTATATATGATAATGTCATGCATAGATATGCTCATCCAATAGCATAATTATGTCTCTCTTGATATATGCAATAAGTTTAAGATGTTCCTTGCATGAGTACAGTTGTACCTCTATGCTTATGCTAACCATGCAGGTACCATTTGTATGATGAGGCCATGGTGATGACATGACAATGATATAATGTGGAACATCAAGGGTTATGATGAACCCAGTGATATATGATGGGTGTTACCCATGGAATGGCAATGTGTACCTTGATGATGGGATTGCGTCCCTGTGATGTTGATCCTTGAGATGGATCTTGATGATTGGCAAGAGGCCAAGTGGTAACATGTAATGTTGATCCTCACGATGGATCAAGATGATGTTGATGGCTTTGAGAATACAAATGACAATGTAACACATGATAATGAGATCTATGTTGTTTACTTTTGTTTACATGTTACATAACTTGGTTGAATCTTGTAATCCACTTAAAATATGTTAATTAATTACAAATGAATCTTTCATGTAGTTTGCCCTGGCCATAGATCCATCATCGTCAGTAGCTGGTGATGGTGAAACGGGTTCTCCTGCGGGTTAACCCGGAGCACATATTGTTGAATATGTGGGGTTTCTCCTAGCCGAAAATAGGAGTATTAGAGTGCAACTACGGTTGTAGACTCAAGATGTGTGATAGAGCATGGTGAATAGGCCCATGGCTTAGTGTGATAGAGTATGGTGAATAGGCCCATGGCTCAATTTGATGGAGCATGAATGCGTTCATGGCTCGGGAGCACGGTGAATAGGCCTGTGGCTCAAGATATACTAGCGATGTAACCTATACCAAGGTGGGCTAGAGAAAAGGGTAGACTGTGTGAGCTAACCGTGTAACTGAGGTCACATAAGCAAGAGACTGTGGTCCTACTTTGGTTCTCGTGCACTGACCACGAGGGTAGAGGTCGTGGATTCCAGGTCTTCCATTGACCTTGTTTGGCACCGACTTTGGATTTCGCAACCGAAGGTTGGATTTGCTCGGTACAACTCACTTCCTCAGGGCATAATAAATCGTAATCCATCTGTATAGTATATTTGTTTAGGTAAAACACAGAACATTGGTTGAGGCCTTGTTTGTATATTTTCCCTAGTTATGTCTTACAGCTAATTGCATGTTCCTCTGATGTTATGATAAGATCCTATAAGACTTGTCTTGTCAATCATGTTCCATATATTATTTTTTTATATGCCTCTTAGATATCCTGGTAAGATGTTATAGAAATAGTCCTACTCAGTATGTTGCATATATGATCTGCTTGTACCAGTTACCTGCTTTATCTGTTCTAGCTCTCCCGAGGTTTTATAATTCGGCGGGGAGTTATGTTTCTCACTGGGACTGTGTGTCTCACCCCATTGGTTTAAAATCTTTTTAGGTGGACGTGCTAGATGTGGTGGTGATCGTGGTGTTGCAGCTGAGCAGCCTGAAGAACAGTAGAAGGAAAGAGATGGATATGCTACTTTCATGGTTGTTTTGTAGTAGAGTCCGAGAGTCATCATCCCTGTACTCTCAGGTCCTTGGAGGTGTTTTGACGAGGTTTCACAATGTATAGTTGTTATGGATTTCTTATCCTATTGTTGACCTGGCTAGGTCTATTATGTACATAAATAGGTGTTGAACTCTTGTGCTTATGGGACAACTAGATCCTATGAGTTGTGGACATGTATCAAGTTTATGTATATTTATATAACATGTTTCTTTGCAGGATGTGGATCTGGTTGTAATAGTTCCTTTATTATCTACTTTCTTCAATCAGTTTTAATGAACCCGTGTTTTTGGTAATACGATGTTTATGGTGGTTCCACATGTTTTCACATGGCGTCTCGCTGTCTTTGTGATGGCGGGATGTCACACTTATAATGTGGTAAGAGATATTAAATGTTTAGTAAATGAAAGTCTTACATGTTACTTCATATACTTGCTAGTCATGCCTTTTGCTATGCTTATCTGTTTAACTGGCTTAGTGTGTTTAATATGCTCATTCCCCTTATCCAACTTAACTAGTTTAATCTACTTAATCTATTTAGTAATAATGTTACCTGCTATAATCAATAAGTGTTGTTGAGAGTTATATCTCTTGCTGGGACATTGGTCTCACCTCATGTGTCATCACATATTTTTAGGTGGTCATTAATGATGTCTCCAAGAACATGGTGGTGAGGAAGAGAGGCTAGAGAGCAGTAGGAGCTGAAGGTTGGATAGTTGTTAGTAGTGTCCTAGATTCATCCATGTACTCTTAGGTCTGACTAGGGGATGTTTTGTATATAAATGTACATCAAATTGAGTTTTGGCAGTATGGTGACATTTGTATATGGCATGTATATGTGAAACAACATCTTTAGTATACAAGTTGTGGTTGAGTTCACAATACATACATATAAATACCTGATATTGTATGTTTTGATATGCAAGTTTTGGGACTCTATGTAAATGCATCTGAACATGACAATAATGTATACATTGGTTTTAATTTATCCATTTTTCTGGAAATTTGGTTAATTAGTGGTTGACCGTGTGTTTTATTTTGAGTAATCTCGTTTAGTGTGATGGGGTGTCACACAAATACTGAGCAATTAGGTCAAAAATCCTATATGCTTTCACAATTGGGGTCACAAAATATTTACTTAGGCACACAATTTGCATTAATAATAAAAATCAATAACTTACACTACTGACTGGGTGGCAAGTTGATTGTCTAAGTTTTGGATATGTGTGCTCCATTGGACTCAACCTAGTGAGTGATCCAATTGAACAACTGCTTGCATGTGCCCAGATGATTTGTGAGTTGATTAACTATGGAGTGATCTGAGAGGCTCACCTTTGACCTTGTTTCTATGATGATCGAATAGCTTATCAACTCATAGATTGAGCCAGTTGGATGAACAATATATGATTTCTTTAACGGATCCCCAACCAATCGGCTCACTAAGCAAGTCGGTCGGTCGATTGCATGAATGTCATACTCTTTGTGATTCCCTGCATTTATCAAGGTAATTAGCTTAGACAAAAATAGGTCATATCATTTGATGTTGTCTTTAATAAGACTCCCAGATGCTTTATGAATTGATAGAATCACTAGGTGAGTTGTAGGGTTCACAAGATGCCTATTATGCTGCTTGAGGAACAATCCAATCGACTAGATGGGGGTCTAGTCAATCAACTAGATGTTGGAGACTTGTCTTTGATAGCATGTAATGAGGATCACAACTCTAATAGCTTGGATATCGGGAGGGATGATCCCACTCATCTCTAACATGCGTTGGAGAGGAGTTTGGGACCTTCTTTTCATCCTTGTGCATTTCCTACAATAAAATAAGAATTTTATCATCGATATAAATGGACCAAGTTGTAGCAATAAAACCAAGATTAAGATCAAACAAGTGATAAATTACATAAAATGTATATAAATAAATATGAGCTGCTGATCTAATTGAGAATAATACAAATTCATCAAGCATATCATGTAATGACCGTACAAAGAACATGTAATTTTTTAGCAATTCACAATAAGAATAAATAGCCAAGACATCAAAATCCATACTGACTGAAGTCATAGTCTTAATTGACATGATTATCCTAAGAGAGTAGTTGTAACATACTTAGGGCTATTAAGGTACAAATTTAGATTAAAACAGCTCAAATAGATAATTAACTCTTAGATTTTCCAATATTTCAAATTCATTTAGAACTTCATTGTATTGATTTATACTTTAATGAATGACATGTCAAGTTTTGAAGTTATTTTTATCTCAAAACCATTGGTTTATATAAACCAACTGCAACTCACGTTTCTTCACTTGTATTCTCTCCTTTCTATCTTCTTGTATGAAATTCTTTGGCAACTATGGAGGAACACTAGGTTCTTCTTCCTATATATTCTATTTTCTCCTTCTTTTCCCTAGTTGGATCTAGTACATGTGAGGTTGGACGTTTAAGGCTTGTTTGGTGAAGCTTTATATCTAGATTTTCATGCTATTACATTTTGGAATCTTGTTCACCTATATTGCAAGTTATATGTTTGTTCTTTTATTATCCTCATTGTGCAATTTCTATATGTAATTATATAATATCACTAAATGTGTTGTATCACTTAAATATGGAACTTTTGAATAAACTATTAAAAACTTCCCTTTCTTTCCCTGATATAGAAATTCATGCTACTAAAAAATAAGTAATATAAACTTTTGCTGCCTTATACCTGAAATCTAATGATATTTGTATGTATTTCTACTTTAAATTGTCAATTGTGATGTTCTTTGTAGGTTTTAACATACTAAGCTCAAATGGTGGAATCATTGAATGAAACTTTTCAAATTGTTTCTTATTTCTATGAGTTGGTATTAGGAAAATTTGAATGTTGTTTCAATCTTAATTGTAATATGGCGTATGTATGGTCAATAGGTAGAAACATATGGCTATGTATGTTCATACTGGTATATATTAGGGTTTCACAACATCTAGTTCTATATTTTTGAAGAACTTAGTAGGGAGATATGAATTTATTCTTATATATTAACACTAGTAAATGGAGTAATTAATAAGAGACACCCCTTATCTCTTTATACCCATTTGGTCTCACTTTCATGCTTTATTGTCATATTTAGGTTTTCAGTGCCTTTCCTAGGGATTTTTATTGGACCCAATCCCACTAACCATTTACACTTTGAGTGTTAAGACTAAACCCAAGGTTTACTACAACGCTGAACCCAAAAGCTAATCACATACTACAAATCACGCGAAGAAACATTCTATGCATAAGAAAAATTATTAAGAACTTAACTATCCACATAGCAACATTTTCTCTTTAGGGATCACAAGTTCTCATAGAATTTAACACTTAGTTTGTTCAAATAAATATAGACAACATTTCCAAAGGAGGTCATTAGTTTGAGGTTATAAATAAAACTATGCATGCAAACATCATGCTATGAATAAAACACAAAATATCTAATGGCATAACACATGAATTTAGTACAAGAACATCTAGACATCATAACATTGGGTCAAAGATTCACCTAGTAGTAGTGAAGTCATTTGATAGGAGAAGATGATGTGGTGGCAGGTGTCTTTGCTTCCAAGACTTAAAATCTTATTTATTGGTTTTCCAGCAAATGTCTCAGTAGAAAATAATATACAAGTATGCAAAAACAATTTATATTTATTTTGTAACAATCACAGTTGCATTAACATGTTTATCATAATAAATACGCCAATAAGAAAGTTACTTAGCATTGCTACAAAATTTTAATATGATATAAAAGAGTAAACAAACAATAAAAGATTATAAATGAGTACTCTTTTTCTTTACTTACCCAAATTTTGTAATAGTATGCATATATACATGACACCATATACATGCTTGAGGGTTTAGACATATACCCTAAGGCATCGACAAGCCCAGGTTCAACTCTGGGTAGGTAGGTCCTAAACCCAAACTACCTATTTCCCACCTTGGTAAAGGGTTGGATAATACCACATTTATTTATGATATCATGGCACATCTCAATTTCATATCATAACTAAAATGGGGTTTTCCCCTTATCTTACACAACTTGAGAAGGTTGGGATCTCACTTCCACCTCTGTGAAACTTCTGTGAACCTTCCTTTGGTTAACCATAAAGGTTTTCTCTACTCCAAGTTTCATCACTAGGGTTTACCCTAAGTGCGATAGACCCATTTCACCATCCCAGTATGGATGTCAAGGACGGATCACAATGTTTAGGGCTCTAGTATTTGATTATCTCTTTGTTATTACATAACTTATATCATATTAAGGTTCTCCTAATAGTTTTCATCTAATAAGTATGGTGTCATATAACACAAAACAATATTAGAGAGTTCATAATGCATACGTACCAAAGTAATTTTCACCAAACATACAATCTCTTTTCAATGCCTCAATGAGGCTAATATCATCATAATCCACAGTTAGCCTTATCACAATGCCAAACATTGTTCTTTCGGTCCATGATTCAAGGTAACAAGATCTGAGCATGTCTTAAAGAAATTGGTACATGCAAATATTGTTCTAGTACAAGTCATTGGTATTTCACAAATTCAGGCTACACTAACTTCTATTTTAACCCATTTTACCATGCAAATAGACAATCAATATCTCTTTTTAGCAAGGAAAGATGTTAACTAGGGTTGTACATTGATCCATACTTAGATAGGACTAGCTTGGACTGGATCAAACTGAGACCCAGTTATGGACTGAGGACTTCCCAAAAAATGAAGGACCGAACTGAGACCGGACCGAATAATCAATATTCATACATTTTTAATTATCAGATATAAAAGAAGTATGTTATAAAAATTATAAAAGAATTAATAAGCCATTTGAGTTTGGTAACACAAACTAAGTTGTACAATTAAACTCTTACAACTAGTAATAAACTATTATAAGACTATTGGGAACATTATTAATATAAAAATACACTAATAACACGTTCAAGACTAACTGTCATAAATTTGTAACACTCAAAGAAAGAACACTTACAATTATTACAAAATTGAATTATATGTTATTTAATATGAAATACACTGATTTATTAACAATTTTAATCAATGTGCAACATCCTTTTAGTTTTTTCATCACCACAATGTAATACAATATTCAAATTTATTTAGCAGATACTCAGTGCTTTAATTTATTTAGAAGATACTCAGTGCTTGTATAAGTGCAATGACTAATGCTATAGACATTTATTTATATAATGATATTAGTGTGTAGACCACAATATTAATATACCTTTTAGTACATTCTAGAGTCATCAATAATGTATTGCACATCCTCACAACCCTTCATATATTAGATTCGATCATATATAAGAAGTTTTTGTGTTAATTGGTCCAATCAGTCCAGAGAGGTTTCTACCAGTTTCAAATCGGAACAGACCAAGGATCGAATTTAGAAAAAATAGATGACCGAGGAACGAAATGAAAGTTAAGTCAGTCCAAGCCTGGATCATACCGAATAGTTGGTCCGATAAGGTCTACTGGTCTAGACCTATATATGTACAACCCTAATGTTTAACAATAACATGGAAATCATTATACCACATTTTTATCTCAATATCAAGCCAAATCACCCTTCTTCTGACTTGACATTGCTAGTGATAGAAGAAAGATTTGATATATTTACATATTTATGTTAATTTCTTCATTTTTAAGCACACAAGCCATGTCAAATGATAGATATGAAGTCGTTCTTATGAGACCAGAACTAGATCAAACAAGGATAAAACATACCTAAAATGAAGTCAAATCTTGAGTTTAAACATAGATCTAGATCTCCAAGGTTTGAATAATAAGATTTCTTAGAACATAGATATAGTAGAAGAAATAATTAACACATATAAGTCGAGTTATGCATCTACTCAGCTAGACCCTGAAGGAGGAATCAAGAGAAAACCATAGCTTAGTGAATTTGGTAAAAAAACTCCATTTAGACCTCGTTCCATGATAATCCTTCTTAAAATCACCTTGATTCTGCCTCCTTAGCTTGCAAATTGAGAATGATGGTGAGAAAGAAGAGAAGGAATCTTTAATCAACATTACCCATTTTTGAAAAACAATATAGGAGTAAGAAGGAAAAGAAAAATTAGAAGGAAAACAAATTTATATGAGTAACTATTTTTCAAAAGTAATTGACCAGAGAAGATTTCACATTTCTATGCTTAAATCCACAAGAAATTTTTTTATTGTAGAGTTACTGAATTTTATGCCTAGGATAATATGATATTAAAAAGGATGATCATACTACCCATATCACTAAGGCGCATCCCCTTTTCATGGAGCTCATAACAAAAAAACTCTATTATTAAGCATTCTTAGCATAGAGTGGTACTAGGATGGGTGACCACTGAGGAAGTTTACCATGACTTGCACATGAGTGAGGACAAAATGTGCAGTTAAGGCTAGAGGTGATCTGTTAGGCCAATTGTCATTCCTGAAACTCTATTAAAGCATTGGGCAGTAGGCCCGAGTGTTACAAATGATATTAGAGTCATAACCACTTCAGTAGGTTGGGCCCACATGGGCATGTGGAATACCAATCTTGAGTCGTACGGTCCAGGAATTGTGAAAAGGGCTATCCATGATGATGTAGTCACCCTGATGCTAGTACTGGTAATCAAGAGTTGAGTGTCCATAGGCCATTCTAGATATGCACTAAAATGGGTAAATACCAATTGAGCCTTGATGAGGACATCAAGAGTCTAAGAGGGGACATTGAAACGTCAAATGATTTGAGGCCTTAAAAGTTTGATCTTAAAAAAATTATCATGCGATTCATATCACCAAGGTGTACCTCCTATTCAAGGAGCCTATCACTAAAAAATATGTAGTTAAGTGTGCTCAACACAGAGTAGTACTGTAACGCCCAGGCCCACTACCCAAGGCTCTAGTAGAGTTTTAGGAATGACGACTGTCCCCAGAGACCACCACTAGCCTTAACTGCGCGCTTTGTCCTCACTCACGCGCATGTCAGGATCAACTTCCCGATAGGTCACCCATCCCAGTACTACTCCAAGCTGAGCACGCTTAACTATGGAGTTCTTAGTGATGGGCTCCCAGAAAAGGAGGTGCACCTTGGTGATATGGGTAGTCCAATCATTCCTTTTAAGATCAACTTATCTGAGGCCTTAAATCCTGGAATGTTACAATCTCCCCCACTTAGACTCTTGACGTCCTCGTCAAGGCTCAACTATATGACCTCATAATTTGACCCCATTTTAGTACAGACCCACAATGACCCATGGACACCCAGCTCCCGATCACGGAATACCAGCGCAAGGGTGGCTATGTCAACCATGGACAACCCTTTCCTACATGCCTGGACCGCACGGCTCAAGACTGGCATGCCATGCCCATGTGGGCCCCACCTACTGGAGGGGTTATGGCTCTGATACCATTTGTAACGCCCATTCCTACTACCCAAGGCTCTAGAAGAGTTTTAGGAATGATGATTGTCCCCACAGACCACCACTAGCCTTAACTGGGCGCTTTGTCCTCACTCACGCGCATGTCCGGATCAACTTCCCGATAGGTCACCTATCCCAGTACTACTCCAAGATGAGCATGCTTAACTATGGAGTTCTTAGTGATGGGCTCCCAAAAAAGGAGGTGCACCTTGGTGATATGGGTAGTCCAATCATTCCTTTTAAGATCAACTTATCCGAGGCCTCAAATCCTAGGATGTTACAAGTACTAGGATGGGTGATCACTCAAGAAGTTTATACTGGCTTGACAAAGTGTGCAGTTAACGCTAGCAGTGATCTATGAAGTCATTCGTCATTCTTAAAACTCTACTAGAACCTTGAGTTGTGAGTGTGGGAGTATCAAAGGACCATCTAAAGTCATCGTTCTGGAGATCTAGGACCATTAAATGGAAAGTCGTGGGACATAATTGAATAAACAATATCTTGATTCACTTATATAGGAAATTATTACACAATTCAACCCCGATGGGATCACAAACCCTACCCAATTTCACAAATCGATTGACCCCTACATGCCCAACGACCCACCCTTTATGTAGAAAAAGACAAGGAAAAGTCCACAAAAACTTGACTAACAAACCCGATCATGTTCATTCAACCTCCTCAAGTTTGTGTCTAGGTTCCAAAACATAGTGAAACCTATGAAAAACATTAAAAATCAAGCCAAAACCATGGTAGATAATTGACACTACCCAGGTTTACCTTCCCGACCTAGTTAACTTAGCCCAAAACTCATGAAACAAAAAAGGAAGTTGACCCAACCATGCCTTACAAAACTCGCCCGATTCAAGGGTAGGTGTGACACAAAGTCAAGCTAACAACTAGGAGTATCCTACACGTTCAACCTGACCAAGATGGCTTGAACTCATATGAGTTTAGGCTGACCTGACCCTGGTTCAAGCCCATTAAGACCCTACTTCAAGGCTCAAACTAGTATTAAGTTATAAACCTACGTTTTTTCAAATTATAGACATTTAATAATTTTAGTTCGTAAGTGCAATCATGCATACAAGGATTCTAACAAGTAACATATTTTATCATTTGATTTGTCAATTGTATTTTTTTAAAGATTATGATTGTCTTTAAGCTTGCATCAAGAGTGAAGACATACTTTCAAATTTACAAGATTTCAAGACTATTCCATTTTATAATTATACACATGATTATTTTGTGAAACAAGAAAATGATCGAGATTCATTACTTATCCTTATTTGTTTTTGTAGTATTGTCGTTTCAAACTAAAGTTATCGATAGCATAGGATATTTCATAATCATTTAGTCAGGACTAGTAATCATTAACTGCTTATGTCATTAATTAGGTTACCATTTAAACACATAGATAAGAGATCAGACTAAGTATGAGTACTAAATTTAGGATTTTAAGAACTAACCTGAATTTGATTCATTACAAATTTTCTAGTGAGAAGTATCCTTCTTTATGTTGGGTTAATGTCTCTTGTCTTATTTTTAAGGATATTAGATATTGTGTAATAATATTTGGTAAGTTCAAATCAGATAGTCTTGGAGTCCAAGATAATGTTTAACATTATCCTCTCCTCCTTTCTATTAACTATTTGACTTTATCTCACCATTATCCTTTTCAATAGATTAGTCTTATCCTCTCTTATCACCTTTTATGGGTTGATATTACTTTTTAGGATTGTCTTATCGAGTACTACTAGAGTAGTGTAAATAAGACATAGTGTCGTATGATATAGTGCACCGGTGTGTGCTAATGTGTGGATTCCAACATATGGTAACTTTGAGTGTGCCAACATGGGAGAACATTGTGCGACAACATTGTAGGCTAAAGGGGGAAACAAAAAATATAGCCAAAAGGGAAGAGAACGAGAGTGAGTTAAGGAATTCTATTGTGGGGAAAAGATTGTGAGAGATTGGTATTCCTTCAAATCTTGTGAAGGTTTTTGCTTAATAGAATATTCTGTCTTCTTTGCCAAATTTGTTCTCATTGGTTATTGCTTGATGTTTCACTTTTGTCAGTCGAGGGCTATTTTTTTGTGTGCATACTTGGGTTGTATCTCGCATAAGGGAATTTATTGGGATTTAAAACTTCCCCAACATTTAATGATTCTTGAAATGGTATCAGATCCAGGTTCATGCGAGACAATCAGAAAAAATGGGAGGCACATAAAAATATGACAATGTTGACAACTACTATTGGAAGACATCTGATAGAAAATCTTGATGGCAGCATTATCATGGAATTAGGAGGGCATGAATCCATTGGTTGTGAAATACTAATGCGAGGTGGAGTCATGCTATTTACTTGCAAGGGGCAAGTGTCCATGGAGGCTACCTAGTTCTATCAACTGGTTGGATTTCTAACCAAAAAAGGAGCAGCTGACAAGAGGTCTACCAACACAAGAGGTGTAGATGAACAATAGTATGAGTAGCAAGCATCATGAATCCAAAGAGTGCAACATGTATTCAACTCTTAGGGGTAGTCTGGTGGAAACTACAAACTCGATTGTAAATTTCAACATGTGCAGAGCAAAGCTGTCAACTGTTATACGGAGGAAGATGTGGTAGGACCAACCACGCAGTGTCATCAAATGAGTGCGGCTCAAAGAAGGCACAACCCTATGACATGGGGGGAAAAGGTGCAGAGGATGCATTTGTGGTATAGTTTTTCAAACTGTACAACATGAGGAGCTCTCACATTAAGGGTCCATACAATGATGTCTGAATACACACTCCATATTAACGTACATGATGATACACTTCTAGAAACAGAAGCAACTTCTGAGAGCTGAAGCATAGAACAAGAATGGAAACAAATTATACAGGAGAAGCAATTATACATCAGTGGATAAGATTCAAGGTGGAGATTGTTGGGATAATGTCTCTTATTCTATTTTTGAGGATATTAGATATTGTCTAATAATATAGGATAAGTCTAAAATTGAATAGACTTGGAGTCTAAGATAATGTTGAACATTATCCTCTCCTCCTTCCTATTAATTATTAAACTTTATCTTTCTATTATCCTTTTCAATATATTAGCCTTATCCTTTCATATTACCTTTTGTGGGTTGGCATTACTTTTTGGGATTCTCTTATCGAGTACTACATGAGTATTGTAAATATGACATAGTGTCGTATGATAGGGTGTGCTAATACGTACCAATGTATGATAACTCTAGGTGTGCCAATGTGGGACAACATTGTCTGCCAACATTGTGGGCCAGAAGGGGAAATAAAAAAGATATCCCAAATGAGAGAGAAAGAGAGTAGGTTCTAAATTCTATTATTTGTAAAAGATTGTCAGAGAGCGGAAGTCCTTGTAATGTAGTGAATAATTTTTCTTAATAGAATTTGTAGTCTTCTTCTCCAAATATATTCTCGTTGGTTATTATTTGGTGTTTGACTTTTGTCAATGGGGGACTTCTATTGTTTTTGTTGTGCATGCTTGGGATGTATCTCGCATAAGGATTTTTATGAGCTTGATGACTTCCGCATCATTAAACAATTCTTCACTTTGAGGTGTCGATGAGTTGAAGGTAAGGGATCTTTTCTCTAGTGGGGTCTTAGAGTCAACACTCTTGGGTACCACCCATGGTGTTTTATATAACTATGTATTCATGACTAAATTTTTGTTATATACCTTGATTCTATTGTATTTGTTGTAAGTAATGGACATGTATACCTTTTGTATAACTAGATTTTTTACTTGATCAATACGTGTTCATATATGAATATGTTGTGCCTTGCTTTGCATTTGTGTGAATGAATCTTGTTGGGAATCCTTCAATGAACTCATTGTTGTATGATATGTGAGATATTATTAATAAATATTATTCAATTTTTGTTTATGGATTTCTTCACCTGACGCACTCAATATTGGGGTGTGTTTGCGCATTAATCCTATGATTGAGCTCTGCGTCAAGTGTGGATGAGTCTCCATCATGTCACCTTAGTACATTCACCAATGTTCATTGTACTAAGTCTGATGACATTCTTCATGGAAGGAGAACGTAACTTTCCATGGATGTCTCAAATGTTTCTAGACATAAATGTATCTAGTCGAGGCTTTAGGTTTTGGGGTCTTCTTTAGTGGTATCTAACTTTTCCTCTTAGATTCACTATTGTCTTTAGAAACTATCCTATTTTGGAATCTCCATATGATAAGATATATGAGTATCGTTTGTTAATTGATATTTATCTACTTTGAATTTCATATATCAGAGACAAGGTTTCCTATCTGAGGACTTCTAGTGAAATCATAGCATTACCTCATCTTTCCAACTCTCAACTGTGCACTGCACTATTGCTCATTTGTTTCTCATGTGCTTGATGAATGGAGTGAATAAGATATACAAGTCCTAAGGATAGAAGTAAAATTTGTACTTTAAATATATTTAATATTTTCATGATAATGACAATTATTTCTCCATAGTTAGAGAAAACTAGACTATTTATAACAAAAAATACATACAATAATAGATGTCATCATGCTATACTTATTATCATGAGTGTTTAATTCTCCAAAACTAATAATTTTTTATAGTTACCATTATTTATTGATCGCACATGTTAGTATAAAAAATAACAATGTTTAGACTTAAATTGCCACTTACATTCATCAATGTGATCAATTATACTATATTTTAATAAGGGTTGGAACAATTCCTAGTATATACTTCCATTACAGATATGTTATTCTATCAATGTATATCATTTAAAACCAACTCTGCTCCAACTCTAAATGTACATTTTAAACTAATGATTTTGGCACCATAGAGACTAGGGCTGAGCATCGGTCCAAAACCAGACTGGACCAGACTGAACCGGACCGGATTTCGACAAATATATGGACCGCAGACCGGATCGTTTTGAGATAGGACCGGACCAGGACCGGACCGTTTTGTGCTAGGACCGGACTGGACCGGACCGTTTGACCGTAATCAGCCTTTTTTTACATGTTTTACAACTTATTTAATTGTACAAAGTTGATAATCTTCGTCACTTCTAACAATTATATAACTTTAGTATCAAACATTTATACTAGTAGTGCTTATATATGTACTTTATTTGTAGTTATTATAGAATACACCTTCAAATATACATGAATTTTATATAAAAGTTAGTCTGTGGTCCAGACTGGTTTTGGACTGGACCGGACCAAAGACCGAACTCATCGAAATTCCCGGAATGCGGACCGGACCGAACTCAAAATGGACCAGACCAGACCGGACCAGACCGAATTGAGCAGTCCGGTCAGGTTTTGTGGTCTGGACCATTATTTTCTCACCCCTAATAGAGACTGATCAACTAATTCTCAAGTATGGATAGGAAATATTGATTCAAGTTTAACTATAATGCATTATTTCCAAAATTGGTAAATAGGAAAGTTAATGTGTTGTCTCAATCATTATCACTCAATTAGAGTATAATCCCCAATAAAAATAGTTCTTTCTTCATTCCCATGGATCTTCTAGGTTTCTAGGTATTAATTTTAAGTATTTGTTGTGATATGCAATATTTGGTTATTTTTCAATGTCTTAGATGATATTCCTATAGACTTTTAAATAGGAATTGTTTTAATATTACCTTACGTTTGTTACTTTTACAAGTGAGTTAGAGATAGATTGCAAAACATTGTGTTACATTCACGACCTTAAAACCAATATCCTACAATACATTAAAGAGGTTGTCCATTTATACATGTAGTACAATAACCGTGCAAAATGTCTAGGTTTTGGTTCTCTTTTTAAGTTTGATAAAAACCTTATTAATTACATATAAGATTTCATATATTTTTTCTTATGTGGTAATACTTATTAAATTTATAAATAATTTTGGTTTATTTGTTGGTAGATGATCTTGAAGAAACAAATATATTTACATTACCTCAACTTATGTGATAATTAGTGCAACAAATTTATTAGAGGATATTTAATATTTATTGTACATTTTTATTCTTTATCTCCAAGACCTATTATTTTCAAGAGGGTCTTCCATATGTATAATTACATATATGTTACATTTCTTGTTCAAATATGATTGAGATAGGTGCCCAATCAATGCTCATGTTCAAGATTTCATATCAATTCATAGTCATAAATGCACTCCTATCATAGGTAAACTGAAATACACCCTATATTAGATGATCCAATCTAATGATATGATTTCATATTTATTATGCGTCCAAATATAGTTCTCAACCATGTATCAGACAATAATGACATTTGATAATTTTTAAATGAGATGACTATTTTTTATAAACATTTAAGTTGGATTATGATGATCTAATCTCTCAGAAAAATAAAAAACTCCATTTTGTTTAGAAAACATTCCATTTGTATCTTTTTGTCTTGATGATGATTATTTTTATTTGATGACTAAAAAAATGATCGCTTGACTTGCTTTTAAATATGGACCCAAAAAATGTGTTTTGGTATGTTTTGATTAGATCATAAAAGAGAGTAGACTTTAATATTTTTCTTTATTTATATCATACCTTTCTCTAGATAATTTTTTGAAGCATAGATGTGTAAGGGAAACAACTCACCCTTTATTTTTATCTTAATGATGTTTTCAGAGATTTCTCATGTCTTTAGAATTTATTTTACTATAAGGTGAACTATAAATGAGTGTCTTGATAAGTTTTAATATTTTTCATTCAAATCGATAACAACCAATTTAGGATGATTTGTGCAAATTTCACTACCATGCTAATCATCATTTAATCATGCATCATCATTTTTGTTTAAGCATGCATCATAATTTTTTTAAGCATGCATCATCATATGAATCTTACACTTGTAGAGCAATCCTTTTACTTTAAAACCTAGTTTTGGTGTAAAGTACAATTTACCCAAAACCTGGGGTGCAACATGTAAAATATACCTTTTTGAGTATCTTTTATGACTCTTGGCATCAATTAGAGTAAAGAAAATGAGGGGGCACCTCATTTGAGTAACTATATAAGAAGGATAATCATTGTAATTGAATAATCAAGATGTATGCAAAATGACCCTTATATATGTATGACTTAATAAAGTGTTTGGCTTCTTTTCCTCTAAACCAAGGTTGAGAGATACGTTTGCATGTTATGAGAAGGGAGGAATATCATGCTTTGTCTACAGAATTAATTTGTAATTTCTCAAAAAGGTTGATTAGCCTTTTTGCTGTCATTTGGACTAACATACACACACACACACACTGATATATATATATATATATATATAGGTGCACAACTTGCACTCATCTAGAAGCTATTCTAGATTATTCGAATTTTCTACATGACATGCACTCTCATGTGCACTACATGACCCCAAATGTTATTGACACATACATATCCAATGTGCATGACATGATTCATTGAAACATGTCATGTACCACATTAGTAGCAACTCATTTGGAAATCACCCCAATTCATGATGTGTTGATCAATGACACAATGTGCAAGCTCATAAATAATCACTCCCCACGGCCTCAAGTATGACATGTTAAATGGTTTTAAGTCTAAAATTTGGAAAATACCATGGTACTCGGTGTGAAGGATCTTGTTCATAACATGCAACATCGTGTAATTGGAAAAATACAAAGAGTGGAAGGACGGTTATTGGTGAAAATCTTACATTTGTTCAGTCCAAACTCAAGAAAATGGGAAGAGGTCACTCCACTAAATAAAAGACTAAAAGGAAGAAGAAATAAGTCTTGGAAGTAGGTTTATTTCTCTTCAACCCTTGGAAGCTTCAAGAGCACCTCTATTGTAGATGATGAATCCTTTATAGATGTTGTATCTCATTTTAATCCTTTTTCTGATCTGTTTTCTTCTAGTTACTCAATGGATATTGTTAATTTCATGATGGACAATCTTGTTCGTTCATCACCATTCATTATGGAGTAATCCCCTTTTATTTGGTGCTTAAATGGCACCTATTTCAACATGTCAAACAAAAATCCTTCCTATTAATTTCTTTATCTTGTTTCTCTAATTGTTGTTAAATCCTTTAGAGAACTAATGGAAACAATTTTTTTATCTCCCCATATTTCTACCCGTGAGAGGTATACATATAGTAGAGGGCAATTAGAGCTCTAATTTGTATCAGTGAAGGGAAATTTGTTTGAACCAAGCTAAATAAGAAGAAAGACTTTGCTATCCTAAGAGACATTAAAACTTAGCACTCGTGTGAGACATCCCATGTTTTACATTTCTTATAGACTTTCTTAATTTGTTTTTAATAATCAAATTTTATATATGTTTCTATATGTGTAAAAAATTCTTCCTTATGCTTATGTAGATAACTGCTATTCAAGATTTTGTGTAAACAACATCCTACATGTGATATGACGAAGTAAATGTTAGAAATTCCTAGTGCATGACTTGCAATCTGTCCAACATATGATGCAATTGACAACATCCAATTGTATTCTTGTTATATGCCTATTTTACCCCACGTATACTCCATTATTTCAGGGATAGAATATTAAATCCCACAATTGCTTGCAATTTATGTTATTATGAAATAGTTATTACTTTACTTCTCTTTAGTAGGAAAATCCCAAAAGTTTGTGTATGATAACCAACTTTATCAATTGACAAATCATGTCCACAAGACCCATCATTGGCTGTCATCATCTTGAAAACTAATTAGTCACCAATCAACAAAAAGGGCATGGCCAAACCATCACTGAAACCATGAACTCATCAATTAATGGAATTACTAACTAGACACCGATGAATAAGGAAAACCATCAACAATGGTAGGATTTCTCATCTACCAATGATCCGACAACATGTCATGAACAAATGGAAAGATAGTGGGTCACCAAGTGAAGAGAAGGCAAGATCCAACCATTGATGAGATACTTATCTTCATCAACTGATGAAGGGACCATATCATCAATCGATGAGCCCCCAAACTTCACCAACCACATACCGATGATGGAGTAGCTCCATCAACATATGGAACCACCATCAACCAATGGAAGCACTGCCTCCATGAATCGATGATGATATGACCACCATCAACTGATAGAAACCCTACAACTTTAGTCACTAACAAAGTTAGTTGAGTGTGTGCTACAAGGCACATTCCCCCAATGCTTACGGAATAATAAAAAAACACTTGCACTCAGGTACCTCAAGAACACACCCAATCCCTATAAATGAGGACCCCAACCTCTAAAAATAGGCATCTCTTCTTGACCACAAAGTGTTGTTGGTTTGGAACCAAAGCATTGATCTCCATCTGGTAGATGAATGCAAAGGCCCTAATCTCCTCCCATTCACATCATTAGGAGGAATATACTACCTACCTTTAAGAGAAGGAAAGTATAATAAGATTTCCCTTCCATTCATCTTGCCGTCAACCACTAAATAGGAGGTCTTCGTCGATATTCAGTAACCCAACATATTATATTTTGTCCTTTTTATCTCCTTCTCTTTCATTTTGTTTCACATTCGTACACTATTTTTTTTGGGTGATAGCTCTTGTTTCATGTAAATTAGAAATGTCACTCACCAACATGAGTGGATGAACTCATCAACTTGGATTAGGAGTAGCCACCACAACCTCACAACCATATAAATTTTCATATTTTGTTGAATGTATATAAAGTTGTCTATGTTCATCTCCTTGCTCTTGCCTGTTATCAAATCATTACTTCCTTATCTACCATCTTGTGATGTTTGATTTAATATGCCCTAAGAAAGTAGTATTAGATCAGATATGGAGTTAAATAGTGGTGTGAATGCAAAAAAGGGTTGGATCCCTAGAGATGATGATCATATGGTTGGATGTTTGTCATCTTGAGAGCGATACTCATAATATACATCTAACCCAATATTTAGAGGGAGGGAATAGATATAGATGGTGATATCTCATAAACTATGCCAATGAAATGCTATCGGTTTGAATGTTTGCATGTTGGTGAGTTTGCTAGTAGGTGAAACTTGATCTAAGTTCTGTCTAAAATTTTGAGATCTACCAAAAAGAACTAATGCTTATTTTTATTTTATAGTGTAGTTTTGTTTTATTGTCTTATTCTTAGTCTTGTTGTTACTCCATTATGTGAGGAATACATCTTTTACTACTTAAATTGACTTGGCTAAGCTAAGATCCAAGGTCCTAACTACTGGTCACTACTTATGCTTGTGTTACCAATTTTACCGGTTTTGACCACGTATTACTTGTAGGTGTCTCAAATGTTTGGGTTAGAAACTTAAAGCCCAATTCTTAAGAGCTATCTCCAATACTCTCATATATTAGACATGAATTTGAAGGTGATAAACTTTAAGCAGTGTTACCAAAGATAAGAAAACTGACAATTAAGGTCTACTTAGTCTTCATATGTGTTTTTATTTCAAATAGTAGACTTAAATGAACAAAATTTGAAACTTTGTATTTATCTTGAGAATTTAGTTTGTGTTTGATGTTTCACCCAAACTCGTCAAATTCTCAAGTATGAAACACACATTACTTTTAATAGAAAAGGATACTATCGATAAAGTTGGAAATGGAGCCAGAGGTAGATGAGCGGGTGCAAGAGGAGGAAGAGATGGAGTCGTGCCACAAGTTTTTATTTTTTCCTTATGTTTCTTAGCTACAACAAGAGATGACAAGACTAGGCAACCTGTTGTATCTTAAAGGTTGAATGTTGCCAACTTCTACTCAAACTTGAGTTCATTGCTACAATCCAATAAATCACTTTTGAGGGGGAGGGGGAAATCCCTAAAAAATAACCCCAATCACCATGTTCATGCCTTAAAGAATGTATGTGACACCTTGAAGATAAATAGGGTCCCTTAAGAATTGATCTACTACAGAGCGTATCATTCTCTATATGTGACAAGGCTCTTGCATGGTATTACACCTTAAAGCATAGGAGTATAGCAGACTAGGACGGCTTAGATAATGCATTTGTGAGTAAATTCTTCCCAATTGAGAAGATAACCAAAGTAGAAACAAGATTACTGGGGTCAACAAGAATTCTCCAAAAAACTTTATAATAACTAGGAGAGATATCATCTATTGAAGAGTGTGACATCACCATGGTTTTGACCATGGATACCTAGTTACTACCTTCTATAATGGTCTCAATTAGAGTGAAAGAAAAGGTATAAATTCAATCATTAGAAGTGATTGCATGGGGCTGAACTCTGAAAACTCTAGAGAAATAAAATAAAACATACAAGGTCTTCAATATGGGTGGGACTATGAGAGGGAACATATTATAAACATCTCTTCCATGTGAAACACCAACTCAAAGGTTTTGGAAAATCTAACAAAAAATCTGCACAAAATGGCTACTAATGTATGAGACTTAAAGGAGCACAATGTAAAGGGAAAGAGCTCTGTGGAAACAATCATGAATTTTTCTACATGAAAAGAAATTTGACATATCTCATATCATTACATTTACAGACATGAAGAAGTAGATAATAAAGAGGGAGTCTTTGAAAATGTGTCTTTTTCCAATTATACTATGCCATATCATGTTGGATTCTCCTATGGAAACACGTCAAAACTAGAAAAATATCACATCCTTAATAACCTTCTAATCCATCTAGGTTTGTAAGAGGTAAGAAACCTCCTATTTTGCAATGCACTACCAACTTATAACAAACTAAAAACTTTCAAAAGTGTCCAAAGTCCAATGATAATGAGATGTTTGCCTTCATGTAGAGACAAAATGAGATACATGATAAGCAAAATCAAATCATAATAAATAGCAACAACATGTTGAGAATTATGCAAGATCAAATGGGTAGTGTGAACGGCCAACTTTCTTATCTTCAACATCAAAACAATACGACAGATGAGATCTTGGAACATCTAGAAAACCTGGTACATAATCCAATTGGGAAATTTTCATCCAATACAATTAAAATCCTAGGGAGAACAAATCAGCCATGAAGCATTCTATTAGGTCTAGAACATTCCACAACTTAGTCAGTGCCAACACTCAATAGGAAGGACTCTTATGCGTACACCTTACTGTCAACATGAAACTAGTGAGGTCAAACAATAGAAGACATGTAGACCTATTCCTAAGAAAAGTGCAGCTAAGGGAAGGGGTAAGGGTAAGAATCATGCCAAAGACAAGGAAGAATAATCAAATGAAGAAGTCTTTGCCAATAGGGACCCATATTCTTCTAGAATACCCTTTCCATATAAATTGATCAAGTCTCATCTCAAGAAGAGATACGAGACATTCATTAGATCCATGAAAAAATTGCACCTTGATATCCCATTTTTGGATGTTATTGAGGAAATGCAAACTTATGATAAATTATTCTACAAAGAGGATACATGGAGAAAGGAGGAAACTATTAAGATTTTGATGATGTTAGATTCTTTTGTTCAAATGAAAATACCTACCAAATAAAAGGATCATGAAGCATTAATGATCTCTTTCTATGTAGGAGATTATGAAGAAAGGAAAGGTTTAGTTGATCTGGTTCAAGTATAAGTATTATGCCAATAACGATAGCAAAGCGACTCAGTCCAAATAACCTGGGGAAGACATGAATGAGAACCCAACTAGCTGATTACATCTTTACAAATCTAGTAGAGATCGTTGAAGATGTGTTGATAAGGGTAGGAAGCTTCTTTATTCCATGCGGCATTATTCCAATCAACACAATCAAAAACCCAACTTGTCCCATGATTTGCCCCATGGGAAGAGCCATTATTGATGTGGAAGTTGTTGGTTGTATGTCCTAAGAGGCAATCATACTGTAATTCTAATGAAACATATTGTAATTTGATTTGATTAGTGATATAGGAACTTCGAATTATTATGTTTGCTTCAATATGAGATAATAAATAAATATAATAATTTATGAAAACAATATGATTCAATGACGTGATTTTATGAGGATCTAAATATGAGATCATGTTTATGTAAAGAGTATTCATTCCTATCTAAATCCCTAGTAAGATATTATTGTGGAAGTTAGGATTATGATAATATAGTAAGACTAGTATGTGTGTTGATTGATGACTATATATCATTACTCATCATATTGGATATCAAGTTAAACACATATGTACTTGTTATGAACAAGTGTACTGGACGTACCCACTTTGAGTGTGATACATGGAAACCAATAATGGTGGTCATAATCATACCTCAATGTGATAGTGGTGATTATGGCCTTAAACCTAAAGTTACGACAATGATTTCATGTTGTTTAATGTTCTTTAACACTATTCAACATGAACTTGAATAAGATTTGCTATACAAGTAGTGCCTAGTGCATTATGACACATGTGGATTACTGTAATTGACATAGATGGAATTTGTCTCTCTCACTGGAGTGACATCCCAACCACTTGATGAGTGAGGCTATGAAATGCATGGTCATGCTCATGTGAGTCAACAAATGATATTCTACTCATGTATATCTTAATTACTCTACTCTAGATGAAGGAAAAATATTGAACATTAATAGGATGGTTTTTCCATGCATTTGATTCATTCTGGATTTTAGATGCAAAGGGATTATATGGTCATTGTAATAGTGGTCACAATACTAGTTCAATGTTGTTCTCATACTTATTTAAGTACTTGGGTGTCCATAAACAATTTCTAGACACCAATCATGCTTGTGAAGTGATAATTCAATAATGGACATTGCTACCAATGTAATGTGGATCCTATAGGGTTATACACATAGGATGCATTGGAATAGGAGTATAATTGTAGACACTATTGGAAATGTTCCAAGTAAAATTGATTACTGAAATGTTTATATAATAAACTAGACCAATACTGGAGTAAATTCCTAGAAAGTTGGCTAAAAGGTCTAAGCTAATTGGTTTAATCAGTACTTATCAACTCATATGGTAAGTTGATTGGCTAACCCCAAGTGATCGATTGGTGTTTCCCTTCGTGTTACTAAAAATTGTCCAATAGACTAGTGTGATTAATCTATCAATTAATTAAAGGAATAATTCTAGTTAGTTCTGACTTAGCCAAGTGAGTGATTGGCTATCTATGTGTGAACCTCTTTAAACAAAGTTGTTGACTTTTCATTTCTGAGGGATTTAGAAACCACGATTCCTTGCCTCTCTGATTTGAAGGGGCGTGATGACTGAGTCATTATTATACGCTCTTGCATGTGATAACCCTATCCATCCGTACTCACAAGGGAATAGAGAAGGAAAGGAAGTGAATATTAGTATGTTTCTAATGGAAAGGTTGATCCTTCCCTGCCAACTCAAGAAACACATCAAGAAGTTCTTGTCCATCTACATGAACTATGTAAAGATGTAGGTGTTACATAACTACATTGGGAGGATGTTGTTGAGGACCATCCATGCACCACCATGACCAGCGCACACTGGCACACAAGGACACCACTGGACTTTTTCCATAATAAGGTATTTACCGCACACCTGCTTTCCAAATAAATCTTTGTTAAAGATATCTGGTTGTAGATAACATGGAGATAATTTTTTGTTTTTTCAACTGTCACCTCCATGATCCCTAGTAGACTTTCATCATAGCAATCTAAGTTGGAAATTACCACAATGACTTTAGATTCGAAGATAATATGAAAGGCCCTTCTTATTTGGATCGGTCTACTTCCGAGATAGTTATAAGCATCTATGTACTAATATCTAGGAACATAATACTATTGTGGACCCTCTAACTTGGGCCCTAACCAAAGAAAACCTATGATTATCAACAAATTAAGGTTGAAGATTTATTAGAATATATTTTCACTAAAAAAGATGACATTATTATCATGGAAGACTTAGAGGAACTTGAACTCAAGACATCCATGTATTTTTCTTTGAAAAGAATACTGGATGTTGAAGAAGATCCCAAACCCTTACCTGAGTTGAAACAACTCCCAAGGGACTTTATATGAGTTCTTGGATGAAGAAGGAAGAAACCTAGTCATAATTGATTCATCCCCGCCTGATTAGAAAAGTAACAATTACTTTTATAATTGAAGTTAAGAAGGAAAGCCATCATATATTCAATACATGATATCAAATATTTAAGCCATGCAAATTGTATGCATATAATTATTCTAGATAAAATGCTAAAGAGATGGCTCAAGGGAAGAGACTTTTGAACCAAAACTTGCATGAGGTCATTAAGAAAGAAGTGATCAAACTATGTGATGCTAAAATCACATCTATCATCAATGACATATTATGGGTAAGTCTTATCCATGTTGTACCCAAAAGAGGAAATATGACAATAGTCAAGGGTGAGAATGAAATTAAACTCACAACACTAGATAATTAAATATGGTGAATGTGCATTAACCATATAAAGCTAAATGAAACCACAAATAAGGATCATTTTCCATTATTCTTTGTTGATCAAGTTCTTGAGTGTCTTGCACACCACTATTGTTTTTCCTATCTTGAAGGGTATTCTGGACTTTATCAAGTAAATGTTCACCTCGAGGATCAAGAAAAGACAATATGTACGTGTTTGTATGGTACACATGCTTTGTGAAGATTTTTGTTTGTATTATGCAATACACCTGCTACGTTTTAGAGGTATATGATATATGTTTTTGCTGATTTTCACAAAGACATTATGGAAGTCTTGGTGGGTGATTTCTCCACTTCTGGTTCATAATTTGAGAATTTCCTATGAAACCTTCACTAGAAATTGCAAAGATATGAGTAGAAACACTTTGTGCTTAACTTGGAGAAATTCCATTTCATGGCATAAGAGGGAATTGTTCTAGAACACAAGCTGTCAAAAAAGAGTATAGAAATAGAACTAAGAAAGGGGAAAGACATATCTAAACTTTACCCGCATAAGTTATCAACATATGTGTGAAGTTTCTAAGGACATTCATGTTACCATAAAAGTCTTTTTGAAGATTTTTAAATCTTTTCCAAGTTTACTTGTGAAAGAAGCTACCCTCAACATTGATGAAAATTTCTTAAAGGACTTCAACACTCTATATACACTCACTAAAACACCCACCATCCAAGATTCTGATTGAGACTTCAAATTTGAGCTGATGTCGAATACAAGTGATTATGCATTCGGTGCAATTATTGGACATAAAAAGGATAAGAAACATCATGTTATTTACTATGCAAGAAAAAAAATCTTGATGAAGGTGAAGTCAACTATATAACTTGATATAATGAAATGCTTGCAATAATATAAGAATTTGATAAGTTCAAATCTTACTTGATAAGAGATAAAGTCATAGTGTATAATAACCACCAATTCTAAATATCTTATGACCAAGAGGGATACAAAACCTAGACTTTTGAGATGGACATTCCTTATATAGAAGTTTGATCATGATATCGTTGATAAAAAGGGATCAGAAAACATAGTAGCTGACCACTTGTCAAGAATACATATGGAGGAAGATGATTCCCTACCAATGAATAATACCTATCTAGACAAATCCTTAATCCTAGCTAAATATATTGATCCTATGACCCCATGGTATCCTGACATATGCAACTATTTGGCTTACTAACAACTACCCCCTAAGAGAACTTACAATAAGAAAAGGAAACCCTTTTATGATTTGAAGAATCACTATTGGGATGATCCTCTTTTATTATGTAAAGATACACACAATCTCTACTGAGGATGCATACCCAAAGAGGAAGTTCCTAAAATGATTTATGAATGTGATGTGTCACCACTTGGTGGAGACTCAGTTGTAATCTGAATAGTGGAAAAGGTATTTCTATCATGATTTTATTGAGCTACTCTATTTACAGATTCACAAGCTTATGTGACAACCTTTGACAAATTTTAGTGAATATGAAATATCTCTAGGCACAATGACAATGCATGTCTTTGACTGGATATAAGTTGACCCTTCACATCATATTATGTCAATCAATATATTATACTTGCAATTGATTGAGTGTCAAAATAGGTATAGGCTATAACAACTCCTACATATGATTCAAATGCCATAATGAAAATGTTAAAAAATCATCTATCCTAGATATGGAGTCCCAAGGACCACCATAAATGATGAGTCTTTCACTTTAGAAACAATTTGAAGACATTTTAAATAAACATCGAGTAAAACACAAGGTTGCAACACCCTATCATCCCAAGACATCAAGACAAGCCAAAGTATCCAACATGTAGATACAACAAATCTTGAAGAAGACAGTTGGAAAATCTAGGAAAGCCTAGGCCACTTAACTAGAGTTTCCATGTGGTAATATCAAACAACTTTAAAGATTCCAATAGGAATCACTCCATACATATTGATCTATGTCAAAGCAAGCCACTTGCCTCTAGATCTAGAACACAAGGCATTTTGGGAAACCAAATCATTAAATATGGACCTAGATCTAACAAGTAAGAAAACATTCCTATAGAAAGTGAAGCTCCATGCCTATGAAAATTCCATGATATACAACCAAAGAAAAATTGTCTGGAAGTATGCACATTTTAGAAGAAAGGATGTGAGGAAGGAGACACGCTCTTGTGGTTCAATCTGTCTATCATACTTTTTTAGCAAAACTGAGGTTTAGATGGTCATGTCCTTTCACTTCGATTGAAATGTATTCATCTGGAATGATGAAGTTGTTCACTAAAAAGTTGGGACACGTAGAGTAAAAATGTGTCATGATGAAACATTCACATTGAGGTCCGATAGGCATCTCACTAAAAGTCAAGATAATGACTTAAAATTCATGGTGCTTGGAAGGCAGCCTAAAATCTATCTTTCCTTGTATTTCTTTATTTTGTCCTTCAATTTCTATTTTTTAATTAATATTATACTTTACAATATGCATTCACTAGTTTTCAATTTTACTTTTCAAAATTTCACACATTAGTGTTAGTGTCAATATTATAAAATATGGTGAATGACCTACACTTGATTGAATCAATGTAGGGCATTGATGTACATGAGACTATCTTACTAAAAAGGGAACCCTCAAACCAGTGAAATTATCAAGGTCCTATATCCTTATCAATTTATGAATATTAGAGGATTCATCAGTCTTAAAACCAATAATTTCTTTGGTGGGTAAAGCCTATACTAGAATCATCAAGCACAAATCTTTCATCAACTAAGTATTTCCATCATTCGGAGTGATTTCACAAAAACTCCATCTATCAATGGGGGCCAATGCCTCCATCTATAAACAACTAAAGATCCTTCATTGATATTTGAATGAAGAATTTTCATCAGAATACGCTCACTGTATTCATCATTAGTTGAAGAAATCTGCCACACCATCAAAAGATGTAAATAATCTTCTTGATTGATAGGCAACCACCAAATTCCCATCGATAGTGGGATGAAACCTTTTCATCAGGAGGCAACCTATATGAATACAAACCTGATGAGGTTTCCATTGAGAATTTCCTTCCTCCATTGATGAATCTAGTACCATCGTTGACTGACACATACCTAATTATCATCGGTTGAGACCATAAAATTTCAGTAGTCCTTCTTCAACTGATGAAACCAGTGTGTTATGATGATACAATGCGGGAGCCACACCACTTAACCAACACCTATAAAAGTGGTTGACCAAGCTTAGGATCAATTTTTTTTTGGAACCCTAGTCTCCAAGTGAGAGTTAAGAACCCTAAAATAGTTATTGTTGAGCCAACCACTCTCATTGGTGACAAATATCATAAGACATGATATTTTCATCGATTGGGTCATCATCAACCTCTTCTCATCATCATTAGACACCTTCCAGCAAAGATCCTATTCTCCTCTATGTGATTTGACTCATGATTGATATGGAGGACAGACTAGCAAGTGTAGATCAATAAGGAAACTTGTCAATCATGACCATGTCTAGAACTAGGATGACAACCACTCCTTGATTATTGTTGGTTGGTGCCACGAAGGAGATGCTTAAGACCAGATATTGTTGCCTAATCATCTCCACCACAAAATAAGGAGCCTAAATGGGATGCATCACTAACAGAGGAAGCACCATCAGTTCACACTTAACCCTATATTTCTTTCTTGAGTGATTTCTTTTCCTCTACTAAAAATCCACATCGATGCACACTATGCTTTAGATTTTTCATTGACCTCCAATTTCCAACAATCTTTTTAGAAAATATTCATCGATTGTTACCATGATTAGGTAGTCACCTATCTTTCATCAGTTGGTGTGTCAAGTACATATTCATCCATATTCGACTCTCCTAAACCAACAAACTTTTACTATATTTTCATCAAATTTTGATCTTCATTAATTTTTTATTCTCTTAGATTTATACACATGTGATATTTTCATCGCTATCCAACTCACAAAGATTTTACCAATTTTGGTTTTAGTCATCAATTGACAAATTTACCTCATCGATTGTCAAAAATTCATTAGAAGATTGTTTCATCAATTATCACATATCTTGATTTTCATCAGTTGTTAAACACTATCCAACTACCAACTGATATTCAATCGGATGATTCCGATAACTGACTTTAAGACTAACCTCCTCCAACTCATTTGCACATCCATATTGGCACAAATGTCTATATCATCAAGCAACAAAGGAACATCAAGAAATAAGGTTGAAAATTTCTAGAAATAACAACCAAGTTCCTAGAAGAATGCCAAGGTGATCCTACACCTAAGAGTATCAAGATGATGTATATGAAGTATTGCCTACACATGTTCTATATCATGACCTCAAGGAGTTAGTTTCAAATGTATAAGAAGCCACTCCAACTCCATTAGAATACACACCTTTCAAAGAGTTTGAGAAGACAAAGAAGAGGAAAGCAGTTACCCACCTCCCAGAGGCTTAATAGTTAGGATAGGAAAATAAGCAGAGGTAGAGGAAGAGGTGAGATAACAAATAATCAATTAAGTAGAATGCAGTTGTAGAACAAATAATTTGATCATAGTGTATAACACAACCATCTTTAGTTGTAACCATAACCAAAAAACCCCAAAAAAGCATAGTCATCCAAATAACTTGATAATCATTTGGTCCCTCAGGATGATGAGCCCCATGCAAATTTTAATAGAAAGGTAAAGTATATGTCCTTCAAGTCAACACAATATGATTGCGACAAAATATTAAAGTAGATGGGGATATATGATAGAGTTAAGTAACTCCTAAAGCCTCAAGAAATCTTTATAGCATGACTCTATCATAAAAAATCATATGATGAGCTAACTCCAGAGTTATGTCCTCCCTAAATAATCTCCTTGTTGAGAAAGAATAGGTAGAGCATTGTGGGTGGTATAATAAGTTAGCAGTCAGAATGTTAAAAAAGAACTACATCTTGATTGAAAGAATCAGAAACAAAACCTTATGTGATATAGTCAAAGAATCTATCACTGTAGACAAAGCCAAATTTGATAGAGAATTAAGAGGATTTAGATGTACAAGACACATGAAATACTTACATGAGAATAATTCCACATGCCCAATCAGTCAAAAGAATCCAACATAAAATCTGGGATAATGCAGGTTGTTCACAAGATCATCACATACGCAATACTTACCATAATTGATACAGACAATGTGACTAGAGCATATTTGTACATATTATGGATCTCAATGGAAAATAAACTTGTAAATGTAATAGATAAGTTGATTGTAACAAGTGTCATGGAGGGGTCAAAAGAGTTTTGCATGGGAGGTTTTATCATCTGATTGGAAATTGAATAGACCCTAGGGTTCTATGCAACTTCACTGGAAGTAAAGGGGACCTTTTTGCAGACCTCTAATACTTAACTTCTATTATAGTGCTTGCAAGAAAAAAGAATAAATATTTATTTAGTTCATAAGTAAAATGACTTGCTACCTCTTCTCGAGAGTAGTTATGACTATGACAAACTCATCTTCTCAGAAGAAGAGGCATTGTAAATGATTTTTTTGCTCAACTACCCAAAATATCAAGCGTAAGGTGATCAAGACATCCAATGGAGATAATGAGTATAACGTGGATGAGACTGGAGCCATAACATAGGTGTCAAAGCCTTCTTACTAAGGAAAAAAATGTGATGGAATGATGCAAAGGAGCCTAAAAAAAGGAGACTCCAAGTGCCAAACAATGACCCCATGACTAAAACAAGATTGAACCAAAAGAGGAAGCAACCAAAATTATAGAATGCAAATGAAGAGGTACCAATAGTGAAGTTTATCCATCCATCAAAAGATGGAATAGATAAAAGCCTCAATGACACGACTTTGCACTCCCTGTTGAAGGAAACTACAAAGGAGGTACTAGAGAAACCACTCCATGATATGTTGGAGTCCCACACTTCACAAAAGGAAATCACTGGCAAACATCCGAGCCCTCCCTTTCCTCATCAATATCCACCAAAATTGGGGACCAAATTTGGACATCAATTTTACATCACAAGTGAGGAATTGTTTAAATATTCCATTACTTCATCTTGTTTAACTTCTAGCCTGCAATCACTAGCAACACAAGATGGAACGAATAGAGGCTTAGACTCAACCAATGGAGGTCCTTCCCCGTCATTTAGACTAACTTTTGGTTTTTCAAAGGTAGGTGGTAGAAACCATGGCCAACATGCCAACATCGTTGTCTGAGCTATGCAAAATGCATAAATGAAGAGGGAGAGAGAATAATAAATGAAGCATTGAAAAGAAAATCATGAGTAATGGAAGCTAAGACAAGATGAAAAACCATCTTCAATCTTCAATGTCATCCTCGTCAAACCCCTCCTCCTCCTCATCTTACGAAGATAGTAGAAAATCAGTGTCAGTCAAGGAGGCTTCTTGTCCACTAAAAATAGACTTGAACCTATCACCAAGCACCGACGAGCCACTTAATGCAGATGCAACAAAAAAATGGGAAGTTGGGAATGCAAAGAAAAGAAAACTTCCCCTCATTTGAACTAGGAAGGAGAACCTACATGAAAGGTCAACAATGTCGTAGTCAAATAAATAGAAGCATGGATGGATTAAGTCATGGATAAATCAGTTAGGGAAGACAAACTTCATAAACAACCATGGTTGGAGGTGGAAGAGACTATGAAATAGCTGACAGAAATCAAGTATTTTCAATTATTTAGCTATACCACACATTCCCTTATAAGAAAGTTCAATCCACACTCTCTTGAGATGGCAATCCCTGAAGGTACTAGAATCCATATACCTCCACCACTCCCATGCAAGATGAACAACACATACATGACATATATATATTAACAAATCTTGCAAGGAAATACATGTCCTCGTTGATATTATAGATGACAAACTACTAGGAAATGATGTTCTTTATGTCAACTAGAAGCACACTTTCAAAAGTGAAGAATTCTGAGGGAAATTAAAGATAAAGATGCATGTGAGTGCTTGACTCTTTAATGTGCTTTGTGCAACAATTCTAGAAGCGCATGTGAGTGTTTGACTCTTTAATGTGCTTTGTGCAACAACTCTAGAAGAATACTTATATCCTGAGAAAGAGGTGTGTGTATTCAATGCCATTCCCACCCTTTCCAACCAATTTTATGAAAATAATCTTAATGCACCCTATGTCCACAAGCTAGCCGCATTAAAAAATAAATACCATATTAAATTCATCACAATACCATATAAGACTAGTAACCAATGGCTCTTGTCTATAATATATTAAAAAAAGGATATGGTGTGATCTGCAATTGTAGTGCAAAATAGTTGAGATCAATATTTTGATCTTATAAAACATTGAAGCTAGAAAAAGGAGAGGGGATGGTGGCGCTAGGGTTGGAGGGGGCGACGGGGATGTCGGGATCGACGGGGGCGCGTGGGGGCGATCGCGTGTGCGATCTCTCCAGAGATCCGGGGGGTGATGGGGAAGACAGGCCGTTCAATCCTAGAACTGATCTGGGATCTGGAAACTCGAACGAAGGAACCGTAGTACCTTGTCAAAGGAAAGAGAAGGCATATAACAGATCTGGAGCCTGAAGAAAAGGCACGGCCTCGTTATCCATACCGGAAATCAGCATCCAGTTTACTGTGGCAGGGATGCACAGGCAGCAGCAGGAAGAAACCACAGGCATTGAAACAAACCAAGACGAGGGTACACGTAAAGGATCTGCAGAGGACGGCACAGCCGGCTCAGACCAACAGCCCAGAGTGGAGGCGATTCCCAGCACGTACGCCAATGTTGTTAGATAATTTAGTTGCTTAGATCAGTTAATTTCTCTCGTTTCTGTTTTTAGCTATTTCTGCACGAGCCCACGATCTCCGTGCGTGTTTAGTTGGAGCCGAGGCATGTTTGACGTGGTCCAGCTGCTCTCCCGAATTACCGTATTCGTGGAGTAGTGGTTGCAACAAACTCGAGCACGTCGGTAGGTTTATTTCCTATAAATAAGATTCAATCAAAACAGAAAAGCTGCATCGCTTTCGCAGCACCGAAAATCTCTGAGTCCAGTAATCCCAATCATCTGAGTGTTTGTTTCGTTAAGATATCATCAAATGTTACAACTGGAAATAAAAGGGGCGCGAGTGCCACACAAGCGGGCGACGAGAGAGATTTATTCTTTCTTGAGAAGCTGTTCGGGGAGGATCTGCCGTATGGGGCTATGTCATTAGAGGAGATGGACGGCATACCCTCACTAACAATAGAGCCGGACGCAGAGGAAGAGCTAGCACGTCCATGGAGATATGCAGTAGTGGTGCGAATGATTGGCACAGAGATTGGATATATGACGTTGAGGGATAAACTCAAACTGCTCTGGTAGATCAAAGGGAGATTTAATATGTTCGAACTGGAGCATGGTCACTTTGTTGTACAACTTTCATGCAGACATGACTTCGATACAGCCTTAATTGGAGGACCTTGGAAGATCTTCGGCTGCAATGTATTGGTCTGGGAGTGGTACCCAAACTTCCAACCTACAGAGGCGTTTTCGGATTACATTGTGACATGGGTTAGGATTGTTAATCTTCCCTCCATCTGTATGTCTCTACTATGTTCAAGTATATAGTCATGGTGCTTGGATGCCTAGTCAAGGTGGACAACCACACTGAAAATAGATCACACAGCCAGTTTGCTAGGCTCGCTGTGGAGGTTGACACATCGAAGGACTTGGTAGCTTCTATTCTGATCAATGGAGTTGAATATGAAGTTATCTATGAGGGCCTCCCTTGGGTGTGTGCTAAATGTGGGGAAGTGGGACACATCTCTACATACTGCAAGACAGATACAGCTAAAGACAGTGATACTAGTAAGGATGCAACTAGCGGAAGTGAGGAAGTCCCTCCAGTAATCAGGGCAACAAGTTCGGGCGGATGGCAATTTCGAAAGCAGAAAGGGGCTAGTAGGAGGAAGACGCAAGCCAACGTTACAACAGAATCTGGGAATCGCTTTGCGGGCCTGGTGAATGAAATAGAGGAGGAAAGGCCGGCAACGAGCACTGCGGCACTCAACTCAAGTGAGAACACGGAAGGACACACTGGACCTGTTAAGGTATGGAGGAAAAAGAAAGCCCAAACCCAGCATAAAGAAGGGGAGGTTGAGGCTGAGAGAGACGTTTTAGGAGACAGTACCAACACAGGCCGTAAGGAGAAAGGAGGAGTTAACAAGGTAAACAGCAGCACACAATAGGTAGAACAAAGGCACACAGTTGTTACTCCGGAGGTAGACCAAGTGATTACAATTAATGATATATGGAGGATCCTAACGTCACAGAGGTGGACATGGATGACTTTAATGAAGATACTACAACTGAGAGGATCACAGTATCATCTAGGCTGAAGAAAGGTAGAACATACAGGGGCATACGAGAGAGAGACAAGGCCCTACAACTCCGAAAAACTGGGACCAGTAACAATCTCAACACTAAGAGAAAAGGAAAAAGTAAACCACCGGATCCACCTGGTGCAAGGAGAAGGAGCCCACACGTGACTGAGGCCCCGTTTGGTTGGGAGGAAAATGAGTTCAATGAATTCCAACTGCACATGATTTTCAACTACAATTGTTTGGTTCTGCGTTGATGCAACCAACAGTGTGTGTTCCAATTCAACTAGCGTTTTGCCGCAAGTGAAAAAGCAGGAAAATGAACTGTGCCCGAATGGGGCGCGGTTCCGGTTCCCAACCTCTCCGTCATGCAGCAACCTGCTACTACCTACTATATTTTGTATTGAATAGTTGAACTTGCGCACCATTCGTTCCCCGTCATTCTCGCTGTGCTTTTTTCTCTCTTTAATCTCCATGGCATCTGAACACAAACTACGACTAACCAAATAAAAACAAACCAACCCATGAGTCACATTTCCGCACAACCAAACAAAACGGTTGCAGTTCAAGCTAATAGATTTTCATTTCCTGTTTTCAAACTATAGGGTCGGGTTGGTTCTGCACACAACCAGACGGACCCTGAGTCACAAGCATGCTCAGAGGAGGCACCAGACACATTAATAGGATAGCAGAAGCCTACGTGCGGAGTAGAAGAGTCACTAGATGAGAAGAGAAGTGAGGCTGAGGGGAAGGAGGCCCCGACAATTGAAAGTTGTTGAGAGGCAGGAGGGTCAGTGCCCAGACTGCCTTTCCCTTACTGTTTTATGTTTAAACTTTTGTTGCTGGAACGTGCGAGGCATAGGAAATAAGGATAGATGTTCTATAATGTCTAATTTGCTGCGTGAACACAAACCGGCGGTGACTGCTATCCTAGAACCAAGGATCAGCGGTAAAGCAGTTACGAAAACTATTAAAAGACTTGGATTCACTAATTCACATCGGGTGGAGGCCAGAGGGTTTGCCGGAGGAATATGGCTATGTTGGAAAGGGGATGAACACAGAGTCCAGATTATGGGAAGCCATAGGCAGTTCGTTACCTGTAAAATAGACAGCAGCTTGGTGGCAACCTTTGTATACGCTAACCCCCATATTACAGTAAGGAAACTGCTGTGGAAACACCTCATAGAGTTGGGTGAAGATATGGAGGAACCGTGGGTCGTCGTGGGCGATTTCAACACAACATTGGTCCCAACAGAGAAATTTGGCAGTGACAAATACAATTTTACAGAGCCAGAGTATTCAAAGAGACGATTATGGAAGCAGGCTTATCTGGTATGGGGTTTTCTGGAGTTAGATTCACTTATAAACATGGCAGGTTATAAGAACGCTTGGACCGTGCGTTAGCGAATGAGACATTTATGCGCAGACTTCCGAACATGATTGTGGAACATTTGCCTCGGTTATCATCTGACCATTGCCCACTGCTCCTGAGACCGGTACGCAGAGAAAGTAAGGAGTTCAGATTATTAATGATGGCGTCATGGAACAAGAGTGAATCCTTCCGACAAATAGTGAACAAGGAATGGACGGGAGCTACAAACTTCTATGATACTTTACGGAGAGCCAAACAAGTATTATCTAACTGGAACCGAAAAGAAATGCAAGCCAAGCATAAGGAGAAGAAGAGTCTGACACGGAACATTAGTGCCCTACAAAACATCCTAGCAGAAAAATATGATGTGATCACAGATAAACTATGTCTGGACATGCAGGGAGACCTTCAATAGATTATCAATAAGGAAGAAGACGACTGGAAACAAAGGGCACATATCCACTGGATGCAGAATGGAGACAATAATACTAAATTCTATCAAACTTGGGTAAATCAGCATCGACGACAGAACACGATGACCTCACTCAAAGACCAATCTAGAAACTGGATTTCGAATGAAGTCGATGTTATGAGTTTAGTGGTTTCTCACTTTGAAGGTATTCTCACTGAACCGATACAGAATAGACAGGCTGACTATGAGGATGTCCCTCACAGGTTTGATAGATTGCAACCTGGTGAGGTGCAATCGTTAGCGCGCGGCTATACCTAGTGCAGCGGAGGTGACGAAGGTACTTCACATGATGAAGTCGTTCAAGGCAGCAGGGCCCGATGGGATCACAACGGAGTTCCTACAAGGCAACTGGCAAGCAGTAGGCAACTTGGTGACAAAGACAGTCTAAGAGATGATTGCAAGAAATGCTATCAGGGAAGAGGCATGTAATGCTACCATTATCCCTATTCCGAAAGTCTCTTGCCCAAAAAAATGTGAACAACTGCGCCCGATTTCATAAAATAACCTCATTCTGAAACTTGCTTCAAAAGTCATAGTTGAACGTTTAAAGTTTTTTATCCCGAGATGGATTTCTTCTGAACAAAGCAGTTTTGTTCCAGGAAGAGAAACACGGATAATATAGTCTTGGTACAGGAAATTATACATGGCATGAAGAGCATGAAATGTGCGAAGACAATGGTCATAAAAATAGACCTCACGAAAGCCTATAACCAGATTTCTTGGAATTTTATAGAGGACACGCTATCACACGTCGGGCTTCCTTGAAACATCAGACGTTTCATCATTAATTCCATCACAGGAGGCCAGGCGACCATAGTAGGGAATGGAAAAGAATCCAAACCTTTCAAGGCGAGTAAGGGACTGAGCCAAGGGACCCATTGTCTCCCTACCTATTCGTACTTTGCTTAGAGAGGCTATCTCAAATCATACAGGATAGAGTCCGAAACGGGAGTTGAAAGCCTATCAAGATGGGGTGAACAGGTATCTTTGTGGCACACGTCTGTTTCGCTGACGATTTAATTTTGTTTGCACATGCTATTAAGGATCAAATGAGGACCGTTCTGCAATGTTTCAAAGAATTCGAGATTACCTCTGGCCAGGTCATCTTAGTGGCAAAATCACGTATCTTCTTTTCTAGAAGTGTACCGAGGTCTACCAGGAGAGATATACAGGCGATGAGCTAATTCCAAAGCACGATGGATCTGGGACGTTTTATGTGAGTCCCCATTATACACTCGAGAGTAATGAAAGCTGTTAAGAGTTGAACGCGAGAATATGACGATTTCGCAGCGGAAGAACAAGAAACGAGAAACAATCACACAACCAAAACACAGGATTTACGTGGTTCAGTCGAGATGACCTACGTCCACGGGAGGGGGCGAAATTTCCACTATTTCAGAGAAAAGATTACAAAGGAGAGATACTCTCAAAGAAGAGAGAACTCTCTTCAGTACAACGATGTACGTTGGCACTTCTCAGTACAAGAAAATCTCATGCCCCTAAGGTCCTATTTATAGGCTCCATGCCATAAGGCTTCAACTAGGAATAAACAATCCTAATAGGAGTCTAGTACACAATAGGAGTCCAAGTTGCATGAAGATAGAGCCATCTACAACTCCAAATAGGAATACTAATCTAAATCCAAGTAGGAACATGGGTTGGACTCAAACCAAGACAAGACCCAAAATAGGACTGCCACACCATGTAGGATTAGGATTAGGATTAGGATTAGGAGTCTTCGAGTCACATAACAATCTCCACCTTGACTTGAAGTCTCTGTCTCTCTGAAAAAGAATAATAGTAGATCTCTCTCCCCTCCAGCCCCTAAGGGCGTCACTGCGTGCTGTGTAGACTAACCAAGTCCAGACAATGTCTGAACTTGGAAACTGGCAACGACTTTGTCATCATGTCTGCAGGATTTCCTTTACTTACAATCTTCTTCACCACAATCTTCCCCTACGCTATCACCTCTCTGATGAAGTGATACTTGACGTCGATGTGCTTTGTCCTTTCATGAAACATCTGATCTTTTGTAAGGTGAATTGCACTCTGACTGTCACAGTAGATGGTCGTCGTCTTGTCAAGAATATAAGACTCAGCACACAGTCCTCTCAGCCAGGTGGCTTCTTTGATGGCTTCTGTCAATGCCATGTACTCAGCTTCAGTAGTAGACAATGCAACAATGGGTTGTAATGTAGCTTTCCAACTCAGAACACAACCACCAATAGTAAACAGAAAACCCGTAAGAGAACGCCTTTTGTCACGGTCATTTGCAAAGTCAGAATCAACATAACCAACAAGCGTCTCTGTACTCTTGCCAAATCCAAGGCATGTAGAAGATGTACCCTTAAGGTACCTAAGAATGTGCTTGACTGCTTGCCAATGTAGCTTTCCTGGATTGGACATGTATCTGCTCACCATGTTAACTGCTTGTGCAATATCTGGACGCGTGCAAATCATAGCATACATGATGCTACCAACTGCACTGGAATAGGGAACACGAGACATGTAGTTTTCATCCTCTTCAGATTGCAGCGATTCAGCAAATTAGAGCTTCTTGAACTGATCATCTAAAGGAATAGATACTGGAGATGCATCAGACATAGAGAACCGCTGTAGAACTTTCTTCTTTCCAGCAGGAAGATCAACAAGTATCCATGTCTTGTTTTTTTGAAGAGACTCCATCTCTTCATTCCTAGCAGTAATCCACATGGCTGAATTGGGATCAGCCAAGGCTTCTTTGTAGGTAGTCGGTTCCCCAGAATCATTTGTTTCTTCAGCTGTAGCAAGGGCATATGCAACAACATAATCTGAATGCCTTGCAGGTGGTCTGATCTGTCTTCTTGGTCTCCCAGTAGCAATGCTATATGTCTGTTCTTCATGAGTGTCATCTTCAACATCATTTGGATTTTCCTGTGTAACAACAGGAGGTGTCGGGCTGTGTGCACTAACTTCAAGCTCCACCTATTTTGTGGAACTCTGAGAACCTGTAGCTGGAGAATGGACGCCATCTTGTTTTGCAGAAAACATGGCAGACTCATCAAAAGTAACATTTCTTTCAATCAAGAATTTTGATGAGTTTGGCTTAGTGCACCAGAATCTGTATCCCTTCACACCATCAGCATAACCCAGAAAAATACACTTCTTTGCTCTAGGTTCGAGCTTTCCTTCATTTGAATAGACATATACAGGACAACCAAAAATACGCAGATTTGAATATTTTGCAGGATGACCAGACCATACCTCTTCAGGAGTTTTGAAACCAAGTGGAGTAGATGGTGAATGGTTGACAAGATAGGCTGCAGTAGAGATGGCTTCAGCCCAAAAATCTTTGCTAAGTCCTGCACTGATCAGCATGCAACGTGCACGCTCTAGAAGATCTATGTTCATGCGTTCTGCAACACCGTTCTGCTGGGGTGTATGTCTAACTGTGCGATGTCTTGCAATACCCTCAGACTGGCAGAACTCATTGAATTCAGAAGAACAAAACTTCATGCCATTATCTGTCCTTAGTGTCTTGATGCTCCTTCCTGTTTGTTTTTCAATAAGCATCTTCCACTTCTTAAACTGATCAAAAGCCTCAGATTTATGCTTCAGAAAATACACCCAGACTTTCCTTGAGAAATCATCTATGAAAGTAAGCATGTATCTAGCACCTCCCTTGGACGGTACTTGAGAAGGACCCCAGATGTCTGAATGAATGTAATCAACAATACCTTTTGTAGTATGATTTGCAGTAGAAAAACTGACCTTTTTCTGCTTTCCCATAACACAGTGCTCACAGAAATCTAACTTTTCAGTACTGATATCACCTAGAAGTCCTCTCCTGCATAATAATTCCAGGCCTTTCTGGCTCATGTGTCCCAGTCGCATATGCCACAATTTAGTGGCATCTAGTTTTGGAGTGGGTGAGGAAGAAACAACAGCAGCTTCGTCAGTCACAGTTTCACCAATTAATTTATAAAGGTTTCCAGGAATACGTACTCCCTTTATCAGAACATCATCTCCTTTGGTAATAGACAGGATTCCATCTACAGCCTTGTATGGAAAACCGTTGGCTTCAAGTAAGCCAATAGAGATGAGATTTTTCTTCAAACCTTGAACATGACGAACATTGGATACAGTTCGGATAACACCATCGAACATCTTTATGCGGATTGACCCAATGCCAATTGTCTTACAGGTAGAATCGTTCGCCATGTTTATAGCACCTCCATCAAAGTGCTCATAAGAAGAAAACCAATCTCTGTGTGGACACATGTGGTGTGAACAGCCTGAGTCCAGAATCCAAGAAGTTTGAAAATTGAAGGATGAGGAAGATAAAGCTATAAGAACATATTCTGGATCTTCACGTGCTACATTAGCATCTGCAGGTTGTTCTTGTTTTTTGTTCTCCCTCTTCTTCTTGTTCTGTAACTTGTAGCATTCATCGACAATGTGTCCAGACTTCTTGCAGTATTTATAGACCTTCTTTGATTTAGACTTAGATCTGTGTGTTTCCTTCTTGTTGTTTTCCTTTTCTTTTGTACGACCCCTCACCATAAGAGCCTCTGACTGACTCCCGTTAGAAGAAGCAATTAGGTCTTTATCAACCATGGTCTTTGACAGCAATGAAGATATAACATCCTCCACCGTGATTGAAGATTTTCCGTACAGAATAGTTTCCCGAAATTGCTTGTATGAAGGGGGTAAAGAGCACAGAAGAATAATGGCTTTATCTTCATCTTCGAGTTTAATATCTATATTTTCCAGATCCATAATAATAGATGTAAACTCGTCAATGTGATCACGGACAGATGTACCTTCCACCATGCGTAGTAAGTAGAGACGCTGCTTGTGATATAATTTCATTTGGAGAGACTTCGTCATGTAGAGATCTTCGAGTTTCTTCCAAATACCGGCAGCAGTAGTTTCTTTGGCAACTTCGGCCAAAACCTTATAGTCCAAAGATAACTGGATGGCGGTGAGAGCCTTGTGGTCCATCACTTTCTTTTCTTGCGGCGTCATAGTGGCTGGCATCTTCTCGATCCCTTCTAGAGCCTCGGAGACTCCCTGTTGAATGAGCAAACCACGCATCGTGATCTGCCATAGTCCGAAATTGATTTTGCGATCAAACTTCTCGATCTTGTACAGACTCGTCATCGTTCGGATCTTGAACACGCGGCTCTAATACCACTTTGTTAAGAGTTGAGCGTGAGAATATGACGATTTCGCAGCGGAAGAACAAGAAACGAGAAACAATCACACAACCAAAACACAGGATTTACGTGGTTCGGTCGAGATGACCTACGTCCACGGGAGGGGGCGAAATTTCCACTATTTCAGAGAAAAGATTACAAAGGAGAGATACTCTCAAAAAAGAGAGAACTCTCTTCAGTACAACACTGTACGTTGGCACTTCTCAGTACAAGAAAATCTCATGCCCCTAAGGTCCTATTTATAGGCTCCATGCCATAAGGCTTCAACTAGGAATAAACAATCCTAATAGGAGTCTAGTACACAATAGGAGTCAAAGTTGCATGAAGATAGAGCCATCTACAACTCCAAATAGGAATACTAATCTAAATCCAAGTAGGAACATGGGTTGGACTCAAACCAAGATAAGACCCAAAATAGGACTGCCACACCATGTAGGATTAGGATTAGGATTAGGAGTCTTCGAGTCACATAACAAAAGCTACCTATGCAGATGTTGTGAACAAGGTACAAGGCAGAGTTAGTGCTTGGGCGACTAAGTGCCTTTCCCTAGTAGGACGCATCTGTTTAGCTAAGTCAACCCTTACAACGATACCGTCCTACATAATGCAGATTGCAATCCTTCCTAACGGCCTGTGTGATAGGATAGACGTACGGTATAGTAAGATGCTTTATCTGGGGAGAGGAAGCTACAAGGCGAGACCGGTGTCCCTGGTTGTAACATCCCTGACCTGGGTTATGAGTTAACCCTAGGTGTTTTGCCTAAATATGTAATTAAATCTTTGTGATTAACTCTGAGCATGTAATTAAGTTTCTCAGAAACATATATTTCAGTATTTGCTCCTTTTTTTTTAAGTTGTAGCATTGTTTTGATATACAGGGACCTATGTGCAAATTTACCCAGTTAAAAGGGTTATCTTGCAATTTGCACATGATGAGATGTTCCTCTGATGTTGAGACATCATGAGAAATCTTTTTGGCAAAGTTTGAGGGATTTCCCAAGCTAGGGCACCAAGGTGCAGCTGTGGAAGCAATCCTGATGCTTGAAACCCTAGTTTGGGGTAAAATGCAAATTACCCAAATTAAGGGATACAAATTGTGAAATATGTCATCTAATGTATTTTTTTAGACTCTTGCCATCATTAAGAGAAGAAATGATTAGGAAGTCACCTCAATTGAATTATCAAGTTATGAGATATGCCTTGTGATTGAATAATCAGGGTATATGTGCAATATTTCTTTATGTATGTACCTCATTATTAGCTTTCTCTCCTTTAACTTCTTTTCCTAAGACCTTAAGAGAAGGTTTGTCCTTATAATAAAGAGGAAGGGACGATCAAGTAAAGAAGGAGGGACCTAGTTGGAATTATGGACAACTTATGAACTAATGTTGAAAATCCTACCCCATGTATATAAGCTCTCCTTCCCTTAGTTGCAAAGGAACTTACCCTTCGTTCCCTTACTGTTTCATTTCACCAAAGACGACCAAGGACTGCCTTGGAGCTAAGGAGGACGACCAAGGGGTGCAAGGTAGGTTTAAACCCCTCTTCTTGCCTAATTCCATGGTTAGAACTCGAATTCAAGGTCATCTTCATGGCTAACTCTTGAAACCCTACCTTTCTAGCCGTCTCTTTTCATCCTTCCTTGGAGTTTTCACCTTGGCCAACCTATAAGAACTCAAGGACGCCATTAGATCTTGGATCTTGAAAGCTTGGAGCTCAAGGAGCAAGCTTTAGGCGGGTTTTATAACTCTAAACCCATGCTTTACTATGTGCATCTTTATATGCGTTTTAATGATAGCTCTTAGTATTTCCCTACTTTTCCCTGCTATTTTGCAAGAAAACCCATGGGATATTCACACTGTTCTTGAGCTAGAAGATGAAGGCGTGATTTCCAAGAAAACCCACCGCTTTTCACTTCCTTAAACGGTCTCAAAAGTTTGCTCTCTCGGTCTCAAGACCGCGAGGTGAGCAAACGGTCTCGAGACCGCGATAGGGAAAACGGTCTCCAAGACCATTTGGCCCCGTTGACAGAGCGTGGACCGTATAAGAAATCTGTTCCTAATTATATATGATAATTACCCTCAAAATTTGGGAGGCTAACTCCAAGGGGATCGGGAGATATTACCTTTTTAAGTAACAACTTTATTTGAATTTATTCCTGATTTTCAAACGGTCTGAAATTGCCTTTTTGGGAAAACGGTCTCAAGACCGTGTAAGGTCGTTGACTAATCATTGACCGTATGAGATTACTGTTAAAAATTATGTTAATTAACAACTCACCAAGTTTGATGGTCTAATTCCAAACGGGCTAAGAGTTGAAGGGTGAATACTAGGGCTAACCCTAGATGAAATCAGTACTGAAATTATGGTGACCTAATTAGGGTTTTTAGGGTTGATTGACCTAAACGGTCTCAAGACCGTTTGGGGGTCACCAAACGGTCTCAAGACCGCGAGGGCAATCAACCAAGACCGTTTGGAGGTCTGGGGTCAAGGATAGTTGACCAATTGAAGGTACAATTACACCGAATTACATTGCAATTAAATATTGACATGATCATCAACTCAATGGGGCATACCTTGATGAATCTGCACTAGAATCCAAAATTGGATGGGCAAACGGTCTCAAGACCATTTGGAACTCATCCAAACGGTCTCAAGACTGAGAGGACAATCACCCAAGACCGTTTGGAGGTATAGGGTTGAGTAATTTGACCAATTGAGGACCCAATTGCAAATAAGTTATCAATTGATCAAAATACTGAATTGGTGACCCATTCATGGTTCAACCTCTATCAAATCACCTTATATTTTGATGAAATCTTGGGAAAACGGTCTCAAGACCATGTGGGGTCCACCCACATGACCTCAAGACCGTTTGGGCCAAGTTTGAGCCCAATTGGAGCTCAATTGAAGGGTTCAACCTTGTGTTGATGCACATTGTTGAGTATTGATGGGTGAACATTGATAGACCATAATTGAATCGATTTCAATCCTAATTGGTCAATAATTGAGGGTCAATTGAATGACCAATTGGTTAAGCATAACCTTAGTTGACCCAATCCATAGGTGGTCAACATAACTTTGACCTTTTGAGGGCTTCAACATCGGTTAACATCATCGATTGTATCTTTGTTTTTGTTGATGGACCAAGCGGCTGAGACCATGTGAGCCTCGCGGTCTCAAGACCGTGAGAGGGCTCGCGGTCTCAAGACCGTGAGGGGGCTCACGGTCTCAAGACCGAGAGGAGGCTCGCGGTCTCAAGACCGCGAAGGGCCTCGCGGTCCTGAGGTCAAACTAGCTAAACGGTCAACGTCTCTTCGCGGTCTCAACTCCAATTTGATCTTCGCGGTCTCAACATCAATTGAACCAATGATAGGGCTTCGCGGTCTTGAACCACTTGAAGAGGCTCGCGGTCTTGAAGCCTAAGGGGGCTCACGGTCTTGGAGTTAGAAAGAGGCTCGCGGTCTTGGAAAGTCAAAGTGGGCAAACGGTCAACACTTTCAACCGATTTCAACTCAATTGATGATTAATGATTGAAATCAATCAATGTGATTCCAAGTTGACTTCTTTCAATCAATTCATAATATAAATGGTCTAATGTTGCCCAAATCAAACCCTAATGATAATCTAGGATAGTAAGGGGTTATTTGACTAAGGTTTTTGACCATAATGATGATCAATGGGGGGAATTACCAAAATACCCCTGAAGGGTCAATTGAGTTATACCTTGCTCAATTCAAACTCTAATTACATGAGAATGATGTTTTTAGTCATAATGACTCTATCCAACTTGATCTAGTCTAATGTTATCATCCACCATTAGTATGATGAAAGAGAGAGTACTTCTAGAGAGAGAAAGTACCCTAGAGAGAGAAAGTAACTCTAAATCACATAATGGTGATGTTTTTGGCTATGTTAGCCTATGATGACTTAATCCGACCTGATCTAGGGTGATGTTGACATCACCTAACCTTATGATGAGAGAGAAAGTACTTCTAGAGAGAGAAAGTACTTCTAAAGAGAGAAAGTACCCTTTTTTTAAGTGGAAACTCAATTGAAGCATCCCCAATACACAGAAATGAGCATAATTAGGGTATGATCCACCTGTGTGAGATCATAGAAACCCTAATTATGATAAATGATGAACTTTTAACTAATCTAAGATCATCAATGAAGATGTTACTCATACATGATGATGTTATGAGTCCAATTCACCTTAATGTGAATAGTAAACCCTAATTCAAGGGTGATGACATGTAATGTGAATAGTAAACCCTAATTCAAGGGTGATGACATGTAACGTGAAGAGTAAACCCTAATTCAAGGGTAATGGCATGCTTTTGAATATTAAACTCTATTTGATAAGAATTAGAGATTTAAACTCTTATGACAAGAGTAGGAAGGATATTCCTTATTTTTGTATTACCTTTATCAGTTGTATTAACCATGCAGGTTCTGATATGAAGGTAATCATATCCAGGTATGGATGATGATGTTATATTCATTAAAGGCATGTTGTTAGTCTTATGAATAAGTAAAATAATCTGATGTCTTGTCAGTGGCATCCTATACTGATAATGGGCTGCGAGAGCCATGAATACCATCAAAGTCATGCCTTAGAGATGACTTGTAATGAGGATAATGAGAAATGATGATTGATATGAGTTAGGCCTGTTACATTTAGTATTCTTCTTTTATAGCTGCTATGCTATTGTTATTGTTTGCAGAACAATGTATGTTGTTAAAGAATACTGAATGTACCTAACTAATCAAGTATAATGTAGAGCCCTGATCATAGATCCATCATTGTCAGAAATTAAATGATGGTGAAACAGGTTTTCCTCAGGGAACTCCTGGAGCACATACTTTTGAGTATGTGGGGTACATGGATGTGTAGAACCTTACATCCTAGTGTAGGAAAGTGATGTAGATGTGTAATCCATCCATCCTTCACTATAATTCCATACCGTATCAGTGGTAGGTAAACATGAAACCTCCTGATGACGAAGACAGCACAGATATCCGTATCAGTGGTAGGTAAATATGAAACCTCCTGATGATGAAGAGAGTACAGAACGCCACTGTGACTCTAGAATAGCGAAGGACCAGTTTACCCTGGTGAGCTATATTAAGTAGAGACACGAGATGTCCTACAAGTGATCCTCTTACTGACTGAGGAAGGTGAAGGTCATGAGAATCCGGCTCTCTTAATGATCTATGTATGATACTGATGTGACTTCTCAGCGATCAGTTGGAGTATGAGTGGTAAGCCTCATCTCCACAGGGCATAATGTTGTTTGTAAAACATAATCAACCATGTAGTATAACTTGCTAGAGATAACTCCAAGTTAGTTGATTGATGTTACATTGCAATAGTGATTATATTCTTCATATCTCCTAAATTGTAGAGATCTTGTTATACCTGCAACTGTTATAGAATACTTTGAAGGCTTTACTGCTTAAAATATTCTTTGATGTTATAATAAAGCTTCTGGCGAAGAGTTATAACTCTCGCTGGGACAATTATGTATAATTGTCTCACCCCATAGGCTTCAACTTTTTAGGTGGACGTCGGAGACGAAGGAACCAACCTACAGGTGATCAGTCTCAGCAGCAACATCAGGGGCAGCAGTAATCTCAGGTGGAGATTGTCCTGCCATATGGTGTAGTTAGAGTCAGTCCTATGTGTCCTCTGTACTCTCAGGTCTTGGAGTCTTTTGTATAGTGATCTTGAGATTCTGTACCTTGATGTATATAATTACTCAAGAAGTAATTATCCTGAGATGTAAACAGTTTATCTCTCTTTATGAAAGAAGCTTTTATGGATTCAAGCCCTTGTCACGAAAAGTTTTAATTTCCCGTGATTTTTGTCTTCCGCTGATTACCGATTCACTTCCGCTAAGTTTTAATCGTGTTTATGTTATGGTTTGGAGATCAGATCCCACAACTAGTGGTATCAGAGCTCCAGGTTCAGTTGAGTCTACAGAGGCATAGGACTTAGGATGTCGAGTCTACCTTTAGTACTCCTTCCTCATCTAATAGAATCTTCTGCTCCTCAGGAGAAGAAGATACATAAGAATGTCAGAACATCATGATGAGCACGTGGCAGAGAGTAGTGCTAGTGCACCTCGAGGCGGTGCAAGAGTTCCGAGAATAGAACAACCTGCACCTGAGTCGCCAAGAGAGCCACCCCAGGTCGACCCAGCTGACATGAGTGATCCAGCTGTACAGACGATGTTCGGGCAGTTCATGACTGCCATGACACATATAACCGATAGGATGCCCATTCCTGCACCTAGGGCACCTGCCCAGCCTGAAGCACAAGGTATCGGTAAGACATTCGAACGACTTCGTCGTGTCGGAGCTACCGAGTACTTTGGAACTGCCGACCCTGCAGATGCTGACTTATGGTTGACAGAGTTGGAGAAGGCTTTCAGGATTCTTATGATTCCGGAAGCTGAGAAGGTTAGACATGCTGTCTATCTTCTCAAAGGCAGTGCTGGTCACTGGTGGAACATGGAAGAGCAGAAGAGACCTGGAGTAGAGTTCTCATGGGAAGAGTTTCGTCGGGAATTTATCAATAGATATTTTCCAAAGACCTTCCTAGATGAGAAGATCTCTCAGTTTGAGAAACTAAGGCAGGGTATGATGAACATTAGTGAGTATGAAGCTAAGTTTATGGAGTTATTGCAGTTCTGTCCGCACATGGCTGCTACGGATGAGGAAAGAATCAGAAGATTCGAGAAGGGTTTGAATTCTGATATGTCAACCCCTGTGTCTGCCTTAGAAAATAGAGAGAGATTCTCTACCTTCGTTGAGTCAGTCCGAAGGATAGAGAGATCTGTGGTTGAGAAAAGACAAACCCATAAAAGATATCCACAGTTCCAGGGTTCTTCATCTAGGGATTCCAAGAAACCTAGATTCTCTGCACCTAACCCTCCACCACCCAGATCGAGTTTTCAAACTCAATGGACACCAAGCAGAGGTAGAGGGCGGAGTCAACCGCTTCAAGGGACGCACAGTTCTGCATCAGTGTCAGTTACTGGACCACCCAGACCAAAGCAACAGGAGAAGAGTTGCTACAACTGTGGTAAGGTGGGACACTTGATGAAGGATTGCCGTTCTAGGGCTGTCGGTGTGACACAACAAACCCCGAGACATAATCAACAGGGATCTCAGAATAGACAACATCAAGGAGCAGCTCAAGGACGTGGACAAGCGTCTCAAGCTGGATCATCAGCACCACCTCAACACCAGGCGACTGCGAGGTTCTATGCTATGAACCCACCTGAGGCAGTGGTCAATCCACGGGTAGTGGCAGGTCAGATGAAACTTTTATATTCTGATATGTCTACATCCTGTATTGTATCCGTTCTGATTGATCTGGGTGCTACGCACTCTTTCATCACTTGTGAAGTGATTCATAACTGCAATATGACTGTTAGTCATAGGACAGATAGTTTGTTGTTAGAGACTCCGATAAGTGGGTCTGCCGTTTTGCAGGAGGTATGTTCTCCCTGCATCCTTTTCTTTTCTGACCATCGCATTCAAGTGGATCTTATACCACTTGATATGCAGGGATTTGATATAATCCTTGGGATGGATACCTTAGAAAGGTATAGAGTTGTCTTGGATTGTGAGTCCAAGTTGGCTGTGTTTGCTGATGAAAGCAACACATGGATCTTTCAAGGTGAAAGAAAGATTCTGCCCACCTGTCTTGTGTCAGCTATGGTTGCTGATAAGCTGTTGAGGCAAGGATGTTATGCATTCTTAGCCCATGTGGTAGATGTTACCAAGGAAAGGACCAATCCTGCTGAAGTTCCCATAGTCAGGGAATTCGAGGATGTGTTTCCTGAAGAACTTCCTGGTATACCACCACCTCGGGAGATGGATTTTGAAATTAATCTGATCCCAGATACGAAACCCATAGCTCAAACTCCGTATAGGATGGCGCCTGCCGAGATGGCAGAACTTAAGAAACAGCTTCAAGAGCTACTTGAGAGAGGTTTTATCCGACCGAGTACTTCACCTTGGGGTGCTCCGGTCTTGTTTGTTAAAAAGAAAGATGGGTCAATGCGGTTATGCATTGATTACAGACAACTCAATAAAGTAACAATAAAGAATAAGTATCCTCTGCCGAGGATTGATGATCTCTTTGACCAGTTGCGTGGTGCAACAGTCTTTTCAAAGATAGACTTGAGGTCTGGATATCACCAACTTCGTATTAAGGATAGTGACATATCCAAGTCTGCCTTTAGGACAAGATATGGTCACTATGAGTTCACGGTTATGTCGTTTGGACTAACCAATGCACCAGCTGCATTTATGGGACTCATGAATAGAGTTTTTCGACCTTTCCTTGATCAGTGTGTTGTCGTCTTCATAGATGACATACTGATTTATAGTAAGGATACCCAGCAGCATGAGCAGCATCTTCGCCAAGCTTTGACCTTACTAAGAGAACATAAGTTGTACGCTAAGTTTAGCAAGTGTGAGTTCTGGTTGCCAGAGGTATCTTTTATTAGACATGTGATATCCGCCTCGGGAATTCGTGTTGACCCTACAAAGGTAGAATCTGTTCTACAATGGGAACAACCGAAGACACCGACGGAGATTCGAAGTTTCTTGGGGTTAGCTGGCTATTATCGAAGGTTCATTAAGAACTTTAGTTCTATAGCCCTACCGTTGACCAAGTTGACCCGGAAAGATGTTCCTTTTTCTTGGAGTGATAAGTGTCAACAATCTTTCCATTTGCTGAAGGAGAGATTGACAAGTGCACCTGTGCTAGTGCTACCTGAACAAGGAAAAGGATATGTGGTTTTCTGTGATGCTTCCAAGAATGGACTTGGATGTGTGTTGATGCAGGATAAACAAGTAATTTCTTTTGCTTCTCGACAGCTTAAGAAACACGAGGAGAAATATCCAACACACGATTTGGAGTTAGCTGCTGTGGTTCATGCCTTGAAGATCTGGAGGCATTATCTCTACGGAGAAACATTCCAGATTTTCACAGACCACAAAAACCTTAAGTATATCTTCTCTCAGCATGAGCTCAACATGAGGCAACGTTGCTGGATGGAGTTAATCAAGGACTACGACTGTACAATTGATTACCACCCAGGCAAGGCCAATGTTGTTGCAGATGCCTTGAGTAGGAAATCAGCAACATCAACCATGAATAGAGCACAACTAAACTCTTTAGTATGCTCTAGAAGAGATATGCTTATCTCTTTAAGGCAGGACAATGTATAGTTGAAGGTGTCATTGTTAGCCGGTCTGTTAGCTGAGATGCATATTAAACCTACCCTAAGGGAACAGATTAAAGAAGCACAGCTAGGTGATGCTGCAGTTCAACATATAAGATCTGAGTATGGAAATGAGAAGCAAGATGGTTTTCATGACTCAGAAGATCAAGTGGCTTGTTATAATGGAAGGATGATAGTGCCAGATGTGGACAACTTGAGAAAGTTAGTCCTGGAAGAAGCCCATTCTTCCATGTATGCTATGCATCCAGGGAGCACCAAGATGTATCGAAATTTGAAAGATCTGTGTTGGTGGCCTGGGATGAAGAAGGACGTTGCAGAGTTTGTTCTGAGGTGTCCTGTGTGTCAGCAAGTTAAAGCTGAACACCAGAAGCCTGCAGGGACAATGCAACCTTTACCCATACCACAGTGGAAGTGGGACCATGTGACCATGGACTTTGTTGTTGGCCTACCCAGGACAAGCAAAGGACATGATTCCATTTGGGTAGTTGTTGATAGGTTGACTAAGACAACACATTTCTTACCTGTCAAAACAACCTATTCTGCTGAAAGGTTATCAGAGTTGTATGTTCAAGAGATAGTGTGTTTGCACGGAATTCCTGTCACAATAGTTTCTGACAGAGGTCCTCAGTTTACGAGTCATTTTTGGGAACAGTTACACAAAGCCTTAGGCACTAAGCTAAGGTTTAGTACGGCTCTTCATCCGCAGACTGATGGACAGTCGGAAAGAACCATACAAACCTTAGAAGACCTGTTGCGAGCATGTGTTCTCCAGTTCACCGGAAGTTGGGATCTACACCTAAGCTTGATAGAGTTTGCCTATAACAATAGCTATCAGCATAGTATTGGTATGGCACCTTATGAAGCCTTATATGGTAGACGTTGTAGATCACCTTTGTGTTGGTTTGAAACTGGTGAGCATCAGTTGTTAGGTCCTGACCTTGTGCAGCAAACCACAAAAAAGATTAAAGTAATACAACATAAGATTAAGACTGCTCAGGATAGGCAGAAATCTTATGTTGATAAACGTCATAGACCTTTAGAGTTCCAGGTTGGAGACAAAGTGTATCTTAAGGTCTCACCTTGGAAAGGGGTCCTTCGTTTTGGAAGGAAAGGGAAGTTAGCTCCTAGATATATGGGGCCTTATCCAATCATTGAACGGATTGGAAAGGTAGCATATAAACTAGAGATTCCCCCAAAATTACAGAGGTTACATCCTGTGTTTCACATTTCTATGTTGAAGAAATGTCACCCAGACACCGAGTCAGTTCTACAACCTATGGAGGTAGAATTGAATGATGACATATCCTATGAGGAGGGACCAGTGTCAATCCTTGATAAACGAATTAAAAAGTTAAAGAAGAAAGATATAAGTCTTGTGAAAGTCCTCTGAAACCATCGTGGTATTGAAGAAGCCACTTGGGAGTTAGAGGATGAGATGAGAAGGAAGTATCCTGCCCTTTTCTCTTAGTATGTTTTATCGATTTCGGGGACGCAATCCTTGTAAGGGGTGGATAATTTGTAACATCCCTGACCTGGGTTATGAGTTAACCCTAGGTGTTTTTCCTAAATATGTAATTAAATCTTTGTGATTAACTCTGAGCATGTAATTAAGTTTCTCAGAAACATATATTTCAGTATTTGCTCCTTTTTTTTTAAAGTTGTAGCATTGTTTTGATATACAGGGACCTATGTGCAAATTTACCCAGTTAAAAGGGTTAGCTTGCAATTTGAACATGATGAGATGTTCCTCTGATGTTGAGACATCATGAGAAATCTTTTTGGCAAAGTTTGAGGGATTTCCCAAGCTAGGGCACCAAGGTGCAACTGTGGAAGCAATCCCGGTGCTTGAAACCCTAGTTTGGGGTAAAATGCAAATTACCCAAATTAAGAGATACAAATTGTGAAATATTTCATCTAATGTATCTTTTTAGACTCTTGCCATCATTAAGAGAAGAAATTATGAGGAAGTCACCTCAATTGAATTATCAAGTTATGAGATATGCCTTGTGATTGAATAATCAGGGTATATGTGCAATATTTCTTTATGTATGTACCTCATTATTAGCTTGCTCTCCTTTACCTTCTTTTCCTAAGACCTTAAGAGAAGGTTTGTCCTTAGAATAAAGAGGAAGGGACGATCAAGTAAAGAAGGAGGGACCTAGTTGGAATTATGGACAACTTATGAACTAATGTTGAAAATCCTACCCCATGTATATAAGCTCTCCTTCCCTTAGTTGCAAAGGAACTTACCCTTCGTTCCCTTACTGTTTCATTTCACCAAAGACGACCAAGGACTGCCTTGGAGCTAAGGAGGACGACCAAGGGGTGCAAGGTAGGTTTAAACCCCTCTTCTTGCCTAATTCCATGGTTAGAACTCGAATTCAAGGTCATCTTCATGGCTAACTCTTGAAACCCTACCTTTCTAGCCGTCTCTTTTCATCCTTCCTTGGAGTTTTCACCTTGGCCAACCTGTAAGAACTCAAGGACGCCATTAGAGCTTGGATCTTGAAAACTTGGAGCTCAAGGAGCAAGCTTTAGGCGGGTTTTATAACTCTAAACCCATGCTTTACTATGTGCATCTTTATATGCGTTTTAATGATAGCTCTTAGTATTTCCCTACTTTTCCCTGCTATTTTGCAAGCAAACCCATGGGATATTCATACTGTTCTTGAGCTAGAAGATGAAGGCGTGATTTCCAAGAAAACCCACCGCTTTTCACTTCCTTAAACGGTCTCAAAAGTTTGCTCTCTCGGTCTCAAGACCGCGAGGTGAGCAAACGGTCTCGAGACCGCGACAGGGAAAACGGTCTCCAAGACCGTTTGGCCCCGTTGACCGAGCGTGTACCGTATAAGAAATCTGTTCCTAATTATATAGGCTAATTACCCTCAAAATTTGGGAGGCTAACTCCAAGGGAATCGGGAGATATTATTTTTTTAAGTAACAACTTTATTTGAATTTATTCCTGATTTTCAAACGGTCTGAAATTGCCTTTTTGGGCAAACGGTCTCAAGACCGTGTAAGGTCATTGAGTAAGCGTTGACCGTATGAGATTACTGTTACAAATTATGTTAATTAACAACTCACCAAGTTTGATGGTCTAATTCCAAACGGGCTAAGAGCTGAAGGGTGAATACTAGGGCTAACCCTAGATGAAATCAGTACTGAAATTATGGTGACCTAATTAGGGTTTTTAGGGTTGATTGACCTAAACGGTCTCAAGACCGCTTGGGGGTCACCAAATGGTCTCAAGACCGCGAGGGCAATCAACCAAGACCGTTTGGAGGTCTGGGGTCAAGGATAGTTGACCAATTGAAGGTACAATTACACCGAATTACATTGCAATTAAATATTGACATGATCATCAACTCAATGGGGCATACCTTGATGAATCTGCACTAGAATCCAAAATTGGATGGGCAAACAGTCTCAAGACCGTTTGTAACTCATCCAAACGGTTTCAAGACCGAGAGGACAATCACCCAAGACCGTTTGGAGGTATAGGGTTGAGTAATTTGACCAATTGAGGACCCAATTGCAAATACGTTATCAATTGATCAAAATACTGAATTGGTGACCCATTCATGGTTCAACCTCTATCAAATCACCTTAGATTTTGATGAAATCTTGGGCAAACGGTCTCAAGACCATGTGGGGTCCACCCACATGACCCCAAGACCGTGTGGGCCAAGTTTGAGCCCAATTGGAGCTCAATTGAAGGGTTCAACCTTGTGTTGATGCACATTGTTGAGTATTGATGGGTGAACATTGATAGACCCTAATTGAATCGATTTCAATCCTAATTGGTCAACAATTGAGGGTCAATTGAATGACCAATTGGTTAAGCATAACCTTAGTTGACCCAATCCATAGGTGGTCAACATAACTTTGACCTTTTGAGGGCTTCAACATCGGTTAACATCATCGATTGTATCTTTGTTTTTGTTGATGGACCAAGCGGCTGAGACCATGTGAGCCTCGCGGTCTCAAGACCGTGAGAGGGCTCGCGGTCTCAAGACCGTGAGGGGGCTCACGGTCTCAAGACCGAGAGGAGGCTTGCGGTCTCAAGACCACGAAGGGCCTCGCGGTCCTGAGGTCAAACTAGCTAAACGGTCAACGTCTCTTCACGGTCTCAACTCCAATTTGATCTTCGCGGTCTCAACATCAATTGAACCAATGATAGGGCTTCGCGGTCTTGAACCACTTGAAGAGGCTCGCGGTCTTGAAGCCTAAGGGGGCTCGTGGTCTTGGAGTTAGAAAGAGGCTCGCGGTCTTGGAAAGTCAAAGTGGGCAAACGGTCAACACTTTCAACCGATTTCAACTCAATTGATGATTAATGATTGAAATCAATCAATGTGATTCCAAGTTGACTTCTTTCAATCAATTCATAATATAAATGGTCCAATGTTGCCCAAATCAAACCCTAATGATAATCTAGGATAGTAAGGGGTTATTTGACTAAGGTTTTTGACCATAATGATGATCAATGGGGGGAATTACCAAAATACCCCTGAAGGGTCAATTGAGTTATACCTTGCTCAATTCAAACTCTAATTACATGAGAATGATGTTTTTAGTCATAATGACTCTATCCAAATTGATCTAGTCTAATGTTATCATCCACCATTAGTATGATGAAAGAGAGAGTACTTATAGAGAGAGAAAGTACCCTAGAGAGAGAAAGTAACTCTAAATCACATAATGGTGATGTTTTTGGCTATGTTAGCCTATGATGACTTAATCCGACCTGATCTAGGGTGATGTTGACATCACCTAACCTTATGATGAGAGAGAAAGTACTTCTAGAGAGAGAAAGTACTTCTAAAGAGAGAAAGTACCCTTTTTTAAGTGGAAACTCAATTGAAGCATCCCCAATACACAGAAATGAGCATAATTAGGGTATGATCCACCTGTGTGAGATCATAGAAACCCTAATTATGATAAATGATGAACTTTTAACTAATCTAAGATCATCAATGAAGATGTTACTCATACATGATGATGTTATGAGTCCAATTCACCTTAATGTGAATAGTAAACCCTAATTCAAAGGTGATGACATGTAATGTGAATAGTAAACCCTAATTCAAGGGTGATGACATGTAACGTGAAGAGTAAACCCTAATTCAAGGGTAATGGCATGCTTTTGAATATTAAACTCTATTTGATAAGAATTAGAGATTTAAACTCTTATGACAAGAGTAGGAAGGATATTCCTTATTTTTGTATTACCTTTATCAGTTGTATTAACCATGCAGGTTCTGATATGAAGGTAATCATATCCAGGTATGGATGATGATGTTATATTCATTAAAGGCATGTTGTTAGCCTTATGAATAAGTAAAATAATCTGATGTCTTGTCAGTGGCATCCTATACTGATAATGGGATGCGAGAGCCATGAATACCATCAAAGTCATGCCTTAGAGATGACTTGTGATGAGGATAATGAGAAATGATGATTGATATGAGTTAGGCCTGTTACATTTAGTATTCTTCTTTTATAGCTGCTATGTTATTGTTATTGTTTGCAGAACAATGTATGTTGTTAAAGAATACTGAATGTACCTAACTAATCAAGTATAATGTAGAGCCCTGATCATAGATCCATCATTGTCAGAAATTAAATGATGGTGAAACAGGTTTTCCTCAGGGAACTCCTGGAGCACATACTTTTGAGTATGTGGGGTACATGGATGTGTAGAACCTTACATCCTAGTGTAGGAAAGTGATGTAGATGTGTAATCCATCCATCCTTCACTATAATTCCATACCGTATCAGTGGTAGGTAAACATGAAACCTCCTGATGACGAAGACAGCACAGATATACATATCAGTGATAGGTAAATATGAAACCTCCTGATGACGAAGAGAGTACAGAACGCCACTGTGACTCTAGAATAGCGAAGGACCAGTTTACCCTGGTGAGCTATATTAAGTAGAGACACGAGATGTCCTACAAGTGATCCTCTTACTGACTGAGGAAGGTGAAGGTCATGAGAATCCGGCTCTCTTAATGACCTATGTATGATACTGATGTGACTTCTCAGCGATCAGTTGGAGTATGAGTGGTAAGCCTCATCTCCACAGGGCATAATGTTGTTTGTAAAACATAATCAACCATGTAGTATAACTTGTTAGAGATAACTCCAAGTTAGTTGATTGATGTTACATTGCAATAGTGATTATATTCTTCATATCTCCTAAATTGTAGAGATCTTGTTATACCTGCAACTGTTATAGAATACTTTGAAGGCTTTACTGCTTAAAATATTCTTTGATGTTATAATAAAGCTTCTGGCGAAGAGTTATAACTCTCGCTGGGACAATTATGTATAATTGTCTCACCCCGTAGGCTTCAACTTTTTAGGTGGACGTCGGAGACGAAGGAACCAACCTACAGGTGATCAGTCTCAGCAGCAGCATCAGGGGCAGTAGTAATCTCAGGTGGAGATTGTCCTGCCATATGGTGTAGTTAGAGTCAGTCCTATGTGTCCTCTGTACTCTCAGGTCTTGGAGTCTTTTGTATAGTGATCTTGAGATTCTGTACCTTGATGTATATAATTACTCAAGAAGTAATTATCCTGAGATGTAAACAGTTTATCTCTCTTTATGAAAGAAGCTTTTATGGATTCAAGCCCTTGTCACGAAAAGTTTTAATTTCCCATGATTTTTGTCTTCCGCTGATTACCGATTCGCTTCCGCTAAGTTTTAATCGTGTTTATGTTATGGTTTGGAGATCAGAGCCCACACTGGTGGCATGGGACAAGATCACTAGCTCCAAGAAAAATGGTGGCTTAGGACTGAAATCAACGAGGGATTGGAACCTAGCCCTGCTTTTTAGAAACTCCTGGGAGTTGGTGATAGGAAGAGATATTACATGGTGCAAGGTAATGAAAGATCGTTTCACTAAAGCTGAACATGGGCAACAAATCTCAACTTCAAGATTAGTACAGGCTTCATGCGAGGGCAAATCATTCATCCTCAACAATTCTATGATGATTCCAGTGAGTGGAGATGTTGTGAAGTTCTGGAGTGACGCCTGGGTCGCACCTGGAATTCGACTTAAGGATCATGCGAAGCGGCCTATACTAACAAACCTAGAAGACCTATCGGTTAACTGTCTGGTGTTGGATTCGGAAAGGTGGGATATGGATTTTCTGCACGACTGGTTGGAGGAAGACATGGCGAGACACATGTTGGCAAAGGGAGTCCCTATTGGCAGCGAATACAATGATGAACGAGCCTGGCTACACACAGAGGATAGAGTATATTCATCTGGATCAGCATATTCTGTGTTGCGTGCATAGAAAGAGGTTGTTAGCTCGGGGAACTGGGGAAGTTTATGGAAACTTGAAGTGGCAACATGTACCAAAATTTTCGCCTGGCTTGTCCAGCACGGAGCGCTGCTCACGAACAGCCGGCGTAAGGAAAGGCACATGTTCAAGGACAGCTTATGCCAACATTGTTTGAAGGAGGAAGAAACTTGTATTCATTCTCTACGTGACAGTGACTCAGTGAGGGAGGTCTGGAGAATGTTGCTGTCCCCGGAGGATCTGGTATGATTTCTCAGGCCGGACAACAAGGAAGACTGGGTCAAGGTGTCGACTATACAACTCCAAATGCCCAAGGAAAGCTTCTGGATTGTATGCCATAATCTGTGGAGGTGTAGGAACTTACAAGTTTTTGAAGGGGAAAGAAAACCTACGGAGCATCTGGTAGAGAGCATCAAAAGAGAGATACAACTGAATAGTGAAACGAAGAAAATGACAACATCCAGCTGGAGGAACCCGCAGTCAACTCAATGGAGTAAACCAGTCAGAGGCTCAATCAAGATAAATGTAGATGTTGCGGTTAACCAATCCAAGGCATCAGTGGCGGCAGTAGCTAGAGACGAGACATGATCATGTACTACAAAACAGACGATCTATTTGAGTTATGACCCTAACACAATTGAAATGTGTGGGGGTGAGGACCCTTGCACATTATAGGACCCTTACACAAAAGAGTCTTATGCAAAATTACATCGCAAAAAGCATTGTGTTTGGGTGACAACCCTTACACAAGAGTTGTACTTGAATAAAATACAATATCAGAATCTGATGGACCCAACCCATTGTGTTAGAACGACAACCTTTACACAATAGTTGGATACGAATAAAAAATAATATCAAAACCTGCTGGGGTCATACGTCTCTGCAACTGAATGAACATTGATGAACACCGCATGTGTACATTAGAAATGTAATATATTTTAAAATGATATTACAATGAATTGAACTTAACGATATTCCAAATCTGGAGATTTTAATATTCTCAAATGTCAATCCTCAATGCTTTGAAAAATATATATACACTGGGGAGGACATAGCCCATTGCCCCTAGAAGAAATACAAATGATAGCTCGGGAAAAATTAAAGCTAATGCATATACAACATATACATGACATGCTTGATGAGACCAGGACATGCTAAATGAACCCATCAGATATCTCGCCAATTGTAGGACAAGAATACCACCACTGATGTGTATTTCACATTTCCTTCTCATTGAGTAGCAAGAGCTAAACTGACTTGAAGATGACAGGAAATATAAATCGAGACATGATTTCCTTCCAACCTAACACATCAATTTAGAGCTAATATATAAGCATAGAGGCACAAGGTGCAGCAATATCCTTCTATATGTAAGACGACATGATCTCACAGATGTCCCTTTTTTTTATGGCTAGGATTTTCATGAACCAGAAGAATTGAGACAGCGCAAACTGCAGATCATTCTAGCTGACAATGTGATCAAATTCTTGGGCAGCCAAGTCCATTTGGAGAAGCAAGGACAAGCTGACTATATACATAAGAAGTCTCTTTTCATGCTAATGTCATCATGTCAACCTGAGAACAGAATAAAGTGGAACTTATAGATGTGTAAGATCATAGTTTATGGGAAAATTATGAATAGTGTGCATACATAGGTGATAAAAACTGCAAATACAATTGTTACTAGATTGTTTTTTCTTGTTCATATAAGTCATGTGTGCACCTATGTGAAATTGTTGATGCATGAAACATACAAATATGTGAGCAACAAGCATGCTGAAGATTTCTTTTACAGAAAAGCAAGCATTGCATTCAACAATAATTTGAGAACGTTAATAATTCTTACATATTATAACACTTTCTAGGTTTATTGCTATACGAAGTACTACAGAATGAGCATGAAGTTAGAATATAGAAACAATAAGTAATTAAGCACATGCCCATACCTGGGAAAAAGTAATTTATTTTTTTTGTATAGAGTAACAATCTAACTAGACTCCTTTACCCTTTGGAGAGTGAGAATTAGAGTTGATTTAGCATTGGTCAGACTCAAGAAAATGAACCATCATAACAAGCTAAAAAACTGAGGCAAGTGGTGGTTTCCTATACCCATTGATATGAAGTTAAGAATTAGAAAATACACCAGAGTCAAATTACATCACAAAAAAGGGTATTCAATATATATGACAAGAACAAAATGCATCTCATTCAAGAAATGTCGAGGGAGTAAACTTCATATGCAATATGTGGCTATATTATTGTCGTCATTTACTCCTCTATTACCAACAGAAAGAGTGTGATGGATCAATCATTATACCTTTCAAAATATATTGGTACATGTTACACCTCTAATCATTCTAATTGTAAGGAGACACATGTTACATAGGATGCATATGCTTTTCCCCCTCAATTTCAAAGCAGGATATCCTAGAATTTGAACTCTAATGCCACATTTACACTATATGAAAAGAAAATCTATAAGTTTCTTGTGCACTAACAAAGTTGATTGTAGGATATTGAAATCATTTAGCTGAAATGGACATGTCAATAATTGGTGTTTGAATTACACAATTTTATAAAATACTACAAGCATAAAATGAAAATTGGAATCAAAGAGATATACAAATAAATCTTCATGGCACAATTAAATAAAAATATAATGAAAAATACAGGGATGTATAACTGACTCACTAGGTGGATCATTGAGTTAGTATAAGGATGACAACTTAGCTGATTTGCTACCTCATTTTAATAAATGTCATGTACCAGAGAAACAAAGGACTAGAAGTATTTATATCAAGATTAAATAGCAATTATTTGCCACTTCATCTCATGCTCTGTCCTCATTTATTAAAGGCATCCTGCATAAAGATACATGAAAATATAAGGCATTGTCAAATGGTATGCTTTCCAAAATCTATCATGAAGATCAACTTCTAGATCAGTAGACAAAAAAATAATGCAAGAACTTCATACCTACGAATTAGAAATAAAACTAAATAAGAATCAGCCAAAGATCTTAAGTTCATCCAAACATATTACATCTCAAAAGACGAGTATGTAGGATCAATAAGCCGCACATGTGATTCATTATCCTGACAATGGGCCTTCTGCGCCCTGATTTTAAAGCACTCTTACACAGTTTGACAAATAAGGCTATGAAATGATGAAATATTTGTCTCTGAGGTGTGGGCATGTGCTTCAAGAGAATCATATCATTGTACTATTCTTGAGCTTCAATTCATGCAATTCATAAGTGACAAGAATCACATAAGTCAAATACTAATAATATTTGTTAGAGATTCTATTTATTATTGTTATTAGTGTCTTTGTTATATGGGCCCAAGTGTCTTGGCACATTAGGGTTAGTCTTATGTCTGTACGCTTCTCTGTCCTCCTATTTATAGGAGCAGTGTTTCTTCTATTCAATACAACGCATAGCTGTCTTTTGCTTTCTAAGATGGTATCATAGCAGTGATCCTTGAGCCGCTGTTGTACGTGAGAGAGAGAAATCAGAGCGAGATGTAGCCGGCGGGCGGCCACCCTTTTTCCTAGTGGGTTGGCTGCCCGCAGGCTGTTCCATGGTCTTCGTGACTCTATCTTCTCCTTTCTTTTTATCCGTTGATCCTACCGCTCTGTCGTCTACATCTACTGGTCCTCTAAACACTGCTGGCACAACAACTAGCCCCCTCCACTCCTGCCACCATCAACTACTGGCCGCTCACTGCCACCAGAACAACCAACGCTGACTACATATCTGCCAGCCATCGTTCATATCATTCCTAATCGCGTCGTTTATCCCTGGCTATTGACCCTTGCGGCCGTCGCTAAGCAGCTATGTTGTTGCCCGCCGCCCAGCCACTCCTTGCCACTGCTACTACATGTTTTAGCCCATGTGCCATGTTGTCCCACTATCGTTGGTCCTCTATACGGCTGCCACGTGGCGCTGCACACTGCCATGTTGCTCCTCGCCGCCAACCTAACCCCATTTGAATCTGCCACTGCCTGCTGCCCTGTGTGATGCGCCTATGCTGCTCCGCCGCCCTGATCTCCACTTGAAGTTGCCGCCACATCATGTTTGTTGCCACCAAACTGTGTTGCTGCCTTGCCACCGCCGCTGCAATAAGCCGCCATCTTCACCTTCTACTGCATGTTGTTGGCCCTTCTAATTGCCTGCTGCCGCCAATGCTAGCCAAAGTGAGACTAGCCACCTCTTCACCGCAACCAAACAACCCCACATACATGGCCTATCTCTCCTCTACGTATTTTTCTAGTCCCCCCACCCATATACACTCTGCATATTTGTGCTAATCGGATCCAATTTTTTTGCCTAATTGGATATCGGGCCAAACAAATCCCCTTTTCGGGTCGAAAGAAGATCCATTTATTTTTCTATTCGCATCTGCCTATTCGGGTCATTTTCTACCTTGACTTGTGTTATCGATTACCTCCTTTACATATTTGTCTATACAAACCTTGCCTCTACCATTATTTTGACTCTCCACTCCAACCACTCTTTGACTCCTTCCATGCTTGGCGTGAGGGGGAGAATAGAGGATGAAGAGTAGAGGGAAGAGATGAGATAGAGGAGAGATGGAGAAGAAGAAGAAGAATTATATTCTGCTATTTTATCGGACTTCATGCCACATTTACTGCTGATATATGGTTTCTTCTGCTACTATGTGATGCTTGTTGCTGCTGTTATTGCTTATTCATCATCTACCTCGACTACTGCTATGAAGTTGCATATTTGGACGTCATTCTTACTACTTGTGCTATGATAAGCACATTCTGTTTCTTGCTTTGTGCTTTTGCACTTTCTGTTGTCCGTGCTTTATTTGCACGTTGACTTTCTTCTATGGACCAACACTCTCTGGACTCTGTGGACCAGCACTCTCTAGACTTTGATGTCTGCTACTGTGATTGATACTTTATGATGAGGAAGATGAAGAAGACATTTGTTGCTGACTTTACATGGAACTTCGTCTATTGGATTTATTTATTTGCTTGCTACTCTGCCCACTGGTCTTCTATCTGCCTATGTTGTTGACTTTTGTTGTTGTGCGCCAACACTCTCTGGCATGTCTGTACCTTGTTTGCACGTCGACTCTCTACTTCTGTGTGCCAACATTCTTTGGCTCATCCGTGTCTTGTTTCGCATGTTTACCCATCCGTACTTTATTTGTACATTGACTACTACTGCTATTGTGATCCAACACTCTCTGGGCTCTTCTACTCTGCCACTGTGACCTAGCTCTCTTTGGTTGCTACTGCGACGATGACTTTGACGAAGACCTTGGTGCCTATCAGCTATTTTATCTTTTTCTCTAGATGATTGTGTTGCTACTTATTTTTGCTCCAGATGATCGAGAAGCTTCTGTGACCTTCTTGCCTGCTTACTTGGAGTATCTACTTGAGGGGGAGTGTCTGAGTGTTTGAGTGCTTTAATTGTAAAATTGAGGGGGGGCTTGGTTTATCCTTTTGTTTTGTTTCTTTGTTTTCTAGTCTGACTCTCTGTTTGCAAGCTGATTTGGGATTCTCCCAACTTCAGCTTGAGGGGGAGTGTTAGAGAGTCTGTTTATTATTGTTATTAGTATCTTTTTTATATGGGTCCAAGTTTCTTGGCCCATTAGGGTTAGTCTTATGTATGTACGCTTCCCTGTCCTATTTATAGGAGAAGGGTTTCTTCTATTCAATACAACACATAGTCGTCTTTTACTTTCTAAGAATATCAATATAATTTCTCATCTTCTATGACGTGCTCGATACTTAGTGCATTGCTTGCTCCTAAGTAGTTCAACAAACCTAGAAGACAAGATGAGAATGTAACCTCTTTCTAGTCATTGATGATACCTAAATGTTGTTGCTTGGAAACAATGGATAGGGGAGTATAAGGAAAAGCTTTTGGAGGACATGAGACTAGGTTATCTGCCAGTCTTCCACACAATAGATTGGATGAATATGAAAGACCGAGAGAAGGTAGCTTACGATTTAGGCCCCTCATTCTATAATAAATTATGGAACTATGTATTTGGAAATAGACCCTATTTCCTAAAGTGTAAGGGTTAGAGACAAAAGTATTTGGTGGATGCGCCAATCCCATACAATGGAGGTTGGAGGTGGGTCAACCAGTGAGTGCACCAACCACCATATAGAACAAAGAGCTTAATAAGGGGCAAGGTAAGAGGTGTATAAGGGACCAAAAGGTGTAAACTAATATGCAAATAAGGGAAATATTTTGGTGATGTTGGATAGGGAAATAGCCACTTGATTCACCAATGGCATGGTGAAGGATACTAGTTGTTAATGCGCAGACAAGAGCATGCATGGTGCTCAAATTATAAAATCACTTGAATCATATTAAAAAATCAATTGAGAAACACACAACTGACTTACAAAATATATCATATGCTTGAAAAGTCATACACTTATATATTTTCTTAAAACGCTTGCAAAATTCACACATCAAACTTTTTCTTATTTAATTAAGAAGGATCCCTTCCATTTGTAGAACCACTGGATAGACAACATAGTTAGACAAGGAATGTATCCATTCTAAGCCTATAGCTAGACGTGTTAAGGAAACAACAGTTTGCATTGTGATTTAACAATTCTAGGGTAAATAATCACAAAAATAAAAAGAGGAAGGAACTAAACCATGATTATGTTATGGATAACACATTCTAAGAAAATAAAAGAACAAAAATAAAATGGAATATTCAAAACAAACAAGGTGTGTGCATAAATCCATAACATTATGTAATTTGGTACATATATTACCTTTAGTATGAGTATTATAAGAAAATTGGTTGTATCTACAAAACCCATAATGTAATGTTGTCAACTTGACATGTGGTGGTTGTATAGAATTATAGATATTTCTAACCTTGAGAGAGACTACGTCTTTCAATTGATGAGAAGAATCATTGATGTACTTATAAGTCATCTTCCCAAATGTCCATCCATCATATTCTACAATCCAACATCCATTCAAAAATTCCTTATATTATGAATTGGATAGAAAAACTACACTAAAGAATATTTGTACAAGTCATATAGAATATACAAACAACACAACTCTAGGGAAAAATATTGGTTTATGTGCAATTTGCATATTCAAGTTTCACATAGGAAGAACAAGGCTTCATTACATAAAAGAGTGAGTTATTACGAAGAAAAGAATGAGGTCATGTTCCATGTTCAAGTGTTTTCTTTTATTTTACCAAACTAATGACTTATGAATACTGCTTAATATTTAAGGTGTCACAAAAAACAAAACAAGGATAGAGTGATAGCATAGCGAACACCTCATTGAACCATTCTTTTAAGCCAATTTGGTGAAGTGGCAAAAGAAGACTTGTATGGGATCAATATGTAAATCTCGAGAAGCACCCAACGAACCCATATTATCCCTGCCAAGATAATGAATTTACCATAATGTAAAAATAGCTACAGTTCCTAAAGTCTACCCCATAGATATTTTAACTAGCTTGCTTCCATCCATGCCATTGTTGGGCACTTAGGGGCAAGCGACTAGATATTGATCGCATATGTTAGAATATTTTTGCTTGATTCTAGATTGCATGGTGAGATATAGGAAATATAGTTGATCCGCATCAAAAGGAAGATTGAATAAGAGCCAGTGGGAAAGGCAAGGAAGGCTTTACTACTAGGCATTTGTTCTTTAAAATTTTGATTTATTTGAATGGCAAATATCATATGTGGTCGTTTGTAACCAAAAAATCCACATACAAATAAATTTATATTCATATTTTGCAATTGCCACCATCTAACATTGAGCACACAAGAGGTGGCAAAAAAGTATGCATGGAAAAAATGATAAAGAACAAGATGAGTATTACCTAATTTAGCCTGCATCTAATCTTGTGACGTACATCTAATCTCTATGTTTTCTTGTTATTCACAACAGAGGTCCAAGATTCCCATATGCGGTGATTGTATGCTCCTCTGGCACAAAAATGGGTTGCCTTAAGCTAGCAACATGTGGCAACACAATGATCCTTCACTGACATCTAGGGGAAAGGAAGCCACAACAAATGGATCAATGGAAAAAAGCGGTAATTTTTGTTAAGAGTTACTGGAAAACCTACCGCACAAAACCCAAAAGAAAAATAGTAAGTTTCGAATAGCAGATATGCAACATTGCGAAATCAATTGATAAGTTGTATCACAAAAGAAGTGTAACACACATGTACTAGGAAACAAAATTAGAAGTGAAATGAAAACATAGCATCTTAGGCAATATGGTTTTGTTTTCTAGGAAATAGAAAAAATTACCGAGATGAGAACACACATATACAAGGAAATACAATTAGAAGAAAAAAGATACTTAGATGAGTACACATGTACCATCATTCTTTTAAAAATGTCATATGGGTATTCTCCTTATCTCTCTGAGGAGAAATACAAAGAAATCCTACGATAACAACATATGAGTAACAATCTTGAATCAACAAAGTACAAGCAAAATTTGATTCACTACTAACATCTTCTAGTTACTTGTTCTGCAAAATTCAACCCAACACTATTTACGTTCCATAGTGGTACTCATAATTGTATGTGCCTAAGAAGCCGAACCATACAACACAATTTACTCAACAAATAGAAACTTCATATATGTAATGACTAAATGAAAAATATACTCAGATGCAATAAAATATAAAATATGGAAAGCCGTAACTAATATTTCTCCAATCAGTCACAGCTTAAAAACCATCTATCTGATTAGAGTTTGAGTTCTAGTCTTCAGGATGATTGATTTCTAAGTTAGGTTCCTATACGATTTAAATGAGAGGGAGGAGTTTGATTTAACATGACGATGCATAAAAAATTCAGAAGTATGATGACAAAGACGCCCTGGAGCCAAACCTATTGAATGGATCCAACGAACTGGAATGAATGGTTTGGAATCTGATCCTCAAGACGTGGCGTCTAACATCTTCGTCATCCCTCCACTCCGCTGGTGTATCTTGATTCCGGTGTCCTTCTGCCGAGAACCTGCTTACATCAGAGTCACAGAACATATACTGAATGATGAGGAGGTGGAAGAGGTAGAACAGGGGAGCGGCGAGAAAGGGACAGAACATATACTTAATGACGAGGAGGTGGAAGAGGAAGAACAGGGGAGCGGCGAGAAAGGGGGCACTTGGATGAATAAGTAAACGGGGAAGGAGAAATTTTCAGAACGAATGATGATGAGAGGAAGGCAAAGGTCGCGGAACAGGCGGTGAGGAGGGTTCTGGAACGAACGAGATGATGTTCTGCTTGCGGCAGCTCAAGGGAGGAGCGCCTCACCGGAATATCTGCTACTCCGATTGGCAAAAAAGTTGGAAGGGAGGCGGCCACGCACAGATGCCGCACAACTGGGAAGGGGAAAGAGCAGAGGGCCTACATGAACATCACGAGGTTTTTGCCCTCATATGAAGATATCCAGACCGTCCAAACGTGTGAAATAATCCAGGCCCTTAACTTTTTTTGCACAAACGGACTGGGTCCTTTGTGCAAGGGTTATCAGTGCAATTGATTACAGTTAGGAATATGACCCTTACACATTTTCTGGGTACAACCCTTACACAAAGTCAGTTTTCTTCTAGTATATGGCTGGGAGGCTGGGCGAGAAAAACCGAAAGCACTTCAGTTGTGGAAGCGGAACTTGAAGGGGTTATGCTAGCCTTGGAGAAGGCTCAAACACAAAGATGACCAAGAGTAGTTATAGAGACAGATAGCATCACAGCTGTGAAGGCGCTGGAGTCCAAGGCGAAGGAATACCTGTGATTTGCTTACTGGAGATATAAGTGGAAGAAACAGAAGACCGGAGGTGCTGAGCTGCAATTTAGAGGGCGACTAGGCAACCAAGTTGCGGATGGACTAGCTAAATTACATCTTAGAAGCAATATGTTACAGGAAGACTTTGTACACCCACCAGCGGGTTTCTGGAAATTCTATGTAAACGAAAAGAATGACAATGAGAACTCCAATGTACCAGGCGTAGGGTACGTAGGTGCAAGATGTAATCATGTAAGACAAGGTGACTAAATATAGTAGTTATTAGTTTAAAAAAAACATTGAAGCTAGAAAGATGCAAACAATTCTAGTCAGACTAGACTGCGTGATTGAGGAGGCCAATAATCACTATAAGAGTCACTAAAAATTCTTCACAATCAGCTTCAAGGCCCCCCAATAGCATCCACGCTTGGGGGAAAGTGCATTCATTATTTTGAGATTGACGGATTCAAAAAATAGAAGGGTCCCCTTTGATGAATTACATGGGGATGATTTCACTATTGCACGGTAAATACACAATGGAAGTCATATATGATAGGCACTTCTTCTACGACCCCACTATACCTAGTATACCAAGAATGGTGCACATACACATGCCACTCTATGGAGGGCTCAATTGAAAGACCTATGGACATGCATCACCAAACAAGAGTAGACACTGTTATGGAAAAAAGGTTGGAACTACGCCGAAGGCTATAAATGCCAATCCAAACAAGCATGGAAAGAACACCAACATTTGAACATCAATAGCACCATCAAGAAACTGTCCATAAGGAGACTAAAACTCAAGGACAACCACATTATGTGCAAAAAAAACAACATGGATACCCAAAAAAGAACTGCTTGCTAGAATAACATACAGAACAACAACAATGGGCATCTCTTTAACACCAAAAAGATGACATCACATTTGTGTAGTATAAATTATAGTCGGAAGCAAAGATGCAGACTAAAAACACTCATTTAGAAAAGGAAAAATAGAAGAAGACAACTGTGAAGGAAGTCCATCCAGAGTATCCCAAGGACATTAAAGTCACATAAAAGGAAGAAAATGTAGTAATGCACCAACATGGATTGTCTAAGCAACTTTCAAAATATTCAATAGATGGCCATGTGATAACTCAAGAAGATCTAGACTTGCTCATGTACATGCTAAAAGAAAATGACATAGATGGCGATGTTATCTTCCTGTAGGAAAGCACCTGTGTAACAAAATATGACCTCTGGGATGTTCTTACATTCAATTGATACATGACTATAAATGTTATGTCTACCTATAAATCCCTACTCAGGGATGACCTCCGTCATGGTCATATGGAAAATTTTCTACTACAATAGGACCTCATATCTATAAGAATATTGGAATTTTTTTATTGAGTAGTTACAACAGTCCATTCCACATTATATCTTCCTAAAACTATTGCATATACTCACTGGACTCTATAGGTCATAAACACTAAACAAAAATTGCCATCTTATATGATAGTTCAAAAGCTCTATATAGCATGAAGATACACTAATTCAACCAGACCATATGGTATCACAGAAGAAAAAGAAAAAATATGCACAACATAGTCATGGAAAGGGATATAAATGAAAACTACTAGAGGGGGGTGAATAGAGTTTTATAGATAATTTAACAATTATTGAACTCAAACAACCACAATGAAAATATTGGACAAGGAGACACAAGGTTTAGAGTGGTTCCAACTATAGCAAATACTATAGCCGTCAATCCACTACCCGGTTGCTTACCCAACCGGGATTTGAAAAGAAATTTATTTTATTACCTCGCAAGGAATTTACATAAAATACAATCTCTTTTCCCAAACCCTTCAAGCAGCCTTCACCTAGAAGTAATCGCCAACCTTGAAGCAGCCTTCCCTTGAAGTAGATGCACCAACTCCCGTTGCACCAGCCTTCTGAAGTAGCTTCCCTTGCGATAGCCTTCTTGAAGTAGCTTGAAGTCCCCTTCTCCACCAGAGAAGTCAACCCTCTCCAATCCGCAGCCTCCAACACTAGGAGTAGCAAGGAGAGTACAAAAGATAAAAAGGAACAAGAAAGAAAAAGGAAATTACAACTTATCCTTTAAGCCCAAGGCTTGATATGCCTAGATCAAGCATATAGATCTCCTAGCCAAGTGTGTGAACTTGTGATTGCTGTGGATAGGAGAATCTAGCCTATAGGACACGAAATTGAGCTAAGGAGAATGTAGACTAATGATCACAGTGCTCAAATTTGCTTGCAATAGATTGCTCAAGTATGCTCAAGTGTATCAAGTAAATTCTAGTGTCCTATGGCTTGTCCTATTTATAGGAATGGCCTAAGTATGCTTAAGGACGTTCTAGACAACTTCTAGGGGTTTCTAAGTGCTTAACTAGTCGTTAGGTACAAAGTTGTTGCTTTAACAACGGCTAATTGATTTATTCTGCAGTTGCTGTCAGAGACCATCTCGGTCGACAAATGGTCGACCGAGACACCTACTCGGTCGAACTTTTGTCGACCGACAGGCTCTCTGGAACAAGTGATTTGCAACGTCTTTCTTCAACTGCCAACTAACTTGTCTGTTGTGTCTAACGGCTACTTTGGATCTTTCTCGGTCGAGAAGATTGTCGACCGAGAGTGTCTCGGTCGAGGAGTTTGTCGACCGAGAATGATCCTGTTTCAAGATTTCAATTTAGGCATTAATTATATGTGAGAGTGTGCATAAATGATCCTATTTAAATGGGATGACATGTCTAACTATGGTGTTTGGCTAGGGAAAATCTAACGCTTGATTTACATGCAATTCTAAGTACTTGTACATTATATATTTGTACAAGTTTTTACAACAATGATTACATTGCATGAAAATATAAACATTTTAGCTTGTGGATTTTCCCTAGTTGCTTTGCCATCCATCTTAGTCATGCACACTCAAGTAGCTCGTTAGATTAATAAGAATGAAATGTTTGTCATCATCGAAACAAAGGGATTTATCATAATATCAATTTATCCAACAATCTCCCCCTTTTTGAAGATGACAAACATTTCCTAAATATGAAATAAGGAAATATAAAGCATGTGAGTTTCATACCTGAAAATTACCTTTTGTAGCCATTTATGTTTTGCAAGTGAGTGCTGGCCAAGATGTTATGAAACTCATTTATATTTTTGATTTTTATATTCTTTCTCCCCCTTTGTCATTTCAAAAAGATATCCAAGTTGAATATTTTATTTTTCTTCTCCCCCTTAATTTTTATATTATGCTCCCCCTTAATAGATATCCTATTAGGAACATGGATTTTTTTCTAATTTATCCACAATTTGTTTCTCAATCATTTGCAAAGGATGTTAAGCCTTGAAATGATATGAGATTCCCTTAAGCTTATGATGAATGTATATTTATTTCTCATTTATCAAAGGATGTTAAGCCCTAAATTAAATGAGAATCCTCTAATCTTTAGAGTACATAAAAATGTCTCCATCCAAATGCAAGGGATGTTAAGCCCTATTTTGGGTAGAGAGTTCCTTCAAGTACAAGATACCATTTTCAATAAATTCATAAATTTCTTTATAATCAATGAGAATTTCCAGCTACACATGGTGGTTACAATGTTTTTGTAAGCTTCTTCAATCAAATGGTCAAAGTTGTGTTTATGATCTCCCCCTTAGATATCCCAAATAAAGACTTAAATGCTTTGCAATATGTTTGAAGAGTGTCCATATGCATAAAAGAATACTCTGTTTCACAAATGATGTTCAACATGCATCCTTGGTTTAAAATTATTTGATGAGCAATCATTTGCAGCATAATTATTTTAGACTTGACAACAGAGACCTGCTCGGTCGACGATTTTTCGACCGACAGTGTTCTCGGTCGAACAGGTCTCGACCGAGACTGTTTCTGTGTCAACGATTGTTGTTAATTCTAACCACAAGTTTTTTTATTTGTTATTCCCCTTAAGTTGTATGCTTTACAATAATAATCTTTATAATCCATTTATTTACAAGATGTCTCATATGCAAAAAGATATCCATCCAAGTCAAAAGGATAACCAATTTCATTAAGAAATATGGAAAGATAAACACATCATACAGAAGTGATCCATAACAATCATTCAAAGCAAGTCATTACAACTAATATTACTCCAACACTCACTGAAAAGATTTAAGAATTACATCAACGTCAGGATCTTTCCCAATAAATGGCTCAGCTCCATAGTATTGGACCAAGGTTTGCCAATCTAGAGCTCTCATCTTGGTTAAAGCATATGCTTCCAAGAATGTAGGAACTCGGTCAAATCGGAAATGAGCAACAATATCTTGCAATTGCATAGATGAAAATTGAGTATGCGTTAGATCCATGGATGGTGGAGGTGGAGTTTGATAGTAGTTGTACGAAGGATTGTATGGATTGAGCATGCCTGGATTTAAAGAATATGGATATTCATCAGTTTGGTTTGGGGAAAGGGTTTGCATTCTTTGGTTTAAATATGTCATGGCATGATGATTGTAGTCTAATTGTCTACTAAGGTGATATTGGGAGCCAGCAATATAAGTAAGAGTATTTTGAATGGGGTCCTATGGTAGGGTAGTAGGAGGAGGTGGTGGTATGTCTTGATGAGATGTTTCTCCTTCTACTCTAGCCCTTTTGTGACCAAAATCTATTCCCATTTTCTCTACGGTATTCTTACTTATCTTTTGTGGTCGACGCTCCCATGTATATCCCATATCCTCAATGTTTGTTTTAAGAAAATGTTGAGTAATTTGGCAAACGAAATCCGCATATGGTGGGTTGCCAGAAAACTCAATCATGTTTTTAAGAATTATACGGATGAAGTTTGTGGGAATGCGGCTTATGATGGCATAAATGAGGCACATACGGAATATTGGAACTTTAGATTTGTTGGCTCTAGGGTGAATATTTGTAGAAACAATGAGATTTACAATCCTACAGGCTGGTTTGAGATTTATAGCGTAGTAGGTTCCCCTATCTTCATGACAAGTAGTGTTGGATTGAAAAATAGCTCTTTTTATGTCACTAAGGCTAATGGTATGATCATCTTGGGAAAGTTGATTTAGTGGATTTCCGGTGGTGAGATCAAGGGAATCTTGGTATTCATCTATGTCAATTTCTAGCATGTCAAGAATATCCCCTTCGGTAAATTTTAGGCTATGCCCATTGACCATGGTGTAGAAGAATGCGGTTTCATTTTCAGTATGGGATATGAGATTGGCCTAAAATTCGTTGACTACCTTAGTGGAATAGAAAGGGAAAGAGGGATTGATGAAGTCCTTCAACTTTTGCACTTCAAAGAGATCCTCCAGATCGACTATGTTGATGAATTCCATGACTTCGACTGGTCGTCGTGGAAGAGGGGCTTTGGAGGAAAGCCGTAGATATCGATCACCAGCATCTCCATCGACGAAGGCGATGTCGTTGATGATCGTCAGTGGCGGAGTGGCTTCCCGAGCTTCCCGTCCTTTCCTGCCGGCGACCTTCTTCTTCCCACGGGCAGCTGATGATGAGGCCATTTGTGTTACTTGAGTGTGGAGAAGAAGCAAGGAAGGTTTGAGAATGAGGATGCTGAAGAGTTGCACAAAAATGCACTAGAGAGGGACAATGGAAGCAAGAGTATGCAAGTGTGAGTAAGTGTCCCGTTTTTGCTCCCTTTTATAACATTCCAGTGACCAGGTCGGTCGACGATTCGTCGACCGAGCGTCCGCAACGGTCGTGTTGCAGACGCGCCACTCGGCTCCCCAACGGTCAAATAACGGTCATAAACGGTCATAACGGTCGATTTACAACAGTCGTATCCAACGGCTATTTCTCGGTCGAACAATTGTCGACCGACATTGTCTCGGTCGAACATTTGTCGACCGAACGTGTGTCTGATACTAAATCTGTATAGATTCTGTCGGTCGAGAGAGAGGGACTGACCGAGAGATTTTCGGTCGAAGTGTTCGTCGACCGAGAGACTTACTGAGTACGATTTTGAGGCTGATTTTTAAGACTATTTTTGTAGAGCCCACATATATAGATGTGTTTATTATTGACAGTATTGGGACAGGTTGTGATCATAAATTAATTTCTTTTAACCATAAAAGGATATCCAAAATAGTTATTATGTCAAACTTATTTTAGGTCGAATTTGACTACGACCATAGCGCCCCTTAGTCAAGTTTTATTTTGACCAAGAGGCAAATTTTGCAGATTTTTCAGATTGAATATATTGAGTATAATATCTGCATAAAATTTAAACATCAAGTTGAAGCATACTACTTAATTGGAGGCACAATTAATTATTTCAAAGATACTGAGTTAGAGATTTTGTTGCAAGCAATAACATATAACTAATAAATTATTTTTCTTGCTTATATATTTTCATGGATCCATGCATACAATTTTCTATGCGCACCCAATGATGAAAGCATGGTATAACAGCATACAATGATAATTCCATTTTATAATTAGTATATGAATAGACCAGAAAATACTTTTACGAAAAAATCATATGAAAATAGGAATTTTCTTTTCATTTGACTTAGACTTTAAATCATCTAGGGAACAAACTAATATTAATTTCATTTACATTTGTAATTATGTAGAGTTGAGATAGACATAGAAATATGCAACTAATGTCTTTGGTCATATCTCAACTTGATTTTGTTCATTTAGTTTGGAGGTTTTGGAACCCAAACTAACTCTACATCTTTTCTCTTATAAGGACATGAAAATGAATAGTGACCAAGGCGCAAACAGTAATGACAACATATTGAGTCAACTTCATATCTTTTTCTATGGTTGTGTCCTATGTTGTCATTGGGTGAGGATGTCCTTTTAGGTACATATATAGATTGGGTTTGTGGCTTTCTCTGACTAGGTTGTTGATGAGATTTTCCTTTAGGCTTGTAACCTAGTCCCCTTCTCCCAATTTGTTGATAGGGATTATCTAGAATTTGATCAAGAATGCCATGGTTATTCAAACTACGAACTTGTTGTTGTAGCTTGGCAATCTCATCCATTCTTTTCTTAATGTCTATTTTTGCTTGGTCTAGATTGGATGACAATAAATTTCTTTCTTTAACAATAGTGTCATAATCTATATGGGTGCACAATAATGGTTGTTTTTGAAGATCGTTTACTTGAGTCTGTAAGTTTGAATTTTCAACAGAAAGGAGCTTGCAATCGGCTTCCATAGATTTTAACTTAAGATCAGAAAATTTATTTCCCTCTTTAAGATCCTCATTTTCAGATGCAAGAGAAAGAAGTTTAACATTTAGATCATCATTTTCCTTATTTGATTTCTTTAATTTCTTTTTGCACTCAACATATTTATTATGTGTTTCTTCAATAATAGCAACTAGTTCTTCTTTAGACAAATCAAAAAGACTTACCTCTTCTTCTTCTTCTTCACTAGTTGTAGCAATAAGGCATTCTTTGTGCTTATCCTCTTCCTTTGATCTCCATGGGCATCCGGTTGTTTTGTGGCTTGTTCCTAAACACCAATTGCAGCATGTAGTGGTTTCGTCCAAGCACTTTTCACCATTTCCCTCCATTCTTCAAGACCTGGTTAGGGTTCCTTGAAGCCTGCTCTGATACCAATTGAAAACTACTAGAGGGGGGTGAATAGAGTTTTATAGATAATTTAACAATTATTGAACTCAAACAACCACAATGAAAATATTGGACAAGGAGACACAAGGTTTAGAGTGGTTCCAACTATAGCAAATACTATAGCCGTCAATCCACTACCCGGTTGCTTACCCAACCGGGATTTGAAAAGAAATTTATTTTATTACCTCGCAAGGAATTTACATAAAATACAATCTCTTTTCCCAAACCCTTCAAGCAGCCTTCACCTAGAAGTAATCGCCAACCTTGAAGCAGCCTTCCCTTGAAGTAGATGCACCAACTCCCGTTGCACCAGCCTTCTGAAGTAGCTTCCCTTGCGATAGCCTTCTTGAAGTAGCTTGAAGTCCCCTTCTCCACCAGAGAAGTCAACCCTCTCCAATCCGCAGCCTCCAACACTAGGAGTAGCAAGGAGAGTACAAAAGATAAAAAGGAACAAGAAAGAAAAAGGAAATTACAACTTATCCTTTAAGCCCAAGGCTTGATATGCCTAGATCAAGCATATAGATCTCCTAGCCAAGTGTGTGAACTTGTGATTGCTGTGGATAGGAGAATCTAGCCTATAGGACACGAAATTGAGCTAAGGAGAATGTAGACTAATGATCACAGTGCTCAAATTTGCTTGCAATAGATTGCTCAAGTATGCTCAAGTGTATCAAGTAAATTCTAGTGTCCTATGGCTTGTCCTATTTATAGGAATGGCCTAAGTATGCTTAAGGACGTTCTAGACAACTTCTAGGGGTTTCTAAGTGCTTAACTAGCCGTTAGGTACAAAGTTGTTGCTTTAACAACGGCTAATTGATTTATTCTACAGTTGTTGTCAGAGACCATCTCGGTCGACAAATGGTCGACTGAGACACCTACTCGGTCGAACTTTTGTCGACCGACAGGCTCTCTGGAACAAGTGATTTGCAACGTCTTTCTTCAACTGCCAACTAACTTGTCTGTTGTGTCTAACGGCTACTTTGGATCTTTCTCGGTCGAGAAGATTGTCGACCGAGAGTGTCTCGGTCGAGGAGTTTGTCGACCGAGAATGATCCTGTTTCAAGATTTCAATTTAGGCATTAATTATATGTGAGAGTGTGCATAAATGATCCTATTTAAATGGGATGACATGTCTAACTATGGTGTTTGGCTAGGGAAAATCTAACGCTTGATTTACATGCAATTCTAAGTACTTGTACATTATATATTTGTACAAGTTTTTACAACAATGATTACATTGCATGAAAATATAAACATTTTAGCTTGTGGATTTTCCCTAGTTGCTTTGCCATCCATCTTAGTCCTGCACACTCAAGTAGCTCGTTAGATTAATAAGAATGAAATGTTTGTCATCATCGAAACAAAGGGATTTATCATAATATCAATTTATCCAACAATAAAGATATACTAATAAAGGAAAACATGCACAATTCAACCAGACAATAGGGGTCCGTAGAAGATTAAGAAAAAACATGCAAAACATAGTCATGTCGAGGGATACAAAGATATACTAATAAAGGATTTCAAGAAGCCATAATTCTATTATAGGATCCCTCAATAAATCATTTGATCAAATGATTGCAACTTCCATGTTGTCCTTTGTATGCATGCCCTAGCCAATCTGGCAACATGAATAAAAGAGCTAAAGTATGAAGGCTACCATCCCTTGTGTAGTTCTTATGTTATCTAACTACTATGGTCCCACTAGGAGAATGAGAGACTAAAAATCAAGTCCAAACATTACCATTTTACACACAGTATAATCCATTTAACACTTTGAGGATAAAATGTATGATAAGTTTATAAGGGGTGTAAACATGAAGGGTCGGTACCATTCTGTTCCCTTAACTTTATCCCTACCATATCTCCTTTGCTGCTATCACTACTGTTCAGTTATATCCTTCTAACAAAAATTTCAAAATGTTAACAAATGTTTGACTTCAGTGCATATATTAGTTTTAATTTCAGGATTAAAGACTTAATTAAGGTTTTTCTCTTACCTAATGTAGGATACATGTTGAAATTTGGCAATTTGTGATCCAATTTAATTGGATTTTCTCTTTACCCCTAAACTCAGGCTGGCTTTCTGGATGCTATAATTTGGTGATCTTACTATATCAAGAAAAGAATTAAGATATACATATTTGTTACATTCTAAATGATTAATATTTTATACCAATTTTGTCTCAGGATGCCATGGGCTGCTAATAAAATACCTTAACCCTGTATATTTACTTAAGAATGAGGTGGTTCCTAGTTTGACTATGCTTCTGAGTGATCATACAAAACATCAAAGTGTTGGTTGTTGGTGGGAAGTGTGCATCAACTCAGTTGAGGAAAAATCTAATCAATCATCTCATTCAAAATTTTAAAGTGGAGAAACAGGGCGTGTCTATCCACAAAACCCTATTCCAAAATCCTAAAAAGCCAAAAAAGAGAGAATAAAAGCCTAAGTGTGAATACAAGCATGAGATTTGTGCCAGTCTAAGGGTTAAGGGTACTACCTGATAGGTATATAGTCATGCTCAAGAATGCATATATTCCAATATCTATAGTGGTTCCCAAAAACTCAATAGAATAAGCACTTGAATTTGAATGGTGTTCATTATAGCCAAAGCAATCAACAAAGATGGTAAATAGTACATAGGATGTGAAATATTTCTCTAACTACAACTAGCTTGGATTGTAGGGACCACTGGTCTACTAAATGAACTTTGATTGAATGAAATGGGAACACACAAGTTACACCTCAACCTTAGCCTACCCATATACACCTTTCTCTAAATCCAAAATGAATAAATAAAAATAAATGACGAGGTGACAACTACCTTAATGAGGAATGTGTAGAGAAAATTCCAACTCTGAGGGTATGAATAAAAAATGAAAGGCCAGTGCACTCCAAGTTCTTAGGTTAACTTCAGAGATATAATATGCTCCATATACAACCATGTGGTGATTTGGTATAAAGTTGACACAAAATGACAATTATAATAACCTTGATTTACCTAGCTAAAATTATTAATTCATTAACCTATACTTTTATTTGATTTATTATCTTGAGGAAAAGATAGATAGTAGGTTTGGGGGTTATTGATGCACTATAGTAGAAAATGTTTTTTACAATGGAAAACACACAATAGTTATGTTGTAGCTAAGATTTTTTTACAACAAGTCATTTACATGTTGTATATTGAATATTTTATATGCACAAGTTATATACATCTAGGCAAACCTGTGGTAGTATACATGTTACTACAATAGGTGATAAACTATTGTAATTGATCATAATATCAAAACATGATCAAACTGGTTGTAAAAGAGTCTAATTAAATAATATGTTGTAACCCATAGTAGTAGTCATATGTGCTAACTTGTTGTTATAGACTGTAGTTACTCAACATAGTTTAACCCATTATAATATACCATAATCACACAACAAGCATTCACCTATTGTAATAGACCCCAATCTCACATCATGAAATCAATTGTTTTATAACAAGATCACACAACATACTCCAACCTGTTGTTATATATTGTAATTACACAACAAACTCCAACCTATAATATAATCACATGTGTCCTTATTATTTAGAAAACACACTACAACAAATATACCTTTCAATGACATTTTCCCCAAACAAATTTTTAGAGATAATGTTGCAAAGATAAAACCTATCTCAACAAAATCTCTAGAACTCCCACTCCCATTCACCCTAGTACATGGCTGCTTGTAGGATAGGCCTTCTAACTTTTGCTCGATATAAAAGCATTTGTCCCCCTCTAATCCCACAATTTCCTATAACCCTTCTCCATGATGTCTCATTCTAATACTGTTGATGATAGATAGACGTCATGCTACCCTATGGTTAGCCTTTCTTGATTACATCCTTACCATTTCTCCTTCTGCCAAGTTTTTCTTCTATCTATTTTAAAAGCCATGTTTGTCTTCTATCTTATTATTAGCATGAATTGGTTATTCTACTAGATTAACAATATTTGTTGTAGGGCCAAATCTAATGTGATTTTCTCTTGGTAGAAGTGTTCATTCCACATTGATCAGTGATACACATATCATGACATCCATACATCTTTACAAATCATGAAAAATCTAGTAAAAAGGGAAAAGGGTCTCCAATCAAGGCGAAGAATTCATCCATCAACGGTCAAGTATCCTCAAAATATAGTAGTTCTCACTGATCTATTAGGTGGCATAGTAAATAGGTATGTGATTTATGAATTCTTTCCTATAATTTTTATGCTAATTCTAAAGCTTTCTTCTTTTTTAAACAATTTTTTTCACTCTTTCCTTAGATTGCTTTTGGTACACGGTGACAAAATACATGGGAACGGTGATGGTGACAGTGACAGTTATAGGGAAGGGAAAATTGTTAAAAATTATTGTTTGGTAACGCATGCATGGTAATGGGGAAAGGGATGAGGAAATAATTAAAAAGTGTTGTTTGTTACATGGTTATGGGGATGGGACATGAATTTTTTTATATCTTAGTCAGAGAAGAAGAGGAAGCTTAGGGAGATTATTGAGGAGGTTCAAGTTGTTGGTATGTATGCCCAGAGAGCCAATCATAGAATGATTGTAATTGCATAACTTGTAATTTATTTGATTAATAAATGAAGGCAAGCTTCCTATTTATTCTGTTTAATTCAGTTATGAGATAATGATGTAACATTATAAATGGCTTGAGAACAATATTACTCAATGATGAATGTCTTCAAGTATGTGACGTGTGGAAATGAGATCATACGGATGTTAAGAATACACACACACACAAACACACACACACACACACATATATATATATATATATATATATTCTCATTATGTCCTTGGTTAGTTGTTATTGTGGAAGGTTGATAGACAATAATGACACACAAGATCAAAGTGTGAGTTGGTTGATGACAACATCTCATTAGTCATGATATAGCTATATCAGACCAAGCACACAGATACATGTTGGAGAACAGTGTATCAGACAGACTCATAATGAGACTCACACATGGAAACCATTACCATGTTAGTCATAGTTAGCTCTCATAGTGATGGTGGTGTTTGTGGTTTTTAGACCTGAAATCACTACACTCATCACATGTCATTCGGTATGATTTGACATCATCAAATGCAATCCTAAAACATGGGTTGTTATAAAGGTGATGATTGGATGACTGTGACACATGATGACTGACTGTGAGTGATAGTGTCCCTCCTACAAGAGTATCATATCATAGGCCTCTTGATTAGCGAGACTGAGAAATGCATGGCCATGCACATGTGAGTCAATATATGATATTGAGCTTACATATATCTCATTCAGTTTGCTTTGCTTTAAGAAATGAGATTGGATGTTGAAGAGGGTGACTACTACATGCCTCAAGTTTGATCTGGATATTAGAGATAATGGAATTATACAAACACTATAACACCAAGCACAAATTGTAGGTTGAATTTGTTCCTCAAATTTCCATTTACTTGGGTAACATTGATGTACGACTAGGCATCGCTCATTACTTGTGATGTCATAAGTTGTTATGAACATTCACTGCCAATGTAATATGGGAACTATAGGTTCACACACATATGTCTTGACCTAGAAGAGGAGTCTAATCTTGAATGATGCTTGAATTGATTACTAAAGTTTAGGTATTCAATTCACACAACAAATCAGTTGACTACATGGCCAAATGATTGGATCACTAAGTGAGATGGTCGTTTGAAGTGCCAGACAATTGGCTCAAATGTTGAGATGACCATTTAGATTGTCAGGCTGGTCAAAAACTAAACTGCTAAGTTCTTCCCAAACTAAGGTGTGAACCGACCGATTCATTCTGTTGAATCGATGGACTTGGCTCAAGTCACCAGACGACTATCTGGGTGAGCAAGATGACTGTCTTGCATGTACGAGATCACTCAATTCGTGGTAAATGCAATTGCATCAAGGAATTAGTGATGAAGTCATGTCATGCATTAATTGGATTTGAATTGCCAATTTTGTATGTGATTGAGAAACTATTGTGAGATGAACTTCTTGCATTCTTGACGATTGTCTAGCTTTCCAAATGACCATTTTGGTGGTCGTAGGCTGTGAAAATTTAAGATCTTCCTATCCTTTCCACTCCTACTCAGATCATGTATAGGCTGGGAACCCTGACTCTAACCCCGCCTATAGATAGAGGGGTGATTGGGGCTTCTATTACAACCCCAATTTTTGGATTCATTTGGTGAGAAATGCAATTTCTCATATTAAAGATATTTGAAAAAATAATGATATAATTTGTTTTGAAGACATGGATTTCATTTACAATAGCCTTGATGATTGTTTTGTGAGCTTAATTGGCTATTGGGCCCAAATAATAAGAAAATTCAATTAGTGAATGAATAATTGAATATTTGAGAAAAGAAAAATGTGGAAACCTCTGGAAGGCAAAAGGATGTAATACAAGGAAGGATTTCATGCCTCTTGGGTTCCAAGGAGTCCAAAGTTGCATAAAGAGTGCAATACGAAAAGAAAAGATCAATAAGTATTTCTTTATTAAGAAAGAAATTGAAAACAATGGTAAAATGTGGAAAACAAGTGAAAAGAAGGGTAATTGAGTTATCCTTAGTGGGATTTCGTATCCCAAGGATTCTTAATGTAAAAAGGGAAAACCAACGAGGAAAATTAAAGAGAGATAAAGAGAAATCCTCAAAAGGAAATATTTTAATAATAAATAACGATGATAATAAGAAATAATGCATATAGATGCATCTAGAAGGATAATGAATATCTAATAAAAAGGATTTTGAAATAATAGAGTTTCTTGGGATCCAAGAGTCCCAATAAAGAGGAAATAAAGAGAAAATATCAAAATTGCAAAATAAAAGGATAATGTGATACATTATTAATGAATTTTATGATATTATTAAAAAGGAAAATAGTGTCTACTAAAAGAAAATAGAAATTCATGCTTATGGATTAAAAAGAAAACATAAAGAGAATAAGAGAAAAGAATTTCGAATTCTTAATGACTAAGGATCAAGGGGAAACAAAGAATTAATATAAAGAGAGAGAATTTATTATCAACTATGGAAAGATAGTTTCCTAATGAGGAGAAGCCTTGCTTTTCTCATGAGCAAGTACATTAGGGCGTGGATGTCCTCCCTATATGAGGAGTCGAACCCTTGGCCAAGTCCAGAGGGATCCCATGTGACTATCTCTCTTCCTTTCCCTTCTTCTTCTTTCTCTTTTCATCCATGAAACCCTAATCGGGAAAGGCAGCATGACAAGGAGCTACGGGGAGCTATGGAGGGTTCGTGATGGAAGAACAACACTCTACGTTGCTGAAGTGAAGGCTAGCCATCGTCCCCAGGCCCTAGCCGAGGCGCAACAGCGGCCGCACGGCTGCAAAAGCAGCCGCACGTCGCAGGCCTGAGGAGTGTACAGATGACCATGACGGCTGCGACCGGGCGGCGCACCAAGTATGGCAAGGTGTGGCAGAGTCAGGGGAGTTGTCCCCAGTAGTCGTCGGACTCTGGAGAGGAGGGGGTGCACCCCCGTTTGCTGCAAATCGGCGGCTAGGGTAGCAGTCGTCGTGCTGCCCAAGGTTGAAGAAGGGGGTAGAGGCGCGTGGACAAAAATGCCCTCCGCGGGATGTAGAAGAAAATCACTTAACCGAGGGTAAAGAAGTAAAATCGAAATGTTTTCAAAGCAAGGAGCTACGTTTCATGGGAGTTGACGACGTGGTGCTCCCTGATTGGCTGAAAAGGTAATTCTTTTATTAATTCGCAATTAAATATTGGTAACTCCGATTAGAACAAGTAATATATGAATTTTGATCAGGAGAACGACAGGAATCCAATAAAAATGATATTAAATATTGATTCCGTTCCCAATTGCAAAAGAACTATAAGTTGATGAAAAGTGCATTAAAGTTAAGATAAAAACCCTATTTGTGATTAAAGGTTGAATCTAGTATGCTTAATGGGTTAATTGAAGTATTAATAACCTGTTGAATGATAATGTTAGATTCAAACCTGATCTAGATATAAAATTGCTTGATTTAGGGTTTTTACCCCTTATGAGAATGATTAAGTATTTACAAACCCTAATTTAGGGTAAAAGAGGATAAGATCATATATAATTGGAAAGATGTGAAAATACAATGTTAAATGATGGTTTTAAGTTATTTGAATACAAAAGTCCTTAATTATGGGTAAATACCCTTAATGTAGTAATTAGGGTCTTTTCATGAATAAAAGGTGGAATTGATGGAAAAATGAGTTCATATGTTAATTAGACCCTAATGAACTTTGAATTAATGATAGATGTACATAATGATCTTGTCATGGATTAAAAGAATAAAAATAGTAGCTTTAATGAAAAAGAAGCTTAATGAAATTAATTGATGATTAATGTGCCTGTAATATGAAAATAGAGTTATATGTTGTTAAGATAACCTTAATATTGAAGAATCGATGAGATAATTAGGGTTTATGAGTAAGGGCATAAAATTAGGGTTTAATATGGTAAAAGATGAAGGGAAACCCTAATTGCAAAATGAAACCCTAAAACGCATACAGAAACCCTAGAAAGTGAATCCAAGTCAATAAAGTAGATTCTTGATAAAGTGTGTAATAAATAGAGTACATATTCTTTTCAGGAATTATGTGATAATTTAATTGCTTGCTTGGATTGCATTCTTGGTTGGATTTGCTTAATGCTTGTGAAATCATCAAATCAGGTATGTGGTTACGCTTATGATTATCCTGACTAGTTTTTCGAGGATTTGATCGATGTTTCCCTCATGGCTTGAAATAACTGTTGGATGCTTTTATTTCATGCAACTATAGAGTAACTTTGACTATCACTATCAATATACATGTATAACTGGCTAGATCTAGGTCCACCTTTGTGACTTGTAAAGGCTAAAAAGGAGTAACCTAGAGTAAGGTCTAGATTATCGTGGGTTAGATTTTAGCCTGCCATGAGTTAAGGAGTGGGATACTTACGAGTAGTGCCATGTAACTCAACCGTAGAAACTAGTTCACCTATAGGTGGGACCATGAGGGGTTTAATGGGGATCTACCATAAGGAAGGTAGTATCCAGGTCCACTGCAGGGATAGCACAGAGAATAGGGTATTCATGGATCGTGGAGTTATATTTAAAACGTAATCTTGATTGTTAAATGATTAATTGAATGATTACATTGTTATCATAGTTGCACATTTATTATTTCCCCCACATACCAGCTTCGGCTGACCGACGTTTTGTTTGTCGGCATTTTAGGTACAAGCCAAAAGGACAAACAGTAAATCGTCATATTGTGAAATACATGAAGTAAAATACAAGGAGGATTAGTTAGAATAGAATCCATAAGTGGATAGAAGTTTAGAGATCCAAGTTTTCAAAAAGGTATTCAAAAGTTTATTTTCTTACAGCTTTCCAGTTTAGTTTGTTAAGATTTAATATTTGTTCTTGGTTAATTGCCGAACCTTTGATCCGGAAGTTATGGGTGCAGCTTCGACCTCTCGGTCTCCCTTAATTGGGGGTTATCGGGAGGTGGGGTCGTAACATTTGGTATCAGAGTGTAGGTTCCTCAGTTAACCATTAATAATTATTAAATTTTACAAACTTCGTAGAACCCAAGGGAGTTATTAAAGGATTATTTGAAAGACGGAGGTGTCTAGAAAAGGATCACGACCGGGGGCTGGCAATATTTTCCTCTGCACCGCTAGTCGGAATATGAGGACTCCCGAATCCGTGTGACTGCCTGGACAAAGTCTTAGGGTATGAATCGAAATAAGATACCTTTAGGACTTTCTCATCTTATTCATCCCTTCTCATCACAAATTCGGTTAAGGACCTTAAGGATTAGGGTTTTCTCTCTCCTCCTCACCCTCTTGAAGTATGGGTAAGGTTAATGAGTGTTGGATCCTAGATGGGTGATTAGATGCTCTAGAGGGGGGTGAATAGAGCTGAAAGCACTTAAACAAAACTCATTAAACCTTCAAAATATATGACAATATAAGGTTGCTAAATAGGCAATTTGAGTGCAACTAAATCATGCATAGCAAGGATAAGAGAGATTGAACATTCACCAATTAGACAAGCTATTTAGAGTGGTTCCACACTTCAAACTAGAGGTGTGTCAGTCCACTTGCCTAGAGAGGTCAACCTCTAGGACTTCCAATAATTGCACTCTTATATTCACTTATAATACTTATAATACATGACCAACAAAGGACTTACCTATCCAATACAAAGAGTCTTCAACCTTACCAAGGACTTACCCACTTTGCAAGAGTCTTCGGCCTTCTCCAAGGACTTACTCACTCTTGCACAAGTCTTCGGCCTTGTAGGAATTACCCACTCTTCTTGGATCTTCCGCCTTTGACTTCACCTTCACTCGGAGAAGCTTCCACCAAGGTCTTACCTACTTGAGCTTGAGTCTTTTGCCTTCTCCAAGGGCTTACCCACTCTAGCTCCAAGTCTTCTGCCTTGATCTTCACCAAGGGACTCCTTCCCTTGTTCTTCTTCACCTCTCTTGGACAAGAGAGAGAACCTTCATCTTCATGATTGCAAATGAGAGATGGGGAGGTGGTGGAAGTGAGAGCCTCACAAGATATACATATAAAACTAGCTCGCTTACAAATATCCTACTCACTCTAATGGATGTTGCAAGTGATTAAGTTTAGAGAGAGAGAGGAGGCTGTAGGAAGCACTCAACTATAGAATAGGAACCTCACAAAGAGTTTGCAATGAATGCTCAACCTTGGAATGAAGCCCAAGGGGTCCTATTTATAGCTGGGGATGCCTCTTAGCCTTTGGGAACACTTATGAATGAAAACTAGCCGTTTTGTGGCTTTCAAAAGATCTATTTTCACTTGTTGCAACTCCACAACGGCTAGAAACACTTTTTTGCACTTTTCCGTACAGTGCAATCGGTCGAGTTCTGATGGGTGTAACTCGACCGATCAAGTAGGAGGAAAACCGATGTTCAAAGGATCGGTCGAGTTTGTCCTGAGGAAACTCGACCGACCATTTCAACTGGAACTGGCCTACTACCCAATCGGTCGAGTTCTGTGAGTGCACAACTCGACCGATGCAATCTTCAGAAAATCGACCAAGGTTGATCAGTCGAGTTTCAGGGTGGGAAACTGGACTGACCAAGTGCCTATAATTGATTTTCTAAGATGCATCTAAAGTGCTCTAATATTCGATCTAAGTGTTCCTGATATTTTTCTAAGCTTAATTACAAGTCATACAATCATTACAAGTGATTTACAACATGATTATAATGGATATACATCATATTACAAAAACGTGCACTTGTATGACTTTGACTTGTCTTTTCTCCAATTTGATATGCGCAAGTTAGGGCAATTGGAGTGTGTCTATACCTAATCTGAAATCACTCAAGTAGAGACATTAGACACTAATATGTGAAATGGTTAGTCATCATCAAAACATGGGTTTAGTCAATTTAGACGTGAGTCAATATTGACCTAATTGACCTTGAGTCAACAATCTCCCCCTTTTTGAAGATGACAAACCATTTCATAAATGTATTGAAAGCTTTCAAGTAAAATCATACCTTCGTAGAAACCTAGGGGTTTCAATAGAATGGAGTTCATATGCTCCCCCTCAATTGATGCGCATGGAGTTCTCATACTCCCCCTCAATTGATGCTATTTCTCCTGCATGGTTAGTTTTCATAACATTTATAGAAACTATGTCTTCTACTCATATATGTTCTACACATATATGTCTTCTCCCCTTTACCTTCTCCCTTTACATGAACATACTTCTCTTCTTCATGTAAGACATGCCTTCTTCCTCTTTTTAAAAGAAGACATATCTTTCTCCCCCTTTGTCATTTCAAAAAGTGGGGTTATGAAGAAAATAAGAAACATCACTTGTTAAAGAGAAAAGAGATAACACAAATATATATAAGGAGAGTAGAAGAGCACAGATAGGGACTTGTCCAAGCATAGAAAGAAAAGCAAGTTAAATCATATACTCGAACAACCTAAAAATGCAAGATAAAGTGCTACAGAAAAACAATAAATCACAATTTTGACCCTCAAGATGATGGAATTTGACCAAAAACCATCGGAGCTCATGGCAAAGCGATGAGTCTTGCTCAGAAGGCCGTTTCTACAGGAAAAACACTAGTCTTGCACCAAAAACTGAAACTGGAGCAAAAGTTGCATAAAATCCAAAAATACTCCAATTTCTACATATAATGTAGATCTATGTACCCTGCATCACAATGTTATGCAAGCAACTCAAGATAGTAGATATGCAATTTAAGAAACAATCTTGAGCATGTATAAGCATAGCATATAGATGAGCAAAGATGCCAATTATAAACAGGGTTAGAACTACATGTATATGAACTACTAGTAGATGATATCACAAGTTAGGACTACTAGTAGGATCTAGATCATAGCAAGAGATACCAAAATATACACAAGATAAAGCAAGCTATGATTAGATGAAGAGATATATCCAAACAAAGAGATATGCAATTTTAGAAGCATGAAAGGATATAACTCACAAGATATGCATCCTTACCAAAAGATGATTACCCCTAAGAACCTCAAGGTTGTATCAAAACAAGATATTCACCTAGATAGATGTAGAAAGTTAGAGCACAACGGAAGCAATTTAAGATACAACCAAGAGATCCAAAGTGTTCATCATCAAAACCTGCAAAACAACTCAAAGCAAGTAATTGCAAGATATAGGTATACCAATTTAGAGCAATTAGAGAGATAGAGTTGTAAGAAATATAGTCAATTTAAAGCGTGGCAATATGCATATATAAAGGTACCAAATGAGAGTGCCAAAGAATAAGGTTATTGGTTGAGAAAATCTAGTTGAGAGGGAAATTCTCATTCAATAAGCCAAATGTATATTCTGTGCACAGTGCTATCGGTCGAGTTCTGAGCATTGACAACTCGACCGATGACAGCTGTTGGCAACACCCATTGGTGCCCATCGGTCGAGTTTCAATAGGGCAAACTCGACCGACAGATCAGCTGTCAAGAAGCACATATATATCATAAAAACATATTTAAAGGCATGCTAAAAATACAAACCATATCCAAACATGTCTAAGCAAGTTAGTAATGCACTATAGAAGCATTAGAAACATTTTTTGAGCAAGAGTGTGAAGAGAATCACAAAATGCCACTTTTGACTCAAAAACCATATGTATAGTGCAGACTAACTTGACAAAAACAAGTTAGAAATGGTTATAAGCAATAAAACCTTTACCTTTGTGCTTACCATTGCTTTTTCACTTGTTGTCACCCTCTACACATCTCACCTTTCTTCTTTCATGTGGATTGAAAAGTCAATTTGCAATTCAATAGCTCAAGTCAATCCATTTGCAATTACCTACAAGAAGAAAGATGAAATGGTCCCCAATCATGTTTTTGGGTCCGGAGGGGTTAGTTTAGCAACCCAAGTCCTATTTCTCTTGGGTGCTTTCCTACAAGGACAACAATTAAAATAATGACCAAATTCATTGTAATAGTTGCATGTGCCCATAGTCTTGGAACTAGAGGACTCTCCATGGAATATTGGAGGTCCTTTATCTTTGTTGTTCCCTTGACTACTATCATACCCCAAACCATGTCTACCAATTTGTTTAGTAGAATGGTGTAGGATATCATTAAGGCTCTTCTTACCAACTAAGAATCTTTGCAAAGAAGATCTCAAACTGTCATTATCATGCATAAGAGAAGTAATAGTAGAAGACAAATGAGTAATATTATCGCTAGCATGTAAAAGATCATTTTCTAAGCAAAAAGTTTTAGTTAAATAAGAGTCTCTATTAATATGAAGAGCAGCAACATCATTCTCTCTATTTGTAGAACTAGAACAAGATTCATTCCCATTGATTTTAGCAAGCAAGGAGGCATTTTCTATTTCTAATTCATGCAAAACAAAATCTTTGTCCTTATTTTCAGATTTAAGAACATCAATATCATGCATGAGAGAATCAATAATTAAAGTATGCTCTTCATTAGAACTATGCACAAGAGGTTGAGCTTCTAGAAATCTAACCTTATCAAGTAAACTAGCATTTTCAAGTTTAAGAGAGTCTACTTGGCTAAGACAAGCATTTTTATCATCAAGCAAGCAAGAATTAGCATGTTCAAGATCATTTAATTCTACATACAAATTATCAACAATTTTAGCAAACTTTTTCCTTTTCTTTTGAGAAGACTTAAGAGAGGCACAAATATCATGAATGAGATCAATCAAGGATTCTTTATCTAAAGAGTTTAGATTTACCTCACTTGAGTCTTCACTTGTTGATTCTATAAGGGAAAAATGGCATTCTCCTTCATCACTAGAGCTTGAGCTTGATCCTTCCCTTGAATCTTCACTTGAGCTTGAGTTGGAGGATCCACTTGAGCTTGAGTGCCATTTCTTCTTGTGAAGATGGGTCTTTTTGCCTTGAGGGCAATCTACCTTGTAGTGACCCTTCTTTCCACATGTGAAGCACCGGATGGAGGAGGACTTTCTTTTGAAGGGTTTACCCTTGGAGTGCATGGCATCTTCTTTAGCTTGAGAGGATGGAGAGACTTGTTCCATGATAGCTTCAGTTTGAGTCTTTATTTCAGCCTTCTTCATTCTCTTTAGCTCTTTCTTCTCTTGTCTTTCTACTTCCTCCCTCTTGTCAAGAGTAGCTTCATGTGCTTGTAGATTTCCAATGAGCTCTTCAATAGGAATATCCCTAAGAGACCTTGCTTCTTCAATAGAATTCACCTTAAATTCCCACCTCTTGGGGAGAGTTCTAAGGATCTTTGAGTTGATCTCTCCACTAGACATAGGATGTCCTAGAACAGCAAGACCATTCAAGATGGTGTTGAGCCTTGAGTACGTGTTGGCTATGCTCTCCTCCCTTCCCATCTTGAAGTTCTCAAGTAGCCCTTTGAGCATGTAGACTTTGCTTTCCTTCACTTGATCTGTCCCTTCATAAGTGATGCAAAGCTTTCTCCATACCTCATAGGTCGTCTCACAAGAAGAAATCCGGTTGAACTCGGTGGGGGTCATGGAGGCATATAAGATGTGCATTACTCTAGCATTCAAGGTTGCTTTCATCAAAGCGGATTCATCCCATTCTTCAATATTTGTCTTTGGTAGAATGTATGGACTATTCACCATTTGCCACATCTCAAGACTTGATCCTTGGATATAGAATTGAAGCCTTCTTCTCCAATAGAGGAAATTGCTCCCATCAAAGATTGGTAGGCTGATTCTCCCTCCTTAGTAGTCACCCATCTTCTCCTACTTGTTGAAGTATGCTTGGAGAAGACCCGCTCTGATACCACTTGTTGGATCCTAGATGGGTGATTAGATGCTCTAGAGGGGGGGTGAATAGAGTTGAAAGCACTTAAACAAAACTCATTAAACCTTCAAAATATATGACAATATAAGGTTGCTAAATAGGCAATTTGCGTGTAACTAAATCATGCATAGCAAGGATAAGAGAGATTGAACATGCACCAATTAGACAAGCTATTTAGAGTGGTTCCACACTTCAAACTAGAAGTGTGTCAGTCCACTTGCCTAGAGAGGTCAACCTCTAGGACTTCCAACAATTGCACTCTTATATTCACTTATAAGACTTACAATACATGACCAACAAAGGACTTACCTATCCAATACAAAGAGTCTTCAAACTTACCAAGGACTTACCCACTTTGCAAGAATCTTCGGCCTTCTCCAAGGACTTACCCACTCTTGCACAAGTCTTCGGTCTTGTAGGAATTACCCACTCTTCTTGGATCTTCCGCCTTTGACTTCACCTTCACTCGAAGAAGCTTCCACCAAGGTCTTACCTACTTGAGCTTGAGTCTTTTGCCTTCTCCAAGGGCTTACCCACTCTAGCTCCAAGTCTTCTGTCTTGATCTTCACCAAGGGACTCCTTCCCTTATTCTTCTTCACCTCTCTTGGACAAGAGAGAGAACCTTCATCTTCATGATTGCAAATGAGAGATGGGGAGGTGGTGGAAGTGAGAGCCTCACAAGATATACATATAAAACTAGATCTCTTACAAATATCCTACTCACTCTAATGGATGTTGCAAGTGATTAAGCTTAGAGAGAGAGAGGAGGCTGTAGGAAGCACTCAACTATAGAATAGGAACCTCACAAAGAGTTTGCAATGAATGCTCAACCTTGGAATGAAGCCCAAGGGGTCCTATTTATAGCTGGGGATGCCTCTTAGCCTTTGGGAACACTTATGAACGAAAACTAGCCGTTTTGTGGCTTGCAACGGATCTATTTTCACTTGTTGTAACTCCACAATGGCTAGAAACACTTTTTTGCACTTTTCCGTATAGTGGAATCAGTCGAGTTCTGATGGGTGTAACTCGATCGATCAAGTAGGAGGCAAACCGATGTTCAAAGGATCGGTCGAGTTTGTCCTGAGGAAACTCGACCGACCATTTCAACTGGAACTGGCCTACTACCCAATCGGTCGAGTTCTGTGAGTGCACAACTCGACCGATGCAATCTTCAGAAAATCGACCAAGGTTGATCGGTCGAGTTTCAGGGTGGGAAACTGGACCGACCAAGTGCCTGTAATTGATCTTCTAAGATGCATCTAAAGTGCTCTAATATTCGATCTAAGTGTTCCTGATATTTTTCTAAGCTTAATTACAAGTCATGTAATCATTACAAGTGATTTACAACATGATTCTAATGGATATACATCATATTACAAAAACGTGCACTTGTATGACTTTGACTTGTCTTTTCTCCAATTTGATATGCGCAAGTTAGGGCAATTGGAGTGTGTCTATACCTAATCTGAAATCACTCAAGTAAAGACATTAGACACTAATATGTGGAATGGTTAGTCATCATCAAAACATGGGTTTAGTCAATTTAGACGTGAGTCAATATTGACCTAATTGACCTTGTGTCAACAATGAGGTCTAAGGAATCCTCCACCAAATTAATGAAAAGCATGTAAATAAGATGTCATGGACATAATCTTAATAGAGTAAGCATAAACTAAAGAATAGATACATGCTTAGGACGTATGGCATAAGTTGTCATGCCCTCGGAAGAGACCTGAGGCTAGACCTTCTTGTCAGGAGGATAAATAAAGTTAGTCTTGGAGATAGAGATCTCCAGTGTAAGTAGAGACCTGGCACATCCTCTAAGGATGATGTTAACCCTAACCCTAAGTGAAGGAGAGATGGCATGATGAGTTAGACCAGGTGTTTGGATGGACATGCCTGGGATGCCATATGAGCCATGAGATATGACCTAGTACCTTTGGCGACCCAACCCTGGAAAGGGTCATGCATGTTAGAGTGAAGGATAGCTCCTTCATTGACAAGGTTTGAGAAGAACCCATGGAAACCCCATGAGCTTATATGGGATTATAAGGGCATAATATGCACCCAGAATGTATCAGTAGTGTGAGAAATAGGTTGAAACCCTGACTGGGAGAGTTTGATGGATAGCTTATGTGATAAGCCTAAGGGGCTTTGGATAACCTGGAGCAAACATGAGTTGAACATAGGCTTCATCCAGGTAGGGGCATGCTTGTGAGGTTGACCCTTCACGAAGAGAGGACCTCTAACGGTGGGGTTGGTTGTAGGGTTAGCTCTAGAAAGAGAGAGCAGGAACCAAGCAAGGAGGTTGGAATCCTAGACTTTGAGATATGAGGAAAAGTAGGGAGTTGAGGATGATACGACCTAAGTGGATGATAGTGGTTGTCTTATGCTTGACCCCTGGAGACGAATGATATCTTGGTTGCCTTTAGAGGAACCAACCCTAGAGAGAGGATGATGCTTCAAGTACCTATGTGCCTATGGTATAAGTGGTTACCCGCTGAGATGAGACAAAGAGTGCCTTAGACCCTGGGGAGGTTTAGTAACAGGTTGTGAGGCCTTACACCTTGTTGGTTGTCCTAGAGGAGGACCCAACTCTAAGTGTTTCTCGAGGAAAAGGATGACCCGATACATGTTTGGTTTGAGGTTAAGAGGTTGAACATGCAGTTGGACACCCAAAAAGAGAACCTAGGGTTCCTAGGCCCAAGACAGGAAGTGGTGTACCTAATTCTCATGATGAGAATTAAATTGCTATAGTTTCGAGCATGATACTCCTCAGGTATAGAGGAAAAAGGGAAACTCCTTAAGTCGAAGGTATGATGAACCCCTCACAGCTAAGTTAATGATAAAGGAAGGTATGATCTTGATCTAATGATGAGGAATGAGAACCCAGATGACCTAGCCTGGTTTAGTGGTCTGCTTGTGCCTTAATAGCTTATTAGGGTTAAGCATATGGATGTAAACCCTAGACCTAAGGGCGTTTGTGACCTTATTGTCAAGAGATTATTTTCCTCCCATCCTGGGAGAGGGACCATTTGGTAGGGTGTATATCAGTCTTGTTGGTTTAAGGTAACCTAAAGAGGTCTCATAGGATCTTGAGAAGCTAAGTGAAAAGTACATGGTATGAGGATGAACCTATAGACCCATAGATAACCATCTCTAAGTGCATGTGGATGTGTTACCATGGAGGTAACCGGTATGGGGCCTGACCAAGGTAGGCAGGTCACCATGACCCCTATGAAAGGATGAAAGTCCACCCTTGAATGCAGAAAGAGAGATGATGAAGGCTTGGGTAAGGTTCTAAGTTGGACATGTACTATACGAGAATCCTTAGTCTATCCTAGGGTTAGGTAGGGATAATACCTATGGAAGTAGGAGTTGCCTAATTCTCTGATTGCACATGACCATAGGGTCGGGAGGTAACAACTATCATTGTCTGAGGACCATGGGTTAGGAGATTGATCACCTTCATGAACTCATGGGACCCAAAGGGCAGATGAGTAGGGCACTCTCGGGATGCATAAGGGAAGAGGGGTGACCCTAAAAGTGATGGCACCCTATAGACCTAGAGGAGATGACCAAGGATTGTGTGGTGACCCAAGTAGGTTCAAGACTAGTTTTCCATGGAAGTAACTTTGATATCAAGATGATTATGATGTAGAGACATAAGTTGCACGTTTCGACTTAGATTTGAAGGTGTACTGGCAATGTGGGATGTACCATCTCTACTCGTGGAATAGGTAGAACTTTGTATTTGGACGGCTGCCAAATGCTTATTTCCTCTTGTTATGGGAGTGAGAGATAGGACAGTACGCATGCCATACACCAAGGATAAAAGATGAGGTGAGTTGGAACGTTGCTATGAGGAATGAGGACAGAGATGATAACATACCCTGGTAAAGTGAATGATACACGACTGGTTTGCAACCACTAAGAGGAATGAGGTGGTCACCTTATGAGGATGTTTTATCATGATATATGAGTCATACAAGGTTGAGTTTGATCACCAAGAAGAATGAGCTCAGAGTGATCTCAAGAAAGATAGACTTAGAGTTCGAGTTTGAGATGATAAGTGAAATAATGGAAGTGTATGTCTTTAATGTTACCTAATACCTAAGGATGTGAAGTGGTAATGGATGCTCTGGTTGAGATATAGCTGCCTAGTATGGCTAGACGAGGTTGTTTGGCTAATCCTAAGTTTGGAAAGGAGAGGTGTTTGGATAACACTCGAATGTAATGAGATATGTTGAAAAGTTAATGGTTGTTTGGTTAGCCAGCCTAGGCCTTGATGCAATGAAAGAATGGTTGTAGAGCCTCAAATGCACTTCTTTGGAAAGGGAGGTGATGAAACCCCGACTAGAGTGGTTTAATTAGGGTTTCTGAGGAATCTATCTTAAGGAATCATGACAATACAGGAGATCATGACTTAAGATCACCATATACCGTGGTACTACCAAGATAATAAGTGATAGTGGTACTTTAGATACCAAAGATAAGGCTGCATGTGGTATGTTTCTAGGCATGACAGGAGGTGAAGGATGAACACCGATAACCTAGTGCATTGATATAAAGGATAAAGAGTCCCTGAAGGGGAAAGGGAGTCCATCTCTATGGATGTTGTAAGTATCCCCAGGACCAAGGAAGGTCGAGATGCAATATGGGTTATGTTAGATTGCCTTTCCTAGATGACATGAGAAAGAAAGAGTTCTGTCAAGGGATAGATCTGGTTGAACAACCCATGAGAGAGATGGTTCAACTACACTATGAAGTGAGTTCAAAGGTTCTTGAGTTTGGCCTAAAGGTTCCCTTCCAAATGGTGGAAATAGGTACATGAAGAACTCGATGTTAGTACAATTTAATCACCCTTAACTAATGGTTAGTATGATCCAGACTAAAGGGTCTGACGAGAGCATGTGTGCTCGTTCAGGGTGATATCTAGAGACAGTTCTTATCCTATGAAAGATGTGATGATGACCACCATAGCTAGTATCGGGATTTAAAGAAGCTCTGTAAGAGAGGTTGTGTCGGTCACCACTTCAGTAAGGTGATTTTGGTGAAAGGATCACGTGATGGTTAGAAAAGGGACCACAGTGTGTGTAGATGAAGTCGCTTTGATCGTGCAATGGCTGAAAGGAGCCTAGAGACGACAAGAGTCGTGAGAAGATGCAAAGTAGACTGACATGCAGTTCACTATGGGAGAATATGTGACATGAAAATCCGACCCCTCTAAGTTATAGCTAAGAGAGATGAGTTCCCGGTGCATGGGTTCTTTTGACATGGTTTGGTGGAGAAGGTTAAGTTTCACCTTACCCCTCAGGATAGAGTAATGTGTGATGAGTTCCATGTGTCCAATTTAGAGTACTATGTGAGGTACCCCGACCATGTGCTGAGCAATGAACCTAGTGAGCCCCATGGGAGGCTAAAATGGCCTGAGTCATCTGTGCAGTTTATAGATGCCAGGATGAAAGAACTCAGAGAAAAGAATATGTGATGATAAAGGTTCTTTGGAAGTGCCATGAGTATGGTAAAGCCACATAGGGGCCAATGATGGACATGTAAAAGTCTTATCCTGAATTGTTTGTTTGCTTGATAGAATTTTGAGGACAAAATTCCTATAAGAGGGGAAGGATGTTACAACCCCAATTTTTGGATTCATTTGGTGAGAAATGCAATTTCTCATATTAAAGATATTTGAACAAATAATGATATAATTTGTTTTGAAGACATGGATTTCGTTTACAATAGCCTTGATGATTGTTTTGTGGGCTTTATTGGCTATTGGGCCCAAATAACAAGAAAATTCAATTAGTGAATGAATAATTGAATATTTGAGAAAAGAAAAATGTGGAAACCTCTGGAAGGAAAAAGGATGTAATACAAAGAAGGATTTCGTGCCTCTTGGGTTCCTTGGGTTCCAAGGAGTCCAAAGTTTCACAAAGAGTGCAATACGAAAAGAAAAGATCAATTAAGTATTTCTTTATTAAGAAAGAAATTGAAAACAATGGTAAAATGTGGAAAACAAGTGAAAAGAGGGGTAATTGAGTTATCCTTAGTGAGATTTCGTATCCCAAGGATTCCTAATGTAAAAAGGGAAAATCAATGAGGAAAATTAAAGAGAAATAAAGAGAAATCCTCAAAAGGAAATATTTTAATAAGAAATAACGATGATAATAAGAAATTATGCATATAGATGCATCTAGAAGGATAATGAATATCCAATAAAAAGGATTTCAAAATAATAGAGTTTCTTGGGATCCAATAGTCCCAATAAAGAGGAAAGAAAGAGAAAATACCAAAATTGTAAAATAAAAGGATAATGTGATACATTATTAATGAATTTTGTGATATTGTTAAAAAGGAAAATGGTGTCTACTAAAAGAAAATAGAAATTCATGCTTATGGATTAAAAAGAAAACATAAAGAGAATAAGAGAAAAGAATTTCGAATTCTTAATGACTAAGGATCAAGGGGAAACAAAAAAATAATATAAAGAGAGAGAATTTATTATCAACTATGGAAAGATAGTTTCCTAATGAGGAGAAGCCTTGCTTTTCTCATGAGAAAGTACATTAGGGCGTGGATGTCCTCCCTATATGAGGGGTCGAACCCTTTGCCAAGTCCAGAGGGATCCCATGTGACTATCTCTCTTCCTTTCCCTTCTTCTTCTTTCTCTTTTCGTCCATGAAACCCTAATCGGGAAAGGCAGCATGACAAGGAGCTACGGGGAGCTATGGAGGGTTCATGATGGAAGAACAACACTCTACATTGCTGAAGTGAAGGATAGCCATCGTCCCCAGGCCCTAGCTGAGGCGCAACAGTGGCCGCACGGCTGCAAAAGCAGTCGCATGTCGCATGCCTGAGGAGTGTAAAGATGACCATGATGGCTGCGACTGGGCGGCGCACCAAGTACGACAAGATGTGGCGGAGTCAGGAGAGGTGTCCTCGGTGGTCGCCACACTCTGGAGAGGAGGGGGCGCACCCTCGTTTGTTGTAGATCGGCGGCTAGGGTAGCAGCCGTCGTGCTGCCCAAGGTTGAAGAAAGGGGTAGAGGTGCGTGGACAAAAATGCCCTCCGCGGGCTGTAGAAGAAAATCACTTAATTGAGGGTAAAGAAGTAAAATTGAAATGTTTTCAAAGCAAGGAGCTATGTTGCGTGGGAGTTGATGACGTGGCGCTCCCTGATATGCTGAAAAGGTAATTCCTTTATTAATTCGCAATTAAATATTGGTAACTCTGATTAGGACAAGTAATATATGAATTTTGATCAGGAGAACGAGAGGAATCCAATAAAAATGACATTAAATATTGATTCCGTTCCTAATTGCAAAATTACTATAAGTTGATGAATAGTGCATTAAAGTTAAGATAAAAACCCTATTTGGGATTAAAGATTGAATCTATTATGCCTAATGGGTTAATTGAAGTATTAATAACCTATTGAATGATAATGTTAGATTCGAACCTGATCTAGATATAAAATTGCATGATTTAGGGTTTTTACCCCTTATGAGAATGATTAAGTATTTCGAAACCCTAATTTAGGGTAAAAGAGGATAAGATCATATATAATTGGAAAGATGTGAAAATACGATGTTAAATGATGGTTTTAAGTTATTTGAATACAAAAGTCCTTAATTATGGGTAAATACCCTTAATGTAGTAATTAGGGTCTTTTCATGAATAAAAGGTGGAATTGATGGCAAAATGAGTTCATATGTTAATTAGACCCTAATGAACTTTGAATTAATGATAGACGCACATAATGATCTTGTCATGGATTAAAAGGATAAAAATAGTAGCTTTAATGAAAAAGAAGCTTAATGAAATTAATTGATGATTAATGTGCCTGTAATATGAAAATAGAGTTATATGTTGTTAAGATAACCTTAATATTGAAGAATAGATGAGATGATTGGGGTTTATGAGTAAGGGCATAAAATTAGGGTTTAATATGGTAAAAGATGAAGGGAAACCCTAATTGCAAAATGAAACCCTAAAATGCATACAGAAACCCTAGAAAGTGAATCCAAGTCAATAAAGTAGATTCTTGATAAAGTTTGTAATAAATAGAGTGCATATTCTGCTCAGGAATTATGTGATTATTGAATTGCTTGCTTGGATTGCATTCTTGGTTGGATTTGCTTAATGCTTGTGAAATCATCAAATCAGGTATGTGGTTATGCTTATGATTATCCTGACTAGTTTTCTGAGGATTTGATCGACGTTTCCCTCATGGCTTGAAATAACTGTTTGATGCTTTTATTTCATGCAACTATAGAGTGACTATGATTATCACTATGAATATACATGTATAACTGGCTAGATCCGGGTCCACCTCTGTGACTTGTAAAGGCTAAAAAGGGGTAACCTAGAGTAAGGTCTAGGTTATCGAGGGTTAGAAATTGGGCTACCAAGTGTAGTGCCATGAGACCCATTAGCCTTCCATGAGTTAAGGAGTGGGCTACTTACGAGTAGCACCATGTGACTCAACCCTAGAAACTGGTTCACCTATAGGTGGGACCATGAGGGGTTTAATGGGGATCTACCATAAGGAAGGTAGTATCCAGGTCCACTGCAGGGATAGAATAGAGGATAGGGTACTCATGGATCACGGAGTTATATTTAAAACATAATCTTGGTTGTTAAATGATTAATCGAATGATTACATTGTTATCATATGTACATGTTTATTGTTTCCCCCACATACCAGCTTCGGCTGACCAACGCTTTGTTTGTCAGCGTTTTAGGTACAAGCCAAAAGGACAAACAGTAAATCATCATATTGTGAAATACATGAAGTAAAATACAAGGAGGATTAGTTATAATAGAATCCATAAGTGGATAGAAGTTTAGAAATCCAAGTTTTCAAAAAGGTATGCAAAAGTTTATTTTCTTACAACTTTCCAGTTTAGTCTGTTAAAATTTAATAATTGTTCTTGGTTAATTGTCGAACCTTTGATCCAGAAGTTATGGGTGCGGCTTCGACCTCTCAGTCTCCCTTAATTGGGGGTTATCGGGAGGTGGGGTCGTAACAGCTTCCCAAGACACCCAACTGAGAATCAATTACTTTGACAATTTTTTTTCCTCTCTAGTGGTGGTAACCAAGAGAGCACAAGCAAGTCCTACCCATCAAAGGGAGGGATAGCAACGAGCCATAGAACAAATGAGAATCATTATTATGGGAGAGAAAGTTGGTGACTAGTATGCAAACAGAAGGGATAATTCCTTCCTGTCCATTCTAGCAGGACGAAAGGAGTTCTAGGTGGTCTGTGTGGACTTCTATAGAGGATAGGTGGCCTTTTCCCGCCTCTAAGGAGGTCAATGCCAACCAACAGTCTGTGGCGAGAGGAGCTACTATAGACAACAACGTTCGAGGCTGTAGTCTATGGTGCATACCAGGAGGTGCAGCAATCAGACGAGTCTCAATACAACTATAAGACAATTGTGCATCTACAATGGTGAGGAGATGTCACTAGACTTTCTCCAGGACCAAGTATATCCTTGAAACCATCCTTCCCGTCTTATATTCATTGACACAATCTGTTGGTTTATGAGGAATATGGTATTTAAAAATTTTGTTTCCGCTGCCTATTCTATAGCCATATTTCCCTACACAAGCATCCTTGGTGGTTTTCTTGGAGACAAGGATCAAATGAGAGGTCAAAGATCAAATTCCTAGATTGTTCCCTACTGGATGGGGGTTTCCCTCCAATCTAGACTAAATAGAAGGCAGCCACATTACTATAGGATGTAATTCCTAAGGTGTGGGATGTGTAACTCATTATTCCCATGGACCAATTAATCACAACCAGTTGCACAAATAAATGGGGGACTACATATAGTAGTGTACGCAGTTTATGGTCACAAATATGAAATATGATAAAGAAGATTATGGGGGTCTTGGGTAATGCTAACCAAAGAGACCTACCACAAATTTTCATCGGTGACTTTAGTTATGTGATGAAGTCACATGAGAAGAAAGGAGGTTTTTTCGTGCCTGATTCTTGCTTGTCCAGATTCATTGATGCCTTGGATGCGGAGGACCTCATTTAATTAAACATGAATGGTGGGATAGTTACTTGGAAGAATAAGAGATAAGTCAAAAGAAGAATTTCTAGCGAGCTTGACAGGGCAGTAGTTAATGAAGCATGGCTTGATTTCTTTTCACAGGATAATGTGAAGCTAGGTGGACACCCAAACAATGGTCATGCATGGTTGGTGGTGCATCTCACACATACACAAACCTATAAGAAACCTTTTAGGTTTTTCATGGGGTGGATCACTTGGCCTAGTTTCTTAGCAACTGTAAAGGAGGCTTGGGTTGATAGAGTGGATGGAAATCCACTATTTGTTATTACTGAGAAAATATGATGTACAAAGATTTCCCTGAAGGATTTTCAAAAGGGCTATATGATCTGAGAATGATGGTTACTATAGAAAACAAGGCACATGCGGTGGAGGTAGGGGATTTGAGAAATGATCCTTCGCATTCATACATGATTAAGGCTGAAATAGAGGTAAAGACAAGGTTGCTTCAACTTGAAAAGGCAGAGGAACTATTCTATTAACAACACAATAAGCTTAAATGGATCAAGGGTGGCAATAGGAACTCCAAGACTTATCAAGTCACAGTGAAGAGAAACGTTATAAAAGATGTCATTCACTCCTTGCTAAAATAAGATGATACTATGGTCAATTTCACCTAGGAGGTCAGAATGGAGGATTTTTAGTTCTTTACTGGTTTATACAACAAAGAAGAGTTTGTTCTGGTACCCCTCTGCCCCTTCCAGACAATATAATTCTCGATGAGATGAACAACAAACTGTGTGGACTGACAATAGATGAGGAGATCAATAAGGCTTTATTTTACATAGGAGCTATAAAGGTACCATGGCCCGATGGGTTTAATATGAGATTTTTCTATGCAACTGGGAACTGGTTAGAGAGGATATATGTAGGGCATTCAGATGGTTTCTAGTTGATGTCAAGATGTTAAGAAGAATCGATCATGCTTTTCTTAGACTCATTCCCAAGAAAAATGTCAATGAATCCATGAATGATGTTAGACCCATTGCATGATGCTTAGTTATTTACAAGATTACTTCTAACTTGGTAGAAAACATATTGAATAAGTTCTGTCCAAGATCATTTCTCCTACTCAAACGAATTTTATCAAAGGTAGGTCTATTTCTGATGGTGCTTTGGTTGCGGTTGAGTTCATGCTGGATTTCAAGGTGAATAACAACACTAGGAAAGCCTGTGTAAAGATAGATCTATCCAAAACTTACGACAATGTGAGATGGGATACTTCATGCTGCATTATAGATTCTATGGGATTCTCCAACAGGTGGATTAATCTTATGAAGGAATGTGATGCTACCATCTGCTTCATGGTGTTGCTTAATGATGTTCCTTTTAGGTTGTTTAAGGCATTCAATGGCTTGAGACAAGAGGACCCCCTATATCCTCTCCTCTTTACTTTAAACATGGAATCCATTTCAAATCTTGTAGAGGACATAGTTTGAAATAAAAGAATACACACCTTTAGATAGGGTGGTAGCACGATCATGCCACATGTGATATTTGTGGATGACGTTCTCTGCTTCTTGTCTAGTCATGCCAATTCTTTGAAGAACTTCAAATGCTTAATGAATGTGTTTGGTGACCTCACTGGATTGTTCCTTAGCAAAATCAAATCTAAGGTCTTCTTCTCCTGGTCCTATGGCAATAGAAGAGGCTGCCTCAAATCTGTTGTGGGTCTGTATGATGGGAGATTATCGATGAGATACCTGGGAATTTCCCTCTACACTAATATTGCTAAGGGGAGATATTTCAAATATGTGTTGATAACCTTAGAGAGGTTATCTCTAGGTGGATAGGGGTATAGATGTCAATGGCAAGGAGATTGATTATGGTTAAATCAGTTGTGGTTGTCAATGTTTGGTACTGACAAGCTGAAATTCCTTTCTTCATGTTTGAGAAATTATGTGGTATTGTCTCCCATTTTGTGTGGGGAGGGAAGTCACATGGTGTGGCATGGAATACAGTGGTGAGGAGGTTTGAATAAGGGGGACTTTACAATACTTGATACGGTCGATATTTCCAGTGTTGTGACTTTTCAAGAGTATTGACATGTTCCTCGTGAATTACAATTCTTGTCGGGTGGCTTGGATGACAAGGAGGTACATTGTCGATCTTGGTGTTACCTTATAGGGGTCTTTTTATAGAGCCTATCATTTCATGACCACGAGATGGCCAAAGGTTGCTGCGGAATATGTGAAGGTTAGTGAGAGGTGGATTCTGCGTGATAAAAATATACATATTTGGACTTTGCCACATTTCTACACTTCTGAGTGCCTTATTTCTAGTTTCTTTGGAACAAGTTCCACTGTCCCAAATGAAGTTGATGTACTTATAGGCCTATAATATGAAGATTACCTACCAAGGACCACATGAGGGGATGGGGCTTGAATAGCAGTCCCTTATGCATCATTTGCCACACCGAGGAGGATGGACATGAATATTTGTTCTTTGGATGCAACTGTATGAAATATCTTTGGAATGAGGATGAAAATGGGTTGGGGTGGTAAATCCCCATCGTGTTTATTTGATGGTTTTTTTGTATGGCGGTGAAATCAAAACATACACCGGTCTGAGGTCCTTGGGTGGTGTTTATGTGTTGAGATTAGTCTACCACATATGGAGGGAATGCAATGAGAGGATCCATGATAAGTAGAGCAAGGCATACTTGCATTTTTGGTTATGCTTATATACAATATGGGTTGTCTTGTTCAACCCAAACCCAAGATTAGTAGAAATGTCGATAGGTTGATCCTCAAATAGTGGGGTTTTATTGTGTAAACCCACTTGTATAGTATCTAAGATTTCTACTCCCTATACTCCTTTTTGGTTGATATAGTAATATCTTACCTTATCCAAAAAAAAGTATAAATTCTATTTATTAAATTTGAGACAAACTCAAAGAATTTTTCTTTTAGCATGAATAACACAAATATTCTATCATAAAAAAAAGTATGGGTATGAATTATTTTAATTAAAGATATATCAGGGAGACACTTTCACATATAGGTTCTATTTTTTTTGCAATCATTGCAGATAAATAATACAATGAAAAAAACCCAAAAACAAAAATCTATTCAACAAATTTTTTTTCTTGATAAATACACCATGATCAAAAAAAAAATCAATCATATGGCATATGACTTAACATCGCTCGTGTTGTGGACAACAAAAGAAGGCCCTCATCATATTTGGATGGTCAACTAGATATGTATATATATATAAGATTTGGTACAGATATGATTTTCAATTCCTATTGTATCCAAAGCAAGAAAAATATCAATCTCTGAGAAATGTTGTGGAATACCTTTTGCATAAATTGCATTCCCTTCTCTAATAGATTTAGCAACATTGTGTATGGCCTCTTTGATGATTATAATCTCCTTACCATCCATCATCTTTCTTTTCTTATGCTTCACAGATGAAGGTTTGGTTGTGGATTGTGGTGTGTCATCGTCATGTGACATATCAACAAAAGAAGAATATATTGTAACTTCATTTTAGAAATCATAAAATGAATATCATCAATACTACTAAATTGGTCTGCATTAGTATTCATTTTTTTATTTCTTACCTTGGTAGTAAATGCTCCTTCTTCGATTACTCTATCTTTAACCCATAATTGTACCATCTTCTCATAATTACGAACATACTTTGGGAAATTATTCTATTAGAATTAATTAAATTGTGTTATTAAATTCATTCTTGAAGAGAAATATTTTTTAGAACAAATTATTTATTTAGATAGAAAAAAAGTTTAGATATAAATCAATCTTTTCACAAGATAGTTATTTGGAAGGATATTCTTTACTTGGAGGGAATGACATCCATGGAGAGAAAATATTTATTTTACAAAAACTCTAAGTAATGTAAAATATATTCATAGAACAGAGCTTTCTAATGAGAAAGAAATAATTTGAGTTGGTAACGGGTACGCCAACAAAACTTCAGATAAAAGATAAACTTTTGACAAGAAATTTATTTTGAAGGAGGTTCTTTACATGGAGGACTGACATCGATATAGAGAAAACATTTATTTTACAAAAACTCTAATTAAGTGAAATATATTCTTAGAAGGGAGCTTTCTGACGAGAAAGAAAAAAATTAGTTGGTAATGTGTACATTAACAAAAATTTAGATAGAAATCAAACTTTTAGTAAGAAATTTATTTGGAAGGATGTTCTTTACTTGGAGGGAATGACATCTAAAGAGAGAAAATATTGACTATACAAAAATTCTAATTAAAGTAAAATATGTTCTTAGAAGGGAGCTTTCTAATGAGAAAGAAATAATTTTAGCTGGTAATGTGTACACTAACAAAACAAAAAATTGGCGGGAGAAACATTTTGTTCGGAGAAATATGATACATAAATAGTATTTCAAAAATAATTTTTGGTGGGAAACCAAAACTTTTTGGCAGGAAAATCTTGGAGGAAAACATGTTTCCTAGAGAAGAAGACTATAATTTAATTTTTTATTCACATATGTCCATATATTAATGGAGACTTAACCTTCTTGAAAGAATTTTTTTCACCATCATTCACCATTCTTTTTCATGGGGACAAAAATAAACTGAAATTCACTATCATTTCACCATGGAAAAATTCTCTATTACTATCATTATTCTTACAAAGCAACCTTTTTTATTCACCATGATTCCCCTCCCATGATTCACCACGTGCCAAATGCAGCCTTAGGCTTTGACTGGTTCGCAGTAAGTAGACTACAAAATATTTGAACTCAAGTTACATGACATTTTTACTCATTAATTTATCGTAAATCTAAAAAGTGATTTTCTTGGAGTATTTTAGAGTTCCTTCAGTATATATAGGGTTCAATTCCTGACTTCTGAAGGGAAAAGGGGAAAAACAACTTTCCCCTTTGTTCCCCTTCTGGTGACGACATGCAGAAAAAATGCGTGCTGCCTCTCACCCGCATGATTTGCATTGAACACTTTTGATATATTTACAATGCCCATCTCAATCAGCCTCTCATACGGTAGTAGTCTATAAACCTATCACATCCCTTGTTCTTTTCTTGTCCAGACTTTTGTCACATCTCCTAGTTCTCTTATCATCTTCTCAACAACTATGATTTTTCACACAATGGCAATGACATAGACTAACCTCACAATTTTTATGCTATTATAGTCAAACTTTTCTCAAAATGACAGCCTTTGATTTTGCAATACAACACACAATGACAATGCAAGTACTTCAATATTTGTGTACATGTGAACGACAATCATTGGTTTTTCATTACATGTCATATTTGCGATGAAATTGATTCAACCTCAATGGACATATATCATGCTATTCACAAAATTCTGGCTTACTTTTAAGCTTGACCAATCTGGATATCCCTGATTTGTTTGTAGAATATTCTTATTCAATTCTTCTTGTTTGATTATTGTACTTGATAATTAAAAAGTATACACTTTGTGATATAATTTTAGTTACAACAAACCAATCAGATCCTTGATGTAAGTGATAAAGTTTTAGTTGTTTGATATGGGGACGACTTGTATCTTTTAAATCAATTATGTAAAGTATATAACAACAAGGCTCTAGCTTGTATATCTGGATCGTAAAAGTAAAGCTAGTGTTGTTTTTCTATCTATGTAGTATCCATTAACGTGAAATGTTGGTTTTTTGTATGGTTTGCCCTGAAGACACATTCAACATAATTCAAACATGTAGACACCCTCTCATAATAATATCATATTCAGTATGAGACTGCTATTACAGGTTGTGAGTCACGTAGTGTTATTGTAAACTTGAGATGATTTTAATTTATACATACGCATCGTTACATAAATTGATTAACACATGAAGTTTAACCATTTTTTGGTTTGTATTTGTTGGTGTTGTTTAAGTGCATGTCAATTTAGAAGCTTATTTGGTTTTATAAAACTACACCCAATTTTGTATTTTCTAACCTGAACTTGAGTTATATATTTTTAAAAAATTTCAATGTAATAAAGTATTAGTGTACAACATTGTTTTTTATAATATCATACGTCTAATTTAAGGTTTACATTATTTTAACATGTGGGAAAGTATTATAAGTCATATGTATATTTTTTCACACTTATTACAACCCATATTATTTGATCTCTTAGTTGAAAATTTGATTCAATGTTAACTCCCGCAACATTAGGTCTACCTACATTTTCAAAATACAAACCCATGTCCAGATTTTCTGTGTGCAAGATTTGGTCGTTTCACATGCCCCAACACAAGTTTGACATCCATAACAAACATGCTCAATACATTTCTTGGTCCCTCAATCCCATTAACATCAAATATAGAGGTAGATTTTTTTCATGATCTCATATAATTACTTCACTAATTATTTGTCTTTTCACCTCATCCATGATACATAACCCTCCCTAGCTCACTGTTGATGGAAGGGTGTACACCCAAAAAGTGATAATTGATATCCCATTGATGCCAAATGAAAGTGTGCCAATATCTTTAGATATGATAGAATTTTATTAATTTTTTCAAGGCATAGACACCACATTACTTGGCATGCAAAATTGATCAAATTAAATATGAAGGTACATGTAACAACATGGCGATATTTTTTATATTTCTTGAAATGTATTATGTATTAGTCCATTATTTTTTAATGTTTTTCTAATCATATGCAAGAAATCCCAAGCCTCAAGGTCTCAAGGAAAAGTAAAAGGATCAAGAAGCACACAAACAAAAAATTCAAAAACTATGCAAATGTGACATGCAATCTCAGGCCCCAATAAGACAAGTCCACTCCTTTAAAAGCAAGTATTCAAAAGGCCTCCATTGAAACTGAAATTGTTGATGGTATATGTAGAAGATGATGGGATTCATATCATTTATATTCAGATGTCTAAGATGTAGTAGGTTACACGCACAAGTTGTCCATCACACCCGAAGTATTCAAGATATGCCATGATCAAGATCATCTAGAAGCCTCACGTATGTCAGTATACATCAAGTGAGTTTCAATAGAAGTGATTATATTTAAAATTATTAATGTTAGAGAAAAAACTTGTGTTATTTTGTTATTGGGATTTGTTCAGCAAAGAGATCTCAGGAGGAATATGTAGTATATTTGGATTTATATGTCTAATTTTATGGATTTGATGTACATTGAAAACAAGGGGAGTCAAGTGCAATATATAGAAGATTAATTCATTAGACAAAAGAAGCATGAACAGGAAGTGTTTCTTTTAGCTTATAATGTGGGGGTACACATTACACTTAATATTTTACCAATTTTTTGTTGTTCCATTATTTAAATCTAGAATGTTGTTAAAAGATATATTTTTTAAATGTAATCCTTTCTATACATAGAGGGCAATGGATACTTTGTGCCTTCAATAATACTTGTGCTAGATGCTACTATCTTGATCCATTGAGAGGAAATATACACAAGAATGTGAGAAAGATTATGGAACTGTAAGTTCTTTGTATATGATTTCATTATCGAATGCATGATTTAAGACTATCATATACTTTTACTAATGTATGGAGGTCTTGGTTTGAATTTTAATAGGGCTCATAGCTTGTATCAGAAAGGGGATGCACAATATAGGAAGAATTTGAAATTGAAAGTTATTAAGTTGTGACACTCATCCATACCTAGTCATGTGTTACCTTATGCATTTATATTCTCTTGTGCTATAATATCTTAATTTATATTCTTCTCTTATTGGAACCAATCAAATTCACTCATATCCATCCTACTATGTATTTGTGATTATTAGATATATTCGCAATTTGACCTCTAGTGAAAAATAATCTCTTGTCTTATTACTCTAGCAAGGAATCATCTTAAAGAAATGTTCATTTGGGGTTATCGTCTAAAGGAAATACAACAATAGCCCACAATTGCAACCCCCAAAACGTGAGTCTATGAAAATCAAGGTCATTTTAGCATGACCCATACTACTATCCTCCTTAAACCCATTTAACTCACCATCCAGACCGCCCACATGGAGTGTCTAGGATAGGGGACACACCTCATTCCCAATTACTGATCAACTCGAGGTGTGTGATTATGGTGTTTATATCCTTGTTGATCCTGTCAAACCTCTCAATATAATTGGATGATGACAATTTTTCCCTAGAGCCATCTTTACTTTTTAAGATGACAATCCTTCCCGCAAATTGTTTATGCCCGCATTGTTTGTATTCTTAAGATGTCTTCTATCTGTCACTTTTGACTTGTGTCTAGCTTATCATTTATGTAGTTTATTGGTTACTTCATTTTAATATGTTATGTCACTTCATTTTGAAATACAAATCTCTTTACTAAAATTTTACTAATTTTATTTCACTTTATCCAGTATTCAATTTATATAGTGTCCAACATAGCCAAGAAATACAACTTGTGGGTATTATGTGATGAAGTTCATGAGAGACATCTTTGAGATAACAAATAGAAATATTCCTAAAAATGTAAGGTACTTATTATTTTCTATCAGTTTGTTCAAATTTCTAAATACATTAAATAATTTACAATATGCTAATATATATGATATATGATTGCAATATTATTTGAAGTATATTGGTCCTTGCTTCAACCAAGAAGAAATCTTTGAGTTCCAAAATGAGTGGGCGATGTGTGTTATTGAGCATACACAAAATTACCTAACATGAGATGGTGATGTCTGTTCTTTAGCATATAAAAATGTATGAAACTTTGTAGCTATTTTTCAATTGGATTCTAAGTGTGTACTCACTAATTTATGTAGCTACAAAGAATTTTTTATGATTGAATCTTTACATGGATGGTTGATTATTTGCAAATTTCATTGCAATATTTATACAAGGTTTGGTGCATATTCTTTTTAGTTATGTGATTGTTTAAGAAATTTAGAAAAAATAATTTCATATTTATTATTAACATTTGAAATATAGCTAATTGGTCAATTAATTAGTTTGATAGGAGTGGATAAATCTAGTCAAATATAATAGTTAATGATAATGTTATAAAAGGTATGGTATTACAACAAAAAACACATGTTGTGTAAGCCACCCATATTACAACTAGTGTGTCTAGGAAACACACCCTTACTACAATAGGCACTAGTACAGAAATGACGTATAACGTCACATTTGATGTCGTTGGTTGTTATAGAAAAACCGATGGCAATAGTCTATAATGTCGGTGTATAAACTCAACTAACACCTATATGTGAAGATCGGCTGATTTTCAAAATACACGAATATCACTTTTCTTTAACGTCTGTTGTTAATAAACCAAACCGATGTCCAAAATCACCCGCGAAATACAATTTTTCAGTGAAAATTTTGCCTCGAAATTTTTTAAATTCGGCGTCGGTTGTGCAAAATTTGATGACACATGTTCCGCACCAAGCCCCGTAAAAGTTTTTATCCCCTCGTATGTCATCAGTTTTTATTAAAGAACTGACGACTAAATATACTTTGTGAGGCAAAAATTCATTCCCTTAAGAGCACTGTGTGAGCAAGACTCTTCCCCTTCGTTGTTTAGTTCCCGATCTTCTCCCCCCATAGCTAGGTCTGGCAATTTTTTTGTAGCCTCCCTTCTCTGCTCACCGCCTCTGCGTGCCGCCACGACGAGCTTGAAGCTTCTCACCACCTCCGCGCGCAGCCATGACAAGCTTGAAGCTACTCACGCCGGAGCTGCTGATGCTATCTAGTCATCGGCCACCACTACCTGCTCTCGTCGCCGCCGCCACCTGCTCAAGGCGGAGTGAAGAGCCTTCCTCTAGACACCTTCATCTGCTGCAGTCACTGCCACTGGCCACCGCCTGCACCTCCAGCGCCAGCCACCTTCACCTCCATCCCGGCCGGCCACCTTCACCTCCGGGCACCACCACCACAGCCTACAGTTCAATCCACTAGTGTGGTGAGTGGTTTAATCAGTACTAGATTTGAACTTAGGGTTAATAATGCCACCATTGTGTAGTTGATTAATATTGAATTAGGGTTTAATAATGAATGAATAAACACAAAATGGAAGAATGAATTGAATTAATTGATTTGTATGATGATGAGGATGAGGCTGATGATGAAAAGGATGATGAGGGATGATGATGATGATGATGAGGATGATGATGAGGATGATGATGATGATGATGATGACGATGATGATGATGATGATGATGATGATGATGATGATGATGATGATGATGATGATGATGATGATGATGATGATGATGATGATGATGATGATGATGATGATGATGATGATGATGATGATGATGATGATGATGATGATGATGATGATGATGATGACGATGATGATGATGATGATGATGATCATCATCATCATCATCATCATCATCATCATCATCATCATCATCATCATCATCATCATCATCATCATCATCATCATCATCATCATCATCATCGTCGTCATCATCATGCTTTTTCACTGGTACAGATAACACATTGTATGAGATAATGTTTATATAAACATGATGTTATATAAACATATATAACTGAATCGACGCTAAAGGTGTATCTAGTGAAAGAATACATGCTTCAATTGTTATATAAACATATATATTACAATAAGTGTACCATATGTTGTAAGAAACACCCCTATTACAATGGGTGTGTCTCCTAAAAGACAACATGCTTCAACTATTGTGTAAACATATAAATTACAACAAGAGCACCACATGTTGTACAAAATACCCCTATTACAATGGGTGTTTTTGGTGACAAAATGATTCAACTATTGTAAAAACATATATATTACAAAAGGTGCACCACATGTTGTAACAAAAACCCCTACTACAATGGGTGTGTTCACTAAAATACAATGTGGTTCAACTGTTGCATAAATATACATGTATTACAACATGCACAACACATGTTGTATAAATCACCCTCATAAGACCATGTGATCTAATACAATGGTTGAGACCAGTTGTAAAATATGAACTATTGTAAAAAGCATTTTATGTAGTAGTGATAACATCGAATTTTGTGGATATTATATGCCTACTTTATCATTCATTTCCTTCACCATTTCTAGTTTTAGTATATTTGATCCCATGATTGCTTGCAGTATTTGTTATTACCAAGTCGTAGTTACTTTAATTCTCTTTTGTAGGAAAATCATAAGAGTTTGTATATAATAACCAACTTCAAAGGTTGACAACCGATGGACATAAGACTAGAGAGATCACCAATCTTCACCAGCCTACTGACTCATGGGCCACCAGATGATGAAAAGGGAAAGAACTAACCACTGATCAAACCATCATCTCATAAACCAATGGAATCATTGGTTGGCTATTAGTGAAGAAGGAGGTGCCCTCAACTGATGGTAAGATTTCTCAATAAAATATGATCCCATAGCATGTCATCAGTCAATGGATAGATTGTCGGTCATCAACTAGTGAGAAGTCAATACCCATACATCAGTTACAACCTATCTTAACCAATTAATGAAGGCATGATATCATCACCCAATGAACCCGAAAACTCCATCGACTGCAAAAAATGACGAACCTACTCCTTCAACTGATGGAACCAAATTATCAATGACAAATGAAACCAATGTCTCCAATTACTAATGATGTTTCCGACCACCATCAAGTGATGGAAACCCTACAACTTCTACCGCTAAAGAAGTTAGGGGAGTGCTTGCTTTGACACATGTACACCAAATCTTGGGGCATAAGAAATGACCCATGCATCAGGTGCCTTGAGCGTGCCACCAGTACCTATAAATTGAGACCCCAACCTCCTAAAAGAAGCATGTTCTTGACCATGAATTGCTGCTACATTGGAACTATAACATTAATCTCCATAGATAGATGAAGGAAAAAGCCCTAGTCTCCATTGATTCACATCATTAGGAGACATTTATAGCCTACCATTTAGATAAGGAAAGTAGAAGAAGCATTCCCCACCATCCATCCTCACCATCAACCACTAAAGAGACAACACATTGCTACTCTAGTTTTTCTCTTTCTCCCTCACTCTATTTTACATTCATTCACCATTGTTTTTGGTATATGAATCTTTTTTAATGTGAATAAGAAATTTCACTCACAAACATGAGTGGCTAAAATCAGCAACTTGGGTTGGGAGTAGCTACCAAGGCCTCTCACCCATCTAAATATTCATATTCCATTAAATATATACAATTTTTGGCTATATTCATCTCCTTGCTCTTGGTTATTAGCAAATCACTTTATTTTTAAGGCCTCAAGAGAGCAGTATTAAATTAGATATGGAGTTAAGGATTAGTGCATATGATTGCATGTTTTGATTGTTTGTTTTTCGTCTATAGAGAGATATGCATATAAAAAATATGTAACCCAATATAAAGAGAGGAGGGAATAGACATAAGATGATTTCTCATCAATTATGCCAAGGGTATGTAATGGTATGAGTGTTTGCAAGGGATTTTTGGAAGTAAGTCCTCTGTAGCTTGTTGTTGGGATCTCAAAATGGACAAGTTTGCATTTTCTCGTCCTTTTTTCTTCGTGTTTCCAAGGGAGTGTTTGTGTGTAATTTCATCCACCAAAGGGTTATACTTCAATGACCTCCCCAGAAAATCTCAGCTCATCTTCAATAATTCAGAAGTAATGCAAGAGAAGAGGGGCAGCTTTGCTTACTCATTTGTTATTGTCTCACTATAATGGACCATTCTACAAATATGGAAACATACACACACTAGATAAATTCAAATCCATGGTGTATAGAGGGACATTAGCTAGAAGCTAAAGACAAAGGAACAAACCAGTGCAGAGATGAGTATGCTTGATGCATAGCTGGATCTGCTATTCGGTAATTCTTCCCCATACAAAAAGCTAGAAAGTGAATTCCTATTCTTGGGTACAAAACTACAAGATACATGGTGACAAGTGCTCTTGGTTGGTGAAACATGATCCAAATTATATCCAAAATATTGAAATATACAAAAATAACAAATGTTTGTTTTTATTTTATAGCCCAGAAAAGAGATAATGTTTTTCTAATCTTATGGCCTAGTTTTGTTTTATTTTATTAATCTTAGTTTGGTTGTTATTTGATTATGTGAGGAGCACCTCTTTTACATCTTGAATGAAATTATCTATGCTAAGAGTTAATGTCCTAACTATTTTTCACTCCTTGTTCATGTGTTTGACCCCCAACTTACTACTTCTAACCCCATATTCAGTTGCATGTGTCTCAAGGCTTTATATTATATAAATAAAGTTGATCCTTAAGAACCATCTCCACCATTCCTATATTTTTGACACACATTTGAGGGCAATTAGAAATCCATCTAATAGTCCCATGAACATATTCAAAAAGTCAATCACCCTGACATGCCAATCATATGACACAACTTACACCATCATCATCGTCGTCGTCATCATTGAAAACACATCTCATACTAAAGAGATGTATGGTGTTCTTAAACACCATCATGAAATGCCTAATGGTTGATCGACAAACTGATGGTACTGACTTTGTGCATGACATGCATATTTGTTTCATGACATGCCATGAGGTATGAAAAAATGGTAAAAGTATGAATCCATGCACGACATGAATGAAACCCAACCAATCATGGACAAGGGTAGAGAGTCGAAAAAATAAAAGGGGAAAGTTTTAACTTATGTGCCTATCATGTCCTAGGTCAAGCACCCCACCCCTTTGATGCAAACAACATGCTGGTGTCACAAGTAGCTCCGACAAGCCAACATTTTCCTCATTGGAGCTTCCTCTTACACCACAACACAACAACATGCATCCAATGGTGAGAAGAAGAGGAGGATTAGCTTTTCTGAAAACAACCACCACTAATAGTTAAAGGAGCAAGGAGGTCCCTCAGTGACGACAAACTCTAACACATGTACACCGCTAGAAAAGAGTCATGAAGAGGCTTCATCTTTGACTCCTCGACCTCTCCACAATCATTATATGCACTTTTCCCTCTCCACTGAGCCCTCACTATCACATTTTGTTGATTGAACAAACAATGCACAACATGCAATACTAGTTGATATGTTTAGGGAACTGTGGGCTAAAAAGTATTTATAAAATCCCTAAAATACACACTCTTAACACACACAAAACTATTCCAAAAGTGCATGGGGTTTGGATTGTATCATAGAGAACATGCAAGTTATGATTCAACCCTTGAGGAGTGGTGTAGGACACTACTTTTTTTCTTCTTCAAAATTCAACAACGGAAAGATCAATGTTTTGGGGTTTGGTTTGAGGTTTTTTCATTACACTAGGGTGAACAAGCAAAAAATCAATGGAAGCAAGAACCAAACCTAAATTATCCCACTCTATGAATGTTATTGGACTAAGTTAGTTATGAGAGAAGTTAACTTAATTATATTACTCACTAACAAGAAAGAGAGTAAGAAAGAGAAATTAACTAAACAATGCTAGTAGTTACACAAAACAAGTAAACAAGGACTATGCTAAGAAAGTAACTAAATTAACATAACACTAGGAACTAAGAAAAACTACTTACTCTATTCAATAACCAATTAGAAGGTATAAAGAAAGAAATTTATGCAAGAAAATACAATTAACTAGCAAGAAGGCAAACTAGGGTTTAAGTACATAGATGGGATAGTGGGATGTTTGGGGGATATGTAGCAATCAACAATGTAAAGGGTAGTATTCATGCACAAACTTCCAATGAGTATCTATCAAACCAAGCAACAGTGATCACTATAGAGTATGCATCATGTTCTATTAGTTGGCTATTGATGTTATGGTAGTTCTAGGGAAAATACTCCCTATCACTAACCATCCACCCTTATGAGGCTCATTTAACTAAGGACTGAGTATGGTGGGTCTAGATTGTCGAAATATATGTTTCTAGACATAGCCTTCCTAATGCACTTAGGGGAAAATAATGGTCTAGAGAGTACCAAGAGTAATTCATCTTCCACTAGCTCTATCTAACCACTAAGTAAGTTGTTAAGCTAAGTGTATACATAAGGGAACAGGTAATTACTTAGATCTCATACCTAGAATTAAGGGAAGGGATAAACAAAGGGTAATGAGGAGAAGCTAGCTGAGGTTCCACTAGGGTCTTAGGAGTTTCTCCACTAAAGAGCCCAAAATAATCTAGTTTGCCTCTTCCTTAGGTGTATACATAGATCAAACAACATTAAAAAGAGGCACAAAAGGAGAATAAGAAATAAAAGAGCATCATATAATGAAATGAGAGTTTGATGCAAAAATGTTCCCCCACATGGTACAATTGTTACATATTTTTGTCCCCAAACAACCCAAAAAGGATATGAGCTACTGATAGTCAAAGTAAAAGGGAAAGAAGGTAGAAAAGACATAGGTTGTGGATGAATAATCTCCACTCTTCATCTCTAGTAGATCCAAGGTCGTCCTCCTCCTCCAATGGTGTAGGATGCATTAAAATGGAAGATATATGCCACAAACCATAGAAAATTAGGATTTTGGGATGGAAGGTGGAGGGAAGTGATGTGAGATGAGTGCAAAATGAGGGGTGGCACATGTATAGGCTTGGAGATACTAACCTTAGACTCCTAGTCACAATAGTGTATATATAGTGGCCTAGGGGGTATAGAGTGAAGTGGGGGTAAAGTAGTAAAATGATATGTGGGAAGAAGTAGGGTTATATAAATAAAATGATTGTAGTGGGCAACCATGGTCGTGGAAGGTGAAGGTAAAAATGGATGAGGTGGATCCAGATGATCATGAAAAAAAAAGATGAAAATGTTAGATCTATGAAGGGTGGAATGAATTAGGGAAGTACTTTCGTGGTGGGAACCACAACCATGATAACTTGAGGTAGAATGGTTGTGGCGGGTTCTACAACCATGGTAAAGGATGTAGAAGAGAAATTAAGGAGCACTCTTGGCATGTCTGCATCACATGGACCAATCATTTTGGTGACTTGAAATTAGAACTATGGTGGTTGGGTGTGTCCTAGGGTCTCTTTTGCAATGTATCAACATTGTGATCTTCATGATTGTAGCACAACTATGGTAAAGTACCATGATTGGTTTGGGTTCATTGGCTCATACTTTGATATTCCAAGTGTACTTCGATGGTGGTCCTTGATTCAACTCATTCCTTTGCCACTTCGGGGTAGGTTGGGGTAGCATTAGGGTTTCTTAGGTTCCTCCATAGATGTGGAAGTTATATGATTCCTCCTCCTTCTCTTCCTTCCAGCATTAAGTGTCAAAGTACCTACAAAAAATGCAAGAGAAACCATATGTCCATTTGAGATGATATGATAATTACTGGGAAATAACATGCATTATACATATCTTACTGTGAATAAGGGACAAAATGTCACAACATGGAGACCTAAGCTAGGGATCCAACACCATACCAAGCTTAAAACATACGTCTTCAAGTATGGTCCAACTAAATCTTTGTTTTCAATTCAAAAGTATAAAAAAATGATAAATGCACTCAAGTAGACAAAATTGACCAAATAAGTTAAACAATGATTCATACACATAATCCACTACTCCTCTTGACTCATTCCAAAATAAAAATGAGGAACAATGCATAAATAATCTCCACAGAGCACTAAAACTATGACGTCCATTGCCATAGAAAGTGAGATTACTCAAAGAAAAGCATGGAATTAAAACTAATAAACCAAATTACCAGAATACACAATAAATTAAAACTGATCACATCACGACATCTCAAGCTAAAACATATCCATTTAAGTCCATAAACATTGTCACATGTATTACATAAAATGTCATAAAGATGTACACATCGTTGTTTAGTGGCCCTCATGCAACAAACATGTTACATATAACAACATGGTCACATGTACAAGCCATTTTTACACAACCATGGCCTGCTGCCAAAACCTCATATCGATATATAAATTCTATTAAACACCCCCAATAACTTGAGAGTACAAGGATGACACACATGACTCTACTATAAAACACTAGCAGCTTGTCTGATCTTTAACAACTACTGTTCTTCTTACTACTCGGCCTCAACCGCATGATCTCTACCTCATCGTGCACAACCACCTAAAAGATGTGGAAACCAACAAAGTGAGACCAACATCCCATAGAGAGATATAACTCTCCACCAACATCCATTACAAGTACAGATAGATTAAAGCAGCAAGATAGCATTATGTTCAATATGAGTAGATTCAGTTAAATGATATGAGTAAAGAAGTTATCATTGTTTAAGCAATTTAGGCATCTACAATTGAGCAATAGAACATTTAATACTTTCATAAGGAATATGAAGAACATGTATAACAGTTGAATTCCCTTACCACATTATCATTCAAGAAATTAGTACAAGAGATAAGGCAAAGGGTCATCCAATGTGAGTCATGTTTAACCCTAAACAAGTATACTACACGACTGTATTATGTCTTTTATTATGCCCTGAGGAGATGAGGTATACCAATCATGCTCCAACTAGCCACTACTAAGTCAAAATCAGTGCCATACAAAATCTAGGAGGAATCAGACTCCTATGATCTCCCACACTCTCTCTCAGTATGAGTCCACTGTAGTGACATATAAAGTCCAAATGCAAAAGAACCTAGCCTACCTTGGTATATAGGCACAACACTAGTGAAAACTGAGTTACGACCACAGCCACACTCCCACTGAGGTATGACCGCATCTATCCTCAAAATATATCATACATATATTGAATCACATCACTGAGATACGGTCTCAACTGTTCTCCTGCCAGGATATGAAGGTAGCCAATCCCATGAAATGCATATACTCAACAATATACAATTATGAGCTTCCATGAAGGGAGAACCCGTTTCACCATCCAACAAGTACTAACATTGAAGATGGATCTATGGCACATGGAAACTACAAGATTAGGGTTTGACTTCATTAGTTAAGCCATTTGAGTGTCTTTTAGCATCAATCAAGTTACAAAGTACAAACTCTAAACAAACTTTACAAAGATAAGGGTATGCTACAACTTTAGAAGTAATAAAACATATGAAGTATAAACTTGTCACATCATCACTTGATGCCACTGCCATACAATGCCATCAACATTATCACATTATTAGAGGATAGAAATCCCTCATCTCAACACTAGAGGATATCACCTCACATTAGGCATAAAGCCTCTGCCATGTCATAAGACCCAAATTAACATTGTTCCAACATATCATCATTATTATCTTGCATTCCGCATCAAGGCTCATGATTATCACCCAGTGTCACATCAATCACACCATATCATTCACTAGCTATGTTATTCATTCCACATGCATGGTTAGGGTTACACAAGTAGGAGAGAGAAATATCATTACATGCTAACACATCAACAAGATAAGTAACATCATCTCATGCCTGATTAGGGTTAGTGTTTCACTTGAAGCCAATTAGGGTTTCCATCACATCATTCAATCACAAAACCCTAGGTTCACCACTTCCCACATTATTGGAACACATTAGGGTTGGTTATAATGACCATGACCAATCATCATCCGAACATCAACATGTAGCGACCAAGAACATAGTGTAACGACCTATAGTGTAAAGACCAAGATACATACTATACAGACCATATCTGCATGTATGTGTCGACCAAACCACCAAAGCAATGTGTTGCAACCACAACATGGTAGGTGTAGAGATCATAGATGACTAGGTTTGGCTCACCCTTGCAACCGCAACAAAGACCAAGTGTAGAGACCACAACAAGGTCTAGGGTAAGGGTTTCGACCCAACCAACTAGAGCATGTGTTGCGACCGCAACACATCATAACACATGGCTGAAAGATCTTAGACCAAAGCAAAACACATCAAGGAAAAACCACTTGTAGAGACCAGTCCAACAAGAATCACGTGTAGTATCCATCCATTATTAGGGTTAGGGTTTGTTGCACCTGCAACAACCCATTCATGGGTATCAACCACAAGCATCCAAGTGAAGTGTAGCGACCCAAAGGTCAAGCTACTCCAAGGAACACATAACCACATTCAAATAAAAGATTAACATCAAGGAAATTAAGCATATTCAAGGAGGTAAACTCCATGAAAAGATGATCACCAAAACCCTAAAAGAACATTACCAAGGTACTCATTAAAACCATGTTAATCAAGGGAAAACCAAGCACCCAACTCTTGAAATCAGGATCAAAACTCCAACATCATATAATTTTAGAAATTGGGTGCATGAAATTAGGGTTTAGGAGAAAGAGAAATATACTTACTAAAAAATCTTAAACCTTAGATCATAATCACATCATATAGCATATTTATTTCATGTTTTAGAGATTAGAACATCAACATGCAAGCAAGAATATGGTGCAATCATAGAAGAGGGGAAAGTTATATAACATGTCTTATGAAGAGATCGAGCTCCGGAGATCACAAGCTCTAAGAGAGAGAAAGAAGCTCCAACTTGGATCAACTCCACATACACAAGATCACCTCAAGAAGAGAAGAACACCATGGTCAAAGAAAACTCAAGAAAGAGAGTGAAAACCCTAGGTCGAACAAGAGAGAAGAAAGAGGAGAGCTTCTTTTCACATAGGTACCACGATAGTCAATCTATAGTCTCTGACCTTAGTGAAGAGAAGATCCTCAAAGAATAGCCACCATGGTTGCACCATAGTCTCATGGTGAGGAAGATTTAGAGTGAAAAATAAATGAGATCATGGTGATAGAGCCACTTACTAAGAAGAGAATCACCAAGGATCACCACAAAGAAGATGATCGAGCTCAAGATCACCACATGCAAGGATGACTGGCCACCAAAGCACCAAGACCAGCCTTCTCAAGCTTCACCAAGCTCCAAGATTGGCCAAGCAAGAAGGAGGAAGGAGATCTAAAAGGATTTCTTACATGTGGAAGGGAGAGCTTATATACATATGAGGTAGGAGGGAGGTAAGATATGAGGTGTCAAAATGTTAGGGCACCAAAAAGACACTTGTCCCACCAAGGAACGACCATGAATGATAACATGCAAAAGAAATATTAAAACCAAAGTGGTGTAGTGATCACTTGGTTCACAAGCTCAACTAGGTCGAAGCAAAGCACTTGAATCGATCGCAACACAAACCAAAACATGTGTAAACACACCACCAAGGCCACACTCTAGTGACCAAAACCAAGATCAAAGCATCTAGGTCAAAACAAACTCACCCAAAGAAGGTGCATCTGTTGAAGCACTCTCAATGCACAAATCCATTGGTCACTACACTCAAAGAACACAACATGGTCAACATCAACAACTACGCAACTCAAGCAAAACTTAATGTCACCTCAAGATGTCACTTCATCAAGAAAGGCCCAAAAAAGGCACCCCATAGCATCATCTTCTCTCTCATGATTCTAAAATGCACAAGAAGCACAAACTACATGTGACATATTCCAAGATAAACCCTCATCATGGGCAAATTGCAACTTGGTCGAAAACAAGCATACATAGATCAAACATCAACAAAACATTACCAAACTAAAAACATAAGATTGTCACATGTTATAAAAGAATCTCAAAGGATTAGATTCAGGTTCTAAGCATCTTATTAGGAAAAGCAAGAAAAATTAGATAGAAATCTAGGTCAGGGGCCTTACAAAAACTTATTCATGTGATATAGTATTCACAAAACTCCTCATAAATCATTTCATCTTTGGAATGAATTATACCAGTTAGGGATGTTGTTTCACTTGCATGCATTCAACCTTATATGGAAACCCATTTCACATGACCCACATGGATATGCAAAAAGGGGTAAAATGATGCACGCTTGATATTTCCTAGCTTAATGGGTATGAAATTAGAAGAAGGGGGTTGTGGAAAGAGATTTGAGTGCTATTTCATAGGAGCACTATGCTTTTCTTTATTTAGATGCTATGACATAGAAGCATATTTTATTTCATTTTTGTTTTTTTTTTTACTTTTTCTTTGACTTTGTGTAGCCAGGGAATATGGTTTTAAGAGTGAATCAAAACAGAGGAAGTGCTTTCCACCCTAAACTTTTGGAGGGTGGCTAAGGCTTACTCTTTTTTCTTTTATCATCTTTTCATGAGGCGGGGAATAAGATGTGACAAAAGAATGGTGGATTAAGAGAGGGGTCACATGAGATGGGTTTTCACATAAGGGACCTACATATAAGCTACTCCAAACATCTTTCAGATACAATTAACAAAACCACAATGAATGAATAATTGTGTTAATGACTTCATTCTTTTCAGAAGACTTATAACTCTAGATGTATATGGTTCGCTTTAATCACATTTCAACCACCATTCTAACATTTTGTAGGAGAGGTTGAAAACATGTATAAATTCAAAATTTGAAATCACTTGGTCACAATGAAGTGCTAATAGGAGTCCAATTATCATTGGTCATATGATTTTAGTTTCTCAATCAACAAGGTAGAGTTCAAGATAGAACAAGCTTCTGGAAGAAAACATTTGAAGTTGTAGGAAACGTGGGAAAGTTGGCGCCAAGTGCCCCTATTCTTAATAAGATCTAAGTTGTAAAGAAAGAAATGGCATGAAAATAAAGTTTATCTAATATCACACAAGAAACTATCAAAACCGACATGAAACTTAAGATGGATGGGCAACATGGCTAAAATTTGATTTTTTTTAACTATAAATTTGCAAGGAAACAAACTGCATGGCATGCAAGTGGGTAGGGTGTAATAACAAAGTGTATTTGGACATGTATAATGGTTAGTTAAATTGTTTGATTATCTCAGGGGAAAAAATAAAACAAGGAACATAAAGCAAAACAAGGATTTACTATTTTACCATAATGAGTTTCTAACCATGATGTCCTCAACATTAATGATAAGCTTAGAATGGTAGGATAATTATCATGGAGATGTGGTGTCTAGTCCTCAAAAGGTGGTAGATTCATGTGACATTCAAGTGATCAAGGTAGAGCCAATACAAATGTTATGTGGAGAACAATCATTTTGCATGGCTAGCACCATAGCCAGGTGGATGGGAAAGGTTCTAGTGGCTGTTTTCTTATAGCCTTTTCAATTTATCTCTTTATTCTTTTCTCAATTAAAATGTTGTTCTTCGATTGGCCACTCCATGTATCATTATTTTGTCCATATTCCAATTCTAGAATGAATCACACATACAAAAATATCAAATATTGTGTGTGTTTTTTGGATATATAAAAACTAAACTATAACAAAATGGATTTGAGTGAAAGGATTATGAAATTGTGGTGGGTTGTCTTCCACAAGTAATGGATTTATTGCCTTTAGTTGGGATGACTTTCTTTCATCATCAATTAGTCTCAACCTAACATGTACTCCCTTAAGGTACATAGTTCTCTCAAAGCCCTTCATAACATGGTTCTCATCCTAAGGATTTTGCAAGCTCTCTAGATGTTTTTCTTCAGCTTTCCCTTCATTTGTGTCATCATATATTGTAAGACCCATGACCTGTGTTTTGGTTTAACCCTATTTGTTTAGATTGATTAGATTATTATAGCCTTTCTATGATCCTTTGAGATGTTTTATTATCATGTGGCATGCTTATTTTTAAAGTTTGGTCTTGTTTGGATGTTGCTTGAGCTATGTTTGCTTTTTCTGGGACAAATTGCAATTAACCCAAGTTGAAGGGTTATTTCATAATTTATAACATGTAGAGTGTGCCTTTAGTGCCTAGACATCTTAAGTGAGAAAAACATGCATATGGGCACCTTGTTTGGACCTTGTTTGATGATGTGGCATCATATGTGATGTTAGGGTTTCTAGGGTTTGCATGGTGTTGACCTTTGTTGAGCTTGAGTGTGGGTGGCGACCATTGTCTCGACCATGTTGATGGTTTTGGATGTGACTCGACCGAGACACTTCCCTTGGGTGCTCTTGTCTCGACCTTGATGGTCATGGGTGTGTCTTGGTTCGAGATAGTGTTCTTATTGAGGTGTGCCTCAACCTAGAGTTGGTGATCCTTTTTTGTCTCGATCAAGACATGTGCTTGATGCTTGTTTCGACCTCCTTGGTTGGTCTCGACCACGACCTATGTGTTGGGTACCTTGAATAGGTCGAGACCCAACATAGGTTATATCACCATCTCATTCATGTGTGGTTTAAGTGGTTGCATGTTGGTTTCTTGGGTGGACAAGTGTCCCTTTGGTGTCTTTTGGTTTTGACACATCATCTCTACCCTACTTCCCTCCTTTTTTATGTATATAACCACTTTTCTCTCCCTGCAAGTGATCTTTTTTAGCCAACCTTCTTCTTCATTCTCTTGTGCTTGTCCTTGGAGCTTGGTGGAGAAAAGGAGTCGTTGTTCTTGGTGATTTGGAGGTGGATCATCCTTGCATGTGGTGCCTTAAAGCTTTATCATCATCCTTGTGGTGGTTTCTTCCCTTGGTAAGTAGTTATATCATCTTGATCACATTTTCCCTTGGAATCTCCATCTCCTTCTTCCTATTTTCTTGGTCGTAGACTAGGGTTCTACCTTGGTGGTCACCTTGAGAGAAACTCCTCTCCGCAAAGTCCCTTAGACTATGATTTTACCATGGTGGTAACTAGTGGGAGGATGTTTTCTTCTCTTTTCCCCTTTCTTCTTTGGTTTGGCCTAGGGTCCTTCTTGCCATTTTATTGAGTTATCTTTTGACTAAGGTTTTCTTATTTTTGGAGGTGACCTTGTGGCCAAAGTGGTGATCTTATTTGGAGCTTCTTTCCTTCTCTTTGGAGATTGAGTTTGGAGATTGATTCTTTTCAAAATCAGGCGAGTTATACAACACTCTACCATCTTCTATTACTAGCATCTTGTTTTTATGCTTGCATTTTCTTGTTTCCATATCTAAAAGATGATGTTAAGATGATAGATAATGATATTGTAATCTAGGGTTTAAGACTTTGTAGTTTTCTCATGTAGATGACTCTCTTTCTAAAACCCTAATTTCTAAGTGTGTGTTTTCCATGTGATCTTGAGAGGATGATCTTGCATGCATCTTGAGCTTTGGTTTTGTCACCATGATCTAAGTTCGATCATCATTTATTCCTTAGATTTTTGGTTGTTTTACTCATGGGTTGGGGTTCCTCTTTCTCTCTCCTAAGTGGTTTTTCTTGATGATCCTTATGGAGCTTGTTCTAGGGTTTGATGATCTTAGATCCATGAGTTTTGATCTTGATAACATTAGATTTTCTTATCGTTTGACCTTGTTACGGTAGAGACATATGTGGATCTTGTTGTTTTGGGTTTGATCTACCCACGTGTGGCATGGGTTCGAGACACCTATTTGTGGTTTTGGGTCGCAACGCTTATGAGATGTTTTGAGTCAAGATGCTTTGATGTGTTGCGGTTGCGACCTATTTTGTCTAAGGTTGAGACACTATGTTGTGTTTGGTTTTGTTGCGGTCGCTACACCCTGTCCTATTGCAAGCGAGACGTTTTGCTAGTTGATGGTCACGACGCCATGTTGAGAATGGTGAAGACATTGTGTAGACTTTGGATTGATAATCATGTTCTTTGTTTGGTCACGACACCATGCCTTGTTGCGGTCGCAACACAGGGTGGAGTGGTGGTCACAACACCTTGTTGGCTTGTAGTTGATACTTGTCATTGTTTGGGTTGTAAGCATGGTGTGTCTTGGTCGAAGTAGATAGGTCTTTCATAGTCGCGACACCTGCTATGAATGGTGGTTACCACACCTACTATTTTACATGATTGTGACACATACATAAAATCATGAGATAGTATACACATACACATATGAATGATTGTTATTCTTTGTGTTGTGATGTGATGATTTAATCATAACTCAACTAATGATGTTCAACTCTAAGTTAGTTCCAAGAAAGTAGGAGGTAACTCAATTAAGGTTTGGTGCTATGACCATGATATATAACTTAATCGAATAAGTTTGTGAATCCTAACCCTGATCCTGGGGTTTGTGATACTTGTTGAATGTGTTGGAATGTATAGCAAGTCATTGTATGTTTTCTCTCTCCTACTTGTATGCATCTAACCATGCATGTGAAATGAGTATCATGTCTATGTTAATTTCATGGTTATGTATATATGTAATGTAGGTGATGCATATGTGCTATTTGAGGCAGGATGACCTAATGGTAAAATATAGGCATGATGTGATGCGTCTTATGACCCAGTGAAAGCTTTATGCCTATGAGAGGTGTATCCTCTAGTGATGTGATGAGGGGTGATGATCCCCATTGTTGTGATTGTGATGCTTAGCCTTGTTTATGGAAATGAGACGGTAATGCCATGAGATGGTGTGACAAGTTCACACCTTATATGTTTTATATCTTCTAAAGTTGCAATACAGTTATGCTTTCTAGTTTGAATTAGGGTTTTGTATGTCCAATTTTAAGGTTAAGCCTTAATTCACCCAATTGGCATAACTCATAAAGTGAAACCCTAATCATGTAGTTTCAATGTGTCATAGATCCATTCCAGTGTCAGTTTTATTGTTGGATGGTGAAACAAGTAACTCCTATGAGAAACTCAAAATGCATATTGTTGAATATGTGGGGGCACAAGTTGAGTAGATATCCTTGTGTCCACAATTATGACATGTGGAGGATGGTTGTGGTCATGCCTCGGTGATTCTGATATGTGATGGCAGCAGTGCAACTACATAATTCCCTTTTTGAAATGACCATGTGTGAGCTTGTTTGTCTAGCATTGTGACATGTACCATGGTGGGTTAGGTGTTTATATATGGGTGGCCATGCATGAGCCAATCCTTCATCTTGACTATATGTTGATGTTTGTAGTTGACTGATATGTCTCTATGGTGTTCTCTTGTACTGACCAAGAGGTGTTGGAGAGCTCGTGGAGTCCAGCTCTTCCATAGACCTTGTATGGAATTGATTTCAACTGCACAGTGGTCAGTTGAATTTGGGTGGTACAACTCAAATCCTCAGGACATAATAAAAGATGTAACATAGTTATGTAATATTTTTGCTTAGGGCCATATACGAATAACATTGGATGAGCCCTTGCCTTAATCTTGTACTATTTAATTTATAATAGTTATACATGTTCTTCGTATTCCTTCTTAATGCATAGAATGATCTACTTCTTAGTATAGATGCCTTAACTGTTCACTATTGTTAAATGCCCTGTTTATACCTTTTAACTAAATCAACTTATTTTTCAATAGTATTATATGTTGCTTAGCTTATTTGTGCTTTTAATAGATGTTGGCAGAGAGTTATATATCTCGCTGGGAAGTTTGGTCTCACCCTGTGGGTTTCATGAACTCTTAGGTGGCCGAGCATTAGGGAGTATAGATCGTGTTGTTGGTGCTGAGTAGCAAGAGGACCAGTAGTCATTGAAAGGTTTGACATGTTGCTTGTGTATAGAAGTAGAGTCCTATGTGTCATCCTTGTACACTCAATCCTTGGGGAGGTTTTTGTTGCATGTATTGACACGAGGTTTTGGCTTTGTGCCCGTTGATGTATAGAGATGGCATATATGTATATGAACAGGTTATCATGTGTAATAAGATGTGTCTAAAGCTCTAGTGAATAGTAACTAGTATAATGTTTTGGGTAGGGTATTTGCAATACATGTGGCTTTTGTGGACTCGTGTGGAATATGTTGTAGTACCTATGGGTTGATGGAATCGATTTTCATTTCCTGTGTTTTTTGGAATCCTGTATGTTTATTTTTAATTTTGTAGTTTGTGTTTGAGTAATCTCGTCTGTGTCTCATTGAGGAATCACAGTTTGGTTGGTATCAGAAGAAGAAGAAGTAATCTTATGGTCACTTCTGCTTATGCAGAAGAAGAAGAAGAATTGAAAAGATGGATGGAGAATATGAAGAACACATTGCTGAGAGTGGTGTTGATACACCAGGTGGAGATGCAAGGAGGCAGGTTGTGGATGAGACAGCACCTAAAGTGCCCTAGTTTGACCTGAACATGATGGAAAATCTAGCTTTCCAGTCCATCTTTGGATAATTCATGGCAACGATGACGCACATGGTGGACTGAATGCCTATCCCCCAGTATAGGGCAGTTATTTCCCATGTGTTATCCTTGAGCATTGGGAATACCTTTGAGAGGTTGAGGCGAGTCAGAGCTATGGAGTATGATGGTACGGTGGATCCGGTGGATGCAGATATTTAGCTAACAAAGCTAGAGAAGGCCTTTAAGATCCTTAGCATCCCCAAGGTTGACAAGGTGAAGAATGCAGTGTACCTTCTGAAGGGAAGTGTTGGCCATTGGTAGGCCATTGAAGAGGAGAAGCATCCAGGTGTTGACATCAGCTGGGAGGAGTTCTGACATGAGTTTGTCAGTAGGTACTTTCTGCATACCTATCTTGATGAGAAGATCTCTTAGTTCAAGAATATTAGGCAAAGACCAATGATGACCAATGAATGTGAAGTAAAGTTCATGGAGTTGCTAATGTTCTGCCCTCGTATGATGGCAACATATGAGGAGAGGATCAGACATTTTGAGAAGGGTTTGAATAGCAAGCTGATGACAGCAGTGGCGGTGCTTGAGAATCGTGAGAAGTTTGCGAATTTTGTGGAGTCTATCAGGAGGATTGAATAGTCTGTGGTGGAGAAGCATGAGACAAAGGCCAAGAAGAGGACTAAATAGTACCAGGGGTATGCATATGGAGGCTTTAAGAATCCTAAGTTTTTAGCACCATCAACATAGTAGAGATCCGTAAGTCAGCCGCAGTGGTCACCAAGTAAAGATAGAGTTCGTAGTCTTCCACTAGCAAGAGCCCATAGTACAACTTTAGTGTCAATGACAGGGCCATCTAGGCCATGGTATGAGAGCAGTACGTGCTACAAGTGTGGGTAGATGTGGAATACAAAGTTGTATTGCCCAATGAGAGATGATGAGGTGACCCAACAACTGAGTTAGAGCCAGTAGGTCTCGTAGAGACAATAATACAATAGTGGAGAATGAGGACGTAGATAAGCATCACATGATGGTTCTTCAAGACACACCAACAAAGGATGGGGATGTCAGTAGGCGATGGCTAGATTCTAATCCATGAGTCAGCCACAAGGAGTGGTCAACCTATGAGTGGTGACATGTCAGATGGAGTTATTTCATTCTAATTTATCTTTCACTTTCTTTATATCTATTTTGGTTGATCGGGGTGTGACACACTCTTTTATCACTCGTCAAGTGATTGCTAGTAGCTCTTTTCCTATTAGACATAGACATGATAACCTTCGCTTAGAAACCCCATTGGTTAGTGCTACAGAGTTGCGGGAGGTGTGTCCTTCTTGTATCCTTTCTTTTTCAAGACATAGCATTCAAGTGGACTCTTACCACTTGACATTCTTGGATTCGATGTGATCCTTAGAATGGATACCTTGGAGAAGTATCGTGTGGTATTGGACTGTAGTGCCAAGGTGGTGATGTTTCAAGATGGTGATGAGACGTGGATCTTCCAAGAAGATAGGAAGATTCTCCCGATGTGTCTGGTTTCAACAATGGTGGCAGAGAAGTTGATGAGGTAGGGTTGTGAGGCATTCTTGGCACATGTGATGAATACTAATGTGAGGAGTCCTAGTATTCAGGAGGTTCCAATTGTCATTGAGTTTGAGGATGTGTTCCCATATGAGTTTCCAAGTGTTCCCTTGCCTCGAGAGATTGGTTTTGAGATCAATCTAGTCTTGGGTACCCAGTTGATAGCTCAGGAACCGTATAGGAAGGCACCATATGATATGGCAGAGTTGAAGAAATAGTTATAAGAGGTGCTTGATAAAGGTTTCATCAGATTGAGTACGTCACCATGGGGTGCTCCAGTGTTGTTTGTGAAAAAGAAAGACTGATCTATGAGGTTGTGCATAGATTACAAGAAGTTGAACAAAGTGACGATCAAGAACAAGTATCCCTTGTCGTGGATTGATGACCTATTTAACCAGTTGTGAGGAGCCACAATGTTCTCTAAGATAGATTTGAGATTGGGATACCACCAGTTGTGGATCAAGGAAGATGACATACCTAAGTTAGCATTTAGGATTTGGTATGGTTATTACGAGTTTGTGGTTATGTTGTTTGGCTGACCAATGCACTAATAATGTTTATGGATCTGATGAACAAGGTGTTTAAACCTTATATGGAACAATTCGTGGTGGTGTTTATAGATGATATCTTGATCTACTCCAGGAACAATCTACAATACAAGAAACATCTATGCCAGACGTTGACCACATTGAGACAACACCAGTCCTACACAAAGTTCAGCAAGTGGAAGTTTTGGCTAAAGGAGGTGTCCTTCCTAGGATGTGATATCTATTGAGGGTGTTCATGTGGACCCCAAGAAGGTTGAATATATGACAGAGTGGGAGCAGTCAAAGATGCCGATAGAAGTTTGTAGTTTTCTGGGTTTGGCAGGATGCTACACGAGGTTCATCAAGAACTTTAGTTTAGTGGTGTTACCCCTAACGAGTTTGTCGAGGAAAGATGTGCATTTTGTGTGGAATGACAAGTGTCAACATGCCTTCTAGTTGTTAAAGGAGAAGTTGACTAGTGTGCCAGTGTTAGTTCTGCCAGAGCAAGGGAAGGGATACATAGTATTTTGTGATGCGTCGAGGAATGGTTTGGGTTGTGTGTTGATGCAGGACAAGAACGTGATTTCCTTTGCTTTGTGACAGCTTAGGAAATGCAAGGATAACTACCCAACCCAAGATCTGTAGTTAGATACAGTAGTACATGCCTTGAAGATCTGGGGGCACTACCTTTATGGCGAGAAATGCTAGATCTTCATAGATCACAAGAACTTGAAGTATATCTTTTCGCAGCAGGAGATGAACATGCAGCAGAGACACTGGATGGAGTTAATCAAAAATTACAACTGCACGATTGATTACCATCCAATAAAGGTGAACGTTGTGGCAGATGTGTTGAGTATTAAGTATTCATCGTCATCTTCTACTAAAAAGGCACAATTGTTCTCTTTGGTGTGCCATAAGAGAGACATGTTGGTCTCCTTACGTCAAATGAACGTCTTGCTAGAGGTGTCTATGTTGGCTAGTCTATTGGCACAGTTACAGGTGAAGCCTATGTTGAGGCAAAAATCTCTGATACACAACACGATGACACTGTGATACAACATATATGATTAGAGTTTGGCAGCGAGAAGTGTGATGGCATCCACAAGGAAAAGGATGGGACCGTGTGTTACCACAAAAGAGTCGTGGTTCCTGACGTTGAAAATTTGAGGAAGATGGTTTTGGAAGAGGCTCACTCTTCAATGTACGCTATGCACCCAGGAAACACCAAGATGTACTATAATATCAAAGATTTGTGTTTGCGGCCTGGATTGAAGCGTAATGTGGCGGAGTTTGCTACAAGGTGTATTGTATTAGCAAGTGAAGGCAGAGCATCAGAAGCCTATAGGGATGTTGCAACCATTGAGTATACCACAGTGGAAATGGGGATCATGTGATGATGGACTTTTTGGTTGGTCTTCCTAGGATAGACAAAAGTCATGATTCCATTTGGGTGATCGTTGATAGGTTGACCAAGTCAGTTCACTTTTTGCATGTGAAGAAAATTTATACAACGAAGAAGATTTCTCAAATATATGTTGATGAAATTGTTTGTTTGCATGGCATCACAGCTATTATCATGTTAGATAGAGGACCTCAATTTACCAGTCACTTTTGGGAACGTCTGCACACAGCTATGTGAACTCAGTTGAAGTTTAGCATGGCATTTCACTCGCAGACAGACAGACAGTCTGAGAGGATGATACATATGTTATAGGATCTGCTGAGAGTCTATGTGTTATAGTTTTTGGTAAGTTGGGATGTGCACCTCAGTCTGATAGAGTTTGCCTACAATAATAGTTATCAATAAAGAATTGATATGGCATCCTATGAGGCATTTTACGGGAGGCGTTGTAGGTCTCCTTTATGTTGGTATGAGACCGGTGAGTATCGGCTTCTAGGCCCTCATCTTGTACAACAGACAATAGAGAAAATCAAAGTGTTTCAATAGTAGTTGAAGGCAACACAGGACAGGCAGAAGCTGTATGTAGATAACTGGCATAGACCCTTGAAGTTCCAATTGGGAGACAGTATATCTCAAGGTATCTCCTTGGAAAGGAGTTTTGAGGTTTGGGAGGAAGGGTAAGTTGTCTCCCCAAGTTTATGAGACCTTACCCTGTGGTGGCTTATGTTGGAAAGGCGGCTTACAAGTTGGAGTTGGCACCTGAGTTGCACAGGTTGCATCTAGTGTTTCATATTAGCATGTTGAGTAAGTGTCAACCTAACACAGAGCAAGTTTTGCAACATGTAGAGGTGGAGCTTTATGAGGATGTGTCATATGTTGAAGGACCTTTGTTGATCCTAAATAGGAGGATCAAGAAGTTGAAGAAGAAGGACATCATTTTGGTGAAGGTTCTATGACATCACCATGGTGTATAGGAAGCCACATGGGAGCTTGAGGAAGAGATGCATAGGAAGTGCCCATCTCTTTTCGCATAGTATTTTGGGGGCGAAATCCTAGTTAGGGGTTTATGGCTTGTAAGACCCCTGACCTATGTTTTGGGTTAACCCTATTTTTTGGCTTGATTATATGCTTAGAACCTTGTTGTAATCCTTTTAGATGTTTTATTATCACGTGGCATGCTTATGTTCAAAGTTTGATCTTGTTTGGATGTTGTTTGAGCTATGTTTGCTTGTTCTGGGCCAAATTGTAATTAACCCAAGTTGAAGGGTTATTTCACAATTTGTCACATGTAGAGTGTTCCCTTAGTTCCTTGACATCTTAAGCAAGAGAAAGATGCATATGGGCACCTTGTTTGGACCTTGGTTGATTATGTGGCATCATATGTGACGTTAGGGTTTCTAGGGTTTGCATGGTGTTGACCTTTCTTGAGCTTGAGTGTGGGTGGCGACCCTTGTCTCGACCATGTTGATGGTTTTGGATGTGAATCGATCAAGAAACTTCCCTTGGGTTCTCTTGTATTGACCTTGATGGTCTTGGGTGTGTCTTGGGTCGAGAAAGTGGTCTCCTTGAGGTGTGTCTCAGCCTAGGGTTGGTGATCCCTTTTTTCTCGATCGAGACATGTGTGATGCTTGTTTCAATGTCCTTTGTTTGTCTCGACCGTGACCTATGTGTTGGGGACCTTGAGTAGGTCAAGACCCAACATATCTTATATCACCATCTCGTGTATGCATGGTTTAAGTGGTTTCATGTTCGTTTCTTGGGTGGATAAGTGTCCATTTGGTGTCTTTCAGTGTTGACACATCATCTCTACCCTACGTCCCTCCTCTTTCATGTATATAACCCCTTTTCTCTCCCTGCAAGTGATCTTTTTTGACTAAACTTCTTCTCCTTTCTCTTGTGCTCGTCCTTGGAGCTTGGTGGAGCAAAGAAGGCGATGTTCTTGGTGCCTTGGAGGTGAATCATCCTTGCATGTGGTGCCTTGAAGCTTGATCATCATCCTTGTGGTAGTTTCTTGCCTTGGTAAGTAGTTAAAGCATCTTGATCACGTTTTCCCTTGGAACCTCCATCTCCTTATTCCTATTTTCTTGGTCGTAGACTAGGGTTCTACCCCGGTGGTCACCTTGAGATAAACTCCTCTCCACAAAGGCCCATAGACCATGGTTTTACCATGGTGGTAACTAGTGGGAGGATATTTTCTTCTCTTTTTCCCTTTCTTCTTTGGTTCAGCCTAGGGTCCTTCTTGCCCTTTTCTTGAGCTATCTTTTGACCAAGGTTTTCTTATTTTTGGAGGTGACCTTGTGGCTAAAGTGGTGATCTTCTTTGGAGCTTCTTTCCTTCTCGTTGGAGCATGATTTTGGAGCTTGATTCTCTTAAAATCAGGTGGGTTGTATAACACTCTACCATCTTCTATTAGTATGCTTGGATTTTCTTGTTTCCATATCTAAAAGATGATTTTAAGATGGTATATGATGATCTTGTAATATAGGGTTTAAGACTTTTTAGTTTTCTCATGTAGATGATTCTCTTTCTAAAACCCTAATTTCTATGTGCATGTTTTCCATGTGATATTGACAGGATGATCTTGCATGCATCTTCAGCTTTGGTTTTGTCACCATGATCTAAGTTCAGCCATAATGTTTTCATTGGAGGTTTGGATGTTTTACTCATGGGTTTTGGTTTGACTTTCTCTCTCCTAAGTGGTTTTTATTGATGATCCTTATGGATATTGTTCTAGGGTTTGATGATCTTGGATACACGAGTTTTGATCTGGGATGTTAGATTGTCTTGTTGTTTGACCTTGTTACGGCTGAGACATATGTGAATCTTGTTGTTTTGGGTCGAGACACCCATTTGTGGCATGGGGTCACGACACATATGTGTGGTTTTGGGTCAAAACACTTATGAGATGTTTTGAGTCGAGATGCTTTGATGTGTTGCAGTTGTGACCTATTTTGGTTAAGGTTAAGACGTTGCATTGTGTTTGGTTTCCTTACAGCCGTGACACCCCATCGTGTTGTGGGCAAGATGTTTTTCTAGTTGGTGGTCATGACACCATGTTGAGAATGTTTGAGACGTTGTGTTGGATTTGGGTTGAGACACATGTTTTTTGTTGGGTCACGACACCATGCCTTTTCGTGGTCATGACATAGGGTGGAGTGATGGTCATGGCACCTTGTTGGCTTGTGGTTGAGATGTTCCACTATTTGGGTCATAACCATGGTGTGTCTTGGTCAAAACACATAGGTCTGTCATAGTCGCGACACCTGCTATGAATGGTGGTCACACTATGTTACATGGTCGTGACGCATATATAACATCATGAGATAGTATACACATACATGTATGAATGATAGTGATTCCTAGTGTTGTGTTGTGATGATTTAATCATAACTCAGTTCCAAGAATGTAGGAGGTGACTCAATTAAGGTTTGGTTCTATGACCATGATATAAACCTTAATCGGCTAAGTGTGTGAATCATAACCCTAATCCTAGGGTATGTGATACTTATTGAATGTGTAGGAATGTATAGCAAGTGATTGTATATTTTCTCTCTCCTACTTGTGTGCATCTAACCATGCAGGTGAAATGATTATCATGGCTATGTGAATGTCATGGTGACATATATATGTAATGCAGGTGATGCATATGTGCTATCTGAGGCAGGACGACCTAATGGTAAGATACAGGCATGATGTAATGCATCTTATGACCTAGTGAAAGCTTTATGTCTATGATAGGTGTATCCTCTAGTGATGTGATAGTGATGCTTAGCCTTATTTAAGGCAATGAGATAGTAATGCCTTGAGATGATGTGACAAGTTCACACCTTATTTTTTTTATATCTTCTGAAGTTGCAATACAGTTATGCTTGCTAATTTGAATTAGGGTTTTGTATGTGCACTTGTATGGTTAAGCCTTAATTCACCCAATTGGCATAACTCATAAAGTGAAACCCTAATCATGTAGTTTCCATGTGTCATAGATCCATTCTAGTGTCAGTTTCATTGTTGGATGGTGAAACGAGTAACTCCTATGAGAAACTCGGAGTACATATTGTTGAATATGTGGGGGCACAAGTTGAGTGGATATCCTTGCATCAACAATTGTGACATGTGGAGGATGGCTGTGGTCGTGGCTCAGTGATTGTGATATGTGATGGCACCAGTGCAACTACATAATGCCCTTTTTGAAATGACCATGCGTGAGCCTATTTGTCTAGTGTTGTGACATGTACCAAGGTGGGCTAGGTGTTTATATATGGATGGCCATGCTTGATCCAATCTTTCATCTTGACTATATGTCATTGCTTGCAGTTGACTAATATGTCTCTGCAATTTTCTCATGTACTGACCAAGAGGTGTTGGAGAGGTCGTGGAGTCCAGCTCTTCCATATACATTGTATGGCACTGATTTTGACTTTGTAGTGGTCAATTGGATTTGGGTGGTATGACTCAAATCCTCAGGGCATAATAAAATATGTAACATGGTCGGGTAGTATTTTTGCTTAGGGCCAAATATGAATAACATTGGATGATCCCTTACCTTTATTTTGTACTATTTACTTTATAACAGTTATACATATTATACATATTCCATCTTAATGCATAGAATGATCTACTGCTTAGTATAGATGCCTTAATTGTTCACTAATTGTTAAATTCCCTATTTATACCTTTTAACTGAATCTTCTTATTTGACAATAGTATTATCTGTTGCTTAGCTTATTTGTGCTTTTAATAGACATTGGAGGAGAGTTATATCTCTTGTTGGGATGTTTGGTCTCACCCCGTGGATTTCCACATCTCTTAGGTGGTCGAGCACAAGGGAGTAGAGATCGTGTTGTTGGTGTTGAGCAACAAGAGCACTAGTAACCGTTGAAAGGTTGTACATGTTGCTTGTGTATAGAAGTAGAGTCCTATGTGTTGTCCCTATACACTCAGGTCCTCGGGGGGGAGGGGGTTGTTTCATGTATCGACACGAGGTTTTGGCTTTGTGCCCGTTGTTGTATAGAGATAGCATATATCTATATGAACATGTTATCATGTTGACAGGATGTGGCTAGAGAGTCAGTGAATAGTAACTTGTATAATGTTTTGGGTAGTTGATATGCAATACAAGTGGCTTTTGTGGACTCATGTGCAATATGTTGCAGTGCCTGATGGAATAGGTTTTAATTTCTTGTCTTTTATGGTAACCTGGATGTTTAGTTTTAATTTTGTAGTTTGGTTTTGAGTAATCTCATTTGTGGCACGTAGGGGCATCACATATAGGATGTCAAAGTAACATTCCTCATCAATCAAGTCTTGATGTTTGGAGAGAATGAACATTTCTATCTTCATATTCTTGTTCAAAAGGAAAACTATAAAGGTTCCACTATGCACCCTCAACTCTAGGGAAATTGTAGATAAGAATGGACTTCTCAAGATGATAGGAATCCTCTCATCCTCCTAATCCAATTCTAAAAGAATATTTTTCAATAAGAACACCACTTACATCTCCTTGTCAAGTATAACTGGTATGTCATTTACCCTGCCCATCAACACCTTGATGGATCTATCAATAAGTTGTAGAATGCATTTGGCCAGATTCAACTTTCCTAACACCAATTCTACATGTACATTGTAAGTCATGAACTTGACACTAGATCCTAAATCAAGCAACAAGTGTTCAATGAGGTGGCCAATGTAGCAATCAATAAAATGCATCCTAGGAACACCATTTTTCAGGGAAAAGATTGTTTTATATGGATCTCGTAAGTTGGAATTTTCTTGATAGAATCAAGCAATGGGATGTTGACCTTCACTTGTCTAAAAATTTCAAGAATGTTGGTGTTATGTTTTTATCTCCTTTTAATGGAGGGCTCTCCCAAAGCATTAAGGAATGGTGGCTTGACAACACTATCCTTGATAGAATTAACTTTAGGATCTTGGGCTATTACAATAGGAATCCTTGGTGTAGCGGGTGGAACACTTGGTGATACAGGTGAAACTCTTGGTTTTATACCATCAATGGAAGATAGTACACACAATGTTACAAACACAACAGAGGGTGGGACAAAATAATTATTGGTTCTCATAGCATCATCACAAGACCTTTCTGGCAATTGGACATAAACATGACTTGAGTCAACTAGCTTCTTTCCCCTTTTGGGCTTGTCAAGTACCTTGTCACTCCTCAAATTGGTTACTACATTCACTTGTTCTTGGTAAGAAGAAGGATCTTGTGATGTTTGTGGTGGTGATGGTGGTGGTGGCCTTAGGTGTTGTTGTTAGTGAGATGCATGGGTGTTGGAGGATGTATGATTGTTGTGTTGGTTGGTGTTGTTGAGATCGTGGTGGAGGAAGATATGGTTGGTGTGGTGGTTGTTTAGGCAGAGAAGGGCAATGACAATTATATTTGGGTTGTTGTATTAGAAGAGTATATGGGTTAGGGGGGGCTTGGTATTATAGGACGTGTTGCACTTGCATGGGTGGTGGAAAATAGGAGTCTTGAGGGTTCACTACATGTCCTCTTTCATTGTTTTGGTTCACCCCACACTTTGGTTAGGAAGCATCACCTTCTCTCAATGAGCAAGTGTCAATGCTACTTTGTTATAGCCTTTGTCCAAGTATGTCTATGATTTGTCCATGTGTGGACACATATTCATTGACCAAGTCACTTCTTCTCAATCTTCCAAGAACTTCACTTTCAAATCTTGAGCTATCTATGGACATATTTTGGCCTTTACTACTCTTGCACATCATTCCCTTGTTGTTTCCTTGAAAAAATTGAATGATCCCTCCACTTGAGCGTATAAGAACTAGACATGGGTCCATGGTTGTTGTGGTTCTTGTAAGATTGCATAGCTTCCATCACCTCTTTAAGGGCATAAATAGATTGCAAAAAGTAAATTGTACTTGATTCTTCATCAAGTTCATCATATCCACAAGAATTTCCATCATTTGTGGGTTGGCTTCACTTGAAGAAGGAGATGGAAAAGTAGATGTAGAAGCACCATGCTTATGTCATAATCACTTGTAGAACTTGAGGCCCTATGTCTTGAATTTACTACCAAATTCTAAAAGAGAGTTCATGACTCCTTATGAGGCTTTGCCATGAAGGTACCACTACAAGATGAATCTACTAACATTTTCCCTATCTATTACAATCCAGAGTAGACAGATTGCACCAGCTTCCATAATGGTATTTATGATGAGGGAAACCCCTTAGAGGTTTTTTGAACCTTTCTTCTCAATGACCCATTTGGATAAGATATGTGATATTCCTTCTTATCTAGGTTACCATATCTATAGAGAGTCAAAAAGGTTACATTATCTATCGGATACATTTCTTTATAAATTAAATTTTCATATCCTCCCATTTCATTACCTCAATTTCATGAAATATCACTCATTGGCCTTATCCTTAAATCATAATGGGAAGAGTGTAAGGAAAATGGAGTCATTGACGGTGTGGAGGGGATGTGGAAGGTAGAAAAAGTCTCCAAGAAGGTTTAGATATGCTTATAGGGATTTTCATTTTCTAGCACATAGAAATTGGGAAGTAGTTCTACAAGAGTTGGCATAATAGATAATAGTTGGCCTAAAGTTTGTTTCACTCTTTTAGAAATTGGAAATGTGTAGCTTCCTAGAGTGAAATAATCTAGAGAGGCTTTGGTGAGGGTGGATCGTGTGAGCCATTGTGTTTCACTTCCTCGTGATCTTCCATGGCTTGCTCTTTTATTTGAATAATGTGGCATCTCCTTTGTCTTCCATTCCCTATTTATGGATCCTCAAAGAAGGAATCGTTAGAAAAATAGTAGTCAAACATGCATTATAACTTTCCAAAAGCACAACCAAGTAAACACAAGCAATTTAGGGATCACAAATGTAAAAAGGTAACAAAGGATAAAGAAAAAAAAGGGTGAGGGATATTAGAAAATGTGAAAAGGAAACAACTAGCTAGGTCCTGAAATCCACTCTCAAAAAATGATGCCAGAAATCTTGATGCGCCGTCCTAGGCTAAGAAAGATTTGTAAAAACCCTAAAAAACATTCTCTTAACATGCATATCCTGCAATCACATGATGTTTTGAATGTTATCACAGAGAGCAGACAATGTTAGAGGTGGATCGACAAGGAGTGAAGTAGGATAGGTAGCTAAGGTTGCTTCTTTAGGCTTCTAGAATGGAGAGATAGGGTTTGATTTGGGGGTTTTTATTACACTTGGTTGAACAAGCAAAAAAGAATGAGAAACAAGAACCAATCCCAAGTTAGCCTACTCTATCTATTATGTTCAACTAATCTAGTAGAGAGAGCAGTTGAGTAAAATTAGACTACTCACTAACAATGAAGAGCAATTATATAAATTATGGTAGAAGTTACACAAAACAAGTAAGAAAGGAATCCACTATGAACGTAAGCAAATTAATCTCACACAAGGAACTAAATAAACATGAATTACTCTAATTAAGAACTTATTAGCATGAACAAAGCAAGTCAAGTAAATAAAATTAAATATAAAGAAGACAAACTAGGGTTTGAGAAAGTAGATGGGTAGTGGGTTGTTTGGATGGGTGTGTGGCAATCAACAACGTAAAGGGTCATGTTCATGCACAAACTTCCAACAAATAGCTATCAAGCCAGGTAAATATGACCAATCTAGAGTATGCACCCTATTCTATTAGTTGTCCATTGATGATATGGTATTGTGTAGGGGAACTAGTCCCTATCACTAACTTCACATCCTTATGAGGCTTCATTAACTAAAGAATGGGTACGCATGGGTCTAGTTTGTCTTAGTCTAGGTTTCTAGACATAGTCTTCCTGATGCACTTAGGAGAAAGGAATGGTGTGAAGAGTATGTTGGATCGAATGATGTGCTTGAAAGTGGGGTGAATAGAGATATAAACATGCAAACCAAATTCATTAGACCTTCAAGGTATATTACAAGATAAGGTTGCTTACAAGAAATTTGAGTGCAACTAAACATACATAGAAAGGATGAGAGAGATTGGACAAGCACAAGTAACACAAGCTATGTATAGTGGTTCCAAACTCCAAACTAGGAAATGTACATCCACTACCAACAGCGGACAAGCTCTAGGATTTTTTAACCATGTCTCACTCCTTATATTCCATTATAAGAGTTACAACATATGACATTCCTTTTCCAAAACAAGGATACCTAGCCTTCCCTTTGAGGACAAGGGAGCCAATAGCCTTACAAAGGACTTACCTATCCATTTGACTAAGATTCTTCTACCTTTCCAAGGACTTACGCACTCTTGCAATGAGTCTTTCGCCTTCACCAAGGAGTTACCCACTCTTGCAACAAGTTTTCTACCTTCAAGGAATTACCCACTCTTGACTTGGATCTTCCACCTTTGACTTCACCTTCACCAAGGGACTCCTTCCCTTCTTCTTCTTCACCTCTCTTAGACAAGAGAGAGAGCATTCATCTTCATGGTAGAAAGAGAGATTGAGAGGTGAAGGAAGTGAGAGCCTCATAAGATATACATGTAGGACTAGATCTCTTACAAATATCCTACTCATTGTAATGGATCTATCAAGTAATTAAGCTTGAGAGTGGAAGGAGGCTCTTGGAGGCACTCAACTGTAATATAGGGATCTTCATATTTCTTGGCTAACCATGATATGAATCCCAAGGATTCCTATTTATTGTTGAGAATGCTTACTAGCTAGTAGAAACATTTATGGATGAATTCTAGCCATTTACGATGTTGCAACAGATATATTTTGAGTTTTGCAACACTCTAATGGTTAGAAATACTTTTTCTATACATTTGTTACAGTGTCATCAGTCAATTTTCAATAAAGGTAACTCGACCAATGGCACTATTCGACAAATCAATTTTTAGTTGTCGGTCGAGTTTATCCTGGATGAAACTCGGCCGACATCTTAAAATTGATTTTCCTATGAAGGGGTGTCAGTCGAGTTTGTCTTGGGGAAACTCGGTCGACCTTGGCAATTACCAAGACCCACATAGGGTTGTTTGTCGAGTTTCATGTGAGTGAAACTCATCTGATAAAAGTGCATGTGATAAATTTTGGAAAGAGCCATAAATGTGCTTGAATATTTGATTTAAGTGATCTTGATTTTTTCAAATCTTAATTACAAGTCATACAATCACTACAAGTGATTTACAACATGGTTCTAATAGATCTAAGGCCTTGTCCACAAAAGTGCACTTGCATTGATTTTAACTTATTCTTCTCCAAGTTAGGATGCACAAGTTTAAGCATTTGGAGTGTGTATTTCCTAATCTAAAATCACTTAAGTAGAAGCATTAGACACAAATGAGTGGAATGGTTAGTCATCACTAAAACAAGGGATTAGTCAATTAGACATTGACTCAACATTCTCCCCTTTTTGAAAATGATAAACCATTCCACAAATGTATTGAAATCATTTAACAAAAATCATACCTTTGAAGAAACCTAGGGGTTTCAATAGAATTGAGTCCATATTCTCCCCCACAATTGATGCTAATGGATTTCATGTACTTCCCCTCAATTGATGTTATTTCTCCTTCATGGCTAACTTTCATAAAATTTATAGAACTATGTCTTCAACATATATGTGTTCTCCCCTTTGCATAAGACATATCTTCTCCCCCTTTGTAATTTCAAAAGGGTGAGGGAGTTGAAGATATAAACCCAAATTGTTATAAAAGGGAGTGTATAAGAGCAAAAACTAAGGGTTTATCAAGTAATGTATGTAAAGAAAATCAAGACATGCATTTAGAACAACTCTATATGTGATTCTAATATAAATCAAGGCAATGATATGCAAGCCAGAAACACAAGATAGTAGATTTGCAAATCAAGGAACAAGCTTGAGTATGTATGAAACAAGATACAAGCATAGAATATAGTTGAATACCAATTCATGAATAATACTATAACTACATGTAGATGGACTACTAGTAGATTATATCACAAGTTAGGACTATCAGTAGGGTCTAGATCATAGTGAAGGATTCATCATTTAAGGAAAAAGTTATGAGTAGAAGTCCAGAAATATCCAAACAAAGAGCTATGCAATTTTAGAAGCATGAAAGGATATTACTCGCTAGCAAGTATGCATAATTACTAAAGTATGATTACCACTAGGAAGCTCAAGGTTGCATTAAAATATATACAACTAGATAAATGTAGAAATTAAAAACTTGCATATGTACTATGTAAGCATCATGGGAAGTTTTTGAACAAGATAATTATGAGAATATCAACATAACAAAATTGACCCAAAAACCATATGTAATGTCCATAAAACTTGGCAAAAACAAGCTATGATTGGATGTGAGCAAGAATATCATTACCTTTGTTCTTACCATTTATTTTCCACTTCTTGCAACCCCATACAGATCTCACCTTTCTATTTTTATGTGGATTGAGAAACCAAGTTTCAAATCAATAGCTCACATCAATCTATTACAAGTGATCTACAAGAAGATAGATGAAATGATACCCAATCATATTGTTGGGGCTAGAGGGGTTAGTTTAGCAACCCAAGTCATATTGCTCTTGGGTGCTTTCCTAAAAGGGCAATATGTAGAGTAATGACCAATATCATTGCAATGATTACATGAGCCCATAGGCTTGGAACTAGAGGATTGTTAATTGAAAATTAAAGATCCTTTATCTTTTGTGCTCCTTTGGCTATTATCAAGACCAAAAATATCTCCATTCATTTGTTCGGTAGTATGATCTAGGATTTCTTTAAGATTCTTTTTATCATCTAAGAATCTTTGCATAGAGGACCTCAAACTATGATTTCCATGCATAAGAGAAGTAGTAGTAGAAGCCAATTGATTGATATTATCTCTAGCATGCAAAACATCATTTTCTAGGCAATGAGCATTTGTCATATAGAATCATTTTCAATATAAAGATCAACAAAATTATTCACTCTACTAATAGAATTAAAACAAGATTCACAAACATTGATTTTAGCAAGAAAAGAAGCATTTTCTTTTTCAAGCTTAGTGACCTTATAAAGATAAGCGTTATTTTTAGATTGTATTCCTTGCAACACAAAATCTTTGTCCTCGTTTTTAGTTCTAAGAACATTAATATCAATCATGAGAGAATCCACAATTTTAGTATGCTCTTCACTAGAACTAGTCATAAGAGGTTGATCATCTAGAAATCTAATCTTATCAAGTAAGTTAGCATTTTCAAGTTTAAGAGCATCTACTTGTTTAAAATAATCATTGTTTTCAATCTCAGTTCTATCGAATTTGAATTCTAGTAGATAATATTTTGGAGATTGTCAACATCACCTTGCAAGCAAATTTTAGCATGTTCAAGATCATCTTTTATTCATGCAAGTTAACAACAATCTTAGCAAGCATTTTCTTTTTATGCTAAGTAGACTTAAGAGAGGCACGAGTAGAATGAATAATTGCAATTAAAGATTCTTTATCTAAAGAGTTTAGATTTACCTCATTTGAATCTTCATTTGAACTTGACATGAGATCAATATGGCATTCTCCATCTTTACTATATCTTGAGCTAGATCCTCCACTAGATTCTTCACTTGAGCTTGAGTTGGAGGAGTCACTAGAGATTTTATGCCATTTATCCTTCTTCTCTTACCTTCTCTTGTGATGATGTATCTTTTTTCCTTGTAGGCAATCATCCTTGAATGACCCTTCTTTCCACCTTTGAAGCACCAAGTAGAGGAGGAAGACTTGCCTTTACAGAATCTACCTTTTGAGTACATGGAATCTTCTTCAACTTGAGAGGATAGAGAAGCTTGACTAACAGTATCTTCAATTTGGGACTTGATTTCAGCCTTATTCATTCTCTTGATCTCTTTCACTTCTTCTCTTTGTTCTTCCTCTTGCTTTTCAAGTTTAACTTCATGGGCTTGTAGATTTCCTATGATATCTTCAATAGGAATATCCCAAGAGACTTTGTTTCTTCAATGGAAGTCGCCTTTGATTACCACTATTTAGGAAGAGATGTAGGGATCTTTGAGTTTATCTTCCCTCTATCCATAGGATGACCTAGTATGGAAAGACAATTTATAATGGTGTTGATCCTAGAGTATGGTTTAGCCACTCTTTCTTTCTTTCCTATCTTGAAGTCCTCAAGGAGACCATTGAGCATATAGACTTTACTTTCCTTCACTTTTTTCCCCTTCATAAGTGACATAGCTTTCTCCATACCTCATTGGCGTCTCACAAGAATAAATCTAGTTGAACTTGATGGGGGAAAAAGAAGCATAGAGAATGTTGATGACTCTAGCATTCAAGGTTGCTTTCTTCAAAGTAGCTTCATCCATTCTTCTACCTTTGTCTTTGATAGCTTGTATGGAAGATCCACCATTCTCCATAGTTCAATACTTGATCCTTGGATGTAGTATTGCAACCTTCTCTTCCAATAGAGGAAGTTGCTCCCATCAAACATTGGAATGTTGATGAAGTATCTCCCACCTTGATAATCGCCCATCTTCTCCTACTTGTGGAAGTATTGTTTGGAGAAGACACTCTCTAATACCACTTGTTGTATTGGATGATAGGTTCTAGAGGGGGGTGGGGTGAATAGAGCTATAAACACTTAAACAAAATTCATTAGACCTTCAAGGTATATTGCAAGATAAGGTTGCTTATATGTGAAATTTGAGTGCAACTAAACATACATAGAAAGGATGAGAGAGATTGAACAAACACAAGTAAGACAAGATATGTATAGAGATTACAAACTCCAAACTAAGAGATGTACGTCCACTACCTAGAGAGGTATACCTCTAGGATTTTTTTACGGTGTCTCACTCCTTATATTCCATTACATGAGTTACAACATATGACCTTCCTTTTCTAGGAAAAGGATACCTAGACTTCCTTTCGAGGACAAGGGAATCAATAACCTTACAAAAGGACTTACGTATCCATTATCAAAAGTCTTCTACCTTGCAAAGGACTTACCCACTCTTGCAATGAGTCTTCCACATTCACCAAGGACTTACCCACTCTTGCAACAAGTCTTGTGCCTTCAAGGAATTACCCACTCTTGACTTGGATCTTCCACCTTTGACTTCACCTTCACCAAGGAGAAGATTTCACCAAGGGGCTAGTATTCATTATTGAAACTCCACTATAGCCTTGGACAATGGTCCCGGGTGTTACAAATGGCATAAGATCCATAACCCCTCCAGTAGGTGGGGCCCACATGGGCTTGTGTCATGCCAATCATGATCTGTGCAGTCTAGACATGTTGTAAAGGGATATCCATGGTTATGTAGCCTCCGTTATGTGGGTATCTATAATCACGAGCTGAGCCATGGACCATTCTATGTCTACATTGAAATGGGAAATATTATGAGGTCACATAGTTGAGCCTTGATGGAGACGTCAAGGAGATTGTAACATCCCTAGATTTGAGGCTTTGGATAAAATGATCTTAAAAGGAATGATTGGACTACACATATCAACAAGAAACACCTATTTTTTAGGGATACTGTCACTAAGAACTCCAAAGTTAAACATGCTTAGCTTGGAATAGTACTAGGATGGGTGACCACTCAAGAAGTTGATCTCAACTTGTGTGTGAGTGAGGAAAAAGCATGTCGCTAAGGATAATGGTGGTATTTGGGGCCATTCATCATTCCTAAAATTGTACTAGAGCCTTGGGAAGTGGCGAGTGAAGGTAAAAATAACCACAGTGGATGGGAATGGTCGTGGTCAAAAGATGAAGATTTCAAATCAATGTTGGGTGGAATGAAGTAGGGTAGCAAGGTCGTGGTGGGCACCACAACCATGGTGGCTTGACACTTAACAGCCATGGTGGTGGTGCCACGGTCGTGGTATAGGAGGTATGAGAGGAGCATTGTAGCACACCCATGTTGCATGGTGTAATTCTTTTGGTGATGCGGAACCACATCTTTGGTGGTGATAATTTATGTGGTGACTAGGTCTCTTGTGGTAGCTCTTCCATTGAATCTGCACTGTGATTTTCATGATTGTAGCACAGTTTTTAGAAAAGTACCATGGTCATTTTGGGGGGTTTTGGCTCACACTTTGATCTTACAAGTGTACTTCTATGGTGCTCCTTGCTTCAACTCATTCCTTGGTCACCTAGGGGTAGGTGGAGTATCTTTAGCACTTTATAGGTTCCCTCATGGCTATATAAGTTATAGAATCATCCTTATTCTCTCCCTTCCATAATTAAGTGTCAAAGTAACTACAAAAACATACATGAGAAACCATAAGTGCATTTGACATGACATGATAATTATTGAGAAATAACATGCATTCTACATATCTTACTGAGAATAAGGGGAAAATGGTACAAGATGGAGACCCAAGCTAGGGCTTCATCACTAGTGCACACCATGCATGATGTGAAGAAGACAAAATCACATGTGTTCTTGATGACATGTAACATTTGATGCACACCATGCACCATCTAGAACTTCTGCAATCATAACATTACTAGCTCATGCACCTTTCCATTTCTACTGTGACCATTGTTGGGAGCATAAGAGGAGGCAATACGCCTCGAGGAGAGCCTTCTAGCACCTGGGAACAATATCCCATTCCCTAAGTGGATATGGAAGAAGGAAGTGAAGAATAAGAAGAGGATCAAGACTCCTTTGTGATTTTTCCCTCGACTCTCCAATCAGAGATCAAGATCAAACCCTTACAATTTGTTCATAATTGATCACATCCATTCCACCCCATTCCTCTGTCAGGAGATGTGAGAAGAGTTTTACTTGACCAATGAGGTCAATTTTCTACTAAATAACATCTCCATATTGAAGGCGGTCTTTGAGGGTAACACTAAAACTCAACTCTTGCTAACATTAGCAAATCCTCACCACTCTCAAAACCATAAAAATCAATAAAAGCCAAATTTTATTGAGTTTTGAATGAATGATGAGGAATTCATCATGGATAAGAGGAATTTTCCAAATATATGGGTTTTCTTGAGTCTAGGTCCACTCTGGAGCACACAAACTTTATCCACCTTCTATGTAATATACTAACGACCTCCACTATGAGCCTAGGAGAGATAGGGCAATTTGCATCCATAATGTATTTGTTTATCCTACATCATTTTTACAAATAATATTCCTTTAAAGAAAAGAGACACTAGGTGAATTTTCTCATGAGGAACTTTGTTGTCTATAGTGTATGCTCCACAAGCACAAGAACAATGTAGGGATATTCTTTTTGGAAAACCTGGTGAGGGTGGTTTCTTCTAAGAGCCAATATGGAGATATCCTCATCGGGGATTGATATCCAATCTAGTTGAAAACTAAGGGTGGTCCCCAAGCCTCTATCCCTTGAAGGAAATTACTTCATAGATACCAACCTTTTTGTGGTGGCATCTATCATTATGAGGTCCAATATATAATGAACCACACGTATTACCTTGATATAGACATGGATCTGCATGCCTCGTATTCCCTACCTTATCCAGACCAAGGAACGTCAAGTGCAAGCCACACTAGCACTAGGGCACATATGGAGTTGGTCCTTCTTCAACAACACGCACTTCCAACACCACCCTCCACCAAGATGCATCACTTGGTCCACTCATTTAGAATTTTAAATTCTTCCCCCTTCTTGACCATGGCCTTCTATATGTAATGATTCTAGAAGTCCTGCTTGAACCTCTCTAGATGAAGAGTGTTTCATTCATTTCTCTCTAGAAACCTCTCCCATCATCTTCTAGCCTCTCCCTATATCACATGTGTATAAAAGAAAATTTCTAAGCATTAAAATAGTCCATGTCTCTAGATAAAAACTATAGGTTTAAACCTATGATTCTACCCTCTCCACAACATAATCTTCTTCCTATTGATGATACTTTTAGAATTTATCTACTAGAACTAGTAGGCTGAGTTATGGGGTCCTCTAATTAATTGGTTAGAAAATTTATGTCCTTTTATACACACAGAAGAATCTAGAACTTGCAACAAGTATGTGTAGGGAACTTGAGGGACATGTCCTCCCTTAGCTAAACTTTTACTTTATGCATCATAATCCATAAAATCCTTAACCTTGTCTCTAAATCTATTTTAGGAGGCACTAGAAAGAAAGGAGTCTATCAGACTATATCCAACTATTTTCAAATTGGTGCTCATCTTTTAAAGCTATTTGTGATATTGTATTGTAAGGCCCCATTGTCCTTAAGAATATCATAGCAATTTCATTTAGTCACTCATGAAATATCAAATAGAATTATTATTTACAAGACATAAAAGAGTATCAAATAAGAGAAAATGTTTAGGAAGTCCATTTTGTTTCATAAAATTAGAACTATGCAATGTTCCAAGGATCTATCTAGACGATGACATGATAACTATAAAATTCTACTTCGTAAGATCCTTAGTGTAAGTTTGGTCTTGGTATTGGTCCTCATGACATTAATATTCCTAGTAAGGGTCTTCATAATAAGATGCCTCATCATATGATATTCACATGCAGAAGTCATGTCCTGAACCATGCTTGAATATAGCAAAGTATACATTTGCATAGGTGGGAATAATTTATTATTAATTTATGGACTTAAATTAAAGTACACTATACATAATTGAATATTAATATTACTTAACAAAATTGCTAAAAAATAAACCATTTCATTACTTTTGTTTAGTCCACCTAAATTATGCAAAGTGATCCCTCAATACTGGTACCAAAGTACCCTTTGTTGGCACTGGAGAAACCTCTTAGTGGTACCAAGTACCTATATATGAATTGTTGTGTATGGCTCAAAAGCCTATTATGCACCAGTGTGCCTCTATAGTTGTAAACTAACTTATTATACTACAATGTATTTCAGGAGACTTTCCATATGTGCTTAATCCACAATTTCTTCATTATTTTATACATCATATTTATTAAGCATATAAAAGTATCTTTGATATTTCATTCATATGTTTATATTTCATTCATATGTTTGAGCATAAAAGCATTGTCATATGGATATTATTTTCATCTTATAACAAATTAAGAAACTAGACATTAATGAAGCACATATAGTACCAAATAGTTCATTAAGTGACTTAAATACATTATAGAAACATTAAATCATGACTAAAATGACTTAAACAAGAGTTGCAATACTCAATAAATAAACTATTAGGTATAAAAATATTACATGAAAGTTTAAAAAAATTAATCATGTGGTTTTCATGTCCTCAGACCCATCCTATGAACATCGTAACCTTATTATGGCATCATGTTGCTGAAAGGTTGAGTCTCTTATGATTCTAGGTAAAGATGGGATTCTATGTGTTCTAGGGTTGGCATATGTACTCTTATGAACAAGAGGTCTGATATTTTAAGTAAGGATAAACTCTTTCCTCATGAACTTTTTAAGGTTCATAGTTCACATACATTACACTGAGTGCATACGTTGAGCTCAACTTACTTTTGAAATATGTATAGCCTTGCACATATGACATTAGGCCACATTGCAAAAATCCTCTTTAGGGTATTTTATTAAGGTTTAATGATTCATACGATGAACTTGGGTAAGCGTGTCCAATGTGATGTAAAGTAAAATCATGCGTACGCATGTGTACATCTCAGGGTGAAAACATACTACTACCCTTGGTTCATGATATTATACCAATCATATTAATATAATTATCTTAATCATACATGTTCTCCGTAGGTTTTTTTAATGAGGTCATTACTTTGACTTAAAATTGTTAGGGTTAGATGCTTATTAAGGTTGTAACATACTACCACTTATGAGAGAATGATATTAGCTAGTTGGGGCCTTAGGTATAAATTTAGTGAATGAATTTAAATTATTGCATGAATATGTGTTTCAGATTCACCATACTAACCTAGTGGTAAATCTAAAAATATATGGTGTGTACTCCCCAAAATCCATGGTTCACAAAACATCATATTAAATCGAGAACACATAAAAGGTACGTCAGGTTAAGGCTCACTACATATGGTGGAAGATGGGGCTAATGCCCAACCTTATTGATTTAGTCTTAGATAGTGAAAATTACCACTAATTTTGGTTTCAAATCAGGCTTAGAGTTTCTTAATAAATAACCGTCGTGAAGCTTCAATATAGAGTTTAGAATTAGCTTAGATGAGTTCCTCATGTAAATATATTTCCATTGAGTATTTAGGGAATTTTTTTAGAGCTAGGATGCATTTATATGATGTATTAAACTCAAAACCATTATAAAAAAGATAACTACACATGGAAATCGTTATCCAAATAAAATCAACTTAGCACGACCATATAAGTAATCAATGAAAATCTAGAAAAATTAAGGCGCACATGAAAAAAAATATTACCAACACATGGGTAAAATAAGGAAAGAACTCATTCGATTTAGCATGACTTTAACTAAGAGAGGTCATGCAAAAATACTAAATCCATGCGGGGTGACAAATGAAATCCCATGGGAGTCAACTATGAAAATTTTGGCCTATAATTCTTGTATTTTGCTAAAAAAAGAACATGTTTGACTAAAGCTTCGAAATTTTGATCAAAATTCCCATAATTGTTTGGGATAAAACTCCTTCATATGCACTTTGTAACCTAACAATCTCAATGAGACAAATCTCAGGTAGTGTGGTACCTTATAGCACATTCTCTAGATTGTTAGCATGGTAGGGAAAGGAGGAAAACGAAACAAAACACTCAAAAGTACTACAAAGCAACACTTGCAATCGCTTTATGATGCCAGAACATATGTGAATTCGCAATCACATGTGTAAAAACAAAATCTGTGCCCCGATACATCATTTAGATATCAAGAACGATGCTATGGAAATTGAGTTATGAATTAGTGAAATGAGGAGAATTCACACAATTCAAAGATGGTGTTATCTTCAACGAGTCAAATTGAAGGTGCATGAGTCATATTTGAGGTTTACTCATTACTAGCTTGGCCTAGAGAAGAGAGTTGTAGGCTATCATGGAGTCAAGGTTGATGGTTTTAGTTAGGCTAAAAAGCATGGTTCCTAGGAAATGGGAAAGCAAAAAGGTATCTACATTGATACTTAGCGTGAGTTTAATCATATTGGGGGTGAGCAGAGCTACTTTTCCATGGTCACGATGCCCAAGTTGCACTTCCTCTTCACTACACATTTCAAGGACGCTTCTAAGTTCAATTGGCATAGGAGGGGATAGTTGAGGTTGTTAGAAATGTTTCAGTACGATTTTATCACTATGGGAAATATGTCAAATGTGAGGGAAGTTCTCTTGTAGTTTTGAAATGAGAGGGAAAGAGATAAATATATGGGTGTTTATTCTATAATCAATGGTAGGTGATTTTCATTGGCTCTTATATTTTAGGATGGCGAGGGGAAATGTCTAGATAAGATTTCTTGGATTTTAATTATCATAGGAAGTAGAAAGGGGCAAGATGATAATAGAGCTAACACTTATTGTTTCCTCTGTGTCAAACACATGGTGAATGTTGAAGGCACATCCTTTATATCATGATCTAAGGGCTACATATGGTCCCACCTGCACTCAACATAATATATAAAGGGAGAGTGAGTGAGAGAGAAAATATGTTTATTGTTGTATTGATAATGAAAGGTGTCGAAAATAGAAGTTCTCCATTTGATTGTTTTTGGAGATAAAGAGGTGTTTTCTCTTATTTTTCTTCCTTTTTATTTTTGGGGTTAGAAAAAAACTAAATACTTCAACTTTTAACCAATACCTGATAAGGGAATCTTTTATTTATATACAAGGTGACTACTTAGTGTATTCATAAATTTGAAGTTATTGATTTGTTTATCATTGAACTAGTGACAACTAGTGGAGATAGGCTTGCCTTTCAAGTAATTTTGGTTATTATATTATTATTGTGAGAAATTAAGGCAATAAGGGAGATATGGTGAGGTGACCTATTATCAACTTACTTTGTCAAATAAATCTGAGATTTTTTTATTTTACCAATTCATTTAGTTACTCATTAAAGAAATAACATATTAAAGTTTCAAGGTATGTTAATTAATCACATTAGATTCACTTAAATCTCCCTTTCTAGACTCAAAGGACGGGAACAACCAAGGCAAGATACTCTAGTAATATTATCATATGCAATATATATATATATATAAGAAAAGGTTATGATAATTAAAAGGATAATGAAAAAAGCTAGAGATAAGATGGGATGTTACAACAATATAAGGCAAAATTCAAGCTATCAAAGACTTACCTATCGTATTTCTAAAATGAGTATATTCTAGGACATATTCTTTCATTACTATATTTCCTACAACAACAACTATCAAGTAGATATAGGGATGCCTCCACTAAAGACACAATATGGAAGGCATTATAGCTCCCTAATTCAATATGATGGGGTAGGGGAGAGAAGTAAAATTTCATTTGAGAAAATACAATATGGTATTGATTAATTACCTTACATAAGAAAAGAGAATGAAGTGTGCATAGGTCCAATATGATAAATAAGAAGGTTTGTGAAAAATCTAAATAAGACTTTTTAAATGATATACATCATGTACTAGTAATAATTAAACCTCTCAAGGTTTTGTTAGATCCAAATTTGAGATGAAATTAAGTCCTCATTATGTGGTTACTTTAAAGGTCCTAGTTATATATGGAAAATACATATGGAACTACAACGTGAATCAATTGCATGAAGGGCATCATGTCTCATCAATCAATTAATCCTGTGAAATTTCAAACTCTTGATTAGAGACATGAAGCACTAAAATTCTAAAAGAAAATCAAACACCCAATAAAAATCTTAGACCCAAAGACCAAATGGAACATTGGATTAATAAAATATCTAGAAGCACCATGGATACAAATAAGCCACTAGGAACTTATGTAGGGAATATTAAGGAAATATCCCAACTTATCTTTTGATATATTATTCACTTTAAATATATTTCCATAAGAAAGGTGAGATTGTAACAAGTCGTGATTTCCAAATACCATTTTCAAAGTTGATATTCATATGTCATGTTGTCGTCAGTATGTAGTAACTAACAACTACAATATTGAACCAAGTTAAGTTATATGTCAAGATTGAACTTAACTTTTTCTTCAAAGCCCTCTAAATTATATGTTTAACGCTAAATTTTTAAAATGTTTCTATCAATGTCTCATGATGCTAAAAGATTGTTGCTGGTATTACGATACTAGATTGTCATACATCTATATTTGGATAATCTTTACATTTAAATTTAGGATTCAAAAATCATAGGATAACGTATAAAATTGATTTTATAGGGTTTCAAGAGGACTTTGTGATTTATCGTGATTATCTGATTTTACACTGGTTTGGAGGTTGTTTGTAGATCCACCCAGAGGTAAATAAAGGTTCTTTGTGGTCACTATTAGGGCACAAGGTTTTGATCACCCAAGTTATCATATGAACTATTTTATCGTAAGATGTAATGTGATACCATTCACTAAAATACTTCACTAGGTGACACATGTCAATATGCATACGAGATCCATGTGAAATGTCATGTGCGTCAAAGTAATGCACTCTATGTTACCTAATGATGTCACATTCTCTAGTAAGATGAAGATCGTGACTAAAAATCTTGTCCTAATTCCTCCTTTTGTTTCATACCTTTTAATTTGGTCAATGGACCTACTGTAAGACTTAGACCTAGAAGCAACATTTTCAAGGTAATTAACCATGTATAGCCTAGATATCCATATTACCACATGACCTCTTTAGGGATGTGAACCAAGGTATGTATACAAAAAATACCTAATGAGAATAGGCCATACAAATCTAGTTTCCCAAACTCTAGAGCGCATAACCTTGACCCCCTCTCTAGAGTTTCTAACCTAGCATGAATGACATAGTAATTAAATGTAATTCTATTAGACTTCTCATAGTTACAGAGAGACATTTAATTTGTGTTAAGGCCATTCAAAGATAACCGAACAAAGATTGGTAAACCATAACTGAAGAACATTAACCACGTGAAACACTAAAAAGAAATATGAAGCTTATAATGAATTTTGGTTCAATTCATTTCTATATATGCTTGTCTAGTGAACCATTGCTAACTGAACAAACCTCTTTTCAAAATTGAGGAGTTGAAAACTTCACAGTGGTGGTGCATATAATGTAAATTTCATACAATAAGTAATCAAAATATTATAAAACTAAGTGTAAGAAAATATAAGATCTGTCGTAGTTAAGTTTGCCAACGGCGTCAGATTAGACCGGGTTATGTCACGCAATGTGAATTTCAAGTTACATTTGAATCCAACATTGCGTGCATCTTTGCGTTTCATAGGATCGTTTTGGGCAGAATCAGGCCTTAGATTGTCAACCTTAATCAAAATATACATTATCATCGATGTCCACCATTTTAAAACACGCATTTTTGATATTAAAACATTCAGACTACTTGATGAATCTTTGTAACTAAGAATACATGTTGCTTTGCAACTTATGTACTTGTTGATTTGATCTGATCCGTTCATACATCAAGAGTTGTACTATGTTTTTATTAATATAAACTTTAATCGTCACCAATAAGATCTACCAAGATGTACTGTCATTTCATTCGTATATTGTTTTGAAAGTCGTGTAATCATCAATCTAATATTCTAATTGAAAGAAAATTATTTGTAACTACAAGATCTTGTTGTTTTAGACCATTTATAATGAGAAACCTTTATTCAATATTTTAATCTGAAAAGAGAGGATGAGATTTTGTAAAAGAGAATATTAAGATGATGCAAAATGCATCGAGAAATGTTAAGACAATCGTGATTGCATAGTATAAAATGGAAGACCATCTTGATCGCATATCATTTTTAACTAGTGCACTCAGGGATCCAATATAGAAATTGACAGGAGAATATTATATATGCTTATAAAAATAGCTTTAAAAGTCGTTTGAAGGACCCTACTATTCTCACAACATCTCAATATACAAAATAGGCACCCACATTATTATTAAACTATAATGTTTACTGGACACCATTTTTTTATTGAACTAATATATCTCATCATCAACTAAGCCTCAATCCCAACTATGTTGGGGTCCGCTACATGGATCCTTCTTTTCTATTCAACTCTATCATGGGTCAATTGAACTAATATATCTACACATCGTTAACTGCTGAACCGGTTTAAAACAAACTTCGATTACCAACTTTAGCCTATGGCATTGATCCTGCAATGTATGATTGGCAAAAGAGGGACAAAGGAAATTGTGTATACCAAGAGCGGAAGCAGCCACCCTACACTTGAAACTTTGGATCTTATTGTCAGTACCGTTACTGTGACTTGACGGATCTCTCTCTACCCCACCGTTCACTCCAAAAGGAATTACTATAACCCATAGATATTACTGAGCATGGAATTATCTTATCTATCTATCTATCTATATATATATCTATATATATATATATATATATATAGGACAGAACCGTTCCTTCTCCTTTTGTCCTTTATGCATACATAAAATACAGAATACGTGTAGGTTTGTGTGTGATTCTTAGTGTACATAGCATATTCCAACTGCAAAGTGGCTGTTCTGCTTTTCTATAGACTACCGCTGTTGAACAATCATGAGAGTTACAATAGCACACAGGTGCACCACAAGGACACTGATTTCATTGGTTTGATTCCCAATAAAATGTGCTTCCTCTGATGATCGTAACTTTTTGGGATACATCCATGAGATGTAAGTTCTGTGAGCTTAGACAAGTTGGGGCTAAGCTCAGTATTAAAAAGATAACTGTATCTCAGCCCAATGCGGCAATTACATAAACTTGCATATGATGATGGAATAGCTTTAAATATAGTCTTAGATATCACATGTCTAGCCAATAAACAAGTACATGCATTCAAATGACTTCCATTCTTAAAGTACAGGCCAAACATTCAGAGTATAGTTTCACGTAACTAGAAACTTGTATGGGTATAGAACTATAAACATGTATAGGAGACCGAGTACAGGTGTAAATCTTAAAACATGTTTAAGGTAAATGTATAAGTGTATCTAGAAACATATTTAGGTGAAAAGGTAAAGGTCTGGTCAGAATATCCAAAGCTAGCTACACCAGGTCACCGGTCCATCAGTTAAAGATACCGTCTGAACTGGCTGGTAAGCGAATCCTTCAGGTCCGAGTACAGATTATATAGCGAGTACTGTCGGAGTTTTGACACTTCGTACCATGAGTTTAGTGCTGTATAATACTTATCCGTGCCTGAGAAAGCAACCTGTATGCCAAGTCTGCAGTCAATCTGGCCACCCCGACCTAAGCAGCTTTGGGTTTTATAAGCACACTCCTCGTTGTCAATGCAAACCATATCTGGTGATTTTGAGCAAGTGGAACATCCATCTTTCTTCCAGTAAAGATTTTGTAGGCTTCCTTTCTCAAACTCCATCACCTACAAGGTTCACCTTTACGTCATAAGAGATGGAAATTGATAGTTCATGATGCAATTGGAAATTCTAGGTAAGCAGCCTGCTATTACCCACCAGGGTAAAACTGGTTACTATGTAGCTGTCATTTCCTACAAATGTCGGGAAAGATCTCGCAGCATACTTCTGGCCTGCAAATGCAACCATATATCCACCGCGGCTAATCTGATCCAATTCATCAAGTGGCATTGTTTGTGAAAATAACATAGTAAAAGCTTGGATGAAAACACACTAGCACGATTGAATAAACAAACTCGATTAACAAAGAGAAAAAGGAGCACTACATGCATCAAGGTCTGATAATGTGCCTGCAATCATAGAAGATGGCGTAAAGTCTCGAGCCAGGAATTATAATATAGTATTACAAACTGAAACGTTACACATTATCAACAACGCAAATCCTCACGCAAGTACATCTTCTAGGAAAAAGCCAGAGCAGTCTGGTTAACGAGATGTGCAAATTAATTGACTAGGTATACACCACGTTGAAGATGAAAGAGAAGCATATCTTGTAAACTCTTCATAGTTTACTGACGTATTCAAATAGACGATTTAAGATTATTTAATGCATGTTTTGGACTACATTCCTATAAATATGTGTATATACATAAAGGCGTGTTAAATCCAGTGGCGCGGCCACACTTGGGCTTAGTTTGGGCTGTCTTATGGAATCCCGGTAATTTATATGCAAAAACATACTCTAAATTAGTAGTCGCGGAGAAGCACCCGTATTCCATACACAGGAAGACGGAACTCACAAGTTACATGAAATATGGTGGGTTTCGAGACTGCGACGTTCCAGCTCCGTTCCAGCTTTTTTCTGGCGGGTCACTGCCATTTTACAGCTGTTTACCTTTTTATATATGGAAGTACCAGGATTGTGAAAGACAGAATTCGGATGGCCCCTTAGGCTAATAGTGTTTCATCTGTTCTTTATAGAAATCATGCGCTTAAATTTGTTTTCTTTTTGCTGAAGACATACCATTGGTGCTATAGGGCAGCATGATAATACATTTAGTGCTATAATAACAAAAGATCACGGAGTCTTGCGCATCCTACCACGTATAAAGGTGTCGCTTACTACCGTGTCAATAGATACATCATCTATTTTCATGCCTAGGCTGACTCGGTGCTCATACAGCAACAGCAGGTCAGCAACTATTGCAGTCTTGTTTGAAGTTTGTTCAGTATGATTATTTTCTATATTCTCCAGCCGTCAACTACATATGGTTATCTCGAAAAAAAAAAAAAAGAGGACACGACTGGGACTGCCACACAATGGCTGCGTACAGCAGGAGCACATCGCATATGATAGAGAAACGAAGGAGCATGCCTCCTAAGAATACAGTTAGTCCATCTTAACTTTGGCATCACCCACTTTGAGTTCCTACCTCCATAAATCCTACTATAATTACTAAGGCAGCAGCATAAAGGCAGGGATAGGGCTATTGAAGGAGCAAGGGGAAAAGAATAAGGGATGTAGGGGCATTTTAGCATATATAGCAAAATTATGCCCAAGAAGTGTTTTAGAAGTTATTAAGGGTCAGGAACTTGTGGGCAATATATAAAATCATGGGGGGCATTCCAGGCAAGGTCCAACACTCAAGTTCTAGATGGTAATTCATCCTTCTAACAATTTTATGTACAATTATAGATGACACATTATCTGATTATGAACACATTATGTATACATCAATGATTCATGTACATCATCTCCCATTCTAGTCCAACCATTCAAACCGTTTACATGTTCTAGGTGGTTACTCGTGGTATTTAAAAACTTGAGGCTTAAGCCTCGAGGCGAGGCTATCCTAATTGCGCTTTGACATTTCAGTGCCCTAGTTTGAGGCTTACACCTCAAAATATCCAAGGCCATCAAGGCATTGAGGCTCTGAGGCATAGCTAAGGTTCAAGCCTCAACCCTAGATGATAACATCTAGTGTTAACCATCAAGTTTTTTGCTTTTGAGATTATTCCGTACAATTTATTCAAAAATAGTACCCAAATTTGTTATACTTTACAATAACACTCTTGTTAATGAATCACAAAATTTTATTTGTTCCAAGGCTCAAAATTCAAAGTTGCTTTTGATTTAGGTATATTAGTCTTCATTGCTAAATTCATCTTTGTGCTACCTGTTTATATCATGTGTTAGTGATTTTCAACTCTCATTTAGTCAATTTTTCAGAGGCACAAAACTCAAAGTTATTTCTGATTTAGATTTATCGGTCTTTATTGCTTTCATCTTTGTGCTACCTTTCTATTTAATATTTCAGTAACTTTCAAGTCTCCTTTAATTAATTTATTTATTTTGGATTCTTGTTCCTACTAATAGAAATTCACAAAATCCCCCCTCTTAAATTTTATTTCTTAAATTACAGATTTGGATTGATGATGCATAGCATTAGCATCTCATCATTTGTTACCAAGTTATACCGTTAAGTCGATGGTCTTTGTTATTAACTTTGCTCTTAATCACTATTTAACATCATTAAAGTTGGTAAAGAAAATTTTATTTAGTTTTATTTTTCTTATAGATACATATTATATTATGGATACATATATATATTACATAAACACATATATAATATTTCTAATTTTCTATACATGTACATGCATATTTATATGTTATGTACATATTTATTTATAATATGAACGCTTCTTACATATCTCAAGGCTTACACCTCTAACACATCAAGGCTTATGCCTCGCTTCACTAAGACAAAAATGTCTAATTATGCCTCACACCACAGTTCTCAAGGCATCCAAGCAGTGGCCTACTTTGGCTAAGCGCCTAGGGTGCCAAAGCAATGACTTGTTTATATATATATATATATATATATATATATATATATATATATATATATATATATATATATAGATATAGATATATATATATATGTGTGTGTGTGTGTGTGTGTGTGTTATTAAAAACCCCGCATTGAGGCTTTAGAGGCTTACGCCTCAGGGTGAGGCTATACCGTTTGTGCCTTGAGGCTTACTCCTTGATGTACTAGACTGATGCTTACGCCTCGGACTGTTTATTGCTCGTTTCAAGGCACTGAGGCACAAGCCTCAGTTTTGGATGATATTGTCATGTTAACCAAGAAGTTTTTTGCTTTTAAGACAATTACATGCACTTCTTTAAAACTTTTCTTTTTAGAATTGTTGTAATTGATTATTATTCTCTAATTAGTGAATTTACAAAACTTTTATTTGGTCTGTTGACCCAAACTCAATATTACTTTTGATTTAGATGTATCAAAATTCATCGCAAGTATATAACTTTGGTTCCACATTTTTACTTAATATTGTTAGTCATTTTCAAATCTCAATTGTATTTATCTTGATTTCTACTAATCCAAATTTTGTATATAATTATGTATCTATGTACACTCATTTCAAGAAAAGAAAATCTCATAAGATTACTTTCAAGAGTGGGCACAATTGTAGCCAAATTGATTATCTCCTTACGAGGTGGGTGGATCGTAATATATGCAAGGATTGCAAAATGATTCCTGGCGAAGAACTAACGACCCAACATAGGTTGGTAGTTTTGGATATTAACATAAAGATCAATAAAGGCAAGCATAACAGAAAC